>CP053174.1:1442638-2885277 GCA_014607495.2 Carposina sasakii | reverse complement strand
GGAACACGTCATTCGTCATGGCGGAGCGAAGCACTTACGACCTCCGGCTGCCAACATGTCAATAACGGAATATTTCGAATTAGAACTTGTGCTAACTATTTTAGCAGCATTATTAGTTTTAGTTATTATCGCATCTTTTGTTTTATATCTTTTATTAAGAGCTGTTATAAAAGTTTTTACGAAAGATAAGAAGGTAAAACGAAACTAATCAAGCCTCGAATATGTTTAGTGAAATTGTAGTGTTTTAAGAAATATGTATATATCAAGTATCACCTTTTTTTGACCAGAAAATAAAATCTCGTTGAACATAATAAAGTCATAAGGACACTGTAATGCAAATGCAACGTAGTAAACATAAAAATACTGTCAAGTTTCTTTGCCGTTCTTTTTTCTGCAGGAGTTGTTACTCAGGAGTTTTTTTTAGTTTTAGTACTTATATTTTGGCACAATAAATTTTGTAAGGTTGTTGTTAAATAAATAAAATTTTAAGCATGCTACCACTATTTGGGAAAACATATCTCTGATCTACGTTTTGAGCAAATAAATAAGTAATCATTTCAGTTCATAAAAATAGATTGTCCTTTCTGCTCTTTTATAATACCTCTATGAACGTATCGCGGTATTTCTATTAAGGTAATTAGTAAAATAAACCTGTGTGTTTCATGTCAATGTATACAAAAACATGGCTTACAAGATAGGCAAATACAGCTAATGTGTATACTAACATCTAACCATCGCGCCTTTGAGTCTCACGATGTCATTTTGTTGTCACATTAGATTGGACACGTAACTATAAAAGATACGTATTATTTATATATTCATCATTATTATTTGTTAGTTATTTACTAGAGGATTTATTAGAAAAGTCGATTACATTTCTATACTTTGTAGTTATTTTTCGTCAAATCTAAAAATGATCCTTATTTTAGAGAGAAAGATAATTTCACTTTCTCTCGGCATGATATTCAATGGGGTATTCTCACAATGGACGGAACGTATTGTAATAAAGTTTTATGCTGTCGTAAAAGTGCGTTCGCTCTTTACCTCTCATTACGAAGTTTTAATGTTTTGAAGCATAGGCGTGAAGAGGTTTTTCTTATGTTAATTCTTCTATTAATGTCAATGCTAGCGGATGCGCTCGACTTCATTCGCGTATGCTACAACAGAATGTACCCTAATATATTCTTCTCTGTACCTCCAACTACACGCATTAAAATATTGTAGAAGATTGATTGAGTAATAAAGTATGAAGAGATAATAAACAAGCAAACATTATCGCATTTATAATATTAGTTCGGATGAGATGGGTAAAAGATTGAGTAACCCCGGGTTTTGTATTAAACTTATTTTCTGAAGAAGGTTTTAGGCTGTAGGACAGCGAACAATCTGCATACCATCAGTTCGAGTAGAAATCGGTTCTGACAAAATTGATTGCATAATGCCCACATCGAACAAATTATATAATAATGTTATATGACAATAATGTTTATAATCTCACATCAAGAATTCAGAATTCCCTCTCATTTTAGTTCTTGATACATTCCACTAATAAAATATTATATATGTGATACACATATACATCGTATAATACGAGGCGATTAAGAGTTTTCGGGAGGTGGGCAGCAGCGTATCCCGTATTGACAATATAGTCCAAAATCACATTGCGGTCACCAATCCGCCTACCCAGCGTGGCTATGGGCAAAACTCCCCATGGCAGTAGCCTTGTGGCGTGCCCTGGGGGAGGCCTCCGTCCAGCAGTGGACTGCAATAGGCTGAAGAAGAAGAAGACAATTGTACACACGGCTATGTTCCCGATACGGGGTAACCAGAACTACGGGATCGTAAAAAACCCACAGAAACGTTTTAGCATAGCGCTGACAGATGTAAATAATCAGTGACAAGTTGCTGGCATATCGCTTGAAAGAATGCCCTTAGTTTCTTAGTCGACTCTTACGGCATACACGGAAGGAGATGCAGCTGATATATTCTAGTGAAGCCCTGTAGCATATAATGCACCAGCATGTTAAAGGCCTGGGTAGAGTTAAACGCCTTACAGTCATGGTGAGCATTAAATACAGTCAGACCTTTTTCTTCTGCCTTGCACCATGCCCTTTCCCGTATAATAAGGTCGGAGTTTACATTAAAATTTCACTGTAGTCCGTTATATTAACTAGCTTTATCCGTCTTTCAAACATAATATATAATAATTTAGACCGAGTATTTGGGTGTAAGAGCGCTATAAATTTTACAAGAGTATAAAAAATGCGGTGCGTTTTCGCTGAGGCGAGCGATGGCAGGCGAAGCGGAGTGACGAAAAGCGGTATTTCCATTAGGGCGGAAGTTTAGAGTGTTGTACTAATAGGTTTAGTTTCCTAGTATAGCGGAGCCATTAAAATTAATTTATTAATAATTTTAAGTTAAGGAGCTTCAGATATCGTAATGACGGCATGCTTTTGCATTTCAACGACCGCTGTATAATGGCACCGGCATTTTGAGAACCAAAGAGACCTCCATATGACACTTAAAAATGACAAACAAGGGATTCGGAGCAAATCGTGAAAACGGAATCCTAGATCTCTGCAAATTTAATCAGATTAAGGCTCTTGAATTGAATTCACAATGAATATTCAGGCGTCTACAGGGTTTTGTATAAATTACCTCCGGCTTGGTATAATTTTGATATGCTAGTGAAGTCTAGATTTAAATATAAAATGCAGTGACCGGTGGTAAAAGGCATGATTAGTTATTAAAATTTTAAAATACTTGTTGTAAACAATATAGTTAAGTTTTATAGGTTTGCGCATATCTGGCGTTTTGGTAAGTGGTAATTTATAGAGGAGAAAGTTGATTTGTTTTTAGCTTGTACCTTCCATTACAATATATTTGAACTATTTTATTTTTAGCTTCCACTATGTATGCCAATTACTTTTATTTCGTTGTTTTTTTTATTATTACTAACCATTAGAATATGTGGGGTATTTCCATTCGAAAGTTTAAATCTTCAAACGCTATTCGCTATTTGCGGGGCAAATACCCTCCGCGGATCCTAGAAGCTGCCGACTCCTGATTGAGACGATAAGCAAGTACAGTTTATTTTTATTTATTTATTTTAAAGACGTTATCCAAACATCAAGCATGCAATAAATACGTCAGTGTGCGTTATATTATTATATTTATGTTTCGATTTTCCGATTTTTCGATGATAAAATGTCGTGGTTGTGCCGGTGTCATGTCGTCTAGTGGCAAATCGGGCAATACTATTTAATATAGGTATTTATGCTTCCAAAAATGCAGTGGTCGTATCATGGCCATGTCGTCTAATGGAAAAATAACCAGTCTTCGCAAGTGATTGTGTTCAATCGCTTTAACGTATTTTTGTCTTTAAAAAATTTTTACCTGCACCGATTTTTTGTTAACATAATTTCTAATACCATTAAAAATTAGATATAGTTCCTATCAAGTGTGAAACAAATTTAAATAATTTATATGCAACTGATGTCTTAGACCGATATAAGAGACAGTCTATCAATAAATAATACTATCTCTTCTTATAGTAGAGTAGAAAATCTTCAAACCAAGTACTATGTTAGTACACTAGGTACATAATGATAGATTAACAAGATACCATGTGGCCTGGCATGCTTTATCTGTCGTAAATCTTTTTAAATTTCCTCTTTTATGTGTTTACACACTCTCTGGTAACATAGTATAAACATAAAAGTTGTTTAATTAAGCTGTGCTGATTTGGGGCTTCACTAGAATGTATCAGCTGCATCTCTGTCCGTGCATGTCGTAAGAGTGGACTAACTAAGGAACTCGGGAATTCTCTCAGGCGATAAGCTAGCAACTTGTCACTGATCATTGACATCTGTCCTCACTATGATAAATGTGGCTGTGGAATCTCCTTTATGACTCTGCAGCTCTGGCTACCCCATTTCGGGAACAGCAGTTGTAATATGTATGTTATGTTGTGTTTATCTTGGCAATGGTTTTCGTAGTGTTGAGGTAACTAAGTTAATTTTGTCTTTGGAATGCCAAGGTGATGAGTAACCAAATGAGAAATTAATGAAATAAGTTAAGATAAAAAATGGAAATTTTAAAGAACCTTATATTGACGTGTGGGAATGTGGAGAAGATGTATGAACGTTGATTAAAAAAGTTTTCACGGGAAGTTGGAAGTGGAGCTCTTTCGTTAAGAAAACCCCAAAGAACATGAAGTATGTCATAAATGTTTTTGACAATAAACTACTTGCTGGGTTTTACTTTGTTTATGCCTTTGATGATTGTATCGTATGGATAATCCCTTATAAGACCCTTTTTATGGTGGCGTATGTGGAAGCCGGCTTGTAGAAACCGATTTTTTATATTAGGTCTAACTGTTGGATTGCAGAAGAGAAAAATAGGGAAATCTAGAGCGTATCAAAGCGCGCCGTTTAAGATTAAATTATAATCGAACTGTGGTTTCTGCCCTATCTAGGGGACATAGGAACTTAAATAATAGGTTTTATGGAGAAAATCAGGTTTAAAAACGATTTAATGAGGTTGTGAAGTGCAAAACTTTATTTTATAACAGCAGATTAACTGGTCTTAACTTTTATACTAACACTACCTAATAGAAACTTAACTAAACAGTACAAAACTGCTAGAGGTACAGAAAATATAAACACAGCTGCAAAAAGCAAAGTTAGTACCAGTTTAACTTCAAAATACTCTGACCATGGCATATTTGCAGCAGGAGATCGCAAGTGCTTTGCTCCACGATTCCTAATGACGTATTCTATCCACCATACTGCTAGATCCAATGGAGTTTGAGGCTGATCATCATATATTTCTTTTAAATGTTTGATACTTTCGCGGTAACTGAAAGAGATACAATTTGACCTCTGTTACGGGATTTTGAGTATGCTGATCATAACAAAATTCAGCTGTAAATTATGTCACGAAGAATTTAGCCCTGATTAAGAATTTGTTTCAATAGGTAAAGAAAAAACTATGTCATACTTGTTGACGCCTGCGACTCAGTCTGCGTGGATTACAGAAAAAAGTAAATGTCATCATTTCAGCAAATAAATACCAACATATTTACGGGTTAAAAAGTAGCCCATGTTCTTTTCAGACTCCAGACTACCTGGGTATCGAGTTTCATTTAAATCGATTCAGTAGTTTTGCCGTAAAAAGGTAACAAACAAACAAACCTACTTTCGCAATTATAATATTACTATCTATTACCCGCGACTTCGTCCGCGTAGACTATAGAATGTAGTCTAGGTCCTTCACTACATTTCCATGCCTAATTTTATGAATATAGGTTAAGTAAATACAGCGTGCACAGATATCAAACAAACTTACTTTCGTATCTATTATATTAGTTGGGATTACATTTTTGATATTTTCCTTTACCTGTTGTCATTGAGAACTTTGTCTATTGAGCTCCTGAGACCTTCTTCAGAAAGCGTGTCCAAATCAACTCGGTCACCAATTTGCAGTCGTTTATATTGCTCGGCGTTATACCACTGATCGCACAGTACTGGAATACCCACCATAGGTACTCCAGCAGAAATAGCTTCGTCGGTAGATTGCAGACCAGCTTGGGTTATAAAAAGCTTTATTTTCGGATGACCTATAAATATTAGAATTATTAAATCATCATTGTTTGCTATTATCCCATTGTTCTTGGGTGCCATAATTATTCTCATTTTAACATGAATGTTTGGTCCGTGAATGTGTTACTAACATTTTATACCTATCAACACTAAATAACATACATACATACATTTAAATGGTTATTTTCTCAAAATTTGATAGCTAGCAGAACTGCAGGAACACGAAACAGATCGTACGACCACGTAGCATAGCGGGGACAGATATTTTACATCAATAACAAGTTACAGCTCATGGACTGAGAGAGATTTTCTGATTGGACTCGAAGGAAATGCAGCTGGCTGGTATAATAAATCAGTATCATACTTACGTAAGACATCAGGTTGTGGAAACCATTTCTGAACTCTGACATTTTTCGGGTTACCTGGAAGTTCTGTATTCCACTTCCATAACACATCGTAAGGCACTTTCGATAGCACATTGACAAGTATTTCGACCTTTTTTGGACGAATTGATGATGGATCGACATTAGTACCAAAACTCACATATATTACACCATTTTCGGAAGAGTCTAAGTATGTTTTTAGATCCTATAATAAAATGAAAAATAAATTGGCATTCATAGAGAGTAATTTTTAAAAAATATGATAATTCAAAATAAAAAAGTTATAAATACCTCTGGCAAATCTTTTTCCGGAGTTTCACGTATTCCCCCTATATAAACAACATTTGGAGGTACTGGCCTATTGTGATCCCAAATCGCATAATTATTCAGAAAAAGCATGTCCACATTCTTATTCAGCTCACTCACATCAGGTGTATCATTTCCAAACATATTTCTGAACATAGCATTTTCCGCTGCTTCCAATTCCTTATATCCACTTATTATCGAATAATAACCATACAGCTCATATACTTTTTCTAGTAAAGTAAGATTAACAGTTCTTTGTTGCAATAATGATGGATATAGGAATGGATGTGTTGAGGCTCCGATATATTCTAAATTATCATAAACAGAACCTAAAGAACTAACTTGAATCACTGGCGCTTTAATAAGATGTGAGAATATTAATGAAGGTCGTACCCAGGCTTCAAGCAGTAATAAATCAATTTTGACCTTGTTTTCAATAATGTCTTGAACTTCTGTCTTCAATAACAAATTTTGTACAATAATTCGCATAACATTTACTGCACCCATAAGTTGTGATTTGGAATTACTTTTTGCTCCTTTTGTTGCTTTGAAAATTTCTTCTTGAAAAATACCATACGAGTCATGTATATCAATTTCTGTTAAATTTTTTGGAGCTTCTCCTTTTAGATATTGAGGATCTGTGGTGATGACGATAACTTCATGTCCTCTTTTTACAAGTTCATTAGTAAGTGGTTGAAATACAACTTGATGACTTATGGAGGGTGTCGGGTAAACTGCCAATATTCTAGCGCTTTCTATATCCACTGCATTACTCACAATATAAATTAATATTACTACTATAGATTTATACATTTTATAGAACTAGTTAATTCGCTAAAATGGCGCGCCAATACTGATTTTTCCTTTGATATTCATACTTATTTATATCAATGAACCAATTGAAAAATTTGATAAGTATTTTAACTTTTGTCTGTTCACTGTTACAAGATACTAATAATGATTTCTTTTAGCTTATCTCTCTTAAATGATGATACATAATTAAAACACATTTCACAGCGTTATTTATTTCATGTCATGACTTTATGAGTGTATAATTACAATACTTATTCAGTTTTAATCTTACTTTGGTAATATAACATGTATTTTTTTTCATAATTGTTATATGAATCCAAATCAATATTTTATCTACAATGGTGCTGTTAGATAAAAACTGGCCGGTGGCTTAAAATAAACAGATTGTTTGATAATGAATATAAACATTTATTGTAGGTGACCTGATACATATTTATATATATCTATATTACACATATAGATATATATTTATTTAATATATATATTATATTTAATATATATTATATTTATTAATACTAAACAGATACACTATATTTCATATATATGTACACCTACAAGAAGACAAGCATTACACACATCATAGTCATATATTCGCAACACTATATTTAACGCACAAGCAACGCCGCGCGATATCCGTAGTTCAGCAAAACTGCTGACGGCGCCGAACGTGATCGCGCCACACCACGCTGCTCATGCGCTGGTACCTCCAGTCGTCCTAGGACTGTGTCACAGAGTCCACGCCACCCTGTACCGCGACGACCCACATACGCGAGTGCCGCTACGCCACTGGTGGCCTATTTATATATCTATGTGTTGTGTATGTACTTTCGTGTCTGTAAACTTTCTTCTGTCTTTCTGTACTTTCACTCTTCTCCTTCTGACTTTCTGTGTTGTGGTAATATATTCATATACTGCTGAAGCTGAAGTTTTCCTTCACGCCGCCACAACCTACCTAGCGACCTCAATCATCACCGCTAAATTTATAATATCTTAGTTGATGAGTGGCAGTCTAGGTGGGACTCGTCAACTAAAAGCAAAGTCTTATACAATTTTTTTGTCGATTAAAAATGCTTTGGATTGAAGTAGACAGCGCAGTTTCTGACTGGACATGATAATTTGAAAAGCAAACTTCTAATTAGTTCCGATACCTTACTGCGATTGTTCTCCTGCTGACGATTTTTTTCTAATGGAGGAAAATGGCCACTCGAGTTTCTATATCGTTTCAATAAAAACTTATTTGATAGAGGCAACATAAACTTTATCTTTCAGATAGGCTATCTGAATATTATTGGAAAAATCGGCCCTCAGTCTAAATATAAGAAGAGCAATCAAGTACGGTTAGGTTAGGTATCAAAATCTTCTAACATACAAAATCCTCGGGTCGCTGTGTCTGATAACAAACTCTTCCGAAACGGCTTGACCAATTTTTATGAAATTTTACAGGTATATTCGGTGGTCGAGTAGAACCGCGGGCTACAGCTAGTATAATAAATATGTATATAGCTTCCGATACTCCTGTATATTTCGGGGACGCGACAATTTAATTTACTTAACGGATTAGTCTGATCCCCTGTGAATGGGAAATAATTCGCTTAGATAAGCAATGGTTTGCTAAATATACTTAGCTATAATGTATCTGACTATATTTAACATACATACTTATGTAAACGGCTGTGTTGCCAAAATGTGGTAACCAGAACTGCAGAATTATAAAGGAGATCTTGTAATCACGTTCAGTATATAGCGGGGTCAGATGTTTATGATCATTGACAAATTTGCATAATTTACATTAATGAGCTAATTATCTCCTGAGAGAATGCCTGAATTACTTAGTCGGCTCTTACGAAATGCACGGACGGAGATGCAGCTGATGTCGAGTAGATAACAGAACATACATAATTTCTCACCAAATAATTAAGTTTAGGTAAGTTTGCTTCCGATTATCCGATCACTGGCCATCATGTTTCAGTGTTTGTACCTGATGTATTTCGTATCCATATTTTTCAACAACAGTGTAAAGAAACTGCCAATAAAGTATTGGCAGTTTCCCGCCATCGATACAAAGTCGGCAAAAAGGGAAGCGATGTAACTTGAAAACCAAGTTTAGAAACTAATAACTCTGGATCCCGCAGAAAAAATATATCTAACGTTATGTGGTTTTGAAGATAACACGTCTGTTTATTTGTATATCTTTGCTTCTTTTCATGTTTAAAAAATATCAAGCGATGAGCTAGCAACGTGTCATCGTCACTGATCTTTTACATCAGGCTCTGCTATGCTTAACGTGGCTGTAGGATGTCTATCGTGATCTCGCAATTCTGGTAGCTTTACAATGGATATCAAGTCAAATTTAATTGAATTACATAATAATATATTGAATTAAATAACGATTAAATTAAATTACACATTAGTAAATAAAAGTAGGTAAGTAATATGTAGGTATTACAATAACAATTTGTACTAAACACATACATCAAATACTCGTAAGATAGTAAAACATAATCAATCTGTAGACTAAATGCGGATAGCTAATTTGTAATTTTCTGGAAAAAAAACTACGAAAAAACCAGGAAGGCAAAACTAGTTTAACTACGTAGGTCAAAACAAAGAGAACACTTCTGGGAATAAAATATTACAGAGCGATCAAAAGAAAAGCTGATATCAGTTTCGATATTAGAAAAGCTTTCTCAGCCAGCGTTTGTTTTGACAATTCTAATTTGCACCGTTTTTTTTAGACAACGACGTTTTTCTGGAACGTAATTTATTGGTACATAGACGTGATTTCATTAGTATTTTTGCAAATAACATAGATGTAGTGTCGTAAAGGAACTGGGGTATTCTCTCAGGCGATAAACTAGCAACTTTACACTGATCAATAACGTCTGTCCTTGGTATTCTATACGTGGCTTTGGGATTTTCCGGTATTGGCTAACCCATTTCGGGAAAACACCCGTATGTATAATTATGTATTCTTTATAATACTTGTTCAAACATTTTTTTAAACTTATCTGATTTTTTGTATTCGCTCGCGCAAAAATATGGTAAATTATGATATCCCACCCATCCATACCAAACGTTATGCTAACTCGTTTGTAATGTGAACGGCGAAGGAGTGGAATGCACTTCCTGCCGATGTATTTCCCGAGCACTACACATTGGTCCATTGGTCTCTTCAAAGCTAGAGTACCACCCTAGGCTGCATCTTGCTTAACACCAGGCACGATGGTGATCAAATTTTTGCCTAGCTAATTGTAAAAAATAATAATAATAATCAAATCATTATAATAAGTAAATTATAACTTGTAAAAGGCTCGAAACGCAAGTATGGCTACGATGTTTGGTATTCCATTTTCTATCGTTTAGAAATAACTGGAACTCGCCAATTTAATAGCTCGAAACAAAAGTAAATTGCGATTCTCCTTCATTTTACAGAAGTGAGGACAAGGTGACGCTGAAAATTGTTTCCGGAATTGTTTACATTTGTGCGCCTTGGCGGAGAAAATTTGTTGTAAGAATAGTAGTAGATCGTGAGAAGCTATTAAAGATAAAATATTATCCCACCTATATAAATGTCTTTTATTATGAATGTAAAAGTTGATGGTGAAGATGTTTAGATATTTGTAACTATATCACTCTAACGAAGTTCATTACACAGCGAATATCGTTTCGTCGCGGTAGGTGCATAGCTTCGGTGGCTTGAAGAGATTAGGTAGAAATAGGCTACAAGTGGACTCTCACGGTTTCGCAAGCGTGAAATCGTAAAACGAAACGTCCAAAATTTGCAAGAAAAATATATTTATATAATAACAATGATATAGCTTAGGTACTTTTACTGCGCGCGTATCAAAATTTATTGAAATCGGTTCAGTGGTTTTTGGGTGAAGAGGTAACAAATGAACAAACAAAGTAAGTTTCACATTCATAATATATTTGGTATTTTCAGGACTTTTACCAAGATAAGTATTAGTAATGTCTGTAGCCTCGTTGATTTTGGGGACACGATAGTAGATATCCTCTGACAAATTGTGCAAAAAATTGGCAGGGTCCTACCAGTTTTTATTTTCGAAACATAAACTGTTTTTCGACCTCCTATTTGTATTGTATTTGTAGTAGATACAACTAGAAACCTGAATTGTCTACAACATTATTTCAATTTGTTTCGCGGAATTTTAAAAATACATAAATAGAGCTATACCTAATACTGAATAAATGAAAGAGACAGAAACATAACATAACATAATATAATCCGTTAGGATATGGTTGATCGTTTCATATTTAAACATTGTGCTGAGGGATTCAGCTTTGTTTGCCGAGATTTGGCTAGTGTATAGCTATCGGGATGAAGAATAACGTTGCCAATATGTAATTTAGAAAAGAGATGGTAAAATTCGTCATCCGAAGTAATTGACCCGGTGGCTTAGTGGTTATAGCGGCTGGCACGGTTTGCAGTGGTCGTGGGTTCGATTCCCACTCGGGTGAAGAATTTTTTCCATTTTCTTTATTAATAATTTTATATAACAAAGAATAAAATAAAACATTTACATTAGAGGAAGTATTCTTTCCCAAACTCGGTCCCACCTCAGCTTACTGCTGGCTGTAACCAACCAGCGCTGGTCTTCCGTTGGAACTACTATCTACTATGCTTTATAGATATGGGTCTTTCAATTACCTACTTTTGTAAATAAAGAGTAAATACTTAGAAAATTTCAAATTGGACTGGTTTTTTTTTTATTCAATAGAACTTTTTCGTTATGTATGTAGTATAGTAAGATATTGTGATCGATTCTGACATTTATGTCTGTCCCTCTCCATTATTAATGTAAATGATTCAGATAGAAAGAGACAGGTAAATCAAATTTTAAGTTAAGAATTACGGTCAGAACTACATTTCGTGAATGCTATACCTAATAACCGTAAATATAAAGTATATAAAGGACTCAGGCAGAAAGGATCATTTTACCTGTGAAATTTCAAAGTTATAAAACTGTCGGGTACACCGTCCAGTAACCATCCACTTCTAGCAAAGTACTTTCTACACAAGCCTAGTAATAACAGTCATCTATAAAATTAGTCTCTATTCCACTAAAATAAAAGGAGCCCAAAAACATAGAAGCGACCTTTTAATTTTATTTTTCCCGTATTTCCCCCGCATTTAGTAAAGTACACAGAAATAAACAGGCTCATTCCATTCTTACTTGGCATATTTATCGGTCCTTATTAAGCTTAACCGTCCCGCCAAAAGTTGCCGGCGCAATGATAACAATAGAAAGAGGACAGTTTTCGGTCCACGATCTCGGGCCATGAAACGAGCGGTTCATTTACTGTATGCTCACCCTAATATTTATTGTAGGTACACGAGAGATGTGTTTTCTACCATATAGTATGTGTGTGGTGTTGGCAGGTATAGAAGAGCATCATCTTATGCCCTGCCCTTGGATAACGTAAGAAGAGAATACGGGTTTCCGAGAAGTGGGCAGCAGCATCTCCCGTATTACGGACTGTGATTTGGGATCCTAAGATTGTCTGAAAAACACAGTACGGTCACCAACCCGCCCGCCCAGCGTGGTTACTATGAACAAAAATCCTCGTATGGCAGTAGCCTAGTGGCGTGACCTGGGGGAGGCCTACCTCCAGCAGTGATCTGCAATAGGCTTATGTGATGTGATAATAATATACCTAAGTTGCTTTTACAGATACTAACATGTATAGGTACACAGTGTTATTTTCGCAAAATGTGGTAATCACAACTGCAGTATCACGAAAGAGATCCAATCGCCACGTTAAGTATAGCGTGCCCAAAAGTTAAAACTGAGTCAAGTTGAACTATCATCCATAGCTGAAACTGCATCAGCATAAAAATTAAGTCACTGTATATTAAACCAATATTTTTTCACAGCTTCTTGACAATCTGCATAAAAATCCGTAAACGTAGACAAACTTATCTAAAACTTATTTAAGTATGACCTTCGAACAGTGTAATTAATTACCAAAACGCCAGATCAAAATATAATAAACAGTATTCAAGCAAAATTTAGGCCATGCCTAAATAGTAAATCGGCTTCTATGTCCGGAATTAATACAGCGTGAATTTCAAAGGTATCATGTTAGGAAAGTGCGATATCGAGAGTTAATTTGATCAGTGGTAGACGCGGGGTCGTATATAAAGGTTAATAAGCTTATTTATTTTAAGAATATAACCCGAAGACGACGGCATAAACGGCGTGTCACTCTTACAACTAAAACAAATCTAATAATATACTATGAAGCTATAATTCTATTTATTTATTACAAAACTTAAAATTGGGTACAACGTCCCACAAAACTGCTTGCGCCCTTTGACTGTTGGATACATGGGTAAGTACTATGATTTAGAGTGCATTTCACCGTATAGCTCCTATTCGAATATGTCTGTTATGGTAGCGTACATAAGAGCTATATCGAGTTGGTTACTATGACATTAAACTCTGTATAAATACTGCCTAATTAGTGGAAAAATGAAAAAACTCTTCCTCTTTAGTCTAGGAAATAAACACCATTTTCATTGTGTACGCTGGCGTCATGATCAAATTAGCGTACACATGGCCGTACTCGAAAACGGCTAATTGTAAAGCAACAGAGTTTTTTATTTTTACACTATTAGGCAGTATTTACATAGAGTTTAATGGCATTGGCACCAACTCGATATAGCTCTTGTGTACGCTACCATAACCGATACTGTTCGAATAGTCATTTAGTCTCTAGAGCGTACCAAAGAAATAGACATACAAACATACAAACATACACCAGTAAAATTTTTACCAGCACGGATGACGCTATAAGCTATATTTTTATTTAGTATGTTCTTCTTCTTCAGCCTATTGCCGTCCACTGCCAGGGCACGCCACAAGGCTACTGCCACAGGGGGGTTTGCCCATAGTCACCACGCTGGGCAGGCGGGTTGGTGACCGCAGTGTGATTTTCGGACTATGTTGTCAGTACGGAAGGCGCTGTTGCACGATACGCACGGGCAGGCAGGGGTGGTACAAACTCTACCCTGCCGGCATCACGCGGTTTATTTAGTATACCTTAACTTTATTCCAATTATCTTCTTTTTCTTCTTCAGACTATTGCAGTCCACTGCTGGACGTTGGCCTCCCCCAGGACACGCCACAAGGCTACTGCCACAGGGGGGTTTTGCCCATAGTCATTCCAATTATATAATAGCAAAATTCAAAACTAATATCGACGAGCGGTTTCTGCGAAACTATATGATTTATTGACTACTAAAAGTAAACATAAACGATAACGAATAGAAAACTCACATCAAAACTACACTGCTGCCAAACAAGTTAATTTTTACCTAAAAAACCCAAGAGATAGTCTATCCAACTAATATTATAAATACAAAAGTTTGTTAGGATGGATGCATGTTTGTGTGTGTGTGTATTTTTGTTACTCATTCAAGCAAAAACTACTGAACGGATTTTGCTGAAACTTTACTGGTATACCTTATACAGGGTGTAACAAAAAGGGTATGTTAAGCGAAAGGCTATGTAAATAGCCCACTATAGAGAACCTATCCACAAAATTTAAGATCTGAAATCACATGTTTATTTTTCCCGATAGTATGGAGAATTTTTAAATATCTCAAGAATTTTCATACAATCTTTATACAGCTTTTCGCTTAACATACCTTTTCTGTTACATCCTGTATATCAGAATAACGCCTAGGCTATAAAGATCACGCGGACGAACCCGCTGGCCGGTGCTAGTCTAGATATATAGCTCCTAGTGTGCCACGGACGACAAAATAACAAATGATTCCCCCCGAGGAACTCTTGAACAGTGAAGTAGGATTAATTATAGGAAACGGACATTTGGCTAAAACCCAGCAGTAGATAGATGAAAGACAAACAAGTCTAACTGACATATTACCCTTTACACGACTAGTAAATGGTCGTGGAAGGGAAATCGATTTGCGCGATCAATGTATAGTTCTTGGCATGAACGTATAAAGAATAACGGACAGATTGTTGTCAATACACAGAGTGAAGCATTCATAGTAAGTTCGGTAACGATATTACATTTAGTAGGGATGTATATTGACGTATTATCCACCCACACATACAAACCATAGTAAGCTCGCAACGCGACGCCATTATGGTGCTTCAATCTGTGCATTGACAGCATTACGTCCGTTGTTCTTTATACGTTCATGATTCTTGGTAAGTTCGCCTTTGTGTAACTTTAGAGTGCAATAAAGAATTTTCTATCTATCTATTTATTTACTTAGGCTACGTCTGTACAGGCAGGAGGCTTTCTTGGCACCTAGAATAACCTATTACGTAATCTGTGACCTAGAAATCTGTAGCCTACCGAATCGATTGACAACCGATTGGTGTAGTTGGTAGTGTCCCTGCCTACGACGCCATAGGTCTTGGGTTCGAATTCCGGTAGGTGCAAATATTGATGTGTTGAATATCGATGTTTGTGTCCGAGAAATTAATTTTTCTGTACTTATCTACGTATTTATAATATATGGTTGCTTTAGTATCCACTACACAAGACCTTAGGTATCTTAGTGTGGGACTAGGTTAATATGTTGCGAAGTGTGTGAATATTTATTTCATTGTATAGTGTGTGATTATATATTATTAAACCTAGCGAGTAGCTAAGTAAAATGAACATTCCAGAATTGTCGCAATTTAGAACGGCTGTACTGCGTGTTAGGCGCCTAGGTCTGGCCTAGGTAGTCGCTTGGCGTTATCCAAAAAAACAATTATGATTGTTTTTTGACACTACGTGTTCTCGGCACTAAGCTTTCTGAAAATTTTATATACCTATAGATTGGTGGGTTGACGTATCTATTTATATTAGAATTGTATTCTATTTTAATTTAAATAAATAAAAAAATTGGTAAGTATCAAGTTAATATAAACCTTACTATCTTAACATTACAACCTATACACTAAAGATAAATCATTTGCTTACTAAATTTAAATCGGTTGGTCCCCTATACAAAAAATACAACTTTCACATTATATTTATTAACCACTACCAAAATTTATTTGTTTTGTGTTATAAGAACCGACATACACTTTAGCCATTTTGATATGAAATTCGTGGATAATGTACAATGGCGAGTTCATCTATATTATCTATATATGACATGTTGCTACGACCAGGCACTTTACTACTGCGTATATATAAAATAAATAAGTGAACGGAATCGTAAAATCTCTGACAGGATAGCCATAAAATTATGTATTTTATCTAATACTAGTTTAGTACTTTCTAACTAAAAAAATTCATCTTGAATTCTCGTTTGTTCCGTCAAGTAACTCTATTTTAATCGGGGTTCAAACAGAACTGATGAAACAGTTTTGAAATCGGTCCTGTAATTTTTAGCCAATTCATTACAAATAAACATTACCACTACATATTGTAAAACAAAGTCGCTTGCCGCTGTCCGTCCGTCCCTATGTATGCTTAGATCTTTCAAACCAGGGAACGGATTTTGATGCGGCTTTTTTAATAGATAGAGTGATTCACAAGGAAGGTTTATAATGTATAACTAGGGACTCGCCCCGACTTCGCACGGGAATAATGCACTC
This sequence comes from Carposina sasakii, assembly GCA_014607495.2. Lineage (NCBI taxonomy): Eukaryota > Metazoa > Arthropoda > Insecta > Lepidoptera > Carposinidae > Carposina > Carposina sasakii. The sequence continues at coordinate 2,868,579 of CP053174.1, read as the reverse complement.
TCACGCGAAATCGTGGGTGGCCGCTAGTAAAATATAAAACTTTCCTCTTTATAATAGCTTCCTAACAACAGCCTCTTGTTAGTGTGTTGAATGACTGTTTAGGTACTTAATCAAGCCGTATCCATAGACCCACGTAAGTACGAAAATAAACATATAATTATAGACGCCTATCTCATGGCTCCATACGTAGGACATTTCTGGAGTAACGTCTTCCAGTAATCTTTATTTATAGGCGTATTGTATCCGCATAGTTTGGTTGACTGGTATATAATAAACGAATTTACAATCTCTGAGACATATTGTATTGGAATTCCGTGGAATAAACCGATAAATTCCAGTAGAATATGGAGGATTACTGTCGAGATAAATCTTTGCTAATATGTACATCTATATATATGATAGCTATATATCTATAGTTCTATACACATATTAAAAATGTAACGGATCTCTGTCTGTACATGGAAGATATATGAGAAAAAATATTATAGGAGACCTTTATCAACGCAATAGGACACAAAACGATGATTTTTTAAATTTTTGTCTGTTTGTCTGTGCGTTTGTGCACGCTCAGAAACGGCTGAACCGGTTTCGATGCAATTTTTCAGGAATATATTTTGACAGGTCCCACTTATCAAATAGGCTACTTTTTATCCCGAATAATTTCGACATTTTATTTTTTCTATAGTCCACGGCGTCCACTAGTACTTACTATATGTGGGTCATAGAGACAAAGTTGCGACCATGAGTTAGTTAGTACATACGAGTATACCGTACCTCTAACAGATGCAAAAGTATGGAATCCTAATAAAATACGGATCTCTATATTTTATTGAGCGTTCGCAGGATGAAGCTCATAAAACCTAGATTTTAGATGAAAAGCAGCGTGAAAATATAATTTATTACATACTTATCGGCAGCTATTTTTATGCCTTTATTCTATGTATCACTTTGCGATATTTTATTTAATCTGAATTTTTTTTATAAAATTATTAATAAAGAAAATGGAAAAAATTCTTCACGCGAGTGGGAATCGAACCCACGACCACTGCAAACCGTGCCAGCCGCTATAACCACTAAGCCACCGGGTCAATTACTCGGATAACGAATTTTACCATCTCTTTTCTAAATTACATATTGGCAACGTTATTCTTCATGCCGATAGCTATACACTAGCCAAATCTCGGCAAACAAAGCTGAATCCCTCAGCACAATGTTTAAAGATGAAACGATCAACCATATCCTAACGGATTATATTAATGGAGAAGTGTTTTTATAAATTTATCTTAGTCCAGATATTATATAGTATAAAATTATTAATAAAGAAAATGGTTTTTTTTTTGTCAACGGCTGCTAGTTAAGCTATAGAAACTGAAAAAGAAACGCAATTTTGTTCACTGCAGAAATAGAAATAGAAATGAAAGGGGATTTTTCTATAAAAAAAAAGATTAAGAACACTTTTGATATGATTTACGGGTTAACAGTTTCGATAGTGTACCGTGTAGTACCAAAATGCACTACCTACTATATTATAGTATATCTTTCTAAGCCAAATTATTTTGGGCCGATTATTCCGATGACCAGAGAGCCTACCTGAAGGCAATATAATTTGCTGCTGTCTTTCTTTAAAACTTGACCAAGATAGTGACATCATAAGATGGTGGTATCATCTAGGCTAGGCTAGGCTATCCGACCAATGAAAATATCGGCCCTTATAAACGTGGATGAACTTTTTAATAATCCTTCCAATGCCGCATTCATACCATGTCGTGTAGTTCCCACCTCACAGAATGAATTCTGGCATTGCTCGACATTTTCTCTAAGCCTGATTTTCATTCATACGAATATCAAAACAAACCGTAACGAAATAAATGGTATTTATTTATTTGTTTATTTATTTGGTATTAGGAAGACCAGCAGCTATATTAAGGCAGTAGTAACAACAATATAGTGACATACAGCTAAATTAAGGTCTCCGCAAGTATGCCACAAAATATTACGTAAGACGCAACACACAATTAGAAATTGACTTGACTTACTAATTTACATATTATATACATATAATTATTAGATATATATTTATACAACATACATATACCCACGGTTGCGTTCGGGAAAATGGGGGTAATCAGAACTGCAGGATTATAGAGATCCCACAGTCACGTTTAGAACAGCGGGGATAGATGTAAATGATGAGATAATAGCTTATTATTACCCATGGAGAAGAAATAAAAGAGGAGTAGCGGCTAACTATATATTCATACAAAAATAGTGCGCCGCTGAGCGGGCGTGAAGTATGGGACGAGGGGAGAATCCTAACACTGTAGCCTTGCCCATTTACATAGAAACCACCTTGTAGTGACTAGCCAAACTACTTGCATAAGCGTGTGGCTACAGCTACTGCGTTACACACACTGGCCCTGAAGCTCCGCCCCTATCATGACGTCATGGCCTCACGATTGCTACACGACTCAGTTCATAGTCACACCTGCTCTTTTATACCTTCTCCATGTCATTAGTATTACCTGAGAGAGCGCCCGAGCTCCGAGGTAAGGTGAACCTACCTCCGCGAAGAAAATTTATATATCTACCTATATACATATACATATTGCACGACAGTGTTCCCAAAATCATAGAGATAGCACCACGAAGAATGTATAAAAGAGGAGACGGGACTATGCACTGAGTCCTGTGACAATCGTGAGGCCATGACGTCATGATAGAGGCGGAGCTTCAGCACCAGTGTAACGCAGTAGCTGTAACCACACCATGGAGAAGAAATAAAATATTTTTGTATGAAAATATACTTAGCCGCTACTCCTCTTTTATTTCTTCTCCATGGATAGCATAATCACGTTTAGCATAGCGCGCACAGATGTAAATGATGGGTTGCTAGTTTATCGCTAGAGAGAATGATCAAGTTCCGAGACAAAAAAAATAGGTCGAGTCTCAAAATATGTCAAGAGGCGAGAATCGGGCCCTACACCGGCGAAACCGGCCGGTCTTTGTAATGCACATACAATAGTAAGATCGCCTATTGTATCCCACGAGCCATTGTAACTGACTCGGCTACAGCTATTTTATATTAACATGTTTCACATCTGGCTTCACGTTTAACGTGGCTATAGGATCTCTTTTGTGATCCTGTAGTTCTCTTCACCTTCCTGTCCTTATCGCATTATTTGTGTCGGTATAATTTGTGGGTGCCGGCAGAGTAGAGTTTGTACCACCCCTGCCTGCCCGTGGGTATTATACGAGGCGATTAAAGGTTTCCGGGAGGTGGGCAGCAGCGCCTCCCGTACTGACAACATAGTCCGAAAATCACACTGCGGTCACCAACCCGCCTGCCCAGCGTGGTGACTATGGGTAAAACCCCCCTGTGGCAGTAGCTTTGTGGCGTGCCCCGGGGAAGGCCTACGTCCAGCAGTGGTCTGAAATAGACTGAAGAAGAAGAATGTGTGGGTATTCAATTTTGTGGACCTATTAAATTTTGAGAACACAGCCATTTCCATCGAATCCCAATTGGTATTACAATTATACATACATATAATCACGCCTTTATCCCTTACGGGGTAGGCAGAGCACCAAGGGCCGATAGAACAATTATATCTCTATCAATGTCATATTATAGATATTATTAAGAAAATTAATAAAAATCTCACCCGAGTGAGATTTGCTACAACGAACTGCTTTCGCTCTAACGAACTGAGCTATCGGGTCAATTAATTCGGATGACGAACTTTACCATCTCTTTTACATTACGTTTTTAGCAACGTTATTTTTTTATCCCGATAGCTATATCTACACTAGCCAAATCACGGTAAACAAAGCTGAATCCCTCAGCACAATGTTTTAATGATGACATATTACTAAGATATACTATAATATACTATAATATAATATACTATTACTACAGAGGGCCAGAAATAGTCCACTATAGATTACCTATTCACAAATTTCGAGAAAGCAATTTGCCTAACATACTCTTTTGTTACACCCTGTGCTTACTCAAAAACTATTTTCTAAAAAGCGAAATAACTTTTCTGAATGGTGACGGTGTTTATTTTAAAACAAAAGGAAATTCATTTCTAATTTCAAAATACAGTTGAACAAGCTGAACACTTGAAATTTGTATTGGCTGGATAAACAGAACACCTCTGCCTCTATAACTTGTGAGCAGAAAAAGTAAACTTGGCTGTGTTCCAAATTTAACAAGTTCCGAGCAAAACGGCGCGAAAGAGAACCACTTGAAAATTCGCAAACAGAACAAACATTTCGATGGCACTGTTGTCGTATAAATTGAGAGTTAAGAAATTAAAAGAATAAAAATAATTTTGCTTTGTGCAATTTGTTAAAGCTTTTTCTTATTCGCAAGTCAAAGAAAACTATGGCGATTTTAAAATTTGATTTGTTAAGAAATATAAGTTTTGGCAGCCACTTAGTAAATTTTACTTAATATTATATTGATATTTGAATTGAAAATGATAAATTTAAATTGATGGAAAAGTAGATAAGCAATATTTTATAATGTTTTTATCTGTTTTTATATTTTATTGTTCTTTGTTTTTATATTTCATAGGTACATTTCCTCATGACTTTATTCCCAATCCTATGCTGATGCGGGGCTTCACTAGAAAACATCAGTTGCATCTCCTTCCGTGCATGTCGTAAGAGTCGACTGAGGAACTCAGGCATTCCCTCAAGCTAGCAACTGAACATTTACATCTGTACGCTATGCTAAGCGTGGCTCTGAGGTCTCCTTTATGATCCTACAGTTCTGCCTACCCCATTTCGGGAACATATCCTTAGTGTATATCATATTATGAGCAAATAAATATTAAATTTCATTTTATTGCACTTCCAAATTTCTTATAACGCTTCTTTGATCATTTTTTAAAAGAAAAATTCAAACTTAACAACGAAATTCCTTAATAGTACGCATTAAAAACAAGACCTAGGTTATAAGGCACGAAAACAGCTAAGACCCAACCTTTAAAACTATTTACTTAAGAAATAGAACTTGGCTCGGAATGCAGGTAACTGTAATTTATTTAAGTACTTATCTTAGGTAAGTACGGAAACGAATTACGTAGATCTCCTGATTTACTATGCTTTAATTTGACATAGATTTAAGGGAAAGGTTTATTTTTATTGTCTGCTAAGAATATTATTATTATTATGCTTTATTGTACACAGTAAAGTTTTCACAAATAAAGTTTATGACAAAGAAAATGTACAAAGGCGCGCTTATCTCTAGCAGTGGGTTCCCACGGTGCGTGATATTACGGACGGACGCGCACCAGCCCGCACCACGGATCGTGGGAAACGGAGTGTCCGTGGTAATATAGACGCGTCCGTGGTGCGCCTCCGTCCGTAGCCGTCGGTGCGTCCGCGTCCGTCCGCGAAATCACGCACCGTGGGTACCCACCTTAAGAGAGATTTCTTCCATTCGTAAATAAGTGATTACTTAAGTATATTATTACCATATGCATTATGCTTAGTAATTTCTTGAAAATAAAACAATGATTGACAGATTCAATTATTCCGTAATTTAATTTTGACAGTCCTATCTTTAAAAATATCTTTAAGCATAGAATAAACCTTTTTCTTTGTAGATACGGTTATAAGAGTGCATTCTCTTGTTTTTTAACTTAACAATAAAGCCTCGAGCACACCGGATGCGTATGCGTGCACGTATGCGTAGACGTACACGTACCTCTGAGTTGTAATGTATGGAACTGTATAGGCACGGGCAGACCGCATACGTATGCGTAGACATAAGCATAGACGTCAAGCGGTGACAGTTCCATACATTAAAGCATTGAGCACACCGGATGCGTATGCGTACACGTAAGCGTAGACGTACACGTACCTCTGAGTTGTAATGTATGGAACTGTATATGCACGCATCCGGTCTGCTCGAGCCTTTAAACTCAGAGGTACGTGTACGTCTACGCTTACGTGCACGCATACGCATCCGGTGTGCTTAAAGCTTCCATTTGGTTCGTGAAAAGCTGTGTGTACTCAAATGAGCGCGAATGACTCTTAAAATGTTAACAATAATTTAGCATTACTATTAATGTTTTAAATTACCGTTTCTAGTTTATAATTCGCCGCATTACAGTTAAATAAATAAACAAACTATCCAAGGACTCAGTAATTGCATCATAAAAAGTCTTATCATTATCGCATAGAAAAATATTCGTAACCTTCAAGTGTAGTTTAACTAATATAGTAGTACGCTTATCAATTACTTTATTTTCAATTATAAACTCTACTTTTATCATTTTATCAGTCACTTGAAGGGATTGGTGTGAAGGTCCTAAATTATCTGAACCTTGACTCTGTTCTGTTAAGTTAAACTGTAACAACAATTGCAACGTTTACGTAACTAATATGGTCCTTATGGCGTAGGTGAGAAAGATTCAATTAAAATTAATTAATTGATAACATTAGTTCAATAGCTAAATTGATTCTTGAGCTTAACGGTTTAGATATTAATGATAATTATGATGGTACAATATCATCTCTTTTGTAATTGACAGCTATATATTTGGATGCATCATTAACTGTTATTATTAGTGCTTTAGTTACCTCAAGATGTTTAGAGTTTGCATTCTTGTTGCATTTGCGGGATTTGTTGGTAAGTTTGCATTAAAGTTTTGATTTCATTCTTGTTAAAGTGTTATAGTTTTCAGAATATTCATGTTACACATTGTAATAAAATCAAAGATATCGGTAGATTGGGAAAAGGTTTAATATTTCTTAAATTTCTAAATAGCGTAGATGATAACATTGTAAAAATTGATTATGGGTTATTGGAATAAAAGTAAACACTGCGACTACATAACATACAAACAAATATTAACAAGCTTATCCATTTATATTATTCGTTTGATACTAGGATTACGCTCTATCACAAGTTCCAAAATTTTAAAGAAAAAATTACTAAATAAACGGAATTTAAAAAGTTATTTAATAATTTAGGTTCCCTACCAACACTGCAAACTAAGCAAGAAGTGAGAATAGTAGGGGGCGATGACATTGATATAACTGAAGCGCCATACCAAGTATCACTCGTGTATAGAGGAAGACATTCCTGTGGCGGCACCATTGTTGATCACGACATCGTTATCACTGCCGCTCATTGCATTATTGGGTTAGTAGAATTAATTAATAAATATTCACATACTTCACAACACATTAAAATGCCAGTTCATAAATACATAGATAAGTATGGAAACATGACTCGGAAACAAACATCGATATCCTTCATATTAATATTTGCACCCATCGGGATTCGAACCCAGTATATGACGTGCCGGGAGGATCACTCACTACCAACTACACCAAACGGCTGTCAATTTGTTGTCTGTTTACTAGACTTTGCCTGAAGGAGGGTTATGTTTTTCGAGTGTATGTAGTAGTTCGTAGTAAGCCTAAACGGATTGGCATATTTTAGCTTGAGAGTTAATTTAAAATCATCAACGTATATAGCATCAAAACAATCACTTAGCAACTGATTAGATGCCAATAAATTTCTGAAAGCAATTTTTTTAATGACTCCATTTTATTTTGTAAATATATAGGTATATGCTGATACGGGACGCTAAAATACATCACTCGCATTTTCTTCCGTACATGTCGAAGGAGTCGCCTAAGAAGCTCAGGGGCCATCATTTATAGGAACACCTTGCCCCGATAAAACGCGGTCACAGGATTTCTTGCGTGAACCTACAATTCTGGACACCTCATTTAGGGAAACAGCGGTTTGTAGTTCGTCGTCAGCCTAATCGCAGTCCACTGCTGGACGCAGGCCTCCTCAGAGTAGGCCACAAGGCTACAGCCATGGGGTTTTTGCCCATAATAACCACGCTTGGCAGGCGGGTTGGTGACCGTGTGTAGATGATGTACCTATGTTTATTTTAATTAAACTCTTTGCAGATCTAATCCCGATGACTATGAAATCAGAGTAGGATCATCGTCCAGTCAAAATGGCGGTAAGCTCTACCCTGTGGGAGACATCGAATGGCATGCCGACTTTGATTTTGGGAGAATGGACAGCGATATTGCAATCATGTGGCTAAAAGAACCCGTGGTGTTCGACGATACTGTTCAAGCTATAGAAATGATGGAGGAGGATGAAGATATTGATGACGGGGAGGTCACTATTGTCACTGGCTGGGGAAATACTAAGGTAAATATTCATCTTAACTATACGTAATGCTAATCTGTTCCATACGGATGTAAAAATCTGAAAATTTGAGGGTGTGTTCTTTGTATGACATAGGCATTCGAAAAGAATAGAAAAATTATGATTTGGAAAACAAAAGCGTTTATTTACAATCTGACTAGGTATTTAAATAAACTAATGTCCATTTATTAATACTAGAGATCAGTGATAATCTCGGTATTTTTATTTCAAATTATATTTTTTTACTGAAAATAATTGTTATACTTCAAATATCTTCTACAAAAAAAATTAATTTGAGATATGCAAAAATGTCTCAAGATCGCTTATTGAAATGGGCTGTTAGTCTCACTTGGACAGTATATAATAGTCTAAATAATTTAAAGTTTTCATATATGTACCTTTACATAGAGTCCAAGTCCGTCTGTCATAAAATAATGTGGACAGCATTCGAGAATAAAATTAAATATATTTTGCAAGATACCCTTAAAAATTTTACTATACACCAATCTTCATGCATCAAATGCGTTTAATCTATCTGCGAATATATCCAATAAAGATTTTATACCTCAACCACCCAATTCACTAGAAACTTAAACCCCTACAAATTCTTTAACTCCCTGTTAAAGTATCCTTTAAAATATACATCTTTGGAGAAAACAAAATTAAAATGAAGATTGTATTAGACGTCAATGTATACGACACTAATAGTAGCTTTTAGTGTATTGCATTGGGATGTAAACGAGATTTGACTGCTTGGGATAAAATATACGCATACTGAGTTTGAAAATGCAGGATTTTTTTTATTATTTGATTGTCTGCAATATTACATTTCCCCACTATATGGGGCAATTTTATGATTCGCTAAATGGGTTTTTATCGTATGATACATTACGAGTACTACGTTCCACAAGGACTGATCAGTTACTGAACTATTTTTTAAAATCATGTTTTGTTTAAAATGTGGTTTCTTAGGTATTAATAAGGTTAAATTAAACGAACTACACTATTTTGTTCACGAAAATATTTTAAAAGTCTGCCAATTACGAAATGCACCTATAAAGATTTATTTGTGGGTTTCGCTTTAGAATCACGGTCTAAAGTCAACATAATATCAATCAATCTCAATATTTGTCTGGTCGTCACTAACACCCTGTACTCGTATGTATGTATGTATATGCCAACTTTACGATACTGTCGTAGCCGCCTGATATTGGAATATCTATTCAAAGCTTAGATTTCTCTTGCCAACGACGCCTTATTTATTTTTGCTGGTTAAGAAGCACGCATTGTGAATATGTTATTAGACCCACTTGCACTAAATCTGAAATAAGTGAAGTTATCTCTGAACCTAGGCCTTCTAATCGGGGGTCGTCGATTCAATCCCAGTCACAGGCCTGTAGCACTGAATTTATTTCATGGATGTAGTAGTAAAATTGTCGCTTAGCTCGTGCCTCGGAAAGCACGTAAAACTATTGGGACGTTGTGTCTGGGATCTCTTTCCGGTCGTGTCGGCTTTCCGTCCCGTAGGACTATTAAAGCGAAGGAATAAAGAGTGCACCTGCATTTTTGCACACACTTGTGCACCATAATATCTCCTGCTTAGTTGGCTAATCTCCTTTGAGATTGGCTGCCATGTCCGAAATGTGGTCGAAGAGATATTTTTATTATATAAATATGAATAAGCACAGTTTCATTTTAAATCCCAAAGCAACACCATTAAAAAGGTGTATGTACCTACAAATTGGCCAATAAAATTTCATTTTATGAAGCCACCAGTTTCGTATTATTGGTAAAACTGAATTCGAATGTCGTTTCTAGGACCATTGGATTTAATGATATAGGAAACAATTACGAAGTGATATTGAAAACGCAACGACTTTTTTATTTTAGTTATCTGGAATTCTATGATGTAAAAGAAATATTTTCTTGCTAAAATGATGTTGATTTATCTACACCGATTATAAATTTTAATGATATAAGTTAATCTTAAACATCCGGATTACATCCGGATGGCAGACTATACAGGGTGTTTTTTTGTGGCCACCTTTAACGAAGGGTACGTACTCTATACATCAAATAAAGTAAGTTTATGCCAAAAAAAATGCTGGGATTTTTTTTTTTTTTATTTTTTTAATTACTTGATCTGGCGAAATTTATAGTGTCTAGTGTTTATGTTAGTTTTTTTATAGACAGATATTAATTATTTCTCGTGAAAAAATCTTGCTACGCGCGTCTATGTGCATTTATGCAGAAAAACGCAGTCTATTTACTCAACTTTGGACCAATATATTTTGGAAACCAGACACTTCACAGGTATGCTTCCATGGAGAAAAATGATCGTGATGATGAGGAGATTCCGTAGTTTTCGGGAACGTTGACGACCAAAAATCATCCTGTATAACTATTAGATATGAAACCCCCAACTAATAACACTGGGTGTACAGAAGAAGTAGTAAATTATATTTAACATACCCCTTGTACATTTTCTTATTCAAATTCTTCAAACTTCAAAATAGGTTTTGTTTAAATTCTAGGAAGGAGGCGGCAACCCAGCTACCTTACAGATGGTACAGGTTAACAAAGTGAACCACGACGAGTGTCAGAATGCCTACTCACCTCTTTACACTATTACACCCAGGATGCTGTGTGCTGGCGTACCTGAAGGAGGCAAGGACGCTTGCCAGGTAAGGAATCATCATTTGACCATAGCAAGTCTACTGCCGACTTCCCAAAATTCAATCATTCTAAATTCTCCATCATCATCATAATCATTTTCAGCCATGACTTCCCCCCTATAACCCCGACTCCGACCGGTAGGAAGCGGCCTGCATCTAGATACCCGCGACCTAGGCTAGGTCGTCCGTCCATCTCGCAGGTGGCCTTTCCACGCGTTCTAAATTCTTCTATTCACAAAAGCTCCACACATTCGTTATAGTAGCTCGTATCGCGGCAACAGTTTTTAAAACTTCAAATTCTTGAAAAATTGCAACTTCAAAAATTGGCAGATAAATCGCTAAGGAACTTTATAACTAAAGAATTAGTAACAGTTTAATACTTATTTGGTCAGAGATCAGGGTAGCCTAGTTACTTATAAGATATCCGAAAAATCTGCCAAGTGCGAGTCGGAAAAAAGCCATGTTCATTGTATTAGATCTTCCTTAATTATTATTATTTATGAGTGTATTAAAGCTGACTAGCTTTCAAATATTTTAAGGGTGACAGTGGCGGTCCATTGGTACACAACGGTAAACTCGCTGGCGTAGTGTCTTGGGGTCTTGGCTGTGCCAGGCCTAAGTACCCTGGGGTCTACTCGAAGGTATCCGCCCTCAGGGACTGGATTGATGACAAATCTACGTACTTGAGAGTGAAGCATTTGCTACGATTCTGATTGGCTATAAAATATGAGATAACGCATAATAAATGACAACTATTTTTTAAACGTGTTTTCTTTACTCTATGTACATACGAGTAAGTCAAAAGTGCGGTGCAAGGTCTTTTAGTAAACATCTTACCGAGATACTTTTAAGCTTGAGAACACATTTACCTAACCCACCACATTTACCAACCCTATATTAAGATCCTAAGGTCTTGTGTCGTGGGTACTAAGCAACAATATATAAATACATCGATAAATATAGAAACATCCATAACTTGAAAACAAACATCTATATTTATCACATCAATAGTTGCCCCTACCGGGAAGCGAATCCAGGGCCTATGGTGCTGCAGGCAGGGTCACTATCACTACTAACTACACCAAACGGTCGTCAAATTTCATGACATCTGGAATTATGTAGAATGAGGTAAGAATAAAAATAAGACATGATTAGTAGGACAGACTCCTTTAATTAATGGTCTGTTTAACAGACTGTTAAGTTAGTTTTAGAAACTATAATTAAATGTAAAAGTTATTAAGTTATACATGATCTTGAAAGTATTTTTGTATTAACGTAGCAGTATATAAAATTAATCATAATTGAATGCCATATTATGAACAGTTTGATCTCAGAAGTACCAACGCTTAATAACACAATAAGAACTATGCAAAGGCATCGCCTCTCAATATCAAAGAGTGCATTATAATGGTTGACCTCTTTTTGTGACAATATCTATGGAACCGTCGCACTAGGTCATTCTATATCAGTGATAGTTCCTATATCTTTATTGGGAACGGAGAATAGTGGATATTTGAATTTATGTAGCCAATATTCTCTTCCACTTCTCTCATATTTATTTGTAAGGCTATGAAAAGCTGCTACGGTACTTTGCACTATGGACTTTTGAGTAGCGTATGGAATAAATGTATTTGGTTTTATTTCCGTTTTACTTCCAATTGTATATTATGTAATAATTACTAAGCACCAAATGCACTAAATCTGACCACTCTATGCTTAAAAATATTCGAGAACACAGTCATGCAGCAGGGCTTCACTAGAGTACATCAGCTGCATCCGCTTTCCGTGCATGTCGTAAGTGTTAGGAAGCTCAGCCCCCTTATTACCTAACTAGCAAAAGCAAACCGATAGAGAAAATTGCACAAAAATCGCTGATTACTTGTCAAATTACGTAAAATGAATTTTAAAGGAACTTTGACATTTTAAGGCGAATATTGTACAATTTTTGCTATAGCTTTACTCCGGCTTTGCTATTGCTTTTACGTAATCAGGGGGTGGAACTTATCAGTTGTCACCGATCATTGACATTCTGTCCCCGATATGCTAATCGTGGCCGTGGGACCTCCTTTATGATCCTGCAGTTATGGCTACCCAATGTCCGGAACACAGTCGTCTGTATGTATATATAAATTGAAACGGTTTTGGATGCTTTACTAGAAAACCCAATGTTTACCAATTAAGTGCTTATAAGTACAGTTAGTAATATCTGAGGCTTTTCGTCAAATATAAACTAAAATTTTAGGTCAAAAGCGGGTTAAATAAGCATAAATATTTTGAGAGGCGGTCCACATTTCTTTTAAACATTTTTCTATCTTTTTTAAATACATATTTAAGAGATCCCTTTACAAGTTTTAGTATTAATTAAAACCTACTAACGCTCGCGCTATTCAAGCGTTTGGCGAGTACATCGAAATACTAAATATGAGTATACGGACATCTGAAGTACAGAGTGGACATGTAGTGTGGCATTGAATAAGTCGTAGGCAACTTGTAGAATTGGCTATTGTACAAAAAGGCTAGTTATTGAAAAGTTTGTAAAGCTGTTTATAAAGAGAGTATTAATGATTATTTATGCAGATACAGTAAAAAAAATGTGGAGAATAACGCAGATCTCCCTTATTGTCCCACAGCCAAATTTAGCATAGAGGGGACAGACGTACAAGTTGCTAGTTTATCGCCTGAGAGAATGACCGTATTCCTAAGTCGACTCTTAAGACATGCACGAAGATACAGCTGATATATTCTAGTGAAGCCCCGCATCAGCACGAAAATACTATAAAAGCTTAATTTGGCCGAACCTTGACAACGAGGCAACTACTGGTAGAATTAGTTTCACCGAGTGATGAGGTGCACCAACTCCACCAAACATAATCTTCATGACAGAATAAGTGTGCAGAAAGTTGTTATAGCGAAAACGGGGCAAAGCTGGCATAAAAATTTCAAATAAGGTATCGCTTTCGGCACACACGAAAGCGAGTTAGAGGTATTTTCTGTACTTGATTATACAGACTGTAAGGGGCTGATAAAGGGTATAACAAAAGAGGTTAAGCGAAATGCAATAGGAGAAAAATTATCCACTAAATTTTAGACTCAAAATCACATGTTTCCAGATTGTATGGAAAGTTGTCTCATCTCAGTTGACATCTTTTTCACTATTTTATACGTTGATGTTAGATCTTCTCTATAGGCATGCAGTTCTGGCTACCCCACTTCGGAAACTCAACCGTACCTATATTATGTCTATATATTATACCTACATACAGGTATTTTTTCCTTGTCACCCTTCATGAAGGGTACGTACGCTATACATCAAATAAAGTAAGTTTATGCCCAAAAAATGCTGGGAAACGATGTAAATTCTTTTGAAAAAAAAAAAATTAATTGATCGGGCGAAATTTCGCTAGTGATATAGTGTCCAGTATTTATGCTACTCGTAGTTTTTTCATAGATATTAATTATTTCTCGTTAAAAAATCTTGCTACGTGTCAGTGTGCATTTATGCAGAAAAACGTAGTCTATTTACTCAACTTTGGACCCTAATATTTTGGAAACCAGACACTTCCCAGGTATGCTTCCATGAAGAAAAATCATCGTGATGATGAGGAGATACCGTAGTTTTCGGGAACGTTGACGACCAAAAATCACCCTGTATACCTACCCACTGTGTATGATCAGGGAAGACCTGGAGCGAATCAAATCGCGTAGCTCAGAACTAAACGAGGTGGCGGAGATCTGTGATGGCCCTCTGCCCCATCCAGGGGATACAGGACCATAAGTCTAGTATCTAGGGGACACAGGAACATAAGTCAAAAGTATCCAGGGGATACAGTAACATAAGTCAATTTATGTCAAAGTGTATATTCAGAATATTTTCTCACATCGTTTACTCCAGCACTAAGATATCACCCTTCGTAGTAGTAAAAGCGGAACATTTTACTGTAATTAAGATATTAAGGGGGCAAGTGTTTTGAGCCGTTTCGAGCATTCATTTGGAAAGTGTAAAGGCCTTATATTTCAGGTTAAGCCTTAAAAAGCATTTCGAGGCTTAGACGTGGGTTGTGGCTTTTACTGTATTTTTATTAGTTTTTCTCAGAGGAAAAGATAATATGTTGAACGGAGGCGTTCTTTTGGTAAAAATGCTTGTTTTAGTAACCGTTTTCACTCAGATTATGAATACAGAGATCCGGAAAATTTTGATTTATAAAAAAAAATATTTGAGAACATTGATCGATATCGCATTTCGAAAATTCCAAAATATTCCGTAATTTTTTTTATTTTATGGGGAAAAAAATATTTTCTTAGGCCTTAGATAATGGCTTGAAAACAAAAATTTAACCAAAACATGATTTTAAAAAATTGTTTCAAAAAGTTTAAAAATCTGATCGACCCTAATGGAGAGTCAAAAACAGCAATGTATCGCACAATAACCAACAAACCTATTTAACTAGTCACCGGATAGCCCGATACAATTGGCACGGAAAACAAATATTACGGAAAATCAAATTAAAAATTCATTTCAACTCAACACTTGTGCAGCATTTCATTATTTCTCTGACTGTCACCTACACCCTGTATTTATTACATATAACTTTCCATAGGCTTAGTTTCTAATGTAAGATAGTTCGAATTGTTTGTATTTTGCGAGTGACTGTGCTACTAATAGAACCTATTTCAACTTAACCTCAAAATAAAATCTTTGCAACGTAGAACGTTAATGTGGACTTAAACGCAGTTGAAAACTTTTATCGCGTATAATTTATTACGTCTGCCCATTACTTTAAAGTTAGTTTTCTTTTGGTACATATACTTTGAAGAACTGAAGATGTTAAAAAGAATTTTGTATTGAAAATGCAAATTACAGAAATCTTACTAATATTATAAACGCGAAAGTTTCTAAGTATGGATGGATGGATGTTTGTTACTCTCTCACGTAAAAACAGCTGGTGCGATTTAAAAAAAAATTGGTATGGAGTTAGCTGACACCCTAGAATCTAGGGCCTATATTAACACAAAGGCTACTTTTTATCCCGGGAAAATATTTTTATCCCGGATAATTTCGACACATTGTTTTTTCTGCAGTCCACGCGGGCGAAGTCGCGGGCGTCCACTAGTTTATAATATTATTCATTACATTATTTTTATGCCTAGACTAGAGAATTTTTCTGGACCCCATCAGATCTACATGACCTAATAACAGAATGAACCGACTGTAAGATATAAAAATCTCAGGTTTTAGCTCTCTGCCCACGCCTGAACAAACCATGGCTATAAAGAACTCGTAACCACGATTCTCGGCATCGTTACTGAGGCTTCTTGCCACTGAAATGAAATTTGAGAAGTCAGCAGAGCTGCTTTTGCAAAGACTTGTAAAAATATTGATATTTACACAATGCGGTAGGTTTGTGGAAGTGTGTGGATGGACATACATACGGAACTTTGTTATAAAATAGATACATTAATTTTTTCCCAAAATGGGGTAGCAACAGCTGCACGATCACGAAGGAGAATATTTAGCCACGTTTAGTATAGTGAGGTCAGGATGCTAATGATCTGCGACAAGTTGTTAGCTCAACGCCTGAAGGAACGCCCGTGAGTTTCTTAGTGGACTCTTACGACATACACGGAATGCAGCTGATGTATTCTAGTAAAGCCCCGCCCCCTGATTACGTAAAAGCAATAGCAAAGCTGAAGCAAAGCGATAGTGAAAATTGTACAATATTCGCCTTGAAATGTCAAAGTTCCTTTGAAATTCATTTTACGTAATACGAATTTGACAAGCAATCAGCGATTTTTGTACAATTTTCTTTTTGTGTATGTGCAATAAAGAATAAGAATAAGAATTTTCGCTATCGCTTTGCTTTTGCTAGTTAGGTAATAAGGGGGCCGCATCACCACAGGCAAATTGTTAACCAATAAAATTCACAATAAACTGCGCAACCACAGATAATATAATGGTTACTAACGTATCAGTCATTTACAAAATCTCTTGCAATAGCTGAAATTGAACTATCCACAAATCTACGAATACACCTATACCTTGACAGATATTACTCACATTTTGTTGTTAAATATCATTTTTAAACAGTAACTTTGGACGCGATTTGGTAATACCCCAGAGAAAGTTTAAAAACCTTCTTAATCTAACCTAGTTACAGTGTAGGCTCCAACATTACTTTCTTCCTTCCAGCTACATACATTACGTTTACAAGTCACGTTCTTAAAGAAGTAGGCAAGGTGGGTGCATACACGCCAATGAGAGTAGAGAAAAGCAGCTAGCACCCTTTTCCGTGAAAATCTGAGAATATAATCCTAGTATATACTTAATTAGAATAGAATAGAATATAATTACTAATTAGGTTTATACATATACAGGGTTTTTTTTCGTTTCCACCCTTTACGAAGGGTACGCACTCTATACATCAAATAAAGTGAGTTTATGCCAAAAAAATTGCTGGAATAAGACGTAATTATTATTATTTTATTTATTTACATGATTAGGCGAAATTTATAGTGCCCTGTGGTTGTGTTAGTTTTCTTATAGCCACATTTAAATTATTTTTCGTGAAAAATGTTATAACACGCGTCTATGTGCATTTATGCAAAGAAACGCAGTCTATTTACTCAACTTTGGACCCTAATATCATGGGAACCAGCCACTTCCCAGTTATGCTTCCATGGAGAAAAATGACCGTGTTGATAGAGAGATTCCGTAGTATTCGGGAACGTTGACGACCAAAAAACAACCTGTATAGAGACCGATAGAAACAAGCAACCGAAATAGGGTAGAAATAGGCACAGAGATACAATAGATAGATATGGGAAGAATAAACAGTTAGAAATGCTAGCGTCTTGAGCACCTTTGTACCGGTACTGTTATTATACCTTTAGGTTAATAAAATACATCAAATACAAACTTTATCTTGTTAGAAATGAACATAGGAAAAGCAGCGATGTACTGTGCACCCAATTTTAAGCCCTGTTACGTCTCGTACTCGTATCATGTCTGCAACCGCCGGAAAAACTAATTAATACACAGTTGTAACATTGTCACAAAAATACATTCCCCGAACCACTTTCTTAATAACCACTTTGAAATTGAAAAGAAATTGCCACAACAACAAAAATTAATACGAAAGAATAATCAAAATAATGGATCGGCTATTTTTCCTTCAAATAGATAAATAAGTAGATATATATATAGGTATATAGCAAGGATTATGTAAAAGTTATTGGAAAATATTTTTTAACAAACTCAAGTCTTAATAAAGTCAAGTTATATTTTTTATATTTTTACTATATCTTCCTCTAACTATACTTCCGTTAGATGCTATTAATATCTACAAACTGCACCAAAAATGTCGTCTTCAACGCAAACCAATAAATTTTAATGACCTTATTGACATAAAAAAGTAACCGACCAAAACCGTGCCGGAACGTATAAAAACCGATATTTATTCGATTATAGGAATACGCTGTGAGGAGGATTTGGCCAAACTTAGGTACGTTTATTCATAGAAAGTAACATATTATTATTACTATGCCCTCGTAGGCTGATTAGATAACTTGCAAAAGCTAAGCCACAGGAAAAGCGAAAATCGTGAGTGTGTACCATATGTCACGTCCTCCCACTTCTCCTACTAATCCCACTCTTCACACGTATTCACGCACATAATTTTCGTGATCGCATTGCTTTGGCTTTGCTTTTGCGGTGATAGCCCAGTGGTTAAGACGTGCATCTTCCAAGCGGGAGGCGTAAGTTCGATCCCAGTCATGGGCCTGTACCAATGAATTTATTTTATAATAATATACAGATTTTAATGTTGCAAAAATGGTCACTTAGCTCGTGCCTCGGAAGCACGTAAATCTGTTGGTCCTGCGCCTGATCTCTCTCCGGTCGTGTCGGCTTTCCGTCCCATCGGACTATGAGTAACGGAATAGAGAGTGCATCTGTGTTTGCGCACACACTTGTGCACTATAATATCTCCTGCGTACCTGGCCAATCTCCGTAGATTGGTCGCCTTGGGCGAAATACGGTCGGAGATCATCATCAATTCTCGTGCAGACAAATTTTAGTCAGTGATTACTTTATACTGTGCTGCGCTGCTTTACCGTGCGGTGTCGCCAGAGTAAAATGGCACCAGCCCATGTCTGAAGGTTTCCGTGAAATGGGCCTCCCGTGTTGACAACATAGTTCTAAATCACACTGTGGTCACCAACCGGTGGTGGTCACCACGGAAAAAACCCCCTATGCTAGTCTAACTATAGTAGCCTAGTGAGATGCTCTGAGAGAGGACTACGTTTAGCAGTATACTGCATTAGGCCGATGAGTATATGGGTGCGCTACATAGGCTTGATGGCTTCATTGGCTTTATCGAATATCTTCAAATTTCTTCGTTCGTGGTTTATTGGTTGTCACCGTAAATCAAAGAGGCAATATTTTTGGCAAAATCAGTACCGGATGGTGTACGCGGGATGAAAACTAATGTGGTATTACTAGGGATATATATTATGTATTCTGTTAAGGCGTTACGTGTTGTGTATTGTATTGTTTACGCTAAATTGGTACTATATAAATGGAATAATTAGCAATAAATAATGGAAGGCAACTTAAGTAATGTCATATAATTTAAAATACAACAAAATAAGTTATGCCAGATTTCAAAATAAAAATTCGGAAACGAAACAGCCCTTTTTTAGCTTACAAAATTAAAACCCATAAGTACTGGTAACATTATAAATCCAATCTTTGTACATATACACGTTAGTATACACACTTGGGGCACTTCTATCGGTGCAGATCTTGGTTTCATAGCTGACTATACCAGCCACTGCATAGCCCTGACTTTCCTCCTCCAGCATTTCCAAAGGACCTCCACCATCGCCCTCTCCAGTGACACAGCCTACACATATCTGATTTGGCGATAAACCAGTGGCCAAGGTTTTCTTGCATTCTTCCCTATCAAGCATCGGTGTTGCAACGAAAAGTTTTGTGGTTTGAGAACTCTCCAGTTTCTGTTCTGCCCCATCCTGCGACGGCGAAGTTGGAAGGGAATGGGGCGCCTTTAGTGACCACGTCTAATGACGGTAAGCATATGGGAGATATTTGAACTGAAAGAGTTAAGTTAATATAATATAACATTTACGCACATTGCTATAAAGCTCTAAAAGATCTTGCGAAAGTTCAAGTGACCATGTTGGCTTATAAATTTTTGATGTGGCATTAATATACATGTAGCTATATTTTCAAAGTAGGGTCAGTACTGCAGAATCATAAAAGAGATACCAGGCCAGATGTTAAAGATTAGTGAAAAGGTGCTAGCTCATCGCCAGAGAGAACGCACCTGAATCGACTTTTACATCGTCATTGATATCCTAGTGATAGACCCATCAGTACAGGAATTACGTTTATTGATATGTGTATCCTATTGATATAATTTTAGGACAGCTTTTCAATTGGTCGAATAGCAGAGAAAATTCAACACTTTATTTACCTTATGGAATGGCAGAAATGAGTATCTAATCTGGGAATTGTGACCCCTCTGATAATTTGGTATTATCTCGACATGCGGTCAAATGACAATGCAAATATTTGTATGCACCCGCTCCTACCTTACAAAATAATAATTATCGAGTACTTTCTCTTAATTATATACCCGATAAAAATAATACCGATATGCTTTAAATGATCTGCCACTCTTTGGCTGAGCTATTTTATGTTGTACAGCCCGTTTTTATAGCATTCTTTTCAATATTATTTCACTAGTTTTCACCCAGCTGGCAAGCTCCTAAAGATATTCTATAATAATATATACCTAGCTACAAATCAACAATCTTTTGGACGAAGTTGCCATTGATTAAGAGAAGCTGCGTAATAGCTTCTAGGAGAGATTTCCAAATATTTATACATGGTACCAAAATTTCCGTTGCCTTTTCCAACATCTATTTATTATACTAGTTACAATGAATATACAGGGTGTGGATGACAGTCAGGCAAATACTGAAATGCTGAACACGTACCATTATGTTAAGCTAGGCGATAGTGTTAAAACTCGCAGGAAATTTATTTTTGATTTCATTATCTTTGCTCTCTGCGCCAATTGTATCGGGCTATCCTGTGACTAATTAAATGGGCTTATTGGTTATTGTGTGACACATTGCTGTTTTTTGGATCACTTATAACTCTCTCCATTATGGTTAATCAGTTATTTGAACTTTTTTAAGGGAAACTTTTATAAAAATCATCTTTTGGTTAAAATTTTATTTTTAAGTCATTATCTAAGGCATAATTAAACGAATTGAATTTTCCTGCCAAAATTTTCACTTTTTTCCGTCTTAGAATCATGGTCTGGTGGTATAAATATTTGCCTAGCTGTCATAAACAACCTGTATAAAAAGGATACTTACAATTATAAGGTGCAAATTTAGCTAATTTTATGAGAGCTATATCATGATGAGGATCATTTTTGTCAAATGCTGGATGTATGTAATAGCTTTCAACTGCTATGGTAGCAGTGTCTTCTGTTTTATTTGGATTTAATCTTTCGTATGCGCCTAAATGAACCTTGGTTCTGAAAAAGAAAATTGAATGAGTTTATTCCTTGGAAACTTTAGCACTTCTGCTCACTAGTATTTTATTAATTGAATGATTCCACAAGAATACATTAGCTGCATCTCCTTCCGTGGACGTCGTAATACTAAGTCGACTAGGTAATTAGCAGATTCTCTCAGAGACCTAGCAACTTGTCACTGACGATTTATACATATCCTCACAATGCGGGAAGTGGCTGCGGGATTTTTTTTATAATCCTGCAGTTTGGAAACATAGCCGTGTGTATATTTATGTAGTTCTTACGGTTTTCCACGATCACTTGTAAGACAATGTGCAGCTGTCAGGACAAATTTTGAACTGATTAGGGATCCTCCGCAAAGTTGGCTTCCATCAGAACTTTCCAAAAGAACTAACCATGGGAACCCACTGTCATAAACTCGACCGAAACCTGAAAAAGTATTTTAATAATTCCCACCAAGTTGAAAACCTCTTGTTTTAATTGAAGATTGGTTTAATCAATAAATCATATGAAAATATCGAAATATAATCTCAGGGTCACAAGCTACACGCGCCGTTTTGTCAGTCTTTTTTATTTTTAGCCCTGTCGGACGACCAATCGGAAGTGGGAAGTGATTATCCCAGATTACTGTTCTTCTACTGCTACTAAATATTATAAGAGAGAAATCCCAGGGGTTTTAGTTAGTGTAACATCGTTTAACATCGAGCATTGTTATCGCAACAAATCACAACAATCATAGCGGTTGGAATGCTTTAGGTGACTTGACGAACGCGCGGAACAAACCATCTTTTGATTCGATCGAGAAAAAAAATTACTTTGGCTTTTCCCAAACATCTACTATCAACTATTCTGTTCCTAAGTTACAAGATAAAATTTTACATACGTGAAAAATATAGAACTTTCAAAGAATTGGTTAAGAGCCAGCAGTCAAATAAAAAAGTCCCACGGTTGCTCCGCCCCATACCCCGCCACCCGCAATGCAAGGATACGCGTTAAGATCTGCGTAATGTTAAAATTCGAAATTCGCGCGCTTTCGAGCAGGCGGGTTAACGCTAGGTCAAACGCAGAGAACATAAAAACCCATAGAGTCGTATTATAATTGATTTCAATGTTATGTTTATTTTATTTTTGTTTGCAAAATATACAATAAATTAAATTAATTAATTTATTAATAAGTAATATAGGGTAATCATTCATACAATAGAACACATTACCTGCATCATAGTTATATTTATGTATGAAATTCATCCATGCAACAAGTATTAGGAAGTTTGAATAAAACGAATTAATGGTAGATATCAAAGATTTATTTTATATATCACAAAAAATAGTATCCGATACATATGTGAAATGGGAACAATTTACTCATGTAGATCGCTTTTAAAAAGGCTTTTAGGTGAGTCAATTATGTTAAAATGTTACAAGTAGTAACTTAACAAATTTTAATATTAAGATGATTATGTAAAAAAATGCCGTTTCATTTAGGTAATTGCTGTATGTTAAATAAAATAGTAGGTGTGTTTTTTTTAAAAATAAAGGGTTAACAGTATGTATAATGTGCATTCGCAATATTAGCTGTGCTGTGATAAATAAAAAAAAACTTTTATATTAAAGATAAATAGCGGTATGCGTATGCCACAATATAATAATTTGCAGTTTGATTAGCAATATTCTCATTTGAGGATTTTGCTGTGCAGTCAGTAATTTTGATACGAATTCCAATTATTTGTTAAAAAAATCATTTTATTTGATGTGCGTTTAAATACTATCAATTAAATTAAATGATTTTCTTACTAATCCTCTACACCCCCACCCCCAAGAAATATATATGTACTATTTACCTTATCCAGTAAAATACCTTCTGTTCTATGCTCCACCTCATCTGTTACCATCACTGTCAATCGGAGAGCTAAATATGAAATGAGTTTAAAAAATATCAAAAAAGTTTTAGTAGCCAAAAGTGAAAACAAGTGAGCAAAAACAACAAAATTATAGCAGGTAGGTAGGTTCTCACTCACTTTTCTTCAAACATTACAGGTGGTATTAGTTCGGTATAAACTTTGACGACGGCGCACTCCAGGACTTTTTGTTCGGCACAATTTGTTTAATATCTACAAACTGCACCAAAAATGTCGTCTTCAACGCAAACCAATAAATTTTAATGACCTTATTGACATAAAAAAGTAACCGACCAAAACCGTGCCGGAACGTATAAAAACCGATATTTATTCGATTATAGGAATACGCTGTGAGGAGGATTTGGCCAAACTTAGGTACGTTTATTCATAGAAAGTAACATATTATTATTACTATGCCCTCGTAGGCTGATTAGATAACTTGCAAAAGCTAAGCCACAGGAAAAGCGAAAATCGTGAGTGTGTACCATATGTCACGTCCTCCCACTTCTCCTACTAATCCCACTCTTCACACGTATTCACGCACATAATTTTCGTGATCGCATTGCAAAAATAAATTTGGCTTTGCTTTTGCGGTGATAGCCCAGTGGTTAAGACGTGCATCTTCCAAGCGGGAGGCGTAAGTTCGATCCCAGTCATGGGCCTGTACCAATGAATTTATTTTATAATAATATACAGATTTTAATGTTGCAAAAATGGTCACTTAGCTCGTGCCTCGGAAGCACGTAAATCTGTTGGTCCTGCGCCTGATCTCTCTCCGGTCGTGTCGGCTTTCCGTCCCATCGGACTATGAGTAACGGAATAGAGAGTGCATCTGTGTTTGCGCACACACTTGTGCACTATAATATCTCCTGCGTACCTGGCCAATCTCGGCGAAATACGGTCGGAGATCATCATCAATTCTCGTGCAGACAAATTTTAGTCAGTGATTACTTTATACTGTGCTGCGCTGCTTTACCGTGCGGTGTCGCCAGAGTAAAATGGCACCAGCCCATGTCTGAAGGTTTCCGTGAAATGGGCCTCCCGTGTTGACAACATAGTTCTAAATCACACTGTGGTCACCAACCGGTGGTGGTCACCACGGAAAAAACCCCCTATGCTAGTCTAACTATAGTAGCCTAGTGAGATGCTCTGAGAGAGGACTACGTTTAGCAGTATACTGCATTAGGCCGATGAGTATATGGGTGCGCTACATAGGCTTGATGGCTTCATTGGCTTTATCGAATATCTTCAAATTTCTTCGTTCGTGGTTTATTGGTTGTCACCGTAAATCAAAGAGGCAATATTTTTGGCAAAATCAGTACCGGATGGTGTACGCGGGATGAAAACTAATGTGGTATTACTAGGGATATATATTATGTATTCTGTTAAGGCGTTACGTGTTGTGTATTGTATTGTTTACGCTAAATTGGTACTATATAAATGGAAGAATTAGCAATAAATAATGGAAGGCAACTTAAGTAATGTCATATAATTTAAAATACAACAAAATAAGTTATGCCAGATTTCAAAATAAAAATTCGGAAACGAAACAGCCCTTTTTTAGCTTACAAAATTAAAACCCATAAGTACTGGTAACATTATAAATCCAATCTTTGTACATATACACGTTAGTATACACACTTGGGGCACTTCTATCGGTGCAGATCTTGGTTTCATAGCTGACTATACCAGCCACTGCATAGCCCTGACTTTCCTCCTCCAGCATTTCCAAAGGACCTCCACCATCGCCCTCTCCAGTGACACAGCCTACACATATCTGATTTGGCGATAAACCAGTGGCCAAGGTTTTCTTGCATTCTTCCCTATCAAGCATCGGTGTTGCAACGAAAAGTTTGTGGTTTGAGAACTCTCCAGTTTCTGTTCTGCCCCATCCTGCGACGGCGAAGTTGGAAGGGAATGGGGCGCCTTTAGTGACCACGTCTAATGACGGTAAGCATATGGGAGATATTTGAACTGAAAGAGTTAAGTTAATATAATATAACATTTACGCACATTGCTATAAAGCTCTAAAAGATCTTGCGAAAGTTCAAGTGACCATGTTGGCTTATAAATTTTTGATGTGGCATTAATATACATGTAGCTATATTTTCAAAGTAGGGTCAGTACTGCAGAATCATAAAAGAGATACCAGGCCAGATGTTAAAGATTAGTGAAAAGGTGCTAGCTCATCGCCAGAGAGAACGCACCTGAATCGACTTTTACATCGTCATTGATATCCTAGTGATAGACCCATCAGTACAGGAATTACGTTTATTGATATGTGTATCCTATTGATATAATTTTAGGACAGCTTTTCAATTGGTCGAATAGCAGAGAAAATTCAACACTTTATTTACCTTATGGAATGGCAGAAATGAGTATCTAATCTGGGAATTGTGACCCCTCTGATAATTTGGTATTATCTCGACATGCGGTCAAATGACAATGCAAATATTTGTATGCACCCGCTCCTACCTTACAAAATAATAATTATCGAGTACTTTCTCTTAATTATATACCCGATAAAAATAATACCGATATGCTTTAAATGATCTGCCACTCTTTGGCTGAGCTATTTTATGTTGTACAGCCCGTTTTTATAGCATTCTTTTCAATATTATTTCACTAGTTTTCACCCAGCTGGCAAGCTCCTAAAGATATTCTATAATAATATATACCTAGCTACAAATCAACAATCTTTTGGACGAAGTTGCCATTGATTAAGAGAAGCTGCGTAATAGCTTCTAGGAGAGATTTCCAAATATTTATACATGGTACCAAAATTTCCGTTGCCTTTTCCAACATCTATTTATTATACTAGTTACAATGAATATACAGGGTGTGGATGACAGTCAGGCAAATACTGAAATGCTGAACACGTACCATTATGTTAAGCTAGGCGATAGTGTTAAAACTCGCAGGAAATTTATTTTTGATTTCATTATCTTTGCTCTCTGCGCCAATTGTATCGGGCTATCCTGTGACTAATTAAATGGGCTTATTGGTTATTGTGTGACACATTGCTGTTTTTTGGATCACTTATAACTCTCTCCATTATGGTTAATCAGTTATTTGAACTTTTTTAAGGGAAACTTTTTAAAAATCATCTTTTGGTTAAAATTTTATTTTTAAGTCATTATCTAAGGCATAATTAAACGAATTGAATTTTCCTGCCAAAATTTTCACTTTTTTCCGTCTTAGAATCATGGTCTGGTGGTATAAATATTTGCCTAGCTGTCATAAACAACCTGTATAAAAAGGATACTTACAATTATAAGGTGCAAATTTAGCTAATTTTATGAGAGCTATATCATGATGAGGATCATTTTTGTCAAATGCTGGATGTATGTAATAGCTTTCAACTGCTATGGTAGCAGTGTCTTCTGTTTTATTTGGATTTAATCTTTCGTATGCGCCTAAATGAACCTTGGTTCTGAAAAAGAAAATTGAATGAGTTTATTCCTTGGAAACTTTAGCACTTCTGCTCACTAGTATTTTATTAATTGAATGATTCCACAAGAATACATTAGCTGCATCTCCTTCCGTGGACGTCGTAATACTAAGTCGACTAGGTAATTAGCAGATTCTCTCAGAGACCTAGCAACTTGTCACTGACGATTTATACATATCCTCACAATGCGGGAAGTGGCTGCGGGATTTTTTTTATAATCCTGCAGTTTGGAAACATAGCCGTGTGTATATTTATGTAGTTCTTACGGTTTTCCACGATCACTTGTAAGACAATGTGCAGCTGTCAGGACAAATTTTGAACTGATTAGGGATCCTCCGCAAAGTTGGCTTCCATCAGAACTTTCCAAAAGAACTAACCATGGGAACCCACTGTCATAAACTCGACCGAAACCTGAAAAAGTATTTTAATAATTCCCACCAAGTTGAAAACCTCTTGTTTTAATTGAAGATTGGTTTAATCAATAAATCATATGAAATATCGAAATATAATCTCAGGGTCACAAGCTACACGCGCCGTTTTGTCAGTCTTTTTTATTTTTAGCCCTGTCGGACGACCAATCGGAAGTGGGAAGTGATTATCCCAGATTACTGTTCTTCTACTGCTACTAAATATTATAAGAGAGAAATCCCAGGGGTTTTAGTTAGTGTAACATCGTTTAACATCGAGCATTGTTATCGCAACAAATCACAACAATCATAGCGGTTGGAATGCTTTAGGTGACTTGACGAACGCGCGGAACAAACCATCTTTTGATTCGATCGAGAAAAAAAATTACTTTGGCTTTTCCCAAACATCTACTATCAACTATTCTGTTCCTAAGTTACAAGATAAAATTTTACATACGTGAAAAATATAGAACTTTCAAAGAATTGGTTAAGCCACAACACGCCGTTGTCGAGTCTGGTGGGATTACTGTATGTTTGCAGTCAGTCACTTCTGCTTCCTTGTCTATCCTCGTGGTTATTTCATTTGCGAATGTATGAAAATTTTCTATAACCGTCTCCCAGTTATCTTCGGGTGGGCAACAAATCTGTAGGTTTAAATCAACATAATTATAAATTCGAAAGTCAGTTTGTTTCTTTATTACCTCTTCACACTTTATTCAGTTAACCAATCTTTTTGAAATTTTTCATATTTACATTTATTTTAAGGCATAGTTGGGAGTAGGGAAAAACATAACTGCGGTGATAGTCCAATGGTTAAGGCGTGAGTTCGATCCCAGATACAGGCCTGTACCACTGAAATTATTTCATGTACGATTTTTTTTCTTAAAATTGTCACTTAGCTATTACTTGAGAAGAGTTGGCGTCAGGCAGGTAGCAGGTCATAAAAACTAATGCCAAAACTTTGGCAATGTGAGTTTCGAAAGAAACCATATTGCGCCGACACTATAAATAATGGTGATGAGTTGGGAG
Organism: Carposina sasakii; assembly: GCA_014607495.2. Lineage (NCBI taxonomy): Eukaryota > Metazoa > Arthropoda > Insecta > Lepidoptera > Carposinidae > Carposina > Carposina sasakii. The sequence continues at coordinate 2,840,360 of CP053174.1, read as the reverse complement.
TAGGGAAAACGAACCATTCTGTAGTCCACGCTAACTACTCGTAAGTCTGCTGCAACTAGCTAGTAGGCTATAAAGTTCAAGCGCACAAAGTCGTAGTGGCTACTAGTTATAAATACGATTACTCACATGGGTTTTATTGTAATTATATTGTGAAATATAATGGGAAAATTCCTTTCTAATGGCTACGTCAACATGTTTCTGCCAGGATATTTGACAAACTTCCTTAGGAATCAATGTACCATTCTCGCCTTTTATTGTCGGGCAACTGGTATCTAAAACAAAAATTTCATAACCATCATCTTGTTTTAATCATCACCATCATGAGCCCTTATTTTGTCGCTGCAGGGCATTAGGCCACATCCAAAACACGTTACTTTCTACGTATCTATGAACTCTATCTATTGCCACTTCAAAGATAGGTTGATATAAGAAACAAACAGAATGAATTTAAATAATATCAATAACTACTATTTACAACAAACCTGAAGGCGAAAGACTTGAAAGTAACAAAAATTCTAATTGGAAAATGCTGCTGCTGTTTCGGTATATTATACTTGTAACCCATTGGAATGTCAACTATCCGTAGGATATAAAGAATGATTAGAATTACTTACCACCAGTTGCACTATAAATTAGTAAACATAACAATAATACTTTTTGAAACATTTTGTTGGAAAAACAATATAGGTAAATATCATTTAAAAATGGTTTAAATACGATTAAACTTCACGGTAAATACGACGATACTGGCAACTGTGTTGGGGTTAAATAATAGTATGACTTTGAAGGAAAATACCTCTTTAATATACACTATTCCAAACAAAACTGTACCAGGCAGGGCCGACTAAATAAATAGGTAAGTTAAGTATGAGTTTTAAAAACGTAACATAGCTCAAACCAGTGGGTATTTTAACTTAAAATATTGACAGGCGGTTGGCTATTACACTGGAGGCGTTATTAAAAGGTACGAAGAGATTTTCGGAAATACTGCATTAAGTTTAGAGATAAGGTGACAAAGGGTGTTTGGAAATGAGAAACGAATTGGTTGAATCACGCGTTTCTGCTCGTATTAAAAAATTTACATTTGTAAGTGGGGTTGTCGACCATCAGACCATACACCCATCGGGATTTTAAAAAGTTCAAAATAGAACTTTAAACTGTAATAAACAAAAATCTTTAAACATAATTGAACAAAATATTGAAATAATATAAATTTTTATCGAGATTTTGTGTCCAGCTCAGTTTGAAATAGAATAAAATGCATTTTGCGACTTAAACAGGTTATGTTTATATAACCTTTGCATGTATCTATTTATCTACAGTAAAAACCCGATTAGTCATTGAGTAGGTATGTATCTAATAAAACTTAAATGCTTCTACGTTTGGCATAAAATTATAGTTTTTTTTTATTACCATGTGGTGTCGAAAGAATAGAATAGCATCCCGCTAAGTCTGCCTGTGGATATCGTAAGAGGTGATTATGGCAGCAGCACTTACAGTGCTGACAACATAGTCCGAAAATCACACTGCACTCACCGACCCTGTCCAGCATATTGACTATGGGCAAAAACCCTCTATGGCAGTAGCCTTGTAGCGTGCTCTGGGGGAAGCCTACGTCCAGTAGTGGTCTACAAATCAAATTAAAACATTTATTCGACATGAAAGCAAGCTTATTTGTCTATAGTAATTTTTATATGTTACTATGTGCGCACCCTAAAATTAAACCGCTACCAAACAACAAAAAAAGTAAATAGGTGATTTTAAATAAAAAAGAAAAGCTTAGCAAAATGTTTGTCTAGCAACGGTCCCCACCCCAAGGCGCGATTTGTTACGGTTTGTCAAGCATAAGTAGGCGTATCGAGGCGTTATGGCCACCAATGAGCAATTAATAACAGTCAAGGTCGCCTAAAGACAAAATCTAAGAGAACTGGTGAAGTCAGTTCTTCTTTATGGCAAAACCAACATTAAGCTTGTCAGGCCGCATGATTCTACTATAGCTGTTTCACTATTTCAGTGAAGTGTTATTGCTTCGAAGGAGAAATAGTAAGAAAACTCCCAGCGACACTGTCAAAACTAAGTAACTATCATTGAAATTAAATTGAATAATCATGATAAAACTTAGCAATAAGTATAGGTATATAAATTCAATTAATAACATAATTCAGATCAAAATAAAAATTATGTGCCTACTTACATAAGGTAAGTACAAGTCAATATCAAATGAAAATATACGTCACGTATTTATTATTACCAAACAATCAACATTAAATATTTACAGAAGGGTAGAAATTTCTATGACTAACTTAAAAACTACTTAGGGCTCGCGTGTATATGGTAGATCGGTTGACCAGTTCCGGTTTTACATGATGGTCAACCGGTCTCCGTTATCAGGTAGCTTGCCCAAAATGCTGGCTGTGTTGCCGCGCTGGATTGCTATACTTATTTACGAATTGGAACGAAGCCGAAACGGAATTGTTGTGGAGACGCTCAGAACAAAGCAATAATTACTTTACGGTGACGTAATTTCAGCACGAGACAGATGTTTGATTTTATTCTGTCATATGTGGCGACCACAGCATGCTAAAATATACCTTAATACTCCGGCGGTTACTTACCGCACCGCGTTTCGTTAACGGTTCGTTAGTGGTTGCGTTTGGCTCAAAATTTTTGGGGAATTGCCCCCCAGAACGTATGTGGTAACTAGTAATATCTATAGATATATGGTGTTTGTTTGTTTATCCCTTGTATGTGAACTGTTTGTCATTTCGTAGCATGCTCACTAGTATGGAAGAAACAAAACATATTTTCTTCCAATAGAAAAATACCTTGTTTCCCCCGTAAAATAAGGTGAGATGGGATACAAATTGACAAATGATGCGAATCACTCGCAGCCAGCGACCCGTATCTGAGTTATAGACAAGTTTATAGCAGACTGGCGTAAGCAATAAGATTATATTATTTTGAATGTCGGCTTCAGAAGATCTATCGAGCGGGAAGAAGCGACTTGCTGTTGCCCACGACATCGACCGCGTGGACTACAGAATTTAGCCTATGTCTTTTCCCTATCAGCTATACAGGGTGTAACAAAAAGTGTATGTTAAGCGAAAAGCTAGGAATATAGACTATTATAGAGAACCTATTCCCAAAATTTATGACTCAAAAACATATGTTTATTTTTCAAGATTGTATAAGCATTCTTAAGTTGTTTAGGAATTCTCCATACTAACTGGAAAAATAAACATTTGATTTCTAGTCTCAAATTTTTATGTTCTCTGTAGTGGGCTATTTTCATAGCTTTATGCTTAACATACCCCTTATGTTACACCCTGTATATGCAAAATTTTAAGAAGATTGAATATTGTTAAGAATAAGATTGATTAAGTAAATTTTATGTGCATTCCTTAAAAAATGTGACATGTCAAAATACGCTATTCAAATGCCGAGGCAGAATGTAAAGAACCAGATTAAATACAACTAGCGACCCAACCCGGCTTTTAATGGATGCTGATGCATATACAGGACGATTTTTGGTCGTCAACGTTCCCGAAAACTTCGGAATCTCCTCATCATAACGATTATTTTTCTCCATGGAAGCATACTTGGGAAGTGTCTGGTTCCCAAAATATTAGGGTCCAAAATTGCGATTTTCTGCCTAAATGCATATTGACGCGTGTAGCAAGATTTTTTAAGAGAAATTATTAATATCTGTCTTTTAAAATACTAGACACTATAAATTTCGCCCGAACAACTAATAAAAAAATATAAAAAAATTACATCGTTTCCCAACATTTTTTTGCCATAAACTTACTTTATTTGATTTATATGATTTGATGTATAGAGTACGTACCCTTCGTTAAGGGTGGCAACAAAAAAACACCCTGTATAAACCTTCCTCTTGAATTGCTCTATCTATTCAAAAACCGCATCCAAATCCGTTACGTTGTTTTAATGATCTAAGCATACATAGGGACAGACAGACAGCGAAAAGCGACTTTGTTTTATAATATGTAGTGATACTCAATTCGATATTTCATACACAACGAACTAGTGACGTCGTTTCACCGCTATCTTGCGGCTGCTATATGACGGCCCCGTTATTCCAGGAAACTATAGCTTTGCCAAAAGGGACGTACTCGTAAAATAGACTGGCAATCGGCTTAAGCAAGGAACGATAGCTTAGCCTCTATTACGCCTGCCTCTATAATAACGTTGACGCGGTAAAGGATGAGCATATCGGATGGAATCAATACTTTATTTTTTCTCAAGTGTACTGCATACAGTACATTTAAAATATACAGGGTTAATTTAAAATATCAATAACTTCTCAAGACTAGGTAGACAACAACAAAAGATAAACAACAACATTTGTTCTACGAGTTTAGATAATTTGAAACATTTTACTTTCATACAAAAATAAATATCAATTTTATATTACCTCTGAATGTTCTTAAGTCATAATACTGAGGCGCGCGAGATAGCAGGGGTCAACTTTTTCGTATACACGTACCTACCTACGAATAGAATATAGACTTACAAATGTCACGACAGTACAATAAAAGCTTAGAAAATTGTTTTTTATTAATAAAAAAAATATTAAAAATTTAAAGATTGTGTGATGCTTTATTAATGTATTTCAATGTATTGAGTTATGATAAAACTCGTAGAACAAATGTTATTGTTTATGATTTTAGCTATCTAGTCCTGTGAGGTCATTGATGTTTTAAGTTAATCCTATATATACGGCTTTCCAAAAATGGGGCAGACAGAATGCAGGCTCGCGAATGGGACGCTACAGCTACATTTATACCGAGAAAAACTACCAACATCACAACATATTTATAATTCAGACCTAATAACTTTATAAATCCAATCTTTATATTTAAAAACATGTGTATAAACACTAGGATTTCCCAAATCGGCGCAGTGTTTTGATCCGTAACTCACTACCCCGGCTATGCTATACATTTGTAAATCGACTTCGGCCATTTCCAAAGGTCCTCCCGAGTCTCCTCCACAAGAGTCTCCAGTGCCACCTCCAGCGCATATCTGCTCCGGTATCAGATCATATTTGTGGTATTTTTTGCATTCCTCCAAAGGACTGTAAGGAACTGGTGCAAACAATTTCCTGTCGGCTACGTTTCCAGATTCTGTAAGGCCCCAACCAGCTACGGCGAAATTGTGCGGATAGGGGAGACCTGTGGTTGTCACGTCGTGTGTAGGTAGACATATTGGACTCATTAGATCTGCAAGTTATTTGATTTATGTGGATATTACGAGGTAAAAAACTATAACTAACTTATATATATACCTATATAAAGTTATATCGTACCTATGGGAGGTTGCTTGACCATCATCACTGATTTGACAGTGAGGTCAATCGATCTTCATTATCAAGTAGCGAGCCCAGTACGCCAGCTTCATTGTCGCGCTAGATAGTTAACATTTTGGACACGTGTAAACTCCACAAGTGTGTGTGAAGAAAGCGTGTGTATACATGGTGTAACAAAAGGGGTATGGTTAGCGAAAAACTATGTAAATAGCCCGCTAAAAGGAACCTACCCATAAAATTTCAGACTCGAAATCACATGTTTATTTTTCCAAATAGTATAGAGAATTCCTAAACAACTCAGGAATGTTCATACAATCTTGATAAATAAATATATAATTTCGAGTCTCAAATTTCGGAAATAGATTCTATATAGTGGGCTGTTTACATAGCTTTTCGCTTGACATACCCTTTCTGTTACACCCTGAATATTACATTTACATACTTATGTATAAATTATACACAAGGCTGAGTTTCCAAAAAGTGCAAACTTACGAAGATCCCACAGGTAGGTTTAAAGTAGAGGGACCAGATGTTAATGATCAAGTAAAAGTTGCTTCAACTTGGTCCAACAGTGGACTTCCCGAAGCTGTAAATGATGACAAGTTGCTCGCTCAACGCTTAAGAGAACACCCCTGAGCTCTTCAGTCGACTCTTAGGACATGCACGGAAGGAGATGCAGCTGATGTACTCTAGTGAAGCCCCGTATCAGCAAAGAATTACTTGATTAGCAGAACTCTCGCCTCTTTCCCGAAGAGGTAGCATCTTTATTTGCTGCGATTCTGATTCACTTCTTTTACCTGAGTACCCTACTTTTGACCTGCATTCAGTAAGAAATCTAGACAAAATGGTATGTTTTAAAACTTACATGAAAAGGGGGTGAAATCTATTAATTTGAGAAGAGCTATATCGTGAATGTGCATAGTCCTGTTATATAGGGGATGTACAATGATCCTTTCAATGGGTATTGAAGCAGTTTCTTCAGTTTTATTAGGCTTAGATCTATCATAGCTTCCGAGATGTGCTAATTCACTGAAAACAAAATTTTATTTTAATTTTTTTTTAATTCAAAATAATTATTTTTTCCAAATCACCGTGTTCGATCTGAAAAGTTGTTATATTATACAATTAAAATTTTAGCAGGAATTGTTAGATTTTATGAGTGGCAACTGTTCTGATGAACAATGCTTACAAATATTTCAAATTATCAATATCTTCACTCAATTTATTTATGTAACATCAAAAGATTGAGACTCTAATAATAAACATGGCATTCATATAATATTTTAACCAAACGTCACAGATTTTTTTTTTTGCCATGTGTTGTCAGGAGAGTAGAATAGAAACACCTCGTGTCTACCCGTGGGTATTGTAATACGAGTAGGCAATTGAGGATTTCCGGGAAGTGGGCATTAGTTCGAAAATTACACTGTGGTCACCAACATTTCTACAGTCCTGTCCAACATGGTTACTTTGGAAAAAAAAACCCCTACGGCAGTAAGTAGGCATGTGGACTGCAATAGGCTGATATATGAATCTATGTAACCTATATAATAAATTATTTACTTACGGATCACCGTATTCAGTGCCAATACAATGGGCTGCTGTTAATATAAATCTGGCACTTATCAAACTTCCACCACAAACTTGACGTCCATCGGCATACTCCAAGAGAACCACCCAAGGAAATCCACTATCATACACTAGACCCTGGGCTGAAATAGGTACATGAAAAATGAGGGATTTTCTGACAAGTTAAAATAACTGTTAAAACTATAGGTAGATGGCGTGAGCGAATCACCTACCCTTGCTGCTCCCCTTTCACCTCCCCCTGTACGTGAACAAAACAGAATTGCGGGATGAAGATGCACACACGCCATCTAACCAGGTAATTTGTGCTATTTTTTAACTTTTAATCGTGGGTTCGATTCCCACTCGGGTGAAGAATTTTTTCCATTTTCTTTATTAATAATTTTATCTTTTAATAGTTGTCAGAAAATCCCTCGTTACGTTTAGATTAAAAAATTATCCAGTTCATTTACTACAAGTTATTAAGTACCTAGAGGTCTTTGAAATTCTTGGTTTATCATCAATATTATTAAAATTTCAGCCATTTAAATCCACTGCTGAACATAGGCCTGATCCAACAACTTCCAATGCGACCTGTTGGAAGCGGCCCGCATCCAGCAGATACCCACGGTCTTGACTAGATCGTCTTTTCATCTTGGGTAACATGGAAAGACACTCTAGTCAAGGCAAGTCGGCTGGGTTTCCACGTGCCGGTATATGCATGCATGCTTATTAAATAAAAAGCCAGTCGAATGCGAGTTAAAGTCGCGTATCGAGAACTTATTTTAATGCCTTTAGCACACTTCCATTGCAAAAAGAAACGAGTCAATGGTTCGTATCGTGCCCTCGGTTTCGGCTTCTTACCAGCTTAAAACTTAAAGGGAGATGGGAGGCAAATCTTATTACGGTTTGAGTAAAAAATACACCCACCTGTATTAGCTATGTCAAACTGTGACACACCACAGCATAGTGTATCAGGATCTGGTGGAAGTATTGTTTGGGAACAATTTCTGATTTTCTCATCAAAGTACAGCTGATTGGTTGATGGAACATCCACTCCAGCCTCGTACTTCATCTTAAATGGATCCGGTTCGGGATATATAATTGCATTGAAGTAGAATGGATTGTTCCATTCGTTTTTCGGTGGACAGCATACCTGCAAAATTTATCGAAAATAAACATACCGAAACAATGTTTGGGATTTAAATTTTCAAATAAAGGCTTTGTGTCAGTTTTCACTTTGTAGCGGAGCTACCTGTCGGATGCAAGATAGAATTACAGTCCAATACAAATCCTAGAGCGCGATATCGAAGTTTCTCATAATGATTGGTATATATATGTCGTGGCCATATTGTTAAATTGATCATTTCATGAAATGGTCGAGCATTTCATGAAGTGGTCGCATTTCATGAAGTGGCCAATTCAATTTGACCAGATCGTTAAATCGTCTACATTTCACGATTTTGTCATCCACGTTTGGCCAAATCGTATTAACAGGGTGTCCATAAAATCCGAATGTGGTAAGAGCTTACACCATATATAAGTATACCATAAGGTATGATGGTATGATTTTTTTTGCTATTATTTATGTGATATTTTCACAATATAATATTTAAAAACATAAAAGACTTTACAAAAGCGATTCGCATCTGGCACATCGCCGGACGCTGCCTGGGCACGCTCGCTCCGCTCGCTCGGCTCGTGCGTCATTTGTCATAGTCTAACCTAACCTAACCTAACCTATCGTAATCTAAGGTTTTTGTTTAACAATATTATTATAAACCACCATTAAGTCTAATATACATTATACAATATAACACACTATCCGTGAACTTCTTCTGCATAGTCACCCTACTCTCTTTAATTTGTTTTATAACCTAAAAAGAAAAATCCGCCATCTTCACACATAAATAAAACGCGCGCAGCGCCTCTACCGGTGATTCATGTAACTATTTTACGATATGATCAATAATCTTGACCACTTCATGAAATGATCGGGCGTTTAGTTGCCCATATCGAGAAACGATTTTTAATCATCGATCTGCCCAAACCATATCATGATGTGGCCAATAGACAGTTGATCATTTCATGAAATGCGACCATTTCATGAAATGCTCGACCATTTCATGAAATGATCAATTCTACGATATGGCCACGACATATACATAGGCCAAACAACTACTAGTGGTGGGGCCGGAAGCGCTTCCCTTTTTATCACCCAGTGTGGGTAAGTACCTTTATTACTAAAACTTTGAACTCATTCGCGTTAACTTAATGCAGCCAGCAAAAAAAATCTGTGGTGCATCTACACAATAAAAGATCTCTAAAGTCTACTTACATTAATCTGGTAATCTTCTGTAATTTCATAGATTGACTGTTGAATGAAAATCAGATCTTCGTCAAATTTGGTTTCCAATTTGCTCAGCTTGTCCAGTGGCTCGCATTCCGCTAGGGGGACCACAAACCCCGTGTCCCCTGGCGGAGTCACGCATGGTTTTCTACCTGTCAATATAATTATTTGATAGCTGTTTTAAGCAAATAAATAATGTTTTTATTTTTTTCATTAATTCAGAAGTTTACTCGGACCAAGTACTAGCTGTTGCCTGTGACTTCATCCGCGTGGAATAGGTACAGATTTAGCCTATGTCCTTCTCCGTAGCCCCAACTATATAGGGTATTTTTTCGTGGCCACCCTTAACGAAGGGTACTCTATACATCAAATAAAGTAAGTTTATGCCAAAAAAAATGCTGGGAATTTTTTTTTTCTTTTTTTCATTACTTGATCGGGCGAAATTTATAGTGTCCAGTGTTTATGCTAGTTTTTTTATAGATAGATATAAATTATTTTTCGTGATAAAACCTTGTTACGCGCGTCTATGTGCATTTATGCAGAAAAACGCAGTCTATTTACTCAACTTTGGACGTTAATATCTTGGGAACTAGACACTTCCCAGGTATGCTTCTATGGAGAAAAATTATCGTAACGATGAGGAGATTTCGTACTTTTCGGGACCGTTGACGACCAAAAATCATCCTGTATTATCATGTAAAATTTCAAGAAGATTGGTTTATAGTTTTAAAAAAAACAATAATAATTTCGACAATTTTGAAATAAACTAACATGTTTGTTGAAAAAAGAAGATTGGTTGAGTTAATTTTGAGTTAATTTAGTTATTAGCTAAGCTTGTTCAAGTTAAGGCAAGTATCTCGGTCAATAGCAAAAAATGCACGGATATATATTACATGAAAATACTAATTTACAAATACCTGCAAAAACCGTGTGTATAAATAAAGTTACATATACTAACTGAAGCATAGTTATAAAATTTATTCACGCACATATGTTTCCAATGATAAACATTTTTGCAATGATCTATATTTAGTTTTGTCACTTGTTCGCGATTAAGCAGAGGTCAGGGAGCAAAAGAACCTAAGATTAAGACTTGCTCCGAAAGAAATGACATTAGGTACCTTGTGATAAGGTAGAAAATGATGTTGGGGAAACCGTTAATATGATCGAAGTACATTGAGTATGGCTTTGAATAATGTTTAGCGTTCGATGTCTAATTGGCTTAAATCTTACGTTCTTAAGTCACCTGCCCTAATGGTCAAATATTAAAATTTGTGTGAATATTTATGTTGAATTCAGATATTATAACTTGTAGGGACAACTTGAAAAAGCATTTTTTTTTTTGGGAAAAGCCAAAAAAGCATTTTTTAGGGTAAAGCCTAAAAAGCATTATTTTTTTCGGAAAAGCCTAAGAACGAAACCGAGTTATTATTGTTTTTTTTTAAGTATTTTTTGTTCTAGTTTCTTTATTTTGAGTGCCATAGTTATGAAAATTTGTTTACTACGTCTATGGTAATTGTGCTTTAATATAATTTAGATAAATTAGAAAAATTCAGACCCTAAGTATAAAAAAGATAATTTACCTATATAGTATAACTGAAAGTAAGGCCTTTGTTACATTAGTAGTATTGAGCATAACTGGACTTAGGCTCCTCTAATATTTTAAAATCGTTTTATAGTTTAGATTTAAATTTTCAAAAATTATATTTAAATGTAAATTTAATGTAAATGTCTATAAATGTTTATAATTCATTCAGGGCCGACGTAAGGATTGTCCTTTATCTTTTGTAGGCCTAATGATAAAGAGCCAGTCTATGACAAAAACTTGAAATAACTGAAAAATTTAGTTGAGCCCATATATTATTGGAGGTGTGATATCGAAGGACATGAGAATGAGAAGGGCCCAGCCTACGAGTATATTTAATGTCTATCCGCAAAATATATCCTGATTTATCCATATTAAAACCACATATTGAGTCAACAAGTTCCAAAACCATTTTTCACTTTAATCTTGTCCTGTCGATATTTATTCAAATATCCTGAAATAGACCAAGATGCGATTGCAAAGTTGCTTTGGTTATCTAGTATTGTATTAGAGTTGATAGTTTTTTTTTTGTAAATAGTAAAAAAACACATCAGTTGCATTTCTTTCCTTCCATGTAAAAAGAGTAATTTTTTTATTCAAATAGTTTTATTACGTACTGAGTGTTACATATACGAGAACTTACAACCAAAGTTTTTAAGTAGGTCTTTACTTAGATATAATGTAAATTCATACATACATACATATAATCACGCCTTTATCCCTTACGGGGTAAGCAGAGCACCAAGGGTCGATAGAACCACATGGTGCCACTTCTGCCCAATTTTGAGGGTATAGTTGAGATGTACAAGTTCGGTTAGTAGTGACAGGTGGTCAGCCCATCTCCTACAAAACACCAAGACCCTCTTGTCCCTCTACTGACTTGTACAGTATGCCCGGGAAGAGTAGCAGCTGTCGTATTATACTTTTTTTTCACTCCCAGAGCAGCATAGAAGATGTAAATTTAAGTTACAAATTATACTTATAGGTACAATATATAATGATTACCCCGTTAAAAAGTGATTTACATAATAGTGACACATTTCTATTAGGTATTTTTTCAGTGTATTATTTAACCAAGTTAATATTTTTATTAAAAAGGAATTCAGAGGCGTACTCTCGGGTGACGAGTTTCCAACTTGTCACTGATTTTTATCTCATATCTCATCATCAGCACAAATAATATAATGTAATTTTATTTATTTATTAATGTGACATCGTATAGCCAACACTGAGATAATATTAATTAATTTAACGCCATTAATTATTTATTGGTAGCAATTGGTTTATTGACCTTTCAAAATTTACAGTTCAATGAAATGTGCTTAAGAGCGGTTATCCGATTTTGCAGCAAATATTGTATAATTGAATATTGTTTTGGATAACGATGATATATTGGTATTTGCTAACTTTCATGTACACTATAATTTTCGTTATCATTTCACCATGATTTGCATTGCTTTTGCTAGTTAGGTAATAAGGGAGCGAGACTTCTCGTGAGTACAGACTCTTACCGTACCATAAGAGATAATTAAATCTCAACACTGAGTACTTGTGCTAAAGTGGCTGGAGAACCAGTAACTCGCACATGGCTCTATACGAACGCATTAGTAAGCCGAAAGAGTCATTTTTCACACTGATATTGGTTACATTTCGGGTAACTGGGGTAATACTGACCCTCTATCCCATAGGGTAGGGTCTGAATTAGAGCGAGTGATTTAATTCCTTTTTAATAGCCTATCATTATTGTAAGCCTACATTTTTGTAGAGCGGTTTAATCTTGATATACGCTGAAAGCATTGCGTGTTAGGTAGAGATTTCAATTCCAATTTGTAATAAGTATATGAGATATAGAGATATTATCATTCGACACCTTTCTCAAACAAAATATATTAGTCTGTAAAATTTATAATATAGTTCATAATAGTTTGGTATGTTTATTTCAACTTTCATACATAGTCAGAGCATAAACTATTATATTAAAAATGTTCTAAGGAGTATATTGCAGAACAATACGTTTTATACATGACAGTAGAAATAACAAACAATTGGCTAATCATTTCGGATAGGTATTTTTAGCATAGTTTTATATATGAGCCATGAATTGTTAACTTGATACACGATATGCTTGCAAAGTACTAATATTTTTTTTATTGAATTTATGAATTTTGCTTTCTAATTCAATGGAAATATGATGAATAAAATTCTCGTGTCACAATGTTAGTTACCATACTTCTCCGAAACTACTATTTTTTATACTCCTTCAATGCAATAAGCAACGTCCACGCGAGCGGAGCCGCGCGAAAAAGCTAGTTTCCTTTAAAATGGTTACTAATGGTCCCGCTAGCAGTGAGACCCCACACTCTGATATACCCCGCTTCCTTTTTATCAAATAGCCCGGCATCCATATTTATTTCAATCCATCTCAAAAAGGTCTGCATGTAGATAGCATGATTTTGTGTTTTCATTGGTGTATGGAAAAATTGAGGCTACATTTGAAAGCTGTGCATATATTTTTTATCTATTCATGTCAAATATGCCTAAAGCGCATGTGCGAATTTTTACTTCGAACTCGTTTGAGCTTACGTTAACTATTCAACCAATCATGTAGTAGATACTGATGATCTTCCTTTTATGAGATCACGTCATCCCGCTGTAATGTGGTTGGCTGGCTGATTCACGTTAAAGCGTACAAGTTCCACGACCTCTCGCATTCCTAGCTGTGCTCTCACCAACTGATCTACCGGCTCAATTAACTCGGATGACGAATTTGACCATCTCTTTCAAACTACTTTTATTCTTACATTACGTTTTTGGCAACGTGATTTTTTCATCCTATTCCATCCATAGCTATACACTAGCCAAATCTCGGTAAACAAAGCTGAATCCCTCAGCACAATGTTTAATAATGAAACGATCAACTATATCCCAGCAGATTATATTATGGAGAAGTATCTTATAAATTTATCTAAAATTAGATATTATATATTATAAATATGCTTATATGAAAGTCCTGTTCTGATGCGGGGTTTCACTAGAATACATCAGTCACATCTCCTTCTCGTAAAAGTCGAATAAGGAACTCGGAGATTCTATCAGGTGAAAAGCTAGCTTGTCTACTTGTCACTGATCATTTACGTCTGCCCAGCTTAGCTAAACGTGACTGTGGGTTCTTCTTTATGATCCTGTAGATCCTGCTACTCCACTTTGGGAACACATCCGTCTCTATATTTATATCTGTATGAAGTCCACTATACAGGTGTTTTTTTGTGGCCACCTTTAACGAAAGGTACGTATTCTATACATGAAATAAAGTAAGTTTATGCCAAAAAAAATGCTGGGAATTTTTTTTTTAATTCCTTGATCGTGCGAAATTTATAGTGTCTAGTGTTTATGTTAGTTTTTTTATAGACAGATATTAATTATTTTTCGTGAAAAAATCCTGCTACGCGCGTCTATGTGCATTTATGCAGAAAAACGCAGTCTATTTACTCAACTTTGGACCCTAATATTTTGGAAACCAGACACTTCCCAGGTATGCTTCCATGGAGAAAAATGATCGTGATGATGAGGAGATTCCGTAGTTTTCGGAAACGTTGACGACCAAAAATCATCCTGTATAGAAACCCTATTCCCAAAATTGAGACTTAAAATCACATTTTCCAGCTTTTTACATACATTACTAAAAAAATATTAATAAAGAAAATGGAAAAAATTCTTCACCCGAGTGGGAATCGAACCCACGACCACTGCAAACCGTGCGAGCCGCTATAACCACTAAGCCACCGGGTACATTACTACATTACTAAGTTGTATAGGAATTCTTTGTATTATAAATATGTTTTCTAAGAAATGAAAAAATTCTTCACCCGAGTGGGAATCGAACCCACGACCACTGCAAACCGTGCGAGCCGCTATAACCACTAAGCCACCGGGTACATTACTACATTACTAAGTTGTATAGGAATTCTTTGTATTATAAATATGTTTTCTAAGAAATAAAAAAATTCTTCTCCCGAGTGGAATTCGAACCCACGACCTCCGTGCTTCGTATTATCTTGATAAATAAAAATTGATTTATGGTAGGCTGCTTATATAGCATTTCATAGTGGCCCACTAAGATGATTTTTAAGGTAAATTTTGCATAAGGGCTTTACTTTAACCGTCACTTACCAATATGTCTTTACCATTCACTTTAGAACCTTATCATTACCAAAATGCGGTTGACGTGGTTGGGCCTAAGACCCGGCATAAATACGAATACACGTGTCTTATAGATAAAACTCCTGTAATCAACGTAATGACTTTAATAACTGGTTAATGCTTTTAAATAATTAAATTTAAGAGTCTTGTGTCTAATAAGACATGACTTAGGTGGTAGATTTGGTGGGTGATTATTTATTTATTTCCGTGGAAGCGGATTCTTGAATGGAGACCACGCCTCGGCAAGCGTAGCGTTGGATGTCCTGACTCCTGCGGTTAAATGGACCGATGCTCTATAAGAAGAGAAGATATCAACTATATTGCTCGAATTCCTACCCGAGTCCCGAACGCCGAAAAGCCAATAGTAATATCTTTTAACTCTAGATATACAAAAGAAGAATTCGTGTCTCTGTCAAGGAAGAGTAAGCAGTTGAGCCTCACAAACCTGGGATTTTCTACGGCTGCTAACTTCTACGTAAATGATCACCTGACCCAACGGAATAAAGCTTTATTGAGTAGAGCTAAGTCATTAGCCAAGGAAAAAGATTTTATGTACATCTGGGTCAAACACTCAAAGATCATGGCTAGAAAATCAGATACAACTCCCATATTTTTTATAAAATCGGATATCGA
Source organism: Carposina sasakii (assembly GCA_014607495.2). Taxonomy (NCBI): domain Eukaryota; kingdom Metazoa; phylum Arthropoda; class Insecta; order Lepidoptera; family Carposinidae; genus Carposina; species Carposina sasakii. The sequence continues at coordinate 2,824,697 of CP053174.1, read as the reverse complement.
TTTGGCAAAGATCGTCTAACGTCGTGGAAGATTAATAATAATAATAATATCTTAGTTCTTAAATTTTATTTTCGCATTGTACACACTTTGGGAACCTTTTGCACGCTGCGAACACTCCTTTGTTCTATGTACTCTGCGGACCCATTACGAATCGTCGGCCAGTTATCGCATGTAAGTAAACAACGTTTTACGCTATTCTCACCCGTTTGCGCGCTTTTGGAGACTGTCGCGGCACCCAAATTTCCATGCGTTGTATTACCGTACAGCTTTTTTTCGCCTGTGCTCGTAGATGCTTGTGCCTTGGCTCGGTTACCAAGGTGCACATTACTATCTAATATTGTGCTACTTGTAACAAATAATATTTTGCTAGTTTGGCTGATATTGACAATCTCGCTGTATTCTTACCTAAATACTGCACTTTTTTATGTATTTAGCCCAGTAGGTTTTTGTAAAATATGTATTATTATTCTAATGGGTAGAAGGGATAGACTGCCAAGTCTCAGACTTAATAATGTATTGAATTACCTTTATATAATGATATTTGTAATTAGTAATTACCCAGTGTATACTGGCAAAGTTTATTATTTGCTTACTGGCTTTGGAATACATGGGTTATTTAATTTCTATGGGTTTGTACATTTTAAAGTCATATCGTACATCGGATTAATATTCAATATGTGTCGTATCATCCAATTATTGCTATATAATTTAAGCTATACAAAATGCCTTTATTGTGCAGTTATTATTTGCTTTGCTTTCTTATTTTATGTTATGTTTAATTTATTTGAGCTATATGTAGTTAAAGTTAATGTTGACAATATAATTTCGCTACATGTAATTAACTGCTGTGCTAAATGTTCCAGGCGCTTTTTCCAAAGCTGTGCTTTACTGGCCCTTTTGATGATGATACCGTATGTTCTACCCTATAGGTATATTGTTTTACTTAATGAGCTATCTGTTTTAAAACTCGTATATAATGGCTATCTTAAACCTTAATATCTTCTACCAAAATGCCCGAGGTCTACGTACAAAGACACATACTTTTAAACGTAATTTATTATTACATTCCTTCGATATTGTTTCGATAACTGAGACGTGGTTACTTGACGGTATTGGTGACAGTGAACTTTTCGATGACAGGTATATAGTTTGGCGGCGAGATAGAGACTATGCCCGAACAGGTGAGAAATACGGTGGTGGGGTTCTGCTGGCAATTCGCCGAGATTTAGCTGCGGTTAGACGCCCTGAATGGAACTCATCTGCCGAAGATATCTGGTTAACCGTCACTTTATTTAATAAATCTACTCAAACTGCCAACTCTCTACATATCTGCTCCTTGTATCTATGCAAGGAAAACCTGGGTAACTCATTTAATACGCAGTTGAGGAATTTCTCGGAGAAACTGGAAACTATTATTGCTATGTGCCCTAATGACCACTTGCTCCTTACTGGTGACTTTAATCTTACAAATATTAACTGGATACAGAGTGAATTTAACTCTTTGAATCCTGATGGCATCTCCGGGGATAGCCAGTTATACTTTTTTGATATCCTGGCACATGGTGATCTAAGCCAATACAATTCATGCCTGAACGTTAATAATCGCATTTTAGATTTAATGTTATGTAATTGTGAACTTCTCATATCTCCGTGTGGTGATCCATTGGTACCCGAAGATCCACATCATAAAGCTTTAGATATTGTTATAAGAACGGTCGAGGTTGATTCTTTGGAAACTCATCCCAAAATGAAATATAATTACAGCAAAGCTGATTTTGATAGTATTGGCTCGTCATTGTGTAGTGAGGATTGGGATTCCTTACTCTATAATGTTCCACTAGATGAAGCCGTTGATATATTTTATAATATTTTAAACCGCCTCATAGATAAACATATACCACATACTTTAGCATCTCCACATAACTTTCCCCCGTGGTACAGCATACCCTTGAGAAAGGTTATTAAGGAAAAATTTAAATATCTAAAAAGATTTAAAAAATACAAAAATAGCCACGACTATGAATCCTTTTCTGTTTTACGGAAAAGAGCTAAACTTTTGGAGGATAAATGCTATAAGATCTATAAAACTAAGTGTGAGGAGGCTATCATAGAATGTCCGAAGAAATTTTGGTCTTACATAAAATATAATCATAAAGGCTCGAATCAACTACCCTCTTCAATGCACTATGCAGGTCAATCGGCTGATACAGGCGAGCGAGTTTGTAATCTGTTTGCTACATGCTTTCAATCCAACTTTCTCTCTTATTCAAGGAATGACTCTCGATCCCGCGCGAACACCGACTTCCTTAATACTTTTTGCAGATGTGTTAACACCATAGAGATTAATCCTAAAACTCTCTCTAAACTCCTAGAATCTGTAGATATAAGCAAAGGTGCAGGGCCGGATAAAATTGCTCCGATAATAATAAAAAAATGTGCTCATGGCCTATTGACACCTCTAAAAATATTATTTATGCGCTCAGTCTCGGAGGGGATAGTACCTGAGATTTGGAAGGCAGCCTTCATTACACCTGTGCATAAGAGTGGTGACCGGAGTAACATAAATAACTATAGGCCTATCTCTAAACTCTGCATCTTTGCTAAAATTCTGGAAAAAATTGTCTATGCGCGGGTTTATGAGAGTGTTAGTACCGTATTAATACCTCAACAGCACGGTTTTCTGAGAAAAAGATCCACAACCTCGAACTTGATAACCTTTACGGATTATGTGACTGAGGGCATGGATTCTGGAGGCCAAGTCGATGCAGTCTTTACTGATTACAGCAAAGCGTTCGACCGAATTGACCATGGAATACTGCTTGAGAAACTCATGCTTGCCGGTATCCATGGCAGTTTGTACCGATGGTTCAGCTCTTATATAGAGAAGCGGTCCCAGGCTGTTGTCATTAATGGTTTTAGTTCTGTATGGCATAGCATACCATCAGGCGTCCCGCAGGGATCTTTGCTTGGACCTTTATTATTCAACATTTTCGTTAATGACATACGTACTTGCTTTAAACACTCCGAGTTTCTTCTTTATGCAGACGACATGAAGATCTACAAAAATATAAGTAGCATAGACGATTGTCGCCTGCTGCAGATAGACTTGATTGAATTTGAAAAATATTGTGGTCGAAATCGTTTAGATCTAAATGTTAATAAATGCTACTCTGTTACGTTTACGCGTAAATTGGTCCCCATTCATTTCGACTATATTCTGCTAAACCAAACGTTACAGCAAGTTCTGCAAATTCGTGATCTTGGGATTATCCACGACTCAAAGTTGCTATATGATTGCCATATTGAATATATAATAAAAAAGGCTAATAAGATGTTGGGTTTTGTTTTTAGATCTTGTTCTCAGTTTTCGAACGTAAAGGTAATAAAGGTTCTATACTGTTCATTTGTACGTAGTATCCTCGAGTATTGTAGTCAGGTATGGAATCCGATGTATGACATCTACATAGATAGACTCGAGTCGATTCAACGAAGATTTTTGAAGTACTTACAATACAAATGTAGATGTCACGATTCCACTTATGAGGCCAGGTGTCGCAGACAACATATTCTTCCTCTGCAGGAGAGAAGAAATATTGCTGATGTCTGTTATATTGTTAAATTAGTCCACAGTGACATTGATTCTTCTCTCCTTCTGTCTAAAATTAACATAAGGGTCCCTAATCGGACAGTCCGTCACCCTAGATATTTTACCGCCGATACTAGCTTCACAAATTACAGACATAACGCGTTCCTAATCCGAGCGTCGGAGAGCGTTAACAAACTGGCCGACATTCCAACTCTTGATTTGTTTTGCTGTAGTGCGATAAAATTTAAGAACGATATATCTAAGTCCTGGTTCAATGGTGCCCCAACTGTTTAGATTTTATAGTTATTTCTCTTTTTTAAAATTCCTTTTCCCCATTTTACGCCATTTACTTTCCGTTCCCCTTCCCCTCCTTCTATTTCTAATTACCTAGATGCATATATGTGGAAACATTTAAATGGTTTTGTGTTTTTTTAATAGTTACTTTTTTAGTTTGTACACTGTTTGTTTTCCGAAATAAATAAAAATAAAATAAAATAAAAATAAAATGACTTAAAGAGGGCGGCTGGCAGTACTCGTAACTGCATGGCTAAAACGGGAAATCGAGCCTTGTGGCGTGCTCTTGGGGAGGCCTACGTCCAGCAGTGGACTGCTACACAGGCTGATTTGTGAGTATGATGTGCAAGTGGTGGTTATCACTGATATAGCTGGCTACAGTGACGCTGATTGGGCTACTGATACTGAACTTTACTTAAGCTTCACTGCTGCACTAGGTTTGCCTCCAGAGGAAGGGATTGAAATGTAAGACATAAAATAAATACTCCTTCTTTGATATTACGTGTAACTAAATGGAAAAAAAAAACTATTGGCCATTTGATTATTGTCAGCTTACTAAATTTATTTCTGTAATATTGTTTTCAGTCAGTAAATCTATACTAATATTATAAAGCTGAAGAGTTTGTTTGTTTGTTTGTTTGTTTGTTTGTTTGAACGCGCTAATCTCAGAAACTACTGGTCTGATTTGAAAAATTCTTTCAGTGTTAGATAGCCCATTTACCAAGGAAGGCTACAGTCTATACAACAACCTGCCCGGCTTCGCACGGGTACAACGCCCCCTCACGCGGACGAAGTCGTGGGCGGCTGCTAGTAGTCTAATAAACCTATTAACACTCGTGTTCTATATGGATGTGATTATCATACCTTATGCTAGAACTACCTATTTTAGGAGTAATCAGGGTGTTTTCTACAACAAATACAAAACAAACATGCTTTATATTGCCTACTTTCAAAAAATACACTACCCATAGATCAGAAATCGAACATCCCCTCTGAATAGTAAATCACTACCTTCATCCCCTAAATGAATTCACTTCATTATGTCAATTTATTTTCCGAGGAAAATGATCCCCTCCGATGTTGTACAAATTGCCTTCAGTTTCCCTCGATATGTTGTATTTGGGTTACGTGGTTCCGGGCATAAGATGGACTTTGGTCGATAACATAGTAATATTGCAGATAAGTAAATTTTTTGAATTTTTCGATCTGTCACCCTATCTTGTTCCCCCAGGGTGACAGACCGGAAGAAAAATTAAAAAAAAACATGTTTGATATGTCGCACATTTCGTACGTAGTGGGACGGATCAATTATTTTTTACGATCTGTCACCCTAAGGAGACAAAACGGGTGAAAACCGGAATATTCTAAATTTTTATACTATTGTAGCTTCAATTAGACTAACTGCTCCTCAGAAAAGCGGTTGGGTAAGCATAAACCTTTTTACGTGCCGCGCTCTCAACTTGTAAGCAAAAGCTATGAGATATGACAGTGTGAAGATAGTGTAATCGAATATCGAGAGGTTCATGCTTGTCCCACTGCTGACATCTGCGTGGACTAATCCGTACTCCTAACTATACAGGGTGATTTTTGGTCGTCAACGTTCCCGAAAACTACGGAATCTCCTCATCATCACGATCATTTTTCTCCATGGAAGCATACCTGGGAAGTGTCTGGTTTCCAAAATATTAGGGTCCAAAGTTGAGTAAACAGACTGCGTTTTTGTGCATAAATGCACATAGACGCGCGTAGCAGGATTTTTTCACGAAAAATAATTAATATCTGTCTATAAAAAAACTAACATAAACACTAGACACTATAAATTTCGCATGATCAAGGAATTTAAAAAAAAAATTCAAAAAAAAAAAAAATCCCAGCATTTTTTTTGGCATTAACTTACTTTATTTCATGTATAGAATACGTACCCTTCGTTAAAGTAGAAAATAGTGTACTTATATACCTAAAATTATGAAAAAGCTAGGTAAATGTATAGGTATATTTGGTATAATAAATTAGAATTACAATAAAACAAAAGCATTGTTTTTCTCACAAAGGTATGCGCAAGCAAAAATACCTTTCCGCGTACAATCAAGTAATTTGTCCCGGAAAGCTATATGAGACAAACAATAAATTGTTTTTGTTAAGGAAAAAAGGTAATGCATTACACGAATCAATCTCTTTCGGGTTTTAACAAACAATATAACTCATATTAACACAATAAGTTTATTGGATTATTGTGCATAAAATGAACAAAAAAAACATATTTTATTATTCCATCTATTAGAGAGTAGTAATAATAGAACAATTCATAAACTTTAAATTTAAACTATTCATAAATAGATACTATACAGGATGTTTTTTTGTGGCCACCTTTAACGAAGGGTACGTATTCTATACATGAAATAAAGTAAGTTTATGCCAAAAAAAATGCTGGGAAAAAAAAAATGATATTTTTTTTTAAATTCCTTGATCGTGCGAAATTTATAGTGTCTAGTGTTTATGTTAGTTTTTTTATAGACAGATATTAATTATTTTTCGTGAAAAAATCCTGCTACGCGCGTCTATGTGCATTTATGCAGAAAAACGCAGTCTATTTACTCAACTTTGGACCCTAATATTTTGGAAACCAGACACTTCCCAGGTATGCTTCCATGGAGAAAAATGATCGTGATGATGAGGAGATTCCGTAGTTTTCGGGAACGTTGACGACCAAAAATCATCCTGTATGTAGGTATCTATGTCGACAAATAAAAAATAAACAATAAATTGCTCCATACTAAACCGATTTAAACAATTAAGTGAAAGTAGTACCGAAATATTACTTAGAACCCAAAAGACGGAAATGCGAAAGGACTACTTTTCACCCCGGAAAAATATTCTTCCCCGTATAATTTTCACTATTTTTCAATGGTTACCTAAGTGTGGTTGAAGTTTGTTTCAAATTTAATAAACTTATCCTAGCTACAAATCGACAACCAATAAAACAGTAGTAAACACAGCCATAAAATTGGTCAGATCGTCACTGGACATTGTAGGAAAAGGGTCCGGCATCGTTAGAAGGAAACTCACGTAGCTACAACTATCCTCGTCGACCGAAAACACTTTATTGGAAAAGACAAAATATAATAGTCCTTCTATACGATATACCTTATAGCAAAGTGGTTTGTTTGAAGATATATCTCTGTTAGATATAAGCATACATTTGGCTAAGTACATTCATAATTATATTATTTTAATGTCATAATAATGTCTCTGTCTTTCAAGATCTCTGTCAAGACCATGGCAAATGGAAAGCCGTGACTCTGCCTACCTCTCCGGGAAAAATCACTCGTATATTTTTCACGATTATACGAACACTCCTGAGACTTTTTATGAAATTTTATAGTTTTTTTGTTCAGAGCTTTCCGTCCCATAGTACCTACTATGATAATGAAGGAATATAAAGAGAACAGATAGTGTTTTCGCACACTCTTGCACTATAATATCTCTTGCGCAGTTGACTAAACTCCGTTAAGATAAGCCACCTCGACCGAAATACGTTCAGAGACATTATTATTTTTACAAAGCCGAAAAACTCTTATAGTCACATAATACATCACACTTGATTAAAATCGTCCACTCACGTGAAAAAGGTAACGCCGAAAAGAAATTTCGCGGCTATTCGAACAATATTTTTTCCTTTTACCTATTAATAAAACATGCTTTTTCTAAGGAAACTATTTCAAAGGATGACGTCTCACTTGGTGATGTACCCAGGCGTCATCATCAAGATCAAAAAACAAAAGTATTTTTGAAAAAAATAAAAGCGATGGCAATCTTTATTTATGTTTCCATGCGAGTTATAAAAAAGTATACATTTATCATCCACGTCCTGTGCTGATGCGGGCTTCACTAGAATACATCAGCTGCATCTCCTTCCATGCATGCCGTAAGATTCGACTAACGAATTCGGGCATTCTCCCAGGCGGTAACTGTCCCCGCTATGCAAACGTGACTGTGAGATCCCCGTTATGATTCTGCAGTTCTGGCTACCCCGTTTTAGAAATACAGCAGTGTGCATATGTACCTATGTATTAATATCTCTCACACTAGCTTGGAGAAAAATAGAACTCTTGAAAAATAACAAACACCTCGCTCAAAATGCGAATGTCGCTGAAGTCATGTAATAAATATTTTCAGTCGCTAATATGTTCGTATTTTAGTATGAAAAGTAAGAAAATGCCGCCTCGTGTTTGATTTGCCCTTGAATATGACACCATTTTGTGTCTTTACACAACTCCCCTTATAGTCTCATGAATTTAAATAACAACTCAACATTGTATAAGAAACGATGATGCCGAAACATAGACACTAGCGCTTATGTGAGCGGACTTGATGTTCTAAAACGAAGTTTAAGAGGTCATAAAAAGCCACATTGATATCATAAATCTTTAGATATGGCTTTGACGTTTGCCAAAAAGGACGCAAGCGTGAAGTATGTGCGAAGGGAACGGGTCATAAACTGAAATCAAGGCACGCTCTAGCTCTATAAATCAAACGAAGTAAGTACAATTTAATAATGTTAAAGACATATTTGGACGTAGGCCCCAGGACACGCCATAAGTCTCGATCTCCCGTTTACACCGTCCAGTTACTAAGTACCAGCCGCCCTCTTCAAATTATCGGTCCATCAGACAGATGTGACCAGCTCATTGCCTCAGTTTGCTACACTTCGAGACTATGTCTGTCACTTTAGTCTTCTGCCGGATAATTTTGTTTCGGGCTTTGCCTATTAGCGACTGTCTGGCGTTTAAATATTTGCTCTCCTATGCCGATGCGGGGCTTTACTAGAATACCTACTTCATCCGCATCTCTTTCCGTGCATAAGCATATAATAAAAAAATAATAATAATAATAAGAGTCATCAGCAAATCACTTCCGTTCTCTCAAGTGATTAGTTAGTAATACTCGTGGTGCCGGCAGAGAAGAGTTTGTACAACCCCTGCCTGCCCATGGGTATAGTATGGCCGTACTGCCGGCCAGTACTCCCGTGCTGACAACATAGTCCGAAAATCACACTGCGGTCACCAACCCGCCTGCCCAGCGTGGTGACTATGGGCAAAACCCCCTGTGTCAGTAGCCTTGTGGCGTGCCCTGGGGGAGGCCTACGTCCAGCAGTGGACTGCAATAGGCTGAAGACGACTCGTATACTAACTAATCACATAATACTAAATGTGTAGATAGGATCTCGTTCATGATCCGCAGTTTTTGCTCCTATTTTGGGAATAGGTACAGCAGTGCTCCACACTATACAGGATTAATTTTAAAACGTCAATAACCTCGCAAGACTAGATTAGATAGCTAAAATCATAAACAATAACATTTGTTCTACGAGTTTTATCATAACTCAATACATTAATTTAAAATGATTTTCCAAGCTTTTATTGTACTGTCGTGACATTTGTAAGTCTTTGTTCCATTCATAGGTATACGAAAAGTTGACGCCTGCGATCGCGCGCGCCTCAGTATTATGTACAGACTTAAGAACATTCAGATGTAATATTAAATTTATATTTATTTTTGTATGAAAGTAAAATGTGACAAATTATCATAACTCGTAGAACAAATGTTGTTGTTTATGATGGTAGCTACCTAGTCTTGCGAGGTTATTGTTGTTTTAAAAATAATCCTATATAGGTACTAATCATATTACTATTGTACTAACCAGTGGTACACACATAATGACAAATACAGAATAGAATAGAAACTTTATTTGGTAACAAACATCGTTATTCACTATTTCAATGAATGCATCTACCAGGATTCGAATCCCAGGATCTAAAGCACACCAGACAGGACCACTACCAACTACACCTAATCGGTCTGTCAGATGGTCTCAAAGTAACCAATCACCGTTCTAGCTTTCTCTAAACGAATTCAATTATTCGAGAAAGCTCTTTACAGAGGCTTAGTTAAAACAATTCTACGATCAAAATGAAAAACAAATTACGAGAAGACCATATATAGCCAGCTCCAGTATTTAAGTTCCACAGGTTTTTGTTGAACTTTATAAAAGTTATAACACAGTATTGTAATTAAAAGGATACTGGCGCCAATTTTCGGACCCTTAATTGTTGAAACGAAAAAAAGGGAATGCAAAAGGAACGGTAATATTTTTTGGACCCTTCTACCGTGCCCGTAGGTTTTGTTGGCTGCCGGAAACTTTTTCAATGATTTTGGTATAAGTTATGGGCGAATGAGTGTTTTTAAAATGAGAAGATTTGAGAAGACTTGACATATCTTTGGGCCCCAGGTGTTAACTAATTAAATAATGCTTTTTATGGAGAGATGTTGTAAATGAAATCATTTATATCACCATATATAAATCTCGGTAAATCCGAGTGATGGTAAAGTTTAGCAATGTAGTAAAAAGCAAATAGACCAGCTTGGTGCGACCGTCTTAAGCTCAAATAAAAGTGTAACATAAAGAAAATAAATAAATAGTTAGCGACATCAGTAAAGATACACATAATATTTGTTTTTGTTCAACACTACATTACATGCTGTGAAAATAACTCACTTTAGAAAACTTATCCACAAGAGCTTTTAAATTACAGACTTTTCAAATTGAGAAGCCGCCATGATCAAAATACGGTCGGAAACATTATTCCTTACAATATCTCTGACCGTATTTCGGTCATGGCGACCAAACTCAATGGATATTAGCCATGCTAAATACTATATGCAATATAAAACATATCGGTCGGTTGAGCTGCGGTTGAACTGCGGTTGAGCTTTGCTACAACGACACAAATACGACATTTTGTCATCTAGTATGGGGACCCGTGTCGTGTCGTCTAATGGAAAAACGAGCCATACTATTTAATACATTTTTGCTACCAAAAATCCGTGGTGGTGTCGTGGCCGTATCGTCTAGTGGAAATACGCCCATTCTCTCATAACTTACGCCACACAACGAAAAGGCAACAAACGAATGTTTTTCACCGCAACACAAACATCCATAAACACTTGAAAGTACCTTACAGGTTCCTTTATTTTGATAAAAGTACTTCAGTTAATTAGAAAATTTGGCGTGGAGACCAAATCTACAAAGACCTGGCCTGGCGGCTCGTGGAGTCCATACGTGACCAAAATGCTGGCTGCTACTTAGGCCAAAGAATCAGCATAGCTATCCAGCGCGGCAACGCAGTCAGCATTTTGGGCACGCTACCTGATAACGGAGACTGGTTGACCATCCTGTAAAACTGGAACTGGTCAACCGACTTCCCATATAGGCATACACGCTAGCCCTACCTCAGTAGTTTTTAAGTTAGTCATAGAAATTTCTACCCTTCCTGTACTTATTGGAAAATAGATTTATTTTAAAACGTGCTGGTTGGTTTTATTACGAACATTATATTGAAAAACTTCTGCTAGATAATCAGAGTTTAATTTAACATCGGGGGTAGATGTTAGTGATTAGTGACAAATTAACTTGCTAGCTTATCTTATGAGATAATAAATACCACATGCTACGGGTGCAGAGGTCCTTAGTCGACAATTACGATATGCACAAAAAGAGATGCAGCTGATGTAGGTTTATTAGTGAAGCCCCGCATCAGCACAATTTATTTACCTATGTTATGAACATTGTAATAAAGAACAATAAGGACAACACAGCAAAGTCCTTACTATATATATGCCTAGATTGTTTCTTTTCACAATATGTCACAGAAGGGCTACCTATATGCTTTGACAACAGACCATCTCTATTCTATTCGATAAGTGGCTAGTTTAATTAATTTAAAACGTATACATAACTTATGAACAACCCGGCAATATTAGTTACCCCATAGATACTAAATACTCTGTCACTTAATACACATGGAACTATATAAATCCCTATCCACTAAAACCGTTTTCCTGGAGTTATCCAAGTTACCAGCTAACTGTAGCTTTTGCGTTTCCAAATCAAACTCGACGTTATTTCCAAGGCATTTGATATCACGTTCTGAATGTTGTAGTAGAGTTTTGGTTTTGTCATGGTTATTGCGTAATACGTTTAGTGTTGGAGAAGTTATGAATCCGACCAATCCTGTGCAAATATTTGCGTGGAATTAGTATCGTTTAGTTAGTTAACGTTATTGATTTGGAAGTTGTAACGATGCCATATGGAGTCAGCGATATTAGTGCAAAGACTAAGAGGAGTTATAAGATGTGACCCTTGTCCTTGCTTGCATTTTTCTGGTCGTCTCTGTTGATCCTAACTTACAGAAGTTAGAGTAGCAGGCATGAGTAGTCGGCCAGGGTTATTTCCGTGAGGATGCCTCGCGTTTCATAAGTACTCCAATTATCGCAGTCGCACTGCTTCGGCTTTGCTTTTGCAAATTAGGTAATCAGGGGGCTGGTAAGACGGCACTTTTTACCTGATATATGGACTTTTGGGATCCCCGATCTTAGTATTAAGGCTCGAAATTAATGTATATTAAAATATTTTAGAATAAAAAATTGGATCGATTAAAAATGTAAGTTCTGAAGAACATCGAATTCTTTGTTTTATTTATAACATGTAAACACAATTTTTACTATAGATTTCCATATTGGCGCCTATTGTCGATCTTATTTCTGCAATATGTGGATAGTATTTGATGCAAATATTGCCATATATTTCCGCTACATAATGCGGAGAGGGGGTGATACCCTCCATGATGAGTCACCAACACACCCTACAAGTAATAAGGGCTTCTTCCCTACCCAGATTCTACGAGGTAGTGATAGATGCTTGCGATTAGTTGCGATGTGAATAATTATTCTTTTGAGAAATTCCAGTGACCATGATCTTCTGAAAGAGAGACAGCCTTGACAGAGAGAGAGAGTCGAATTGCCTATGTTATTGTCATAGTGGCTCTGTAGGTACATATAAGTGAATATTTGGATATGTATCGAGTGTCATTTCTAACATTATCCCTTCTTTGAATAAGTAATTAATATTGTTTGTGACGTTTACTGAAGTGATACAATATTAATGTTTATATTTAGTTAAGTGATGGGTAAGCAGAAGTGTAGTTTGTAATGTACGCTCATACAACGTTCATATAAGTATAAACATGGTTATGTTTCCCAAAATGGCTAAACTAGAACTGCAGAATCATAAAGAAGATCAAACAACGACGTTTAGCGTAGCGAGGGGGGATTTAAAAGATATCAGTGACATGGTGTTAGCTCATCGCCTGAGAGAATTCTCCTGAGTTCTTTTGTCGACTATTACGACATGCATGGTAGAAGATGCAGCTAATATTTATCTAGAAGCTCTGCATCAGTACTGTATGCTTAGTGCGAGTTTTTTTGGCTGCTCGATCGCCGTAAAGTAAACGCATTTTTATATGGAATTGAGTGAGCGCCATCTAGTGGTTAACTATGTGAACTAAAATTGCGAGTGTAAGTTTCCAATCGATGACCTCGTCACTCACTACTCACTAGTGAATGCCGCGATGATCAAAAAGTGTACGTTTTTGTTCGGATTTAGCGAGTGCGAGTGTTTACAAAGGCAGCGTTTTGACAGTTCGAACGGTTAACGTTTTCACTCGCACGGAGTATTTACTCACTACAAATTCTTAAGTGAAAGAGGAAGTATTTGTTCGTTGAGGAGTTTATTTTGCATAGAAGTGATGTCGTCACGGTATTTTTTGCTTGAATGATGTGTAGAAGTGCTAGAATGAGCACGAGATGAGCGATATTTTATGTCCCGTAGGTACTCATGCAAATTCTCGATTTACCAATTCACCAAGACAGCTTTTAAATTCTTAATGTGTAGTGATCTACTCCGGCTCACTAATGTAAGGTCTACTCAGCGGGTTACTTTAAGGGATAACATAAGTACCTACCTACATCCTTGCACCTAAAATCATACACGTCGGTAGGTATGTAACGTGGTGCACCAACTAGAATCATTATCAAGGTTATTCAATGTGTGTTTCTGTTGTTGTTGCTGGTCTTCATATTAAATCAATTAAAATTAATATCAGTAATACAATTAAAGATTACAAATGAAAAATCATTAAAACGATTAAAACACTCGTAGAACATAGGTATGTAAACAAAAGCCACAGATTATATTATAAATAACACACAATGTTATTTTACTAAATGTGATAGTAACTTCTTTGACGGGACACGAATGTCTATTTAAACTTTTTAATTTAGTCGGTTATCCATCGGAGCGGCTGACTATCGAGCGGCGTGCTCACTACTCACTATGAAATAACTTCCATCGAATCGAATGCACAATGGTATCTCACACTCGCATGCAGTCGATACTCGATACTCACGATGTATGCTCGATTTACGCGGAAGTTAAGTTACTCGATTGATTTAGCAAAACTCACACTAAGCACTCTGGTCAGTTAGTGATATATGGAAATATAAAGTCTAGATTAAAAGGATGCTTTGCTGTGCTGATGCACGGCTTCACTAGAATACATCAGCTGCATTTCCTTCCGTGCATGTTATAAAAGTCGACTGAGGAACTTAGCGGCGTTCTCTCAGGTGATAGGTATACTGGCAAATTGTCACTGATTCTTAACATTTAGCCCCGCTACGTGACTGTACGATGTTCTTTGCGATGCTACAGTTCTGGCTACCCCATATGTAGGAGCACAACCATATGTAAAGGCATAGAGGAATATGATATAGACATAGAGTGCTAATGTCATACTAACAGTTCCGATGCACCATTAGACTTTTCAGTGCCTCACAATTCCAGTCCTTGACACTTAGATTGCATTACTATACGTTACAATACATAAGTAATGTAGTACATTACTATACATTATTATTCCTCTATGGTAAAGGGAAGCTTCTACTCTTTCATAATAACTTCAAATGTGCCGACTATATTATGACGTATAGCATTATATAATTTATCACGTACTCTCTTGAGGGCCTAGACAGGGCTCTTGATCCCCTTTTGCGGGAAGATAAGCTGTGTGAATAACCTATATTTTTTTATTTACGGAAATCCACAGCACTTAGAAAGGTACAGAGTTTAGCATTCTATCATCATAACATACTGCCATTTATGGATTTTAATTATATATATAGGTAATAATACTAAAAGGAGAAAGCATTACATAATATTATTAGATTACAATTAATTAATGACAACTAATTAGTGTGTTAGTATATTGTTGCGTCGTGTAAGGGTGTATATGTTTGTGTGTGTGTGTGTGTGTGTGTGTATGTAATATAATGAATAGAAGTATGTAATTAAACCTACTTATGTATTAGATACATATATAGCACACGGCTATGTTTCCGAAATAGGGTAGCCGGTAACGCAGGATCATAAGTAAATTCCGCAGCCACGTTTAGTATATCCGTATCGGGGGCAGATGTAAATGATCAATGACATGATGCTAGCTTTCATCCTTGAGAGGATGTCAGAGTTCCTATGTCGACTCTTACGACATGCACGGAAGGAGATGCAGGCCATGTACTCGTATTCTAGTAAAGCCCCGCATCAGCGCTTGGACTAGTTTTATCTATTATAATAATATTCTTAATGTTTATAGGTATTTAGGTCATCATCATCATCAGCCTACTGCTGGACGTAGGCCTCCCCCAGGGCACGCCACAAGACTGCCGTGGGGGGTATTTGCCCATAGTCACCACGCTGGGCAGGCGGGTTGGTTACCGTATTTAGATACATGGCAATAATTAATGATACGGCAGTTTTGACTACCCTATTTCAACCCTATACCCTATTTCAGTCAGCGTACCTATCTTTATGTGAAATTCTGTTTTTTCTCTTAGTTCTAATGCTTTTTAGTCGCTTGTTAGGTCCCCCGGGATTTTCTATGACACAGCCGTGTGTTTATGTATGTATTTATTTATTTATTTATTTATAACCATATTACAAAGCATTACAGCTTGCGCCAATGCGCCTTGAAATGTAGATATCATGATAACTTTAACAATTATAGGTATAATGTGCATTAAAATATCAGATAAAAAAAATAGGCATTCATGCTCACTCATTCACCATCTCACAGTATCTCAGACATTCACGACTCACAGACGGCCATGCACTCATAAACAGATCACACTCTGGTGCTGATGCCAAGAGTGCATTTAGCATTGTTAGTGCGCGGAGAAGTGGCGAGTTTTTGTGAGCTACCGTACGCGCTGGCGGGACGGCCAGCAGCGCGTGCCGGCGAGGTCTAAGGCAAATCTTAGGGATATCGGGGACAAACAGTCTTACCAGTTGCTCGACAAGTAACGGACAATCGGAGTCGCCACGCAAAGCATGACAGCCTGTCAACATGAGGTTGTGGTTACGCCTTACTTCCAGAGAGTTGACACCCAAGGCTCCTTGTAGAAATTTTGTAGGGTAAAGGAAAGGGTAATACCCGTACGTTTTCTTGTAGAGAAATCTTAGGAAAGCCTTCTGGACCTTCTCTAGAAGCAGGGCGTAAGTACACTCATACGGATTCCATACTATAGACGAGCTCTCTATCTTATATGTATATCTATTAATAAAAAGAAGTCTACCCCCTATTGTACCAGGTTGCCCTACAAGTTGCGTTTCATGCACAAAACGCCATAGCTTATGCGGACAACGTAATTTCAGAACGTTAACAGATAAAAATAAATTGCACTTTCGAAATGATTATTATAAAATCATAAAATAGCAGCAAGCTCGAACATTTTTCACAGAATCACCATATTTAAGCTGACTGGGCGAAACCTTTAAACCCAGCCCTGAGTTAGATTAAAGAGTCTTGCTGACACGTCTGCTTAATAAACGGTTTTTACTACGTTGGTGCAGTCAGGATAAAAAACTTTTAAGATAGTTCGGGGGCTTCAGTAGAATACATCAACTGTATCTCCTTCCGTGAAATATAAGAGACGATTTAAGAGCTCAGAGGCGTGTTCTCTTTCAGGCAATGCTAGCCCATTGTATATAGGTACCTATTGATCTTTTACATCTGACGTCTGATTCTGTCAGATCTTTTATCCTTCCTTTTGTTCTCCTTCCTCTTCTATCGCGAACTGGCCGGCGGCAGTGGCAGCTCAAGTGGCTGGGTGCACCCTGGTAATAGCAGGGGTCGACTAGCCCGGCCCACGTCCCCCCGGCCCGGCGCATCTTCCCCTTTAAGAGCCGCTTAAGTTACCGGCGCGTTGTCGCGCGCCGAGAATTTTGCCCGGGCACGGGGGTTGCCCCAAGGCCCGCAACCCGAAGCGTATTTTTGCGCCAAGGACGACCACGTCCTGATTCAGGAGGTCTACTCTGAAGTGACGATAAACGAAGTATCGGCCGAATATCGAGGTGTTTCCTACTACGAACTTCCTTCGATCGGATCAGTTGCGCCGTTTTTTCATTCGGTCCGATCGAACTCTATTTGTCAGGCGATAAGGCTAGATAATAGAAAATTTATAATATTAGTCAATGTGAATTATTCTCTATGGTTGCGAATGAGTTGTGAACTCAGATGAATGAATCCGAAGCAATTTTGTAGTAAGGTCAAAGGCTGTCAAAGGCTTCGATTCGGTCATAGAGGAATAATCTTATTCCTCTATGATTCGGTCGGGCTTCGGTCGGACCGAAAGATTCGAAAGCGGCATTTCAGAGTAGACCCCCTGCTTCATAATCCTGAAGTTTCGGCTTCTCCACTTTGCGAACAGCTGCTTTCTCAGAACGGGTTAGCCAGAACTACAACATCACAAACGCGATCCTATAGCCACGTTTAGCATAGCGAGGTTAGATGTTCAATATCAAGTTACTTGCTCAACGCCACTAAAATTTGTCGATTACGACATTCACTGAAGGAGACGCAGCTGATGTATTCTAGTGAAGCCCCGCATCAGCACATTAACGGAGACCGAATAGTTTAAATACTGTTAAGCCATCAGGCATACAGCAAAAAATTTTACGCTTAAAAATATTATAAAATCCATGAAAAAGAGTAGGTTAGGTATAGAAAATACCGATACGATTACACAAACTCATCGTTTCCGGATAAAAAGTATTCGCCTCCTATCCCGGACTATTCGGAGCCCGTGACCCGGGTAATCGTGTAACTCGTTACACATCGGGGATCTTGCTGAAAATCCCGTGTTTACACAGTATAGCCGGTTATAGCCCAGTGGTTAGGACGTGGGTTCAGTCGAAAGGCGTGGGTTCCCAGTCACGGGCCTGTACCACTGAATTAATTTCATGTATGGATTTCATGAAATTGTCACTTAGCTATACCTGAGGAGGGTTGGCGTCAGGCAGGCAGTCGGCCTTAAAACAAATGCCAAATCTTTGGCATTTGTTTGGCGATATGAGTTTTGAAAGAAACCATATTGCTCTGACCCCATAAATAATGGGATAGGGGTAGGAAGATGAGCCATAGCATAGTAGGTTGGCTGCTACTCGACCAGAGATGTTCTATTCGACTATCTATTCGAGCTTTGATACCCAATCATATTGTTTGAAATGAAATTAAATGATTATTCATTTGCTCAATGATTACGTAGTTTCATAGCAGATCGGAGATAATAAATTAATGTATTAACGCAGTTGGTGAAAATGAACTAATATGGTTGTGAGAGTTTCACCACTGTACGCAAATGTGATTACACTGTGGTTTTCCGTCACTTTCACGCGGCATTGATTGCTTTGACGATAAGCAGCTTAGGCATAGGGAATGTGCAAATATAAAAATGTCAGTAAATCAACTTTTAACTAATAACTAGATACCTACCATGTCCAGATAAATCTATGTTTTTGCTAATATGTATTTGTTTTATAATACTTTAATAGTCGATTGCTAGGTCCCCGGGTATATAGGTTTATTGCATTTATCGTTAGGTCGCCTCTGTTGATCCTGGCTAGGAGTTGCAGTGGTTAGAATGAGTGGTGGGCCAATGCCAGATCTATATTTTATCAATACTCGATAAATTTGTTTTGTAATCGCATTATAGGTACTTTAGAGGAGTTATGAAGACCTTACTGAGAACGTTTACCTCCATATCATTAGTCCTAGACTTGAACTTCAATCACACCATTGAAAAGAAGTCTTCTGTCAAAGAAAACTGTCTCTACTCAGACTCGAGTGTCCTCCAAAGTAACCACCAAGCATACGGGCGTTAGACTTCTGAATATTACTTACTCTGTGACGTCTATAAAAGAATGGAACGTGTATTATAACTTTTTTCATATACACGCCTGTATTTTCTATCATAATTTGATGGGTTTTGGAAACAAATCTTTTGTAAGCAAACTGAGGTGAAACAAAAATATATATTTTACCCAACTTCTCATATTATCTTTCCACGACATGAGTATAGGTATAATAAATCAAAGTAAAATATGGTCTAAGGTATATGATAAAAAGGTCGTTTAAAATTATCTCCAGACCGGTACTTCACAAGAACACCACATCAGAATTATGTCCCGTGCTGATGTTGGGCTTCTATTAGAATACAAAAACTGCAACTCCTTCCGTGCACATCGTAAGGGTCGACTACGGAACTTAGGCGCATTTTCTTTGCGATTAGCCAGTGCTTGTCATTTACTCTTAGTAATTTTAGCGTTTTCTTCTTGATCCTGGCGCTATCTCATTCTGGGAACACAGTCGTGTATACAGGGTGATTTTTGGTCGTCAACGTTCCCGAAAACTACGGAATATCCTCATCATCACGATCATTTTCCTCCATGGAAGCATACCTGGGAAGTATCTGGTTCCCAAGATATTTGGGTGCAAAGTTGAGTAAACAGACTGCGTTTTTCTGCATAAATGCACATTGACGCGTGTAGCAAGATTTTTTCACGAGAAATAATTAATATCTGTCTATAAAAAAACTAGCATAAATACTGGACACCATAAATTTCGCCCGATCAATTTTTTATTTACATCGTTTTCCCGCATTTTTTTTTGCATAATCTTACTTTATTTGATGTTTAGAGTACGTACCCTTCGTTATGGCAAAGAAAAAACAACCTGTATATCTATGTGAGTTTAAATGAGAAGATAATAACACTTTTAAAAACCTTATTTGGAAATACACACCGATAGTAAGATAGAGGAGCTCATGCTACAGTTATTGTTATTTACTAGTGGACGCCCGCGACTCCGTGCGCGTGGACTACAGAATAAACAAAATGTTGAAATTATCCGGGATAAAAAGTAGACTATATGTTAAGTGGGACCTGTCACAATATATTACTGAAAACTGTATCGAAATCGGTTTAACCGTTTCTGAGATTAGCGTGCACAAACGCACAGACAAACCGACAAACACACAAAATTTCCAAAAAATCATTATTTTGGGTACTATTGCGTTGATAAAGGTATCCTAAAATATATTTTTTCATACATCTTCCATTTACAGACAGCGATCCGTTACATTTTTATTATATGTATAGATAGAAGATAGAATAGATATAGATAGATTTATTGATACATCCCACATAGTTGTCTATTAGCCGTCACTTGATTATAGCGAACCATCTCATGCATGATTCTCGGTTTGGTTAAGCACTGCAAACACATAAATCTTCCAAAAATGTCTCTTGCACCAAACTTGTGCAGTTAACACTTAATTTATTTGGCTATTTTCTCAAGAAACTAAATTTATTCTGCTCCGATACCATCATTAAGGGCGTTTACCTAAATGCAAATACGAAGTTTCTTAAAATACTAATTAGGCCATAATCACGCAATTGCCCTTCAAAAATCTACATATTCAAGGACAATCTCGAAAAAGGTAATAAAAAAGAAAAATCTCGAGATAATGTAAAACACGTCGAGGGATGCTCGGAACATAAACGCAGTAATGAAATTCGCTGAACAAATAATTGGGGAATTATACAACGAATAAACAAATGCAGGGCAACCCGGGGCAACCTGGATCACAGATATGCTAATTTTCGTCATTTGCCTGCCAGCTGCGGATAGCGTCATGAGCGGAGCGAGATAAAATGACAGAAAAGGCAAGTGCTAAATCTAGATTTTGAGTTCAATCTAAACCATACTTAAGCGGATAAACTTTTATTAAAGGCTGGTGCATTCTAAAGCTTAAAATTCCATGTGGTTACTCAATCCAAACGCGAACATATTATGTTAATAATACGTTTTGTAAATTAAAACTCAACTCAGGCGATGAGCAACTTGTCCCTGGTCATTAACATATGATCCCACTACGCAAAACGTAGCTCTAAGAATCTTTTTCGTGATCCTGCAGCTCTGGGAATGAGCCATGTGATTATCTATGTATGTCATGTATGTCAATGAACACATGATTCACTGTATACAAGTATTTTCTTATTACGATATAAAATTAATTGTTGCAAGCTGCATTTTACTGCTATTGATAGCTGTCTGTCGCATACGAGTCGCAATATTGCTCCATAATTCTGCGCACGTAGCTCGCCTTGTAGCCCTACATGCTAAATGTTACACCAAGTTGGTGTTTCCCATATGGTATAGATTTAGTATACACACATCAACCTATGCAGTCCACTGCTAGACGTACGCCTTCCAGAGCACACCAAGCGGATTGGTGACCGCAGTGTGACTCAGACTAAGTTACCTCTTACGGTACCTCTCACTATACAGACATAGGCCCCCTGATTACGTAAAAGCAATAGCAAAGCCGAAGCCACGCGATCGCGATAATTGAGAGTCTGTGCGTGCGCACAACGAGCGCTCGGCGTCCTCCCGCACCGCGCACACTCGCCCCACGCACACACATTCTCAATTTATCGCGATCGCGCTGCTTCGGATTTGCTATTGCTCTTATGTAATCAGGGGGAGGATTATTCTACTCTACCAACACAACTCTGCAGATACCATCCGACAGATTTAGTATCGACTTTGTAGTAGTAAGTAAATCGAATATAAGACCCACTTTCAGTAAATCCAAAATCAAGTAAATTAATTCACACATAGCATCTTGACATAATCAGAAAGAAGTGACAATTATAACCCTCTTCTTAACCATATTAAGCAGACTTATCAGAGAGATTATCTCCTTCCAAAATCCATACTATTCATAATGCCTACCGGTCTTGTAGTGTATATTACGTGTTATTTAATATACATTTGACGAAGGTAGCGCTGTCGCTGCGCGCTGGTGAGTACCAACCTCCATTGCACGGGTTGATCGGAATTCAGTTCGTCGTGAACCCAGTAAAAGAACTTAAAACTACTCGGAACGTATAGTTCCAGATTGCGTTACCTTATTCCAAATTAAAATTAAAATCTGTTCCGGTACGGAACATGGTATAATGTGCCTTATTTATAAAACAAAACTTTATTCGATCAGTGAAAACTAGAAAATATATAGAAGCGTCAACTCCATCCAGTTTATTTGACTTAGAGCATAGGTAATATTGTGCTAATATTTTTCATTTTCGTTTCGCTGGCAATATTCTCCATCTATTACTCGTCAGTGATTCGGATCACGTCGTCACTGAATGTCAAGCGAACCGAGTGTTCATCCGCACAGCTGTGACTTTGAAATAGACAAGACAATTTTTTCTGGGGACAAAATGGAATATTGCGGTGAAAATTCCGTTTCTAGATTGTGTTAGCTAGAGTAGATCATACATACATAAATTCACGCCTCTTTAGAGTAGGCAGAGATCCCAGATCTCCACTTACAACGGTCCTCACACACCTCTTTCGCTTCATCTACTTTCATGATATTCTTCATGCACGCTCATCGGTTTGTTGTACTCTTGACCTTTCTCTAGAATTTCGCCAATTTGATCGGCGAAAGTCCGACGAAGATTTCCTAATATGTAAGCTATATTATTGTGAAGCTTCATCAAAATCCATTCAGTAGTTTTTTAATGAAAGAACAACAAACACCCTTACATCCTTGCATACTACGAGTATGTAGGTCCATCCTCATAAACTTTCACGTTTATAATATTAGTAGGATATTTAAGCGAATTTTTAACACGCACTGGTCCAAATCTCAGTCGCAGCCCGACATCATTAAACAAAGCGGACATTTCGTATAAATTCACAAGTCTCGGCCAAAATAATCATGTTTTCGCTTCATTTGCCCGTTTCCGTATTATAAGGACTAGTATACATACACCGTCATAAATTGCTAAAGAAAACAATTGGGATTTATGTCTGTTTCCTTATCATGTAATTAATATTAGAATTATTTCTATAACAAAATTTGGGCCTGTACCTAATAATGATTTTATTTAATGTACGCATTTTCTCCAATACTGATGCGGGACTTTATTAGAATACATCAACTGTATCCAAGTAGGTATTTCATTCTGTGTGTAGCGGGGCCATCTATCGGATGCAGGAGAGAACCACAATCGAATACAAAATCCTAGAACGCGATATCGAAGTTTCTCACATTGATTGGAATATAAACATGGGCCAAACAACGACTAATGGCCCAGTGGGGCCGGAAGCGCTTCCCTTTTCACCACCCCCACAAGTGTATGTCGTAAGATTAAGGAACTCGGGTTTTTTCTTAGGCGATAAGTTTTTAATTATTTGCCAAAACCTATATTAAAAATGCCTAGACATTTTGTAATAAGTTGTCTTGTATAAACTATTGTTGAAGGAAACCTTTTTTCTAATTGATACGTTTAAAAAATTGACACAAGTGTACACCAACCCTTCGTGTAATAATCAGCCTCAACATTTTTGGGCACAGTTTTTTTTTAAATCTTTCTGCTGAATCAAGAAAATGCTATTATACTGCCATTTGAAGAGAAGAAGATGTACGCAAAGAACACATTAATTTTATTGTGATTTTATTCTTAAAACATTAGCTGTGTTGTGACCTTATTTAATTGGTGATAAAAAGGTGATGAGGTTATTTTCTTGATTTGTTTTTTAGAAAATATTATACTTAGGTACTTGATTTAATTTGGTACTTTCCTGGACTTTTATTTTATAAGTGGCCGCCCAAGACCTTTTCGCTTTTTGTTCAAATATATGTTTTAACTGTATTCTTCTTCTTCAGGCTATTGCAGTCCACTGCTGGACGTGCTCCCCCAGAGCACGCCACAAGGCTACTGTACAGGGGGGGTTCTGCCCATAGTCACCACGTTAGGCAGGCGGGTTGGTGACCGCAGTCTGATTTTCGGACTATGTTGTCAGCACGGGAGGCGCTGCTGCCCACCTCTCGGAAACCCTTAATCGCCTCGTACGATACCCACGGGCAGGCATGGGGCAACTGTATTATTTGATCAAAAATTTACTGAAATTTAGACAAGACACAATTTTTACGTGATGAAGTTTGTTTATCTTAATCATGATTATAGAATAGTATCATTTTTATATATTTATTTATTTAGCTAACAAAACAAGATATGTACAATCTGTATTTAACACAAGTCTACAAATTCTTAAAATTAACATACCTATACATACATATAATCACGCCTTTATCCCTTATGAGGTAGGCAGAGCACCAAGGGCCGACAGAACCACATGGTGCCACTTCTGACCAATTTTGAGGCTATAGTTGAGATGTACAAGTTCGGTTAGTAGTGACAGGTGGTCAACCCATCGCCTACAAAACACCAAGACCCTCTTGTCCCTCTACTCACTTATACAGTATTACACTTGAAATTAAACTAGACTATAATGTTGGCACATTAATATACAATTTAAATTTAGAAAACTAATAATAACAAAAAAAAGAAATATTAAATTGTTAACAAATTTTTGTTATTTAATTACTAAACGACTAATATAAATTACTGCATCATTTTGTGTATGCAAGAAAATTGTAAAAAAGAAGCATCTGTGTTATTATTGTAAAATATATCTAATTGTGATTTTTTTTATAATACCTGACGGTTATATATCACACACAAAGACTAGTGGACAAATCAGTCACGTGTTAAATTAGTCTTGACTTAAGCGGTGATAGCCCAGTGGTTAAGGCGTGCACCTTCCAAGCGGGAGGCGTGAGTTCGATCCCAGTCACGGGCCTGTACTAATGAATTTATTTCATGTACAGATTTTAATGTTGCAAAATTGTCACTTAGCTCGTGCCTCGGAAAGCACGTACCGTTGGTCCTGTGCCTGATCTCTCTCCGGTCGTGTCGGCTCTCCGTCCCATCGGACTATGGGAGTAAGGGAATAGAGACTGCATCTGTGTTTGCGCTCACACTTGTGAACTATAATATTATAATATAATACTATAATATCTCCTGCGTACCTGTCCAATCTTCGTAGAGATTGGTCGTCTTGGCGGAAATACGGTCGGAGGTCATCATCAATTAGTCTTGACAACTTAAATATGTCTTAACATCAATATCAAAGATTATTTGCTTAAAGAAACCTGAGCTTGATGAAACTCAAATTAAATAACTCACATTCAACTTACTTAGTAGCATATTAGGTTTTCGTTGTATGGTCTAAATTCACTCGAGGGTGTAACAAAAAATTTATGTTAAGCGAAAAGATATGTAAATAGCTCACTATAGAGAACCTACTCACAAAGTTTGAGACTCGAAATCACGTTTATTTTTCTAAATAGTATGGGGTATTCTTAAACATCTCAGGAATTTTTACACAATATTGAAAAATTAACTTGTAATATAGAGTCTCAAATTTCGTGGATAGGTTCTCTATTAGTGGGCTATTTACATAGCTTTTCGCTTAGCATACCCTTTTTGTTACATCCTGTATAAGTGCTGATACGGAGCTTCACTAGAATACATCAACTGCATCACCTTCCGTGCATTCGTAAGAGTCGACTGCGGAAATCAGAAACGTTCCCTCAGGCGATCAGCTACCTGTCACTGATATTTTACATCTGTCCCTCATATACTAACATGCCTATGGAATCTCCTCGATAATCCTGTACGGCTACCCCATTTTCTGAACATAGCTGTATATATCGTATACATATGTACATATGTAGTTATATGCTATGACGATGATATGATAAACTGGCTGTTGCCCGCGACTTCGTGCGCGAATGTAACCTTTATCCTATTCCATATTTCATACTATATGTAGGTACGTATGTACCTGTGCAAAATTTCATTATTATTTATTTTATTACATTTATTTACCAAAATAAAGAGAGTTGAGGAAACAAAGCGTAAAGATATAACAAAGAAACAAACAAACTTACCGTTGAATTTATAATATAAGTTTGGTTATCTGACCCCATCACCTCATTGTATATAGTATATATCATTACTTTTAACAATTATCAAAATGTTTGTGAGTTTCTTGTAGCTTAGACCACAGGGCACAAAAGCATTGCCAAGAATCTCAAACTTCTTGATATTCCTTTGGCAGCAGCGGTGGTTGAAAACTTTTCAAATATCAAACCTGAAAAGCGTCTAGATTAGATGCGTTAAATCTTTTTGCCTTCGCCACATAAAATTAACCAGATTAAATAATCAAGTCACATGAGTGAGATAAAATTTTGAATTTCTTGCCAGAAATAAGCACAAGAAGACCTACTTGCTTAGCTTGCTGGAAGAGATCTCTTGTAGAGATAAGCTTGCCATTGTACATGCATCTCTTCTTTTATGTTCTATGCCATATTTCTTGTATGTACGAGTATGTGCAATAAAGAAGAAGACGAAGTGATAAGCACGCCATTGTACATTTTTAGAGTGACACTGAGTAGGTAGGTAGGTAAATCAATATTTTCTTATTCTTTATTGCACATACATAAAAGAAATATGGTATACAATATAAAAGAAGAGATGCATGTACAATGGCAAGCTTATCTCTACAAGAGATCTCTTCCAGCAAGCCAAGCAAGTAAAGAGAAATTATTAACAAATACAGGGTAACATGTGCAATGAAACTAATTCTACAAGATTAACTATTATAAAAAATGAGAGAAACAAATGACAGCATAGTCAAAGAAAGGACGGGCAGTGGTCCTTCAGCTTTTCCCTAAATGTGCCAACAGTGCGACAATCTCTAACCGTATGGGGTAATTCATTCCAAAGCTTGACCGCCTGAACCGAGAAAGAATACCCAAAAGCCCCAGAATTAAATCGGGGAGTTTGTAGCAGTGATACCGTATTTTTTACACGGTCGGTTTTTTTCTTTCATATGTATAATGAGGTTTGCCTGTGGTGATGCAGGGTTTTACTAGAATACATCAGCTGCATCTCTTTTCTTACATCGTAAGCGTCGACTAAGGAAATCATGAGTACGACTATTTTCTCAGGCGATAAGCTAGGAACTGATTATGAACATCTGACCCCGCTAAACGTGGCTAAAGATCTCCGTCGTAATCCTGCAGCTCTGGCTACCTATTTTTGTGTCTGTAAATGAGGCACTTGACGGACGATTGGTCTAGTAGGCAGTGACCCTGCCTACGACGCCATAGGTCCTGGGTTCGAATCCTGGTAGGTGCAAACATTGATATGATGAATATTGATGTTGGTTTCCGAGTCATGGATGTTTCTATACTTATCTATGTATTTATTTACCGTTGTTTAGTACCCACGACACTTAGGGATCTTAATGTGGGACTAGGTTAATGTGATGTGTAGTGTGTGAATATTAATTTATTTAATTTACAAATTGCGAATCGCAAGTTCAGGTGTACTCTTGAATATAATAAAATAATTTATGAAACTGGAATATTATCGTGCACAATTAACTTTCCTGTCATTTTGAATTATATTAATTCACTCCATTTATTTGCAGTTTCCGTTTATTTAATTTTAACTGCGGTTTCACTGATATCATCAATTTAATACATACAATATACTCCCGAGTGATATCCAAAATAGTACACTATAGGATTTCGAAGGAAATCCTATAAGCGCGTTTAGCATAGCTGGGCCAGATGTACAAGATCAAGAAAGAATCTCTGAGTTCCTTAGTCGACTCTTACGACATACACGGAAGGAGATGCAGCGGATGTATTCTAGTGAAGCCCTGCATCAACACAGAATGAATTAAAGAAAATAACAATACAATAAATATGTATATTTGCACCTAATATAGATAAAATTTTATGTAATTTAATGTTATCGAACCCTGTAAGGGTTTCAAAATAAATTCTTGTTGTTCCAGGCGTATGATATGAAAATTGGAACAGTAAATAACTTTCTCTGATATAGATTCGAACATTGCCTATAAATAACATGTCTGAAGGTATCTAAAGGTGTTTTCTTATTAAAGCTATTTTTGAAATATTTTGACCGAAACCTTCCTATTGTTATTTGACCTTGAGATCGGGATATTGATGTGATATGAATGACGAATTTTTACGTCCGAATCCAGCTGTCATATTATAATACCTATATAATTCATGGAAAATTTCTTGAAGGTTTGAAGTGAAGTGCTATAATGGCCTGCACCTGTACCTGTATCCATTCCAGATTCGAGATTTTTCGAAACAGCTCGACATAGACATTACGGTCTCTATCATACCACGATACTGTTATTTGTACCGACGTCAAAGGACGTCCTACATCGTCATTTCTTGTAATTAAATTTGTTTTATAATTTCAATTTAATTACAACATTTTATTTTATTAACATAATGACAGGCTGATGAGACATTTATGAAACGGCCTTTATTTTTATCATGCGACTCTAAATTTTCTCGTGCATGAAATATTATATTAGATAACTGGAGGAAGTGCTTTGATGTTTAATTTTATTAATTTGTTTCATTATTGAAGATGTCGTTGTTGATAAAGAAATTAACATATATAATATTAAAGCAAAGGTTATGCGTGTGTGTATTTTTACCCAACTGCGCCAGGCCGGTTTTGTTTTTCGGGTGTATTCGGTTTAAGTATATGTATGTATATTTCTTTGGCACGCTCTAGAGCAGTGGTTCCCAAAGTGGTCCAGGTGGACCCCCAGGGGTCCACAGGAGACTCGATACGGGGAAGGCAGAGCAGCAAGGGCCGGGGGTCTACAATTTTGAGGGTATAGTTGGCGTGAAAAAATACAAAACACAAAGAGTCACTCTACAGGTTCACATTTAACGTTTTCTTTTTTCCCAGAGCAACATGTATGTCAGCGAGGGGAGAGATGTGGGCCTGCAGGGGGTCTATTTATATTTATTTCAGGGGGTCCACCGTATAGGTTAGAAGAAGGCGGCGGCGTCCGCCGCCGCCAGATAATTTTTGAAAGGTTTTATTACAGGCATTATTTTTATATATTTCTATGAGGAATTATATACAATAAAAGTTCGGTATTAAATAATTTATGAAACAATATTTTATAATCCCTGCTCTAGTATACAATTCCTAGATTTCATACATTTCCCTAAACATTTTTTCATATTTTATTTTATTTTCACTCAGTGTACCTATATGTTAAAATGTATGTAATCCGTCATTGTAGGCTACTGCTATTTTCGCCCATAGTCACCACGCTGGGCAGGCGGGTTGGTGACCGCAGTCTGATTTTTGAACTATATTGTCATACTAGTGGACGCCCGCGACTCCGCCAGCGTGGACTACAGAAAAACAAAATGTCGAAATTATCCGATAAGAACATTTTCCCGGAATAAGAAGTAGCCTATATTTTAAGTAGGATCTGTCACAATATATTCCTGAAAACTGCATCGAAATCGGTTCAGCCGTTTCTGAGATTAGCGTGCACAAACGCACAGACAAACAGACAAACAGACATAAATTCCAAAAATCATTCTTTTGGGTACTATTGCTTTAATAAAGGTCTCCTATAATTTTTTTTTCTCATATATCTTCCATGTACAGACAGAGATCCGTTACATTTTTATTATATGTGTAGAAGATAGATAAGTATTAAAGTATACTAGATAATGTATATCTTCATATATTATATGCCGAGTCAAATTTATTGAAGCTAGAAGCTTTATAATTTTTTTTGTGACTTTTGTGACCTCAACTAAGAAAGTATTTTGTGAAATTCTCATAGTATGTAACGAAAACTTTAAGGTTTTCGCGGACACGACAAGTCGTGGGTGGCCGTTGTTGTTTATACCTATATACCATTTTTATATAACACAACCATTGAGAGACTAGAATAATGTGTTTAGTATAAATAATATAAATAAATATTCACACACTACCCATAGTCCCACATTAAGACAAGCTTGTGTCGGGATAAGCAACGGTATATAAATTAGTGAGAAACATCCAGACTAACAAACAGATATTCATCAATATGTTTGCATACCGGGTCGAACCCAGGACCTATTCGCAGGCAGGGTCACTACCTACAGACCAATCTATTCTTTCTTTATTCTTTCTTTATCCTTTATTGCACATACACAAAAAGAAATATGCATATTTATTACTGCTTTCACGAAGTTTTCATATTTAACTTTAAAATTTCAATAGGTACCGTAATAAAAATGATTTTCCTATAAAGTCAAGATGTTTAACAAATATTTACGTAGAAATATATTATAGAATATTTTTACTAAATATTGTAGCAACTGTAGAATTTATTTTATTTCCATCTGAAAATCTGCTTCTTGAAATAGCTTATTGCGCCAGCAGCGGACTAAACTGTACATAAACTCCACTACGCCACTTGAAAGTAACGAGTTCTCTGAGGTCAAGGAATAACGCCATCTCAAAATAGAATGGCACTAACTCAATTTAAACACTTTTCACTGTGATTAAAGATAACTCTTCTATGCAGTGTTAGTAAGAACACCACATGAAAAGGAGTTTATAAGAGTAGCCTCTATATGTATACTTGTAATGTCCTAATTGAAATGAGGCGAGGCGTTCAATACAACATAGACTTATATATCACTAGCGGCCGCCCTTGAATTTCAACTGTGCAAAGGAATATTTAACACTGAAAGAAATTGGAACAGTACTTCCGCGCGCTTAAACAAATAAACAAGTTCTTCGTATAAACGAGTAATATGGCAGTCTTGTGGCGTGCCCTGGGGGAGACCTACGTCCAGCAGTGGACTGCAATAGGCTGTTGATGATGATGATGATTAGTGTTGATGATGATGATGATGGCTATACTAATTCGGTCATGGCAGCCAATCTCAATAGAGATTAGCTAACATCGCGGGATATCACAGCGTATGAGCAAACACAGGTGTACTCTCTATTCCCTCACTCTCATAAGCAGATACATTCATTATGGGGTCGGCACAATATGGTTTGACTTGTTTTATGACCGGATGCCTACCTGACGCCAATCCTCTTCGGGTAAAGCTAGTGACAATTTTAGAAAATCCGTACATTAAATAAATTCATTGGTATTGCCCCGTGACTAGGATTGAACACGCGCCTGAAAGAAACTTCCGACTAAAAGACACCAAGATCACCGTTTATACCTCACTATACCAAATTAAACCACTGAAAAAGCGAATATAAGTCAACAATATATAATATTAAGAGGCGTCAATAAGCCTTATACAGCAGAATCCCAAAATGGCGGTTCACACCATCGCTATGCAAAAAGGGATCCACTAATGAAGGAAGTATACCGCAGAGATGACATGAGTAGACCTGCCATCACTAATATAAAGCAAGTAGCGCCAATATAACAATTTATATGGGCGACAAAAAAGTTCGAAAACTTGTTACTTTTCCACCAATAAACTTAAACGTTAGACTTCAACACGTTATTTAACGAATACCCTTAATACTTAAGAAAGGATCTATTGATAGCGTGACGTCCTTCACTCTAAAATTGTTTTATTATTTAAGCTACAATAGTCTATTCTGCAAGCGGTTGCGATGGTGGTAACGTGATTGTCCAAATATGGTTGTTTTATTGTGCTGATGTGGGGTTTCACTAGAACACATCAGCCGCATTACCTTTCTAAGGAACTCGGGAGCGTTCATGTTCAAGATGAGCAAGTAATTTATCACAAATCTTTTACATTGGGCCCCTCTATCATAGAGGAATAAGATGTCATAGAGTGCTAATGTCATACTAACTGTTTCGATGCACCATTAGACTTTTCGGTGCCTCACAATTCCAGTCCTTGACACTTAGATTCTATTAGTGTAATGTATAGTAATGTACTACGTTACTAATGTATTGTAACGTATAGTAATGCAATATAAGTGTCAAGACTGGAATTGTGAGGCAATGAAAAGTTTAATGGTGCATTGAAACCGTTAGTATGACATTAGCACTCTATGTTTACATCTTATTCCTCTATGGATAGTGTGAATGTCCTTCATGATCCTACAGTTCTGGCTTCTCCATTTTTCTATATTATATATTTATTCTCCATGTATCTAAACGTTGTTAGGGCACTTCCCCATTGTAACTACTTCACCCAAAGACCCCTGAGTTTTTGTCACGACCTCAAACATATTATTATAATGTATGACGCACCTACGTCAATCTTTGAAACGGTCCAGTCACTTGCGATAACGGGGTCAAATAGTTACCCACATTTTGGGATGTGCCTTATATTACGGGACTTTAGGAAAGGCGTAAAGAAGTTATAGTATTTCGTTTGATATTGGAGATAGTCAAGGCTCATCTTCTCCGGTCAAACTCTGTTTATTTAATGATAATATATTTACAACATACATACATACTTTACGAGTATTATAGCCACGCCCATTATCCCCCAAAATTGGGCAGAAGTGTGCAAACTTCACACCCAGTTTTCACCAGTTAGCCGATTAAGTCCACGTGGTAAAGGGCTTACCGTCTCTTTTCAGGCATAAATACAACAATCTCGCGACCGGTAACGACTTCAATAGACAATATAGGTATTTCCGTGCCATTCTAAATAGGTATTATAAGCAATTTACTGTCAGAGCCTCGCCCGTTAAATAACAGGGTACACTACGGGCAGGTGAGGTTAACTTTGGGTCAAGGTATTAGTCGAACCCACTTGCTGCCTATATTTACAACAAGTCAATAAAATATAATGGAGACATCAACACAAAGTGCTCTTGTCTGGGTACTTGTACAAGCTAGCTCTTGCCTGAAAGTAATGCAAGTGTATTCTAGTGAAGCCTCACAATAGCACGGCATTTTGATCACATTTTGCACAGTGAAATAGTTAAAAGACTGATGACATTTCTAATTATCATGCCGGCTGAGAAGCTCATGTAATTGCAATCTGATTCCCGAACGACAAACGTGCCAAAATTTATGACAGTGATAAAAATGAACATTACTTTTTTGGAGACAGAGATTTATATACCTCGTTAGTGCCTACTGAATAGATTTTTATTTATGTTGTAACTGTTGGAGTAAAAGGTACTTGATGCACTGCGGGCTAACTACGAAATCGTTAAGGACCTGGACGCCTAGCATGAACACGCATCGTGGATATCGTATCGTTTCTATACTAAATTTAAAGTGGCGGCTATATTTATCGTATTTTGACAGGCTAAATGTCGATAAATCGTGTTTCGCAGATCATGCTAGGCTTGCTGAAAGACCTTGGTCATATTTGGGATTGACTCTGGCGTTGACAAATAGAGCGCCATCAATATTTTGATGGCATTGACAACATGGACCAATGAATTTCATCATGATTATCAGCTTATTACAGTCCACTGCTAGACGTATCTAAGCATCCTCCAGAGCACGCCACAAGGCTCGATCTCCCGTTTTTCCCAGCCGTTTTTACTAGCCGCCCTCTTCAAGTCATTTGGTCCATCTAGCTGGAGGGCGTCCAACACTACGCTTACCGAGACGCGGTCGCCATTTCAGAACACCCACTTCACATTCACCATAGAATATGATTGGTGAATCCATCAGTTAAAAGGAGTGACAGCGCGCTGTCTTGAGCAAGATTTGGAGTGACATAACGGCCATTAAGTAAATATGATGCCAAAGTTTTACGTACACAGTACGGTCCAGTCTGACCGTCACGCTTAAAGTTAGTCCTACCTGTCCCTTTCTCAACCATTTACAATAGGAACAAACATAATTAATTTGAAGTTAAGATTTGAGTGTGACGGTCAAAATTGAACACATGGACGTGCAAAAGAGACCGTCACTGGCCACCTTTAAACACTATCTTGAGAATGGAAATCTGCAGTGTAGTGTTATTGCAATTGATGGCATATAATTAATCCATCTCGCTCCTTCTCACGACAACCTATTTAATATAATGATGTAAGAAAGAGACAAATATGCTGATTTCCATATTAAGCTCGCCAAATAAATTAGATCTGGCACTGTCATGGCCTGAATTTAGTCGCTCGTATCAGAATACATTATAGGATATTTTGGGTATATTTTTTATTATACTTAGGCGCCATTTGCATTTTAGTACTTTCAAACACACACACACACACACACACATATACACCCTTACACGACACAACAATAAACTAACACACAAATAATACACACAGCACACAAATTACTGTCAAAATTCCTTTTTCTGTCGAACAACGAACAAGTTCAATAAGTTACTAGAAGACTCACCGGAAATTGATCTCTTCAATGCGAAGCCAAAACCATTAAAAAGATTTTTATAATAAATTCTTTTCCCCAACCTCCAATTAACCATTTCTTTAGTTTAATTGTAATTCAGCTCCAATCTTTTCCATAAATGTGTTTTGTTTAATAGATGCTATATGTGAAATCTTGTCACTGGCTTATAGATATATAACCTGTTGTATTTTTATGTAAAATATAAAGCTGCAAGTTTTCCTAAAACAATAAAATAAAAATAATAAAATAATATTTTAAGTACATACCTAACATAAATAGTTGTCATTAATTAAGTAATCTCATAATATCCATGCTCTCTCTTTATTAGTTAGTATGTAATGATGATAGAATGCTAAACTCTGTACCTTTGTAAGTGGTGGATTTCTATAAATAAAATAAATCAAAAAAATAAACAAAGTCATTGCCGCGAATGTACCTATATGGATTGATCTCGAATATACTATTGAAAAATACTAGCAAAGGACCGTGATTACATCCGTCTGTTAACTATTTATAAGTAGAGAACGTAAAGAGGTAACAAACAAACAAGCTTAAACATATATTATAACTTTGAAGTTGGGATAAAATATATAATTGGTTAGGAAGATCGCAGAAACCTATCAAACCAACTCAAAAACTTTAAATCTAACCAAAACCAGACAAAATCAAAGTCAAGACAATAATATTGACCTAGATCACCTAAATATTGAAGAAGTTATGTCAACTTTAGTTCTTTTTAGCAAGCTTCTAAAGCATTGACAGCGGCGATATTATCTACGTAAAGAAAACAAACATGGCATCGCAAAGCAAGTTTCAATCCTTTTCCACGTAAGCTTACAACATAAAAAATAGATATGGTATATTTTAGGGTTCCGAAGCTACATCTCACAAAGATCACACCCTTCAAGTTTCAGTGGGGTAAGCACGAACCTTTTTACGCGGCGTAATGCTAACGACTCGCTAGCAAAATCTCTGTGATTTGACAGTTTGACGATAGCGTTACGGACTATCGTGAGGTTCATGCTTACCCCTCAGCAGGCCTCATGCGTCGTGAGTGAGTATATAGACAGGTCTTTTCAAATGAAATGAAGGTGCCAAAATGTACCTATATAGGGTCGGTTGTTTTTACAAAGGTTATTTATCGAGCCAAAAAACAGTTTTTTTTATATACGGGTGATTTTTGGTCATCAACGTTCCCGAAAACTACGGAATCCCCTCATCATCACAATCATTTTTCTCCATGGAAGCATATCTGGGAAGTGTCTGGTTCCCAAGATATTGGGGTCCAAAGTAAATAGACTGCGTTTTACTGCATAAATGCACATAGACGCGCGTAGCAAGATTTTTCACGATAAATAATTAATATCTGTCTATGATAAAACTAGCCTAAACACTGGACACTATAAATTTCACCCGATCAAATAATTTAAAAAAAAATCAAAAAAATTGACATGTTTCTCAGCATTTTTTTTGGCATAAACTTACTTTATTTGATGTATAGAGTACGTACCCTTCGTTAAGAGTGGCAACGAAAAAACACCCTGTATGATAGCAGATTATCTAGCCTACGTAACCTTTCATCGATGAGTCCGACTCGCACTTGGCCGCGTTTTTTTATATTTTGTTAGCAAAGACGTTGGGAACAGATGGTGCTATGATTTATCCGTCTCGAAAGGTATCGACATGTCTTTGTTATCGATTGTCAGGAACAGTGCGGGGTAAAAATATAAAGGATTCTGTCCTAAGATATCTTTTATATCAAACTAGCAGCCGCCCATGACTTCGTCCGCGAGAGAGGGCATTACACCCGAGCGAAGCCGGAGTAGGTTCTTAATTGTAAATTCCCCTTGAATCACTTGATCTACTAAAAACAACAGCACTATATCCGTTGCGTTGTTTAATTTATTCGTACACAACACATTACCTGAGCACAGTACATCACCATACATTTAAAAAAAAACAATCTACATTTTTAAGCAATATTATTTTGTTTTACTGAGTTACCACTTAAATCTTTCGTTTTGTTATTTTCATACTCACGTTATTATTTTTATTCTATATTTTCCATCTAGGTAAGGAAGGACGTGATTAATTATCTATTGTAATGAATGGCTTTGATCGTAGCGCACAAAATAATAGATTAATCATAAATCTCATGTCTCTGACCTTAACAAACATCGCCTACATAAATAGGCAGAATACTATTCGTGAAATACATAGTGCGGTGTTGTTTGTTTATGTTTATGTTTTTAGTGGATTTCGCTTTAGAATTATGGTCTGAAGTTAATTAGTCAATATTTGCCTGGCTGTCACTTACACCCTGTATGTTTATCTACGCACAGCCTAAACCGCTTATCTGAGGCCTGAAACTTGGAGGGTGTGTTCTTTTTATGGCAAAGGCATTTGATAAGAAAGCGAAAACAGAAAAAAACGGAAAATCTAACGTTTTTGCAGATAAAGTCGAGGGCGTTTACTCGTACGTGTGACTTGTAATTAACATGACCATGAATATGATTAATAAATTAAAATAACCATTATCAACTAGGTAAGCTCGAATAATTCCATCGCCGGTTACAACTATTATATCGTATTACCCTATGTATATTACCAATCAATAACAATTTAGCTTCCTACTTCAAACATCCAAGAATCTATTATCGTTCCTCGGCATAGCACATAAGGTTTTTATCGGTATAATATCGTTAGTCCCCATCAACCCTCGGGATAGCCACTGGACATCTGAAGTGTGCAACTTCAACGCATGGTCTACATCTTAATGTAACCTATAGTATACACTTTGACGCGAATAGTATAAACCTACAGTGGTTTGCTGTACTATTATGTAGATGTCACTCAAGAGGCAAAAAGCTGACGGATGAGTGAAAGAGCACGCCTTGCGCATCGACTAAATGACCCGACTATTTATTGTGGGAAGCAAAGATAGGCCGGGCGTATATTTGTAATAGGGCTACTGATGCTTCTTCGTCCTATTAGGGTAGTTTTTCAAAGCTAAATTTCTTTTTAACTTCCAAATTAGCAATAGATGGAGTTTTAATACAAGTCGAGGAGTAGTAATCGAGTGCAGCGTCACGGCGTCCCACGAAGATTGCAGAGGTTTCAGGTTTTAAGGAGAACAGGTAAATAATATTCATCTTAAACAATAATTACTGCTGGTATTATAAATGGTAGTTTTCCTCTTGAGGTTCTGGCTATCTATCTATATATATATAATTAGTTCAACAGTTAATTGCAATTGGCTTATGTGTAATGTAAGCAAGCATATCAGAATAACCTTAGATGAATTATAACTAGATTCAGTGACGGCGCTCAAAAAATGGCACTGCAAATATCTGCTCAAATGTATGGCTGGGCATCTATTGTCATAAATTGTTACAAGCAAAGTCGAGTCTTATGGTAACTACATAAAATTCAAGTTTAAAAATCTGGTCTAATGCAGTTATTACGTTTATATGGATTCACTCGTGCCACTTTTATAAATATTTTATTATGAGACCCCGCGTTTACCTATAATCACGTCACTGAGAATGGGTTGTAAGGTTCATGCGGACGAATTAGCGAGTTTCATGTTGTTCTTATTCTATGTTCCCGGAAGGGGGTATCCAGAACTGCAGGATCATAAAGCAAATCCCACAGCCACGTTTAGTATAGCGGAAGAGATATACATGATTGTAATAGTGCGTTCCTGAGTCGATTCTTACGACATGCAGAAGCTGCATCTTTAGCTGATGTATTTAATGAAGAACAGGATCTAATCAAATTCAATATCAATGTATTTGTCTATAACTTCTCAATCTCACGTACGCCATATGAGTCCCACTGAAACACGCATTGAAGTCACGTAATAAAGTGGAAAACAACTTTGGCCCGACAAAGGGTGGTGTGAAAAAAATCCTTTTGGCAATCGACCGGGCTGTTTTCATGGCGGAAATCGTGACGGCCTGTGTGTAGTCAGCTGGTTTTGATTGGAGACTGAGGCGTTGTCTCTGCACATTCGCTGCCGGCAGATTTTCTAAGGGTGCCGACATCAGGTCAACGTCACAGGACGCAAATAAGCATCGGCGGCACCTGTAAAAAGCCTAGAAGACGCAAATATGTAGTCGCCGGCACTGAATGTATTAAGGTTCTTAAGATGTACCGGCATATAGATATAGTCACTAGAAAGTTTGTTTATGTAAACAGGAAGGCGAGTTCTCCTATTGTGTTACTTGACACCGTTATTTGGGACTCGTAATATTTATTTTTAAAATCTTTAAACAGAATAAATATATAATAAATTTACCGCTATTTATAGCAACATTTTGTGGCCAATTTATCAATGGGTAGGCTATGGCATTTCGATTAACAAATCTTTGCTAGTTCTTTCTATATAACTGCTAAGTTTTATCGAAATCCATTCGTTTTTATTTTAATACAAGTACTGTTACACAACATTCCCACGAAGATACAGCTCTAGAATTTTCCAGTGAAAGTTAACCTCTCTTAATTTGCTAAGAATCCCAATGACTCTTCGGGAAGTTCCTTTTGGTCCCATTTTAACATAATCGTGTTGCACGTACTTCCTCATATCCAGTATATCATCACGCAGACCATTCCAATTCAATTTGCGTTTAAAAAACGGGTACGTTTTACCCGCAAATTCGAGAACGAATTGTATTATCGTACAGACAAGTCAATAAAGTGGGTGAAATTGCAAGGGTGATCGTTGATAGCAACTGTTCCGTGTATTTTTAAAATATTGTATTCTATCGGGTGTTACTATTCATGAACTTAATTCCTGTAACAGTAAAATTGTGTTAGCCTACCTATGCCGATGCGAGGCTTCATTAGAATATATCAGCTGCATCTCTTTCCGTGTAAGAGTCTAAGGCACTCGGGCATTTTCTCAGGCGATAAACTAACTTGTATGCCGCTATGTTAAACGTGGCGGTACGATCTCATTTATGATGTACGTATAGGTAGGTATGTAAACCCATCAACGTAATAGCAATCTCAATGAGATTTGTCAATTTTCGCAGTAGTCAGTCTGCGGTAGTGTGATTACGTACCTATCTTGCAAAAGCAAAGTATGTAGGTAGTAGCAATGCCAAATGTCAAATTTGCTTTGAAATTGCCTAATAAGTATTTTATAAGCGAGCAATAGTGTAATTTATCTTATCCTTTAAGAATAGAATAGTATTTATTTCAAAAATAACATTTAAAATTTTTATTTTATTAATCCACATATTCCCCTATTAAAGAAAAACATTTACAGGCCTCCTATTCCTTATATTCCTCATATTTTATGCTGATGCTTGTCGTCGTTCAAGCAAGAGTCGATACAACTCAGGTGATAAGCTAGCAAGTTGTCAGTGATCTTTTACATCAGCATGATCACGTATCGTGGATATCGTATCGTACGATATCGTATCGTCTCTATACAAAATTCAACATGGCGGCTATATTTATTGTATTTTGACAGGCTAAATGTCGATAAATCGGTTTATCATATCGTGTTCCGCAGGTCATGCTACTTGTGCTGACTGCAATTTGCCTAACTTTGCTGAAGGGTCTCCTTCATGATCCTGCAGTTTTGGCCACATTATTTACAGACATAGATTGTAATCGTAATTTTGTTATAATAGTTACATACGAGTATACTCATAATTCAAATCCAATTGAATTTTCGATAAATATTTCAATGAAAATCATACAATTCTCAACGAATACCTACAATTTATATATTATTTACCTCTGCCCTAATCTACACAAGCCCTTAAAATACACTTCGGCATGTGGGTGTGAAGGTATATTTATCCCTAATTTTGCTTCCCCGGAGATATATAGACGCAAATACAAATTGCAATATATTGCTGTCATACAAATTTAATGTATTAATGTTACTCTACTCGTAATGTAATTTCAGACAGGCTTTTCTGAATTATTGAAGGTTTTTTGTCTCTAACATCCGATCTCATATTTAGAAGAACCGAAATATTCATTCGATTATTTTTTTACTGATTGTATTTCGGTCACGGCAGGAGAAATTGTAGTGCACAGAGTCGCGGACGTTCACTAGTGATACCTAAACAATGATATTATTTTCGCCTATACCATAAATACCAGATTTACAATTAAAATCTTCAACTGTAATGGCAAGATTAATATTTCATTGCTGAAATTCGCGGCGAAAGCAAATTTTCCCTTTGTCAGAACACAAAATGCTATCAAAAGCCCCTGAAATGGGGTTAATTACAGAGAAACTGTCCAATGAGGATCTAGACGAAATTTACGGTCTTCTAATTTTATTCCGATTCCATCGATCGGTTAGCATGAATTCGGTTTCTCGGTTGGCGACAAAAAGATGTAATTGACGCTGTGCTTGTCGGAATCTACGGAGGATTTTTTCGTTTTAACTTTCGAGTCAATTTACTTACTATGTTCTCTTGATTAAACGGAATAAGATTTTTCCGTTTATTTGCAGCATCTAAGGCCACATTTCACTAGAATACATCAGCTGCATCCCCTTCTCCTACAAGAAAGTCGGGCGCGTTCTCTTAAGCGATGAGCTAGCA
Source organism: Carposina sasakii (assembly GCA_014607495.2). Lineage (NCBI taxonomy): Eukaryota > Metazoa > Arthropoda > Insecta > Lepidoptera > Carposinidae > Carposina > Carposina sasakii. The sequence continues at coordinate 2,783,904 of CP053174.1, read as the reverse complement.
ACTTGTTACTAATCTTTTACATTAGACCCTATGCTAAACGTAGCTGGTAGGATCCCCTTTACGATTCTGCAGTTTATATTTGACTGAGAGAACACAGCCGTGTATGTGAAAGTGTATTATGTGAAAAGAATGTCAAAAGGTTTTTGTACTAACACGGCTATACAGGATGTAACAGAAAGGGTATGTTAAGCGAAAAGCTGTATAAATAGCCCACTATAGAGAACCTATTTCCAAAATTTGAGACTCGAAATCACATTTTTATTTTTCAAGATTGTATGAAAATTCCTGAGATATTTAAAAATTCTCCATACTATCGGGAATAATAAACATGTGATTTCGGATCTCAAATTTTGTGGATAGGTTCTCTATAGTGGGCTATTTACTTAGCTTTTCGCTTAACATACCCTTTTTGTTACACCCTGTATACAGGATGATTTTTGGTCGTCAACGTTTCCGAAAACTACGGAATCTCCTCATCATCACGATCATTTTTCTCCATGGAAGCATACCTGGGAAGTGTCTGGTTTCCAAAATATTAGGGTCCAAAGTTGAGTAAATAGACTGCGTTTTTCTGCATAAATGCACATAGACGCGCGTAGCAGGATTTTTTCACGAAAAATAATTAATATCTGTCTATAAAAAAACTAACATAAACACTAGACACTATAAATTTCGCACGACCAAGGAATTTTTTTTTTTTTTTTTTTTCCCAGCATTTTTTTTGGCATAAACTTACTTTATTACATGTATAGAGTACGTACCCTTCGTTAAAGGTGGCCACAAAAAAACATCCTGTATACATATATATAAAATACACCAAGAAAAACAGTACTAGTCTATTTTATGAAGGGAATATTCATACGTTAACTTTTTTATTATACCTACGTATATAATGTAGATATTCAGCATAACTGCAGTAGCCCGCAACTTGCCCGCAATGAAGAAATGTAATGCGACACTTTCGAAGATTTCCGTATGCTAAGTGCGAGTTTGCTATGGGGACCACCAGATGGCATTCTAAATTATCCCGAAGAAAAAGAAACTATGTCCATATAGCCAGGGAACCACATTTTTGACGCTCCCCCTGGCGATTATTTCCTGAATCATTTACAGAAAGAATTCCTAGATAACATTACGCTAGTAAATATTTATCATCCTGGTTATTATAAATTCTAAAATCGTTCTACTAAAGACAATGGCTGTATGTACATACTTTCCTTTTTCTTCTGGATATACTAAATTAAGTAAAAAAACCGGTCTCTACAAAAGCGCCTCCTGGTGGCGAACTTTCGCGTTAACGTAAAGCAGCCAACCAATCACATTACAGAGTGATGACGTGATGTAATAAAAGCGAGCAACGGTGCTACGTGATTGGTTGAATGGTTAAATGCGAACGACTTACTGATCTTTATCGTTTCTTCACTATGCTGTGTATAGGATAGGGTTTCCTTCAAGATCCAGCAGTTCTTGCCATTTTGGAAACACGTTTGCGATTACATACATACACACACTCTGCAGACACGTTTAACATAGTGGGGACAATGTTAATGATCAGTGACAAGTTGCTAGCTAATCGCCTGATGTTATATTTACAAACATTTTTCATTTTCTTAGATATACTCGTACTTCTTTATTCCCGTACATTGTCCTGTATCCTTAGTTTTATTGAGCGCAATCACTTTAACTTAATAAAACTTGATTGACTTTGAGTCTCGTCTAGTCCAAAATAATAATACAGCTTTGTAGTTATCATAGTTTGCGTTATTTTTACAAACTTTCGCGTTTATTTAGTTGGTATTATTAGAGGCAACTCTCGAGGGCGCTCGGATAGGGGATTATTTTCTTTGACATTATGTACTTATTTTACCTGTGCTGATGCGGAGCTTCACCAGAATACATCAGTTGCATCTCCTTTCGTGCATGTCGTAAGAGTTGACTAACTCAGACCTTCTCTCAGGCGATAAGCTAGGAACTTATCAATATTTACATCTGTCTCCGCTATGCTGAAAGTGGTTGTAGCGACTCCATTACGATCCTGCATCTCTAACACTTATTTTTCAATGGTTGAGTATGATTGAAGTTTCAATATCAATTATTGATGGTAAAGTCATTCTTAGTATTATCTCTACTCACACTCCAACTATTGGAAAATAACCTTTAAAGGTTATTAAGGACATGAAGTTCTACATTTTCGAATGAGTCGAAACACGGCTGAGTATTCTAGTGCAGAGGTCATATTCTTATATCTCTCTTTCATATTCTTATAAAGCTCTCTTAGGTCCCATCTTCGATATAAACGCAAATATACGTTTGTGAATTTCATTTCCATCGGATTTTTACGTCAAATTAAACTCAAATATCTCAAACATTTTGTTAGTCAATACATGCAAGATATTTATAATATTGGTGTATATATTTCATATTATTTGTATAAATAGCAACTTCGCATAATAAGGTACTAAATAAAACATAAAGTTATAATTAAACATTTTAATAGTAATTACCATGCTAAGTACACTTTTGATTATTTTACAAAACAATTTAAAGATTTTATACAATCAATCTATCTACAGATTAGGTATTTACAATAATTTACAATGAATATGATAACCTAAGTCGAGCTTACAAATTGAGAAAAGATTGTGATTAAAGACGAGTTTAAAAAAGATTGAAAATAACTTGATCAATTTATAAAATCATTAGCCATGACATGCCGTGCCGGGTCGGTAGTCAGTACTGGCTGTTATAAACCAAACTAGCGGCCAACCACGACTTCGTCCGCGTGAGACAACATTACACCCACGCGAAGCCGTTTAATGTATAGTTAGGGACTCCTTAGCCATACATTAAACCTTCCCCATGAATCACACTATTTATTTTTAAAAAAAGCATCAATATCCGTTGCGTAGTCTTAAAGATTTTAGTATACATAGAGACAGACAGGAGGCAAGCGACTTTGTTTTATAATATGCAGTGACGATTGACACATACATGAATGACATAATACTGACATTATGGTCAATTCTGACTGTCACACTTAAACCTTAACTTAAAATTTGTCCTGCCTTTCGCCTCAGCAGTGTATGTTCAAAACGGAGAGGAATAGACATGACAAAGATGTGACAGAATCGACCATATTAATAGCATTGTGTAATATATAAACCTTCCCACAATATCCTGTATCCACCTCTCAGAAATCCACAATCTACCCGCATGAACTTGGCATTTCACTCTCGTGTAATCAATTATTTCCATTCCTAGGCCCTACCAATTACATTGAGTCAGCGGATTTACTCGCAGCTGTGAAATACCGGCAAGTTTTGGGATTAATACGAAAATAATCTATTCGACTGAAAAATTTGGAATCTTCCCAAGTAAACTTTTATACTTACGAGTATAGTGGGACAGATCAAACATATGTTCTGATTTTTTTCTGATCTGTCACCCTAGGGAGATAAAAAGGGTGATAGATCGGAATATTTCAAAAATTGTAATTGTGTGAGTGCAATCAGAATACAATTTGGTGCTTAGACAATGTAACATAGTTTGGCATCGACGTTCGTTGTCGTAATACTCCTGCTTATACAGGGTGTAAAAAGACAACGTTGTTATTTGAATACCTCGTATTCTTTGTAACGTAACGATCATTTTTTTTCATGGAACCAAAAATCTCTTTTTATTGCAAGCAATGTATTCGATTGACAAATGTACCTACAAAACTAAATTTTTAAAATATGGTTTCTTTAAAATAAATGTTTGTTAACTGTTTCCAGATGCATTTATTTTTTTTAAATGCTGATATTCATGTAACTTTGGACCTCAATATCTTGGAAACCCGTGGTTACCAAGGGGTGCTTCCATAGAAAAAAATGATCGTGATGTTACAAGGAATACGAGGTATTAAAATAACAAAGTTGTCTTTTTACACCCAGTATAAGATGTTTTCAAAATTAGTGTTTTCTTTTAACACCAAACTAAGTAGGTAAATAGAAACAACTTTCACTATGGGACCAACTTCGAAATAGTTTTAAAAAAATCGGCTGTTCCATACATTTCACTGCAGTAATTATTCAAGACTAGTGGATGCCCGCGACTTCGACAAAATGTCGAAATTATCCGAGATAAATATATTTTCCTGGGATAAAAAGTAGCCTTTGTATTAATCCAGGGTGTCACCTAACTCCATACCAATTTTTATTAAAATCGCTCCAGCCGTTTTTACGTGAAAGAGTAACAAACATCCATCCATCCATACTCACAAACTTTCGCGTTTATAATATTACTATTGTATGGAACAGCTGATTTTTTAAAACTATTTCTGAGTTGGTCCCATAGTGAAAGCTATTTCTTTTTATCTAACTAGTTTTGAATTATTGTTAATTTTAAAAACACCTTATAGATACGTAACTTGACGAACATGTTGGTGACAAACCTCTGTCGATTTCATCGAATGATATTGTTACTTTGTCTAAGGCCATTAAAGATTTAATTAACGATTCCTGGATTAATATAAATCGACATAATCACAATTTGTCTGTTAAGACAGAAATAAATGAATCTGAACTAGTATCTCATTTTGCCGACTCGGTTAAGAAAAATGTGACAAAGTTTTTGCAATTTCTGAGGGTTTGTTGAGATTTTGTTAATCATGTTATTTATTATAAGTCCGGAATATTCCAAATTCATTACGTACATATTACTGTTCAGAACTCTGCCTTAATATTTTAATTTTTTTTTTTTATAATCATGATAAGGTACATGGCACATTCAGTACCAAACTTTCCCATCAAAATTGTCCGCACACGGTTGAAAATATTTTTATTAGCAGACTTGAAACATTTCTAAAACTAATAAAAGTCGTAAACTCAACATTACGAGTACATAATCATAACTAACAAGTTTAAGTTAGACCGTAAAGATAATACGAACTATGAGAAATTTTCTGCATTATTATTTGATACGTGAACGGATTTTTGGGATTGTGTTTAAAAATTTCGACTAGTTTTTACGACGGTGAAAAGTATTTTATATTTGAAAAATCAACGCAACGTAAAAAAATGTTTTCACTCGTAAGCAAATGCCTCGTGGTTGTATAAATAATATTATTAATCTTTTAAATTATTAAAAATATATATCGAAACTAGTTTAACATTTACATGCATAATAATCACGCCTCTTTCCCGGAGGGGCAGGCAGAGGATCACGGATCTCCATTTGCTACGATCCTGACACACCTCTTTCGCTTCATCTACTTTCATGATGTTCTTCATGCATGCTCGTCGGTTTAGGGTACTCTTGACCTGACCTTTCTTTAGAAATTCACCAATTTCATCGGTAAAACATTTAGAAAATTATTTATTTAATTTCATTGATATTTTGTTAATTTAATTTGATATTAATGTTATATTTATCTTTAGGGTGTACCAATGCTATGAAATACATAGAGCTAAAGAGAACCTATCCTTAGGTATATAGAATTTCTAAACAACTCAGCAATGTTCATATACCTATCTATAATATTGAAAAATAGACATGAAATTTCAAGGATAGGTTCTCTGTGGTAGGCTATTTTCATTAGATTTTCGCCTAACATACTCCTTTTGTTACACCCTGTGGGTACATTAAAACTCAACCAGGTAAATCTTTTAAATCATCATTTTTTTAAACACACTATCGCATAATCCGCGTCTATACATACTTATCAATGAATACACTATATAGACAATAAACACCGATCATTTAAGTTCGTTGCACGTACATTGCGCGCTCAATATGTGTCAGCTTATCAGAACGAGGAAGATAGTCGTCAATGAACATGATAACGTAGACGCCCGCCCCCGCTGCATCGCCAGAGGATTTTCACCTGGAAAAGGGAGAAAATTAAATCTTGTTTCATAACAGACAGACAAACAGTATCGCACTACATTGTTTTCGTCTTATCTATTTTAGTATTGAACTCTGGGGGTGCGAACTTGTATGCAGTCTTAGAATTAGCAGCATCTCCTTCCATGCATATCGAAAGAGTCGACTATCAACTTGTCAGTGATCTGACTGACCGGTACGCACATCTGACTGTTTGCTCGTTTGCTCTAGAACTTTTCGGCATCATCGGCTATCGGCTCATCGAGCTATGTGCCCTGCTCATTGCCAATTTAGTTTAAAAGTCATGAAAATCTACTGATTTCATTACCTCGTAATACATGGACGGATACAGCAGAAGCTGCAACGTCGGCAAGCGAACACGAATAGTTGCCCGAGTCGTTACGGTTCGCGTTCGCTATGTACAACCGAGAGAGGGCGCCGTTCGACGTCGCCTCGGTTTTCACACTGTGGACAAAGATATAACGATCAATATATACATATCTACATATCAAGGCATAACAAAAGGGGTAAGTTAAACAAAATTCTATAAAAAATGTCCATTATAGTACAATACATAACATACACGAATTCCCAAAATGCTAGCTGCTTGCTAGAGCTGAAAGTTCATGAAGGGTTACAGTTATATATGCAAATCAGGGCCGAATGTAAAATATCAACAAATACTGCATAATATTATACTAGCTTTATTAGAGAGCTTAAATTACTATTGACAATAATATTACTACTACATTATATAAAACTAAAAACTAAATTAATCTACACGAAATCTACATTAAATATATTTACAAAGTTGCCTTCTACCGGGAGGGTGCCCAGAATGCTGGCAGCATTGCCACGTTGTATGGCAATGCTAATTTTTTGCGCAAAAAGAGACCAGCATTCTGGTCATATTATACTTATAAAAACTTATTTCTATTATGATACTTTATAGTCGCTTAGATTTCCCCGGGATTTTCTATGCTTCATTTGCATTTTTCTGGTTGCCTCTATTGATCCTGGCTTACAGGAGTTTCAGTGGTGGGAATGAGTAGCCATTGACGAGTTATATGCTTATGAGTACACAGACTAAGCTACAGACGTCAGTGGGTGGGCAATTAATTATGCCTCAATCTTAATTAATTCAAATGAATGAATTGACCTTTTTAATCGACTGCCCATGTAATTTTAATAAGAAGGCGCTCTCTTCTGAGAATCTGGTTCAGAGTAATATTCACTCACAAGATACTGGCATAAATGTACAATGTCAGAAACACATTGCCCTAAATGAGGGTACATGTTTATTTAAGGCGCAAGGAACAAGGTAAAACACTTAAGCGGTGATAGCATTGCGACATTAGCCCGGGGATTCTCATACTGTGCTACTAATAAACCGCTACGCAAAGTTACACATGATACATATCAACAGAGAAATTGTACGGAGTTTCTGTCTGGAGGAAATCATCAATATTTTATTCCTGTTTTTTCGCCTTACGTATGGCCCGGTGATAACTAAAGACAAAGCCGGATATAACCACAACCCCAGTCTAATTTATAAAAAGGCGCGTAGCCCGGTCAATACTACTAGAAAGTGGATGTTTTTTAAAGAAATCGAAATATAGGTCATATTGCGATTTCTTTAAAAAGCATCCACTTTCTAGTATTGACCAGGCTACACGCCTTGTTACAAATTTGACTATGATCCTGGTTATATCCGGCATTGTCTTTAAACGGATATTCTCATTTACAAATAATAGGCACAGGCTCTTCATTTGAGTGTGATCGATTCGGAAATAATTGTATCAACAAAAACATTATTCGGTCAGTAGTAGAAATACATTTACGCACAAAACTTCAGGTCCAGAATTTCAAGAAACACAAACAGAAAGAGAAGGTCCAATGTAATTAATTAATCCATCTATCAAAAAGTCCGGCCTCTCGAAACAAAGAAGACAAAAACTAGAATAAAATATTAACGTTAAACAATTAACCATTTGTCTAGTTAATCAATCTTTGTCTAATTCATTTTATAGAAAGACCTTGCTTAGCTTATTACCCGACTGCGCCAGAATGAGGATATGTTTTTCGAGTGTATGTATGTATGTATGTATGCATATTTCTTTAGCATGCTCTAGGGCCTAGGGCTCTAGGGCTAGTCGCACTAAGCTCGAAAGGAATCATTAGATTTTCGTTTTTTATGCAGTCAGGTTATTTATTACCCGACTGCCAAAGAGGGAGGGTAATGTTGAGGGAGTGTATGTAAGTATGTATGTATGTCTGTTCCTTTGTGACCTCCTGTAGCCTAAACGGCTTGATGGATTTTGATGTATGAGGTATCGTTAGATTTGTCTTGATTACGGGAGTGTCATAGGATACATTTTATCATAAAAGTCCCACGGGATAAAGACATAATAATATTTTTTCTAAATTTCCCTTTAAACAACAAAAATATGTATGCGGTATCATTAGATTCATTTCAATCACGGGAGTAATTAATATAGGATACGTTTTTTCTCAAAATTCCCACGGGAACATGTTAATTCTGCGTCAACGCAAAGCAACTCATGCGTTAGCAAGCAAAAAGATAGGGCGTGGCCTGGCATGCGGCGCGCGGCGCGGTGCGGAGGGGGATATGCTCGAGTATACAGCCCGAATGCGGGCACACGCATAAGGGCACACGTCGTTGACGGTCGTCTCTAAATAGCGATTTTTTCGATACTTCGTCGTCTGACGCGAAACTTATAAAGTATAAATAACTCGTTCTTTTTTACCCGACTGCGCGCCGCAAAGGAGTGGTATTGTCTTTAACAGCCTATGTATGTATGTATGTTTGTATGTTCCTTTGAAGCACTACACGAACCAAACGCCTCGGCCGATTTTTATGACTCATACGTCAATCGATTCCTCTTAGTCCGGCGAGTGTCACTGAAGACATGACGTTAGTGAAAATGCAATATGGCGACTACTGGACGCCATTTTGTAAAAATTAAAAAAATTAAAGTCGACAAACTATATCGACTGGGGTATCGTTGAATAGGTATTTAAAAATAATTTATAGGTTTCTCTCAACATTTTTCGATTCGACTAACCATTTAGGATCTATATCGATTGAAAACCATTCTCGTATATAAGTTTTTAGACAGCAGCATGACGAAACCTTTTTGCTGCCGAGCATGTCGAGCGTGTTTCTTGAAGGATGCCTATTAGTAGCTATATTAACTAAAAAGTATAAAATAAATAAAAACATAATTTAAAAAATCCAAAAACCCGACTGCGTAAAAAAGAACCAAACTATGTATATAATAATAATAAAAAAACTGAAAAGATGAAAACAAGCACTTAGATGTCCAGTGGTCTAGAATTCTATAATATTATTATGGAATTAATAATAATTGAAGAAAATAAAATATTTTCTAATGATGTAATATAACAACTGAACAGTCGGGATCCAGTAACCGACAGCCAAGCTATTAATATTTCAATGGATCCTGGCTGTTCAGTTGTTATATTACATCATTAGAAAATATTTTATTTTCTTCAATTATTATTAATTCCATAATAATATTATAGAATTCTAGACCACTGGACATCTAAGTGCTTGTTTTCATCTTTTCAGTTTTTTTATTATTATTATATACATAGTTTGGTTCTTTTTTACGCAGTCGGGTTTTTGGATTTTTTAAATTATGTTTTTATTTTCTTTAAGTAAATTATTACTCGTATTCTTGTTTTTTGAAACGCACTCCAGGAATATTTATTCTGCGTTAAACTTTGTATGTCTATAACCCGGGGCTTCATTAGAATACATCAGCTGTCATAACAGAGGCGTCCTTTCAGGCGGTGAGCTAGCAACTTATAATTTACTAGTGGACGCCCGCGACTCCGTCCGCGTGGACTACAGAAAAAAAAATGTCGAAATTATCCGGGATAAAAACATTTTCCCGGGATAAAAAGTAGCCTATATGTTAAGTGGGACCTGTCACAATATATTCCTGAAAACTGCACCGAAATCGGTTAAGCCGTTCCTGAGATTAGCGTGCACAAACGCACAGACAGTCCCTTCCCGTGGGAATTTCGGGAAATCAATTCTTAGTGCTTCCCCGCAGTCTCCGATTTTAGCTTCACATGTACAGCGGTTTTTGTAAAAAAATTGAATTCCCGTTAGTCCCCTTCCCGTGGGAATTTCGGGAAATTCGTTCTTAGCGCTCCCTCGCAGTCCCTAATGAACGTACAGGTCTAATTTCGAATTCATATGTATCGCGCTTGTCGTAAAAAAATGAATTCCCGTTTGTCCCCTTCCCGTGGGAGTTTCGAGAAATCCGTTCCTAGTGCTTCCTCGGGGTCCCAAATAAACAAATATGCCCAACTTAAGATTCATATGTGTAACCGTTTTCATAAAAAATAATTAATTCCCGTTGGCCCCCTTCCCGTGGGAATTTCGGGAAATTCGTCCTTAGTGCTTACTTGCAGTCCCTAATGAACATCTATGCCCAATTTCAGCTTAATATGTATAGCGGTTTTCGTATAAATTATGAATTCCCGTTTGTCCCCTTCCCGTGGGAATTTCGGGAAATCCGTTTTTAGTCCTCCCTTGCTCTCCCCAATGAACATATATGCCCGATTTCAGCTTCATATGTATAGTGGTTTTCGTAAAAAATATAGAATTCCCGTTTGTCGCCTTCCCGTGGGAATATCGGGAAATTCTTATAGCCTATGTTCATCCAGGTCCTATAAGGATTCTAACGGTGAAAGAAATTTAAAATCGGTCCAGTAGTTTTTGAGCCTATTCATTACAACCAAACAAACAAAGTTTTCCTCTTTATAATATTAGTGTAGATATCTATCTTCGATATGCTACCGCTGTAGGATCTCTTTCAGTATGTCAGTACATCATATTTACAAGTGTTTACAAGGTGTGTGTGTGTGTGTGTGAGTACGTGTGTGTGTGACAGGGAAATACTGAATAAATACCATTGTTTTGAGTTATACGACGGTGTTATTACTCGCAGGAAATGCATTTTTAATTATCCGCAATGTTTGTTTCATGGATAATATTATTTTTATCTAAGGGCTAATTAAACGAACTAAACTTTTTTTATGAAAAAAAAAATGTCGGAACATTTTGTAATTTTCCTGCGAAAATTTTCAATGTTTTCCGCCTCAGAATCATGGTCTGAAGTCATGGTATCAATATTTGCCTGGTTATCACAAATACCCTGTATGTCGTGGCCATACCTATCGTTGAATTATTTATATCATGAAATGGTCAAAATAAATAATAAATTGATCATCTCATGATACTAACCTAACCTAACCGACCATTTCATGAAATGACTATTAAAATGATTTGGCCACGACATAATTATATCTGTTGACATTATATCGCATCAGGAGACTAAAGGCATCCATTATTACTACAATGCTTACCACATTCCATCATACATTTTATGTTGTACAAATACAAAATTGCAATTCTGGTGACGTGAATAATGTTGCGTACAATAATGAGCGTTAAACTCACGTTAAACCACAGAATAATTAATAGTACAGGTTGACAAATCAAATAATTACATTATGCAGTTCAGTGAGGCAAAGCAGTCCCGTACACGCATTTACTTTTCATTGTACAAGGTGAATTAGGTATGGTAACATCGGTATTTAGTGTACTCGTAATGAATATGTAGATAACATAATATTTTTTTCTATCATGTTGGGTCTCCCCACATTTATCGACGCGGAACCGGCTAGCGCCGGTCAAAAAAGCCTTTATGTCTACGAAATAAGGGTCGTCAACATCGGGTAAGCCGTCGCAACAGCTGATCGGCGATAGGCTGAGTAGTGTGGTGATACGCACTCGGCTTAAGCCGATTCCGCTTCGATAATAGTGGGGAGACCGTAACAAAATACAGTTCTGATGCGAAGCATCACTAGAATACATCAGCTGCATCTCCTTCCGTGACTTTGACTAACTTAAGAACTCGGGCAATCTCTCAGGCGATGCGCTAGCAATTTGTCAGTGATTAACATCTGACTCGCTATTTAAAACGTGCCCACAGGATCACCTTCATGATTCTGTTGTTTTGGCTGCCCTGTTTTGGTAACACAGCCGTGTGTACATATCTATGTAACAAACTAAAGCATTCGCAGAGTTAACTTTATTTAGTTATAAATATTATTAAGAAAATGAAAAATATTTTCACCCGATGACGATTTTACGTGAGATTATTCAGTTAGTTTTTCACGGCATATTTTTTTTTCGAATTAAAGACGTCTCAACAAACTCTACCCATTCAAATATGAAACAGAATTATCAGATTTGCCGACCGTAATAATATTCGAATTGGACCACAAGCTGCTTGCGGTGGGTACCGGCACGACAGGATGGCCACAGAACCAAGGGATCAAATGTACAGATAATAATTTATATACCTCTAGGCCGAAGAGAAGCGAGGGCGGGCCACTAATTATTATATATCTACCTATATAGAGGTTTAAAATTACACATATAGGGTGTAAAATGAGTATGTTAAGCGAAAACCTATGATAAACGATACGAAACGATGAAAATAGCTCACTATAAAAAACCAATCCACAATATTTTTGATTTGAAACTACATGTTTATTTTTCAAGATTGTATGAAATCACAATATGTTTATATTTACCAGATAGTATAGAGAATTCCTAAACAATTCTGGAATGTACCCTTCTCGGGTACGTGAGTATTTGGTTTATTAGATTTGCCGGTACAGCACGAATCTTGTATTACTATGCTAATTTAATGACACGATATTATATATTACAGCTGAGTATAATACAGTAAGATGTACCTCAAATGGAAAATATGAAGTTTCTTAGAAGTAAAAGATGTAATTTAGTTAGGTAAATAAATTAGATAGATATATCTTTTAACCATACCCCAAAAAATTGGTGTCTCATACATATTTTTTTTTAATTCAATGCTATATGTTGCCCGCGGTTCCACTCGCGTGGATATCGCTTATTCCATGAATGGAATATAAAAAATTGTTTACCCGCGACCTATTATAGGTAGGTCTGAACTACCGAATGTACATGATATTACAAAATTTCATAAAAATCGGTCAAGCCGTTTCGGAGGACTTCAGTAACAAACACCGCGACACGAGAATTTTATGTCACTTCTACATATTCTAAAACAAATTGTTTTTATCCCTATGTATGCTTAGATCTTTGAAACTACGCAACAGATTTTGATGCGAATTTTAAAAAAGATAGGGTGGTTCAAGAGAATGGTTTATATGTATAACTAGGGATCCGCCCCTGCTTCGCACGAGTGTAATGCCCTTTCACGCGGACGAAGTCGTGTGCGGCCGCTAGTATTATGTAGATAAAAAACTCAACCAAACCAAACATTTATCATGCAATTAAACTACACATAAATACAACGTATTTTAACCCTTCGCAAAAACAAATACATTTTATTTTACAACAATAAGAAACCGGGAGAGCGAAGTAATCACCAGCTTAATTAAGGGTCTATTCAAGCGATATTCTGACTTCACAAAAGGGAACTTTAATTAACAATATAATAAACAAATTATCTGGCCCGCGATAAATCTCCTAAGGAAAACCACGTGTTTTATCTTATGTGAGAGATCACAGAATTATGGGGTGCGTGTCTATCTCTATACAGGATGTGGGTGACAGCCAGGCAAATACTGAAAAGCTGAACAAGTACCATTGTGTTTACTTATACAACAGTGTTATTACTCGCAGGAAATGTTTTTTTTATTTGATTATCAGTAATCTTTGCTCTCCGCGCCAATTGTATCGGACGATCCTGTGACTAATTAAATGGGCTTATTGATTATTGTGTGACACATTGCTGTTTTTTGAATCACTTGTGACTCTCCTTTGGGGTTGATTAGTTAATTTAACTTTTTTTAATGTAACTTTTTTTTTGAAAATCATAAATTAAAATTTTATTTTCAAGTCATTATTTAAGGCCTACACAAACGAACCACACTATTTTTTTTCCTGAAAAAATTTAAAAAAATTAAAGAAATTTTTCATCTCAGAATCATGGTCTGAAGTCTCCATATCAATATTTGCCTGGCTGTCACAAGCCTGCATACATACATACATAAAGAATAAAGAATTATAGACACGTCTGTGTTCCCGAAATGGGGTAGCCAGAACTATGGGATCATAAGGGAGATCGCCACGTTTAACATTTCGAGGACTGATATTAATGATAAATGACAAGCTAGGTCATAAAGGAATAAGATGTAGACATAGAGTGCTAATGTCATACTAACTGTTTCGATGCACCATTAGACTTTTCGGTGCCGGACAATTCCAGTCCTTGACACTTAGATTGCATTACTATACGTTACAATACATTAGTAATGTAGTACATTACTATACATTACACTAATAGAATCTAAGTATCAAGGACTGTAATGGTGAGGCACCGAAAAGTCTAATGGTGCATCGAAACAGTTAGTATGACATTAGCACTCTATGACATCTTATTCCTCTATGGCTAGGTCATTGAAGCCACACATCGACACTAGACTTATAGTATACCAGTGAACGAACGTGACTTCGACCGCGTGAAAACGCTAACGCTATTCATTGCGAATAGATTTTAGATTGAACTGAAATATTAAAAATAACCTGTGTGTCATGACTAGTGGACGCCCGCGACTCCGTCCGCGTGGACTGCGGAAAAAACAAAATGTCGAAATTATCCGGGATAAAAACATTTTCCCGGGATAAAATGTAGCCTATATATTAAGTGGGACCTGTCACAATATATTTCTGAAAACTGCATCGAAATCGGTTCAGCCGTTTCTGAGATTAGCGTGCACAAACGCACAGACAAACAGACAAAAATTCCAAAAATCATCGTTTTGGGTTCCATTGCGTTGATAAAGGTCTCCTATAATATTTTTTCTCATATATCTTCCATGTACAGACAGCGATCCGTTACATTTTTATTATATGTATAGATAACTGATAGGTCATGATAATAAATCCCCTGCTAAGGTCCCTTATGGCATTATTTGTGTCGTAATATTTTTACTAGCTAAACTTATATGAAGCACACATGGCAGAGAACTAAACGTCGGAAAAGTACCTCTTATTATTGACTTTACCTGGGGTTTCTGTATTAAACTGCGTATGGGAATAAGTTACAGTTGCGAGTCTCTTTAGATTCTAATTAGGAATAACCCGACTGCGTAAAATTTTTTACCCAGTGTCACTCTCACGAAAGACAAATCTATAAATAGCTCTCAAGCACAAGTACCTAGTTTAGACTCTAGCTAGAGCATGCCAAAGAAATAAACATAGAAAAAATCCTCTTTCTGACAAACACATATTCCAATTTCCAGGTATCTAAGTTCGGCAGTATAGGCTGTGCGTTGATTTCTCAGTCATTCAGGACAAATAATTTTATATGTATAGAATAATTGATAGTTTAGGCGTAAATGAATTAGTGGTTTACTAATTTACTAATTTCTATAATCCTGAGGATGCCACGGTTGTTGGCGAAACATATGTAGATTATTTATCTAGTTTTTGATTTCGGAATAGTGCAATGTATCGTCTTGCATGCTAGGTGCTCGGGTCTGGTTTCTCGTGGCGATTGTAGTTAGTGCAAGTGCCTGTTGTCGCAATCATGAGTTATCAGATCCGAGGGTCAGTGGAGGGTGTAGGGCCCGGTGGTGGGCGCACCCATAGTGAAAGTTTAGGCGTAGGAAGTCTTGGGCGTCCAGCAGTATTAAATAAACAGAAATCAAGCGAGATAACGTAATTACTAGTTATGTCAGCTCAAGCTGTCTAGGGAACAGTCGCTGGGTGTAATAATAGCTTGAATAATGAAAGAGTGTGGCATGTACAAATAAGATATCGGAATAATAGCAAAATATCATATAAAACGGCCTACAAACGGCCCTGAAATCAGTGAAGATATCGGGACAGTGCTGGTGGGGATGAAATCGGTACCTACTCTACACACGTCCCTGCCTGTGAGTACGTAACCAACCGTGCAAAATAAACCATTACGCGTAAAAATTTTGATCCAATGTAACTAGCTGTAAAAATTAACGTAACAGATAGGTTCTTTAGCCCTAACGAATTATTGAATTGGTCAACTCGCCCTACTATCTGTATTTTTAATGGTCGGCGATAATAATTAATGAGAAAAAAAACGAATAAATGACTATACAATAAACCAACTATTGAGCGGTGAAATTACTATAGGTCATGGTTTGGAAAAATTTACATTGCATGTTTTTGCTTAAAATAAATAAAAAAACCTCTTAAAAGTTTCTCAGATAAGCTATTATAAGCATTTAACAAATTGATCCTAATAATTTAAAAGTACTATGACTCGTTGTTTCTTAATTTTTTCTCAAGTTCTTTGACTTGCCCAATGATAAAAAAAATCAAGATGAAGAGACAAAGTTGATTTTACAGATGCGTTTTACTAAACAGTCTCCTTCAAGTGAATAAGCGAAAACGGGAAAGCAAGACGAACAATAAATAACTCTATTACGGAAAAAAGCCATTAAGAAAAAGAAAGAAAGGCATTACCAACAAACTGTGGTATTCTAGCGCGGGCAGATAAAAACCAAGCAAACAATAATAACTTAAACGAATGGGCACGAAATTTATGAGCCGCTAAATTGTTTAACTTAATTTTAATTGCCTGAAAGATTTACGGGGCTCGTATTAATTAAGTGGAAGGAACAAATGGAGCAGGTGAACTGAATTTTCTTTGGGGGGATTTTTCACCTTGTAGTTACTTGGCAAGGTAACATATCTCGATCGAATCGATAGGATTACTAGAAATAAACGCTTCACTAGAATACATCAGCTGCGTCTTCTTAAGTGCATGACGTTATAGTTGACTAAAGATCTCGGACATTCTCCCAGGCGATAAGCTAGCAACTTGTCAGTGATCATTTACATCTGTCCCCGCTATGCTAAATGCGAAATCCGGTCATAAATAACAGAGTTCTGGAGGTAACATACATAAAAAAATACAAAAATACCGAAGAATTGATAACCCCTCTTTTTTGGAAGTCCGTTAAAAACAGGAAGCTGGTTGACCCAAACACGATCGACCGATAAACGTTTGATCCACAGAATTTTTATCCACTAATATTTCTCCAAAAGAACATTTTTAGAGGTTTTCGTATTAGGATCACGATCTGCAGTCAACATATCAATAATTTGTCTGGCTATCGTTTTCACCCCATAGTTAAAAGCCACATAACACACTTTGTTTAAATAGTTTTCATTCATTGAAAAGACGATGCAACTCTTGTCAATAGTAAAATAATTAGTAAGCACGGCTACCACCGTTGCTCACACGAATGCTACAAAAGCATTCCTTCTATGTACATTCCACTTTAAGGAAATTGAATATTGTTTTCCAATATTAGGAGTGTATCGATTTTGAAATTGACAAGGAAATATGCGTGATTTTTATTTCATTTATAGATACTACGTAAAAAATCAATAAAGTTTGGCCTTGGAAAACTGGACAGCTGGAAATCTGGGCAGACAGATAGATAGCTACATTCGCATTTGTTAAATAAAGGAAAGTAATGTATCGGATTCATAGATTGTATAATAAATCTATGATCGGATTACACAATTCTTCAGCGATATGCTCGATCCCTATCTTCCTAAATCAGGATAAACTAAAAACAATAACGTGAATAAATAAATAACTTTTTGCCGAGTCCAGCATAGATTACAAATTAGTTGGTACAAAGTTGGGAACCCTAATTTTAGATTAAATCTATTTATAACCAGAATAGCCCGTATATTTAGTTATTTTGTATTGTTTTAGGTACGAAATGGTGGGTAAACTTTTGATATCATACTTCCATACTAATATAATTATTGTGAATGTTATTTCTGTTTGTAGGTATGTTGCCTTTTCAAGAGTGGCTTAAACCGATAGACGGAACTCTTGGATACTTTGGCGAAAAAGTTATGTTTTCCTTACAAGCTGTTACCCGCGACTTCGTCCGCCTGGACTATGAAATGTAGCCTATGGCTTTCTTCGTACTCCCAACTATGCAGGGTGTTTTTTTGTTGACACACTTAACGTAGGGTGCGTATTCTATACATCAAATAAATTAAGCTTATGCCAAAAAAAATGCTGGAAAATTATGTAATGTAAATTTTTTGAAAAAAAAATTATTACTTGATTGGGCGAAATTTATAGTGTCCAGTGCATATGCTAGTTTTTTCATAGACAGATACTCATTATTTCTCGTGACAAAATCTTACTACGCGCGTCTAGTTATGTGCATTTATGCAGAAAAACGCAGTCTATTTACTCAACTTTAGACCCTAATATCTTGGGAACCAGACACTTCTCAGGTATGCTTCCATTGAGAAAAATTATCGTGATTCCGTAGTTTTCGGGTTGACGACCAAAAACACTCTGTATGTATTGAAAATTTGAAGAAGATTGATTGAGTAAGTAAAGCGTGAACATGGTGTAGGTGATTTTAATTATATTTTCTTAGTTCTCAAGAGCCCCGCACCTCTACTCCAAACGGCTCAAATAAGTAGCACTTTCGAGGAATAATTAAACCATTTGAAGGAATCCAGATTACTAACACCTATTTATAATTTCCATTAAAAAAATTCAATTGAGGGTACTCGTACTAACCTTACACCACCTCGCTTCGTATCGTAATTGAGCAGTCTCGTCCCATGCCTCCAGCTGACCTGACGTGCCGGCTGTGGCACCTCGCTAACTATACAACGCAGCTCTATTATAGACCCTTCCTTGTAAAACTTGTCTTGGAGTGGCCGACCGCGTTCGTCTATGATTTCTACTTTTGGCACTGTGGACAAAGAAAAAATATATTATTAATTATTTACGTTTCAGTATGTCATGAGTACAGTAAGCCGTGTGGTGCCCGTGGGTATCGTACGAGGGGATTAAGGATTTGGCTGAGAGAGGTGAGCAGCAGCGCCTCCCGTGCTGACGACATAGTCCGAAAATCACACTGCGGTCACCAACCCGTCTGCATAGCGTGGTGACTATGGGCAAAAATAAATAAATAAATAAAAACGCCCTTATGGCAGTAGCCTTGAGGCTTGCCCTGGGGGAGGCCTACGTCCAGCAGTGGACTGCAATAGGCTGACGACGTATGTCGTGAAGTAGGTAGTAACTGGATCGCGTAAACGGGAGATTGAGCTTTGTGGCGTGCCCTATGGGAGGCGATAGGCAGATGTATGAAGACCTGTACTAGGCGATATGGTATAAGTAATGTATATAATTACTGCGATGTTCAGATCAATTCCATACACATGGCTGTGTTTCCGAAATACCCAAATAATAACCAGAACTGCATGATTAAGAAAATTCTACAATCAGATCAGAGGTAAAAGATCAGAAAAGAGTTGCTAGCTCATCTCGCTTGAACACCCCTGAGTTTCTTATTCGACACTTACAACGGAACATGAACAGAAGGAGATGCAGCTGATGAATTTTAATTAAGCCCCGCATCAGCACAGAATTCAGTATATACAAAAGGTCTTGAAAGGTATAAAAGGTCTTTTCAAAATTAGTGATTATCTTTTGACATAAAACTAGGTAGGTAAAAAGGAACTACTTTCACTATGGGACCAACTCCGAAATAGTGAAAAAAATCAGCTGTTCCATACATTTCAGTGCAGTAATTATTCGAGATTGTATGGAACAGCAGATGTTTTTTTCACTATTTCATAGTAGGTCCCATAGGCCAGAATTTAAATTACATTAAAATAACAAAATTACACCTTAAATAGTGTTTATTAATATTCCAAAGACTTTAAAGCTTTATTCCAATTAGTACCAATACAGTTCAGTAGAACGGATACTTTTCAATTTTAGCACATCACTATTTAGTTCACGTTCGGTGTAATCTGCAATGGATGCCAATTACACGCTTTACTTCAGTTAAAACTTTTGATCCGAAACTGGGACATCCGAATTTCGGATATCAGAAATGGTTTTATAAGCCTTTAGAGTGACATTATAAAAGAGCATTTTTTAAAATACGGTTTTACCACACACACATATACCTACATACTGGTGAAAAGTGGGTGTGTATTTTGCACACTTCTGCCCAACCTTTATAGGAGATTATGGGCGTGACTTAAATATGCATATACATATGACCATATTCCCAATATGGGGTAGCCAGCCCCCTGATTACCTAATTTGCAATAGCAAAGCCGAAGCAGCGTGATCGCGATAATTGAGAGTGTGTGCGTGCGCGCAACGGCTTCCACCCGCGCCCCGCACCTCGCCCAAGCACACACACTCTCAATTTTCGCTATCGCATTGCTTCGGCTCTGCTTTTGCAAGTTACGTAATCTGGGGGCAGAACTTAGGTATTACGAAGGAGACCCTACAACCAGATCAGTGACAAGTTGCTAGCTCATCGACTGAGAAAACGCCCCTTAGTATCTTAGTCAACTCTTACGACAAGCGCGTAATAAGACGCAGTTTCTTTTAAACCTACACGACTATCCTGTCGTCACGACATGATACGCCCTAACACACGATTCCGAGTTATTCTAAACTTGTCACTGATAATTTGCATTAACTAGTCTCTGCTATACTAAACGTGCCTATAGAATCTCCTGTATGATCCGGCAGTGCTGGCTACCCTATTTCGGAAACACAGCTGTGTCTACATGTATGTATGAGTATAGAAAACTAGTTCAGAACTATTCAACTTTTCCCCAACTTTTCTGATAACAGCCCTAACCGGGCTTTTTGTCGGTTATGTGAAAAGACCCCTTTTTTACATGAAAAAGGGATTAAAATGCTCTCTGATGAAACTCAAAGGGGTTCATAATTTAATATGGAAAATGGACGCGAACTCCTTTTATCTTTGTAAATATTTTAAAGTGGATAAGTTTATAAGTTTTACGTCTTATGATTACTTTCATATCAAAAGACATATTTCTTTAGGTTTTCTTACAAGTAAAATAGTGTTTTATCTTGCTCATTATTATTATCCTACTAATATTATAAACGCGA
The DNA here is from genome assembly GCA_014607495.2 of Carposina sasakii. Classification (NCBI taxonomy): domain Eukaryota; kingdom Metazoa; phylum Arthropoda; class Insecta; order Lepidoptera; family Carposinidae; genus Carposina; species Carposina sasakii. The sequence continues at coordinate 2,762,992 of CP053174.1, read as the reverse complement.
AATTTTGTAAGTATAGATGGATGGATGTTTGTTACTCTTTCACGTAAAAACGGCTGGAGCGGTTTTAATAAAATTTGGTATGGAGTTAGCAGACACCCTGGATTAACAGATAGGCTACTTTTTATCCTTCAAAATAAGCTAGCATATACGTGAAGAACTTGTGGACGCGGCGAAAGAGGTACGTTTGGAACGTACTAAATGGAGATCTGTTAGTCTCTGCCTAACCCTATGGGCGATAGGCGTAAGATTATGTATGTGTGTAGCTTACTTTTGTTTAAAATCGTTATTATTTGGTTTAGATGAAAACGTTTATTTTGTATGTATAACACAAGCCATGTGTCTGTACAAGCCTAGATGAACGCAGATTCAAAGCTACAGGGCTAGTTGATGGGCGAATCATCAGTTATTAGTTCATCAGTATTTTTTATATATTTCCAAATAGTAATTTTCTCTGGTTCAGGTAGCGTTGGACGCCCTCCGGCCAGATGGGCCGATGACTTGCAGAGGATGACTGGTAGTGACTGGAGCGAAAACGGGAGATCGAGCCTTGTATCGTGTTCTAGGAAAGGCCTACGTCTAGCAGTGGACTGCAATAGGCTGATGATAATGATGATGAATAGTAAGCTTGATACAATTCAATGTAAGGCACAATAACAGATTTGAGAAGGTCTTTGGCGATGTCATGTTAAAACAAATGAGGATAACTATATATTTCTTTGTCAGTCTTTCGGCCCCCTGATTACATAAAAGCAATAGCAAAGCCGAAGCCGCGCGATCGCGATAATGAGAGCTATTGTCAGGGGTGTGTGCGCGCAACGAGCGCTCAATAGGCGTAGACTCTAGGACCCGCGTCCCGCACCTCACCCCGCGCATACATACACTCTGTATTATCGCGATCGCGCGGTTTCGGCTTTGCTATTGCTTTTACATAATCAGGGGTCGGCACATACTCATGCCGATCAAGTTCTAATATACATGTATAGCGTAGGTATACCACGCAGTGCTTCCGACTGGATGGGGGAGGCCTATAGTGGCTACCAGGGCATGATACCTCAGTTTATTGAACATAACATTCAATTCATGTCATCAAATAAAATTATTTCTACAGCCCGATAAAACAAATAGCAAAGTCCCTTAACAATAGTAAAGTTCTAGAAAGGTCAAGTGTTGAAACTTCGTAACAAGGGTCTAGATCAGTCCGTCAAAATTACTTTTTCTTTCTTAACTTTTACCTTTCTCGGGATTTTAGTTTAAATCAACGGTATTAATGACCAGGGTTCAGCTTAGAATTTCTCTAAAACTTATTACATGTAACTTACGTTAATTAATACAGAAAATACTAAAGTTGCAGTATGTAGAATTCCTAAATAGCCTCATTTACTTAAATAAACAAGCCCGACTGCTTAAAAATTTTTGCCCCAGTGTCACTCTGACGATAAAAACAAATCTAATGATACCTCTCAAGCTCAAATATGACTATGATAATGCGTACTCTAAACATCAAATAAAGTAAGTTTATAGCAAAAAAAAAATCTAGGAAACGATTTAAATTTTACTTAAGTGCTTATGCTAGTTTTTTCATAGACAAATATTAATTTCGAGAACGATGACGACCAAAAATCATATATGTGTACTACTCGCAAAACATAACCCTCCTTCGGGTAACAACTCAAGAATATTAATTTAATCTTAAAAAATAAAATTCTTCTATGCTGCTCTGGGAGTGAAAAAAAAATATGATACGACAGCTGTTTCTCTTTCCGGGCATACCTACTGTACAAGTCAGTAGAGGGACAAAAGGGTCTTGGTGTTTTGTAGGCGATGGGCTCACCACATGTCACTACTAACCGAACTTGTACATCTCAACTATACCCTCAAAATCAGGTCAGAAATGACACCATGTGGTCCTATCGGCCCTTGGTGCTCTGCCTACCCCGTAAGGGATAAAGGCGTGATTATATGTATGTATGCATGTAAATAAACGTGTGATTTCGAATCTTAAATTTTATAGATAGGTTTACTGTAGTTGGCTAGTTTATAGCTTTTCGCTTAACTTTAGACCCTATAAAAAGTACGGTTCTCTACAACATTATTATAAACAACATTTTTTGAATTACAAATGTCATAAATACGAACACTACCTTTTGTTATTTACATAATGGCCAAAGGTTTCAGGCAATTCCTGTTTATGTAAGCACATTGTGTTTTATTTCATTCAATTTCGAGTTTAATTCAATTCGCTGTCTGTATTTCAGGCATTCTGTTTGTAGTCTAATTTATTTTTAACTAGTGGACACCGGCGACTTCGTCCGATATTATAAAAACAGGTTTTCATATGAAAAATATTTATTCGCTGTTGCGGGGCTTTACTAGAATATATCAGCTGCATCTCCTTCCATGTATGTCATAACAGTCGACTAGTACGGAATTCGGGCATTTTCTCAGTCACTGATTTTTTGTCGTACTAAACGTGACTGTGAGATCCACTTTATGATTCTGCAAAACTGGCTGCCGGCTCTATACGTATATGTAATTTATAAAATTATTAATAAAGAAATGGAATAAATTCCTCACCCGAGTGGGAATCGAACCCACGACCTCTGCATACCCTGCTACTTGCTCTAACTACTGAGCTACCGGGTCAATTACTCGGATGGCGAATTTTACCATCTCTTTTCTAAATTACATATTGGCAACGTTATTTTTCATCCCGATAGCTATACACTAGCCAAATCTCGGCAAACAAAGCTGAATCCCTCAGCACAATGTTCATATAAATGTGTACTCGTATATGTAATTGTATAAGATAGCCTATAGCCTTCTTTAATAAATTGACTATCCATCAGAAACATGTTTTTTCAACCAGTAGATTCTGAGATTTTAAAAAAAAAAGTTTTTAGTCGCGAAATATTTAAAACCAGTTTCGTCGCATCCTATGCCCGGATCGGGTCCGAAAAAATACGTCCTTCATGTTTCAGGTCTATGATCAGCGGTGTATGCTGCATCATCCATCAGTCATTCAGTAGAAAGAATTTTGTATGTACTTATAGACTATAGATATTTCAAACACAAAAACGAACCTCGTTAGGTACAGTCCAATAGAAAACCACAAATACAAACCGTATAATGTCCCCAAGACATCGATTCTCAAACTTTTTCTTCAAACCCACTTTTATACCTGACAATATCCGAATCCATCCTCCGCTCGCTGACATTTATTTTGTACCGGGAAATAGTGCCGTGTTCGAAGTTTGAAGTTCGCAATTCGTATTACATATCCACTTCCAGAAGTGCCCGATTTTCACGTTTTCGTCATGTCTCTAATCTTGAATGTGTCGATACGTCTTAAGCTTAACTTAACTTGTGATCCATGATTTTTACCTGACTACTGAAGATGGAGGGTTATGTTTTTCGAGTTCATGTTAGTATGTTATGTAATATATAGATAGCTCAGTTGGTTAGAGCGAAAGCACGGTTTGCGAGACGTCGTGAGTTCAAATCTCACTCGGGTAATTTTTTTTCATTTTCTTAATAATATTTATGTTATGTAATGTACATTTCTTAAGCACGCTCTAAGTCCTAAACTCCTAGTCACATTTGAGCTTGAAATGTATCATTAGATTCGTCTTAGCAACAAAAGCAACGCTGGGTGAAAATTTTGAAGGAGACGGCTCATAAACCAAAATCAAGGCATGCTGTATTTATAATAATTGAAACGAAGTTTAATACCTACGTTGACATAATGATTCAATATTATGGCTTTTAAGTGCTTGCTGTCCTGTACTGATGCGGGACTTCACTAGACATCAATGCATACCTTTCATCACACAACTCTAGGTACATAGTACCTATTACAAGCATATGTCGAGAGACTCAAGAATCAACCCCAGAAGTTCCCAAACTGTGATGTCTCGAATCATTAAAACTCAGAGTACGTAGTTTCGTATGACTATATTCGAGTTAAAAATACGGATATTCGATAACGTATTTTGTTGGCTCGTAACTGGACTCGTTATTGCTTTTCGCGTCGGTTGGGTTGAGTGCTTACGAGTCTTTGAAGGATTTTTAAATTTTTCTAGGATTTTGAAGCAAGGTTTATACCTATATGATAGTGCTCGGAGCCATTAAAAGGCGGATTTTTCTCGGGAAGTTTATCAAATAATTCTGAACTTATTGTGAAATATGAGCGGTTTTATTTTTCTATGCGATTTCCAGTTTGTAGGTAAGTTTCATCTTCAGCATTTTTAGCTATAACGTCGCTTGAAATTTTTTTTAATTCGATGTTCTTCTGATTCTTTTCATTCAAAAATATATAGAAAACCTCTCTCACGCTAAAAAAGCCCATTGTCATTCACGAAAGTTCTTTTCACATAATAATAAAATGCTCACTTTAGTAACGAAGGCCCGTAGTCCGTAGCACGTAGCTACGCACGTAGCATGCTACAAACCTACTACGCTTTACGGCATTAGCAAGGCAAGGCATGGACAAGCGAAAAATACCTTTTGCTAGAACAAATTGTTTGGATGTTTATAACTAAATATTGATCTTGAAAAAAATACGCGAAATAATATCGTAAAAGAATAATTTATTAATAAAATGTATAACTTTCCAAAGAATTTCTTCTTTAATTACTACAGAAAACCTGCTAAAACTTTGGTTTCAATTCAATGATAAAATAAATAAATTATTAAAAATCTAAATTATAGAAAAAAAATCCAAATTTCAATGCTCGTCTGACAAGTCCAGAGATCGCTTCGTTGAAATGCCCGGCCATAAATTTGTGCTTAATATAATCTTTTGTTACATCCTGTATACAGAATTAATACTCACCAACAACGCTCAAATGCACTCTTCTAACTAACGGAGGATGCGTCGAAATCTGGCACTCATAGTATCCTTCGTCTCTTTCACTCACGTACTGTATGAGCAGGCGCCAATCATTCGGGTGTTCGAATGCTAGGGAATATCTCGAATCAGCTGAATAGGTGTGTCTTCCGAAAGACAGGAGATGTAAGTCTTCCCCTTTTCTACGCACCCACGATATCTAGAAAGAAAAAAGCTCTTTAGAACTACGTATAGGAGACTAGTGGACGCCCGTGTCACATCCGCGCGGACTGTAGAAAAAAAACAAAATATCGAAATTATCTGGTTTAAAATCCCGGTAGCTACATTGATAAATAGTAATATGACGAATATCGATGTTTGTTTCCGAGACATAGTTGTTTCGTGAAAAAATCTTGCTACACGCGTCAATGTGCATTTATGCAGAAAAACGCAGTCTATTTACTCAACTTTGGACCCTAATATTTTGGAAACCAGACACTTCCCATGTATGCTTCCATGGAGAAAAATGATCGTGATGATGAGAAGATTCCGTAGTTATATATATATATATATATATATATACTATGATCGGGTGAAATTTTTGGACGCCAACGTTCCCGAAAACTACGGAATCTCCTCATCATCACGATCATTTTTCTCCATGGAAGCATACCTGGGAAGTGTCTGGTTTCCAAAATATTTGGGTTCAAAGTTGAGTAAATAGACTGCGTTTTTCTGCATAAATGCTACATAGACGCGCGTAGCAATGTGCAGGATTTTTTCACGAAAACGCATAATTAATATCTGTCTATAAAAAAACTTTGGACTAACATTTTGGAAACACTAGACACTCCCCATAAATGCTTCGCACGATCAAGGAATTTAAAAAAAATTTCGTGATGATGAAAAAATTTTTTTTTTTCCAGCATTTTTTTGGCATAAACTTACTTTATTTCATGTATAGAATACGTACCCTTCGTTAAAGGTGGCCACAAAAAAACACCCTGTATATATATACTTTATTTTACACAGAAAAAAAACACTCAAGATACAATATTTTATAAGATAATGTACAAAGGCGAGCTTATCTCTAACAGAGATTTCTTCGAGCCAACCATTTAATATAGAGTTATTAGCGAAGAAAAAGGAAATCATACGTGCACAACCGAATAATAATAAAAGAAAACAATGTACTTGATATAAACAAACAATCAAATAAATTTATTCTATTTCTTTAATGAGTTTATCTAGAGTCTTACCGTCTTTTCGCCCAAATCATGCACGCGACAATGCAAATGCACCCGGCTACCAAGCTGTGACGTCACATTGTTAGTCGATGCATCGTCTTCGAAGAACGGCAATGGATCCGCGGTGGTAGTGGAGATATCTTCTTCATTTTCCTCGTATATCACCGTGAACACCTCATGCCAGAAGGGACCGTTTATGATCTTCTTGTCACCGGTTTTGAAGTCTGGAAGGGAGAGGTAAAATGTTATACATGTAGTCACGCCCATTATCCCCCAAAGAAATTGTGCAGGAGTGTGCAAATTACACACCCACTTTTCACCAGTTATCCTATTAATAAAGGTAAGGGATGAGCCTGCCGCCGCTTTTCGGGCACAAATACAACAATCTAACGACCGGTAACAAATCCAATAGAAAATGTATCCATGCTATTTTATATAGATTTAAATATATGTTATTTAGCGTCAGAGCCTTGGGGGTAATTCTTGAAATTTTTTGAGCCGAAACGCAACCACTAACGAACCGTTAACAAAACGCAGTGCGAAGCAATATATGCTTACCGCTTGAGTAATAAGGTATATTTTAGCACCCATCGGTCGCGAGTATGACAGAATAAAATCAAATATCTGTCTCGTGCTGAAATGTGTCTAATTACGTCATCGTAAAGTAATTATTGCTTTGTTCTGAGCGTCTACAACGGTTCCGATTCGGCTTCGTTCCAACTCGAGAATTTTCGAGAATTGGCTCCATCCATCGTCGTAATGTTATATGATATTTAATTATGAATGGCATAAGAAACATTTATATACACACGGCTGTGTCTCATAATTAGGTACCCATAATTGTAGCATCACGAAGAAGATACTGCAGCCACATTTCATATAGCGGGGCTAGATGTAAAAGATTAGTGACAAATTGCTGGCTTATTAAAAAAATAGAATTATCGCTCATGAGGTCCTGACTGGACTCTTAGGACATGCATGGAAATCGCCCCCTGATTACGTAAAAGCAATAGTAAAGTCGAAGCAAAGCGATAGTGAAAATTGTACAATATTCGCCTTGAAATGTCAAAGTTTCTTTGAAATTCATTTTACGTAAGCAATCAGCGACTTTTGTACAATTTTCGCTATCGCTTTGCTTTTGCTAGTTAGGTAATAAGGGGGCAAATCACAGTGCACTATAATATCCTTATATATTCAACACCTTTATAACCTGTGTATTACAAACTAGTAGACGTCCGCGACTCCGTAATAAAATGTCAATATTATCCGGGATAAAAAGTAGCCTGTATGTTAAGTGGGACCTGCCACAATATATTCCTGAAAACTGCATCGGAATCGGTTCAGCCGTTTTTGAGATTAGCGTGCACAAACATCGATCCGTTACAATTTTATTATACTCGTATGTATAGATAATACATATAAGATAAATGAATTGAATTGAACCATAGAGATAAATATATGATACAGACGAACATATGATTGAACTGATAAATACAAGTAGTTATAAGTGACCGCAAAGGGCACTATTTATAAGTTGAATAATAGACTTATTACAAAATTACTTTTATAAAATTATTAATAAAGAAAGGGGAAAAATTCCTCACCCGGGTGGGAATCGAACCCACGACCTTTATTTACTTTATTACTTTTGTTTGAGACAATCGTAACGTATCGCTGCCCTTATTATTTGAAATGCAAATTACCGAAATGTCGTCAACTTGTAAATTACAACAAAACCCACTCAAAACAACACGAACCAGACCCCCTATTTCATTAAATGTTTCAGCCGCAACGCGGCCCTAATGAACCTTTAACAAGACGCGGTGCGAAGCAAGGTTTAGTCGCCGCTTGTGTATATTTTAGCACGGTCTTGAGCATGACAAAATAAAAACAAATGTCTTAATAATACTAAAATGTAACTGTAAAGTAATTAGCCGTGATACTTGAACGGTTCCATATCGGTTGCGTTTCAACTGTGACTTTAGGAGAATTGGGGGCCTGACCTTGCTCAATTAACGTCAAATAAGCAAAGTTCTGAACAATCAAATTGAGGTATTTCTGGTAATAATTATATTAAAAGGTTCCTGTAAAAGATAATACATTTCTGTACTTCTATAGATATATTTAAACGTAAAAAGTTGCTTCAATCTACCTACATGGCATAAAACGCCGCCATGGTCGAAAATAATATGATATTCTTCAAAGCTCTCAGTGGGTATAATCACACCGAGATTCTTAGAAATATTAATCTAAAATACCTCATTCATATGAAATTCTAGACTTGCGCGATTATTTATGCTGTTCTCGTATTAGCAATACCGAAAAAAGCAAGTCGAACCTTCACCTCAAATTTACATAATGGTATAGGAGGGTGTAGGGCCCGGTGGTGGGCGCACCCATAGTGAATGTTTGAACTTCCGAATTGTAACGCCTAATACAATTTCATTTATAATGGTATAGGTAATACATAGTCTATTTTAAACATGCTTTCTCATCCCTGTTTCTTTCGAAAATCCCTGTTCTAGCAAGCCTCGATATATCTCTATACTCAGATCGATTTTCCATAAAAAACATACATTGTGTTTCCAAAATAGAGTAGCGATAACTGCAGGATCACAAAAGATGTTATACAGACACGTTTACCATAGCCTCAGGGAATAGCCCTGAGTCGACTCTTTAAACATGCCCATGCCCATCTTTCCATAAAGAGAATGCAGCTGATGTATTCTAGTGAAGTCCCGTATCACAATAGGAGCTTCATATCACAGTATGAGGTCAGTTATTGCGCTGACGCAAAAGTTCTGTAATATTTGTGTCAACTATTCAAATGTTCAATTTTTTTCTTCATTCATTTATATTAATATTTATGTTGAGTTTAGAGAATGTCAAGAAACGCGACAATCGGGCCCAGACAAGAAAGCCATGAATAACTTTCCTACGAAATTATACATTCATAAGAGTGCATTAACAAGTTGAGGAGACTCGCCTTTTAATGCTGGAGCTTCTCAAGAGTCTTAGTTGTAAGACTCGGGTTCAAACGACGAATTTATTAGCTTATGTCCGACTAACAGCCTTAAGAACGTTAATATATTACAGCACAGAGTATTTAGTTCCTACAGGCATTGAAAGTATATGTATTTGATGTCATTAGCACTCACTAAGCATGTAGGTAATTCCTCTTCTAAAATCATCGAATAATAAAAGGTCCGTTTACCACAGCGCTAGCATCATTGCAATCTGCACACTGTTTCATACATTTTTATTTAGTTCGTGAATAATCAACCGGACTTCTTATACCGTGATTGGTTTAAGTCCTGTGCTGATGCGAATATTCACTAGAGTACTCGTACATACATCAGCTGTATCTCCTTCCATATGTCGTAAGAGATGACTAAAAAACTTGGGCATAAGAACTTGTCCCTGTTCATTAATATCTGCCCATGCTGTGCCAAATGTGAAAAAATGGGTGCGATCACGGACCACAAAATCAAATAATTGCTTTGCAGGAGGATAATCGAACTATATAAAGTTAACGTTTTTACATTTCAATGCAACTATTCCTATGGTTATGGGTTACCTTTGGCTTGGCTGTGTCCATTTAAGAGCATGTTAGACAATTTCCACGTCTCTCTTTTTTTAATGTAAAAATATTCCTACTAATATTATTATAAACGCGAAAGTTTGTAAGTATGGATAGATGTTTGATACTCTTTCACCTTAAAAACGACTGGAACGAGTTTAATAAAATTTGGTATGGAGTTAGCTGACACCCTGTATTAACACAAAGGCTACTTTTTATCCCAGGAAAATATTTTTATCCCGGGTAATTTCGACATTTTGTTTTTTCTGCAGTCCACGCGTACGAAGTCGCGAACGTCCCCTAGTAGTAAATACTTGACAAAGTACTAGTATGTAGGTACTAGTTAACAAATAAAGAACGCTGTTAAATATTAATATTTTCTACGTTCCTTTTAATCCCTAAAATCTCCGACAATTAAAATTCAACACATACATAAGTCCTTAAAATTAAAAAGAGCTCAATGTTATTTTTTTCGCAACTTGTATTATAAAAAAGTTATTTATTTTCTTTCACAAATGTCAGCATTAATCTCGCATGATATTCCCTAGGGAGTGTTATTTTTGAAGGTATACTTGAGAAACATGAGGCTTATTTTATTACATAAAGAATTTAGAAACAATTGAATTTTTTGTAAATACCTACTTGGCCTTTTTTTGAGGCAATTTGTAAGCAATCTTTGAAGAGCATATTGTTAATGCCCGTAACATACATGAAAGATGTCTTCTTTTAATAAGTATTTGGCCGCGACTTTATACCGATGCTGCCGATGTGATACCAGAAATTGCGTATTTTCTAAAGCCTAAAAATTATATTATATTATAACTTATTAACTCTAATACAACATTTTATATTAAAGATTGTTAAGATATTGTGGGGGTGATGAAAGGGGAAGCGCTTGCGGGCACCCCACCGGGCCACTGATAGTTTTTTGGTCCATGTATATATTCCAATAATTGTGACAAACTTCGATATCGCGTTCTAGGATTTTGCATTCGATTGTGGTTCTCTCCTGCATCCGATAGATGGCTCAGCTATAATATCACCGTAATTTTTGTTTTAAAAAATAAATCAACCAACTTGAATTTGCTACTGCTCCATATTACAACGGCGCTTGGAAATATTCATATATTAATTCAAATATTAAATACAAGCATTTATAAATGTAATAATTTTTTATTTCAAAAATATTATTTACACTAGACTAGAGCACGTCCACGATTTTGTCTGCGTCTCTTTCCCGGAGGGGTAGGCAGAGATCACGGATTTCCACTTGTCACGGTCCTGACACACCTCATTCGCTTCATCTTCTTTCGTGATATTCTTCATGCACGCCTGTCTGTTTAGGGTACTCATGACCTGACCTCTATAATTTTACCAAATAACCAGTGGACACCCGGGACTCCATCCGCATGGACCGCAGAAAAACTTGTTCTAGTTGACCGAATTGTGAATCTAGACCATTCTCGAACACACACATTTTTTTATCAAAATCTGTCCAGCCGTTTAGAAGGAGTTCAATTACAAACACACGAACAAAATATTTATATATATACAAAGTTTTGATCGGCGAAGAAATCATTTGATACCTGGTATCTGCGGTGCTATGACACACAGCGCCCTCGCCAGCCAGCAGCTGAAGACTAGCAGACCAGCCGACCTCATCTTGTCACCCCCAACGGAGATAGTGGTGGATACTCATCTGGCAGACTTTGCACGGCCCTGGAACAAGTAGATTATTATTATGAAATTTAGAGCACATATGTATCTCCCAAGTCTCAACATATGAGCCAAATTTGACACGTTTATGTGAAATAGTTTTTGAGTTGTGAGGGTGTCAAAAGTGGCTTCAAATGGTTCGTATTACACACGATGGTGCTCGACAGTTCTGTTAGCTTGAACTTGGCTTGACACGCTACCGCGTGTCTAGATTTGGTGTTATTAAACTGTGGTGTTATTATTTCATCGATTAAAAAAAAATTTACGAATCCGTTGAACAGTAAATGGATAAAGTTCAAATGTAAATAGTATGTGTATAAAATCTATTGATTAGATTGATATAGACATCTATTTTTTTTTTCATCCAAAGGAGACTCCAGTCAAGTCTCCCGGGGGTCCATCTGGACTACTTTGGGAACCTGCTATAGAACAAACGTTTCAATGGAGAACTTATTCTTATTCTTCATTGTATACAAAATACTACAATAAATACAGAGAAATTGAACTTCTTTGAAATTGAACTTCTTCTTATCCAAGTTCTCTGGGGCCTTAGAAAAAGTTAGATTATTTCTCGATCGATGAGTTTTTCAATCGCAATCGTAAATCGTCAATGAGCATAGAGCCCTGTAACATTAACACGACACACCTAGTTGATAAACTAATATTATATATATTATATACAGCAGCTTCACAACCACATTCTACCTAAGTCCCACAGTAAGATACCAAAGGTCTTGTGTTTGTGGGTACTAAGCAACGATATTATATACTTATATAAATACATCTAAAAACATCCATGACTCGGAAACAAACATCGATATTCATCATATCAATGTTTATACCGAGATTCGAACCCAGGACCTGTGGCGTCGCAGGCTGAGCCACTACTAACTTCACCAATCGGCCGCTAAATGAGCCCCTAAATAAATGGTTTCCTACACATGTAAACTCGCCAAAAGTACTCGTGTAACGTGTAACCCTCTACAGTAATAACGCAACATGGTTCAGAAAGATCAAAGAGCGCGTAATATTTGAATAGGAACAGTATTTGACTCGGGTACTGGAATTCGGTATATTGCGGTCCTGGATAATCAGCTTTGGACGCGGTTTTTTGGATACAGCGCATATTTATATAGGTTTTGGCGTTTTATTTTCAGACGGTCTAATATTCTGGTCAAAGAACGCTGAAGGGGTTGTTAGGTTTAAGGATTTGGTAGAAAAATTGTTTGAGCTCCAAAGGTTTAGTTTTTTAATCGTATTATTTATTGTACACAAGACACTATAGTAAATGCAGAGGAATTTACGAAAAAAACGCATGCAAAGGCTTTTCTATTTACCCTGTAGTGTTTCCCATAGATAGGCAAAGGACTCCCCACCCTCACTCCTCCCGAGGTGGGATTGAACCATGGGTCCGTCACGCTGATCCAGTGTGTATAGGTGGTGGTTTTCGCCATAGCCTTGTTCGTTGCTCAGTACAACCAAACAATCAGTTCCTACTCTTCCCATTTTAGATACGTGCACTTTTTTCCTACCTCTTTGTTAACCATGACGTTATTCTCAAAGCGTATGTAGCAGAGCCGTGTGATACAGTCATAATCAAAGTCCAGTATAAATCCTCTAAATTGAAGTTTCACACAACAATTGGAATATACAGGATGATTTTTGATCGTCAACGTTCCCGAAAACTACGGAACCTCCTCATCATCATCTTTTTTCTCCATGGAATACCTGGGAAGTGTCTGGTTCCCAAAATATTAGGGTCCAAAGTTGAGTAAATAGCCAGCGTTTTTCTGCATAACACATTGACGTGTCTAGCAAGATTTTTTCACGAGAAATAATTAATATCAGTCTATGAAAAAACTAGCATAAACACTGGACACTATAAATTTCACCCGATCAAGTAATAAAAAAAAAAAAACTAAAAAATTTACATCGTTTCCCAGCATTTTTTTTTGTATTAATTTGATGTATAGAGTACGTACCCTTCGTTAAGGGTGGCATTGAAAAAACACCCTGTATACCTAAAAGGGCTAAACAACAATTAGTGACTCAGTGGAGCCGGAAGCGCACAGCAACATCACCTCTCTCTTCTACGACAGCAATAGCATGACGCAACTTGCCAGCAAATTCATAAAAAGCAGACATGACAGCTTCCTCGACCCTTTCACCACCTGTATGTATGTTTCACAATTTAAAAAATCTGAGTAGTGAAATTGTATTTTTTTCGCACGCTTGAGTACCCGCATTCCGTTCTACGGAAGGTAATGATGTTCGAAGCGAGTCGGTAAGTATGCAACACGAAGCAATGATAATGAGGTGCTGTGTTAATAGACTACACTTAACGCTATCCTGTACTGATTTGGCGCTTTAGTATCATTCATCAGCTGCATCTCCTTCCGTGCATGTCGTACAAGTCGACCAAGGAACTAGAACGTTCTCTCAGGAAATGAGAAGCTCGCAAACACTGGTCTTTTTTATCTGGCCCCGCTGCGCTTATTGTGGCAATTTGATCTCTATTAGTGATCTTCTCAGTATAATTTATAACATAAAGTACACCTTTTTGGAAATTCAACATTAATTTACGTACGGTAACATTCCCATAGAATGTGTTAGAATATTTGTTTACAAAATGTTTTATCTTAGAAATATTCGTAAAGACACCTCTTCATTGCATGTTACAATACAGTAATGAACCGATGAAGTGACATTTCCGTAACGCAAACGATCGAGTGTGTAAACACATTTACGTTCAAGATAAAATTCACTTGTCCTCGAAAACCAAGATGGCGGAAAATATAATACGAGAATGTCTTGTTCTCGTTTGTAACATGTTTTCTTTTATATTGCTGGTGTATTTTTAGCTCTCTGTTTATATTAGTATGAGTAAAAAGAACAAAGGAAGCAGCGAACTGTTTTATAAATATTTATGTTTTGCTGATACTTAACTAAGTTGGCTTTATGTGAAACTATACATGAAGGATACATTAAATAAGACCCTGGCCTTGTCTCGCTCAGCTTAACAAAGATATACCTATCTACGGCCATTATAGACAGACACGGTTCCCGAAATGGGGTAGCCAATACTTTAGTTCATACTAAATAATTTAATTTTTACATACTTCACATGCATCTAGCCCGATATGACAAGATTTCTTATCCGTACCACAAAGGAATACTGCACTAAGCAGAGTTTTAAAAGTTTTAAAAAATTATAGAAACATCAATCATTATCAAAGTTTTCATTAAGTACCGATTAATCACACCAAAGATTAGGGGCGGCGCAATATGATGTGTGCTGATGTGGGTCTTCACTAGAATACATCAGCTACATTACCTTCCGTGTCATCAAGAGTCGACTAATGAATTCAGGTGCATTCTGAACATTTACATCTGACCCTGCTATTCCAAACGTGGCTGCAAGATCCCCTTCGTGACATTTGGGATCAAAGCCGTATACAGGATGTTTTTTCGTTGCCACCCTTAACGAAGGGTACGTACTCTATACATCAAATCTTGCTACGCGCGTCTATGTGCATTTATGAAGAAAAACGCAGTCTATTTACTCAACTTTGGACCCTAATATCTTGGGAACCAAACACTTCCCAGGTATGCTTCCATGGAGAAAAATGATCGTGATGATGAGGAGTTTTCGTATTTTTCGATTAACGTTGACGACCAAAAATCACTATGTATTGTATGTACCTAGTATAATAGACTGCTCTAAAATTGCGAAACACACAAGCGATCACTAGTGTCATAACACAATTTCCAAAACTAGGTAGCCGACCACTGAATTTAATTAACCAACGAAATTCAATCGGAACTTATGCACGGTATATATCCGGGTACCTGCCCGGTTTATCCGTTCTCAACGCAACAATATGTTATGATGTTACTTCGGGCTTCAAGGGTACCATAGCGAACATTCGACTTTTTACCCGAATGTGCCAGAAGGAGGGTTATGTTTTTCGGATGCGGCGGTAGGTTCACCCATAGTAGGTACCACGTGGGACTTAATAAGCTAACTGGTTAAAAGGGGGTGTGTAATTTGCACACTGCTGCCCACCCACTGTATAAACTGTACATAGTGACTATAATGTATACTTACTATGGGAAAAAATAAACATCTTACGACATTTACGTTGTAGGAGAGGCAGCAGACGTTCTAGTAAAGCCCGGGTAAAATAAAATGAGTAACGTAAAACAAGTTGTAAAAGGCAAAATTAAGTTTGATACGAGTATAAGTGAAGTAAACAAAAAGTTTTCCCGAACTCGTATCAGTGTGCTTGAGGTATTTAATAAGCCACGTTTCAAACGTAATTGTTTACGCGGGTAGACAGAGATCAGATGCCCCTAATTATATTATTGCTATCAAGATTCGTGCAAACAATGTTAGATAATACATGAATAAGTAAGGTTTGTTGTTTCGGTGTGTTATTGTCTATGTTTGTTTACCCAGGATGTTGGACGTGTATCAAAGGCATATTGTAGAACACGCCGTACCTATTACAAAATGGCTTGCCCTTTTGAATAATATTAAAGAAAAACTCTTCTAGTAGGTACCTACGCCAGTCGCTAAGGCGACAGGCTCGCTTCGCTCGCTCGGATCGTGCGTTATTACCTTAACAGTTCTAACATAACCTGTCGCATTGCTTCGGCTTTGCTACTGCAAGTAACACATACACACAAATGCAAAGCTAAACTTACACCGCGCGCACTATACATGCTTAAGTCCTCCATGAATTTGAATTATAGTACGAAACAATTACGTCATGGCTTGGCTATGGGCGTGTTTTGTGGACATTGTGAATTATTAGGCAAGTTCCAAAGTTTACACATGGGTTCTGTAACCTCGGACCAACTAAATTAGTGAGCTGTGTGTTAGTTTATACGTAATTAATTTAATAACTACATCTCCTTTCGTGCATGTCGTAAGAGTCGAGTAAAGAATTCGGACATCCTCTCAGGCGATAAACTAGCAACTTGTCACTGAACATTAACATCTATCCCCGCTATGCTAAGCGACTCGACTCCATAGTAATAATAAGTTCCCCAGAACCAGTGATCACGCACACTTTTGAAGCAACTTTTAGTCGGTCAAATAGACCTACTTGATTTAAATTTTTTCCCTTTATGAGTCACATTCACCCTATTTTAGGAATATTTTTACATTCACTATGGGTGCGCCCACCACCGGGCCCTACACCCTCCACTGACCCTCGGATCTGATAACTCATAACTGCGAAAACAGGCACTTACTTGCACTATCGCCACGAGAAACCAGACCCGAGTAAGAGTTGAGTAAAGAATTCGGACATCCTCTCAGTACTATATTAAAACTCCGATATCGTAGAATTGAACTAGCAACTTGTCATTTCATGAAAAGTTCAACTGTCTATTGGCCACATCACGATATTGGGCAGACATCTATCACCGATCATTTCATATGCAAGATTATTGATCATATCGTAAAATAGTTACATGAATCACCGTAGAGGCGCTGCGCGCGTTTTATTTATGTGTGAAGATGGCGGATTTTTCTTTTTAGGTTATAAAACAAATTAAAGAGTAGGGTGACTATCGAATCCATAGTAATAATAAGTTCCCCGAGCGTGAACCAGTCATGCGAATCGCACGCACACTTTTGATAGCAAGCTCTTACCACATTCGGTCTGGTGGCCAAACGTGGATGACCTACTTGATCAAATTGAATTGGCCACTTCATGAAATATTTTTTCCATTTCATGAAATGATCAATTTAACAATATGAGCTACGACATTTACCCGATTGTTTGTTTGTTTGTTTGTTTATTTGTAGCGAATAGGCTCCGAAACTACTAGACCAATTTCAAAAATTCTTTCATCGTTAGAATCCTTATTGGACCTGAATGAACATAGGCTATAAGAATTTCCCGATATTCCCACGGGAAGGCGACCAACGGGAATTCTATGTTTTTTACGAAAACCGCTATATATAGGTATATGAAGCTGAAATCGGGCATATATGTTCATTGGGGACAGCGAGGGAGGACTAAAAACGAATTTCCCGAAATTCCCACGGGAAGAGGACAAGCGGGAATTCGTAATTTTTACGAATACCACTATACATATGAAGCTGAAATTGGGCATATATGTTCATAAGGGACTGCGGGGAAGCACTAAGAACGGATTTGCCGAAATTCCCACAGGACGGGGACCAACGGGAATTAATGATTATTTACGAAAACGGCTACACATATGAATCACTAACCCCGAGAATGCACAATTTCCCGAAATTCCCACGGGAAGGGGACAAACGGGAATTCCAAATTTTTACGAACACCGCTATTTGTATGAAGCTGAAATCGTATTAGGGCCTACGAGGAAGCACTAAGAATGGATTTCCGAAAATTTCCACGGGCAGAGGGCTAACGGGAATTAATTTTTTTTACAAAAACTGCTGTACATGTGAAGCCAAAATCGGACGTATATGTTTATTAGGGACTGCGGGGAAGCACTAAGAACGGATTTCCCGGAATTCCTACGGGAAGGGGACCAACGGGAATTATTTTTTTTACGAAAAAACGGCTACACATGTGAATCTGAAATGGGGCATATATGTTCATTAGGGACCCTTAGGAAGCACTAGGAACGGATTTCCCGAAATTCCCATGGTAAGAGGACAAACGGGAGTTCCAAATTTTTACGAAAACCGCTGTACCTACAAGCGAGGGCGGGCCACTAGTATTAGTATAAATGCAAAAGTTAATTTGTATTTTTATTGCATATAAAAAGTTTTAACGGCATTTAATGTTTTTAATAATTTTACCGTAAAGGGGGTAAAATAGCGGTTAATCGTCGTCCACTAGTAAAACATAAATCTAAGAATACACAGCTTCTACCCAAAAAAAAGTATTAACTTGAGCCTGAATGTGAAAAGTAAAGAAAAGCTCTCACGCATAAAACTGTAAAACTCCAAACAGAGTTAAGCGGATTCCACTGAAAATCGATCACAGATATAACAGGTAAGTAAATAGATAAGCCATCAGATACATTGCCAGAGTTGCGAAACCAAAAACAAGTAAGGGTTCCGTTTTTATTTTTTTGTGCTAAAAGTAGAAATCTCTAAAGGAGACTCTTAGAAAAAAATTACCGTTATTTCCTGTTCCCTCCGAATTTTTTCTCATTTTCATGGGAATTTCTAGAATTAAAGGAGCCTTAGTGTTATTACATCAGTAATAGTTTTATTTTGCATGTTTGTTAGAAATCGAGGTCAAGACTGCTATTGGAGGATAATGTCACCATAGCGAACGTCAATGTGAAATGATGATAGGTCCATTGGCTAAGCATCCAAACTTCTAGAGGTTTTACAAGAGCGTAGTTTAACAGCAATGGCGACGCAATTAACTTCGTTTCTATAATTCGGCCTTCAGAGTGCGAAGTCAGGACGGGTCGATATTTACACATGACAAACCTTCCTCTAGGATCATCTCTATCTATTATAACAAACGCATCAAAATCCGTTGGGTAGTTTTAAAGATCTTAGCGTACATAAGGACAAACAGACTACGGGAAACGACTTAGTTTTATAAAATGTAGTCATTTATTTCCATGAAAAAACACAGAACTATTTTATTGGAACCGATGTTAGTCTAAAGGAAACTCGTATTTCTGTCCGTCTGTGTTGTCATTGTGGCCGGACAAGCATTGTTGTCCGCTTGGTCCGTCTCGGTTATTGTTCGGTTTTATCTCAAGTCTCCTCAAGCCGCGTATATGTATAGGTATACATATATGTATATACATGTATGAGCGTAGCGTTGTGTGATACACTAGCTGTTCGCCGGTGAATTCCAACGCGGAAACTTTGATACTCCTTTTACCACAAGGAGGGCAATTGTTGACAGTAGTTACCAAGGCTAAATCACGACCAAAATGTATTATGAATCGCGTATTTATCGTGAAAAATTTATAAAAGTTTTACAATGTTTAAAGCTTATTTTATTTACTTTGTAAATAAAAAAATGACAAATCAAAGCAAATTCTAAACTAAAGCATAGCCGAAAACGTTCCGTTAAAAGGTAAATACATTATTATTTAGCGCAATCACTCTCCAGGTGTCGCCATAAAAAACACGTACTTTTTTAATATTTCACGAAATGTTATAACAATTACAAATAAATTTGTTCCATTTACATGGTGAGAAGATTATAGTAATCGCATGAAATATTCAAATAAAAAATTACTTTAAAGGTAAAATCTGGAACAATTTTCTCTTTTTAAACAATATTCAATTGAATTTTACTCGAATATTTTTTCTCACAGTGCCCGTATAAATTTCATTAATATCATCGAGGTTTAAAGTAATGCGGATTTAATTTTAATTTCGTAGCGTATTTTTGTAATTCCAGTCATAAAAAAGTGTTAAAGTGCGAGTCAAACTTGCACTGAAGGTTCCAATGGCCAATCTATACTAATATTATAAACTTTGTTTGTTTGGTTGTAATGAATTCCAACTTGAATTCTTTCACCTCCGACCTGGATGAACATAGGCTTAAGAATTTCCCTCCCACGGGAAGGCGACCAACGGGAATTTAATATTTTTTACGAAAACCGCTATACATATGAAGCTGAAATCGGGCGTGGGGACAACGAGGAAGGACTAAATTTCCCATTCCCACGGGAAACTAACGGGAATTCATTTTTACGAGAACCGCTATACATATGAAGCTGAAAGCATATATGTTCATGGGGACAACGAGGAAGGACTAAAAACGGATTTCCCGAAATTCCCAAGGGAAGGGGACAAATTTATTTCCCGATATTCCCACGGGAAGGGGACAAACGGGTAGCGATACATATATTTGAAATTGGACCTGTAATTAGGGACCGAGGGAGTCATATTCCTATGGGAAGGGGAGTTACGGGTGCTATTTATACGAAGCTGAAAGATTGCGAAGCTCTAAGAAATTTCCCTTCCCACGGGAAGGGGACCAACAGTTCCAAATTTGAACCGGTTACATATAAAGTTGTATCTATGTATTGAATGGCCACTAGTATCATATAAAATACACACGATTCTGTTCCCGAAATAGATAACATGCAAACATATCTACTCTTTTTCGAGAGTCCTGACACACCTCATTGGCTTAATCGTCTTTCATGATATTTTCTTCATGTACGCACGTCGGCTTATGCACACATGGCTTTCCTCAAAATTTTATCCCATTTGATCAGAGAATATCCAAAGATCTTCCCCTTACAACCCTTCCATCCACTTTTCAAGTTATCAAATCGAAGAATATACAATGAAGTGGAGAACCTTTCCCTTTGAAGTCCCTTAAAAACCGGTTACTCTCATACGGTTGGCTTCACGCACAAACCTTACATAGGTACATAAGAAATAGTATTTTATACGCCTGAGTAGATATTGTAGTATTAAGTATAACTTGTTAACTTAGAGCTGATTTTTCCAAACGTCAGACAGCCTATTAAAAGAATAATGTTGATGATATCTTTCTGTAAATCTTGATAATGATAGAGACATCATCAACGTAATTCTTCAGAGAGGCTATGTTTGGAAAAATCAGTCCTTAGAAGAATATTTATTAAAAACACTAAAATAAGAAATATATCTATTGACTGAATTATTTCATATTCTTATTAAATAAATACGTCTATGAGTATAATTCGATATAAGAAACTAGTCTATGATATGATATTAAATTCCCTACCCCATATAAAGAATCCAATTTGTTTCGGAAAAACATTTTCAAATGACAAGGAAAGCAAAAAATCTATTTCATTATAACGTAATAGTAAACAAGAAATAACCCGTTCCCTTCTCGTCGGGATAGGACCATGGTATTGTGTTGACAAATAATACATGTTAGTGATGGAAATATGTCGATAGTTTTGACTTGATCGATAAACTGTCTAACTATTAGATCTCAATCATAACGTAATTGTAGCGGAGCCACTCATCGGACGCTAGAACTACAGTCTAATACAAATCCTAGAAAGTGATATCGACGATAGAAGAAGCTAGACTGCGATTGGAATATATACAAGGGCCAAACAATGTCCCGGCCAAATAAACCCCACAGAACTATCTCATTTATTTATCCACTTACTAATTATTATAAATGTGAAAGTTTTAGAGAATAAACATTTGCATGTTTGTTTCTCTTTCACTTAAATCTAAGTTACACAGCTTACATTAATTATCAGAATAAAGCATAGACTGTTAAATTCACGCAGATAAAACTACGGTGTCCACTTAACTTTATTATTAATTTTAAAATTATATTGGAATATGTCGCACGCATGTGATGGGTTATGCTTTATGTGACACAAGCACACAGCATTGATTTACTGAAGTTAAAAATAGGCATTATATATGTATAACTTAAGTATAACATAATCAAGACATATCACGTGTCGCGTAACTCAAGATATCCTTCCTCAATCCTTCCTTAGTGTCGTCAAGAAACGAAACAAAAACTCTAACAACTTCGCAACAACTGTAATATCATAACAAAATCTCGTACTTAGCAGACGTTTGCACAAAAAGTGAGAATCTCGACACTAAATATGTCACATCACTAATTCTGCCTCAATATTTAACCCATCTTTTCAACCTTATTTTTGTTTGCCTTAGACAAAAAATTAGATTATTTCGCAAGAGTAAATTATTGTGTTCTCAGCTTTTTCTGTGGTTAATAGAGGACCTTTGATGTTTCTGATTGATCTTGTATTAATAGAATGGGCTAGAGGACGATCTCGTCCCAGTCATAAACTGGACCCAGGAACGAGTTTGCCCATTTCTAACTTGATAATGGGAAACTGGACCCACTATGATTCAGTTGTTGTGACGATTATACCGTTGATGCTGCCTCGAACAATGCGAAATAATACACAAGTCCGTAAATATTTTTACGTCCTTATCCTCCATTGTACAAACTTGAGTTACAGATTTAGTATATTTAATAAATTCAAAGCATGTCTCACCATCCCCATTATTTATGGGGTCGGTGCAGTAAGATTTCTTTCGAAACTCACATCGCAAAAGATTTGAATTCATTGCCTATCTATTACATTAAATTAGCCAAGGATCACGCAAACAAAGCTAAGACCTTCTCCATTGAACCCAGTTGGAATGAATCCAAAACAGTACAAGGCTGGCAACCTAATGAGATGGTTACGTCCATTAATTCCGCCATGCCCGAGATATTGTTTCATATCTTTATTGTCATGGCTGTAGTTTCTGAACTGAACTAGGTATATCTGTTAAGACTCGCGCTGACTGTGCGACTTGATCGAGTTACATATAGACATAGCTGTGTTTCAGAAATGGAGGTAGCTAGATCTGCAGGATCATAAGCTAGATCTCACAGCCACTTTTAGCATCGTCTTCAGCCTATTGCAGTCCACTGCTGGATGTAGACCTCCTCCAGGACACGCAACAAGGATACGTAGTTCCTTGGTTACTCCTTCATCTGCTTCGGATGCAACGCCCGAGTTAGTGTTACCGGTACCAACGGAGGTACCACCACCTACTTCAGATAATGACAAATCGAGTACAGATGCGCTAGCGCTACCCATGTCCAGTGACGGCGAACCTGTTATAGATACGGAAATGAATTCCCCTCCCACCCCCGCATCGGATGAATGTTATGCCACCCCACCCCAGTCCCAGCCGATCAGGAAGTGTAGATTAGAAAAACCACCTAGATATTAGTTTTAAATTAAGAAGTAGATAGACAATTAACTGTGTCATTTAGATTGTCGGCTATTGTGTAACGATACCGGCTAACGATATTACAACTATGTACGCCGTTTATATTCTTTGAAAACAAAGACAGAGCAGCTGAAACTTCTAGTACAAAGTTACTCAAAACTCTAGTAATATATTCGAAGCGCTCTGTTCCCTTAAAAGCCTTACAAATGAAAACTGCCTCTGGAACTAACTTTGTAATTAGATTTGTCGTCTTTGTAATATAATTTATACAAATAGATTATTGTACTAGATTTTTACCATTCTAGTTAGTTGGGCGATGATCTAGCGACTTGTCGCTGATTTAAATCTGGCTGTAGGATTTCCTTTACGATCTTGCTGTTCTGGATCTCATTTATGTTCCATCACGCACAGCTTAAAGGTCTTGTGTCGTGGGTACTACTTACAGTAAGTATATAAACATCCATGACTCGGAAACAAACATCGATATTCATCACATCAATGTTTGCACCTACCGGGATTCGAACCCAGGACATATGGCGTCGCAGGCAGTCATTTAGGTTCTGAAAGAAGAAAAATACTAATTAAACTATTTAATTATTTGTTCGAATAAGCAAATAATAATAATAAATCCTTGCCTTAAAGTGCCGGCAGAGTAGAATTCGTACCACCCCATGTCTGCCCGTGGGTATCGTTCGAGGCGATTAAGGGTTTTCGGAAGGCAGCGCCTCCCGTGTCGACAACATAGTCCAAAATACAAACTGCGGTCACCAACCCGCCTGTCCAGCGTGGTGACTATGGGCAAATACCCCCCATGGCAGTCTTGTGGCGTGCCACGGGGGAGGCCTACGTCCAGCAGTGGACTGCAATAGGCTGATGATGATGATGATGAATAAACCCTTGGCATACAGGAATACTTATTCCTCTATACCCTTGGTTACTCATGAATTTGAGAACAAAAATAATGTAGGTACAAAAAAAATCTCAACCTTTTGATTTCTTACCCAAAGGTGTCGGTGTAAGATTACACTAAAAACATATTTAAAAATACATATTTTCGCCATACTTTTCCACGTCTAGCAAAGAATCCAATTACGAACGGCTATAAAAAAACTTTTTTCTTTCCCGCCAAAAAGGAGTCCTGTATGTTGCCGCATTGCGTAATAGGTGGCTGGAACGCGCGAAATATATAACACGTTATCTCCCTCTGGAGTGTCGTAGCTTTCACGAAACACTATTGGCATCCAACACACAATCACAGTTCCAACCACAGTTAAATTAAACTCTGGATGGAAATGACAAAGGACCGTGCTCCAGGGTAAGTGTAAAATTAAAAAAAGTTTGGCGCGACGCGTCGGCGTTCCTTTGCCGGTTGAAAATTAAAGATGGACGACAGATGGTGCGAAAACAGAAAGGCTGGCTTTAATTGCATTTGTAATTTGGAATTCAATACGATATCTGAGATTTCTGAGATTTCCTTATGGGGGTGGTGAAAGAAGGAAGCGCTTCTGACCCTGCCGGGCCACTAGATGTTTTTTGGCCCATGTATATATTCCAATCACTGTGAGAAACTTCGATATAGCGTTCTAGGATTTGTATGGACTGAGGATTTGTATGCGGGGCTTAGCTAGAATACATCCTTCCGTGCATGGCGTAAGAGTCGTCTAAGCAATTTAGAGACGTTTTTTCATTATTGATCCACGCGAACGGAGTCGCGGGCAATAGCTAGTGAGGTAATAAACGCGATGCACTATTTATTTAGTTTATAAATAGTGTGTCATCTATACTTCTAGGTACTATTAAGTGTGTTACGCAACAGTCCAAAATGCAATAACCTCAATACCTATTAAAAAGATGCATCACAAACTGGTTTGAATTTCAAATACATCAGCGAAATAAGAAAACTACGAACTTGACTAAAATTCACCACGAATCGAAACCAAACGTGACAACATAAAGAAAAATACGCTTGCATTTCTACACCTATTGTTATCGTACAGAACGACATCATTAGAAGGGTTGGAAATTTATTCTTAAAAAGGTGTTACCGTTACCCCGCCAATTGGACGTTTTTACACTAGACGATACGACCACGGCATTTCGTAATCTAGTTTGTCGTGGTTGTGTCGTCTAGTGGAAAAAAGAGCCATATGAGTACTGTTAAATACATATAATCACACCTTTATCCCTTACGGAGTTGGCAGAGCACCAAGGGCCGATAGAACAACATGGTGCCACTTCTGCCCAATTTTGATGGTATAGTTGTGATGTACAAGTTCGGTTAGTAGTGATAGGCCCCGGTGGTCAGCCCATCGCCTACAAAACACCAAGACCCTCTTGTCCCTCTACTGACTTGTACAGTATGTCCGGGAAGAGAATCAGCTGTAGTATTATACGTTTTTTTACTCCCAGAGCAGCATGGAAGAACATACATTATTGCTTCCAAAGAAACCGTTATCGTGTAGTGGCCGTGTCGTCAAGTGGAAAAACGCCCATTCTTATCTTAACCCAAGCACGCGATGTTTAAAATAAATGACCGTGGTAGATGACTTAGCTGAAATTACCAGTTTTGTGGTTTAACCGTTTTTACATCGTCAGCGTCTTGTCGCTTTAGAGATTCGGTGTGAACAAGGCCTCTTAATGAGGTAATATGAAAAGATATACCATGTGGTGTCGGCAGGGTAGAATAGCATCACCTCATGTCTGCCCATCGTAAGGGGCGATTAAAATTTTACGAGAGGTGGGCAGTAGCGCCTCCCATGTTGAAGACATTGTGTGAATATCACAATGCGGTCACCAACCCACGTCCAGCGTAGTCACTATAAATAGACGTAGTCTTGTGGCGTGCCTTGGAGGATAGGTCTACGTCCGGAAGTGGACTGCAATGGGGTGATATGATAATACAAATATCGAAATAAGGCATTTCAATAGTTCATAATACGACATAAATTAGTAAAATAAAGAACATTCTGGATTACGAGGTAACATTTATTTCGACCGTGAACTTTCGCCTTCAAAAACACTGTCGTACAATCAAAAGCTCATGTATTGTTTCGTAACTCAAAGGAAACTTTTCTCAATGCGCCAGTATAGGATATCTCTAATTCTGTTCACATATAACTTTGAACCCCCTTGAATGGGGCGAACAATATTTGTTTTTCCCATTTCACCTTGACGACTTTGTTTTACGTAACGTATGTTGAGCTATGAAAGTGTGTGAATGCGAGAACTTACGCAGCCTCGACCAAACATAAACTATAGAATTAGGATTGTTTGTGTCTTTGAAACATAATTAAAATATAATAAAAAATAAAACAGATGTTCTCCAGAATCCGTGATCACGCATACTTTTGAAGCAACTTTAAGTCGGTCAAATGACCTACTTCATTTTCACATTCACACTATTCTTAGGCATACAGGTTTTACATTATTTTTATAATCTTTTTGTTACATTAAAACTCTAATAAGTGATGATAATATCTCTCAATTTGGCAACAATCCGCAGTTTAGAAGAGTGAAAGAATTTTCGCCTCGTTTTATCGGTTCTCTACCCGGCATTACTAAATTTTCCGAAATTTACTTAATGTTTTCAGTTAAAGAAATTGTTTACACCGTTTAATTAGGCCTTAGATATAGACTTACAAATAAAATTTTAACCAAAAGATTATTTAAAAAAAAAGTTGCTCTCAATAAAGTTCAAATAACTGATCAACCCAAATGGAGAGTCACAAGTGATCTGAAAAATAGCAATGTGTCACACAATAACCAGTCCATTTAATTAGTCCAAGGATCCCCCGATACAATTGGCGCGGAGAGCAAAGATTACTGATAATCAAATGAAAAATATATTTCCTGCGAGTGATAACACTGTCGTATAACTCAACACAATGGTACATGTTCAGGATTTCCGCATTTGCCTGGCTGTCACCCACACCCTATACAGGGTGTTTTTTTGTGGCCACTCTTAACGAAGGGTACGTACTCTATACATCAAATAAAGTAAGTTTATGCCAAAAAAAATGCTGGGAATTTTTTTTTTTTTTTAAATTCCTTGATCGTGCAAAATTTATAGTGTCTAGTGTTTATGTTAGTTTTTTTTATAGACAGATATTAATTATTTTTCGTGAAAAAATCCCGCTACGCGCGTCTATGTACATTTATGCAGAAAAACGCAGTCTATTTACTCAACTTTGGACCCTAATATTTTGGAAACCAGACACTTCCCAGGTATGCTTCCATGGAGAAAAATGATCGTGATGATGAGGAGATTCCGTAGTTTTCGGGAACGTTGACGACCAAAAATCACCTGTATATGACATGAACTAAACGAATAATCTCAAAATTAAAATCAGGAATCATACCAAAAGCTCTTAGCAAATGGTTGCAAATCCAATCTGATATATAAAATTCTCGTGTTATAGTGTTTGTTCAACTCCTCCTCCGAAACGGCTTAACCGATTTTTATGAAATTTTATAGGTATGTATATTTGATAAGTCTGAGAATAGGGAAACGCATTTTAATATACACGCAATAAGCGACATCCACACGAACGCAGTCACGGGCAAAAACTAGTTTTATACTACATTTCCTCACGTGAAATGTAATAATATAACTGTGTAACAAAAGGCTTAATAAATACTATTATTTCCGGTTAATTTATTGAAGTGGGTTGAGTTAATCATACTCAAGTAAGTTTCACTCACGCACATGGTACTTTATTTACAAAGTTGGAAGTGGCCGCGCCTGCTGCGCCATTGGTCCTGGGTTCAAATCCAATATACAAGCCAAATGGATAGACAATATTTCGGATTATCTAAATGTATAAAACATTTGTCCTATACGACTGACGGATCAACGCACAGCCAAAACCATTGCATGGATCATTGAGACCTGAAATTTGAGAATATTTTTTGTACAACGTAGGCATTAGATAAGAAAACCATCCCAGAATTTCCTGCGGAAACTGGAGAAACGAGAATTCTCAAGTATACACGGACGGATTACATACACTCGTATACATACATATAATCACGCCTTTATCCTTTACGGGGTAGGCAGAGCACCAAGGGCCGATAGAACCACATGGTGCCACTTCTGACCAATTTTGAGGGTATTGTTGAGATGTACAAATTCGGTTAGTAGTGACAGGTGGTCAGCTCATCGCTTATAAAACACCAAGATGATACGGACGGATTAACATTCAATTAATTTAGTACAATCCAATAAAATTGGTCAGAAGTGGCGCCATGTGGTACTATCGGCCCTTGGTGCTCTGCCTACCCCATAAGAGATAAAGGCGTGATTATATGTATTATACTCGTATATATACAGGATGTTTTTTTGTGGCCACCTTTAACGAAGGGTACGTATTCTATACATGAAATAAAGTAAGTTTATGCCAAAAAAAATGCTGGGAATTTTTTTTTTTTTTTTTGTAAAAAAAAAATTTAATTCCTTGATCGTGCGAAATTTATAATATTCCGTAGAGGGTGATTTTTGGTCGTCAACGTTCCCGAAAACTACGGAATCTCCTCATCATCACGATCATTTTTCTCCATGGAAGCATACCTGGGAAGTGTCTGGTTTCCAAAATATTAGGGTCCAAAGTTGAGTAAATAGACTGCGTTTTTCTGCATAAATGCACATAGACGCGCGTAGCAGGATTTTTTCACGAAAAATAATTGATATCTGTCTATAAAAAAACTAACATAAACACTAGACACTATAAATTTCGCACGATCAAGGAAGTTAAATTTTTTTTTTTCAAAAAAAAAAAAAAAATTCCCAGCATTTTTTTTGGCATAAACTTACTTTATTTCATGTATAGAATACGTATCCTTCGTTAAAGGTGGCCACAAAAAAACATCCTGTATATTTAAAAACATATAAATATAGAAATAAAATAAAACAACACTATTTGAATGATGAACGTTCGTAGGTACGTTTTAGGCTGGGGGTACGTAAACCGACGAAATAGAGGATAGACCGCACTAGGCGGATAAACCCAAAGGGTTTTCGTTACCTAGTGATTAAGTGTTTTTATAAATAAATGTAACATGTTTATAATTTAATTTAATGAAATTAAAAAAATAAAGTAAATATTACTAATAGTCATCAGCCTATTGCAGTCCATTGCTAGACGTAGGCCTCCCCCAGAGTATGTCACAAGGCTACTTCCATAGGGGGGGTTTTTGCTCACAGTCACTAATAATATTACTATTACTTAGTACTGAATAACACTTTAGACTTAGTTTTTGAGGACCTACTGAAGCCAAAGGCAAAATTGTTCCTGTAATAGCAAATTACACAAACTACAGTAAAAAAGTACTTGTATGCACCTAAATATCATCTCTCGTTCTAAATTACACATTGATTTATATAAATGTGGCATCCAAATGCAATTTAAAACCGCAAAAGTGTAACACACGCAATCTATCATCCATACGGAGACAAGCGCGCAGACTGGACACAGGGTTGAGTTGACATTACCATGTGTGTGAATTTGACGTTTAAAAGTGAGACATCTCGCTCTCACCAAATTCATCATACAGGTGCTGATAGCCTATCAGAGGAATAAAGTTGATGATGTCTTTCTCTAAAACTTGATAATAATAGAGACGGCATCAACTTTATTCCTTTGATAGGCTATCTGACGTTTGGAAAAATCGGCCTTAAGTGGAACCAGCGGAACATAAAAAAAAATCTTTTTTTTATAACTGTCATCAGTTGATGGACATAAAGTCAAGACTGAATAAGTGGATATTGACTGTCGGAATAGCTCAAAAATTTGGGTATAACTCAATTTCTATGGGATATAGTATAGTGTGCAACAAAAATCTTTATAATTTTCTCTACAATTTTTGTTTCACTCTTGTATTGCGCTGCGTCATTTACTATGAAACGGTCCGTTTGACGCAGTTGACTATTTAAAGAACTAGCTATATCGAGCTTTTTCAAAAATACTGGCTGCATATAAAAATATACGTGGCTAACAAGAGAATTTTGGTGTCGTGTGTGATATTTAGATAAGAAAATAATAATCATATTTCAAAATTCAATGTTAGATTACCTGCCTTTTAATTAATTTCTATATAACTTGAATATCATCAACATCGAAATATATATCGGAAGTCTTTAGTATTCCTTATCATAGAAACAACTACCTTGTTTTTTGGTCCTGTGACCCTAACAAAACGATACCTATTCGAAAACAAATTAAAATTCCTAATTTATAGCAACCCACAAACAGCAACTTAACCAATCATCAACCCGTAACTACTAACAAAACCCGTCCTAACCCAACATTGTACATAAATACAAACTCCAATTTATTTTTTGATTACTCTTTTGTTTGCTCCAATGACGAAGTCCCTCGCACTTTCATATAACTAAACAATATTACATTAAACAGTGCTAAACTTACAAAGACACTAGCGCTAATGTCGGAGGTTATCTTAAATGTAGTGTAACTGAGCTGTAATGGCTGTGTCAACAGGGGATTCATGGCTGAATTGTGCTCGACAAATACGTAACAATATTTACGGCTAAAGCCCTGTGCTAATCCGGCGCTTCACTAGAATACATGAACTGCATCTCCTTCCGTGCATGTCGTAAGAGTCGACTAAGGAATTTGCCGGATGATCTTTAAAGACTGCCACTGATCATTTACATATTGTGACCCTTATTTTAAACATGGCTGTAGGATCTCTCACGTGATTTTGCAGCTCTCGCTACCCCATATCGGGAATACAGCTGTATGCATATGTATATTTATCTAGGTCAAGGTCCGGCATGTTTAAACGGTCAAACGACCTCATCTTTTCCAATTTACATAAGGTGAATCCGTATTGGACGCAATTAATGCGCCTCTACGCATTTTCCTGCTGTACAAAGCCCAATTTATTCCTCGACAAACTGTCCGTCCGTTACCGGTAGGTAATGAGAATGTCGGAGGGAAAATTAATGGTACCTAGGAGTACGCACCGCTTGTAGCGGTTCTCTTGGTACATAATATAGGTAGACTAAGTCTAAGGTAGTCTATAACGTACTAATCGAGGACGTACGACTGCATCGTCCTCGTAAACTTTAGAGTACCCCATTTTCTTATACATACATACACGAGTGCGCACGGTTGAGTTCTCAAAATGGCAAAGTAACGTAGATAGGTAATTCTATAGCCAGGTTTAGCATAGCAGAGACAGAAAATCCGTCGTCTTTTCGTGGCTTTGTCGGCGATCTCTTCGCCTGTGACACATTTAAGCTCCTTAGTCGATTTTTACAACATGCACGGAAGGAGATGCAGCTGATGTATTCTAGTGAAGCCCCGCATTAGTATAGGGCGATTGAGTCGACAATCAAAAACAAACAGCAATCTACCAGGTATGTATTTTATTGCCTCTCGGTGGGCAGCAGCGACTCCCGTGCTGACAACATAGTCCGAAAATTACACTGCGGTTACCAACCCGCCTGCCCAGCGTGGTGACTATGGGCAAAAACCCCCTATGGCAGTAGCCTTGTGGCGTGCCCTGGGGAAGGCCTACGTCCAGCAGTGGATTGAAATAGGCTGAAGAAGAAGATGTATTTTATTAGCCACCACACAATACACTTAACCTAATTTTCTTTTATGCTTTTAATAGAAAAATAATTATTTTACATGAAATTGTGCTCAATGTCAACATTTAATTCAATTTAATTCAAATTTCTAGTCCTATTAACTCCAACAAACCTATAATTTGATTGAGTTTTCACACAATTAACATCCCTTTTGTAACATAACTTAACCTGGGTACTAGTTACAGTTTGAATGGCATACCCCGAGGACTCGATTCTCATGTCTCTCGACATATTTCTACACTTGATATATGTATTTAGCTATAGGTACACAAAAGAAAATGGCGGAGTTATAAACAGCTGATAGTTCCTGTAGTATCTATGTATTGGGTACAAGGTACCTATGATGATTACTCCTTGAAACTTGATGCAATAAGAGTAGCATAGTGACTTGCCTAAAGAAAATTTGTTAGTTAACACACATGTCATTTTCAATTAATTAAGTTTCAATGAGTAATCAATGTCAGGTGTTAAAATACGTAAAATAAATTATTTTGTTTTCCGGATATTCGTATGAACATTTACGTCGAGTAATATGCTGATGCGGGCCTTCACTACAGTGCAGAATACAATACAATATAGAATTATTTATATACTAAAATAAAAAACTTCTATGCTGGTCTGGGAGTGAAAAAAAAGTATAATACTACAGCCGCTTCTCTTCCCGGGCATACTGTACAAGTCAGTAGAGTGACAAGAGGGTCTTGGTGTTTTGTAGGCGATGGGCTGACCACCTGTTACTACTAACCGAACTTGTACATCTCAACTATAGCCTCATAATTGCTCAGATGTGGCACCATGTGGTTCTACCGGCCCTTGGTGCTCTGTCTATCTCGTAAGGGATAAAGGCGTGATTATAATATGTATGGGTATATATGTAAAACAAAACACATCGCATAACATAGTTACAATACTTGGTTGGGTTAGGTTCCAGCTGAGCGTAGTGTTGCAGTATTGGCTGCAACGCTAATGTTTGTGTACAATCAATAGTACATCAGTGGCTCGATCCTTGCATGTTACAAGAGTCGACTAAGGAACTTGTCACCGATCTTTTACATCCTCTGTTTTACGTAATGTGGCTGTTGGATTACCTTTGTGATCCTGCATTTCTAGCTAGCCCATTTTTGTAACACAGCCGTTTCTATATGTATGTCGAGTTTAGAGATAATGTCGACCGACATGAGATTCGAGACCCTATTCTATATGCCACTGAATTTATTAAGGTCGCTCTTTTGTTTTGATGGGACACCGTAAGTAGGACTCTGGAAGCTGAATAATGGTCCGAATTTGCATTTGACTTGCTTCGTTTGTGTTGGACTAACATTTGCGGTTTTGATTGTTGCTGGACGAATTTGAATTATAATCGTTTAGGGCCGACTTTTCCAATGGTCACAATTTGATCATGTTTTTCTCTAAAACTTGAAAAGTGAAAGTTAAAAATGAAGATTGCATTTGCATAAAAGAATTAAAGTATACCTAAAAGCTCAGAAATCCACTCTGTTAGTAAAGTTTAGAAATAAATAGATTTCAGTCCAGAATGTCCAATACTTATAGCACTCAAAGAAGAAGCAAAACATTAATGACTATGGGATAGCCTAGAAAAATTTACGACTAAAACTATTGTTAGATGTTTGAAATCTCCTCCTAATTGAAACTGTAAATGTAAATAAAAATGGTAACACAGACCAATGAGGCAAGCACGAACTTTTCGATAGTCCATAACGCTATCGTCACACTGTCATATTTCATGGATTTTGCTTGCGAGTCGATAGAATTATGGCACGTAAAAAGGTTCATGCTTACTCTACCATATACGTGCGTATACGTAGGGTACACACAAAAAAACGCATCGATGTCGTCAAAAGTCATGATTCTAAAAAGTTGACGGTAACATTGTCCTACTATTCAAGCATGATTCAAGTAGCTATTTCGACGTTGTCAAAATTCAAAGGGTCAAATACCTAGGCTTATTTCCAAATTGCAAATGTAACTCGAGGGATTTGTCCGTAGGGTTCCAATCTCAGGTCGGTCAAAATAAAGCCAATTCTTATACGATCGATTCCTTTAGGTTGCGTACCTTCGTTGTTCTAAGCAAGGCAATCAGTGTATTTTACGCCGGGAATCGAATCTGAGATTTTTCGGTTTCCTATTATTGCAACCCCAATTTTCAGGACATAGGTAGTTATTAATTGTTTAATTGTATTGGTTAAAGTCTGATGTTATATCTTAGTTTTACTGTTAACATTTTTTTTAATTGTCTGTGTTGATGCGGGTCTTCACTAGAGAACCTACATCAGATGCATCTCTTTCTGTGCATATCGTAAGAGTCGACTAAGTAGCTTAGAAACGTTTTCTAAGGCATCTTCATAGATCTGACCGTGCTATGCTAAACGTGGTTGTAAGATCTCCTTCATGATCCTGCAATTCTGGCTACCCCATTTTTTGAACAAAAATATACATATATGTTATACATATATATGCGGGGAGAACTCCCTACTCAAGCCGTATAATTTTTGCTTTTCTGTACAATTAATTGCGGTCATTAAATAAATGAGAACACATACTCGTACGAGTAATACCTAAACCGTTAAGATACACAATTTCCCACATGTTTTCCTTAACATAGTATAGGAATTATTGTAGGCTAGTTACATACTTCACATTGCTACAGATATATATATATATATATAGCGTCGATTATCCGATCTATGGTGGTTCGCTATGGTATTTTCGGATTATAGAACCAAAATTCAGACAACATAACCTACCCTCAAAATTTCAGACTCGAAATCACATCAAATAGGTCCTCTAGCTTTTCATAGCTTTTCGCTTAACCTACCCTTTCTGTTACACCCTGTATACAGCCAATATAGTTGAGTTTAGAAAATACGGTGATTAGTCTCAACCGAACTATTGCTACTCAAAAAAAGCCCTGCCCATAAACTGGTCTAACGACCGAAATACAATGAAATGAAACGAAATGAAGTTAGACAGCCGTAGTACGTACGAGTAGCTCCGGTAAGCGGTCTTTTGATTGATAATAATACTACAGCTGCATCCATTCCCGGGCATACTGTACAAGTCAGTAGAGGGACAAGAGGATCTTGGTGTTTTATAGGCTGACCACCTGTCACTACTAACCGAACTTGTACATCTCAACTATACCCTCAAAATTGGTCAGAAGTGGTACCAAGTGGTTCTATCAGCCTGCTTGGTGCTCTGCCTACCCCATAAGGGATAAAGGCGTGATTATATATATATGTATGTTAACATTGCGGGTTACATGCTTACGCTGCGCTTGCCTATACGTGGTCTCCACTCTAGAACCTATTGGCTCCATCGGTCATTGATTCTTTGCGTTATGTGCCATGCCCATGCTGTCACCGTTAATCTTATCTCAGTTGAGATTGGCTGCCATGACCGAAATCTGGTCAGAAGACATTATTATTATTGTGTATTATATTCCTCTATGTTATTATGAACCTAATTAAAAATATTAGGGAAAATCGAATGGCGCCAGTCTTTTTAGTAGTTTTTAGTGCGAGATGACGCTATATAGGTATAATACTCAATTAAACGGTACTTACTTAGTAGTACTAAATGAATGATATGTAAATAATAAATGTACTGTTATTTCTATACTACGTCGAAGGTAAATATATATCCAACGATTTAGTGAAAACAATACGGGTCTCGTCATAAATTCTACCCTCAAATGGTTTAAGAACCGCCCCTAAAGGGTTCGTAATATGGTTGGTGACATGTTGGTTACTGTTTGATTAACCCTAACAAGAGCTCCGCCTTTTATAATTAGGATACCTACAGGTGGTTGCGTCGCCAGTCGCGCAAGCATTTCTACCTTTAAGATGTCACATACTGATATACTATAGCCTTATACTAAGATTCCTAAGGGCTTGGGGCTTGGGTACTAAACAACGACATATACAGGATGTAAAAAGACAACAATGTTTTTTTAATACCTCGTATTCTTTGTAAGGATACGATCATTTTCTTCTATGGAACCAACCCTGGGAAACGACAAAAAAATTATAAAAAAAAACTGTCATTTTATTGCAAGTAATGTATTCGTTTGATGTGCAAAGCACAAATGTACATAAAAAACCAACATTATAACATTTTGACATGGTATCTTAAATTATTATCAAAATACTCTTTAGGAAAATTAAAACAAACAAGAAAATTTAACAGCGCAATAAAACAATGCGAAACGAACAATAAAAGTGTCAAGAATTAAATGAAATTGTAAATAAGCATTATAACCCCAAAATATTAATTGCACGGGAGTCGTTATATAGACAATTATTATGGAAATTTGGACCGGACATGCAGGGGCCGGCCAGCCTCAGCCGCGGCGGTGAGCGTTGCATTCACCTGCTCCTCAGCTCGAGGGCCCCCTTGCACCTCCGCGCCTACGCGCTTTTACATTGCACTCTAGGGGTAGGGGAGACAAGGACATATTTTCTAGCACTAAAAGATGTTTCAGGTCAGACTTGATTAAAATTATTAATAATAATCAATCAATCACACACACATACACACACACATACACCCTACACGGCTGTCATTTTACTAACACACTAACAACTTTAAGTACCTAATATGTATCATTATTTAAGTAATCTAATAATATTTTTTCTCTCTCATTATTATTATTATATAAAATGAAAATCCATAAATGGCAGTATGTTATGATGATAGAATGCTAAACTCTGTTCTAAGTGCTGTGGATTTTGGTAAATAAAATAAATAATAAAAATAAAAAACTGCGTGGAGTCGGGGTAAACTGAGTCGATTTAATTGCCTGTTTTTTTTATTCATCCTAATTTTTGTTTTTAAATAATGCTCTAGAAAGATTCCTATTAACAATATTATTATAAACCACCATTCAGTCTAACATACATTATACAATATAACACTTAGGACATGTGACTTTATAGCAAGAAAAATTAGGACATCTTATCATTATAGCACCCGATTTTATGGCACCAAAGTATTAGAATTAAAGACGATTAGGTAATATACAATTTCGTATACGCGAACATTATGGAAAGTGATGATTATAGCAAACTTGTTAGGGATTATGATTTTCGGACGATCGATATTCGGAGAAGAAATCGACTACCGCATTTTAGATTAGTTTACATAATGTTATAAAATTACTAATTTTGACTGATTTCCTAACATTACTGTCAGCCGACCTGTCAGTAGGCAAGACATATTTTACGAGTACACAGGCGTTTTGATGAGATAATATTTTACAGCTCCATTTTATAATTAGTTTAATAAAAGGCTTATTCTATAAGTGCATTATTAAAATTACTAATTTTCGACTGATTGATTTCCTATCAATTCAATTTCTGTCATCGATTTCATCAGAATCAATCGATTTAGTTTGTAATGTGAAAAGTGAGTGAGTATTATACCTATAGGTACCTATATATCAATAAATAACTATACTAAGGTATATAGCTTTTACAGTAATGTCTTTTATAAATTAATAAATAAAAAAATAAAAAAATATTCACACACTACACAACACATTAACCTAGTCCCACAGTAAGATCCCTAAGGTCTTGTGTCGTGGGTACCAAGCAACGGTATATAAATACATAGATAAGTATAGAAACATCCATGACTCGGAAACAAACATCGATATTCATCATATCAATGTTTGCACCTACCGGAATTCGAACCCAGGACCTATGGCGTCGCTACCTACTAGACCAGTCGGCCGTCCAATCTTTTAAATTTTAAATTTGATCACTGAATATAAAATGCGTTCATCATCATCGTCAATTATTTTGATAATACGTGGTTGTGGGATCCCATTAATGATATTGCGGTTCTAGCTACCCCATTTCGGCTATTTCAAACTTCAAAATTCAGTACGTAAAGTACAGTAACGGCATACAAAACCTATTTTTCAAGTTATTTCTGTGAATACAAGCATTTCATTGAACCACCACTGTGCGTAATTAAATTATATCATCTGGTGAGGTACAAATTATAACTCCAAGAAAATAGACTTTATTACAGTTCCGTAGGATTGGTTTTCAAACCTTCCTGGTAAGAACTAATATACAAAAATGTACGTACAAACCCCTCATTTATTCCATACCAGCAATTCCACTGAAAACCATTTTCCTCAACATGTCATTCCGATGCTTTGTAGTGATGTGCCCACTAATTTACTTACGATATCGATAAGATAAATACTTTCGCTTTTATATTTTACATACGTACATAGTCACGCCCATTATCCCCCAAAGAGGTACACACCCACTTTTGACCAGTTAGCCTATAAATACCCACATGGTAAGGGGTGACCCTACCGCCGCTTTTCAGGCACAAATACAACAATCTAGCGACCAGTAACGAATAGGAAATGTATCCGTGCCATTCTTAATAGGTATTATTCGCTTTTGTAATTTAATTTAATTAATTCGCCTCTTGTAAAGTTTTTCTGAAAAACGACTACGGGTAAGATCGAGATATCCTCAAGTATTGTTATTACTTCCTAGAGATTTCTTAGCAGAACAGAAAATGTTATTCTGAAATGAAACAAAAAATCTTTTTGTTTGAGTAAACAAGAAATGCTTTTCTGAACTACTTTATAGTTTACAACTTCGTATCTTAGTGAAAGTTTAATGGTCTTAATATCTTTTTGAATGTTTATATCTACTCGTACTTCTAAGATTCTCGTCTCACATAAATACAAAATTATAATTCCACAAATATGAGTAATTTTATCTGAACATGAATAAAAATTAGAAAAAATTTAATCTTCCATCTATTCTATAATTTTTATCTATATATAATAGATACGTTATGTTATTTTGTATATATCGTATGTTGAATTGTTTCATGGTCATTTCATGAAACATTGTGCTGAGGGATTCACTGTCTATTGTTTGCCGACATTTGGCATGATATGGTTATAGCTATCGGGATGATTAAAAATAACGTTTCTCTATGGGCAACTGATCATTTCAAAATGAAGTGGTCAAGAATTCGATCATCCGAGTAAAATAGTTTGAATCACCGGTGGCGCTCATGTGTGAAGAGAGGCGCTGGTTCACGGTATATTAGACAGATTGGATTACTTGGGTTCAGGTCCCACCTGGGCTTTTGAAGAATTTTTTCCATTTCTTCATATTAATATATTATATATTCTTATTATTAGCTAAATAGAAAAAAGGGAAATAGATTTCTGACGTCAACCTAATTTTATGTATCGATAAAAAGATGTCTAGAGATATTCCAATGATAAAATATAACTTTCCCCCACAAAAATCTTATTCTAATACAAAATCTACAGACGAAGCCAATTTTTGCGTGGATTGACATAATATATTTATATTCGATCATTTATATTTCGTACTGCCCCAGCACTTCACATTCAAATGTTTATGACCATTGACTTGTTGATAGACTGCACAAAAGTTCAATCTGCTTACCCTGATTATTAAGTAATAAACACAAACTTATATCACCTCATTCGCATAGAGAAAAAACTGCGTATAAATTTTGGCCACTCGCGACCAAGACGAATCTACGAGTAATGAAACAACTGAAGATCAAATGCTATGAGCGTTCTAAAGAAATATACATACACTCGAATCATTACCTTCATTCTGGCGCGGTCGGATTATTATATCAGACCAATGCTATATAGTGGGCAGCAGTACCTCTCGTGTTGACAACATAGTCCGAAAATCCCCCGTATGGCAGTAGCCTTGTGACATGCCCTGGGGGAGGACTACGTCCAGCCGTGGACTGCAATAGGCTGATGTATGTGATGTGTTTTTAATCCGAAGTTTATCGACAACAGCACATCCCTATAAGACACATGTAGCACAAAACGAATTACAAATAACTGCCGTCTGTGTGTCATGAAGGAGGATTTATTAAGTACAGTCTGCTTTCAGACAATTGTATGCTTTTTATTGGAACTACGCCTAATTATTAGTTTCTTAGTATGTGTCTGGAATCATTATTTTTCCTTTTTCGTAAGGATATTGAGTTAGCCAGTACTGCAAGATTCTTAATGAGATCCACACAGTGACAAGTTGATAGCTCATTGCCTAAAAAAATATGCGAGTTCCATGGTCTACTCTTATGACATGCACGGAAGGAGATGCAGCTGACGTATTCTAGTAAAGCCTCGCAATAATACAAGCCAAGATACAAAGTTAAGGTTTAATACTAACAATTTAGCTTTAAAATTAAGATCTTTGAATAAAGAATTTAATATTTCTTTAAGTAATGTAGCTCTGTCTCCACCTTCAGAAATATATATTTTAGTTGGCATATACCATAACATAGGATACGTGAGCCCTGGGGGTTTACTTTGACCCAAAAACGGGACAACAGTATTATTAACGTAAAACTGTTTTAATATGTATAATACTAAAATACGGCGAATAGCACCATCCATGTCTTCCCGGGGATATCGTAAGAGGTGCTTAAGGGTTTCCGAGAGGTGAGCAGCGCTTCCTTTGTGAAAATCACACTGCTGTTACCAAACCGCCTGTCGAGCATGGTGACTATGGATAAAACCTTATGGCAGTTATTATGGCCTTTTGGCATGCCCTAGGGGAGGCCTACGTCCAGCAGTGATTTATTTATAATCTACCTATATATATACCATTACAAATTGATGGGCATCACATAAACTACTCCAGTCCACGCGGACGGAGTTGCGGGCATCCACTCATTAAATATACATTACATATAAAACATTTTTAAACGCTTGCCATTATTTTGGCTTTGTCCTTTACGTTAGGTAAGGTACAAAATTCCCGTTCCAGACCACGTTTCACGTTCTGGAAACGGCAAAGCGAACGTTTTCCAAATTCTTGCAACACTAACAAGCCACGTCAGCTTTGAGCATACTTTAGCGATAGTTTTACAAGAACTCTGCATGGCTGATAAAATAAACATACGTACATAATACACACTGCAGTATCTCCAAATTGGAGTAGCTCTAGATCATGAAAGTGATCTTAGAGCCACGTTTAACATATCTGATAGAAAACTATATGGAGTGTATCAAAGCATGGGGTATCATCTCTGAAAATGAAAACATTACGGGACTTGTGACATTATGGGACCACGTTAATGTGAAGTGTGTGAATATTTCTTTATTCAATACTTATTAGTCTTTGGATGGGCGTTTTTCCACTAGATGACACGGCCACGATACGATCACGACACGACACGGTCACGGCTAAATGTATCAGATAGTATGACTAGATTTTCCATTAGACGATACGACCACGACACGGTCCCCCATATTAAATGACGAAAGATCGTGATCATGTCGATGTCGTATCGTCTAGTGGAAAACCGCCCGTTGCTTGACATACTTTTCACATAAATTACATGTTCCCTTGAAAACAAGACAGTTGTGTCATCCAGATAAAAATCGCACATGTGAACCGAAACCTCGTGTCATTGTACTATTTAGCAGTATCATGCTTGCGAGTACTCATTAATAACACAATACAATCAAGCCCTTTGTTTATGACAACAATGTGCCAGTCATAAAGGTCTCCGCACATTATACCGACTCGACGTCTAAACACCGGTAAAACTAGTCAAAACAAAGTATCAGTAACAATTTGCTAGCCTAGCTTATCGTCAGAGAGATTGCCCGAGATCTTTAGTCTACTTCTAAGATATTCACGGCAAGAGAGCTACACGTATTCTAGTGAAGCCTCGTACCAGCACAGGACTGGCTAGATTAGTATGAAAGCTAGGTTATTCACAATCCATCCAGCACATACATAAAAAATCACGCCTCTTTCACACACGCACATTCAAGCACATTTTCTCAAAATATTGCATCAGCTGCATTTACTTCGTCGAATCGATGTATTGTGTAAAGACCTTTATACAGCTAAGTATAACAACGGTTCTTGTAATCTAATTGACGACGCATTCTATGAGGTTACAAAGGATTTATCTATTGGCTATTAGTTTAATTGAACAGGCGCAATTTGTAGTAAGTAGTAAATATGACTGCTGAGCCTAAGGTCCATGAACAATAATAGTGACTACATGTATAATTAGAAGTAGTTATGTACCATCTCATAACGTGATCGTCATCATCGTAAATAAAAAAATTGCCAAATCATTTTCTCTATACTCTACTTTATATCTAATTACTAGAATATCTCATTTATCTATAATAATTTTATATTTCAAACTAATATGTAGGTATTAACATTTTTTATTTTATATTTTGATTGAGGGTATAAAAATGATTTGCAATCTAGTTGGTTCGGTAGATAGAACTAACATGGAAAACTAATCCTGATGATGCCACGGGTGTTGGCGAAACATATGTCGATTAAAGTTTTAATTGGTTTT
Organism: Carposina sasakii; assembly: GCA_014607495.2. Classification (NCBI taxonomy): domain Eukaryota; kingdom Metazoa; phylum Arthropoda; class Insecta; order Lepidoptera; family Carposinidae; genus Carposina; species Carposina sasakii. Next base: position 2,720,905 of record CP053174.1, on the reverse strand, counting down.
CGGATTAGCAGCTATGTATTTATGGTTGCATGCTAGGTGCTTGGATCTGGCTTCTCGTTGCGACTGTAGTGTCTTGTGTTCGTGATCATGAGTAGGCAGAAAATCCGAGGGTAAGATCCCTCAATAGAGATATTGTTTTCTCATCAAACTATCGAATCGGATTTTGACAAAATCAGCTTATAACGCGGAAGTTAAATTCACAAAATGGTTGACAAACATTTTCAGACTGCTTTAAGGAAGGGGTTAACATATCAACCCATCACAATACAAACCTTAAAAAGATAGATTCAGAACAAATCGTAATAAGCGAGTACGCTTCAAATAGATATCAGAGGGGTAAGCACGGACCTCTCGATACTAGTAGTTATGCAGCGTAAAAAGGTGCGTGCTTACCCCACTGTATTGCGGCCTCCATATTCGAATAACTTCACGGCGTGTACGTACAGTCGTTGAAAAAATGGCGTTCCTTTTCACGAACTGCGAATTTATTCATGAGACGCGGCTTCAACTTTGATTTGTTGCTTGTGACTACACCAATAGGGTTTTGAATTATTACACGTAAGAAGGGAACTTTTACAAACCTTTTTTTCACGAACTTTGTTAAGAATTTGTTGGCTTCGCACTGGGGTTATCAATTAGTATTGACGTTTAGGATTTAAGCGTAGGTAGGTTAAAGTGGAAATCCTACTCTAGTTTAACGACGTAGACAAAGAATAAACACGTCCGAACTTAAGTCACTAGCGACTTCTAGATGTAGTGCTTTAGTGGAGAAACAAACAAACAGACAAAGATAGCATTTTGATATTTTACAGCCGCGGCCTTTTCGATCGGTGATCAGAAAAGGTCCGGCGAAATCGACGCCACTAATGTGAAATGGGAGGGTAGGCACTACTCGTTGTTCAGGTAGACTACCCATTATTGGATTAATTATTTTTGCCTTTAATCGTTTGCACGTAATGCATGCATTAACTGTGCTCCTTGCTATTACTCGACCCCTTATTGGCCAAAATCTGTCATGTATTGAATTTAAAAGTAATTGGGGACCGCAATGTAAAAGTCTTTCATGTTCATGTCTAAAAAGTAGTTTTGTAAAGTGATGGCTCGGGTGAATTAAAGCTGGATGTGTTTTGTTATAACTCAAACAAGACTGTTGAAGACGTCCTCCAACTCTCAATACACCATCGTCATCTAAAAAGGGACTAAGCGACAAGATTGAAGATTTCAAAGGTAAGTTTTGTTTTTTGTTTAGTAATTGTATTTCGTTATTAAAATATTCTGATTGTGATTGTTTGGTTAGGTAAATTAATGAAGATTCCAACTCAGAAGCAGATAAAATACCAGTTAATTTAGACGAATTTCTTAAATTATGAATAAATCTTAATATATAGGCTGTAATTCTTTGTAATGTAGGAAGTTTAGAATAATTTTCAACATTTATTAAATTGGTTCTATTTGTAAATATAGTGTATGTTTTTATTTCAGGTACATCTATAGTAGTTTCTGGGTTTCGAGGTCAAAACGAAGAGTCCTTTAACAAGAAAGAAGGGCCTTCCCACCATGATGCACATGTGTTTGCATCTTGTAGTTGTTGCGGGTTGACGCCTCTAGACGCCAAGTCTGCAGGATTGTCAATGCCAGGTACATGTCTCCAAGTTCCTTTAGAGGTTAACTCCTGAATTTCTCCTACACGATTGGACACGAAGGTTTTTAGATTGCGTGGTTGTGAAGCTAGCCAACCTAAAACAACTGATGAGTCGGTCCAACAATAGACATCATCGATTTGACAGCGGAGAGCCTTTAAAACTTTGTTGCTAAGACGGGCAGATAGCAATGCTCCGCAAAGCTCTAATCGAGGTATGGTGCATGGTTTTAGAGGAGAAACCTTAGTTTTGGCACAAAGCAGACGAGTGACAACCCTACCTGCGGTGTCAAGTGACCGCAAAAAATATGCATGCAGCATAAGCGTCTTGAGAAGCATCTGAGAATGCGTGAAGTTGTATAGATACAGGATCATTGTTTAAGACGAATCTTGGAATTTGTAGAGAAGTTAAACAAGATAAATCATTTACGAACTGTTTCCACAATTTTTCTATATCTGTCGGTACTGGATCATCCCAGTCAATATTTGTAGTCCATAACCTTTTCAAGATTATTTTGGGAATTATAGTACATATACTCAATAAACCTAGGGGATCAAATAGCTTTGAAGAATTTGAAAGAATAGATCGTTTAGTTATTAGTGAGCCAACCTCAACATTAAGTGAAAATTGAAAGAAATCAGATGAAGGGTGCCATATTAGTCCTAATGTATTTATAGATTGAGAACTAAAATCTAAATCTTTAGGCATTGCAGTAACTGTGCTCGTTTCTAGAATCGATGGTATATTAGTGCGATATTTTCTAAGAGGAAAACAAGCAGAGTCTAGTTTGTTGGTAACCGAGGAACAAATAAAGGATAAATGATCTGGACTAGAACTACCTGTTAATAAGTTGTCAACATAAATATCGTTTTTTATTATATTAGCAACTACTTCGTCATCGCATTCTAGAGAGAGTTGTAATAGGCACCTGGTGCTTAAATATGGAGCTGAAGCTGTGCCATATGTCACAGTGTTAAGCTGGAGTGTCTTAATGGCTTCATCCGGGCTGTCTCTCCAGAGGATGAGTTGATAATTTCTTTGATTAGGCTCGACGTACACTTGGCGATAAAACTTTTCTACGTCTGCTGATAGGACATATCGGTGTTGACGAAACCTAATAAGAATTGAGAATAGCTCATCTTGAACAGTGGGACCTACACACTGTATGTCGTTGATAGACTTACCGGTGGTTGTTTTAGCGGATCCATTAAAGACGACTCGTAATTTAGTGGTTTCGCTATTTTCACGAAGCACTCCATGATGTGGTAGATAATAACCAGTTGCTGGTCTGTCAATTTCAGTGAGGTGGCCAAGAGTCTTATATTCGTGTATGAAGTCAGAATAAAGTTGTTTATAACTAGGTTTATTGAACATTCTTTTCTCACTGGAAATAAATTGTTTTTAGCTTTATTATATGAGTCACCTAACGACTCGACTGACTCCTTGAAGGGGATTCGAACATAAAATCTCCCATCGTTGTCACGATAGGTGGTTTTGACGAACAGGTCCTCGCAGAACTTCTCCTCCAAGGAATGGGGTTTAAATGTGGGCAGCTCCTCGAGCTCCCAAAACTTGGAAAGTTGTTCCTTTATTTCAAGAGAAAAATTACATGAAACTTTGCCAGAACCGTGACTGGTACCTCGTACGGGACCAGCCACCAACCAGCCTAGACTAGATTCCTGAAGAATAGGATTATTCTTGCCCAATTTAATTTGTTGGCCCCGACTATGTCCCAGAAGACATCTGCACCTAAAAGAAGATCGACCTCTGACGGTCGGCAGAAGTTGGGATCCGCAAGGCATAAAGAAGAAGGGATATCCAATTTGACGGATACTGTAGTATTGGGCAACTTGTCAGTGATGTGTGGCACTATGAAGCATGAAACCTTGACCTTGAAAGATGAATTTATAGATTTGAGTTCAAGATTACAGCGTTCTGTTAATTCAAAGGATATATTATTGAGACCTGAGATGTAGCGTGAAGAAGACACAGTGATAATACTACCAATCCTCTTTTCTGCAGATTTTGTCAGAAAAGACGATTGACTGCCGCTATCTAGCAGAGCTCGCAAGATGTGTGTTTGACCATTGCCATAAACTTCGACGAGTGCAGTAGAAAGAAGAACCTGACTTGAGGCGACTGCAGACAATGTGACAGAAGATGATATATTTTCAGAAGTAGACGGAGCCATGTCAATAGTAGAAGGTAAGGTATTAGTTTGAAGTGAAGTTACTTCCGGTAGACTTTGTTGTTTATGTAACATAGTGTTATGTCTTTTTTTACAGATACGACAACCACCTTCAAGACGACATGTGTATGTTTGATGTCCAGTACGTAGGCAGTTGAGACATAACTTCCATTTTCTAGCATTATGTGCGCGTTCGTCGACTGACATTGATTTGAATATCTGACAATTATAAAGTTTGTGATTATTATTACAAGCCAAACACTTAAACGAGAGCGGTACCTCTGAAACTGCAAAGGATTTCATTCTGGGAGGTGAGACAGGAAATGAAGATCGTCTGTCGATTCGCTCGGGCTTCTTCGACTGAATTGTTTCCAAAACATCAGCGCGACTGCTAAGATATTCAGTGAAATTTTGTAAGGACGGCGAATTAGCAAAAGAGTTCCTATGCTCCTCCCACTTTCTAGCAGTAGTGGGGTCCAACTTAGCTGAGAACATAAAGATCAGAATTGTATCCCAGTGACGGGTTGGTTCTCCAAGAGATTCTAGCGCACGTAAGTTTTTATAAATATTGTCTACAAAATACCTTAATGACTTGTCTGATTCTCTTGACAAAGGCTCAATGGAAAATAATGATTTTAAATGATAATTAAGTAAAAGACGCTTGTTGTTGTATCTCTCGCAAAGCAAATCCCAGGCAATATTGTAATTGTTTCCCGAAACTGTAATAGAATTGACAACAAATAACGGCGAACCCACAAGATAAGATTTCAAATAGTGATATTTTGCAATGTTGTCTAATTTAGTATTTGTATGTATTAGTGACAAATACGTGTCCCTAAACTCCAACCATTTTTCAGGACTTCCGTCAAATGGAGGAGGAACCTTGATGTCAGGAAGTTTCAGATTGGATGCGTGATGACAGCTGGAAGACTCAGGTTGAATTGATTCCTGTGGTTTGTTTACATCATTTAATTGCTGAATCAACTGTTGTGCTTGAGAAATGAGGTCATAAAAATGGTTTTCTATTTCCTCTCTAATCAATGACTGTGAGTCTGAATCGTCCAACTGCTCAATCTGACCTTGAATTTCATCAAAGGTTGAAAATAAAAATTCTAACTTGTTTAATCTTAAAGTTATTTGATGGGCTTGCAGTTTATCAATTCTGCTAATATCAGTTATTAGCAACGGTTGTAAATAATTTTTAAATAAAGTTAATCTGGATTTTATAGTTCCCCTTTGTCTAATTAACTCCTTTATATTAATAGTTGACGTCATTTCAATAATTCAATAACTAAAGGAAGTTTAGATGTAATATATCAATTTTTATTACTATGCAGGCAAATGGTAGCTACAAGTTTTGCGTTATAAATAAGTTAAATTCTCTAACCTTAGAAATGTAGATAAAAGTATGTCTAGCCAATGATGTTCACAAACCAGTTAACCAGTGCATTCGCTGATGACTCACGGGTATACCAGCCGGGCAGAGGTAGTTCCGTTCATGCAATGCAATGTAATCGTCACCTGGAATGTTTGGTAAACTGTCTAAGTACACAGATACTTCAAATAAGGGCAGACAATTGGTAAAAAACAAAATGAAAATTAACCTTTACAAGTTAACCTTTTTATGATTAGAGGAAGGTATGTATGGTAGGCTAAGACAAGTGAAATTATCTATTTTAGCTATGTATTTAATTAATTAAACCAAAGAAAATTAAATTATGCAATAAAGGGGACTGGTTTAGCAGTTGCTATCAGCAAGTACATAGGCAAGAAGCAGCTGATATTCGTATTTGCTTATAATGCGAAAATGAATTTGAAGCGTATTTTAAGTTATTTATGATTTATGTATTCGTAATAATGTATATTTTCTTTGATTTTGAGAGATTAATGTACAACTAAAGGATATAATAAGATAATTATGAAGTAGGTAGGTAGCACAATGGACTGTGGCCGACACTGTGATTGCGTAACCAAAATGAAGCTAACAAACGGGATTTGTTAATTACGCAGTACAGACAAATGTACGTATAAGTAGCATCAACGATGCAGACACAAATTGAGGAGGTTTAAGGAAGATGAATAGGAATAGGAACGGGCTTACTTTCCATGTATTTGACGAATCCAAATGGCTGACACTTTCCTTTAACGTGTCCACAACTCGATGATGTAGATTTGCAGATGATGTCCTGTCACGGTCGCCAATTTATGTCTCAGCGAACATAATAAAAGATGTTTAGAGTCTACACGTATATTTGTTCCACAATCCGGTACAGTACTTATTGTATTTTATATAAATTTGTGCAACACAGAGAGGCTGATCTGATGCCGGTTGAAAGAAGACAGCTGTCAAAAGTCGAATGTCAGGTAGCAGGCTTCCGAGGCTTCTAAGATTTGCTATATTTGTTAGCATAGGCGTTAACATAAGTATTATAAATAAATTTTTCAGAGAATGTATTAATATAAAGGTATATCCCTAAATATGTTTAAGGCCACATATAATATATTTTTTCTGGGATTGGCCCACCACTCATTCCCGCCTCTGCAACTCCTGTGAGCCAGGATCCACAGAGGCGACCAGAAAAATGCATAACATAGCATAGAAAATCCAGGGGGGACCTAACTTAAAACTAATAGAAAAACAGAATGTGAAGTATGAAGATAGGTAGTTATGCTTAATATGACATTAAGCACTGACTGACAACTACTTTATGTTACCTATGAGTTATATAGTATATTATAACTTTCAGTTTTGTGCAACAAAATAAAGTGTTTCGTATCAGTAGGCCAAGATAATGCCTAAAATATAATATTTTATATAATACACGAGACACAAAAAAGCGTTAATAACTGATCATCTCTTGGAAAAAGTCATGAGTAATTCAAAAATCAGCAATGTATAAAACTTATACTAAAGGATGATTTTTGGTCGTCAACGTTACCGAAAACTTCGGAATCTCCTCATCATCACAATCATTTTTGGTCGTCAACGTTCCCGAAACCTTCGGAATCTCCTCATCATCACAATCATTTTTGGTCGTCAACGTTCCCGAAACCTTCGGAATCTCCTCATCATCACAATCATTTTTCTTCATAGAAACATACCTGGGAAGTGTCTGGTTTCTAAAATATTAGGGTCCAAAGTTGAGTAAATAGACTGCGTTTTTCTGCATAAATGCACATTGACGCGTGTAGCAAGTTTTTTTCACGAGAAATAATTGTTATCTATTCATAAAAAAAACTAGCATAAACACAGGACACTATAAATTTCGCCCGATCTAGTAATAAAAAAATAAAAAAATTATCATCATTTCCCAGCATATTATTGGCATAAACTTACTTTATTTGATGTATAGAGTACGTACCCTTCGTTAAGGGTGGCAACGAAAAAACATCCTGTATATCGAGTCACACAACCAGTCAATAAATTGGCGCTGATAGTAAACATTGCGGAAAAGCATTTTAATGTATTTCTTGAAAAATACTGATGTAAACAGTCAACTCAACATTATGGCACTTGTACATAATTTCTATATAATTCTGACTATCCCTCTCATTATAAAATACACATTGAATTATTTATTACCTAAGCTTGTTTCAAGCAAGTAAAATACACATAATAGTTATTTCGATGCACGTAGTTACAAATTCAAAAACGTATTTTACTAGATTTTACTTTACGGTGAAGCTTTAGAACAGTATTTACTATAATAACCTGAACATACAGGGTGTAAAAAGACAACAATGTTTTTTAATACCTCGTATTCTTTGTAAGGTTACGATCATTTTCTTCTATGGAATCAACCCTGGGAAACGACAAAAAAATTATGAAAAAATACTGTCATTTTATTGCAAGCAATGTATTCGTTTGATGCGCAAAGTACAAATGTACCTACAAAACTAACATTATAACATTTTGACATGGTATCTTTGAAAAAAATGTTTGTTAATCGATTTCAGATGGATTTATGTAAAAAAAATTATAATAAGTACATAGTAATGTAACTTTGGACCTCAATATCTTGGAAACCCGTGGTTTCCCAGGAGTGCTTCCATAGAAAAAAATTATCATGATGTTACAAAGAATACGAAGTATTAAAAGAACAAAGTTGTCTTTTTACACCTAGTATAGATAGTTATAGTATCTATGGATATATTGTGGCACCGCATAGCAGACAGTCTGAACTTTATTCATACAATTTCCGTCGCCTGTTTGCAATGCGGTTGCCTCAAACGAAGTCTGAACCATGGGGAACGATTGAAGGAGATGTGATTCATCAATACTAGATATAGTAATGTATATGTCGAAGGCATATTGTCTAACACGTTGTATTACAAAACGGCTAGGCATTTAAAATGTGCTTTTTGTGCAAAACGAGCCAAGACCCTGACTACGCAGCACAGTACGATAAACATTGGTTTAACTATTGAGTTAACAGTTTCCAGCGCATCAACGACTATTTACCCGAGTGCAGCAAAACGGGGGTTATGTTTTTCAAGTGTTTGTATGTATATTTATTTGGCACGCTCTAGAGCCTAAATGGCTTGTCGCATTTGAGCTATACAGGTATCATAGGATTTGTTTTAGTCGTGAGTGTGACACTAGGTTTTTTTTTTAGTTTATCCCGAAGGAAGGCAAGGGGATCTAAGCCCATACAGCCATTGTCTTTAGTAAATGATTTCTGAATTTATGATGCACGCACACGCACTAGATTCACATCACAAGTAAACAAAATATAACATGTCTACCAGAAAACATCACTCTACGGACACATTCAAGCCATTTACAAATAAATTTAGATTTTCACAAGAAAATTACACCCGCTCCCAGTTTTTCCCGCCGACCACTAGGTTTTTAAATGTTAACGCAATCTTTTTTTTTTATTTCTTTATTTAGGTAAATGAGGTTATTACTTTCGTTCTTAGACGAGCTCCTCCTCGTAATTCCTCAATGTTCCCAACCGTACTGCATTGCAATCGATATTGCTTCTAACTTCGAGATACTAAGGGCATCTAAATAAGTGATGATTGGTTTAAAACTAGGTTGGAAACTGATTTGTATTCCCCACACTTTGCTGTGCTACTCGGATATTTGAAGGAAATAGGACATTTATTATTTATAGCATGGTATAAGATCACAAATCACAGATAAATCCTACTAATATTATAAAAGTTTGTGAGTATGGATGGATGGATGTTTGTTACTCTTTCACGTAAAAACGGCTGGAGCGATTTTAATAAAATTTGGTATGGAGTTAGCTGACACCCTGGATTAACAGGCTTTTTATCCCGGAAAATGTTTTTATTCCGGATATTTTCGCCATTTTGTTTTTTCTGCAGTCCACGTAGACGAAGTCGCGGGCGTCCACTAGTTGCCTATATACATACGGCTGTGTTCTTTTTTTTTCTTTCTTTTCATGCATGTGGGATGGATGCATGGAAGGTATATCTATGATAGGAGTGCAAGCATGAAGATAATGAGCGATAGGTAAGAGGTAAACGGAAGATACATACTCGTATATACCGCTTCTTGTTATACCGTAACCAAAGTTTCATAATAATTTCAAATTTGTAAAACACTATTTAAATTTGTTCCATTGTTTACTTAATAGAGGGTATTAAATGTAGGTTTCTTCAAATCAAAATACCTTTTCCAACAAGAATTTTCAGTATTATTTCTAAGATAATTACGCCACGTCTGCCCTTTACTGACCTTGAAATAATATACCACATCTATTTATCTACTAGCGAACGCCTACGACTTGGTCCGCCTAAACTTCAGAATTCACGCTTTTCCTGTTTTCCGGGGAATTTCGGGAACTCCTTTGCTACCTATGATATGATATGATGCCTATGACATACAAAGACCCTCCAAGTACCAAGTCTCTAAAATCAGTGGTTTCTGTGCATTGATCTGTCTCCTCGACTCCCGTTTATTTTATTCCCGGAGGAATTTTGGTAAACCCTTTCTTATTGGATGCTTGCGTCATACATAGAACGCACCTTACAAGTTCCAAGTCTCTAAAATCATTTATTTCTGTGTGTTGATCCGTCAGTCTGTCACGAGTACGAGTTCTTCCGCATAAACTTTGAAATTCTCAATCTTCTTTTATTCCTAAGAATTACGAGAAATCCTTTCCTACCGGATGCTTATGACATACAAAGACCCTCCAAGTTTCATATCTCTATTATCAGCGGTTTTGACTATGCGTTGTTATACAGGATTATACATATAGATTATAGGTATCTATGTAATACTACTTACCTATAAATAAAGTTATTAGCTATGAAAAAGAGGAATTAAATAGTCTTGTTAGTTTGTTAGCTACAGCTAATTTGACCTCCGTAATTAGATTTGCATTATAAACAGCGTGCTCTAAATACGAAGACATAATACCCAGATAAGACGTTTGAAATTCACTCGTATTATCTACATGTCTATAGAGACTCCGTTCACTAAGAGGTGATAGCTCAATGGGTTATACGTGTGCGTTCCAATCGAATTGACATTGTGGGTAGATCCGTACATAATATTAGAAATGCGAAAGTAGCTCAGTCTGTCTGGCTTTCTCGTCGAAACTACTGAACTGATTGAATTAAACGTTTGGTACTCGTACACAGATAGTTTGGAGCCTAAGAAAGGACATAGGCTACTTTTTATACCGGGAAAATATTTTTATCCGGGATGATTTCGATATTTTGTTTTTTCTGCAGTCCACGCGGACGGAGTCCACTAGTACTTAATAAAATAGATTTTTCATATGTATGGGTTATAAATGTTATGATAACCTGTGGATGAGGCGGAATTGCCGGGAACGACTAAATGGAGCAGTCTCTGCCTACCTCTCATATGACACAAAGACGAATAATTTAATATTTTGACAAAAGTTTTTGTACATATTTTATTGCATTGTCTTATTTATATATGAGCTATTACTTACATATTTATTTCAGCTTATGGATATGTACATATATTTATATATTAAAGACATGTATGTATGTAACTTGTACATCTTAACGTGCTCCTAATTGGTCCCTTTTGAAAACCAGGCAAGGTAGGAAAGAGATCTGCCGGGAACGTACTAAATGGAGATCCCGTAGTCTCTACCTACCTCTCATATGACACATTTCTATTGTCTTTTTCTAGACTTCTGTCCGTGTATGTGTAATTTTCAAATAAAAAATCTATTCTATATTATGTACGTTTTAAATATACATAATTGCACTATTAGATTAGATGTATTAGATTGGTAACACCGTCTTAGGGACACTGTACAAACAGATCAAGTAAAAAAAGCTCCTCCAGTATTTGTAATTTTATAATCTGTGGTACCAAGAGGTTTGGCGTGCAGCCACGTGCGGTTTCGATATTTGAACGGTGGCTTGTACGAACGGGAATCGACTTTAAAATGGCCAAGATTAATACGTAAAGCGGAAACTCCGTACCCTACGTTTGTACCCCTTTGTAAAGGAACTTCGCGAATGGATGAATATGACACAGTTAAAGTTAACAAAGAAGAAGTATATAAATCAATTTCTTTCTATAACTTTGGAACTTTAGAGAACGTAGCATCGTTAGACATAGACGATGTTGCTTTGTCCGAGGATACTTCTACGATAGTCAACTTTTACGACATCCACGAAAGGAGATGCAGATGATGTATTCTACAGGGTGTAACAAAAGGGGTAAGTTAAGCGAAAAGCTATGTAAATAGCCCACTATAGAGAACCTATTTACAAAATTTGAGACTCGAAATCACATGTTTATTTTTCCAGATAGTATGGGGAATTCCTAAACAACTCAGGAATGTTCATACAATATAGAAAATCTTTTTACCAAGAACCTACTCACTAAATTTGAGACTCTAAATCACATGTTTATTTTTCAATATTGTATGAACATTCCTGAGTTGTTTAGGAATTCCCCATACTATCTGGAAAAATAAACATGTGATTTCGAGTCTCAAATTTTGTAAATAGGTTCTCTATAGTGGGCTATTTACATAGCTTTTCACTTAACATACCCTTTTTGTTACACCCTGTAGTGAAACCCCGCATCAGACACGAATGGAGAGTGTTTTAGGGTTTTTTTTATGGTCAGATAGCGTACCTACCTAAAGCATACTAAAACTTGATCAAGATAGAGACAGCATCAACATTACATTCAGATAGGTCATCAGACCATTGAAGAATCGGATTTAGTATAAAACTAGTGGACGCCCGCGACTTCGTCCGCGTGGCGAAAAAACAAAATGTCGAAATTTAATTAATTAAATTAAATTTAATTAATTTAGAGGTTAAAATTATTTTCCCGGGATAAAAAGTAGCCTATGTGTTAATCCAGTATGTCAGCTAACTCAATACCAAATTTTAATAAAATCGCTTCAGCCGTTTTTACGTGGAAAAATAACAAACATCCATCTATCTATACATCCATACTTACAAATTTTCGCGTTTATACATACATTTATATACCTTTATTCCACATACCTTTATCCCTACAGGGTAGGCAGAGCACCAAGGGCCGATAGAACCACATGGTGCCACTTCTGACCAATTTTAAGGGTATGATTAAATGAGGTAAATTATTTTGAATTTGAATTTTGGTATAGTTGAGATGTATAAGTTCGGTTAGTAGTGACAGGTGGTCAGCCCATATCGCCTACAAACACCAAGACCCTCTTGTCCCTCTGACTTGTACAGTATGCCCGGGAAGATAGGCAGCTATTAGTATTATACGTTTTTTTTTTCACTCCTAGAGAAGCATAGAATAATTATTATATAAGTGAAGTATAAGTATAAGTAAGATAAGAAGTAAGGTATATAAAAATGAAATAAACAAAAACTCTTATCAAAGTCAAAGGCTCGTTAAAGTTATGACAGTAAAATATTATTGAATATACCTTTATTATTGCAGAAAATTTATAGAAAGATAGAAAAACATTAGATATAATAGAAGATACTATTTCTCACGTTGACGCGCAGTATATCATCCGCAAAATGTCTGTCTTTATAAAGAATATTTATTTTGGCACAAGAAATACACGCGAGAATGCAATAAATATCTTTAAGTAGACGACCCCGCGACTCCGTCCGTGTCGACTGCGGGAAAAACCACAAGAAATATGCGTAAAGTACTTTCCTGAGTTGTTCAGGAATTCTCTATCCTGTTTGAAAAAAATTACGTATGATTTTGAGTCTCATAATTAGTGGAAAGGTTTTTTATAGTCTTCTATATTAACTTATAGGTTTTCTTTTAACATACAACGTTATTAAATCCCGTATCTACATATCTTCAGTAGTCAAAAATTTATGAGAAAAATTTGAAAAAAATGTGAGTTCTAGTGCTCTTTGCTTTAGTAGAACTTTAGTGCTGAGGTCAAGATTTTATTTATTTTTACATTTATCAGGCGACCACTTGCCGTGCATATCTTCTATATCTATACCTATACATATAATAAAAATGTAACGGATCGCTGTCTGTACATGGAAGATATATGAGAAAAAATATTATAGGAGAACTTTATCAACGCAATAGAACCCAAAACGATGATTTTTGGAATTTTTGTCTGTTTGTCGGTTTGTCTGTGCGTTTGTGCACGCTAATCTCAGAAACGGCTGAACCGATTTCGATGCAGTTTTTAGGAATATATTATGACAGGTCCCACTTAACATATAGGCTACTTTTTATCCCGGGAAAATGTTTTTATCCCGAATAATTTCGACATTTTGTTTTTTCTGTAGTCCACGCGGACGGAGTCGCGGGCGTCCACTAGTCATAAATATCAACTCTAATAAAATATAAGCGGTGATAGCCCAGTGGTTAAGACGTGCGCCTCTCAAGCGGGAGGCGTAAGTTCGATCCCTGTCACAGGCCTGTACCAATAAATTTATTTGTAATATTGTCACTTAGCTCGTGCCACGGAAAGCACGTAAAACCGTTGGTCCTGCGCCTGATCTCTCTCCGGTCGTATCGGCTTTCCGTCCCATCGGACTATGAGAGTCACGGAATAGAGAGTGCATCTGTGTTTGCGCACACACTTGTGCACTATAATATCTCCTGCGTACCTGGCTAATCTCCGTAGAGATTGGTCGCCTTGGCCGAAAATACGTTGGGAGATCTTATTTATATCAACTAAATATTTATAGCAACTTTTCATTGATCTTCTACTGTCTGGCTTTACTATGCTAATTCCTAAGCTTCTAAAGTTTTTAATTCTGCAGTTCTATCCACCCCATTTGCGAACAAAGACGTGTTTATATGCACCAACTACACGTTGAACTAACTTGGCTACTAGAATTCTCATTCCAGGAAAACATAAAACTGAAAGAGACAAACTGTCAGCAGCAGAGCTTTAATATGTTATGAAGTTAATAGAACTTTAGTAATTATACCTACTATGCAGGGTTTAGTTGCTACATACATGTTTACACTGTACGTACGTATAATGCCTGGTACAGACAGTGAAAAGTAACATGCAATGTAATACGCAATGAAAGAATTTGCCGTCCACATTGTCGCAATGTAACAGAATTCCCATAGTGTGTGTTACATTGCATGTTACATTTCGTAAATCTGTACCTACATTACGAGTATATGCTAACGCGCGTTTTACACTAATGGCCTCTTATTTATTGAAGTTAAACCAAACATAAAAAATAAAAAAGTATTGTGTACTTTTGACTTTTGCTTTGACTGTGAAGCGGAAAACAGGGTGTTTTTTCGTCGTTAACATTTCCGAATACTACGCATTCCTCTCATCATCACGAAAATTTTTCTCTATGGAAGCATACCTAGGAAGTGTCAGGTTTCCAAGATATTAAGGTCCAAAGTTGAGTCATCAGGTTGCATTTCTTTTTTCAGAAATGCTTAAAAAAGCCTTTGCCTAATTATCGCTTCAGCGCTATTTAAAAAGTTTGCTTATCGATTCGACATCCGATGCAGAATTTTATTCGATAAAAACTGCACGAATACCAGGCCAGGGCAATCGTATCGAGAGGCTATCGGTGGCATCGATACCTCTTTTATTCGATTGTGAGCCTTTTCATCTATTCAGCTCGGAGAATCGATAGAAACGCTTCAAGAATTCTTTATTCGACAACTTTTATAGACAGGGAGGTGACTGGCGGATTTCCTATTTGTTTAGGATTTCTTTTGGTGGTCGAAAAAGTAAAGTGTAGTAAGTATATGGGTAGGTAGGCAATCTCAAGCTCGTAGTTTTTTTTATCTCTTTTGGTCTAATTCTGTATTTTATGAAATATGTGGGTGTACGACGTAGTTTCTTATTATCAACCCTACCATTTACAGTTCATCAAAACATTGTGTGGGTGCTCATATGTGATTTGATAGGATGTCAATGTGTGATTAAAATCTATTTTAAGATCACTTTAAGTAATTAATGAAGTAGAAACCGTGTACTACGTACACGAGCAAGAACCAAAATAGACTGACAGTAATTATATTTTTAGACGGGTGTCTAGAGCAGATTTTTCAAAATTCATAATATTTGATCGGATGCTATTTTGCGTGAGATTTTTGTACTTTATTTGCATTTTTTTATTGATCCTAGCTTACAAGAGTTGCAGTGGCGGGAATGAGTGGTGGATCAACCCCGGATAGTTGGTACCTTTCTCTAAAACTTAGATTATGACAGTGACATCAACTTAATCCATCAGAACATAACCAATACAACGGTCGACCCTGATTTTTACCACATCTCCTGGTCTATTTTCCAAATTCGAATAATCCGCCGAGCTTTCCGTTTCAACCGTCCCGACTTAATTTTTTGGGTGCGAAGTAATTTCGAATGTTCATTTACTGAGATTCAAATTAGAGGGCCGTTAAATACGATTCCGGAATGGCTGTTTGCGATGAATTTTAAATTGGTTCAAGACAATCAGGTTAAAAGAGGACTAAGACAATGTAATTTAGAAGCTATGGCGAAGTTCGCAAAGTTATCGAAATGTTTTCACCGATAGCGGTTAAACTTCATTTCGTCGTCGCTTGTAAAATTGTTAAATATTTACATTGCCTAGGCCAGGGGACAGACAGTACATAAGTACAAGCATAACCCATGACTGTATTCCAAAAAATGGGTTAGCCAAAAATGCATAATCACCATGGAGAAGAAATAAAAGAGAAGTAGCGGCTAAGTATATTTTCATAGAAAAGTTGTGTGCCGCGGAGCGGGGGTGAAGTATGGGACGAGGGGAGCATTGAACACTGTAGCCCAGCCCATTTACATAGAAACCACCTTGTAGTGACTAGTCAAGCTACTTGCTTATTATCAATATGGTTCAAAATTGTTTTACTAGTGCAATTACTCATCACTACATGACAACATTATACTACGTTTTAGTAAAAAAAAAGAAGTACCCTGATAGAAGCGCTAGTGTCTTTGTAATTTTAATACGGTTACATTTCGGAGCACAAGCGTGTGGTTACAGCTACTGCGTTACACTGGCGCTGAAGCTCCGCCCCTATCATGACGTCATGGCCTCATGATTGTCACACGACTCAGTTCATAGTCCCACCTCCTTTTTTATACCTTCTTCATGATAATCACAAAGGCAATACCAGACGTTTAACATAGCGAGGGTAGATGTAAATGTTCAGTGACAACTTGCTCATCGCCTGAAAGAACGCCCCCGAGTTCATTAGTCGACTCTTACGACATGCATGGAAGGAGATGCAGCTGATGTATTCTAGTGATTTAATAAAGTATATTATTAACCTTACCTCTTCGATCAAATATAATGGTAGATGCATAGTCTCATACTAAATCAAGCATAAACGATGGCGCCGCATCAACACTTTATACGTACTTATACAGATCTAAACTGTTGGAGTTGCTTATAATTAGAAAGACTTAAGTTGGGTCATAAGTATGTTAAGTTAAACCTTATATTATTATTATTATTATTATTATGCTTTATTGTACACAGTAAAGTTTTCACAAATAAAGTATATGACAAAGAAAATGTACAAAGGCGTGCTTATCTCTAAAAGAGATTTCTTCCAGCAAACCAACCGTGAAAGAGAAATTAACATAAGAGGTAGGTATGTGTGCACACAAACAGACCAATAAACTAAATAATTAAATAAAAGACAAGACATAAACCTAAAATAAACAAAAATATCTAAATAGACTACATAAACATAAATACCTAAATAAAACGCATAAACATAGATAAGCATAGATAAATAGTATACAAACTAAAGGATAAAAATAACATCAAATGTAAGTATATTATATTATGTAAGTGTATTATATCTTAGTAATAAAGTTGTAACACATTTGCACCTGATTCTGACATATAGCCATTTGCGTTAAAGCAACAAACTAATCACACAGTTCAGTTTATTACCAAACACAACTAAAAATATTTATCAAGAAAAATAACTCTAATGCTATTTAAATAAAGTATAAAATTGTAAGAATTAATACTCGACTTGTTACTTTTGTTTCGCGCTTACCTTATCGCTGCCGCTAGGAACATAGGAATAATGGAGTCGCAATCGCATATAAATATTTTTTATACACCGTGAAATTTTAGTAATTTTATTTCCATGTTTAGATTCATTTTAGACCAGGAAATTGAACAAATTTATGGAATGAGCCTACGAAATAACACAAAATTCTTAGGTTTAAAAAAACAAATATGTACAGGGTGTAACAGAAAGGGTATGTTAATAGGTATGTTAAAGGGAAAAGCTATGTAAATATCCTACTATAGAGAACCTATTTCCAAAATTTGAGACTCGAAATCACATTTTTATTTTTCAAGATTGTATGAAAATTCCTGAGATCTCCATACTATCGGGAAAAATAAACATGTGATTTCGGGTCACAAATTTTGTGGGTAGGTTCTCTACAGTGGGCTATTTACATAGCTTTTCGCTTAACATACCCTTTTTGTTACACCCTGTATACTTATGCATAAAAATATTAAGCTTTTTACAAGCTTTTATTTAGTCTGACATTTCCCGTTGCCTGTAATCAAATCGTGCAAGTTAAATTTGATCCAGTTCCTGGCTTCCGGTTGAGCTCAAATTTTGCATGCATGTACTATAAATCGAATGTCAAAACAATGACGTCTCCGCATCTTTCCATACCAACCTTGTTCTACCTATGTATGTTCTGTGTCGTTTTCACTTACACGAAGCGCACCGGTGTGCGAAAGGGATAGTTACGAAGTAAGAAGTATTCGTAATTGATATAAAATATTCAGTAATCAGGAAAAAAGACATGTTTCCATGAACAAATTATTATCAATATTGATTACAAAACAGTACTTACTGAAAATATAACATCCATCTTTTTTTTTCATTTTTAATATGTAGTTTTTATAGTTTTTCACGGCATACTTTGGCATCGCGAGACGATTGAACGCTAGCGAGGCTTATTGTGACTGACGTTAAAAGAGTGCCAACTTTTGATTTATGCCTTCTTTTGGCGGTGCCACTTTTTGTGCGTATATTGTGTATCTATGGCCGCGTGGTGCCGGCAGAGTAGAATTCGTACCACCCCATGTCTGCCCGTGGGTATCATACGAGGCGATTAAGGGTTCCCGGGAGGTGGGCAGCAGCGCCTCCCGTGTAGACAACATAGTCCAAAATACAAACTGCGGTCACCAACCCGTCTGCCCAGCGTGGTGACTATGGGCAAATACCCCTCACGGCAGTCTTGTGGCGTGCCCTGGGGGAGGCCTACGTCCAGCAGTGGACTACAATAGGCTGTCGATGATGATGATGATTGTGTATCTACTATACAGGGTGTTTTTTTGTGGCCACCTTTAACGAAGGGTACGTATTCTATAAATGAAATAAAGTAAGTTTATGCCAAAAAAAAATGCTGGGATTTTTTTATTTTTTTAATTTTAAATTCCTTGATCGTGCTAAATTTATAGTGTCTAGTGTTTATGTTAGTTTTTTTATAGACAGATATTAATTATTTTTCGTGAAAAAATCCTGCTACGCGCGTCTTATGTGCATTTATACAGAAAAACGCAGTCTATTTACTCAACTTTGGACCATAATATTTTGGAAACCAGACACTTCCCAGGTATGCTTCCATGGAGAAAAATGATCGTGATGATGAGGAGATTCCGTAGTTTTCGGGAACGTTGACGACCAAAAATCATCCTGTATATTTGATCGAAGCCTTACCTGCTTTTAACTTTACTTTCTTCAACTTATCATCTTTGATGTTTTGACGTAATAAATATGGCGAAGACAGAAAAGTTTTATGCTCATACTTAAGTAGTAACGAAGTTTACAGAACTTAAACTAGTTAAGTTACATTAAACCGGTACTATCACGGAGCAGGTAGTTAATAAATCTCAATGTGTGTACTCTACAGGGTGTAACAGAAAAGGTATGTTAAGCAAAAAGCTATGTAAATAGCCCAGTATAGAGAACCTATTTCCAAAATTTGAGACTCGAAATCACATTTTTATTTTTCGAGATTGTATGAAAATTCCTGAGATATTTAAAAATTCTCCATACTATCGGGAAAAATAAACATGTGATTTCGGGTCTCAAATTTTGTGGATAGGTTCTCTACAGTGGGCTATTTACATAGCTTTTCGCTTAACATACCCTTTTTGTTACACCCTGTATAGGTATATTATGTGCCTAAATGTGTTTATTTTTCCCGATAGTATGGAGAATTTTTAAATATCTCAGGAATTTTCATACAATCTCGAAAAATAAAAATGTGATTTCGGGTCTCAAATTTTGTGGATAGGTTCTCTACAGTGGGCTATTTACATAGCTTTTCGCTTAACATACCCTTTTTGTTACACCCTGTATAGGTATATTATGTGCCTGTTTTTTTTCTCTTCGTTAGAAACGTGAAATAACGGCTCAAAGGAAGACCTTATTATACCTATACTATTCCATTTAGGTTTTTATATTAAAACTATATGTACAGACAGCGATCCGTTACATTTTTATTATATGTATAGATATTATGAATACAGGATGTTTTTTCGTTGCCACCCTTAACGAAGGGTACGTACTCTATACATCAAATAAAGTTAGTTTATGCCAAAAAAAATGCTGGGAATTTTTTTAAATTACTTGATCGGGCGAAATTTAGTGTCCAGTGTTTATGCTAGTTTCTTCATAGACAAATATTAATTATTTCCCGTGAAAACATCTTCCTACACGCGTCAATGTGCATTTATGCAGAAAAACGCAGTATACTCACTTAACTTTGGACCCTAATATTTTGGAAACCAGACACTTCCCAGGTATGCCCTATTTCCATGGAGAAAAATGATCGTGATGATGAGGAGATTCCGTAGTTTTCGGGAACGTTGACGACCAAAAATCACCTGTATAGATTATTTCCGTTTTATTGAATTCGTTAGCAGTAGCCTAGATTGTTGTATTAGTGCCCTAAAAAGGTCGGTAGGCTCACCCCGTGCTTTATAGGACTTAGGCTGACTGGTGTATAACTGTGCATAACTCTGGCCCAACTCCTTTGAAGATGATGTCAAATTAAACATAATTCTAGCACACTTTTCAATGCTTCATACATACGGCCATGTGTGTTCCCATATTAAGGTAACGAGAACTGCTGAATCACGAAGAACATCCCTAACAAGTATGTATTAATCAATAGGTACTTCTCAACAGCAGATGAACTCGGCTTACGGACGCGTCTGTATTACCACGGACGCTCCGTTTCCCACGATCCGTAGCGCGGGCTGGTGTTCGTCCATCCATAATATCACGCACCGTGGCAACCCACCTTTATGCAATTTCCTTACCGATTCTGTCCGTCTAGATTGACATATTTTAGCAAAACATCCAAAGTATTCATGCAAGATTAGATCCCATGTGATTCGGAAAAACGCCTTTTTGGGGAAAAGTCCCTTAAGGCGCTACCCAACTGAGGTATCAATAGTAGTAGTAGACTAAAGGCCAAATTGCTATACTTGGGATCAAATATAATCTCAGATTATTTTGTTTGTCCTTTGAAATTTTATATAAACACATAACATTACACACGGAAATGCTCCCAAAAATGAGGTAGCCGAAACTGCAAGATCATAAAGGAGATTTCACAGTCATGTTTAGCATAGAGGGGACAAGTTGCTAGCTTATGGCCTAAGAGGATACCTGAGTTAGTCGACTCTTACGACATGCACGGAAGGAGATGCATTATGATGTATTCTAGTGAAGCCCGCTTAAGAATAAACACAATAAAACAAAATCTGAGATATCCAATAATCATTTAACCCTTAATAACCTAGAGTTTCAATTTTGATACCAATCTTTTAAACCGAATGTTCACATTACTATTAGTTTTTTTTTTATAGGTTGGCTGTTCGTATTTTACTGTTGTATAATATTCTTTCCAACGAAATTAAAAATCATTGTGATTTTTTTAGCTATTTTTCCCTTCATCTAGACCCTCAAGCAAACACAATAATATTTTAAAAAAAACACTTTCGTAAATCAGGCTACTAAGGGTTAAGTTAACATTATGTCTTAATCTAGACAATGTCCTAGGAACATGCATACATACAAGTTGTAGAAAATAAAACGTACACATTGACGACATACTCAATAAAAATAAAAATAAATTATTAGATGAGTTATTATTCTTTTTAAACAAAGTGGTTATCGCTATCGAATTCCTACCGCTTTTCTTTAATAGGATATCGGCCTACCAATCCTTGGTGACGCCATAACGGTGTCTTAGTGAGAATAATCCGAAATCCGTAATATCGGATCAAACTGACCTTTTCATAGAATTAATTTCGATGAAGAAATTGAATTACAGCTTTGAATGGCAGCAAAATTGTATGGATGGAAAAGGGAAAATATTTATTACTAGCGGCCGCTCGCGACTTTATCCGCGTCTATAAGCTATGGTAGAAATAATTTTTGAAAGAACACCGTAAAATAATGTAACAGAATACATCAGCTGTATTTCCTTCCGAGCATGTCGTAAGAGTCGTCTAAAGAACCCAGGGGCGTCCTCTCAGGCGATGAACTAACAAATCTATCTATACATATAATAAAAATGTAACGGATCGCTGTCTGTACATAGAAGATATATATGAGAAAAAATATTATAGGAGACCTTTATCAACGCAATAGTACCCAAAACAATGATTTTTTGAATTTTTGTCTGTGCGTTTGTGCACGCTAATCTCAGAAACGGCTGAACCGATTTCGATGCAGTTTTCAGGAATATATTGTGACAGGTCCCACTTAACATACAGGCTACTTTTTATCCTGTGAAAATGTTCTTATCCCGGATAATTTTGACATTTTGTTTTTTCTGTAGTCCACGCGGACAGAGTCGCGGGCGTCCACTAGTCGTCAATAATCTTTTACATCTGGCCCCGCTATACTAAACGTGGCTGTGGGATTTTCTTCGTGACCCTGCAGCTCCGGCTACCCTGTTTTGGTAACAATTTGAATTTGTATGAAATGTACTTGTACCGACATTGTTTTCTTTCATACACAAAACATAACGTGCTGCGTTAAACTTAAAGAAATATACTAATTTTCCTCTTTCACGCGAAACAATAGCGTTTCTCATTATTCGCTACTATAGAAATTGTAATCAAAGGAATTTTTAAAAAGAGTAACGAAAATAATTGTTTTATTTTAGAAACAGATAATAAGGACTGCTTTAATCATTTAATAAGAAGCGGATTAATAGCAATTATAAGAAATAATAAAGGAAAAGTAGAATTATCTTATATAATTATAACTAACTTACCCAGCGTACCCACGCCATTTTAACTTTTACATAATGAGCAGTGATATTATATCTATAGGTAAAATCAGGGCAAGGTTTTTGTTTTTTTTTTAAGTTTAAAATTGAGAAAACATAACGAAAATATCATAGTTTATAAGTATATTAAAATGACACAAATTATCCTTACTTAATATCTTCTTCTTCAGCCTATTGCAGTCCACTGCTGGACGTAGGCCTCCCTTAGGACATGAGGCTACTGCCACAAGAGGGTTTTGCCCATAGTCACCACGCTGGGCAGGCGGGTTGGTGACCGCAGTGTGATTTTCGGACTATGTTGTCAGTACGGGAGGCGCTGCTGCCCACCTCCCGGAGACCCTTAATCGCCTCGTACAATACCCACGGGTAGGCAGGGGTGGTACAAACTCTACTCTGCCGGCACCACGCGGCTAATTAATACTTAATATAGACTATATATAATACACTACTTAAATAAAATATACGAAATTACTGGACATTTTCGTATTCAAATGAACCTTCATCAAAATAAATGTGAAATTCCATGTAAATTGTAATCTTTAACAAAAATGATGAAAGTGTTGAATAAAAGAAGCAATGAACGTTTTTTTTATCCACGACGATTGAATATCTCATAATTTTCTTGATAATAAGATTTCATTGTCTGAAATTTTTATTCAGATTAAGGTTACTCAAAAAAATATAATAACTAGTATTTTGGTACAGGTAAAAACTTCACTAGAATACATTAGCTGTCTCTCCTTCGCATATCGTAAGAGTCGACTAAGGAACTCGGGAATTCTCTCAGGCGATAAGCTAGCAACTTGTCATTGATCATTTAGGGGAAAGGTGTACTAAATGATCCCTCGAAGTAAAATGATTCCCTTTAATCCTGAATAAACTAAAGTGCCATCTCGCTCGATCTATTTGCTGACGCCTTCCCCGTACCCCGCTCAGTATCCCAGTGAAGTGTCATGGTGGTGTGACTATAACCCTTCGATTTATTGCGAAAAATAAAAAATCTGTGTGTTCAATCTAAGTTAAGCATAAAATCAATGCTATATTGCTGAAATTGTTTTGTATATTTGTGAATGAAAGTGTTACTGGTAGTTCCTATTGATATTCAAGAATATTTCAAGCACGTTTTGATGACACCACGGTTATGTTTTGACATTATGTTTGGACAATTTATGTAAATTTTATATTTGGAGTCAAACGATCCTCTTTTGTCGGTATAAAATGATACCAGGAATCATTTTACCCCCAACATTTTGGCAATTTGAAAATAATATACCTTTCTATGATACCTTTAACTGTGTGGTATGTGCATAAAAGAATGTGTCTACCATTGCTATCATAAATTATATTGCACATAAATGTTTGTTAACCTAAATAAAAAATAAATAAACTAAGAGTCATGTATGTGTGTATGTGTAATGTATATTTGTGAGGATTTGTGTATATGTGTATTTTATATATAATTAGAGTGAGTATATTTCAGGTAACCATCCTCGCTTGAATTCATTTACAGTCAGAATGATAAAAACCAATCGCTCGCTATGCTTTCTTCTAAACAAGTTTACACCTCTATCAAATCTTCATTAGCTTCATTGTGTGTGAATTATGAAATCCAACTGTCTTCTGTGCAAGTAGTTACCCCCGTTAAATCGCTTTAAACCCTAGCTTCTGAAATGATTTCGTCCCTAATTCAAGATCTACACAAGCTCAAGAGATTGGTATTGTTCCAATATCTACTTCAATTAGGTCTTCAGATTCATCTACATCTTTTAGATCATTTTCACCACATGACCTTCGACATTTGCCAAAAATAGAAGGAGAAAAAATATACATAATTTTAACTAACAAATCTTACAAAAACTATTTAAAAGAGGAAATGCAGAAAAAATGAAAAAGAAGAAAAACAAAGGTCACGTAAAGATAAAAGTGTAAAAACAATCCCTGAAAAAAAAGTAAAGGAAAGGGAGTCAGTAAAGAAAACGAAGTTGGTAAAGAAAAAGGAGTTTAGTAAAGGAAAGGCAAAAGAAAAGGAATTTCAAAATTATTAATAAAAGGAGTTGGTAAAGGAAAAATGGTCAGTAAGAAAAACACTAAAAAAACAAAGGAACACTTATGATTCCGAATCTTCCGAAGAGGATGCAGAGTGCATGTTCTGCACAGAACCGTATTCAAAAGATCACGTGGGAGAAGGTTAAGTCCAATACATGAAAAGTTTTAAATGGGGATATGAAGCATGCGCCGGGCTCGATAATGATGACGAAGAAGATTTTATATGTGACTTCTGCAGAGATCGTTTCAAAAATTTAAAGAAACAATTAAACTTCTAAATGAATACCTACATTATAAACATCAAAATACTTCGTGATGGTTGATATTATTCAAGACTGCTGATTATAAAGAGATTATTTTATTAAAACTAAGTTAGAAGAAAGATTGAAAAACTGTTTATAATAGTGAGTTTATTTGATAAAAACTACTTTGGAAGAATGTTGTTAAATATTGAGATATCTCAGGTTAGTTTAGGATTAATATTTTTGTTTTAGATACTGATAAAAAAAGAGAAAAATTTGTCATACTTATAAATATTTGTGACAAATCCTTAGTACTAAGCCGCACTGTTAATTATTATCAGTTTTTTTTTTAAATAAAGCTATTCTAGAAGTAAGTTTTGATAATTATTTAGACTTGGTGTACAAAATGATCCCTGGGCTCATTTTGACCCTACCCTAGGGATCGTTTTAGACATCCGGGTGTACAAAATGATCCTTTAGTAGCCTTTTGGAAAATCTCTAACAAATCTATAGATAATCAACCTACTAAAAATAATCGTATGCAAGTATATCAGCATTTATATGATATATTTAAAGCTCATTCAATGTTTGTCTTACTTTAATATTTTGGATACAGTAAGCATTTTCCCTTAGGGGGATCATTATGTACACCTTTCCCCTACATCTGTTTCCGCTATGTTAAAAGTGCTTGCTGATATTTTTTTCTGATACCCTTTATTATCGCACACAAACATACCTACCTAAAACTTACAGTTCATCATTTATTAAATAGGTAATAGACCCTCCTATGATTTGGCTGTGATGTCACTAGGTATTAATGAAGCGGCCAATTTCAATATAAAGAACCCGATTTTTCTTATGAAATTTTATATGAAAACAATTCACTATGGGTGCGCCCACCACCGGGCCCTATACCCTCCACTGACCCTCGGCTCTGATAACTCATAACTGCGAAAACAGGCACTTGCACTAACTACAATCGCCACCAGAAACCAGACCCGAGCACCTAGCATTCAAGATATAATTAGACAATCAACAAACAAGTTATATATTTGCCTCCGAAATTTTATAATATATTAAGTTGTAAGCATATTCTAGTACTCTTCCGTGTTCTGGTGGGGGGCCTGGCGTCCTGCACAACAGGCTTTTTTTAGCTTACTTCAGGCGCCAGTCCTTGCACAATGTATTGAAATCTGTATTTATGTATGCTTAAATGTTATTGTGTGAGGAAATTAAATAAAGTTATTATTATTATTATTAAGTTGTTAATACTTTCATGTCGAATAAATGATTTTGAATTTGAATTTGAGATAATACATCGTACTATTTCCGAAAACAAAAACTAGATTAATAATCTACATATATTTCGCCAACAACCGTGGCATCCTCAGGATTAAAGAAATTAGTAAATTAGTAAACCACTAATTATTATGAAACTCTAAAACCCAACACATTACCTACACAGAATTAACTACCCTCTACTAATGGGCGCACCCATAGTAAATGTTTGAACTTCCGAATTGTAACGCTTAATACAATTTCATTTATGAAAACAATTGAAAGTTAAATCTAAAATATGCAAATAATCTCTCGAAATCGGTTATTGAAATTGGCTGTTAAGGGCATTAATTAAAGTTTTTCTTTAGATACGAGTATACCTTTATAGTAAGCTGAGTAGGTAATTGTTGAATTTTAAACATAACCGTGTTGAGTGTTGAGATCGGAAATATTTTAGACTGCCAAAGTTGTAGGCTTTCTCTAATTTATAACTAATTTCTACTCTATGAAGTATTGAAGTAAGTTATATTTTTGAAATAAGCGCCAAGGTCATTATAACGACTCTTTATCGCGCTCAGTAATAATATGTAGTTACTGCATACAAATATGCTGTGCTATACCGTTTAATATTATGCCTGGAGCTTGCTGAATTCGCGGTTTAGCCTAAATATGTTCGAGAGCAAGCTAATTATTGCTTTGAAGCAATATCCTAAGGCATTTTAATTTAAATTACCAACTAAATTGTGTTTCTGCTGTGAGAGTTTCGGGGCTGTTCATTTATTTTGACAGACTTCTGTGAAGTCAAGATTAAACGAGGTAATCGTTTAATACTAAGGGTGTTACAAGACCAAACGATCGATCATTGATCCACGGCATCGGTCAACGTCATCGTCAGTTCTGGTAGCTTCAATTGATCCACTAACTAATCGATTACGCATTTGATGGCATCGATATTTATCTTTATAATCTACTGGTCTGGTAGCTTCAATTGATCGAAAGATACCATTGATCGATTAGTCTAGTAGAAACTATCGATCGACGTCGACTAATCCATTCTTCCATCGATTGATGCCGTCGTTCGCGAAAAGATCGATTGTTCTTGTAATACTCTAACGTTGTTACGTTCGTGACATACTTCATAGTATAGTGGTTAGACCGAAATCAAGGCTTCTTATTGAAAAATATATCTTTGACGTCGACTAATCCATTCTTCCATCGATTCGATTAGATGATTAGAGTACCTATTACAATAACGACCGATTGTTCTTGTAATAAGAACCTACTCTAATGCTCTAAGTTCAATAGTGGTTAGACAGAAATCGAGGCTTCTTATTGAAAAATATATCTTTATACACAGTTTCATAATAAAGTACCAACTCGGTAGTGGAACAAACAACACTGTAACATAAAGCAGAATCATAAAACCTTCATTGTAAATGATCTCAAAGGCCACAAATATAAAGGAAGCATAACGGAGAGGTGGTCTAACTAGATCAAAGGGTACTTAGACAATTTAACAACGTTTGGCGTCGACGTTCGTTGTCGCAATACCCCTACCCGCTATTGCAAGAATTCATCGTATGACTTGACGAACGCACTTAAATGAAGGTTTCCTATTGGAGCAAACGTGTCGGTAACGATCCCCTATCGATTCTATTGAATTTTAAGAATTTTCAAGCCGTAACTCATCTGAAACCTGAATCTTCCACGGGAATTCTAAAGACTAACTTCTAAAAAACTATAGTGGAAGAAATAGTAACCAGTGATTGACTCATACTGCGCCGCTTGACGGTAGCAGATCTAGATTAAATGACATCTCCATTCTATCTTTTCTTCATAGACACGAGCGAACTTCGTTTCTGTGGCATAAAGATAAAGTTCAGCTTTACAAACATAATTTGATTCTACATTGTGGTTCCTAAGTACAAGCTAAAGGTTTTAAGGTATAGTTAAGTCGTTGACAGTCTCATATTATTTACCCAGAGCGAATAAACGTAGTTTAAAGTTAAACTACCGATAATGCAAGGACTAATAGCATACGCAACATTTGGCCAAAAGGCCGGGTGGTATTGGCAGAGTAGAATACCACCACCCCATCTGTCCGTGGATATCGTAAGAGGCGATTAAGGGTTTCTGAGAGGTGGGCAGCAGCGCCTCCCGTGTTGACAATATAGTCCGCACTGCGGTGGCCAACCCGCCTACCCAGCGAGGTGACATTGGCCAAAACCCCCTTAAGTAGTCTTGTGGCGAGCTCTGGGGGAGGCCTACGTCCAGCAGTGGACTACATTAGGCTGATGCGATGAATGAAGCCAAAGTGGTGTGTTACAACCGTAACAAATGGGGATCCGTGATTTCTATCTACCCCTCCGGGAAAAAGGTATGTATAGATGCTATTTGCAGCAAAATAACCTCATTAAGCGTAAATAAAATTGAATTATAAGTTTCCTGAGTTCAAAGTAGATGTTGTTTACTCATTTATGTAAAAGGAAATAAAAACCAGTAACGCGGTAAAATGGTAAAGCAATCTAAATTAAAATAATTCTGCAACATCTCGTGCAATCTCACTGCAATATCCTTTGTTAGTCTTAAATAATTTCTTCCTATGTTTCCATAATAATTATGTAGCTGATGCAAAATGGAGGTGTGAATCAGATTGGGTTTGTTGCAATCTGTTTGCGATATAACGGACCTTACATCGTTTTAGACACAATCTGCCCCGTAAAAGTATAAAAAGCATTGCAATAACGAAAATTGTACAAAATTCGCTAATTGCTTGCAAAATTTGTATTACGTTACAGCTATCTCAAAGGAATTTGACAGTCCAACGCAAATATTGTATAATTTTCGTTATGCTTTTGCTGTATACGTAATCAGCCTGCGGGATTGTCTGTAGACATAAAACTCAAAATAACAACACATGCTCTCCCATTAAACTACCTATCTAAATTGGTTCAGTAGATCTAGTGCATGGTTGTAGTTTATATACCTATAGGCATGATAATCGGCCACTATGCCTAGCGTTTGTGGACTATGAGAAGGCCTTTGATTCGATCGAGACATGGGCAGTGCTGCAGTCTCTCCAGCGGTGCCATATTGACCATCGATATATCGAAGTGCTGAAGTGTTTATACAGCAACGCCACCATGTCGGTACGAGTACAGGAGCGGAGCACTGAGCCGATTTCTTTGCAGAGGGGAGTGAGACAAGGAAATGTTATTTCTCCGAAGCTCTTCACCGATGCAGTGGAAGACGCCTTTAAGCTTCTCGAATGGAAAGGACTCGGCATCAATATCAATGGCGAATATATCACTCACCTTCGGTTCGCAGACGACATTGTGGTTATGGCAGAATCGCTGAAGGATCTAAGCACAATGCTCGATGGCCTCAATCGAGTCTCCCAACAGGTGGGCCTGAAGATGAACATGGACAAGACGAAGATCATGTCGAACGTCCATGTGCCGCCCACTCCTGTACTGGTTGGGAGCTCGATGCTCGAAGTTGTTGACGAGTATGTTTACCTGGGACAGACGGTCAAACTAGGTTAGTCCAACATTGAGAAGGAGGTAAATCGGCGAATCCAACTCGGCTGGGCAGCGTTCAGGAAACTACGAAGCTTATTTGTGTCCAAGATACCCCAGTTCTTAAAGACGAAGGTATTCAATCAGTGCGTGCTGCCGGTGATGACCTACGGTGCCGAGACGTGGTCTCTAACTATGTGCCTAATAAAGAAGCTCAGGATCGCACAGCTAGCGATAGAGAGAGCTATGCTTGGGATCTCTCTGCGTGATCTAATTAGAAATGAGGAGATCCGCAGATGTACAAAGATCACCGACATAGCTCAACGGTCCAGCAAGCTGAAATGGCAATAGGCAGGGCACATAGCTCGAAGAACTGATGGCCGATGGAGTCGGAAAGTTCTTGAGTGGATACCACGTATCGGCAAGCGCAGCGTGGGAAGGCCACCCGCGAGGTGGACGGACGACCTGGCCAAGGTCGCGGGCGTTGGTTGGATGCAGGCTGCTTCCGACCGGTCGGAGTGGAGGTTGTTGGGGGAGGCCTATGTCCAACAGTGGACTTCTCAGGGCTGTAAATGATGATGATGATGAGGCATGATAAATGAAATAATTTAAATAAATTATTTTGGATTACAATTTCGTAATGGGCGCATGTAATATCTTGTATCATATGTTTTTAACTAAGGAACGGCTGGTTTAAAGTTGACAACATAGCAAACGTTGTATATATTTTAAAAATAACTTCATCAATTTATATAGATTTATAACCTCAGACATTTATAATGAACGATACATCACAATTCCCTTTCTACTTCCTCCACGTCCCCGCCCTTAAAGCAATATGCTTTTACTCAATTATTTTGCAGAAATAGTAATTAACAACGTCTCGGAGTGAGACAGCGGAATAATAAGTTTGAGGAAATACGAAATTGCTCTCTCTGGGTTTGTAATAACATGCTAATAAATAATGAATATTTATTTATGTTGTGACTGTTGAAAGACGACTCTGGGGAACAACCTTGTAGGTTTATTTATTTACTTGCAACTGTCCAACACTTTTCCGCGTTAGGGGGTATTGCAATCGTGCGAAGCTAGGGCGGGTCCCTAGTTATACACATAAACCTACCTTTTGAATCACTGTCTACTATAAAACCGCATCTGTTGGGTAATTTTAAAAATCTAAGCTCACATACGAACAGACAGAAATAATGCTAAAAAAAAACATCATAACCTGTTTTACGTGCTTCCTAAAATAATAGTCACTTTTAAGGTATTTTACCCTAATCATAATAATCCTCTCGTTTTACTTCTAATATAATACAAATTCTTCCACCCCCATATCAACTTCGAAGAAACTTATGCGCATTATTCAACGAAATTTTCATTATCATACTTAAGGGCTTTTCACTCTTAAGTGCACCCTTCGCTTACCTACGTTATAGTTTAGGTTTATGTGAAGGGTTTTACTATGGAATGAAAATTTCTACATTTAATGTAAACGGTCAATGATAATAAGTCCCAAATTGAGGCGGGGCTTCACTAGAATACATCGGCTATAATATCTCTTTCCGTGCATGTCGTGCCAGTCGACTAAGGGGCGTTCCCTCGGACGATTAACTAGCAAAACGGCGCTTTTAACATCTTGTACTATTATACTAAACGTGGCTGTAAGATCTTCTAAATGATTCTGAAAATCTGGCTATTTAGACACGTTATTGTGTTTATTTATTTTGCTATTCAAACGAATCAGCTACTTTCGCAAAGGCAATGTCATAATAGACGGTTTTCTTCAACGAGCCGCTTTAAGATCTTCGTTCCAATGTTCCAATCATTTAAGACGAAATACATCAAGTTAATGAGCCGTATCGCTGACACAAGTACTACCATGGTTATTAATCATACGCAATGTGAAGGAATCACTAAGGGGAGGTGTCTAAATCATATTAAATTTAACTTAATTTAAGCATTAATAATTATAACTGGCCAAGGTCGCGGGCGTCGGTTGGATGCAGGCTGCTTCCGACCGGTCGGAGTGGAGGTTGTTGGCGGAGGCCTTTGTCCAACAGTGGACTTCTCAGGGCTGTAAATGTTGACGATGATGAATAATTATACACACGGTTGCATTCCCAAAATGGGGTGGCCACAACTGCTGGAGCATGTAGATTCTATATCCGAGTCTAGCATAGCACAGCGAGCCCTGAATCAACATGGGAGCCTTGGCATATAACTTAAGCTTTTATAAAGAAAATATTATCGAAAGCCTTTTATTTGACCATTGAGAAATGTAACTGACATCGCGCGGGTAATATGTGCTTATTGTTGGAAGTAGTTTCAAACTCCGCATTGACACACTTCACAAGATACTAAGATCCCTGAGATCTTGTATCGTGGGTACTAGCAACGGTATATAAATACATAGATAAGTATAGAAACATCCATCACTCGGAGATAAACTTCGTTATACCATATTGATGTCTACATCTACCTGAATTCGAACCCAGGGCCTATATGCGTCGCAGGCAAGGTCATTACAAATTATACCAATCGACCATGTTTGTTGCATATCCTCACTGCCCTTCCTTTATGATACGAACAACGTGAATACATTTTTACACCTCATCGGCTTCCTTTTTATCGTATTACGATACAGAGTAACGATTATGGAAAATTGTTTGTGAGTTTTTATATGTAGGGAAGGAAAAGAACATAAATATAGGTACAAGTCTTTACGCCCATTCTCCCCAAGGGAGTTGTTTACCTGTGCTCTACTACTCGTAGAATTACGTAAGCTGCATCTCTTCCCATGTAGATCGTAAGAGTCAATTGAGGATCTCGAGCATTGTCTCAGGCGATAAGCTAGCAACTTGCCACCGATTATTAACATCTATCTCCGCTATGCTGAACGTGGCTGAGGGATCTACTTTATGATCCTGCAGTTCTGGCTACCCCATTCCGGGAATACAGCCCAACAGCAACAACAGTATGTGTTATGTATGTAAGGAGAAGAAAACCATACAAAGGTACCAATAGTCACGCCCGTTTTCCCCAAGGGAGTTATTTACCTGCGCTAAGCGTACTATCAATTCTTGACTACGGCAAATGTCCGGCCTGCAAATTGGCCTCATCAAGAACCTGTGACCAGTCTAACAAGACGGGCCTTTAACTAATTTAGTTAAACTATAAATACATTTAGTTAAAATATGTACCAAAATACTATAGAACGAGAGACGTTTTAAACCACTAACGAATTGTTAACGAAACCTATTCCGGAATTGGCCAACTGGCC
Organism: Carposina sasakii; assembly: GCA_014607495.2. Lineage (NCBI taxonomy): Eukaryota > Metazoa > Arthropoda > Insecta > Lepidoptera > Carposinidae > Carposina > Carposina sasakii. The sequence goes on along the minus strand of CP053174.1, from coordinate 2,687,949 downwards.
CTAGCTTTCATCATTACCCTAGAACAGCGTAACTAACACCAGTTTTACCAATTCGTCCTCTTGATAGATTTCTTGGCTGTGCTTACCTGAAAAAAAAAGCAATGTTCTTATTAGATGTGACAACTTGTTTCCTATATAGTTGGTAATTTGAAACAAAAAAGTTGAACATTGAAACTAGTGGTAAAGCTACCTAAATTGTTTTCCCTTTCACCTTTATTTGCGTAAACGATTGATGACGACAGTTATCCCCTTAACGATTTAAGGGAACCCGAATTGCGGACCATTCCTCCTATAAGTACCACCATCCAATTAATGCTATGCTATTTTGTTAATAGGAAATGAGATAATAACAGTATTATGGTAGGCACGCGGAATGCAGAGGTCGTGGGTTCGATTCCCACCCGGGTGAGGAATTTTTTCCATTTCTTTATTAATAAATTTATAATATTATGGTAGGGTATAACATTCAACATACACAGTACTAGGTCATCATCATTATCATCATTTACAGCCCTGAGAAGTCCACTGTTGGACATATGCCTCCCCCAACAACCTCCACTCCGACCGGTCGGAAGCAGCCTGCATCCAACCGACGCCCGCGACCTTGGCCAGGTCATCCGTCCACCTCGCGGGTGGCCTTCCCACGCTGCGCTTGTCGATACGTGGTATCCACTCTAGAACTTTCCGACTCCATCGGCCATCAGTTCTTCGAGCTATGTGCCCTGCCCATTGCCACTTTAGCTTTCTGGACGGTTGAGCTATGTTGGTGATCTTTGTACAGTACTAGGTAAATAGTATTTAATAAATTCTTATAATTGCGAGACTTAAATACAAACGTGGTCTACGAAAAAAATCGTACAATGAGTATTAATTGTTTGGTATTTGAAGACATATTGTATAAAACAACGTATTTTAAAACGGCTAGGTATTTTGGGCAGTTGTCGGCGGCCCAGCGGCGGTCATGAAAATATACAATCCGATTTTGCAGGTTCCGTTAGTTAGTGGACACTGAAAGTCGTGTGAACGCACATTAACGCTATCGACTTGCGAGCAAAATCTATGAGGATTTTACAATGTGACGATTACGTTACACTCCGCCAAAAAAACGTGCTCTACTATTGTTTTAGCTTTCCTTTACAGGTAAGCGACCGGCTTTATAGCCACCAAATACGAGTAGCGCACGATTTTAAATAAAACAAGACACGTCCGACAGTTTGTTTTGTCTCTGCTTTGTTTATGGCATCTTATCTTTATGAGCAGAGACAAGGAAGACATGCTAATCAGATCAATACTTACGGTGAGACGTTGTGGAGTGCGTTTCACAAAATAGTTCCTTTGGATGACGGTACTAGTTATTATACAGGCTGATTTTTGGTCGTCAACGTTCCCGAAAACTACGGAATCTCCTCATCATCACGATCATTTTTCTCCATGGAAGCATACCTGGGAAGTGTCTGGTTTCCAAAATATTAGGGTCCAAAGTTGAGTAAATAGACTGCGTTTTTCAGCATAAATGCACATAGACGCGCGTAGCAGGATTTTTTCACGAAAAATAATTAATATCTGTCTATAAAAAAACTAACATAAACACTAGACACTATAAATTTCGCACGATCAAGGAATTTAAAATTTTTTTTCAAAAAAAAAATTTTTTTTCCCAGCATTTTTTTTGGCATAAACTTACTTTATTTCATGTATAGAATACGTACCCTTCGTTAAAGGTGGCCACAAAAAAACACCCTGTATGAACGACTGCATAATATGTGTCACAAAATATGTCTGTTCCTAAATCAGGTGTAGTAGTTATTTAAGAAGCGGTGATAGCTCAGTGGTTAAGACGTGCACCTTCCAAGCGGGAGGCGTAAGTTCGATCCCAGTCACGGGCTTGTACCAATGAATTTATTTAATGTACAGATTTTAATGTTGTAAAAATTGTCACTTAGCTGATGCCTCGGAAAGCACGTAAAACCGTTGGTCCTGCGCCTGATCTCTCTCCGGTCGTGTCGGCTTCCGTCCCATCGGACTGTGATTGCGCATACACTTGTGCACTATATTATCTCCTGCGTGCCTGGCCAATCTCCGTAGAGATTGATGATTGATCGCCTTGGCCGAAATACGGTCGGAGATCATCATAGGAGTTTTTTTATGAAACTGACTCTAGTTATAGCGGGCTTTTATATGTAAACACTTTGGGATGTTTACCACTGTTAAGCCTTTTTTAAACATTTTGAAGTGCAGGTGCGAAGTGAGAAGTGAAATCAATGTATGTACAGGGTGTAACAAAAGGGGTATGCTATGAAAATGGCCCACTTATAGAGACCTATCCAGAGACTTATATGTTTATTTTTAAAGATAGTATAGATAATTCCTAAGCAACCTAATGTTCATGCAATATTGAAAAATAAATATTATAATATGATTTCGATTTTCTAGATAGTTTCTCTATCTTTCTCTATGCTATATTCACAACATTTCTCTTAACATAGTGCGGTTTAAGCTTAAGTATTCTGAAGTAGAAGTTCTACCTCAAGTTCTAAGGTAGAACACAATGTTAAAGCAGCAAAACTGTAAGACAACCACAAGACTGTAATACAGCTCTCCATTGACGCGCAAGTTTGATGACAGTAAACACCTATTGCAAATACCCCGGCTTCGATGTATTTCGAAGATCCAATTTGAACTTTAGTTAGACGAAGGACTTTGACGCCATAGAGGAAGTAAATAAGGGGAAGTGTGGATTTCACGTTAGGTATTTCCCGTTCCCGTGGATTTCCAGATATTCGAAAATCCTTTTATAGACGGCTTAATATTCATAATTTATCTGTTATCTTTATAGATCAATTTGTTGAAGTTCGTAAATAGGATACAATTATAATTGGTATTATTAATAACTAACCTAAAACATGGTGTATTACGAGTCATCATCATCATCAGGCTATTGCAGTCCACTGCTGGACGTAGGCCTCCCCCAGGGCACGCAACAAGACTGCCATGGGGAGTATTTGCCTATAGTCACCACGCTGAGCAGGCGGGTTGGCGACCGCAGATTGTATTTTGGACTATGTTGTCAACACGGGAGGCGCTGCTGTCCACCTTCCAGAAACCCTTAATCACCTCGTACGATACCCACGGGCAGACATGGGGTGGTACGAATTCTACTCTGCCGGCACCACGCGGCCAATTACGAGTACTAGGCACGAAAATATTCATTTGGGCTACTTTTAAACTAACAATTAGTCTATAGTCTAACAACTGTTATATAGGTACGTAGGTGGTTAGTTACACGCTTCTATATTTAGGTAACTACCCCATTAATAAATAATGCTAGTTTGTTTCTTTGAAATGAGTGTTATTTTTAATGTTGTAATTATCTGTATATATAGGTATACTCCGTATACATTGGTACTATCTGCTGCCCGTGACTTTGTCCACGTAGACTACAAAATAATATGCTAACTGGTTACATCTGTGACATATACACACTTTCACGAAATTAGATTTTTTTATTAGGCACATTTTTATCTTTTATTATCATCAATAGTTCCTAAAGAGCTTGCTACTCAATGCAATAGTAACTAGCTAACCTACTCATAAAAAAATGCACCATAAAAACCTAAAGAAGCAGATTTCACAAACACAATACTGAACTTTTTAGTGGATACGTCAACTTGAAAAAAGTCAAACGTCACTCAGATCTTACAAGTTCGAGTGTGCTAGTAACGTCGATTCAGGCAGTCACACTTAAACCTAATCGTAAAATTAAGTTTACCTGTCCTTTTCTCTCACAGCTATTTATATTAAGAACGGAGAGAGATAGATCTGATCTGACTAAGATTAGGTTTACGTTTAAGTATGACGGTCAGAATCGACCCTAATGTTTACTATCACTGCTTCTTAGCAATCTTCTATGTATCAATTTTAACGTATCGATGTTTTTGCACGCTAATCTCAGAAAGGCTGAACCGATTTCGATGCAGTTTTCAGGAATATGTTGTGACAGGTCCCACTTAACATATAGGCTTACTTTTTATACCGGGAATATGTTTTTATCCCGGATAATATCGACATTTTATTTATTCTGCAGTCAACGCGGACCGAGTCGCGGGCATCCACCAGTTAAAAATAAAACGTAGTAAGAGGGCCTCAGTAAAACTCTTGAAACCTGCGATTTATACGTACCTACTGATGCCGTAAAATCCAGTAAATGGGCACTCCAAGGTAATGGTAACGAACTAGGTTAATCTCTGAAGCGTCGAAGCGGACATTTTTTATTCTCCTTTCCTCTTTAAATACTAAGATACTTTCTGTGAATAATGAATTTATTTTCTTTATTGACGCTAGAGACTTGGTTATCGGTCTTAGATTTTTTGTTGAAATAAATTAAACTAGTACCTACAAACGTTATAATTACATTAATAAGATCAGTGGTTTGTTTCGCTAAAAATATGGCAATTTCAAACATGTTGTTATTAAGATAATGCCTGCCCGCCACCCTCAAACCTGACGACTCATGATTGCGATTGCAATGATAATTGTGCCAACAATCCGAACACCGAGCATGCAACACATAGCTACTATCCCGAAACCATTTAAGACGATTTTAATCTGTAATTAAGAATTATTTGTTTTCTTTTGTAAATTATCAAAGTATTTTACTTCTTTATAAATACGGGTATTACAAAGCATTTCCTGAGATTCCCAGAGTAACAGGAATAACGAGAATTCCTTATTTTACGCTGACGTCGTGGGGTGTTGCTAGTAATAATAGAATCCCGCGTTTCTATCCCTTCAGAAGCGCGGGATGCGACATAATTTCGCGGGATCCGGGATTCCACAACAACTCAATTGAGAGAGGCCTTCATGAATAATCTGAGTACACAAATAAATTACAGTGGGTACTCGAGTTTTGGTGCCAAAAGTTTTTTGCGAAAAACCGTGTATTTTCATATTTTTTACTGCACCGATGTTCTTTTTGGAACATAGAAATCTTCACTCATGGAGTCTCATGGATATCCTTAAATAGGATAGCCAGAACTACAGGATCACGAAGGAGACCCTACAGCCACGTTTAGCATAGCTAGGATAAATGTAAGAAGTTTACTAATTTTACTGTTATTTTACTAATTTATGTTACTAAAAAAAAACTGAGAGGTTTACTAATGTTTGGCCAAAAAATTATTGACAGATGTTCATTTGGCAAATGAGACATTTGATGAAAGTATCATCTTACAAAAACTCACTTAGCAAATAATCCATTAGCAAACACTACACTTGTTAAATGTGTTAAATATTAAAATCTCAATTGACCTTTTTATCATTTCACCAAACAATATGTTTCGCAAATTGAGCATTTTATTTAACAAAATGTTATTTAAAATTAAATTGTATTAGGCGTTACAATTCGGAAGTTCAAACATTCACTATGGGTTAATTCTGTATGGGTAATGTGTTGGGTTTTAGAGTTTCATAATGATTAGTGGTTTACTAATTTCTATAATCCTGAGGATGCCACGGTTGTTGGCGAAACATATATGGATTATCAATCTAGTTTTTTATTTCGGAAATAGTGCGATGTATTATAATATTGCATGCTGAGTGCTCGAGTCTGGTTTCTCGTGGCGATTGTAGGTAGCGCAAGTGCTTGTTTTCGCAGTTATGAGTTATCAGATCCGAGGGTCAGTGGAGGGTGTAGGGCCCGGTGGTGGGTGCACCCATAGTGAAAATGTTATTTCATAAAAAGTACTTATTTTTTCAAACATTACCTACCATATCTAATATTAGATTTATTAATGAACGAAACAGTTGTCAAATGACATGATGAGAGAAACGCCCTGAAGTCGCTTCTGGCACTTGCCGGCCGCTGCCGCGGAACGCGCGCTCGGCTCGTACGCTGTGTTTACATCAACCTAACCCACTTCGTCCCTTCACTCCTCGCTAACCTATGCTGTATGGGTATGACCCATAGTACGACGCATAGTATACCTATGTTTTTTCCATTCTGTCTAGATATAATATATCCAGTTAATTTCACACATACCATATTTATACATTATTAGATTTATTAATAAACGAAACACTTGTCAAATAATACATTTTATCAAACGTTTTTAGACCAATAGTAGTTTTTTCTGATAACTTAGTTGCTAGTTGATCATTGTGTTAAATAATTATTTATAAAATGTGATCATTTATCATGTGCATATGCAGTGGTTATGGGTTCGATTCCTACTCGGGTGAAGAATTTTTTCTTTATTAATAATTTTATAATTTATCATGTTATAAAGTGATCAATCTGTGAAACCATTTCTTTGCCAAACGTTGTTTGTCAAGTGTAATTTTGGCAAATGACTTTTGGTCAAACAGCAGGACCCCGCCTGAGAGGATGCCCGACGTCGTTAGTCGATTCTTACGACATGCACTGAAGGAGATACAGCTGACTGATATATCCCAGTAAAGCCTCGCATCAGCACAAAACTAAGGAAATGAATGAACTATACAAATAAAATTCTTAAGAAACTTTTTAAAACTTTTTTACTAAATATAGCTCGTAGGTCCATATGTGCCAACTCGACTAGCACTTGAACAATATAAAAAACATTGCCTGGCGAGTAAAAAGCAAGATCTGGCAGATGCGAAGAAAACATCTGTCAAAAATAACTTCGGAGCAGAAATTTAATAGAGGAAAATTAAAACGGCCCACAAGAAACCACCTACCGACGCAGCCAAGTAATTAAACTTTTAGGTACTGAACAGACTAAAAACAACTGTCTAACTAGAGAAGGGGAACCCCCAAGTGACCAGTTTGATATACTACTAGGAGAAATTCTTGTATACGGAGTGTGAGTGACAGCCAGACAAATATTGATCTAACTATTAGGGTAAGTATCAATATTTTTACACGCCGCGTCGTAACGCTAACGGTAAATAATTACATTGGTAATTACAGAAACATCCATCATTCGGAAACAAATAATTATCGATATTCATCATATCAATGTTTGCACCTATCGGGATTCGAAGCGTCGCATGCAGAGTTACCAACTACACCAATCCGCCGTCATAATGAAATTACGACCAGTGGCAATTATCAAAATCGGCCTGCAACTCACCAATATCAAATTAAACTCTTCTTCCATTTTGCTTATTACTAGAAGCTATCTATACCTATTTTCCGAGTTAATGGATTTATTTAATTACTTCTCATTAAACCAAGCAAGCAGCCAAGCACCTTTCTCTATTCATAATGACTTTGGTAATTCGTGTTTCTGAAACAATTTACTTGCCTTTATCTGCCCATGTTTTAGATATTTTGTTGGTAAAATGGATGTGCCAAATTAAATGCTAAGCCTGAAAATGAATCAGTTTTCAGAAATACCTACCTATTTTAAATTTCAAATAAAACCTATAATTAAAATGGAAGCTGAAACAGTGAAGCACAGAACATTATATACTCCAGTGAAGAAAAACAAATTTGACAGAAAGAAAAAATATTTGAGTACCTAAAAGAAGACTCTCCTATCAAAAATCCCTAAAAAAATGTCCTATAGACAATCCAAAGCAAATATTAGAGAGTGTTCATTGCGCGTGACCAAATCAATAAAAATAAAATTAACTAAAAAAATCAAACCGTTTGATCGTCATTACTGCCTTGATAGAAGGAATGCCCAGCGTAACATATCAAAGTAGCGGCTCTTGTCTTTTATTTTGCTATTTGACATATAAGTTGCTAGATCCGTATTTAAAACCAGTGAAATCCAGTTTGTTCAAAGCAAACAGAACTAGTTTGAACTAGAACCGTACATAATGAATAGTTCACACTGTCATCAACTAGCCAGTGCAACTTTTATGTCCTCATAAATAGCTGGAACTGTGCACTAAACTTCAGTAAATCGGACAACGCAAGGCTATTATACCTATGTGCGTTTCAGCAGTAAAATTCATATATTACGAATTTTACGATTATAATTTATCAATTTTGATATTTTAATGCCCTATGTGTTTAAAATATTTAAATGAACAAATCTATAAGTATAAAAGCGAAATACCACTCACTATTTAATCACGAAATCTCTGAAACTCTATAGTTTCATTTCACTTAAAATTTGGCACTTCCAATAGGGTGTAGACATCAGCTAATAATTTTTGATGATTCAGGATTTTTTAAAAAATACGATACTGCACCCCTAAAACGAGGGTTGGAAGTTTGTATGAAAGTCCAAAGTTTTAAAGTAAGACGTTCCCACGGGAATGGATAATAATAAATACAATGATAATAATAAAAGTTCACACAGACGAAGTCGTGGACGTTCGCTAGTATTTTTAATCTGACCGCTTTGTGTATAAGTGTGTGTGTATATTTTTCTATCTGTAAAAGTATAGCTGTGTATCTGTGCATCTGTCTTGTCTATGGTATCTTATCTTATTTTAGTAACATTAAAAGGAAAAGATTCTTTGCATAGGATTTCGATACCTTTCTGACATATTTTTTATGTGATGTCACTAAAATTCAACAAAAATAACTTATTTAGCACCAAATATTTACATCATTTATATATAGAAATACACTTGTATTGATTTAAATAAAAGTCCTCCATGATTAATGCTTGTTGATTACTCCTTAGGGAATTCCCTTGTTAAAGTTTATGAGACAAGTTCGGAACTAAAATCCTCATATTATAGTAATTTTACAGTGTGTACAACAAAATGTCAAAGTTCCTTTGAAATTCATTTTACGTAATACGAATTTGACAAGCAATCAGCGATTTTTGTACAATTTTCGCTATCGCTTTGCTTTTGCTAGTTAGGTAGTAAGGGGGCGGGTATGTTAAGCAAAATACTACGAATATAAGTAGACCATTAAAATCACATGTATATTTTTAAGATTATTATTAACTTTAAGAAATATATCTACAAAATCTAGAAAAATAAAAACGTGTAGTCGAATCTCCAATTTTGTAGATAAGTTGTCTATATTGGGATGTACCTACTCATAGCGTTTCGCTCAACCCTTTTGTGAGATAAGATATACCTATATATGTGTAATATACAATATACAGTGGTACATAATATACAATAGGTATATTATATTATTATCAAGCAAACATATTACGACTTCAAAAAGTATCCAAATTAACTGACGAAGTAACAATTTAGGCCACGAAAATTGGGCTCCATTTAATTGGCTCTTACAATTACGCAAAGGCACTTTCGGCGGTATAGAGACGTTTATTGTTTCTTTATTCCTTACAAATAATATGAATGTGAATAAGTATAATTAAAATTATATTTGAGTGATAAGGTTTTATTGTTTATTCTGTTCTGATGCGGGGGGGGATATCGACTGCATCGTGTTGTTTCGTTTCATATCGTAAGAGTCGACTAAGAAACTCGGGCATTCTCTCATGCGACAAGCTAGCAACTTGTCACTGACCATTAATATCCGCGATATTCTAAACTTGGCTATGGGGTCAGCTTTATAAACTTGCAGTTCTGTGTGTATGTGTTATTGTGTAATTGCATATGACAAAGTTCAAGACAAACGTAGAGAAGTAGTGAATTCAATCAATCACAGTTCTCTCAAATTCAGAAATCATCCTTTTCTACCCTTATCTACATATATTATATTGCAGATGTAGAGGAGCCATCTATCGGATGCAGGAGAGAACCATAATCGAATGCAAAATCCTAGAACGCGATATCGAAGTTTCTCACAATGATTGGAATATATACAAAGGCCAATCAACTACTAGTGGCTCTTTCCTTTTCACCGCCCCCACACAGACATATTGACATATTAGAGAATCACGTTAGTAATAATAGTTTATCTACAAACATTATTCTAGTCGTGTTCTCTCCTATACGAGTATTATCAATAAATTGGCATTTTATTTGATTTTTTACCGTTATGAGGCAAAACGAAGAAAATTGATATGTGAAGTTATTATTTTATTGCATATTATATACCTTCTTTCTTATTGAAATAGACGGTAAAGATCAAATAGTAAAATAATGTGAAACCATAAAACAAGCTACCCACGTCATACGTCATATCAAATGGCTAATTTGATTTTATATCTAAATCAAATCTAATACATGTACTACTACTGAAATTCCTGACGGAGCTTTCCCCATATGACCTATGCTTACAAGGCCATATTTAGCCTAGAAGGGCCAGATGTAAAAAAATCTAAGTAGTGATAGAGATGCTAGTTGATCGCCTGTGAAACCCATAAAGCCTCGAGCACACCGGATGCGTATGCGTACACGTAAGCATAGACGTACACGTACCTCTGAGCTGTAATGTATGGAACTGTATAGGCACGGGCAGACCGGATACGTATGCGTAGACGTCAAGCGGTGTGTCCTGTCTTATACAGTTCCATACATTACAAGTCAGAGGTACGTGTACGTCTACGCTTAGGTGTATGCATACGCATTCGGTGTGCTCGAGGCAGTGGTGACAACTTAGGGGTTTTACCCCTAAATTTAAGGGGGAAAACGATAACTAGGAGGACTTTTAGGGGTAGATTTTTTTTATAGGGGTACAACGACTCAACGTGTATTGTCCGTTTCATAGAGTAGTTCCGATGGTGATGACGCTAACTTACTATGTGTATGACCACATTTTCTGTTTCACTGCGTACTATGAAACGGACGCAATCCTATCCCACGCCGCTCGCGAGTTAAAGTTGGAATTTAGTGGTTTTTAGGGGTAAAATTAAAAAATCTTGGTGGTAACATTGGATGTGTGTTGGTAACACTGGCACGGAAACAATGCATTTGATGTATTCCAGTGAAACCCCGCATCAGCACAGATTATCTACCTACCTATACAGGATGATTTTTGGTCGTCAACGTTCCCGAAAACTACGGAATCTCTTCATCATCACGATCATTTTTCTCAATGGAAGCATACCTGGGAAGTGTCTGGTTTCCAAAATATTAGGGTCCAAAGTTGAGTAAATAGACTGCGTTTTTCTGCATAAATGCACATAGACGCGCGTAGCAGGATTTTTTCACGAAAAATAATTAATATCTATCTATAAAAAAATTAACATAAACACTAGACACTATAAATTTCGCACGATCAAGGAATTTAAAAATTTTTTCAAAAAAAAAAAAAAAATTCCCAGCATTTTTTTTGCCATAAACTTACTTTATTTCATGTATAGAATACGTACCCTTCGTTAAAGGTGGCCACAAAAAAACACCCTGTATACTATCCCAATCCCAACTAATATTATGAATGCCAAAGTAAGTTTCTTTGTTTTTTTGTTTGCTTGTTAGGTACATCCTCACGTCTTATTTACTGAACAAATATTCATAAAAGTTTCATACATATAGTTGGCAGTACGAAAAAGGAAATAGGCTACATTTTGTAGTCCTAGTTCACTGTTATTATGTGTAAATTTATCAGACATCAAATTATACATTCAAGTTTCAAATAAACGTCAATAGATGGCGCTAACTGTTAGTATAATGTAATATTTTCTCGTGGCATGCTCTGTTATTTCCCTGAGTAATACCTCGCCCCCATTATTATTACATTACATCTTTCCCGCCATTTGATTGATTACGCAAACTCATAATGTTATCACATTTCGCCGGACACGCCCACGCTTTGAGCGATTACCCAGTTAGTACAATAAAGTTATTTATAATATTTATACGTTAAAACATCATGCGAATTTTCCAACTTTCTCTAGAAATTTGACACGATCTTTATACCACAGCTTGGCACTAAACCTAATCATCATAATCAGCCCATTGCATTGTATTAACAAAATCGTGTTAAAATTCTATTGATTCTAAGGCTAAAAGGTCCGGCAAGTCATCTAGTTACATATACATGCGACCCTCTTTCGCTCGAGGTCATCGAGGCACTTCATCATCTCCTACTTACTATTTGATGGCGCGTCACGCCTGCCAACTCAAATAAAGCCATATTTTCCCTGTATTCAAGATGGCGATCGTTAAATTTGTGATAAAGTTGTTTACTGTGTTTTTTACGGGCTAACGAGTCGGACACGTCATTATTCGTACACCTTGTCCGAATCCCAAGTAATATTACAAACTGGCGCCCGCTCACGACTTCGTCCGTATGAAAGGGCATTACACCCGTGTGTAGCCGAGGCGGGTCCCTAGTTCTACATCAAACTTTCCTCTTGAATCATTCTATCTATTTTAAAAAATCCGTTGCGTAGTTTTAAGGGCCCGTTTGTCAGAAATTACGTTTAAGAAATCGCCATAATTAAAATCGGAAAAAATATATAGGTAATACAGAATCATATTCGATGTAGTGATTTTTTTGTTCGAAACAAGCTATTTAACATTACTCTGTAGTGTGTGAGTTTTATGAGAAAAATTTATAATAATAACACTCCAAAATTTTTAATAAACTAAAATCCTATAATTCAAAAACGAGGAACGCCCGCACATTGTAAATTTTTTTCCGGGAGAAGGCCACTTTATTTATTATACTTTACCGTTTACAATAAAGAATAAGGCCCCCTTAAAATAGTAATAAAGATGTTTACTGTGTTTTACTGTGTTTTTCTTGAAATTTTGTATTCATATAATTGAAAGAAAGAAAGAAATCATTTATTTGGAATCAAATGGGAAGTAGGACTACATAAGCTATATTCTATAGTCTAATAATAATTATTAGTAATCTGGACAAGTTCTATGTAATTAGTGTAATTACTATAGTGCATTGTGTATGTGTAAGCTGCGTGGTGCCGGCAGAGTAGGGTTTGTACCACCCCTGCCTGCCCGTGTGTATCGTACGAGGCGATTAAGGGTTTCCGGGAGGTGGGCAGCAGCGCCTCCCGTACTGACAACATAGTCCGAAAATCACACTGCGGTCACCAACCCGCCTGCCCAGCGTGGTGACTATGGGCAAAACCCCCCCGTGGCAGTAGCCTTATGGCGTGCCCTGGGGGAGGCCTACGTCCAGCAGTGGACTGCAATAGGCTGAAGAAGAAGAAGAAGATTGTGTATGTACAAGAAAGATTTCAGAAAATATTTAAAAAAACGCATACGAAGGCGTGTCTCTGTAGTAGTTTTCTTTCAGCACACCAAACATTGAAGCTATTTATAAATTCTTTTTTCGTTATCGATTCGGATACTATCAAAAATTACTATTATGCACGCACAGTCGGCTTATAAAAACTGAAAGAAAAACACAGTGAGATTTCGCGTAAATCCTGTGCTGATGCGGGACTTCGCATACATTAACTGCATCAGAATCTGCTTCCGCGTATGACGTAAGAGTCGACCAAAAAACTCAGGGGCCTTACTTAGGCGATGAGCAACTTGTCACTGATCATTTACATATAGGGTGATTGTAGAATCCTTCGTGATTTTGTAGTTGTAGCTACCACATTTTGTAGTTGTAGCTACCACATTTTGGAAATACAGCCGTGTATTGTGTATGTGGATTTAAAATACCGCGTGTTTAGGATGTGTTCTATATGTGTGCATGGGACAGATTGGAATATTCCCTTTTGATTAAGTATAACAACTTAACGATAACATAGAAAAGTCTTACCTTTCTCATAGCCTTTCCTTCAATAAATAAATATTCACATACTACACAACACATTAACCTAGTCCCACATTAAGATCCCAAAGGTCTTGTGTCGTGGGTACTAAGCAACGGTATATAAATACATAGATAAGTATAGAAACATCTATGACTCGAAAACAAACATCGATATTCGTCTTGTGTTTACACCTACCGGGATTCGAACCCAGGACCTATGGCGTCGCAGGCAGGGTCACTACCTACTAGACCAATCGGCCGTCATGCATTCAATGCATTGGAAATATCCCTTTTGTGTTTATTATAAACCACGCACTGTCCTACTCCGTTCACGCCAAGAGGGCGGTGCGGTGGCTAGTATTGAAAAAATCTTCACTAAAACTTATGACCATTCTGGTAGATTAATGGATTTCGGGTTTCGCACATCCCACACACCTGCTAACTCCATGTGAAGCCATTTTATTGATTTATAGCCAATTCAGACATTTTTTTATAGTCCTTAAACACAAACTGAACAATAGAATAAACTGTTCTAGTGTGCAGGCTAAACTACAATACACAGCTGCATCTCTTTCTGTACTATTTGAGTTGTATAGGATCAAAGGCGGACATCTGTCGATTTTGTCAAAATGGAGTTTTAAATGTGGCAATACAGGTAATTTTGAATACTTTTAACGTATAAATCACCTCAATATCAAAGACGAATATTTATAGTAGAAAATCCATTGACAAGTTGGGTATCAGTTTCAAATGTGGGTACCTGTGAACTTTTAGTTTCAAACATGGCTACCTTTGTTGGTCGGCCAATCACAAGCATGCATTTTCTTTCGTCTTGTAACGGCCGCTTAGCGTCTTGCATACTTCACGTTGCTAGCTTATTTACTGATTTATTAAAGAAAAAGTGATTGTAGTTAATATAATTTACTAGAAACAAAATCATGGATTGTAGCCCCACACCGGTAACAAATCGGTTTTCCAGGAAACGTCAGAAAGATCCCGCAAATTGGAAACGAAATGTGGCGAAGAGAATGAGGTAAGTGGCGTAGTCAGGGTTGGCACGTTATGTTTACTAATATTATAATGTACCTAATTATAATACTCAAAGTCTAAATGAGTGACACCAAGGTTTTTTGCTACCAGCATATTGAAAAAATAGGTAACTCGAGAAAAAAGATCTGTTTTTATTTTTTTGCTGTCTTAAAAATTACTGAGATAACGTTAAAGTACGGCCTTCGCGGGGCTAGGCGACCGCGCTTATGTGTAACGTCAACTTGCAAGCGGCGTGTCAGTACTTGCGTACACACCTACATAGTTTGACTCGTTGCGCTATCGCGATTTCGGTATAAATTCAATTGTTTTTCAATAGTGAATCAGTAAATTTTTTAAGAAATATTGTATTGTCCCTTTGTGTAGGTACCAACTTCAATGACGCCCCAAAAATAGTTTTTTTTGTAACATTGGTAAAAATATTAGGAAAAAGTGGTTATGAGTTATGTAAAGAGCAGCCTCTAGTCACGTGTATTGTTGAGAAGATCATTTTGACGTAAGTTACAAAACGGCCTTCCATCATATGTTAATTTAACAAGAATAATGTCTTAAGTAATTGCTGACACAGATACAACAACAAACACTTGAAATATTGAGTGCAAATCAATTTACTAAAACAAATTTCATGCACATTAACATTCCGCATCACCCGCAATCGGACACGACTCCCGCGACTTGACGTCATAGCAGTAGCGTGCGAACGAATGCATATTTTAAAAAGCGGTGAAGCTTTACAACGCTGTAGCTTCGATAAAACTTGGACCGATTTCAATTAAACAAAAACTATTATTATTTGCACGAATATGCATGCGCATAAAATGCAATATCTTTTATAGTAATGTTTTGATGTGTAGGTGTGACTCATTGTATCGTATACGTGTGTTGTTAATGTACTTGCATTTATGGCTGAGAGCAGGATAGGACTTAACCTAAATACACCACTAGGGTCAACCAACACTAATATTAAACATATTTATTTTCAGGTACTCCTCAAAATCCATACCGCAAAGAGTCTGTAACCATTCGACTAAAGCGTTTCAATGTGATAAGTTGACAATGGCTCAGATAATGAATTTGCATCTAAAATTTTATGAACACGCAGAAAAAAAGGTGCAAGATGCACTTATTTTAAAGTATTGTAGTATTGTACCAGTGCAACATAGGCCTAATTTTAAAGGAAAAAGACAAACTGTTACAAAATATACTGTTATTGTAGACAAAGGGACAAAAATTCCCATATGCAAAAAGTTTTTTTTGTCTATATTTGGCATAACAAAACACCGCGTAGCTTATGTCACGAATAGATTCTTTTACCTCTCGCAGTTTCCCACCGAAACACGTGGTGGTGACCACAAGAAACATAAATATTCTGCACTGAAAGAGTCGATCCATAAATTCATTCAAAATCTAAAATGCATCGAATCACATTACTGCAGGAAAAGTAAATTCACAGAGAGAAAATATCTGCCGTCAGAGCTCAATGTCAATAAATTGTATACAATTTATAAAGACAGTGAATTTTCAAATCCAGATGTCAAAAAATCTTACTTCCGTAGTATTTTCAATAAATATTACAATATTGGCTTCGGATCACCTAAGACTGATGCATGTTCTGCGTGTTTGGAGCTGCAAGAAAAAATTTAAAATGAAAATGACCATGCAAAAAAAAAAATGAGCTAATAACCGCCAAACGAGTTCATACTCTAAGAGCGAAAACTTTTTTCGAAAAGTTACGTGATGAAAGTGATGGATTAAAAATCATTTCTTTTGACTGCCAGAAGAACCTACCCTTGCCAAAATTACCCGACCAGATAACATATTATAGCCGACAGCTATATTTTTATAATTTAACTATGGTTGAGGGATCGTCTACACTTTCATTCGCAAAGAATCGCATATTTTCTTACGTGTGCACAGAAAATAAATTTCACAAAGATTCAAACCTTGTTGCATCCGCTGTTTACCACCGTTTAACCGAAACAGACAAAACTAATATTAATACTATCCGATTAGTTGCTGATGGTTGTGGCGGTCAGAACAAGAATTGTATCGTGGTAGGTGCTTGTTGCGAATGGATTCTAAAGAATAAATCTATAAAAGAAATTGAAATTGTGTTTCCAGTCACCGGGCACTCTTATATGCCTGCAGATAGGGTATTTGGGGTGATTGAGAAAAAGTTGAAAAAGAATGACGTGATTATACACCCGAACGAAATAAAAGACGTAATCGCAGAAACGGCGACGTTGGTGGAGTTAGGTACCGACTGTCCCATAAAAAATTGGAGAGATGCTGTAAAAAATGTTGTGAAACAGACAACATCTTGGCCAATGAGATTCAAAGAGTGCAAACGGTTCATACTTAAACGATCTAATAAACCTGGGAATGTACTTATTCGAGGCGAACTGTTTTACAAGAGTGATATTGCTCAAGCAGTTAATGTATGTCAAAAAGGTAAAATAATTGAGATGGTTGTGCCGCAATCTCTGTCCAGCGGTATACCTGTAAATAAAAATAAACTACAAGATGTCAAAAAATTGCTTGAAAAACACTTCGGTCCTGAGTGGCCGCAGGTACAATCCTTAGAGTTTTACAAAAACTTATTCACCTCACAGGAGACATTGAGTGCACCACCCGAAGAAAATACACTTAATTATTGCGAAGAACCATTAGAAGATGCACCTGATCTTCGTATATAAAAAGTGAAATTTAATGTATATTCTACTTTATTTAATGTGTGTTTTATTTCGTTCAATATTAAACATTATTTTTAACTTTGTTGAATTTTGACAACCCTAACATCGTTTGTTTGTAATTAGCTTCAAACATGGCTATCTATTATTCGTTTGGAATCAAAGATGGCCATTTCTCCTTAGGTTGGGATCAAACATAGCTATCTTTAAATTTCGGTATCAAATTTGGCCATCTGCAAAAACCAAATTTCATTCATTGCCGCAATTTAATATTGTCTTTAAGTATTTGTACATTTTATAGTCCTTGACGATTATATTTAGTTATTCGAATGATAATTTTAATCTAGGTACATAATAAAGGCTTAAAATCGTTTTTTTTAGGTTTTTCAATAATCGGCCATTAGTCAGATAGCCGGTATTGATTCTATACGACTCATTTGTAAGTCGACTAGGCGATGAGCTAGCAACTTGTAAGGGCCGAAACACAAAACCGCGTTTCGACGCGAATTCCAGCGTTGTGACGCCATACTTGGTGACAATGATTCACTAACTAAATCTAAAAAACCTCTTAGTTTAAAGAAAATGTTGGAAACCCCATGGCCTTAATGTACCTATATCAAAGAATATACTTACTCTCTAACGAGAGATGTATTGTAAAGTATTTCATTTTGATGTTCAATTCAAAGAGATTACTCTTGCAAACAACACGCGTCAACCCGGAAGCAGTTTTAAAATCAAAATGTCTGACGTTGATGTCGATATATTAATATCTTTGATTCAAGAACGCTTGTTTGTGGGATTCTAGTGACGAAACTTATAATGACAAATTTATAAAACAAGAGGCATGGAAAAGCATTTGTGAAATCATTTCATAATCAGTGGTCGGAGTAGGTATATTGTTTTTACATACTTGCGTCATGATATTATAACATGGACATGCATTTTTTCCGGAATGTACCGGAGTTTCCAAAAACTAGCAGCATAGCGTTGAGAGTATTGATACATTTTTAACTAGTCATGTAATAATTTCGAAGTTTCGGTATTTTATTTTATTTTTATCATAATAATCCGGAAACTCGGAGGCGTATCCATATTAACATATACGTTTGATGATGACCTTAATTCAATATACCTACTCCGACCACTGATGATAATCAATCACCAAACAATTATCTTTACATGACAGTTTGTAAGGAGAGTGACAAATTGTAAGTAATAGTCTAGGGTTGGACTAAGTTTCGAAAGAAGTTTCACATTGTATTGTAAATTATTCGCCGCCTTTGTATTATATTCGATCAGAAAAATACAATAGCGAACTAATATATATTCTATTATCTTTCAAACATATCCTTCTATCTAAGCCAATATAAATGACTGCCATATGTTACAGGATGTTACGAGAAATAGGAACAAAGTTAGCAAAACTTGTAACAACTTTTCCTCCTTTTATGTTTAGCCAGTGTGCGTTCTTTCCAACTCTTTCCCCTGATTTGGGTTATATTTTATGTTTAAGGTCCATGTTTGGATCACACTTGTTCATAAAATGTTACTAAGGAAAATTCAGACCCCGGAATTTGTAATAAAATCTGGTAGAATACTGTGGGAACACACTTAGTTATGTAACATATATACTTATGCATGTATACATAGTTGCATAGGGCTGAAAATGCATCGCCTCGCTAGTCTCGGGATTGTCGGGCTTCGAGCGTGTCGTACCTGTACCTATAGTATATTTGATTAGACACTAATATAACCTTCTATACTAATACCATCTTTTATTATCACGATAATCCCGTGGCTCAACATTGGTGACCCCGATAAAAAACTAAAGTTTAAAAGTGTGTAGTGTACGGAGTGAAATGAGTTCCCCAAGTGGTACACCTGTCAAGGCCGAAGCGGATTCCATCGCCCTGGCTCAGATTACCGTCTCGTCACGGATACCAGATTTTTGGAAGGAGTCTCCACGATTATGGTTTGCGCAATTCGAAGCCGTAGTGGCCAACCAAAGGTTGGCGGATGAAGTAAAGTATAATTTGGTTGTGGCCAAGCTGGGAAGAGAGCACGTTGAACAAGTTAGTGACATCGTACTCACACCACCAACTACTAATAAATACTATGCCTTAAAGGACCGACTACTGACAGTGTACGAGGAGTCAGAAGTCCGACAAGTGCAGAAGTTGTTGAAGGAATTAGACCTGGGAGATCAGAAACCTTCACAGTTGTTGCGTCGAATGAGAGAGCTAGCCAGGAGTAAATTCCCTGAGGAAACTCTTGGTATGCTGCGGTTAGGGCATTTACCAACTGCAATACAAACTGTATTGACAGTCAGTGAGGTCAAAGAGCTGGACAAATTGGCTAATATGGCGGACAAAATTATCGAGACTACGCGGATCGGTGAAGTCCAGGAAATAGCAGGTTCTCGGAATAATTATGACATACAGCTGACCTGCAACCTTGAAGCTCAAATTGCCCAGTTAACATCAAGATTACAACAGCTTGAAGGATCGAGATCGAGACAGCCCTTCCGTCAAAGATACGACAGGAGGTCACGTTCGCGTTCAGGGAGCAGATTTTCCCAGCGCAGCAATCCGGACTGGCTTTGTTTCTACCACTTCAGGTACAGAGAAAATGCTCAAAAGTGTATCCAACCCTGTGCCTGGCTGAAGAAAAATAACCCATCTACAAAAAACTAGGAAAGGTACATCCGGTGGCGGACGTTTGTACGATCGTATCCTGTAAACGCCTTTGTGTATTAGATAGGAAAAGTGGTTTAAATTTTTTAGTAGATACGGGCGCAAATGTGTCAGTGTTACCTATTACCAAATTTAAAAGTTTTTCGGGTCAGTGCAGTGAATATAAACTTTATGCAGCAAACGGGACGGAGATAAAGACTTTCGGTATTAAAATATTAGTGTTAGATTTAAAGTTAAGACGTGATTATAAGTGGTCATTTATAGTTGCTGATGTAACTCAACCTATTTTGGGTGCAGACTTTTTAGCTCACCATGGACTAATGGTAGATTTAAGCTCAAGTAAGTTAATAGATGGTTTAACTCAAATTAAATGTATCGCTAGCATTGTCCACGCGGAACAATCGACGGTGAAAACTTTGGACGTCAAACACCCATTTCACGATTTATTATGTAAGTACATTGATATTACTAAGCCTGCATCATATAAGGAGACAACTTCGCATGGGGTATTCCACCATATTGAAACGACAGGAACACCGGTTTATGCTCGAGCCAGACCGTTGCCACCAGATAGGTATAAAAAAGTGCAAGAGGAGTTCCGTCTTTTACAGGAATTAGGTATTTGTCGACCTTCAAAAAGTCCTTGGGCCAGTCCACTCCATGTGGTTCCCAAAAAAAATGGAGAGTTACGTCCGTGTGGGGATTATAGGAAACTTAACTCTATTACCAAACCGGATAGGTACCCAATACCTCGTCTGTCAGATTTTACGTATATACTTGCAGGTAAAAAGATTTTTTCTAAGATAGATGTAAATCGTGCGTATCATTGCATTCCAGTTGCGCCGGAAGATGTCGAGAAAACGGCAATCATTACGCCGTTTGGTCTGTATGAATTTCCGCGAATGTCGTTTGGGTTGCGTAACGCCGCCCAAACTTTCCAACGATTTATGCATCATACAGTATTCCAGGATCTAGATATAGACTGTAAAAATAATATTTTTTCATATATAGATGACATTATAATAGCAGATATTGACGAGTTAAATCATCGTAAACATTTAGAATCGTTATTCAAACAATTTATTAAATACGGTATTACTATAAATTTATCAAAGTGTTCCTTCGGGAAGTCGGAAATCGATTTTTTAGGTTACCATGTCACTCCCGACGGAATACATCCTCTTAATGATAAAGTTAAAGCGATTACTGATTTCCCGAAACCCGAAAATATTGAACAGTTACGACGGTTTTTAGGGATGGTAAATTTCTACCGGTCACATTTGCCAAATGCAGTCGCATCTCAATCTGTTCTACATAATTATTTACATGGCTCTAAAAAACGGGACAAAACACTCATAGAATGGACTCCTATTGCTGAGCAAGCGTTCGAAGAATGTAAGTCGAGTTTGCGCATGGCGGCTACTCTGACGCACCCGGTAAAAAATGCACAACTTGCACTTATGACTGATGCGTCCGATACATGTGTTGGTGCCGTGTTGCAACAACTTAATAATAATAAATACTGTCCATTAGGGTATTTCTCGAAAAGTATGTCGGTTACGGAACGCAAATATAGTACGTATGACCGGGAATTATTAGCGATCTATTTAGCTATTCGTCATTTTCGGAATATGATCGAGGGACGACAGTTGGTAGTATATACGGATCATAAACCAATTACGTTTGCTTTCTCTAAAACAAATAGCGAAAAAGAACTTCCTAGACGAACACGTCAGTTAATTTTTATTAGTGAGTTTACCACTGAGATAAAACATGTAACCGGGCAGGATAACATTGTCGCAGACGCATTATCGCGCGTTGCCACGATAGAATGTCCTACGGCGATAGACTACGAAGAACTTGCCAAAGCACAAGAGCATGACAGTAATATTTTGCAGATGCTAAATTCAGATACTTCTCAACATAAATTAAAGAAATTAATTGTTCCAAGGAGTACAAAATTAATATATTGTTATGTAGAAGGTAATAGAATTAGACCATATCTAACAGAGGGGTTTAGGCGATTAGGGTTCGACTCTGTACATAATTTAAGCCACCCTGGTATCAGGGCTACCCGAAAAATGGTACGAGATCGTTTTTATTGGCCTAGCATGAATAGAGACGTGGGGCAGTGGGCAAAAACGTGTATAAAATGTCAGCGTGCCAAGGTAAATCGCCATACAATGTCAGCTTTTGGAGAGTTTACACCCTGTGATAGATTTGAACATATTCATATAGATTTGATAGGACCACTACCAACGTCGGCAGAAGGGTTTAGATATTGCCTTACAATAGTTGACAGGGGTACACGTTGGCCGGAATGTTTTCCCACGAAGGATATGACCGCGGAAACGGTATCGCGAGTTTTATACGAAGGTTGGATTTCCCGTTTCGGTTGCCCAAAAAAGCTCACTAGCGATCAGGGACGCCAATTCGAGAGTCAAATATTCAATAATCTGATGAAGTTGCTAGGCATAGCCAAGATAAGAACCACGCCTTACCACCCACAAAGCAATGGGGCAGTTGAGCGCTGGCATCGATCGCTTAAAGCGGCTTTAACCGCTCGCTTATGTAACGTATCATCAACCTCATGGGTTGACGAATTGCCGACTGTGCTGTTAGGTCTTAGAACAGCAGTAAGAAGCGATAATGGCATAAGCGCAGCGGAAATGACTTATGGTACAACGTTACGCTTACCAGCAGACTATTATGACAATGACTCTCGAGTTAGCATCGATGATAGTTGTGAGTATGTTCGTAGGTTAAGAAATACAATTAGGTCATTTCAATCCGTAGGTTTTAGGGGAAATTGTGATAAAAATTTGTTTATACACCCAGATTTAGAAAAATGTAACTACGTGTTTATACGACACGATGCTCTACGTAGGCCTTTCCAGCCTATATATGACGGACCTTTCCGAGTATTAGATAAGAGAAGTAAGGTATATGTTATACAAATTGCGGGAAGAAAGGTCACTATCTCTATAGATCGGCTAAAACCGGCTTATTGCCTTAGTGATGGTACGGACTTTCCATCAGAGACAAATACTGATTTACCAAATCAAATGGACATCCCATCAGGGTTGAATACTGATGCTCAGAATACGAGTAAGCGTACCATACCATCAGGGCTAAACACTGACATTCCAAATCGCGACCCGCCTATCACTTATACCACACGTAGTGGAAGAGAGATAAAGCGACCTGTGCGATTTAAGGTATGAAAATAATACAACGGCTTTACCGCTGATTCGTTTATGCGCTTTGCGTACGCATAATGATATAATAATAATATGTGTTTACTTACATTTTACCTAATTGCGATATAATTAAATAATTGCCGACTAGTATAAAAATTATAATATAATAATAAAATTCTATTATTTTGATTTGTATAATGATACATACAGACAGTTTACAGATTTTTACTTTATATTTAGGTATTGCTTAGTTTAAGAAAATATGCTGTGTAGAGCATATCAATGTAATCTAGGTTAAATACAACTTATAAAAATGTTTTTAATTATAATATAGATTTTTACAGTCACGTACTAGTCACTGGTTACTTATTATTCGCTAGATCTACTTACCATTTACTAAAAAATTACAATGGGAAAGAATATTAGCAAGGAACAAGTCAATGAGCATGTCATAATTGCTCAAAATGGAGCAAACAAGAACCACGATATGTCACAATGGGAGGAGAAATTAGAGAAGTTCGCGATCATTGTGTTTGTGCTATTCGTGTTAGTGTCCGCTATATTTATTTATTGTGTGTACAAAAAGCTTCATACTGGATGTAAAGACTGGATCCGCAAGCAGGTGACTAAAGTCGTGAAGGCTACACCAGCGGATAAGACACCATCTTGTTCGCATTTGGAACATATATAAATATATTATGTTATAAATAACCAGTGACAAGCGACGCCGTAGCATATAAGTTGTATTAGTTTGTTGTATAGTCAGCAAGTGTTCAAGGTATAAACTAATATTATCGTTGCTTGTCCTTTTCAAGGAACGTAATGAAATTCAATATTGGTAATATGATCATCATGCAAGTTCTGTGTATTGTCAGAGATAATTTATGCCATGAACATTTATATAGAAATGGTATAGTTATAAGTAATATAAAATAAAATAAGACAACAAGGATTATGTAAAATAAATTTTATTGAATTTGAATATAATACAAAATTATGTCATATGTAGTACCATAAAGTCGTAAATGTATCAATGATTAGTTCTAACTTAACAAAACTTTCTGAAAAAGTTTTATACTTATAAAAAATTTTAGAGGAAGGGGGAATAATGTGGGAACACACTTAGTTATGTAACATATATACTTATGCATGTATACATAGTTGCATAGGGCTGAAAATGCATCGCCTCGCTAGTCTCGGGATTGTCGGGCTTCGAGCGTGTCGTACCTGTACCTATAGTATATTTGATTAGACACTAATATAACCTTCTATACTAATACCATCTTTTATTATCACGATAATCCCGTGGCTCAACAATACCATAGTGATGTTAGAAGCACTTTTGTACCTACGTTAGCTATGCTACTTACTAATAAACCGAGTTGACAGCGTGATGTATATAATATCTGTCAAATTAAACTAAAAAATAAGTATAGCCCTGTGGTATAGTTTATGCCTTAACTTTTCGACGCTATTATAAACTATATCTTCAAAATCCTCTGATTTTAATTATACCATTATGTATATCTTTTGATAAAAGAATAAAGATATTGTAATCTTACAAAGGTTATGCTTTGATATTGTAATAAGTATGTTTATATCTCTTACTTTTTTCTTTTGAAATGGGATAAAATCTTACTCAAACGTGTATTGACAATTAAGGTTTAAGCTACAAATAGAAATGGCTCGTACAAGTTATAGAAATGTTGTATTTATCTAAAACGATTTCAAAACAATTTTCTAAATCTCGCGTAAACGAAACGGTGATACAAACATTCGAGACAATATACCCGGAACGTAGTAAAACAAAAATAGTAGGTCATTTAAAATCAATCAACATAAGCACGAAATTTTTTCCGCTGCGCAACGCTATTGACTCGCAAGCAAAATCTATGAGATTTTGACAGTATGGACAAAAACCCCCGTATGGTGGTAAACTGCCTTGAGGCGTGCCCTGAGGGCGGCCTACATCTAACCGCTGTGTGTTGGTCATTTACAACATGGCACATACACAGGATTTAGAGTTCTGAGGATTCCGAGGGAGTTTGACGTAACACAGTTGATTAACATTATAATCATTTACCTATTGGTTTCTAAGTATAATATATAAGTAAGTAAGCCTAGGTATGAATTTGCAAGCCAGGTACTCGACTCCGTGTTCTAAAGGAATTTGACATTTCCGAACATTACTTTAAACAATATTTGCTTTCGTTTTGCTTTTATAAATATCCGTGGTGGTTCATATACAGCTAATCTACAGGTAATCTACTACATTTTTTACACTGAGTATAAACTGGTTAGAACCGGATAAAGTAAGGACCAAAATAGACCGGATGAATCGCCCGCGGGCCCCGTCCGACCAATACCGATGCTTGTTTGTCGTGGAAATAAAGAAGTTGTGTCGTGTCGTGTGAGAACGGCCTGATGAAATATGACAATCTTGTATTCTTGTATTCTTTATTGTCTGCACTCAAATATTTTCCGGAGTATACTTTTAGGATTCTGTTGACCTTTCGCTATCGCCTTCGCGGGGATGATCCTCAGAAGAATAACGTAATTTGCAAAAGCCATGCGATCGGGAAAATGAGGGATTAGAATAAGGAATTGTACTAATCGCCTGGATAGATGGCGTGAGCGAATCTCCTACTCGAAATTCTGTATGGAGAGGTGATCAGAAAATCCCTCATTGTGTGTGAGTGTATGAGGCGTGGGTGGACGCCACATACGTACCTACATACTCACAATTTTCGCAATCGCATTGCTCTTTTGCTTTGCTTTTTCAAGTTATGTAATCGGCCTACCTGTTTTCATAATAAACGCCGAATTAATTTTACGTCAAAACTACTGAACCGATTGATGATGATTGATGAAAATATGATTAATTAAATTGGTTCACAGGTAATTCAGAGCCTGAGGATGAACTTAGATAACTTTAAATCCCGAAAAAAAATATTTTTCTTCCGAAAACTGCGACCTTTTTTTCGACAGTCCACCCACCTGGACAAAGTCGCGGGCACCCACTAGTATTAATAATGAGCTTATTCTTTAACAATAGGTCACCTCGTTTGTTCGCAGAGGATCAAGCAGGAGACAGGGGAATAGATCAAACTTGATTTCTGGTCTGTTCCCCTAAACAGGATGCCACGATATACTGAATTTTTACGATGAAAATAATTATGAAAAGGGGGAGTTTCTTTGGCGATATCATGCAAGCAGCATTTTAAGACACCCCCTTTAGTTACAAGACCGAAGCAATTTCTCTCTCTTTCATTAAAAAAGTTCATAATTAATTCACGTCCACAATAAATTGAGCATCTAAATAATGATCAGACAAAACTAATAAAAACTTCCAAGATATTTCAAATGTTTAATGCTGCGAACTTTTAATTTATTTATATGGGAATTGTAATTAATTTAAAATAGTTCACGTGAGATATTTAAGAAAAAGAATTTGCATGTCAGACATGACTAAATACGTAGGACTATGAATAAAATTACCAGCGTGCATTTCTATATATATTTAGTGCAAATTTCATATCGATTGTAAATTCAAATTGATAGTCACCCTTCACCTGCCCGTGGTGCACCTCTGACGCTATTTAGAATGACACGGAAACATTTCCCATTGGATTCGACACCGGTCGCTAGATTGTTCTATTTGCGCTCGAAAAGCGGCGGTTTTTTTTCACACACTTCACAACACATTAACTTAGTCCCACACTAAGATCCATAAGGTCTTGTGTCGTGGGTACTAAGCAACGGTATATAAATATATAGATAAGTATAGAAACATCCATGACTTGGAAACAAACATCAATACTCATCATATCAATGTTTGCACCTACCGGGATTCGAACCCAGGACCTATGGCGTAGCAGGCCTCTCGGAATAATTCCTCTATGATTATACGTACTTAGAACTGACTAGAACAAAATTACGACTAAAGAACCCGGGCATTCTCTCAGGCGATAACTAGCCAGCACCTTGTCACTTACATTATCATTCACATCTGTCGTGGCTGTCGTGTCTAAACGTGGCTGCAGGATCTCCTTTATGATCCTGCCGTTTTAAGCTATCCCATTCCGAGAATATGTATAAAAAGTTTATTATGAAAATTCTGCCATCTTTCCATCTCTATGTACTTATATTATTTTCTTTACGACCACAAAGTACGCGCAGTGAAAATAAAAATGCGGAGATAAACATAAATAATAAATATTATGTGAAACATTTTGATTCTAAATGGAATATTGTATACAGGATGTTTTTTCGTTGCCACCATTAACGAAGGGTACGTACTCTATACATCAAGTAAAGTAAGTTTATGCCAAAAAAAAGGTGGGAAACAATGACTTTTTTTTTTACATTTTTTTTATTTCTTGATCGGACGAAATTTATAGTATCTATGCTAGTTTTTTCATAGACAGATATTAAATATTTCTCGTGAAAAAATCTTGTTACGCGCGTCTATTGGCATTTATGTAGAAAAACGCAGTCTATTTACTCAACTTTGTACCCTAATATCTTGAGAACTAGTCACTTCCCAGGTATGCTTCCATGGAGAAAAATGATCGTGATGATGAGGAGATTTCGTAGTTTTCAGGAACGTTAACGACCAAAAATCATTCTGTATAGAGTTCTTGGTTCACATTCTGTGAACACAGACCGCCTTATTGAAAACACTGGCGACATCACACGACTTCGTCCGCTAGGTACTGAAACTCTATTTGTTAGCATGCTTATGTACTACGCTACTGTTGCTCTTTCAGCCTTAAATACAAATCATTTTGTTGAAGTGTACGAATTTTACAATCCAAAGGCAAAATATATAGTTATCCGTTTACAATTTGACAGTATCTATGAGGGCAATACTACAGCGATTCCCAAATCGGTTCGCTCTGTCCCAAATCCTCTTAAATTTATAGGCTTGTAAAGGCTGCACTATAGATCAACAAAGGATTACGTAATTATGTGAGCATTTACTGTAATAGCTTGGTTTGATGTTGTGAAGGTAATAAGGGTACGGTGAAGTCAGGAAGTAATTATTTTTAATAACCATTAGCTGATAGAGAACGCCACTGACGGTATTAAACTTGCCTTTGTACCTATCTAAGATATGAAGTCATGCGCATAGAAACTAGCACCATAATCCAAAGGAACCTATACCTATACTGTGTAAGGGGACCGTTGCGGATGGTTGCTGTCAAGCCTTAATTGCAATTAAGGTGGCTTAGACGTTTAAATAGAATGTTTACAATACAACAAGTGCTACGTGTACTACATACCACTATTTAAATGATTATCAAAGTATCGTTCAGAGCCTATGTATATATCTATGTTCAAAGATATACGTTAAAGGAAGCATTAACTTTACCAAGATTATCAGCAGGCACTATTATTGCAATCAGTTGCACCTTTATATGTACCTACACAAATAACTCACCTAGTATGGATATCGTTTCATAGCCAAAATGATAGGTACAATCTATCTTCTATATCTATCTATATCTATTCATACATATAATAAAATTGTAACGGATCAATGTTTGTGCACTCTAATCTCAGAAACGGCTGAACCGATTTCGATGCGGTTTTCAGGAATATGTGGTGACAGGTCCCATTTAACATATAGGCTACTTTTTATCCCGGGAAAATGTTTTCATCCCGGATAATATCAACATTTTATTTTTTCTGCAGTCCACGCGGACAAAGTCGCGGTCGTCCACTAGTTATTAAAATAAATTCGTTAAAATTTCAATAATAATTTTCAATAGAGTGAAGACTACAGGAAAACTACAGAAAATAATTCATTTCATTGAAAAATGTGTAATTTATTATACATATGTTCTCCTTAATTTCGTTATTACTACACTTTTTTGATCGTGTGCAGGATGAAACATTATTTTTACCTGACTCTGGCAGAAATTGGATTATGTTTTTCAAGTGTATGTCGGGCCATAATGCGGTCCGCATAAGCCCTTCATCTGGCCCGCGACGAGATCCATTGATATTCGTTCAGTAAAAATGGTCCAAAATTCGATCTAACTAAATACTTGACTGCAAGAACGGTACGTGTATGTTGATGACTAGATAACTGCTCGAGCAGTAGCGTGTATTATATTTTAATAGTGCTACTTTAAATCGTTGCTATTGGGAATTTCTTTTGCCCCCTACGGTTACAAAAGTACTAACCTTGGCCCTTCACAAAATTATGTTGGACACCCCTGCTCTAGAGCCTTAACTGCTTGCCGCATTTGAGCTTGAGAAGTATCATTAAACTTGTCTTAGTGGCCTATGTTTACCTGTAGACTTTCATGGCTGATATAATGATGGCCTGCCTGCCGCCTCATAAGTCCTGGGCGTGATCCCGCAATCCCAGAATTGCTAACGTTGATATTCAAATTCAAAATCATTTATGAAAGCATTAACAACTTGTTCGTCGATGGTCTTTTTATATGATACTTTCTATGTTCGCACCCCAAAATGAAACCGCTACCAAACAAAAAAGGAGGTGAATTTATGATGAATATCGATATCTGTTGTGGAGTCTTGGATGTTTCTTTAAAATTATAGGTAGTTATTTCACAGCCTGCTGTCTGCCTCACGCCAACCCCCCTCGGGTATGAGTGACAATTTTAGCATATAAAAATCCGTGCATGAAAGAAATTCAGTGGTATAAGCCCGTCACTGGGGACGATCGAACGACCTACGCTATCAGAAAAAAGGTGCACGTCTGAACTATTGGACTATCACCGCTACCTACATAGTATGCAAATACATCGTCGTCGTCGTCGTCAGCCTATTGCAGTCCACTGTTGGACGTAGGCCTCCCTCAGTGTACGCCACATGGCTCGATCTCCCGTTTTTGCCATCCAGTCACTACCAGCCGTCCTCTTTAAGTCATCGATCCATCTGGCCGGAGGGTGCCCAAAGCTACGCTTGCCGAGGCGCATACAAATACATATTATTATGTTATTATGATAGATATACTAGGGATCCGCCCCGGATTTGCACGGGTGTATTGTCCTTTCACGTGGACAAAGTCGTGGGCCGCCGCTATAGAAAAATGGAAAAGACATTTTTTTTCCCTCTTTAAGAACCATCCTTGTACTCCTAGGAATATTCAAAAATAATAATCTGCGAAATCGGTTCCGTTGTTCTTGAGATCTGCCAGATTTTTATATTATAGATACCTTCTCGTACCTTCCTTTTATGAAACGCTTCTATCAGGTTTCGTAATTAAGTTTCGGCTTTTATAATTTGTGGCTTTTTTCGGCTCTAATTACTTGAAATGTTATTTTGAGGCCTCATTATACTGTATTTTCTTATTGAAAGCGAAACAAAGGACTTTAATTAATATATTATATTATTCTAATTTCTTAAAGTAAAATATTGTCAGGTATTTATTAGTTTCATAAAAGAAATACTTATATTTTTTATCTGCAATGTATAGGTACTTAAAATATATACTCTTACCTACAGATACAATACTTGATGCTCGAAACTTATTTATCATCGCAATTGTTGCCTAACCCTCAAAATTGGTCAGAAGTGGCACCATGTGGTTCTATCGGTCCTTGGTGCTCTGCATACCCCGTAAGGGATAAGGGCGTGATTATATGTAGGTATGTTGCAGTCATGAGTCATCGAGGATCAGCGGAGGGTGTAAAAGCATAAACCCCGTATCGCATATTTTAGGGTACATAATATTTTTTTTGGATGATGAATTTCTTTGCCTTTCTTCTTGTGTAGGACTGACGGAACTGGCGGATAGTTTTTTGGCTTTAGTATTACTTTTATTTAAAATAATTAATTTAGTAATATTATATTATATTTTTTGGCGAAAATATGTCTGATCTAATAATGTAATAATAACTTTAGTGTACCATGTTTTAAGCAAAGAAATAATTATTTAATTTGATGCTAGTAGAAGCCCGCGACACCATCCGCGTGAACTACAGAAAAAAAACAAAATATCAAAATCATCCAGGACAAAAACATTATTTTCCCTGGATAAAAAATAGCCTATATGTTAAGTATACCTGTCACAATATATTCCTGAAAACTGCATCGATATCGGTTCAGCCGTTTCTGAGATTAGTGTGCACAAACACGCAGAAAAACAGACAAACCGACAAAAATTCCAAAAATCATTCTTTTGGGTAGGTACTATTGCGTTGATAAAGATCTCCTATAGTATTTTTTCTCATATCTTCCATGTACAGACAGCGATCCGTTACATTTTTATTATATGTATAGATAGATCACTCATTGAAACATAAGGCGTTGTTCAGTGCGACCCGCCCCATTATTACCTAACTAGCAAAAGCAAAGCGATAGCGAAAATTGTACAAAAATCGCTGATTGCTTGTCAAATTCGTATTACGTAAAATGAATTTCAAAGGAACTTTGACATTTCAAGGAGAATATTGTACAATTTTCGCTGTCGCTTTGCTATTGCTTTTACGTAATCAGGGGGCCGGATGATTTACGCGGACGTCAGCGACGGTCGGTAATCTGTATGAAATCCAGCGCGTTCAATGCGACGCGGAGCTGTAAGCGTCGCGGAGATACATCATCATCATACATTTTACCGTCCGTCGCGGACGTCCGCGTGAGTCATCCGCGTCGTACTGAACAAGGCCTAAATGTATGTGGCATATATGTGTGTGTTGCCAGATACGGGGGCTGGTCGGTTATCATTATACCTACCAATGTTCTAGACTTCTAGAGCCAAGTTGGAATTTTACCGACTACCTAGTACCTAATTTCCTCACATTTTTTACATCTGGTCCCGCAGTTCTAAACGTGGCTGTAGATGAATCTCCTTCGTGATCCTGCAGTTCTGGCTACCCCACTTTGGAAAAAAACGTGTATATCATCTATGTATGTATGTGGACGAGGCGAAAAAGGTATGTTTGGAATGGAGATATTTATAGTAGATGGATGATGGAGATGTAGTCTCTGCCTACCTCTATGCGACATAGGCGTGAGGTTATGAGTCTGAAATGGTTCGCCAACAGTCGATTGTCCCATGAACGTTTGACCAACAGAATTATTGAACCTTGAACTTTTTGCCCAAAAGATATTTGACCCATTAACGTTTGGCCAACGGAATTATTGAACCGGAATGTATGTATGTATGTATGGTATGTATTCGCCTTCTACCTTCTCCATGGCCTTCTATGGTTTTTTTGCTGTCACATGAACTTAAACGTTATTTTCTATTAATACCTTCATATTATAACACCTCCTTTATATTCCTTATTTTCAAATTAACCGACCAATTATAGACAATTCGACTCCAGTTTTAGTTAATAGTTTCAAAGTTGGTAGTTTAATTGTGATATCTTCAAAGAGTTTCAGTTTCAGTAAATGCGTGGGAAGTCCTTCGTTCATGGCTGAATTTTGTAAGTTTTAAGTGTTTTGTTCTATATTCCATTCTATATGGTAAGGGACATAAATAGTTTATAGAGATGCGCTGATTAGTGGTTTCACTGAATAACCGAATACCGAATATTATTCGGTTCAACCTTTACTCGTACCGAACCGAATATTCGGCCGAATCACTCGGTTTTCCAATTTCATTGTTTTGTCGCGTAAGTTCAATGGGTAAAAAACTGTAAATTTAAACCTTATTTAAGCCTAAAGGGCGCCAAATGTTTGTTACAGGACATCCTGTCAAACTACCTAGAAATTTAGTACCCATATCGCCTCTTTCCCAAAGGTGTATCACAGATCTCCACTTACTTCGATCCTGACACACCTCTTTTGCTTCATCTACTTTAATGATATTCTTCATACACCCTCGTCGGTTTATGATACTCTTGACCTGATCTGTCTCTAGAAATTTACCAATTTGAATGGTGAAAGTCCATCAAAAAATTTATTTGATTTATATTTTTCAAAATTATTTTTTTGGACTTTTGCTCGTCAGTTGGATAATATATATTTTTTAATGTTATGCATAATTCCGACATAAAATCTGAATTATCCATTTAATATTTGTATATTTAAGTTTGTATATGATACCTAATTAGGTATCGTTCTTATTTGAAAGCAGTATTTTTATTACCTTCATAATTTTTATAGCTAATACTAAATCATAATTAAAACTGGTATAATTTACATAATTCTTCTATACTTTTAATTTGTGCGTATTAAAGTCGTTAATAAAATTAGGTATGTACTAAAACGCTCCTAACATTATCCCAATTAAAATTATAATAGGCACGGTCACTTATTAAAGAAAATTAATTAAAAAGATTTTTCTTTCTTCACAATAAAAGATTAAAAGAAAGCAGATTATACCCATTTAAATTATGAAAGCTACCGTTTTCCTCGTAAACAGGAAATAAGGGAAAAAATTAAATATTCACCCGCCAAAAAAAGCGAATCACAACAGAGAAAATACTTCAAACAATTTCCAATATTCCCAAAATTAATCTCAAATATTACTCACCAGAAACGTTTTTAACACTTACAAGTGACATACACTTAATTAATTATACACTCACAATATTAATCACTTAATTGTATTAATCACTTTTAATATTAATCACTAAATTATTAATCGTTAACACAATAAAGTCACTTATTCCCGAATCGTATACTTCGCGTTTCGTAGTCGTCGTCGTAGCAGCGCTACGTACGTTTGCTACGAATGTAGGTCTACGACTGTGCGTAGCATGGAAAGCGCCCTCTATTGGAAGTTTATCGAAGCGTTGAACTCAATAAGATGAGAACTGGTTTATAATGTAAATAGATAGGTACCCACTCATAATTTTGTTATGTTAATGTATTATGAGTAAATACTTCTATTTTAGAACTAGTGTATTTATTTCTGTGAATTACGAGACATACTCGTACAAGTAGAAAGGACTGATAACTTCCACATTAAAATTATTTTAAATCACTACATACGAACATACACACATATGTGTTCCCGAAATGGGGTAGCTAGAACTGCAAGATCACAAAGGAGATTCCACAGTTAGGTTTAGCAAAGGGCCAGTGTAAATGATCTTACTAACTTACTGACTTATATCGCCTGAGAGAATGCCTGAGATCTTTAGTCGACTCTTACGGTATGCACGGAAGGAGATGCAGCTAGTCTATTCTAGTCCCGAAGTCCCGCTGATTATCACGTGAGAGAACGTGTTAAATTAAGTACTTAGACAGGTGTTTTTTTGGTAATCAACGTATCTGAATACCACGCATTCTCTTCATCATCACGAACATTCTTCTCCATGGAAGCATACCTGGGAAGTGTCTGGTCTCCAAGATATTAAGGTCCAAAGTTGCGTTATCGGGTTGCATTTTTTCCAGAAATGCATGTAAACGCGTGTAACAAACATTTTTTCAGAAAAACTTAAAAATCATCCATCAATAACCAATACAAATACAAGAGACCATACATTCATACAATAAAAAGTAGATTGAAAAAAATGCCAGAAAAATTAAAATCATTTCCCAGCATTTTTTGGGCATAACCTTACTTTATTTCATGTATAGAGTACGTACCTCTCGTAAATGGTTACAATTAAAATATGTATACAAAAAAATATTTTCTCCTTTTCCTAACCCACAACATAAACTAGTTTATATTTAATGAAGTCGTTGGTGGCCTCCAAATAAGTAAATAGAAAACTGTTTCAAAAATACAGTTAATTATGTAATTAGGTACCACGGTACTGAAATACCGACCACATTACAGCTAATAGTCCAAGCAACCTGCAAAAAATTAAAAACAGAGGAATTATTGTTGGGGTCAAACCCCCCATTGATTGGAGTATAAGCTATTACCAATAAAATAGGTCAAGTGCAAGTCAACTCGCGTAAGGAGGGTTCTGTACAATGTTAAGTAAATATTCTAACAGGTTATCTTGCTATCTACAAGTAATAAATAAATAAATAATAATAAATATTCCCACCCTCCACAACAAGATCCCTCAGCAAGATCCCTAAGGTCTTGTGTCGTAGGCTCTAAGCAACGGTATACAGGGTGTATGTGATAGCCAGGAAAATATTGATATGGTGACTACAGACCATGATTCTGAGATGAAAACCAGTGAAAATTTTCGCAGGAAATTTCCAAAATTTTCCGACGTTTTTTTTTCATTTTTTTTTTTTTTTTAATTGTGAGGTTCGTTTAAGTAGACCTTAAATAATGACTTAAATTTTTTTTTAACCTATGGATGATTTTCAAAAATGTTTTGCTCTCAAGTGACTCAAAAAGCAGCAATGTATCATCACGTCACTGAATGCATCACACAATAACCAATAAGCCCATTTAACTAGTCACAGGATCGCCCGATTTTGCATGCCAGACTCTGGTGAAATGTGCTGAACCAATATTATTACTCTAACTAAATGATAAGATCTTTATGTACCACGTTTCTTGCAGAAATAAATATTCTATTCTATTCTATATTCGATACAATTGGCGCGGAAAACAAACATTGCGTATAATCAAATCAAAAATTAATTTCTTGCGAGTAGGTAATAACACTATCGTAAAACTCAAAACAATGGTACCGTATCTCAGTATTTGCCTGCCTAACCTACTACTTATGTAAACACATTAGCTCGTCAGACTGGCTATAAGTAGGTATCCAATACTTAGAAGTAGGTAAACAATTTGTCTATAAATAGATAATTTGTTTTATCAATATGCTAATTGCCTGCCTATCTTCTGTACCTACAAAATAATTTGATATTCAATAAACCTAATGTACCTACTTATTCACTATTAATAGCACACGAGTACCTATTTATTAATCTAAGTATCTAATTGTATAGCCTCCAGCACCTTCTAAAGCCTCCTCTTCTGTACCATTGATGTGACGGTTTATTCCGAAAAGCGTAGATTTTAAATCGATACAAATCATAAGCTGAAGAATTTACTAGCATAATTTCAAAAGAGATCAGAATTATTTTTTAGGTAGGTAGCTGTAGGTACCTGACCGTTTCAAAATCACACATTGAGCAATGGAGAAGGCTATGCACTGAGTTATAAATTATAGGCTCACAGTGGGGTAATTTTGGGAGCAGAAGTGTCCTTCCCATAGTAAAAGTAGGGACCTGCCCACCTTAGTAGATAGCACATACTACCTGCTTACTACCACGTTAATATGGTCGTTTACAGTTTTTTCATTTGTATTTATATCGTAAGATCATAAAATAAAATAAAGATTTGCGAAAGAAAAACTTCGCTAGCATGAAAACTTTCCGAGATATAATAATTTCAAAATCACAATTTTAGACTTGCCTAAAATGCTCTACACAAACCACAATTGTGACGTCACCCTTTCAGTAACTTGTATTGAATGCTTAAAGAAATTCAATTGTTCTACGGCTATATTAAATGTTGCGTTTATAAATATGGTCACAAAACAGTTGCTG
Organism: Carposina sasakii; assembly: GCA_014607495.2. Lineage (NCBI taxonomy): Eukaryota > Metazoa > Arthropoda > Insecta > Lepidoptera > Carposinidae > Carposina > Carposina sasakii. The sequence continues at coordinate 2,651,372 of CP053174.1, read as the reverse complement.
TACCTAAATGATGCAGGTGGACATGTGATGATGTAATTTTCAATTAATTTCACATTTGAAAATGGACTTACCCACTTAACTTTGAAGGCTTATTATTACTACCTCATTTGGGTATTTTTTTATAAACGCGAAAGTTTGTGAAGATGTACGTAAGTATGTTTATAAGTAGCTCTTTCACGACAAAACGACAATGTATTTTAATGAAACTTCACAATAATATAGCTTACATATCAGAATAACACATATGCTACTTTTTATACCTGAAAAATATTATTTTTATCCCGGATAATTTCGACATTTGGTTTTTTCTGCAGTCCACGCGGACGGAGTCGCGGGGGTCCACTGTAGGTACATAATATTTCGTGTCTCCAAACAAGAAAGATAAGAAGAAACAGACTGCAATATCGACTCCCACTTGGACGTATTTAATTTCCCTGTCAAATTAGAGACCAAATTGAATTCATCCAGATTTGTTTACTTAGGTACACGTGCCAAAAAGTTATTGGCTTCTCCCAAAATGACGTCAAGTTTACTTTTCGGCTAGGTGAGTAGGTGTACCTAACTACTTGGACAAATTTCTCGCATTTACTCCACTTAGGACCTCCCGTGTTGACAGCAAAGATACTGAGAGATAAGAAACAATAAAACAAAGTTGCCTCCCGCTGTCTGTCTGTCCATACATATACAGGATGATTTTTGGTCGTCAACGTTCCCGAAAACTACGGAATCTCATCATCACGATCATTTTTCTCCATGGAAGCAACCTGGGAAGTGTCTGGTTTACAAAATATTAGGGTCCAAAGTTGAGTAAATAGACTGCCTTACATTATCACCATTATGTACCCATATTTATGCAAATAAATTATCATAATCTGAATCTGCGTTTTTTTGCATAAATGCAGACTCGCGTAGCAAGATTTTTTCACGAGAAATATTTAATTTCTGTCTATTAAAAAAAAAACTAACATAAACACTAGACTAGATCCATAGTCAAAGCACTAGACACTATAAATTTCGCCCGATCAAGTAAATAAAAAAAAAAAATTAAAAAATATTTTTTTCCCAGCATTTTTTTTGGCGTAAACTTACTTTATTTGATGTATAGAGTACGTACCCTTCGTTAAGGATGGCCACGAAAAAACACCTGTATATGCTTAGATATTTTAAACTACGCAACGGATATTGATGCGGTTTTTTAAAATAGATAGAGTGGTTCAAGAGGAAGGTTTATAAGTATCGGCATTGCATTCGTGTCAAGCAGGGGCGGGTCGCTAGTATTTAAATAAATAAAACACATATTTCTGTTCTGAACATTTAAAATAAACACTGTTTTTTACAACTTTAACCTAATCAATATCAGAACTTAACTGTAGGTACCATAATTAAATTAACAAATATTACGTCGTTTTACATATTGTGTACAATTTGAATATTGGGATCCACTTATACAGGCTGTTTGTGACAGCCAGGCAAATATTCAACCATGACTTCAGACCATGATTCTGAGGTGGAAAACACTGAAAATTTTCGCAGGAAATGTCTAAAATTTTCCGACTTTTTTTCATATTTTCAGGAAAAAATAGTTTAGTTCGTTTAATTAGGCCTTAGATAATGACTTAAAAAATAAATTTTAACCAAAAGATGATTTTCAAAAAAAAGTTGCCCTCGAAAAAGTTCAAAACCCTGATCAACCCTAATGGGGAGTCACAATAAGCAAAAAATAGCAATGTGTCACACAATAACCAATAAGCCCATTTAATTAGTCACAGGATCGCCCGATACAATTAGCGCGGAGAGCAAAGATTACTGATAATCAAATCAAAAATATATTTCCTGTGATTTATAACACTGTCATATAACTCAGCAGAATGGTACTTGTTCAGCATTTCAGTATTTGCCTGGCTGTCACCCACACCCTGTATATGATGCAACAAAACTGGGGTATGTTAAACAAAATTCTATGAAAATAGAGAACCTATATTATTGTATAGATTAGGAATATAGGATATAGGCTATATAAAAAACATTTGTTAAATTCGAAATTTTTCCTATACCTATATACCTACTGTGAACAAATTCCTAAACAATTAAGGAATGATCATACAATGTTGAAAAATAAACATGTAATAACAATGTTGAGTCTCTTCTGATAGTTTTACCAATTTCGCTTAACATACTCCTTTTGTTACACTCTGTATGTTAACATAAGTTAACATTCCTGGGTTTACCATAACTGTAAAAACGCAAGATTGTTCCAATCGCGAGATATCGCTCTACACCAGTGGTTCCCAAAGTGGTCCAGGTGGACCCCCAGGGGTCTACAGGAGACTCGACGGGGGTCTACGTTGGCGTGAAAAAATTGAGGTTCACAATTAATTTGTATGTGATGTAGGCCTGTAGGGGGTCCACCAGAACCAGTAAACTTTTGAAAGGGGTCTACGAGAAATAAAAGTTTGGGAACCTCTGCTCTACACTGATCATAGCGGCGTCCCGCTTTAACACACATATATAGGTACATATACAGACGGCAGTGTTCCCACAATGGGGTAGCCAAGTTTGCAGGATCATAAATGACATCCTTACGGCCACGTTTAGCATGACGGTGACAGATGTAAATGATCAGGGACAAATTGGCTAGCTTATCGCCTTAAGGAACGTCCCTGCAAGCCTAGCATGACTTGCAAAACACGATATGATAAACCGGTTTAACATTTAGCCTGTCAAAATACATATAGCCGCCATGTTGAATTTTGTATAGAGACGATACGATATCGTACGATACGATATCCACGTAGCGTGGTCATGCTAGTTCTTTATTCGACTCTTACGACATGCGCAGGAGATGCAGTTGACGTATTCTGGCTTTAACGGTGAAAGCAATCCTGTCAGAGTTTATGGTAATAATCCAGGATTACGATGATAATAAAGAATTAATAACATTATAGTCGATTCTAACTGTCATACTCAAATCTGAACTTAAGATTTTTAGATTAGTCCCTACCTGTCCCTTTCTGTCGCAACCATTTATGTTAAGAATGGAGGGGGATAGACCTATTTAATTTTAAGTTTACATTTAAGGTGTGACGGTCAGAATCGACCATATTGGCTGCCTTTCCTCCAGATATGTGCTATGCTACACTGCTAGATGCGTTTAATATCCACCAAACAAATTCATTTCTTCTATGCTGCTCTGGGAGTGAAAAAAAAACGTATAATACTACAGCTGCTTCTCTTCCCGGAAATACTGTACAAGTCAGTAGAGGGACAAGAGAGTCTTGGTTTTTTGTAGGCGATGGGCTGACCACCTGTCACTACTAACCGAACTTGTACATCTTGAACTAGACCCTCAGAATTGGTCAGAAGTATTCAGTGATTATATGTATGTACCTAATGTAAACAAATTCATTGACATCATCAACCGATTGGTGTAGTTGGTGACTCTACCCTCCAAGTCCTGGATTCGAATCCCAGTAGATACAAACTTAGATATAATGAATATCGATGTTTGTTGTCACTATACTTATCTATATATTTATATACCATTGCTTAATTCCTACAACAAAAGATTTTAGGGATCTTAGTGTGGGACTAGTTAATGTGTTGTGAAATGTGTGAATATTGAGTTTTTGACCAATGAATACTCGCATGAATCACATTCAATAGTCAAAAATTAACATCATATAATATGATTGGTGGATATCACACATTATCTATAGCAGTGGTTCCCAAAGTGGTCCATGTGGACCCCCACGGGTCCACAGGAGACTCGATGGGGGTCTATGTTGACGTGAAAAAAGGGGGTTCACAATTAATTTGTATGTGGTGTAGGCCTATAGGGGGTCCACCAGAACCAGTTATCTTTTGAAAGGGGTCTATGAGAAAAACAAGTTTGGGAACCCCTGATCTATAGCAACGTAGCATAGTAGCACATCTCTAGGAAAGGCTTAGGCAAATAATAAATGCTGAATGCATCAAATTAACCGCCAGTTTCTCGAAGGTTTTACATATAATATTTGCATTTTTCCTGGTTTTCTAAAGGCGCTATCGACGCGTATTTGCGTTTATGGCACGGTTAGTTGAACTGATTTCGACATGCTAAGAATATCAGCTGACAGCAAACGTGTTAACAGATTGATCACCCTTCAAGAAACCGTTCGAATATTTAACGCAAACTTTAATGGGTAGAATACGTTATAAACGATAAAAGGGAAAAGAACGAATGTTTGAACGAAGAGGCGTTCTCTTTTTACCATCATTCTTTTTTCTTCAAACACTTAAAGTCACATACGTACAAGTTTTACACAAACTTTAATGATAGGTCTATATTAACATTTGCATGTATAGCATAGGTTTATTCAAAGGAAATTGATGCTGTCTCTATCTTAATCAAGTTTTTGGATAGAGACAGCATCTAATTTAGAACTACCCGCATATAGAAATATCTGCCTTTAGGGGTTTCTTCATAGTTAGATTATTGGATAGATATAGTAGCTACTCTGACGCATACAATAATATATTTTCATGGCTTTGTAACTCGGTAGTGTAATGTAAATTCTACGTTTGATTTCCATATAAAGTGTCGTACTGTTCGTAGATCCATATTTGGGTCTAGCACCTGAAAATAAAAAACAAAAGGTTACAATCCTTACAAATGATGAACTCCGACCGCGTTTCGGCCAAAAACGACCAATCTCTATGGAGATTGGCCAGGTACGCAGAAGATATTGTAGTGCACAAGTGTGTGCGCAAGCACAGAAGCACTCTCTGTTCCGTTACTCTTATAGTCCGATGGGACTGAAAGCCGACACGACCGGAGGAACCCTTACAAATATTATAAATCGAAAGTAACTATGTCTATCTGTCTGTCCAGCTTTACGCTAAAACTACAATTTAAACGGATTTAAAAGAAATTTTTCACAGAAATGTTAGAATAGTAAAGAGTCCAATCGTAACTAATCTAGTAAATAACTATTTTAAATGACGTAATCACTGATTGGTCAACCAACATGGTTGCACTTACACGGGACGTGACTGCGGGGCTCCAAATAGGGTGCACAATCCTTCCTGTTACTGTTCTTTTCTACATGTGTGATCTTACCTGTTTGCCTACTCTTTTCTATTGTGTCTATTTCTACCCTATTTCCGAGCTATGTCCATTATCTTGTTCTATGTTGTTGCTGTCCGTGTATATGTAATTTTGAAATAAATTCTATCTTTCTATCTATCTATCTTCTTGTCTTGTTTTAACCAATGAAAGCACCCCATTATAACATTTAATTAATTAATTGTATCACACTACGGTTTGTGTATAGGTGTTATTTAGTAAGATTATTAGGTAATCAGAAGTGGGATACAAACATCAAAAGTGGGATACACACATCAGAAGTGGGATCAACAATACCTGATCACAGCAGAGCAGTTCCACCTTCTCCTCGGGCGGGTCACTGCCCTCGTCCCGCGCGCCCGCCGCCGCCGCCGCGCTCGCCCCGTGCGCGTCTCCACCTCCGACTATTTTTTCTACCACATGCTCTGCCACTTTACGGCATTGAATGAAGTCGTTTGCTACTAAACGGTCCTGGAAGTTGGGTTGGAGCGTTTTAATTCAGGAGTCTCGTCGAGGCAGAGTATAACGATTGTATTCTTATGATCTCTGGAGTGCACGCGAGCTATAGATAGTAGGTAAGTACTTTGTTTTCTTTGACAATTTATTTTTAATGAAATGAAATGAAATTTTAATGAAAATGTAAAAAAGTTGAGAGTGATTAAGATAAGTGCACACGGGCCACTGGCCACAGCCACAAAACGCCGCCGCCGGTATATTTCCTGTACTTTTCATACATAACTTCTCGTGATGGCGTTTATGGCTGTGGCCGGTGGCCCGTGTGCAGCGACACTAAGGTTTGAGTCAATCTATTTTGCGTAAAGGAACCTAGGACTTATGGTGCCTCAAGTAGGGTCACTACCAACTGTGCCAATCACCGACGAAATGCGAAGTGAAAATACAAACCTTTTTCTGCCGATCCTGTTTGCCCTGACAGCTGGAATGTGACAATAGGTAAAACGGTAGCTTGTTCAGCTTGGGTGCAGCCATATCTATAGCAACGTCCACCACCCAACCAGGAACCGTTTCTATGAGGAGGTTGCTTTCTGTCTCTCCACCTGCATCGCCAACCTGAAATCATAGTTTTTAGTATTAACAAATTTGTTATTCTAAAATATAATAATCTTAAATATTAACCTGAGAACAATAAAAAATATTTATATTAGAGGCTTATTTCAGTTAAGACAATTGAAATTAGGTGACAGATATAATTTCTTGAAGGATTCATTAACAGATACAAAATCGTAGTATCTGTGCCCGAAAAGCGGCGATAGGCCCTCCCCTTACCACACAGACAGATTTCTACACTTCTTCCTCAATAAAAATTAAATTATTTACAGATGTTTGATGTAACTTTAGATGATTATTATCAAGCCATTAAATTATAACATATACAAGAATATAGGTGTACCTATCTATTAATAATAAAATTCTTACCTGCAACCTATACAAAGTCCTGCCCCCAACCTCACTGAAGATCAAAGGAGTATGTATTGGTACACTAAAGAAATTATTCCCAATAACCTTTTGGCCTGACTCATTGACCCTATTTGGATGATTCCAGTGTTCTAATAGAGCTTGAAGCAGTAATGCTCCAAAGTTAACCTTCTGATCATTCTCTGTAGTCAACTCTGCTTCCTTCGCACTGACCCATGCACTTAAACAATCAGTCTCATCTTGCCCCAAATGGATCGTCAGCATTCCAGTTTTCAAATCCACATTAAACCAATTAGGGACATACACCATTTTAAAACGTTTCTTCACTTCGTCATCATAATCTACTTCACCCAAATCTTCTATTTTACATGCTTTTAGCACATCATACAATGCTACATTACTTGATGTGTCTTTTGTAATGATATGTCTTTTATCATTTAATACTGTGTAATGTTTAATGGCAGGGCCACCCGGTATATGATGTATTGGTGAGGTTTGGTACACATTATTAGCATTATAGTTAGCACCATCGGTGTTTAAAGAATGTAATGGGGGTATTTTCCAGCAACGGATATCAGATTCCGACGTAGACACCCAAACAGCTTGCTGGTCCGCTGTGAAACACAGTTTTAATACTGGTGCAGTTTCCTCACAGATTATAACAAAGTTATCGGGGTTTCTCAACTCTGTTATGATAACTAGCCTATCTCTACCCCCCGATATTATATGGGTAAAGTTATCAGTGGCCAAAAGAGCCCAGACTGCTTCGGAATGCACTCTAATTGTAGACACTAATCTCTGTTGTGATAATGACCATAACTTTATAGTGCCATCAGAACTACCGGACACACATTGAGACGCATCTCGGCTTACTACTAGAGCTTTAACGTTATCTGCATGGCCTTTCAGCTTCATTAGTCTAGAACAGTTTCTAGGATCCCATACCCTGAGTACCTTCTCTGTTGACCCACTAACAAGGATTGTACCAGGTGGATTCATAGCAAGACTGTATATGGACTCCTTGTTGCCAACAAGACTTGAGGTAGTGACTGTGTTATTACTAGCAGTGAGGGCAGTTAAGGTGTTGACATCCCAAAGGAAAATAGCACGATCCAAACCCGCACTCGCTACTTGCTCCTTATCTTTTGCATATGCTAAGGTACGTACGTAATCTTTGTGTGTACGCAATGTCGACATGCAGAAGCCTTTAGGAGCATTCCACACCTTTACCGTCGTGTCTGAAGAGGCACTTATAAGGTTTTTACCGCCGCAACACAGCACTATATCGTTTACCCAGTCAGTATGATGCTCCATACTTTGGATGTATCTATCTTGGACACCGGTCGCGGTGTTCCAAACGCGAATAATTCCGTCGCGGCCGGCGGAATACAATCTGCCCTGAACGGCGTCCAGCTGCAGAGAGCTGACTCCATTCTTATGCCGCCTCTCTTCCTCGTCCCTGATCACGAAAGACACTTGGGTTTTCTTACGCATAATGGTGCCCATTTTCCGACATCTTCAAGGAAAATTTATCTTTGAAAGTTTACAATTTAATAATTGTAAGAAATTATTCTCATAGCAAAGGGTCTTTGCTTAGTTTATATACTAATAGTTATGTGGAGAAATCGCGATTTTTATAGTTTCCAAAAAATCGAACGAACAGACAGGAACTGTTTTGACAATTGATTTTTTTATTGAAATATTGAGGGATTTGGAAAACGGCATCACCCATCCCCAAAGCCAAATATAATCTTTCGCGTATTACAATGAATCTTATAGCATCGCAATAACAACAATAATCAATGTTTTATGAAATATACACCATAATATTTATAGGTCATCATTATAAATGAAACTACAGCCATTTTATTGATTATATTTCCAATACTGGGTTTTTTGGCTGGCTCTACGGGTAACATATTTATACCTTCTCTTGACGGGAAGAATTTAAAAAAATATCAATAACACAACATAACCTCAAAAGATTCGGCGGGAAAAGCTGGAAGGGTGCAGATGTAATTTTCTTGTGAAAATCAAAAATTATTTGTAAATGGCTTGCATGTGTCCGTAAAGTGATGTTTTCTTGTAGATAAGTTACATTTTGATTACTTGTGATGTGAATCTAGTGCGTGTGCATGGTTTTATACGCAGGTAAGCCGAGTAAAACTTTAGCCGGATTACGATCTCTTCATGGGCGCATGTAAGTTGTTTCTGCAATAATTTTTCATTTTGACTAACTTTACACTTGTTCTTGAGGATTTTTCCGACGTTTCCATTCATCATCATCATTATCATCCATTCATTCAGAAATCATTTACTAAAGATAATGGCTGTATGGGCTTAGTTCCCCTTGCCTTTCCTTCGGGATAAACTAAACAAAAAAAAAAAAAAAAAAATAACCTCAAAATCCTCCAATACCAAATAGAAGTAAAAAAATAATATTATTTATAGGTTTTACAGAAGATTTTAGTTTATAAGAAAAATGAACGGCAGCAGAATAGTTTATTCTCTTTACTGTAGTATCATAAGAAACTCAGCCCTATTGCACAAAGTTCCAATAAGAAGATTAGAAGTTACAGTTTATCATATAGATTTTTATAAAAACTTTTGTACACGAACTGAAGCGAAATCTACCGAGAAAAAACATTGTAATGTGGGTACAATCGGTCATGTCGACCATGGTAAGACCACCTTGACTGCAGCTATCACCAGTGTTTTAGCCAAAGATGGTTTAGCTGAATTCATTTCCTATGATGAAATTGATAAGGCACCTGAAGAAAAATCGCGAGGTTAGTACGTTTATCAACTCCTAATACCTTACAGACACTTGTTTTTACAGAAGATACTGTAGATACCTATCCTGTGCTGATGCATCAGCCGTATCTAAGTTCCTTCTGTGCATGTCGTAAGAGTCAACTAGTCACTGACCTTTTACCCTCGCTCTCTGGCCCCACTATGCTTAACGTGGCTGTGGGATCTCCCTCATAATCCTGCAGTTTTGGCTACTCCATTTTGGGAACACAGCTGTCTGTATGTAAGTATGTATGTAACAACCACCATTATACTCCAATAACCCGGTATAACATAGGACAATAATATGACTACACTTTATACCGATAAATTGTATTGGTGTCCAGGAATTACAATAAATGCTGCCCACGTTGGCTACAGTACAAAGTTAAGGCACTACGCACACACTGACTGCCCCGGCCATGCAGATTATATCAGGAACATGATATCCGGGGCCTCACAGATGGATGCAGCCATATTAGGTAAGATCTGATAGGTAAGGTCATTCAGACACTGTTAAAGTTACCCCTTTTCTTCATTCTTAGATTAAACAGGCATTGTTTCAATATATAATAAATTGTCTAGACATTATGAATAACTCACCATTTGCTTCCACCCTTATCCCCTTTATGAGGTTGGTGCAATATAGTTTCTTTCTCATATTGCCAAGGAGGCATTTTGACTACCTACTAAACATTAATTTTTACTGTTGTTATTCTATTATACTAAAAACCATAATTCGAGAGACTAAATTGACAACTACGTGACAGATAAAGGGTTACCAGAATTAAAAATGGTGTTGCAGTCAATGTGATTATAAACAATTAAGACTTGACTGTATAAATAGTTTGAATTGACAAAATATCATATTAAGTATAATAATAATAAAGCTATATATTCCAATTAGTTCTATGGTTATTACATATTTTCTTTGAAATTCTAGCTAAACTAAGTGGAACCGGCTTGGGTATAAGCCTCCTCCAACTCTTTCCACTTTCCTCTGTCCTTTCCTTTTTCTAGCTAGTTTTGTCCAGCCACTTCGACTATCTCATCTGCCCATCGCTTCTTTGGTCTTCCAGTGTTCCTTTTTCCTAATGGTCCAGTCCACTTTGTAGATTGCAATGTCCACCTTTTATCAGAATATCTTGAGATACCTGCCCATGTCCACTTCTGTTTAAGACAGTATTCAAGAGCATCTGTTAGTTTTGTCTTTTTCCTTATCTCTTTGCTTTTTACTTTATCTATATCTATCATATTAAGTATTGTTCATTTTAACTCTAATAAAGAATAAGTCCCCATGCTGGAACCTAAATACTATTGTACCGGATTGCTAAAACTTTCCGTAAAAGTGATGCTAATTAAGATTTTACCTACATTTTTTAGCATAATTGTAACATTTGTTCTCTAGTATTGTTACTCTAGCAGAGTCAAGTAGTTCACTTCCTGAAAAAAGTATGCTATCAGCAACATGAAATCCTTCAGACACTTTCATCATTCAAAATGAAAAGGAAATAATATTGCGAACCCCAGAGATACAAACAACCAATTTTCTTGTATTGTATTGTAATATTATACATCTCAATGTAAATTGATTACCAATTTCATTACCTTTAATTAAAAAATAAATACGTAAAATACCAATGTTTACCTAATCTGTATTTTTAAAATATGTATGAACTAAACTTTAAGATTAACAGCCTGTGACAATATTACTCATATTTTGTGCAAAATAAATAAATTGATTGATACATTGATGAATAATAGAATATTTATTTTACTTTCAGTTGTAGCAGCCAATGATGGGCCAATGCCACAAACACGGGAACACCTGTTGTTGGCCAAACAAGTGGGAATCAAACACATTATAGTGTTCATTAACAAAGCTGATATAGTAGATAATGAGGTGAGAGGTATATTTTATTTTTATTTATTTACCAGTGGACGCCCGCGACTCCGTCCGCGTGGACTGCAGAAAAAACAAAATGTCGAAATTTTCTGGGATAAAAATATTTTCCCGAGATAAAATGTAGCCTATATGCTAAGTGGGACCTGTCAGAATATATTCCTGAAAACTGCATCGAAATCGGTCCAGCCGTTTCTGAGATTAGCGTGCACAAACACCGATTACAATTTTATTACCTATATATGTATAGATTCTTTACCCAGTAACAACTTCGTAAGATGGCTAGTTTGTTGTGTTTGTGCCCGAAAAGCGGCGGCAGGCTCTCAGACTATTAAGTCCCATGCTAACTGGTGAAAAGTGGGTGTGTAATTTGCACACATCTGCCCAACCTCAGGGATAATGGGTGTGACTATACATATGTATTGTATAACCTATTGGTTATGTTAGAGTGGTCTTGCCTGCCTCGCCGTAAGTTCTAGTTAAAATTAATTTCTGCTGGCTAAATTGAAAATATTTCTGTAACATGGATTATACTTATTGCATATTCTACTTCAATGGCAACATAATTATATCGAGATTGATGAATCTCTTCTCTTGTTTTCAGTTATTAGAATTAGTAGAAATAGAAATGAGAGAGCTCCTTTCAGACTTTGGCTATAATGGGAACGCCACTCCATTTGTATGTGGATCAGCATTAAAAGCTTTAAACGGCGACGAATCAGAATATGGTATGTAATGCAAGGATCTAACTAGAAATCCAATAAGGATAACAATATCATTAAATAATACTTCATTACATCTATTTATAATTTTAATTCATGATATCAACCTGTTGCAGTCCATTGCCGGACGAAGACCTTTCCCAGGCCACCCCATAAGGCTACTGCCATATGGGGTGGCCTTTGCCCATAGTCACCACGCTGGGCAGGTGGGTTGGTTACAGTAGTGTGATTTCATTGTCAACACGGCCCCCTGATTACGTAAAAGCAATAGCAAAGCCGAAGCAAAGCGATAGCGAAAATTGTACAATATTCGCCTTGATATGTCAAAGTTCCTTTGAAATTCATTTTACGTAATACAAATGTGACAAGCAATCAGCGATTTTTGTACAATTTTCGCTATCGCTTTGCTTTTGCTAGTTCGGTAATAAGTCACTCCTGCCCACCTCCCGAGAACTCTTAATCGCCTTTTACGATACCCACGGACAAACATGGGGTCTGCTATGTAATTAATGTATTAAATATTTCCACAGGTTCTCAATCGATACATAAATTGCTGGACGCAATCGACGCATACGTGCCGCCAATAATCAGAGATTTAGACTCGCCTTTCCTACTACCTATAGACAATTTCTTCACCATACCGGGTAGAGGCACAGTTGTCATAGGCACTCTAAAAAGGGGTATCATGAAGAGAAACGACGAAGCCGATCTGCTAGGTTTTGGTCAGAATGTTAAAACTACGGTATCTGATATACAGATATTTAAGAAGAGTGTTAAAGAGGTTCGTGTCTATAATTTTTGCTTACAAATAATAGAGGTAGATAGTTAAAGTTTGAACAGACAGTTCTAACATTAAGTACCTGGGATCAGTCAAACAAGGGGATGGGGAAATAGACCGAGATATAAAGCACCGAATTAGTTCAGGATGGATGAAATGGCGACAGGTCACGGGAGTTACGTGCGATGCCCGGATGCCGTTGAAGCTAAAGGGTAAGGTGTACAAGACCGTAATTCGACCTGTCGTCTTGTATGGATCTGAATGCTGGGCCGTAAAGAAGATGAATGAAAATCAACTGCATGTAAGCGAGATGAGAATGTTGAGATGGATGTGTGGAGTTACAAGAATGGATAAAATAAGAGATGAGTATATAAGAGGAAGTTTGAAAGTTGCGCCGATCACAGACAAGTTACGAAGTAACCGTCTGTCTTGGTACGGGCATGTAAAGCGACGGGATGAAAGGCATATTTTACAGAGATCGTTGTGCATAAGTGCGGATGGATATAAAGGAAGAGGTAGACCAAAGAAGTGTTGGATGAACTGTGTGAGGGAGGATATGCGTGTACTGGGACTGAGCAATGAGATGACGGATAATAAATAAATAAATATATATTCACACACTTCACAACACATTGACCTAGTCCCACACTAAGATCCCTAAGGTCTTGTGTCGTGGGTACTAAGCAACGGTATATAAATACATAGATAAGCATATAAACATCCATGACTCGGAAACAAACATCAATATTCATCATATCAATGTTTGTACCTACCGGGATTCGAACCCAGGACCTATGGCGTCGCAGGCAGGGCCACTACCAACTACACCAATCGGCCGTCTATAATAGGGATGAATGGAAGAAAATAACATATTGCGCCGACCCCAAATAAATGGGAACAGGGCTGGAAGATGATGATGACAAATTGTAGCTGATCATTAACATTTGTGCCCGCTACGCTTTGACCATTATGTATGTATGTATGTGTATGTATAAAACGTTCGTTTATTTGTAAGTAAAGCAACTATACAAATTTTCAGCTAGTGTTTGCTTACCCTCCGCTTCAGACAAGGAATTATGCAACTTCCAATGTGTGTTCATCGATATTATAAAGACTGTTAAAAAGATAACCGATACAGGGTCAGCAAGCCTAGCATGACCTGCGAAACACTATGATAAACCGATTTATCGACATTTTGCCTGTCAAAATACGATAAATATGTTGTATTTTGTATAGATACGATGCGATATCCACGATGCGTGATCATGTTAGGGGAGCTGGTGGGCAATCACGCTAAATGACAACAACCTTTGAACGGAACGTTACTGGTTATAGTTAACCCTTAAATGGACAATGTTGTTTTTAAACAACATACTAAACATCACAGATAAAATTGACCTTCTTTTAATTTTTTGTTAATTTTGACAACTAGTTCTTATTTCTGAACGAATTTTGTACTTTTTTAAATGTTGGCACTATCCAAAAAAAAAGTATAGTAAATTCATGTCTAGATTTTTTTACTCATTTTTCCTAGACAGTAATACATGTCTATTACACAAATATATTTTTTTAAAACGTGAAACAAAAATCGTCCATTTAAGGGTTAAGCTTTTACTAGGCTGTGTCCACAAGCGTTTTAGACATTTTCAACGTCTTTCTTTTGCTTCAAACGTTGTAAAATTTTGTGCGATACGAAATATACGAGTACATAACGTTTTCGGTTATGGTTTAGCTTTGATTGCTTTCCAGCGGGCGCTGTTCTATACAAGGCTACATATATGATAATCAAATTTCAATGCATGAGATACGGGCCTATGGACGCTTACCTCCATGCGCCAAACAAGATCTATTAGCTTGGTGAGGTAGGTGACCCCTGTGAAGTGGACATATGTGTCTAAAACTTGCATTATTTCCCAGGCCCTCGCAGGTGACAACGTAGGCGTCCTTCTAAGGGGAATCAAACTCAAATCGGTGGAAACAGGAATGCTTCTCAGCGCGCATAAAAGCTTGGAAATGAGCAACCATTACAAAGCGAAGATTTACTTCCTAACCCGAGGGGAAGGTGGTCGGAAGAAGCCGATATTCTCCAAGTATTCTCAGCAGATGTTTAGCGGGACGTGGAATATTGCTTGCCGTATTGACTTAGGTAAGTTCTCCTTTACGCCTTAGCAAACATACATAGATAGACACGGCTTTGTTCCCGAAATGGGGTAGTCAGAACTGTAGGATTAGGTATAAGGGAAATCCCACAGCAACAAGTTGCAAGCTTTTCGCATGAGAGAATGCCCGAGTTCCTTAGTCGACTCCTACGATATGCACGGAAAGAGATGCAGCTAATGTAGGTACGAGTATTACTCGTTTATAAGTCGCCACATAAAAGCTGTACCTACCGCCATTTTTCAAGCTAAATACAAGAAAGAGGCCCTATTTGTAATGTTTCGGTAATATGTCCCATTAGTTTCGTTAGACCTGTGCTTAGGTTGTTATATTTTTGCCCGAAAAACGGCTGTAGGCTCAATGCACATAGTATCCTATTTACCTTAATACTTAGGGTATTATATCATAGCTGTTAAGATATGGTTTCTTAAGATAGCGGTAACGTCTTGAGACGGTCGTAATTCAACGGTGAGTGACGTCACTGGAGCTTCTTTTCTAAGTACCTAAAAACGGTGTTGAATTACCGCTCTTAAGGAAACCAACGTTATAGTGACGTCATTTTAGCACTGTGTGCTAGGAAACCTAATCTTTATCGCTAGAAATAGAAAATACATACATACATATACCTGCACAGTTATGCTCGCAAAATGGGGTAGCCGGCATGATCGCGAAGGAGATAAATAAATAGAAAGTAATCTAACCTTATTTAATTCCAGAACCGGACATGCAAATGATGATGCCGGGTGACCACGGCGATGTATACCTAACGCTGTTAGAAGGCATGGTCATGACCGAGGGCCAGCCATTCACAATCAGGGAAAACAATGTCACAGTCGCCACGGGGATTGTTACGGCAACGCTACCTACTATACCTGTGCCTAAAGGGAAGTTAGGGAAGGTCGTTTTGGAGTATAAAAACGTGTAAATTATGTTGTATTATTTGTTTAGTTTAAATGTGTGGCTTTTGGAGTTAAGTTAGATTGTAAGTTTGTAGATATTGTTAATAAATTATTGTTATTTAAGCAAGTTTTTTCTTAATGGTTAGGTTAGGTGCCCCTTTCAAATATCTCTTGAAATTTTCTTTATTTGAACGTTAAATACAGGAACTGCGTTGGGGTCAATAGATTTTGATCACACCCTCATCGCCTATTCCTCAAATGCTATAAGTACCTACCTAGTTGATGAGTTTATACCGAACGAAAGGCAAAGGGAACTAGGCCCAAACAGCCATTGTCTTTAGTAAATGATCTCTGAATTTATGTTGGATGATATTGATGATAGTGGACGCCCGCAACTCCGTTCGCGTGGACTACAGAAAAAAAACAAAATATCGAAAATATTACTTATCTACCAGAAAACATTACTTTACGGACACATGCAAGCCATTTACAAATACCTAAATTTTGATTTTCACAAGAAAATGACACCCGCTCCCTTCCAGCTTTTCCCGCCGAATCTAGGTGTCTAGACCAGTAAGTTATAAATTAATGTGTACAGACAAATCTTCTGATGCGGGAGTTCACTAGAATACATCAGCTGCATATCCTTCCGTCTGTGCATATCATGGGTTGACTAGGAAACTAACGGGGTGTACTCTCAGACAATAAGTTGGCAACCCACTGGACATTCCCACTGGTGGGTGGACGGGTAATCGTGAATTACTGATCTTCTACATCGGGCCCGGCTATACTAAATGTGGCTATAGGATCTCGTTTGTGATCCTGCAGTTCTGGATAATCCATTTTTGGGCAACACAGTGTAATCAACTGCTCAACACGATTGAACCTTAGTTTTGATACCGTACTATGGTAAATTAACGTTACCTAATTATGAAAAAAAAAGGATTCAAATAAAACTTCACACAAAATTTTATTCATTATATACTTTTTGTCAGAAGGTAATTAATACAGTGCCAAAACAGTAACAAAACATTAGTAAGAAAAAAATAAGTTTGCATCTAGCATGAACTACTCATTATTCTGATAAACAATATAACCCTAGGATCTGGTTGGACAACATTTAACACTTATATTTTTCACAACATTTGAACAAGAATTGGCGTAACTATTTTTTTAATAATATAAATTGTGAACTAGTTCCATAACACCGATACGCCTAATGGATATTTGTATTTTGCTACGATATCATGTTAGGAGACACAGTTATGTATAGTACGACGACCGTAATGTAATATGCGGACTGAAGGACCAAAAATTGGGATTAACAGAGATTCTCATTTAAATATAGACCCAATTTCATAAACAGCATCTAAATCTATATTCCTACTTATTCGTTGCGCTATATCCGCACTAACATCGAAAGTTACATAAAATCTTTTAAATACCGTCTCTATTCCACTTCTGATGTTGGAAAGAGACGGAAATTCCAATACTAAACATAACTGCATCACCATAATACTGCGTTAGGGCAGAATTTACCTCTACTATGCCCACTCTCTGCCAAATTTATGGCAAATTTACCTGCTCTAATATCAGTCTGTCATTGATCATTTTTCATATCGAGCTTGTCCAAAATCGCCGATGGTAATTCAGCATAAAAGCATTTAGAATAAGTGTAGTTTTACCACATGGACTTTAAAGAAAAATTTCATCAAATTCGGTTCAATCATATTATTCCAACATGCTCGGTATGAAAATCGCCATAAGTTGTCACCATGCCGCATAACATCTAACAAACATTAAAATCACAAAGATACTGTATACATGGATCTAACATGAAGACAGAAGACTTGTCAAAATATTTTTTATATCATATAAGTAATTTTAAATTCCATCTATTTAAAATGCTAGGTACCAGCAAGTGAAATGAGCTATACACCTTATAAGTTACACCTTGGTCCATACAACAGCAAAACTTGGCATCTTATGAAATACTATAGCTTCTTAACAAAGTTTTTGAAAAACATCTTTCTTGTAGCATGTTATATTAGATATTGTGCATCTCTTTATCGGCTCATATAACATACATTATTATAAATATCTCATCAAAATATTGTAGATAAACAGCACAAAATATTAACCATGAACATACGTCATAAATATTTCCATATAATTGTGAAAGTCATGCATGGAAATGAAAAACAGAAAACTACATTCATACGGGCGATTTCACTTGAAAAGTTACATAGAAAATATTGTACAATACGACAGTTTACTTCTATGATATCCAATATCAACTTTTAGTTGTATGGCTCCGTCCATTGACGACCTTTCTTTTAAGTGGAAAACTACGAGTAATCTAATAGGTAATTATCAATTCTGCCATGTATATGTATGTAGGTACATACTTAGTACGATATTACAAAATTCATATTACTTACATGTCCGAATCTTTTATAATTTCATCGGGTAAGTGACGTGCATACTGAACAATTTTTGACACAATAAAATGTCGATTTACACATCAAAATTTGACTTACATCGATATCTAACTGAATTGCGTATCGTAATGGCTGAACCACACAACAGCTAGGCTGTAATAAATCGACAACAGCAAATACGTTACCTGGACTAAGTTGAATATGACGTCTATCACAGACGATGATTTTGCCTCTGTCTCTTTTTTCTTTTAAACAATTTCCACTACCGAGTTGTATGCTAATGCCATAATACGTTTGTAACCATTCTGTGTATGTGCTTTGTACATTACATAAGATCCTCCTCCATACACAAGTACTGGTGGACGTGTCATAAATTTTTGTACTTGTAAATTATAATAAAAGTCGAGATGCACAATACCAATACAACTTCTTCAGCAACACACTATACATTCGCGATCAATACCACCGAATTAAGTTTTAATAAGCTCATAAAATTCGATATTCACCACAGACAGTATTTATTTTGTATTAATTTTTTAGTTTACATTATAAAACACTTAGCATTTCATTTTAAACGGACAGATCAAAGTTTTAAAGATAGGACTAGCGATTTTTTAACATTCACTTTCAAATCGTCTTTTAACATACAAACATAGTATCTGCGCCTACAAAGCTTCGCTAAAAACATCAAATAATCATAACAAGAAACAATGATAATAAAAAAGATGTAGTTGTAAAAAAGAACATTCATATGGGTATTTTAAGAGTGGCAGTGTCTATAGAATAGAGGAAAAATGCTGGTTACATGGCTCAACATTTTAGCTGATCATTAGTCATAGCTTTGCATATTTAAATACTTTTTGGTGTTAAAAATACATGATAATAGTGAAAATTTTACTGTAAAAAATGCCATAGGAAACTATGTACACGACATTGAAACTAGTGTTATGTCAAACGTAAGCGAAACATCGTGGCGAGTTCGATTATAAATAAAAATAATTATCATGACTTTAAGCCAGCTGAGTTATAGTTAACACTGTCACTTAAAACTTAAACGATATAAATAGAAAAAAAATTGGTGTCGACACAAACTATAGTAGCACCAATACACTACATATTCGATTGCGTATTCCTATAACAAAATTCACATTGTGAAAGCATCAATTCCGGCTACATGTGAACGGAAAAACAGACGTGAACACAAAAAAATATCCCAAGATCGTCGACCTGTGTTTTAATACTCGAGTACCCTCAGTACCTACCAATGTAAAAATTAATTTACCAACACTTACAACTATAAAAATATTTTAGAAATTCTCACTTACATTTAAGAGGAACTGGCAAAATAAATCCTGTTTATCCCATTTCTTTCTTTTAACTCACATCACAAAAACCAGAGTTTGGTCCTCGCATATAAAATTCAAGATGCCATTCCTTAATCTGGACAGAACTATGCACTGCATGCGAGTAGAAAAAATATTAGTATACTATGCACACTAAATAATGGCTCAAAATATATTAAATCCACTAAATACCCATTAGAAAAAATCTGCCTACTGTTAAGGCAAAACCTCTTAGAAGCTGTGTTAAACTTAAGGACCTAAAGAATAAAAAAACTGGTGGTTGACCTCGCCTATCGCAACTGGCTCGTGGCATATCACATTAGATTAATTGTTACAAGGACTAACCACCGTTATTGTCCACATTCTTCTATAAAATACTAACATTTGCAACTAATATAAAACACCCCATTGCCTTACTTTCACCGAACTACTACTTAGTATTAAAACTGTGATTAAAACTTCAATAAGAATAGAGTATTTTGTGCACACGACTAACAGCGCTGTCTGCGCCTAATACACTTTAGCGCCATTTAAATGGAAAGATTCTTTTTCGTTTTGTGACAATAAATCGATCAACAATTAAATAAAGTGGTTACAAATATCGAATCTCGTCAAAAGAATCGCACAACATCCTTTGATTTTTACGTCAGGTTTATACGAAATGGCTATTTTATAACGATATTCGTACAATCCAAAGGTGACCAACCATCTAAATGGCACTTATAGGCTGCTTCCATGGACAAACTTTGGCGCCCACCGTGGGGCCTAGTTTCATTTGGCGCCCCAACGTGGGGCCAACTACTGTTCGGCGCTCAACATACAAACTCTAGTTGCTCATAAGACGTCGACGAATACCCACATGTCGAATAACTCAACCGTCACCGCGTACCCCTAATCGAAAGAACTGACATCGATTATTATGCTAACAATTATATTTTTTGTTCTATACGAGGATTCTGCAAACCGTGCACGGTTTAAGAAACATATAACTATTAGATTCGTACTATAAGCTTTAGGGCCATATTCAATCTATATTTATCTAACTCCACCTAACGGCAAAGGCTAAATACACAATTCTACACAACTAGCATCGTTTAAAATAGATAAAAACCAACTACAATACACAATCTTGCAGGAATAACTATCTAAACAGTGAGTTACGAATAAATTTCAACTACCATATTTTTTTCTTGTTCAATTCGTATCTTTTTATCTTTTTTTTTACAAATATTTCATTCGTAAATTATTATCAAATTCAATAAAGCTCTAAGATTGATCCACATTCATATAAAATTAACTTGTCTGAACGTTTTGGAAACATCGAGGCATACAAATCGAGAACGTAACATAATATAAACTAAAAATTGGCGATATCGTATCGGCCAAAAACACAACAGATTCGCTTGAAGCGAGCGTAACACTGATAACGAAGTTTTAAACCAAAAGAGAACCATATTCCAGTCTTTCTAACGATAACGACTAAACGAGTCCTAACACAAAAATCTAGCTGAGTACAATCTAACGTGTCATTTTTGTACATTCAGGATTTTCGGAGCGGCCATCTTAGTTACTCCGCGAGAATACACTAGCTAGGCCTAAAGCTGCTCCATAGAAAGCACTCATTGAAATCGTGCTGCCTAAACCATTTCGACTTGCACTTGCTAACTAACAAAGGAAACGAGTAATCGATACTTTTCACTACTATCCTTTTTACTAATAAAATCTAGCGTTCACAATAAAAATTATCTTCTTAATATTTGATGATGCTTTAATCCGACAGTACCATCATAACTCTACCATATAAGTAATTTGATACAAAATATATAAACTATAAAAGCTTTACAGGAAGCGTTACACGTAAAGGTTGCGTACCGCGCTATTTATTCCTAAACTATATAAAGTTACGCATTTTAAACATCTTTGCTTTTTTAATTTTAGCACCTTATACATTACGGTTCATTTTAGTTTATGTTATTTATTAGTTGCCAAATAAATAGCGCGCTACTCGATTAAATAGACACTGGAAGGACGAGTCACTGATAAATAACATTTAGGTTAACTTTAGAATCATTTCACTTACACTTAAATAATTCCACGGTAAGCGTTCATTTATTGGCTTTAAATTAAGTACTGAATAGATTTTGGTATTTTAGAAAATTCATTACACGTTTAAGGACTAAGTAAAGGACTTTTTATTATAATTAGGTTATATCACACAATATTCTTAAAGATATGCTGTTATAAGCGTTGGTCACATAGAAAGTTTGAAAAAATGTTCTTAGGAGGGTAGAAGATTTTCAAAAAGATATTTGTCGCTTTTGGCGTCTGTAGACTCATAGTTTGCTTGAATTAACTAGTTTAAGGTAATTAGAGTGAGATGGACATTTAAGTGGCAACTATCTCACTCTATTCACAGTTAACTCAGTAGCTAATGAGCGAGTCAGAATCGCCGTAGACAAGAAATTTGCATAGAAAAAGCGTAAGATCTGGATTTTTGAATAAATACATTTACGGGGAAGCTTATTATTATGCCGTTTTTTATTTGGACGGAAGGAAAGATATATTGAGCT
The DNA here is from genome assembly GCA_014607495.2 of Carposina sasakii. Taxonomy (NCBI): domain Eukaryota; kingdom Metazoa; phylum Arthropoda; class Insecta; order Lepidoptera; family Carposinidae; genus Carposina; species Carposina sasakii. The sequence continues at coordinate 2,629,231 of CP053174.1, read as the reverse complement.
AAAAATAAAAATGCGGATATATAGAGCGATCGCTCTTACGATTGGGGCATTGTCTACATCTGATTCAAATCTCACAGCCGTCAAACTATTAGCCGATATACTTACGTATACCTGTTTGCTTTAGGCCTCCTTAAAAATACCATCTTTATTCTTAATTTAAAGTTCATTCTAAAAAGGTTACGTATAAATAGTATCTAATATAAATTAAATTTGGCTTCAATCGATATTACGCTATGGATACGATACCCGTGGTTTTGCATTCAAATACATTATCTTCTAGACCAAGTTTTTTTATAAGTATGTATAAATATAGAAATCATGTCATTATTGACAACAGTCAAAATTATCGCGACTCTGTCATAAATAATAACTGGACTGACATGTATAAGTACATATTTTTATTAATATAATATCAGAAGTGGGGTTTGACTTGGTAAGTTCTAAAAAAGAAATTGAACTTTCACATTGCCAGTCCAAAGTATTATTTGCTATGAAAATTGCTTAAATATATTAAAAAATTTAATTCATTACATATGTTTATGAAATAATTCATTTTCTAATATCATGCCTTTGCTTTAATACTTATTCAAATCAACACCCCAATCAGTACCGCAAATGTGATTCATTTTAAAAGAAGCTAGTTGTGATAAAGTGCCGATTTTTAAATACAAATCAAAACTAACATGCAAGCATTCAAAATTCATAGCCACTATAATTCATTTCATTGGTCTATAATATAAATTATATAAGTAAATAAATTCATCTGTCAAATCAAAACTAGTAAATAATAAACAATGAGGAAGAAAACAACAATTTTGACTAAACCAGTCCAAATTTTGACATGGATATACATAAATTAACATGAAATCATCCGACAGATCTCCTTCAGAGAATCAAAATTTGGACTGCATATGTAGAATTCATCGTTATATACAATAATGGTAAATAAACTCCATTAAAAAAATCAAGAACGATTTGCAATATTTCCATACAATTTTCTAAGCAAGACAAACGAATTGAGGTAAATAAGTTGTTCTATATGGCAACATTGGAAAATGAAGATAACCAATAAAGTCGGCTTTTTGTGAAGGCGAAATCACACTAAATATAAACTTAAAACAAAAATAAAAATATTTGTGCTACATAGCATCAAGTGATAAATTGATCGTACGTAACCACTACACTAAAGTTCTAAATGAGAATAAGATTGTACTAAATTTTATATGGAAGCTGCTAGGGGTTGGTTATTGCTTTAATACCTATGTATATGTCATTTATAGCCACTCTATTTGACATAATATCTATAATCTGATTTAATACTTTTAAATAGACATCCATATAAAGTTACAGGGCTATAAAACTAAACGCAAAATTATCTGGAAAGACTAGGGAGGGAAGATATGACAACATTTTTTTTTCTACCAAAACCAACCCCATTTTCACATCTGGCAACCCGTGAGATTACAGTGAGTCCACTTAGGGTAACACCGTACGCTTAGCTTTTTATCGTCCAAATTAAGTTACTGTGTTGAGCTTTACTCATTGACATGGAATTTTTATAAATATTAAAGAGTTTACTATAAGCCGCTGCAAATATCAATAAAAAATTTCATTGTGCAAGAAAAGTAATAAATAAGAAAAATATCAGAATATCTATACTTTTACTGACGGTTACATGTAGTAAATGCGTAATCTATATTAAAGTAAATAGAGAAATAGAACATATAACAGCTATTTCTGTTCATGTCAAATCATCAAATGGTATGTGTGCTAACTTTAGAGATAGCATTTACAAGTGGGCCCAAAAAATAAATATTTATGTGAAGATTCTATTTTATAATTTAATCTTGACACAAGAGTAAAATTTGCTTTGTCATTAGTCAAATTACGACCTATACAGACTAGACTATAGAATCATATTTTCTGTTTGATTTTATGTCGGACTTTGAAATACTTTCCGTAAATACAATATCCAACTGTCAAAGTCGGGTAAAAAGGCAGTCAACTCACGTCTATTATAAGACATGGGCAGAAGTGTGCAATTCACATACTTTTAGCAGTAAGTTTTCACGGGGTAAGGGGGAGAAAATAAGATAAATTATATTTTCCTTCCATATCAATGTGTCAATCAGTCTTGTTCATCAGTGTTACCCAATGTGAAAATCTAAAAAAAAAAACTATAAATATAACAACTAAAACTATAAGAAATATAACAATTACTAATGTTTTGTACACATGTCGGGGCGGCGCGAAACTTATTCGCGTTATTTTAGTTATGTACTCTCTTTCTAACCTGTTAAATTTATAACTTGTGCAAGTGAGATAGATGACTGATATTTTCTCAACTTTTATATTAGAATCAAATTTAAATAGGTTATGGTGATTTTATTTCAACCACAGGCTTTCATATCTGTATTAGGTCCGTACTTATTGCGTAGATAACTTTCTCAAATATGTACTTCGCTTTCTGCCCCTTAAAAAACCTAAAAGAGAGAAAGAGACGCAACCATAAAACCGATTAACGATGAATAAGTTTCGGCGCGCCCTACAATAATGCATGCACACATTGAAAAGGCACTAACTCGAAAACTACTATAAAATCAACGTATTTAAAGTGCTACAAAGTTATCTGAGCCGATGGGAAGAATATGCCGGGACTTAGCACCTGAAGAGGCGTAGCTTCATAAACGTATTTATATTTAGGTATACACATAAACACATTTCGTTGATATTGTCAGTTCTACTAAAAAAAAAACAAAATCAGTTCATAAACAACGAAGTTATCCGCGAACACACATAAAAAATATATCCTTATATTCCGTCGAACTGAGATACCTCCTCCTTTTTTCAGTCGGTTAAAAATCATAGGAACCCATCGAATACAATATGGCCTCAATGCAATGTGGGCTGTCAAAACATGCATTTAATGTTGTATTTTATTGTTTATGGACAAAAAAGGTGTTCTTTCCACGGTCCTATCACAATTTACTAACATACGTTGGCATAGAGTACTTAGGAGCATACCTACGAAACTACGCCTTATAGTCGTGGCTATGTCACCATCGGATCAGACAACGTTGTGCCAATTTTATGAGCGTTAGTCGACCGACTATGTCATTTAAGCGAATAAAGGCGCCTACCCATTTATCGTACTTTACCATGAGCGTAATAGGAACGTAGCGTATATATGAGCTATTATGATCATACAAAATCCAACCTAAACGGTGTCTTGCGTGTCATATCGCGCTAAACACAAATGTTTTTATCTTTAAACGGAACGTTGTAGCTAGCAACTTGTCACTGATCATTTACATCTGTCCCTGCTATGCTATAGGTGACTGTGGGATCTCTCATGATCCTGCAGTTCTAGCTACCCCATGTTGAGAACACAGCCGTGTTTATACATGTCTGAGACGTTCCTATTACAGTCATGGTATTTTACAGTTAAATAAGGTCCATTTTATTTTATTCATCCCATAGTATACACAAACCTGTGTTAATACGATTAATCACAAAGAAAGTTTTAAAAACCCATTTTCACTTAAAACTAAACGCGAAATTAAGATGGAAGAACTCAGTAACTACGATAGGTTTTGGTTTTTTGACTGCTTCACTTGCAGTTTATTTAGTATTTTGTGCTCTATTTTGTAGAATAAGTGTAAGGTATTGCCGAAAAACACATATTCTATATGCAATAGACCGTTTTCTATACTAATATTATGAAGAGGTAAGTTTTAGTTTAATAAATATTCACATCACTTCACATCACATTAACCTAGTCCCACACTAAGGTCTTTTGTCGTGGGTACTAAGCAACGGTATATAAATACATAGATAAGTATAGAAACATCCAATACTCCATTTACACACATGAGTTTAAAATTATATAAGTATAGATAATAGGGCTTGTCTTATTCCATATATTTTTGTATTCGAATGCAAGGCCGTGAGAACAGTTTACGTAATATACATACGTAGTTATCACCTTTCTGCCCTTATCTTATTATTTATGGGGTCGACGCAATATGGTTTCTTTCGGAACTCATATTGTCAAGGATTTGACATATGATTTACTATTAGAAAATATTGTGTAGACCCCAAAAAAATAGTATTATGAGGGCAGATTATTACTATAGATTTTAACGGTGGACTATGTCAGGGTATAAACATGATGATCTGATGATGATCTCCGACCGTATTTCGGCCAAGGCGACCAATCTCTACGGAGATTGGCCAGGTACGCAGGAGATATTATAGTGCACAAGTGTGTGCGCAAACACAGATGCACTCTCTATTTCGTTACTCTCATAGTCCGATGGGACGGAATGCCGACACGACCGGAGAGAGATCAGGCGCAGGACCAACATACTAGTTTACTGAACAGTATGTAATTATAGTAATCTTGAAAGGTACTATAAAACATCTTTAATCGATTCAAATGGTACATATTTTTTATATCTGAAGTATTTTAAAAGTTATAAAGGTTACTATTACAAATAGAAAGGACAAGGTAATCGGCAATACCCTTAAATAAAAATATACCTAATAACTATTACTGTAAGCTCTATATTTCATTTTATCTATATGTTATCTATTCCACGGTACTAGCAACAAACAAAACTAAATATCTTTACTCCATATTTGATTTCAAATATATTTATATATCTTTTGGTTATTATTTCATAATGATACGTATTATAACCATACAACGCTCCTATAGGGATAAAAATTGACGAAAACACGAAGCAAATCACACCCTATACCGTCGTAATAAGAATCAATTCCGTTTAAACTACCGTTAACCTTATAAGCCTAAACGTAACTAAGATAGTTCGTCGAGCTAATAATTTATTATGAATAAATAAATATTGGTACTTAATCTACTAGTTATAACTTCATCATATATTTATTTTGTTACTTGCATAAGAATGTGATATATTAAAATAGTGTCAACTAGTGTAATAACTTAGAAACATCACATTTTTTTCTTAATTCTGGTGTGAGCAAAGGAAATTATGTGTTCAGTCGTATGGTTTTTTTTTTACTGTCAAGGAAATGACTAGAAGATAGATCAGAAAAATCTGTGTTAAATATTATTTAATAGCGTTGATTCCAGAATATTTCAAAGTTCTGGAAAATAAACTGCTAGAGTACAGTTGAGCACAAAATATTCGCTCACACCGATAGACATTTGGCAAGTACTCGAAACCGACTCGACAAATCATCAAAATGCCACTGAGACACCGACATAATACTTATTCAGCGAAGCACGATTAAATAAATAATGCAAGGTATCAGATGCTAACTTACACACACCTAATAGTAACATATATTTTTTTTACTATAGTTTTACTATTTTATCTATAATATTTTCTGGTCTCTTGTTATACCTGTGTTAAGTGTTTACGAGTGCACTTTTTACATAAAATATTTGCATAAAAATCGTCGCATAGTTTTTGTTGTCTAAAATCTTGTTTAGTTGTATTATAGATAAGCGTTTTTTAAATATTATCTGACGACAACATTAAAATGTAAATGCAATAAAAACGTCAATTCTAAAAAGTGCATCTCGTATCGTTAATAATTAATTTACTGTGTTGATATGACATCAAAGATTGCCCCGACCCCTATAAGATCTGATGTAAGCAAATAGGCTTAGACAATAGAAATTCGAGCCCTCATCGGCCAGAAGAATATAATCCAAAAACCTTTAAAATTCGCCAAAATCCAAAGATCCCGCGTAATAGAAACAACTACACAACATAGTAAAATACATCGGCTTTAAAATGCATACTCTAGTCACTAATCTAGAGTTTGAACTTTGATAAATGCTGATATAACATTTTATTTTAAACATTTATGTAGGTGACTGTACTATAATATAGAAAAAACGCGGAGAAAATCCATCGGAAACGTTTCCATTTAGCTATCGTTTTGAACACACCTAAGTAAGAACCAATAATATGTCTACACATTTAGTTTAGTTTAGGCCATAGAAAATTTTAAAAGGTATTCGTTTAGCTATAAATAAGGTAGCACTAGAAAAGTATCCAAAGCTGTTGCTACGATATGCCTTCCCAATTGGCAAGGAAAATATTAGAAAAATAGGAAATTAGATGTTATCTAGCAATGCGAAAATACATTATAAAAATTATGTATTTTTTTTAAATATATTTTTTAATTGATTATCTACTAAAATATACTCTATAAAAGACATACTTATTGGTTCTTTCTCAGCATTACATCTCATTACTAAAGCACATTATTAAGGTACAATCAGCACGCGTTTCACACAAAACTTATACAAAAAAAACACACCGCAATCTATCCCGATTAGTAATCGAATCGAGTGTCTCGATTACCAAGCGTCTCGATTACTAAGTGTCTCGATCACCAAGCGTCTCGATTACTAATTAATCGGTCCCGTGGCGAGATAGTGATACGGGTGGCGATTATGCATGAATCGATTGTCGTACCTTTGGTTGTTCTTGTAGAAATCGTTGCGGGACTGATTTAGTTTGTTTCTGTAGTTTTGCGTCCTGCGCTGTTGGTTCTTGTCTTGCTTGTCTGTCTGTTTGTTCGCCGGCTTGTTTGCGTTGTTGTTCGCTTCGGGTTTCGGTACGACCGGTGCGGTTTCTGTGGCCGGTTTCTCCTGAAATTGCGGAGATGTAAATGTGAAATGTAAGCCAAGTTTGATAATCGATCGTTATTAAACTTGGCGCTCATTTTACAGGTATTTCGCACATATTTTGGCCGACAAAATAATTGAGATCTATGTATTTCAGTATTATGTACTGTGATGGTTAACATTTATTATTTTCTCGAATGAGGGCAGATAATCTAAAAATGAGACTATATACTGGTCAAATACTTATCTTACCTTTATTTAACATTGTTATTCATCAGGCTCCAATAAAATTGTCACTTCATCATTTATGAAAATGTAACATCACCTTGACGGCCGATTGGTCTAGTAGGTAGTGACACTGCCTGCGACGCCATAGGTCCTGGGTTCGAATCCCGGTAGGTGCAAACATTGATATGATGAATATCGATGTTTGTTTCCGAGTCATAGATGTTTCTATACTTATCTATGTATTTATATACCGTTGCTTAGTACCCTCGACACAAGACCTTAGTGATCTTAGTGTGGGACTAGGTTAATGTGTTGTGTAGTGTGTGAATATTTATATTTATTTATATTTAATATTTATTTATATTTAATCATATAATTTACATAATAAAAAAAAATATAATAACCTTGATTGATGGTACCCTCAAAAATAAAACTATGAATACCGGATAAACTCTAGTCTTACCTCCTTATTCTCGCTGGTGGTAGGTTTGGCGTTACCCTGAGCTTTGTTCTGATTGGGTGACGCGGTTTCTCGAGACTTCGCGGTGTTTGTTTGCGGTGAGTCCAACTGTAAAAATACAATTTATAAATTCTTACTTTGCTTCTGCTTTGGTCACCTTTGCTTGGTTTGCTGGAAGAGATCTCTTGAAGAGATAAGCACGTCATTGTACATTTCTCCTAAATACAGAGTTTACGTATAACAATGTACGTATAACACTCTCCTATGTATGTGTGTAATACTCACTTGTGTATGTACGTATAATACTCTCCTGTGAATGTGTGTGTAATACTTACTTCCGTATGTACGTATAATACTTTCCTGTGAATGTGTGTGTAATACTCAATTGTGTATGTACGTATAATACTCTCCTGTGAATGTGTGTGTAATACTCACTTGTGTATGTACGTATAATACTCTCCTGTGTATGTGTGTGTAATACTCTCACAATACTCAATTGTGTATGTAGAATAGCCACCTATGTTACTTATCTATACAGGATGTTTTTTCGTGGCCACCCTTAACGAAGGGTACGTACTCTATACATCAAATAAAGTAAGTTTATGCCAAAAACAATGCTAGAAAACGATGTAATTTTTTTTTTTTTTATTACTGACTTGATCGGGCGAAATTCACAGAGTCCAGTGTTTATGCTAGTTTTTTCATGGACAGATATTAATTATTTCTCATGAAAAAATCTTGCTACACGCGTCAATGTGCATTTATGCAGAGAAACGCAGTCTATTTTCTCAACTTTGGACCCTAATATTTCGGAAACCAGACACTTCCCAGGTATGCTCCCACGGAGAAAAATGATCATGATGATGAAGAGATTCCGAAATTTTCGGGAACGTTGACGGCCAAAAATCACCCTGTTTCCCTGTACATATGTAATATACTAACCTGTTTCCCCGGCGCTAAGGCGACAGTAAGCGTAAGGTCGCACCACATCGCGCAGCGAGCGCGGCGAGCGCACGCGGCTAGTTGTTTTACCGCGTCTGCTAACTGCAGGATTGCTGTTAAATAACATACATAAATCAGTATCTTTACTATAGCTCATTTTATTTAGAAATAGAAAGAGTCCGAAAGAACAAAATCAGGTTTTCATTAGGCACAGTTTTGTGTATTATTAGGTCATTCCGGCAGTCATCAAACCTAAACCTAATCTTAGTCAGGGCTCTCTCCGTTCTTAACATAAATGGCTGAGAGAGAGAAAGGGACAGGTAGAACTAATTTTACGTTTAGGTTTAAGTGTGACTTCCGGAATCGACCATATTATCATCAATAGTTCCTAAAGAGTTTTCTACTCAATTCAATAGTACCTGCTCATATAAAGTTTGCACTATAAAAAAACCTACAGAGGCTGATTTCGCAAACACAAAACTGAACTTTTTAGTAGGATACATCAATATGGAAACACGTCAAACTTCACTCATATCTTACAAGTATGAGTGTTGTTATGTTTACAAACTATGCTTCTTCAAAAATAAGATTTAGACTATCTTAAAAAAAACGGGGTATAATATGGGTGTAACAGAAAGGGGTATGTTAGCAACATGATATAAAAACAGCCCATTGTAAAGAACCAGTCCCCAAAATTTGAGATTCAAAATCACATGTTTCGTTTTCCAGGTGACCGTCAGCCTCGAGACAAGACATAGCTCAACGGTCCAGCAAGCTAAAGAGGCAATGGGAAGGGCACATAGCTTCAAAAACCGATGACCGATGGAGCCGAAAAGTTCTAAAGTGGATACCACGTATCGGCAAACGCAGCGTGGGAAGGCCACCCGCAAGATGGACGGACGACTTATAGGACTCACATGCGCAGCAACGAGATGACATAAGATCGATAAAATTCGACTTGTCGATTTGTAGCTAACATGGCAGGCATTTTTATCGTTTTTTTTTCTATGAAAGTAATGATAAACGAGAACTTCTCGACAGATCTACAAAACGTAACATGCGCGCCATGAATTTTGTCGAAATTTAACGATTTAATGCACTTAAATGTCGATATATTCTCGTCTATAGCCAATGTCGCGGGCGTCGGTCGGATGCAGGCTGCTTCCGACCGGTCGGAATGGAGGTTGTTGCGGGAGGCCTATCAGCAGTGGACTTCTCAAGGCTGAGAATGATGATGATGATAATGATATGGCGGATGTAGTGTAAATATATGTACAACTCACGGTCATGTGTATGTGAATGCCTCGCTAATTCCCTGCGTCTGGCCGCCTGCACTCCGGCCACTGCACTTCGCCACGCCAGCATTGCACTTTCCACCTCACTGTGAGGAGCTCTGGGGGAAAAACAATATAATATACACTGGGGCTTAAAGGATAGTGATGTTATTACAAAACTACATTAAATAAAATGCGTTGGTAAATGGTTTAAAAATTACATTTCACAGTATATTCTTGTCAGATTTAGGCAATATTTAGAACGTTTAAATACTTTTGTAATAACACGTTAGATATTTCAACTTTTAAATGTTCTGACACAACCAAACAGAATCAACATAAATCAAGGATGTTATATAACAGAAACAAATATGAGGATAATCCTAATATAAATAAATACCTTATAATTTAGCTAGAAAAAAAGTTGAAAATAGTTAGAAATCCTTGTTCAAACTCAAAAATCGTAAAATACTCTTTTAACATCTGAACCGCTAAACGTGGCAGTCACAGATTACCCCCTAGAATATTCCGCTTACAAGGCAGCGGTTGCGCACCACGAGTATATGAAATTGCACTTATGTAAACACAAACTTCAATTCTTGACACTAGCACCGACCAAGTATTTGATATGCGTGCGCGTGTTTTCGTTTCATTTTAAAATTTACTTTTTGTATTGTTTTTACGCGTAAAAGTAAAAAAATTACAGCGTGTTCTGTAAAATGGTGCGGGAAGAATTCCAGAACAAATAGCTATAAGATGGCATAACTTTTCATCAGTAATTAAAAACATTTTACATTTTATGTCTTACGGAGCTCAAGTTAATTTGGGCAAAAAAATGTAGCTCCGAAAAATTACAGCTCCCGTTTATGTCTTTTGGAAAAGTCTCTTTCTCTCGTCATAATAATTAGTATGTTTATCTCTTTTTGTTACTTCCAGTGTTTGTTGTTGACAGAACTAGCGTTGTGACGAATTCAAGAAATTGAACGTATCGATATAAGTAATGATTTTTACAAAAAAAAATCATAAATTTAGTTACGTTTATTTATTTATTTTTTATTTATTTGTTTATTTGGTATTAGGAAGACCAACAGCTATATTAAGGCAGTAATAACAACAATATAGTGACATACAGCTAAATTAAGGTCTCCGCAAGTATGCCACAAAATATTACGTAAGAACAAAGCTAGAGAGTTTGTTTAGTTTAGTTGAACACACTAATCTCAGGAACTACTGGTTGGATTTGAATAAAATATTTGAATAAAAGATTTGATTTGATAATTTTGTGTTGGATAGTTCATTAATCGAGGAAAGCTAGTATATTTATCCCGGGAAAATATTATCACCGGATAAAAATAAATATTCAGTATTTTTTAGTATTTTTTAGTATTTTACGCGAAAAAAAGCATGATTTTTTTAATGTATTTACTATATGATATTATTTCGTCAAACAATAGTTTCATCGATATATTTATCAGCACGGCAAATCGACTCGACTACATCACTATAGGATATTACTGACCTTGAAAGAACCAATCACAGCTCTGTTGTAAGGTACCCCCCAGCTCTTCCTACCGCCTAATTTGGTGAGTCTTGTCTAGTGCAAAACAGCAATAATGCGGTATCTTTAGGGGGAAATGGGGGGTAATCTGTGGTGGAAGTAGAATGTCCTACGCAATCCCGCCGTACTGGCTATCCCATTTTCGGTAAAACAGCCGTATGTTTTAAAAATATGTATCTTGTATAGGTACTAGCAAAAACGAATGTATGTACGAGTATGTAAATAATGTAAATCACTCACATCTCAGCCAAGTTCTTAACATCATCCTTCCAGCTAGCCGGGTCAAAGGATTCAGGATCGCCATCACCACGTTCGGCATCGTTCGGCAAATCCTCCTGGCCCCGTTTGAGCACCGTTATTCGGCAATCCTCGGTTTTGTTCGGCTTTTTGTTCTGAGCCACGCAGACGCTCGCTCGTAGGGTCTCCATTTTGCCCATTAGGGTTAGTACCTGATTGATATGGTGTTGATTAGTGTGGCCTTAATCAGAATTTATTTTCGGTCAGCATTCGGCATACATTCGTCTTTCGGCATACTTTTATCTTTCAGCCTACATGAGTCTCCGTCCAATATTCGCCTTCCGGCCTCAGCCGGCATTCCTCTATTGGCATATATAGGTGTATTCATCTTTCGCCCAACATTCGTCATTCGTCCAACATTCGACTTTCCTCCTACATACATCTATCGTTTAACATTCGTCATCCACCCCACATGTCTTTCGGCTTACATTCGTCATTCGGCTCACCTTAGTATGCTCCCTCAGCATATCAACAGTGAGTCTATCAACCCGGGTGGGACACGGCGGCAGACGCGGCACGGGGATCGAGTTAGACGATGATACTGCACGTCCTGAAATAGGTATCTATTATAATTACTTATGTAAAAAGCTAGAGCAAAACTCTTATATTAGCAAAAATCTATTCAATCTTGACTCTAGAACAATAAAAGCGTTCTAGATATCTATACTAATATTATAAAGCTGAAGAGTTTGTTTGTTTGTTTGTTTGAACGCGCTAATCTCAGGAACTACTGGTCTGATTTGAAAAATTCTTTCAGTGTTAGATAGCCCATTTACCAAGGAAGGCTACAGTCTATACAACAACCTGCCCGGCTTCGCACGGGTACAACGCCCCCTCACGCGGACGAAGTCGTGGGCGGCTGCTATTAGGTATATAAAATTAATCAAAGGTTTGAGTTCCCGATGCAATAGGTATAAGGTACTTTCATCATAATCAACTTATTTTTAACACATGACTGGTAGGTACATAAAATAGATCAACTTTTACCAAGGGACCAAAATGTTAGTTCCGAATTCAGGTACTGGAATTATTATATGAAACGGATCTACCTTACCTGGATACGCCAAAGCCAGCCTGGCCTCAGTCCGTTTCCGTTCTCGTTCTAACTGTCTCCATTGTTCATAGCATGCGTCGAGGCGCGCGTGAAGTATACCGGATGAAGTTGCCGCGCTTCTGTAAACAAAAATAATATATAATATCTTGACTAAGATAAATTTATAAAAACACTTCTCCATTAATATATATAATCCGTTAGGATATGGTTGATCGTTTCATCTTTAAACATTGTGCTGAGGGATTCAGCTTTGTTTGCCGAGATTTGCCTAGTGTATAGCTATCGGGATGAAGAATAACGTTGCCAATATGTAGGTAATTTAGAAAAGAGATGGTAAAATTCGTCATCCGAGTAATTGACCCGGTGGCTTAGTGGTTGTAGCGGCTAGCACGGTTTGCAGTGGTCGTGGGTTCGATTCCCGCTCGGGTGAAGAATTTTTTCCATTTTCTTTATTAATAATTTTATAAAAATAATATTATTTATGCATATCTACCGAAACTCACAGGACTACACAGTCCCGGTCCTTTGAGAGGCGTGCATCGGGCCGTAGCCAGGATGTCATCATCTTCCTGCCCTGTTTCCATTAATTTGGGGTCGGCGCAATATGTATTTTTCTTCTACTCGTATTCATCCCTATTATCCATCATCTCATTACTCGCTCCCAGCACACGCATATCCTCTTTCACACAGTCCATCCAACATTTCTTCGGTCTACCCATGGAGAAGAAATAAAAGAGTAGCGGCTAAGTGTATTCTCATACAAAAATAGTGTGCCGCGGAGCGGGGGTGAAGTATAGGACGAGGGGAGCATTGAACACTGTAGCCCTGCCCATTTACATAGAAACCACCTTGTAGTGACTAGCCAAACTACTTGCACATTACCAATATGGTTCAAGATTGTTTTACTAGTGCAATTACTGATCGCTAGATGGCAATATTAAACTACGTTTTAGTAAAAAAGTACCCTGATAAAAGTGCTAGTGTCTTTGTAATTTTAATACGGTTACATTTCGGAGCACAAGCGTGTGGTTACAGCTACTGCGTTACACTGTCGCTGAAGCTATGATGATGATGACGTCATGGCCTCATGATAGCAACATGACTCAGTGCATAGTCCCACCTCCTCTTATATACATTCTTCATAGATCTACCTAAATCTATCTAAGATGTAGAGGCCCTTTTAAGAGAACTTTAGTATGGTATGGGATACCATCGCAGGATAGCATCTACAGTTCTGGCTACCCCATTTTGAGAACACAGCCGTGTTACCATTATCCGAAAACGTTAGGGCAGAAGTGTGCACAATAACACACCTACGTTTCGCCTGACAAGTTTACTTCCCACGTGGCAAAGGGTGAACTTAGCGTAGTGAAATCTTAGTGACCGGTCAAATCCAAAACACTAGATACTTATAGGATTTTCAAAGTACATTGAATTTTTAAACGTTTATCATTGTCCCCTGGCTGTATGGACTTACTTTCTCTTGCCTTTCTTTTAGGATAATTTCGATATAAAAAACCTGTCATTCGGAAAAAAAAACTGTCACCACGGTGGCGCCAAGTGGTGAGCGAAAAAACGGTGGCCCCATCATTCTTTCACGTCGATGAAAGATAATTTTAATTTTAAGAAGCTTTAGTGTTTGCCCACTTACCTCATATTCCGCATGGCGTGGAAGGGAGCCAGCAGAGGAATGTCCAGCATCGGGGACGGCAACACGGACGGACTGGGGCCCAGCAGTGCGCCCAGACCTGACAATAATAATACAATTATGAACTTATAAAGAATAACGGTCAGTGTTGTGACTACAGAGAGTGAAGCATTTGTAGTAAGCTCGGCAACGATATTCCATGGAGTAGGGATGTGTACTGACGCGTTATTCACATACAGATACAAACCAAAGTAAGCTCGGCGCCTACTGGAAAATATGCACACATGCCCAATGCGCCGCCATTTCGGTGCTTCAATATGTGCAGTGACAGCATTACGTCCGTTATTCTTTATACGTTCATGAATACAACACTTTATTGCACATTTAATAGCTTGTACGTACAATGTACTTACGAGTACATTGTAAATGTATGTACATAATTACGTGTGATAGATACGAGTACATACATGTCACAAGAAGTGGCGGTTAAAGGTCCGTTTATTTATATCTACAGACATTGAGCGTGGCAGACACGTGCCGTGGCAGACAAAATAATATTCGCGCACGGCTCGTGTCTGTTGGTGTCTGCGCGGCCATGTAACGATAGGTACGTTAGACACTAAAGATGTCACGACGGGTGTGTATGACACGCTCAATGTCTGTAGATATATACGGACCTTAAGACATGCGCCTCTCAGTCGAAAGGCGTAGGTAGGATCCCAGTCACGGTCCTGTACCATTTAATTTATTTCATGTAAGTATACGGCCCCCTGATTACGTATGAGCAATAGCAAAGCCGAAGCGCGCTAATCGCGATAATCTCGAGTGTGTGCGTGCGCGCAACGAGCGCTCGGCTTCCTCCCGCGCCCCGCACCTCGCCCAAGCACACACACACTCGAGATTATCGCGATCGCGCGGCTTCGGCTTTGCTTTCACGTAATCAGGGGGCGGACTATCAGTTGGGTATATCCGAGGAAAGTTGGCGTCGGGCAGTAAAAACAACAGCCAAATCGGCTGAGGAGCGTTCCCTCAGGCGATGAGCTAGCAACTTGTCACTGATCATTAACATAGTGACTTCACTATGCTATTAACGTGGTTGCAGGATTTCCTTCTTTTCATATAGTATACTATATTATATGTATGTATTGTTGCTTGCAACTAGCCAAATGAGCTAATCAATTATTTTGTGTTACATTGCTGTTATTTAAAATCTTTTGGTAGTGTAGTGTGTGTGTGTTTATGTGTGTTGTGATTATCTCATTCTTCTTACACGAAATACACAATTTTAGTGCTAATTTGGGATTAATTAACTATGTAACACTATGATTTATATGTCTTGCGGAACAACATAGTGGCACTAGCTTAAACTTAAGACCTTTGTGTACTCTGCACTGTACCTGTGTTGAACAAATAAAATATATGTATTTTAATAGAAAAAGAAAGAAAAGTTTTCACTTACCAAGGTTATAAGGGGTGTTCTCATGCAAAAAATTGACATCCACATTGAGCTGATTTGGCGGCGGCCGATTCCTCATTAGTATACTCATTTGGCGAGCCAACTCATTCTGTCTTAGCAAAGCTTGCTGCATATTCTCTCTATTCATCTGATTATCGAAATTCCTCTCTATTCCATTACCCTGAAAGTCGCGATTGTATTGACCCATTTCGCGCCTAAAATCGTTTTGGAAACCGTTAGGTTTGTAATTCATGTTCGGCTGTGATTGGTTGAAATCGAAGTTCGGCATTTGATTGCGCTCGTTCATTGGCGGAATCATATCGTTTAAATAAAAATTCGAATCTCCGTTAAAACTCTTTGGAGGTTGGTTGAAGTTTCTATTATAAAACATCTTGTTTCTATCCTCTTGAGTACGATTGAAATCTTCATTTTGGAAATGGCCATTCATTTCCGGCATTTTGAAATCCATGTTATGTCCGTTGTCCTCTCTAGAACGATCGAGGGATATGTTTAGCTGGTTCAAATACGCCAGAATTTCAGTGGAATCATTTTGGTCCTTCATGAAACTACCTTCAAACTTATTCGGATATCTTTGCGAGTTAAAATTCTGATTGTCAAAGTTCGCGTTGAAATTCATGTCTACATTCAAACTGTTTGGCCGGTTGTAGTTAGCTGGGAACAAATTGGCTTCGGGTAGGGAATTCCTTTGGTTCGGTTCGAAGAAATTGTAGTCGAATTTAGTCGGATTTTGAAATTGGGCTCCACCTATTTCCTGAGCGGCTAGTCGCAATAGATTCAGCTGTTCCGGCGATACCGAATCCGTTGTGTCAACCGTGTCGAAACCGAGCAGCGAATTGACATCGTTGTCAGGAAAATTGACAAATCCGTTGCTTGTAAACCCATTGGGGTTGTAACTAAACCCGTTCGGCTCGCTCTGTGTGAAATTGTACATATTGTTGTAGTTACAGGCACGTGGTGCGAAAGCTGTGTTGCCAGCATCGTTCTTGTAGTTGATACTGTTTGTTGATATACTGCTTAGTGTTTTTTCCGATGGTTGTATAGAGCTGGAAACATAAAATACCTCTTTACTTAATGAATTTCTTTACCTATGAAGAACTTAAAAAGTGGGAAAGATAGATGTTTATTAGCCCATTGGCTTTTAGGCTATTCTGGCAATTGTTAGGTAGATAATGCGAAGAAGAATGAAAGAGAGCGAATATTTGACTAAAGTTAAAATGGTTACAATTGTGTTAAAAATTGTTTTAAATGTGCTATTTACATCAATATACAATAAGTATACCTAGTTAACCATTTTTAGGATACATAAGTAAATACCTACCTAAAAATATAGTTAAAAGGGAATCATAGGTTACCTGGTGCTATCTGAGGGTCCTGTCTCATCGAGGATCTTGGTGATGAGGTCACGGACCATAGAGTTTTCTTCCATAATGCGCTCCGACTATAAAAAAAAAGATCAGTCAGTTTCAGGCAGATGACTGCGCTAATAAAACAACTGCTTCATTATCAGCCATGAGAAGTCCACTGCTGAACATAGGCCTCCCCCAATAACCTCCACTCCGACCGGTCGGAAGCAGCCTGTATCCAGTCGATACCTGCGACTTTGGCTATGTCGTCCGTCCATCTTGCGGATAGCCTTTCCACAATGCGTTTGCCGATACATAGTATCCACTCTAGAACAGCCCCCTGATTACCTAATTTGCAATAGCAAAGCCGAAGCAGCGCGATCGCGAAAATTGAGTGTGTGTGTGCTTGGGCGAGGTGCGGGGCGCGGGAGGACGCCGAGCGCTCGTTGCGCAAAGGTAGTTATGGGTGCTGAACTACCGAAATTCAACAATCAGTTAGTAAAATGTTTCTTGAGCCAAAAATCTAAAGCTTCTAATGTGGGGATGAATATAGGAACTTTATGATGTTTAATTGAGTCATGATGCTGCCCACCTTCCAGAAACCCTTAATCGCCTCGTACGATACCCACGGGCAGGCAGGGGTGGTACAAACTACTCTGCCGGCACCACGCGGCTAGTCTAAGTCTACTACTAAGTCGCTATCTCCAAGATATTTTGATCTATCTAGCAAGTTCTGATCTCCTACATCAAGCACTAATGTCAAACGTGGCTGTGAGATCTCCTTCGTGACAGCATTTTTGGCCCCTATTTGGGAATACAGCTCTGTGATTTATGTTATTAGTGAATTCACTCCCATTAACTACATAGTTAAGTTTCTTCTATGCTGCTCTGGGAGTGAAAAAAAAAGTATAATACTACAGCTGCTTCTCTTCCCGGGCATACTGTACAAGTCAGTAGAGGGACAAAAGGGTCGTGGTGTTTTATAGGCGATGGGCTGACCACCTGTCACTACTAACCAAACTTGTACATCTCAACTATACCCTCAAAATTGGTCAGATGTGGTTCTATCGGCCCTTCGTGTTCTGCCTAACCAGTAAGGGATAAAGGCGTGATTATATGTATGTATGTTGAGTTTCTAAACCGATGTTGGCACGTTAGGAACATTACCTCAAAGAACATGTTACTTTAAGTAGGACCTATCATAATAATATAGTCACCTACATTACTCAAGCAATTAATAATATTACTTGTGTATCTATTATAACAAAAAATGTTAAATTCCTAATCTAGGTACATACTATTGCTCAATAGTAGATAACACTGACCTAAATTGAACATAGCAGACATAAGACCATTATCTATAACATTATTTACTTAATGCAGTTATAAAATTGGTATAATTGTTGAGCCAGGGGGACCTTATCACTAACTCTTAGGATTGTTTTCAATGTGGAAAAGAGACAACATAATTAAGCAGTGTAGAGTGACATCTTGCTCCCACAATGGAATCCTTTGAGAGAGCATGGTAAGGGGGTTATCACATTCAAATATACAATAAATATAACCAACACTTTTATAAAAATCTTGAAGGTCTTGCATCATGTGTGAAGATGCATTTATGGCCTAGACAGATAAATATATCTCATGACATACATGACAATATCACTGAAGTAGGTAGATCACCAATAGATCCTGGGTTTGATTTCTGAATGGATAGATTAAATGAGATAAAAATTTTGAACTACCTCTATACAGTGTAATTCCTCATAAAGTGCACATAACGCGTGGGGTCAAAGTAGGCCTTAATTGTTTGACGAAAAAAAATATTTTAAAAAATCTTTCCTCTTTTATTATTTTTAGTGGCATTTTTTTTGGTCAAACTATGGTTCTATCGCGAGTAAAAACATTCTCTAACACTAAAGGATCTATTGTGTTATAATAAACTAAGTGGTAATAATAAAGACCAGGCGATGCTGATAATATCAAAATTACATAACTCAGGTAAAAAATATGTTAATTTCTAAGAAAATGTGATCACAATGACCTTAGTTTAACTGAAGATGTTTTAAATTACTTACGAGTAGAAACATTATTATTATTTCTCTTGAAAGCTAATGTAATGTAGAATAGCATACATCACAAAAAATGTTGTAAATAGGACATCATTTTGAAAAAAATGCAAAAACCTAAATAAAGATGTAAAAAAATTGGATATTTTCTAAATAATTAGATCTTTAAAATGTTTTGTAATAAGATTATGGTTATCGTGTTTTTTTTCATGCCTAATAAAAATAATAAAAGGGGGGGATTTTTTTTCGTCAAACAATTAAGGTTTACTTTGACCCCACGCATTATGTGCACTTTATGGGGAATCACACTGTATGTATACAAATTCTGGCTACACCCTTGTTACACACACATATTTTACACCATTATATTTCAATTTCATATAGATAGATGTGATGATGTGATGAGTGATTTGTGATGGAGGTAGTGTGCCAAACATGGACTTGGAAATCACATAACGGATGAGTAACTAGGCCTAGAACATACAATGTAACACTAAAAGTTCCCCATACCAATTTTCAAGCTTCTTATGTTATATTCTATTCATTTTATGGACTGTACTGATGGAGGCTTTACTAGAACAATTAGGCTGCATTTCCATCCATATGCATGTTGTATGGGAATTAACTCAGGAATTAAAAGGTTTTCTCTCTGGCAATGAACTAGCAACGTGTCACTGTTCTTTAACATCTGACCATGCTATTTTAACAATGTTTGTAGGTTGTCCTTCACTATCCTGCTGTTTTGGCTTCCCTATTTTTGGGAGTACAGCCTCGTATATAAGTATGTATCTATGTATTTTTTATGACCATATTATAGCTAAATATATAAAATGGCATCACAATGACATTGTTAAAAATATTCAACGTGATTAGAGTATTTAACATAGTGAGAGGATTAGAATCAAGGCCAAATTGTAAAGTAACAAAATTGGGTATTTATGACCTTAATGTGTAAATTATGATTGTGGATATAAGGTATCATATTAAATACAGTAGAAAACTGGTCATTTTATTTATAGTAAGTAAAAATGTGTGATAGAAAAAAGATACTTACCCGATGAAAAAAATGGTATTGATGTCAATGGAAATTCTTTCTCATATGAATAAACCTAGATATAGTAGGTACCTATGAGGTAAATTCAAATTGGCTCCGTTAAATAATATCAGTAGGTACCAAAATACTCTGAGTAATCTTGTATAGCATCTTGTTTACAACATTATCTAACAAAAATCTTATATGCAACACATAGCAAAGTACCTTACCCAAATACCTAAGTGTGTAACCATGAATGTGGAGCATCTTACCAGTTACCTTACCTTGTTATTTTGTCCCCTGGACAACTAACTACATAATTCTAAAAATATTGTGTGCATTCTTTAGATGTCATCATTCACCTCACTTTAATTCACCTTCAACACAAAATGGAAAGGTGTCATCAAAACATTTACAACACAAGGGCCATCTTACTAAATGTTAGCACTGAAATCTTCATTTCTATTTACCAACACACACTTTCAATTGAATAATGTTTATGGGATTCGTTCCCGGATTTTGGGTCACATTGACAGCACCATTTGCAGTTACACTGAACAACACCCACGGTTATGGCACAATCTGAACACTGATGCTTACCTGGTCTGTTTCATTTTCGACGGATTTAAACGCATTGCTTATGTGACATAAATCACTGAAGGCCATTTAAATTAAAAAATATTTCTTGCCACGATATGAGCTACGAGTTCTGAGCCATTTTTTCATTGACCTACATGTGTATAAATACGTAGTACGTGCTATGCCCGTAGCAGTGTTGCTTACTTACCAACCACTTTTCTTGAGTATAAATATTTTCAAGGCGCAGATTTTATGTTTTGTTACTTGAATAATTAAATATAAGAAACATTTAATTTAATAAAATATGTTTTAATATTCACCTGAAATATTTTGTTTATTTGCAAAATTCCCGCGTTTTTTATTTATTATTTTTTTTATTTTTTTTTGGCAATCTACCGACCATTTTTTTTCTTCAAATTTTGCTCTATTGTTTATTCGATAAAACCTTAACAAAAAACGTAATATTACACATATACCTAATTAACATATATATTATTTTATAAAAAATATTTAATAGTTTGTAGTCTGATGGTTTAATTATTTTTTTCAATATTTTATTGTTAGTTCATAAACTAAATAAGCCTACAAGTAGGCGATGATTTTAAAATGTGGCAAGCCTGGAACTGTCAATTTCAATACTTTCTGTCGCATGCTGCCATCTGTGTTAATAATATTACACTAAGAACCAATTTACGCTACGATAGTATAATTTCTGCCAAGCAAACAACCTTGCATGTTATGATATTGTTGTTGTAGGATCTCCGACAGATGTCGCTACCTGTACAAGCGGCGATGCCTACTACAAAATAGTAATTAAAATGGCAACATGGCAATCATCAGACAGTATTTTACAGCCAAAGATCTTACCATCCTTTATTCAGGTTTATGCTTTAAAATGCTCTGCTGGGAATCCAAGCCAAGTTCTCAGACTGTTGTTAGTAGGTACTCATAACTTCTGATAAGGGCCGGTGGTGGCTGGCAGAAAGGACAAGAGAAATATAACCTGCCTGCCTATGCTGCGACCACTAATATTACTCTAATGACGCAGCACAGTAGGCTACTTACCTGAACTACATCAGTATCATCATTCATGATCATAGAGTATCATCAGTATCATTTACTTTGGCGTTTAAGCGAGACAGACAGACAGCATATTTTATATGAATAGTAAGGATGATTAATTAAACCAGTCTTCATAATAATATAAAACAAGAGGTTGTTTTAATCAGTGGCGTAGCTGCCTAGGGGCTAGGCGGGGCAGTGCACCGGAGCCCTTAAGCTCAGGGGGCCCTTGAATCCTTACCATGAAATTCTCGGCTTGAATTTTCAAAAATGAATAGACAACTTACTTGAGTTATGTGGTAAATACCTACAAGAAAAAATTTCGCGCTCGCTCCGCTCGCGCATGTATTATGTGACTATGCAGTCTTTCACTTCTCAAATAAATAAATAGGGCTCGTAAACTCCAAAAATTTTATGGTAATGTCTACCCGATTGTAACCTATCTCATGTTTTATCAATGGTTAGAAATTCTTGGTAGAGCTTGAATTTTCAAGAAGGTAATAGATAAGTTACGTGGTAAATTCAAGAAAAAATTTCGCGCTCGCTACGCTCGCGCATCGATTATAATAATATCTAAGCAGTCTTTCAATTATAGAGCTCGTAAACTTCAAAAAATCTAGGTAATGTCTAGTCACGTGCAATAAAGAGAAGATAGTCAACAAAAATTCTTCAAAATCTAATTACTTGAAATAGCAGTGAGGCCCCATTTTTTTATATGCCCCAGGGCCCCTATTTACCTAGCTACTCCACTAGCTAGTTAAGTACCTGCTTAGATATAGTACCTACTCGTACCCTACCTCTACCAAACTAGCGATGTTCTATGGTTTATTTAGATGACGCCTTCTAAGAAAAAGAAACAACTTTCATTATGGGACCAACTCCGAAATAGTAAAAAAAAACGTGTATGTATGGAACGGCAGATTTTTTTTTAACTCTATTTCGGAGTTGGTCCCATAATGAAAGTTGTTTCTTTTTACGTACCTAGTTTCATGTCCAAAGATAATCAGTACTTTTTGATAGACCTTATATAAGAAGTCGGATGACGCAGGGGGGTGGTCATAGAGATCATGACCACCTCCCTAGGGCCTTAGACCAGCTTAGGCAATGTTTCAATTTTATGAGCGACTAACTAGGTACGAAGTTCGCGTAGTAATCTAAATCTTACACCCATGACTCCAAATCTGAATCTGCCATTAGGATGACGTAGGTCACGGGTCTGCTGCCGGATTTGGGTTTGAGACAAGACCTAGCTTATGACGTCATTGTACCTACCTACCTATGTAAATGGCTTGCTTTGAAATAGGTCCTACGTAAGTACCTACTAACTAGGTACTTTGTTATAAATAGAGAGTAGACAATACAGCTTTATTAACATGTCACGGCCACAGTTAATCAAATCAACTTACACTCGAGTGGGCAAATTGTATAATGCACGCCGCAGGTGGCGCCCCCACGCCGCGCGGCGGTTGTCGTAAACAGGTGACGTTTGGGCTGTCATGGCCGCCGAAATTGGCGGGAAGCTGCATGGGATGGGTAATTTTACGGTTTGTATTTGAAATGAAGATTTGGTAAATGAATAGTTACGACAAGATATTAGACACTGATGTGTTTCCGAAATGGAGTAACCAGAAGTGCAGGAGCATTAGAGAGATCCCACAGCCAGGGTTAGCAGCGGGGACAGCGGAAGTTGCTATCTCTTCGCTTGAGAGAAACCCCCTGAGTTTGACTCTTACGACATGTACGGAAGGAGATGTTGATATAATTGTTCTAGTAAAGTCCCGCCATATATCCATTATTATTTCCTTAGTTAGGTACAATAATGAATCAAATAAATCCCAAATTTATTATTTTTAATTTTTTTAGAATGCGTTTCATCGAACAGTTTAATTATTAGCGCTAGTTAGATACTATGTGGAAGCCTACATTGTCTGTGTCATTGCATAAAAAATGTTAGTTCCGAAATCAGGCATAGGAGTTATTCTATGAAAGAAAGAAAGAAAGAAAACGTATATTTTTCGCCACACACACACATAAAAAAATTACAGACTAAAATATATAAAGTGGTTATAATGCCGTAACCAATGCATATACTATACTATACATACATACATTATACACATACATACATCATCATTTACAGCCCTGAGAAGTCCACTGTTGGACATAGGCCTCCCCCAACAACCTCCACTCCGACCGGTCGAAAGCAGCCTGCATCCAACCGACGCCCGCAACCTTGGCCAGGTCATCCGTCCACCTCGCGGGGGGCCTTCCCACAGCGCTTGCCGATACGTGGTATCCACTCTAGAACTTTCCGACTCCATCGGCCATCAGTTCTTCGAGCTATGTGCCCTGCCCATTGCCACTTCAGCTTGCTGGACCGTTCAGCTATGTCGGTGATCTTTGTACGTCTGCGGATCTCCTCATTAATGATTCGATCACGCAGAGAGTTTCCAAGCATAGCTGTCTCCATCGCTCGCTGTGCGATATTGAGCTTTTTTATGAGGCACATAGTTAGAGACCACGTCTCGACTCATATACATACACATATTATAAATAAATACAGGTGATTTTTGGTCGTGATACGGACTTTACCTACCTATGGCTTCTTATAGTGGTGTTTGCTGCAATCCTTGTTTACTGTTATGTCCTTGTCAAGTTAAATAGCAAGTAGTTATATAATAAGTTTTTATCTATCTATCTATCTATCTATAGATACACCATGAACGTATAAAGAACAACGGACGTAATGCTGTCACTGCACAGGTTGAAGCACCGTAATGGCGGCGCGTTGTGTATGTGTGCGGATTTTCTAGTAGGCGCCGAGCTTAGGTACTATGGTTTGTATGTGTGGGTGGATAACGCGTCAATACACATCCCTTTTACGTTAACGAGCTTACTATGAATGCTACTCCGTGTAGTGACAACACTCTGTCCGTTATTCTTTATACGTTCATGAGCTACACTACAGACAATGTTACAAATTACAATCAAAGCTGGTCGCTGGTCCGTGAAGCTCATCCGTGCATCCGTGCATCCGTCCATAGCTTTGTGTACAACATGAGA
Organism: Carposina sasakii; assembly: GCA_014607495.2. NCBI lineage: Eukaryota > Metazoa > Arthropoda > Insecta > Lepidoptera > Carposinidae > Carposina > Carposina sasakii. The sequence continues at coordinate 2,604,516 of CP053174.1, read as the reverse complement.
TTTGTGCAATGCACATTGACTACGTAAGTAACTACAGTCCAATAGTTTTATTATGGTCATAGGTAAGGTAATACGTATTTGTACCTACCTACAGACAAACTGGGTGTAAAAAGACAACTTTGTCCTTCCTAATTCGTATTCTTTGTAACATCACGATCATTTTTTTTCTATGGAAGCACCCCTGGGAAACCACCGGGAAACCTGGGTTTGCAAGATATTGAGGTCCAAAGTTACATTACTATGTACTTATTATAATATTTTTTACATAAATCCAACTGAAATCGGTTAACAAACAATTTTTTTTTCAATGATATTAGGTACTACCGTGTCAAAATGTTATAATGTTAGTTTTGTTTGTAGGTACATTTGTACTTTGAGCATAAAACGAATACATTGCTTGCAATAAAATGACAGTATTATTTCATAATTTTTTTGTCGTTTTCAAGGGTTGGTTCTATAGAACAAAATGATAGTAACCTTACAGAGAATACGAGGTATTAAAAATATATTGTTGTCTTTTTACACCCTGTATAGGTAGTGGCCGCGGTAGTTTCGGAGCTTCTGAAAAAAACTATATACCTACTTGGGTGTCAAGTGATGCACATCACAATATATTTCCGAAAGTTGCATCCAAATCGGTTAAGCCGTTTCTGAGATTAGCGTGCAGAAATGCGATCAGTTAGGTACATTACAGTTTTAATAAGTATAGGTATGTAATAATATAGAATAATAAACGGATTTAAATTATTTTTTAAAAGTTTCTATTGTATGTTATGCTCTAATATTTCTTCTGTCTGTGTTACAAATTTCATCCCGAACCATCCAGCCGTTTAGGTAGATATAGCGCGCTTTGAGACCATCGTTTATCGTCAAGGTCTTATTAATTAGGGTTCCGCGGTGAAATGGCAAAAACGGTACCCTCATTTTAACTGTAGGTATGACATACTTACATAGGTACATACTATTTTATAGCCATGAGTATTTATTTACGGTTTGTATTTGAAATGAAGATTTGGTAAATTAATAGTTAAGACAAGATATTAGACACAGCTGTGTTACCGAAATGGGGCATCCAGAGCTGCAGGATCATAAAGGAGATCTCACCGCGCCATAGCGAGGACAGGTGCAAATGATATTAGAGATAGTGACAAGTTGCTCTAGGTCGACTCTTAGGACATGCCATCTTGGGACAAAGGATTTTTTTAGGCCAGGCACCTTATGCGACCTTCTTGAGATTTCAGATTATCTAAATATAGCCAATCCTATAAGTACCTAAGTACATACATTGCATACATCATCCGATAATAAATCCTAGCTAATTACCTGAGACTAAACTTACGCCAAATACATTTTATCTAAAAAGTTTACAAAGTAAAATCAATTTTATACAATCAAAATCTGCCCCATTTTGCGGCCCGAAAAACAAAAGAAAATTTAAATAAAGAATTCAATAGCAATCGAATCAAGAATCTGTCGCCCGTAAGTGCGAAAGGGACGCGCGTATATAAATAACCATGGGTATGAAAGAGACGTGCAAAGCGTTAATCCTATTGGCTTATACCGGGCGACGTTTGCTACGATTGGTCGTCGTTCTTTATTGAACTGTCACTGAAGACCGAGGTTTAGGGGGTAAAATCAGGGTGAAATGGGGTAATTCTGGGGTGAAAGGGGGTAAAGTCGATAGGTGGGTGGAAGGGTGGAAAACCGTTACGCTGCACAGAGTTTGGCGATTGACTTGTAGGTAGTTTTTGGGGTTCCGTCGGGAGGGATTTCGTTACATTTATTTTGTGAGTCGAATTTTATGCGACTGCTTTATGGAAATTAGAAATGGGTTTCTTGGTTTTATAGGAGACCAATGAATAAATTACTAATGTACATAAAACAATTTATTATTCTCTATTAAGCTATCTGGCAAAGATGTTGAGTAGGTAAGGCACTCTACTTTATGAGCTTTATAAAAATATTGTAGGTAGGTACGTAGCTATACGTTACCTTCGATGCGTTGACTCTTCATCATTCCAAAAAGCTTAACATGAGACGGAAGAGAGCGAGATATCCAGGTACCTAATGTCATCTCACACTAAAACGTCAAAACCAGAGGCCGATTGTTCCAATGGTCACTATCACTAGTTTTAAAGAAAGACAACATCCAGGCTATTGAAAAAATCGGCCCTAAGGCAACTAATGTATTTCTTGTATTAGTCTTAAAAAAGTGTAATTTATTATAGGGCTTTTAGTGAAAATTCTTTAAGTTCGGACTGCATTGCGAAAGGTGCTTAGCACACTTTGTTATACGCTTTAACATCTCCACCAATAGCGGTTAGTCTACATCACCTCATTTTGTCCACGCGATAAAATAAAGCTTCCTATTGGAGGAAATGTTTCGATGACGAACTTTGATTGATCGATGAATAATGTTATTTATTGTCTAGGTACTTTAATCCCAAGGAGATTTGAGAAAAGGTAGATGACGTATTCCAATGAAGCCCTGGATCGGCACAAGTCTAATTAGCCAGATACGAGTATAAAATGTCAGATTTCTCTAATACACTTCGTAGCAAAATGAAGAGAAATTTTAACCCTTTTTATACTTAATTATGTACTGCGAATAACTTAATATGTGGGTATGTATCTTAGAGCAACATTATTTATTATATATACTTTTCTTATTCATCTGCCCATTTTTTATACCTTGTGCGTTTATGTCTTCGGTAGGCACATAAAACCTTACCTTCCCGCCAAATGTAATGTCATTTTGCCCGCCAAAACCACCAACCAATAACACGGCGGGAAAACTGTTGACTTTTCCTCTCTGATCCCGCGAGGTGCCCCGCCCTTCGAATCAGGCGTTCTTATTGGGCGTAATATCAAATGTCACTGTATATATGTAGGTATTGTTTTTTTTATGTGGTAGGCAAAGGTACCTAAGCAGAATTTGGTATACCTACTGTAGGCTCAATAGGTAGGTGCTCAAGGTACAGTAAATACCCCCGTAACTTAATAACATTTCACTGGTTGAGATTCAATCATTTTGTGTCGGCGCCAAAATACGGTTTCTTTCGAAAATAATAAAAACCAATGGCTGGCTTTAGGCAGGTCGCGTGTTAAAAAAAAAAGATTGGCTTAGTGAGATTCACGCTTAGTGGTTAATGTTCCCTTTGAAGGTACTTGGGTGAGAAAGAGGTTATAGGTCTCTTATGACATGAGATTTATTATTCAATGCTTGAGTGTAATAAGTGTTTGAGCCAACGATTAATAATAGGTATGGGTCTGTGTTTTAACTAGCATCGCAATTTATTTAAACTGCCGCTAATTCCAAATCCAAAATGAAATTCTAAATATAAAACAAGCACGACAGCATCGACAGTAACCGAAATAGCACAGGCGTCCAATTCCGCGAAAATCTACACCGCCATTATTCTAAACGGCAACGCTGTAATGCCACAAATTAAAGCTTAAAACGGACGCTTAATAGCTGACCCACAATCGAAGCCCCCCTGTCTGGCCGGAGTCACGGAGCCGGGGGGCGGAGTCGCTCCGCCTCCGCTACATCATAAGCGATGAGAGCGCGTCAAAAGTGCCCCAACGTTGGCGGTAGTTGGCTGTATCCGCGCGCGATTCCTGTGCTATTTTCAAAAAGACGATTGTCGGCTGTTTGGAACACGGATTCTTTTGTTTGAAAAGTTTATGTAAAGTGATTTTTAAGATTATGTAGAGTCTACATAATTGAAATTTTTATGCAAATTATTGACTGTTAATTGTATAATTTGATTTTAATACCCTGTTTTTTTTATATCACTGAATATTTAAGAATATGTACTCATTATGGTAAACAATACCTATGTCAGTTAAAATGACAATTTGTTTTCACTCTAACAAATAACAGCTAAAAATATTTATTTTACCTACTTACCTATCAAAAGTCACCTTATTTAAACACCTGTCCAAATAACACACTTCTGTAGCTTATTTGACTATTAATACAGTTTTACCTTCCTTTGCCGACAGTCGTATCAAGACATAAGAGAAAATTTAAATAAGTAGTTTCCTTAACCTGCTACGAATATCGTAGACTCGTAGTCGTTTTCGTAGACGTAGTCCGTAGTGCGAAAATTCTTAACACCTTTTTTACATGTTAAAAATCGTGATCCTTTTACTGAACCGGGTGAATAAAATATGACTTTTATTTAAGTGTAAAGGTGAAACATTGACTTTAAAATGGAGGTGGCACAAACACCGTTGCAGTTGACTCAAGAGCACGCAGAAAATAGAATTACAGGTAACATAATAGAATAGCACGTTGTTTGGAACACATTTGAGTAATTCAATTTTTTTTTCTATAGATACTTACATCATGATTTCTACTGTTGTTCACTACTAAGTACTTAAGCTTATCAATTTTATTACTTAAGGGTTCATCCATAATAATAGGTTAACCTGCCTAAGCAAATAAAGTGTGGGTAGATACAGGATGTTTTTTTGTGGCCACCTTTAACGAAGGGTACGTATTCTATACATGAAATAAAGTAAGTTTATGCCAAAAAAAAATGCTGGGAAAAAAAATTTTTTTTTGAAAAAAAATTATTTAATTACTTGATCTGGCGAAATTTATAGTGTCTAAGTATTTATGCTAGTTTATTTATAGACAGATATTAATTATTTCTCGTGAAAAAATCTTGCTACGTGCGTTTATGTGCATTTATGCAGAAAAACGCAGTCTATTTACTCAACTTTGGACCCTAATATTTTGGAAACCACACACTTCCCAGGTATGCTTCCATGGAGAAAAATGATCGTGATGATGAGGAGATTCCGTAGTTTTCGGGAACGTTGACGACCAAAAATCATCCTGTATAGATAGGAAACACCTTTCACTTACCCACTTATTTTTTTAAATATTAGGTATGTAAAAACATTTATTTATGTACTCTTCGTGGCCTCATATAAGTTGTTACTGCAATTCATTTTGATCTTTACTAATTATACACCCATTCTTGAGGATTTTCCCGACGTTTCCATTCATCATCATCGATATCATCCATCATAAATTCAGAAATCATTTACAAAAGACAATGGCTGTATGGGTTTAGTTCCCCTTGCCTTTCCTTCGGGATAAACTAAACAAAAAAAAATGTATGTAACTATATTATCCACTCACTAAATTATTTCCTTACCTACTCGTAATTTTACGATATGCTTGGTTATTCAGTACGCAAGTCATTATTAATTTCTATTTGGAGATTTAGGTACTTGTAAATACCACAATAAATTCTATTTACGCTAAACTCCTTTCAAGTATGGGTGTTATAAAATAATATTAACTATTATAATTGTTATAAAATAATATTAAATAAAATAGTAATAACCAAGTAAAAAATTTAAGGCACTATACATGCCTAACATTGTTTTTACTTATCAATCAGCAGTAAGATTTTTACATACATACATATAATCACGCCTTTATCCCTTACGGGGTAGGCAGAGCAATAAGGGCCGATAGGACCACATAGTGCCACTTCTGATCAATTTTGAGGGCATAGGTTGAGATGTAAAAGTTCGGTTTTTCTTTTTTTTTTTGTAAGATTTTTCTTATTGAGAGTTCTCCGATATAGAGATTTTCTATAGTTCCTAACTCTATTTATAATGAATTCCCGCTTGTTCTCGGGTACCTGTCATGGCAGCCAACTTCTGGAACTATCTGCCGAAACAAACATGTGAGTTAATACCTACTATTTGTTCCCCGCGACTCTGCCTGCGTGTATTCTAGAAATATAGAGGGATACAATACAACAACATACCTACTTACATATATTATTATGAACACGGCTGTGATCACAAAAATAGGGTGGCCAGAACTACAGATTCGCGAATGAAATCCCACAGTCACGTTTAGCATAAAAATCAATGACAAGTTGCTATATCTTCGACTGAGAACGTCTCTGAATTCCTTTATCGACTCTTACGATTATGTACAAAAGGAGATGCAGCTGATGTATTCTAGTGAAGACCCACATCACACAGGAAGATTATAAATACAAACATATAGGTACATATAATCATGCCTTTATCCCTTACGGGGTAGGCAGAGCACCAAGGACCGATAGAACCACATGGTGCTAGTTCTGACCAAATTTCAGGGTATAGTTGAGATGTACGAGTTCGGTTAGCAGTGACAGGTGTTAAATACAAACCTACACATAAAATCACGGATCTCCATTGGCTATGGCTCTAAAACATCTCTTTCGCTCTTTCTATGATGTTCTTCAAGCACGCCCTTCGGTTTAGCTTACTTTTAAACACACTTTTCTCCAGAATTTCTCCATATTGGTCAGAAAAAGTCCGGCAAGGTCTTATCCTTCCCACTCTTCTATCCACTCTTCCGTTGTACACTTACTTCGTTAGTCTACTTTCATTCATCCTCTCCACATGCCCTAACAACCTCAATACGCTTCTTAATTCTAAATAACCAATAACCTACGAACTAAAATTATGTATTTGCAAGTAACTAAACCTACGTAAAAAAAAAATTAGAGCTACGAAGTAGTAGTATTTATTATATTACGTATTATCCCTTCTTAATTTATATCTCTACTAGCGAACCCGACAGACGTTGTCCTGTCCCATGCCTTAAATGCAAACTTTCTGAAATAAGCTGTAACAATATAGACCGGATCGTAATAAAAACATTGTCTAATTAACCGAATTGTGAATTTAAACCATTTTCGAACCCACTTGAACACACACGAAAAAAATCATAAAAATCGGTTTAGCCGTTTTAGAAGAACTTCAATTACAAACACACGAACAGAAGATATAATTAATTATATAAAGATAAAGGAAACATTTCCGAGATATAACAACCATCTACCGGGCGTAACTGAAACTATTATCCTTGTGAGTAATCGACACAGCGGCTACAGCGCAGTCTGCCGGATCCAACGTAAAAGGTTCTCTAACATCAACAACAATACAAATCTTCTGTTAGTGTGTTTGTGATTGAACTCCTTCTAAACGGCTGGACCGATTTCAATTAAATTTTTCGTGTGTGTTCAACTACATTTTCTTATTTCTGCAGTCCACGCGGACGGAGTTCAAAAACATTTTTCAGTTGACCGAATTGTGAATCTAAACCATCCTCGAACCCACCTAAACACACACAGATAATTTAATCAAAATCTGCCCAGCTGTTTAGAAGTAAATCCATTACGCACGCAAGAATAGAAGATTTATTTTTGTAAGGAAAAGGAAACATTTCCGAGATATAACAACCATCTACCGGGTGTAACTGAATCTAAAGTATATTTTTGAATATTTGACACGGCGACTGCACCGCAGTCTGCCGGGTCCTATGTAAAAAGTTCTAACATAAACAACAATATAAATCTTCTTTTCGTGTGGTTTTAATTGAACTCCTTCTAAACGAATGAACCAATTTTGATGAAATTTTGTGTGTTTGTTTAAATGGGTTCGAGGATGATTTAGCTTCACAATTCGGTCAACTAAATAATATTCTGTTCGCGTGGACTGCAGAGAAAACAAAATGTCGTTGACCAAATCGTAAGTCTAAACCATTCTCGAACCCACTTGAACACACACACAAAATTTTATCATAATAGGTTGAGCCGTTTAGAGGGAAATCCATTACAAACACACAAACAGAAGATTTTTATTTATAAAGATATTCTCATTAAGTACATATATAGGTACATAAATATTTACATGCCACATTTTCAAATCTTTTTTAATGAAACAAGTCACTGATCTAACATTTAATAATGTAATAATAACTTTGTACCATATATATATATTTTTTAATTTTTGATCAAATAAATAATAATCTCATACTTATACCTACTGGGTGTAAAAAGACAACTTTGTTATTTTAATACCTCGTGTTCTTTGTAATATAACGATCATTTTTTTTCATGGAAGCACCCCTGGGAAACAACGGCTTTCCAAGATATTGAGGTCCAAAGTTACATTTTTTTTTTTACATAAATCCATCTGAAATCGGTTAACAAACATTTTTTTTTAAATATACCATGTCAAAATGTTATAATGTTAGTTTTGTAGGTACATTTGTACTTTACGTATCAAACGAATACATTGCTTGCAATAAAAATGACAGTATTTTTTCATTTTTTTTTTGACGTTTCCCATGGTTGATTCCATAGAAAAAAATGATCGTAACCTGACGAGGTATTATTAATTACATCCTGTATAACAAACGTACAGAGAAGTCACATAATTATGATATAGCTTCATTGCTAATAATTATTAATTTAATAATAATTAGCAATGAAGCTAAAAATTAAATAGGTACGTTGCTGTTTTTTTTTAATGATCGTAATTTGCTACGCTAAGAAATAACTAAGTTATTTATTTATTACATTGGAAAGCGAACGTAATATCTATATGTCATACAATAGTTCGACGACAGCAATATACTCGTATTATACTAAAAACATTTAACTTTGGTGTTGTACGGAACCCTCTTTACGCACACGCGGTTTTTTTCAACTATAACATTTCAACTAAAATAATATATCGCACATGACAACTTGTACAGTCATAACTCAAAAAATTACCGAATTGACTTAAGATTACCTACGGATCAAGTATTTTTTTTATCAAGTAAGTATTTATTATTTAAATGATGATAAAAGCATTCCCTATATAACATTTTCTTCTTTTGAATAATTTACATAACTTTAATAGTTTTAGTGCTTTGATTTTTTAAACTTTCAAATCGCTTCATTCGAAATTTCTAATTTTGAGTTATGACTGTACATGTTATTATGTGCGATATGTTTAAAGGAATTTTTGGTAGGTATTATTTCCCTTGAAGGTACTTAAATGATCACATTTAGCACAGGGCTATAACAAAATAAACACAAATTTTGGAGATAGGGTCTCTATAATGGGCTATTTTCTTGGCATTCCGCTTAACATACCCCTTCTGTTACACACTGTATATACTAAAAAGTTTAATGTCCATGTCTTATAGAAAAATGTGTTAGTTACTCTTAAATCTATGCATTATTGGTACCTACCGCATCTTCTGCTATATATTTATTAACATTTGTACAGGTGATATCGTCACTCTCATTTTATGTATTTAATAGAACGTAATTTAGAGTTGTAGCATTAAATTAAATGTCAACTATGTATTTATAAATATACTTGTTTGTATAAGAGCTATTTATTTTGTGGCGTAAGTTCGATCCCAGTCACGGGCCTGTACCAATGAATTTATTTCATGTACAGAACAAAATTGTCACTTAGCTCGTGCCTCGGAAAGCACGTAAAACCGTTGGTCTTGCGCCTGATCTCTCTCCGGTCGTGTCGGCTTTCCATCCCATCGGACTATGAGAGTCACGGAATAGAGAGTGCATCTATAATATCTCCTGCGTACCTGGCCAATCTCCGTAATTGGTACCTAATTGGCCGAAATACGGTCGGAGATCATCATCAATTTATTTTGTATTGAATCGCTTCAGCGTGTAATGTCTTTACTTCTGCCTTCATATTATCTTACATCTGGCCCACGTAGCTGTAGGATCTTATCCTTGATTTTGCAGGTCTGCCTTCCCATTTTTGGAACGCAGCCGCAGAACTAAAATAGCGTGGTCAGATGTAAATAATCAGTGATAAGTTGATAGCTTATCAACTGAGAGCATGCCCGAATTCCTTACTCAACTCTAACGGAAGGAGATGCAGCTAATGTATTCTTGTGAAGCCCTCCATTAGCACAGACAAGCAGGCAAGGAAAAACAAAATGTAAAATAAGTTAACCTAAAAGGTGAATAAATGGATAATTTTTAAAGATTATTATATACTTAGATTAACTTAGTTCTCAAGTATAAGCGAAATAACTGCTAAAGCGTTTCATCTAAACTAATTAAAAGACTAACAAATATCCATCGTAACAAACATTCAAATTTATTACATACTTAGAATAGGATAGCCCATCACTCCTACATAAAAACATATCCAATATTCAAATCGAAAACACCATTATTCCATAACGAAAATGAAATTTCAAGCCCCCGACTCTTTAGTATTCACGTCGCACACTGACCGGTAAAGTGGCGAATCATGAAGTAGCTGAAAATCAGTCAAATAGACCCTGAGTTACTGACGCACGGCGGATGAATACTAATATTTGTGTTTAAAAAGTGGAGATATGCGAGGTATTCTCCTGGTATTCTTGATGATACCTAGAGATAAGATATCTGATATTTGTAATAGACGTCAACTTTTGTTAATAACCTTTAAGTAGAGGCGAATAACTTTAGGTAGTGATGATGATGATATATTGATAAGTCTAGTTTACTAATGCGATATCATACATCACCTGCTTCTCCTTTCGTGTATGTCATGAAAGTCGACTAAGGAACTTAGGGACCTACCCTCAGGTGACTAGCAACTTGTCACTGGTCATTAAAATCTGAACCCCCTATTTAAAATGTGGCTGTAATAATCTCCTTTGTGATCCTGCATCCCTACCCCACTGGCTACCTCGTTTTGGGAACGTAGTTGTTTTAATACAAGTATGTATGCTAGTATTTTTAAACTAAACGTTTGTATTTTTTATAATATCGTTTAATAGTTTCGTCACATAGGTCTAGTCTTGGGTGTCAAAAACGACTCTAGAAACATCTCCTATTCTTACAAAGCAGTACGTAAATAAAAATATGCATCAGCCTGTTGCAGTCTACTACTAGACGTAGGCTTCCTCCAATGAACGCCACAAGGCTACTGCCAAATAGGGGTTTTTGCCCATAATCACCATGCTGGATAGGCGGGTTGGTGACCGCAGTGTGATTTTCGGACTATGTTGTCAACATAGGAGGCACTGCAGCCTGGAAACCCTTAATCGTTTGCGATACCCACGAGCAAACATGAGGTGGTGCTATTTTACTCTGCTGATATCACACGGTATATAAAAATAGAAGCTACATAAAAATGTCGCTTGTTTAACAAAATGGCGACACCCAGCGTACACCCAAAGGTCTCAGTTTGAACATGAATTTCTGAGGGGGCGGAGAATTAATCAGGCCGGCTCAGGGGCTCAGCGCGTCAAAAGAAAACCAAATAAAACGGCAAGCGACAAAGTTGGAGGCTGTGGAGCATAGGGGACGTGTGGAGAGGATTGGCACCAAAAATATTTTGACTCAGGCAAAATATCTTGAATGTTTCCGATAAAAATATACATTATTTATTTCCATATACAAACATAGGATACATTAGTATCTTAACGCTAATCTTAAATTAATTATAAGATGATACATGATTTTTTAAATGATTCTACTTTCCAGTTCTATTTTATGAAAACGTAGAACAAGGCTCCGTGGCATGACGTAAAGAAAACACACCAGCATTTCATGTCTGCCATTATTGTCATTGTAGTAGAAGGAATTGCAAATGAGTATAAGAAACTTTACCGATTGTCGGCATTTTCTCCACATCTTAGAGGCTACGGCCACGTCTGTAGTCTGTTTATTCTGATGTACTTTCCAAAAAGTTAGTAATACAGAAGAGTTACAATATAATATCTATAGCGCAATTCATACCTCACTCACATTTCCATCTGTCTTATTTCTATAAAATCAGTCGACTCCACGGTTTCACTGTGAGCCATTAAGTGCCGTACTCCAGCACAAACATTGATTTATCCTGAGGCCCAGAACGCCGCACTCCGTTCTGACTTCCAATTTCGAGAACGGCACTTTTTATGTGTCTTATAAAATTTCCTTTTATGCCGTTCCTTCCCCCCTTTTTATATCGTTGACGCAATGTATTGCCGAAGTGCTTTTTGTTATGTATCTTTTTGGAATTGAACGTTGTTTTGTTGTGGCGAGATCTTGGTTATTTCAAATAGGAAGTTATATAGGTAACCATTGTTGTTTCGTTGCCTATCATAGAAAAAAATTCTATAGAATATAACATAGAAAATATCATCATCACACCCACAATCATCAATACACTTAGGTATCCTACATCGAACTTTTTGGGGTCGACGAAATTGGCTTCTTATGAAAGTCAAACAACTCTCTAATTTACTCGTAGTCACAGGACTCCGATTTCGGACAAATCAAGGATTCTGTTATAACATATAAAATCTGTCTTTAAAAAAATTGTTTGGCCACACATAAAAAAGAAAATTACTCAATTATAATTTAATCAATTACGCCATATCAGCCTACACAAGAAAAACCTTCTCACGTATGAATGGAGCCGTTTAATCTGGCGTAACCCATGTGGTCCCGCAGTCCAAAGCCCATGGGGCCGATTGCGGATCATATTGATTTTATACTGTGCGCTTATGGTACGTACGGACCCTACCGAGGGGTTATCTTTTGTCAATATTTAGAGATGATGGTAAAAAGGGCATGACATGAAACGATCTTCAAATACGTGTGTTAGACAGTTTTGATTTTATTAATTTTTTATTCCTACGTATCTCATAAATATGTTTTACGTATCTACAAATTTTATAAACACATTAGTAGGTATCTCTAAGTTTGTGAGAGTGTGACGACTACTGTTGCTACGAGTACATCTATTAAATAAATATGGTATGGTAAGTATATTAATAGCAATCCTCACAAAACCAAAAATACGAGTAACACTATATGTAGTAAAAATCACTTTATCGAAATGTGCAAAATGTAGTTAGCGAAGAGTGATTGTGACTCGCGTATACCCTCATCGAGTTATCTTATGTGTAGAGTTAGTAAGTTTTAGATACTCGACTGAATTACATTATACCTTACAATTTTATTATTTTATCGTGTCACAAAAATAGGGAAAGAAAATCGTTTGTTTTATATGTCTATTACTATATTATCAAACCATATATTTTCGATCTGTTTGCTCAAAATAGTATTAATGTCTAAAAACGGACAGTTTCACCATGAAATATTTAAGTACTCACTGAAAAATATGTATAGGCATTCATAATATAAATAAACACTTCAATCAATGAAATTAAATACTTAAAATCTTAATTTACCTAATATACAGAGCGTAACTATTAGAATAACTTATTTATTAGAAAAAAAAACAGGAATGGGTATTAATAAATGAGTAAATATTGAATCTAGAAACGGTAAAAGCTCATTAATTACCAAAATATCATAAATTAGTACAGGTAAACATAATCGAAATTTGGACGACCGTACAACGACCAATCCAAGTAATTCGTCCAAAGCACCACGTTTGAACTATAATCAAATCTGACCAGTCTACCGATCCCTAGCTCTGCAGTACGTGCGACGACTGCATCGGACAGTTAATGTAGGTAAATAAATAAACACAATAATTTCTATTGTCCCCAATTTGATTCACCAATTACGGCTAACTCACTTTGACGAGATATAATTTGGGGGTGTCTATGCCATTGTTATCTCTGTGATTTGACTAATGTTTTGCTGCTATGGGTTTGATTTGTATTCCCTTTGCTTAATAAGAATCTGTTGTTTTAATCTGAGCTTACTCCGAACTTTAAACTAAGAGCCTTTCTTATAAAAAGCTTTGAACTAGGAATAATACATGGAGTATAACGAGGTTGTAAAATATTTATTAGTAGTAGGGTTAGACTTTTGCATGCATTATTGTCATTTTACATCTTGGAGAAGGTCTATTTACGTCATGCCTATGGCCGAAAATAGATTAGGCAGGATAGATTAGGCTAGGTAAAACAATTAGGTAAGTACAGTACCTAACTAAAATAAGGTATGATAGAACTTTCTAAATGAACTCCATTTTAGCTATTTTTAGTTCTAGGACAATTCTTGCCAGAATCTTTAAGTACCTACCTACTTATAAATGACAAATTATAAACATGAATGAAGACCTAACTCTATCTTAAAAACCAAATCGAATTCACTTAGCCCTTCGACACTTCCACCGTCTGGCTTTTACCAATCACTTAATTGATTTGTCACATTAGTACCAAAATAGTACCATTACACATTATCATGCGCCGCGACTTTTAATCCAAAGGCAAAAGATTCAAAATCCCAGATTTCACACCGATATCACACTGGGGTCCCACAAGGTAGGGTACTTGGCCCCTTCTCGAAATGCTATCAAAATGAAAAGGGTGTGATTTGCAATGGTTATTCTATTAGCTTTATTGAGATTAAATGCTTAATCTTATACTGTGGGGTATATGATAGCAATTTCACGTGACTCCGTTCAATCATTCCAATAATCATCCCGAAATATAATACTTACTTTGACGAAATCATAAGCTGTTTTACCTCAGACGTATCGCTAACTGTAATTATACTGAAACCCATTCGGATTCTCTAAGGTCTTAGACAATGTACTAATTTTACGAGCGACAACGAAGTTCGCAAAGTAATCGCAACATTTACACCAATAGAGCTTAGACTATCCCGCCATTCAACGAACAAGTTAAAAGTCTCATGTAAAATTCTTATTACACAAGACTAAGTAAGTGCCCATCGTAAATGAGTTGACGACCTCTTCGCTAGTTAGGTATAAAATTCAAAAGGTCCACTTTCAGCAAATCCAGCTCTTTCTATTCATTTCAAGAAAAGCGAGACAGCATGTGTCTTAATTCTTAATTTAAATGTAGATTTAGCATTTACAAATTTCTCTAAAGCGTTAATCTCTTCTTTGGCAGCCGAAGACAACACCTCACCATTACGATGGTCACCGCCAACATCAGCAGCGTTGGTCGCTGCTGCCTTAGCTCCTCCAGCACTCAGACCCTGGCTGCCTGATCCACCCAGCAAAAAATCTAACCATTTGGGTAAGAATAACTATCCTTATTTACTAGCTAGTTTCTTGTGACTAATGTCATAAATTGTAGCTTCTCAACCCATTCCAATACAACAAACTTTTTTTTTGTAAAATTTAGTAAAATTGTTATAGTCATTTTGAAATGTCATGCTACTCGAAAAAGAAAATTTCCGCTACTTTTCCACTAGACTATACCACCATGACATTTTGTCATCTAAGGGAGGTCGTGTCGTCTAGTAGAAAACGAGCCATACTATTCAATACATTATAAAATTCCAAAAAAATCCGTGGACGTGTCGTGGTCGTGCTGTCTCGTGGAAAAATGGCCATTCTTGATTAGAACTTGGTGTAGCCGATCATAAGCAGTTAGAACGAGATATATTTTGTCATGACAAGAAGACACAAGAAGGGGACTGCAGAAAAAACAAAATATCGAAATTATGCGGGATAAAAATATTTTCCCGGGATAAAAAAGTAGCCTATGTGTTAATCCCATCTAACTACACCAGCTAATTAAAATCGCTCCAGCCGTTTTCACGTGAAAGAGTAACAAACATCCATCCATCCATACTTACAAACTTTCGCCTTTATAATATTAGTAGGATATATTTTATTTTAAACTCTCTCTTCCACCAGGTTTGGTATGCGTTGTCTGCGGAGACACCAGCTCGGGGAAACACTACGGCATCCTCGCCTGTAACGGCTGCAGTGGATTCTTCAAACGCTCAGTTAGAAGAAAACTTATTTACAGGTAATGTAATTTTTGTATTTACGGGATATGACCTATCTAGTGACTGTTGTATATTCGAAATATTTAGTTCCACTGCACACCTCTTAGATACACACATATACCACGATCTAATAAATACTTATCCAATATTTAAAAAAAAAACGATTAAAACGGTACTTTTATTATGTATCTATCTTGCTTACTCTTATAAGATTTCTATTAGGTACGCAATATCATATGTGCCTCATAAAGAAGCTCAGGATCGCACAGCGAGCGATGGAGAGAGCTATGCTCGGGATCTCTGCGTGATCGATTCAGAAATGAGGAGTTCCGCAAACGTACAAAGATCACCGACATAGCTCAACGGTACAGCATGCTGAAGTAGCTATGGGCAGGGCACATAGCTCGAAGAACTGATGGCCGATGGAGTCAGAAAGTTCTAGAGTGGATACTATGTATCGGCAAACGCAGCGTGGGAAGGCCACCCGTGAGGTGGACGGAAGATCAGGCCAGGGTCGCGGGCGTCGGTTGGATGCAGGCTGCTTCTAACCGGTGGACTTCCCTGGGCTGTAAATGATAATGATGATGATGATGACGCAATATCAATCGTAGATAAAGGACCATTGCAATGTAGTAATTATGAAATAAGTTGGCCGTCGCCTTGCGATTGCAAAAACGGATTGTTTCACACATGATGATCACAATAGTGTACAAAATCGAAAACAAAATTACTATTTCATGATTGTCATACTTTATGGAAAGAATTTCCTACAAATGCATGAATAGGTATATCTATCGGTAGACCTATAGATTTCCACAGCAGGTGTTCAAGCAAACGTTTGACTCATTTTGACTCAGTTTACATAAAATTATGATTCACATTTGATTGTTGGAAAAAGCACCAATTATTTTTAATTACTCATTAATCTTACATGAGATACGAGTACTTCGGGTAAATTGCGCGCAATAATCTAATTAAACGAGCCCAAACTCGATGGGGTTTTGTCATTTAATTACGGAGTTCCTATGACAACCTTCCAGCTCCATCATCAGATCAGCTCTATGTCATAATAATATTGTATTGTCTTCCGATTTATACATTCATGCCAAATTTCGGCTCAATTGGAAACCGGCAAGTGGATAAAATTTAACTTGCAAGATTTGGTTACAGACAACGGGAAAACAATACCATAAAAAAACATTTGAAACCGGGTCATTATTTCAAAACGGCCACACATTAAACACCCCATTAGTTGCCCAATAGAAAGTAAATTATTAAACAAACATGACTAGGTCACAGGTGCGACATACAGACACACTTGTAGGCTCTGGGATCTGAATGTCACTGTATAAGAGGGATAGTAGACGCCTGAGACTTTGGGCACAAACCCAATGTAAAAATAACTTTAAACTCAGTTAGCAACTTGTCACTGATTTTAACATCTGACCCCTCTATGCTAAACGAGTCTGTAGGATTGCCTGCGCGATCCTGCAGTTTTGGCTACCCGATTTTCGGAAACACAATCGTGTTATAATGTATAATGAGTACTCAGCTCAAAGCAAGATTTTTACAGTTATATCTTACTTACAAAGTGCGTGTGCATGTATAGAATATAGCCTAGGTGCGCATGTAAGATTTTAGACCACTTAGCTTCAATTAAACAATATTAAATAAAACGCGCGTAGCGCCTCTACCGGTGTCGACTAAGATATAATCAATAATCTTGACCACTTCTCGGGCGTTCTCTCGGGCGATAAGTTGGCTGTCACTTATCATTTTCATATGTATATATTTCAAACGTGGCTGTGTGATCTGTTCTGCCAGTTATTTGTATATTTTCTGACGAGCGACCGCCAATGTTCGCGTGGGAATTTCGGCAAATCCGTTCTTAACTTAAACTTACAAAGAATATACCCTCCAAGTTACGATGACGAGAGATATATTCTACTACAAATATTGTGCAGTTCCCCAGATCCGGCTGCAGTTGAGCTAACAAGAACTGTAATGTTTGGCGAAAATTCGTTTTGTCAAATGAGGACGTATGAGTAATTTTTAATTACTTATTTATGTAAGTATATTTCGAGAGAAAATTACTAATATAAACACATGTTTTAAAATTTAATACGCTTCTAAAATCTTAGGTAGAAAAAAAATGACTAAATCAATGATCTTGGGAAGTACATTTAAAAAACTGAGAACAAATAAACTTTAATCTAATCATTAATATCTTGTATTTTTATTTCTTACTGACGCTACTCTAGTTGGTTGTCATAAAGAAAGGAAAATATCTAAAACTACTCGTGACTTCAATCTATACGTAAAACTAGGTACTTATACTCGTATCGACCTGCAGATTTAATATTGAGTTTGTGTTTCAATCATTTACCTACATATTTTGGACATGATCACCACTTACAAACTTTGGGCTCATTTGTCTGCAAATAAATTATTTTATTTTAGCTTTTACATGAAATTCTAATTAAATACCACTTCCATCAACCATCACAAAATATACCATATCCCAAAACAAAGTATCAGGCGCACATAATCCTATAGAGGGCTGCGTGTCACAGAATAGGGAATAGAAGAGTCACATCTGTATACTGGATATGACAATGCGCACTTGAACCTACTTAATCCTTATGCTACTGTGCTTCTAATTCTTGCTACATCTGTGACTTTTGGGTATGGCTTTGGTAGCGAAGAAATAGCGAGTACTTACAATTGCCGAGTGGACGCAATTTTACATGCAGCTGCTTAAACATTCTGTAAGTACACTTGCTTACGTTTTGTTTAGGGATAGATAAAGACTTAGCTCATTTGCAATGCAACAAACATAAAATCTGTTCTTTCTGTTTACGTCAAACAAAAACAAAAAATCCTGCCTAATAATTCTATCTAAATCTAGATTTATGTATTTGCGGTAAATTAGTAAGTTAAAGAGCAACTATTGTTAAAGAACCTTTGTTATGTAGGTATGTAAATAAAGATTGTTTGTTGGTAGGCTCAAGACACCTGTAAATACCGGTTTTAAAAGTTAGCACTTTAGGTTTAGGTACTTTTTTCTATTGGTTTAAAGCGTAACCGCTTTAGCCAGAATTATTTATGTGTGTCCATCCATAGTCATTATGTGAATGGTAAATGTGAATGGTCAGAATCGCTAGCGCTTATTGCCCAGAACCTCACCCTACCCCAAATTGTGGGGAAGCAAATGGTATTGCGATGTGAATTTAATTTTCGTTTTTTATGCCATCTTCTCCCTGTTCACTGTTCAGCGTTTTGTTTTATTGAGGGAATTTGTACAATAATTTTATGCTTTTGGAGCATTGAAGAATTTTTATGATAAGTAGGTACCTTTTTACGTTTTGTTTTCCTTGAGTGTTACGTTCCTGGGTTATTTCTTTTGATATAAGTTGTTAGTCATTTTTTAAGTTAACCATGTAAAAAGTATACCAAAGTTGAAACCGACTTCCATATTATGAATGAAGCAAAGCGAAAATTTTGTTACTTACTTACCCCTTTTTACTGGAAAGTACAATTATACTCAGTTAAACTCAAGGTAGAGAGGAAGTAAGTAAACTTTATACTAATTTTACACCATTTTATACTAATTTACACATACCTACTTATATAAACCCATATGACCTGATATGACTAACAGAGAAATTACACTACAATTTCTGCGATCGCATTGATTGATTGACTTTCGACCACGAGACGTCCACTAATAATAGCAAATTCAGCCAGTTTACCTGAACAACTCGAATTTTGAGTTAACTCCCTTTATATCTAGATGGGCGTTATAGGTAATACACCATTTTTCCACCATTTAATAAGATAGCATCGAGACCACTTGTTAAAAATAACCTCAAGGGTAGATGATAGATAATATTAAACTGTTACATTTGGCCAACACACTTGCCCCCTCGAATTAAATGTAGCCATAATGTTATTAATATGTACGCACCCTAAACAGCTTTGAATCGTGACATGTGGAAGCGCCTTTACAAATTGATTTCGGGTAGTGCCTTTTGCTAGTAAAGTGAAGTGCTATTCAATTTTAATAGATATTTCGATCTCGTTTTAGATATAATTTAGATTTGGGATAGAAAAGTGTGCAGATACTTTTTAATGGGTCATCTAATTTAATTTTTTTTTTATGTAATAGTTATTAACTATAGTTACTGATTGATATATTCATCAAAATATTACTTACGATACGAAATCGTTATCTTATTATCAAAGATATAAGTACTTAGTTATAAAATGTTGTGTCCTGAATGACTGCGATTCAATGCACAGCGTAAACAGTGATATTCATAACTTGGAGGGTTTGTGTGCTTGAAAAAAAAATCCGAAATTTGCTGTCAAATACAATTTTTAAACACTGTACATTATATCTTTAGATCCGGTTTTGTAATGACAACGGTAAAGTTCACACTATTGTTTATTCTGATCATCACACTTTTATACGTAAACTTAAAATTAGTCAAGATTGTCCCTAGAGAGGCAGAAAGGGACAGATAAATTTAGTCAAAGTTTAGTTTTAAGTGTGGCGAAGTCATAATCGAATACACTGACGAGTTGCCGTGGACATCGTCTGGCTGGATGTTGTGACTGGGTAGTCCAAACATCTTTTACCCGACAGTCCTCATGTCCTCGACCCGTAACAAATGTCAACCTCTCCTAAGCCTATTATGTGCCGGATTATGTGTAATGAAATATCTTTAATCTTTATTACATTCTGCCACAGATTTTTGTAGTCAGCGGTAGGGGGTGGACTGGATTAAGTAGTTTCTTTGAAAGGGACTTTGGTGCGTTTTGATTGGTTTTTCATAGTTTGGAAAATGTATGTAACATACATAACTATCTAGTGGATATAATAGGTATACATGTAAACATTTTCTGTGTTTCCAAAATGGCGTAGCCAGATCTGCGGGATAATGAATGAGATCCTCAACAGCGTTTACCATGAACTCGGGCATTCTTCGGGGAGAAGCTAGCAACTTGTCACTGATTTGATACATACATAGACTTTTAATTAACCTTTTAATGAGAAACTGTGTTATCTACTATACAGGCTGTTTTTTTGTCGCCACCCTTAATGAAGGATACTATTCTATACATCAAATGTACCTAAGTTTATGCCAAAAGAAAGCTGGGAAATGATGTAAATTTTTTTGAAAAAAAAATTCAATTACTTGATCGGCCGAAATTTATGGTGTCTAGTGTTTATGCTAGTTTTTTCTCATAGACAGATATTAATTATTTCTTGTGAAAAAATCTGGTTACGCGCGACTATGTGCATTTACTCGTATGCAGAAAAACGCAGTCTATTTACTCAACTTTGGACCCTAATATTCCCAGGTGAGCTTCCATGGAGAAAAATGATCGTGATGATGAGGAGATTCCGTAGTTTTTGGGAACGTTGACGACCAAAAACCAACCTGTATATTATGTATATCTTAAAGAGGGCGGCTGGTAGTGACTGGATGACAAAAACCGAAGTTCAAGTCGTGTGGCGTGCTCTGGGAGAGGCCTACGTCCAGCAGTGGACTGCAATAGCCTGATTACGACGAATGTATGTATAAGTAAAGTGAGGAAATGTTTTTGATGGTATATCGTTTGTCAACAGATGTCAAGCTGGTACAGGTCGCTGCGTGGTCGACAAGGCTCACAGGAACCAGTGTCAAGCGTGTCGGCTGAAGAAATGCTTATCCATGGGCATGAATAAGGATGGTGAGTGGATTCCTCGTTAGTTTCGTCGAATGGCACGTTTGAATGGTGGCGCTGGTTACCAGTATTTCAGGTTATCAGTAGATATGCATACAATACAGTATAACATATAGTAAAACATATAGTATATGCATACAAAATCCATATAAATATAAATTAATTACCGAAATGTATGTAGGTACGTGCATAACTTTTGATCTACTAAATTTGATTCTATCCATGACTCTAAAACATAGGTAGGTACACGATACCTACACGATATTCATCATATTAATGTTTGTACCTCCATGTTTATTCATATAATAAAAATATCGCTGTCTGTACATGGAAGATATATGAGAAAAAATATAATAGAAAACCTTTATCAACGCAATAGTACCCAAAACAATGATTTTTGGATTTTTGTCTATTTGTCGGTTTGTCTGTGCGTTTGTTCACGCTAATTTCAGAAACGGCTGAATAGATTTCAACGCAGTTTTCAGGAATATATTGTGACAGGTCTCACTTAACATATAGGCTACTTTTTATCCCGGGAAAATATTATTATCCCGGATAATTTCGACATTAGGCTTTTTCTGTAGTCCACGCGGACGAAGTCGCGGGCGTCCACGTTTCTATTCTACATTTAACAAATCATTCAATAAGTTTGAAATTGGAAATAGCACTTTATTTTATCGTCATCTCTCTCAGCCCTTAGAAGTCCACTGCTGAACATAGGCCTCCCCCAAAAACACTTTATATTTACTTTTCTATTAACTATTCATTGGATAAAACCATTTTTTATCGAACCCTGACCACATAAGTAAGTATGCAACAAAATAATATTTTCCGCTCATACCTACCACTAGTTTAATGAAACAAAGAATTAAACCTTATACGAAACAACAAAAAAATCACTTTCATTCAACATTCTATAAACACAGGGGCGTACCTATTCGGTTGTCTTGACAATATCAACTCGCCTAATTGACTTATACGAGTGCGAGTGACAAGTGGAACGGTTAGCGGACAGTGGAATAACAACGTATAGAAGTGCAGATTTGGTTAAATGAATAATGGGTCTATGTCGAAAACAGTAACAATTTCGTGATTCTTATCTATATCTTCTATACATAAAATAAAAATGTAACGGATCGCTGTCTGTACATGGAAGATATATGAGAAAAAATATTACAGGGAACTTTTATCAACGCAGTAGTACCCAAAAGAATGATTTTTGAAAATTTTGTCTATTTGTCGGTTTGTCTGTTTGTCTGTGCGTTTGTGCAATCTCAGAAACGGCTGAACCGATTTCGATGCAGTTTTCAGGAATATATTGTGACAGGTCCCACTTAACATATACACTACTTTTTATCCCGGGAAATTGTTTTTATCCCGGATAATTTCGACATTTTGTTTCTCTGTAGTCCACGCGGACAGAGTTGCGGGCGTTCACTAGTATACTAATAAATATATATAAATGTTTAAATTTAGTGCTGATTATTCCAACTGTCTGGTAGCCTATCTGATTGTTGTCTTTCTTTAAAACTTGATCAAGATTGAGAAAGCCTCAACTTTATTACGTAGGGTAGAGGCGGCTGCTGACATTTTTAGATGGGTGTTCACTCCCTTAAAGAATGAGATGGTACAAGTTCAACCATACACTTATAAAAATTCAGATGACCTAATGAAACACATTAAAGACAACCATATCGCGTTCTAACTCGGACTAAGTGACCTCTAGTGGCCGCATACGCGAATTAAAGTGAGCGGCGCTCCAGATAAGGCTAATTTTTCATACGAAATCTTCTATTTCACGCGCCGGCCTATGTCGATTTGTCTCTTTCGCACTCATTGAATACAGTACTAGGAATCGTAACAAATTTCGTTTCATTGGAGCGCGATCGCTAGAGCACCACTCGATACATAAGATTACAACTTACTTGAGGCGAACGCGTAGGTAGACACTATTGTATACACATAGTAGAATTGAAAGATAATTATAAATATAGAGAAATATAGATTGCCTATGTAATCTTCGTGGGTGGGAGTGCACCGCACGAGCGCTCCTTAGGACGAGCCGCCAGTGACGTAGGGTGATCATTGGAAAAATCGACCCTAAAAGTGTATGTAGTACAAAAGTTTGAGTATTATGTTCGTAATTTTCATTGATTTAATTATTTTTTTATAAGCTAGCTTAGCTGCTCTGCAAAAGTTTTTAAAAAAAACCAACAAACACGAATAAAGGTACCTTTTACAACTTAGATATATGAATTACAAGTTTAAGCAAATCTGGATATAAAATTTAATCTATAGCTATACTCGTATTAGTAGGCTATATAGCTATTTCAAACTTTTGTAATATTATGTTTATATCTTATTTACCTATCATCTTAGCTTTCTAGTCTTCCCAAGTATAAATATTCGGGAGCTAAAAACATTTTTGACGTGTTTTGACGTATTTATTATCCTGTTTGAGTTGAGGTTTGAATAGTGCTTATTGTTTTTACCGTGGGAAGTTAGGGGTAGAGTGAATTTCACCAAATAGTTTCTTTGGATGGTGGCGCTAGGTACGACTGAATAATCTATTGAACAGTGTACAAAATATGTTAGTTTTGCAAACGCGCACGGGAATTATTCTATGAAACGCATTATGCACATTTTATTATCGTTTTATGTATTACTAGTGGCCCGCCCTCGCTTCGCTTCGGTACATATCAATACATAGATACAACTTTATATGTAGGTACAGCGGTTTTCGTTTAAATTTGGAACTCCCGTTGGTCCCCTTCCCGTGGGAATTTCGGGAAATCCGTTCTTAGAGCTTCCTTGTAGCCCTAATCCGATTTCAGCTTCGTATAAATAGCTGTTTTCGTAAAAAAATTAAATTCCCGTAACTCCCCTTCCCATAGGAATTTCGGGAAATCCGTTCTTAGTGCTCCCTCGCAGTCCCTAATGAACATACAGGTCCAATTTCAAATTCATATGTATCGCAGTTGTCGTAAAAAAAATGAATTCCCGTTTGTCCCCTTCCCGTGGGAATATCGGGAAATCCGTTTGAATTCCCATTTGTCCCCTTCCCTTGGGAATTTCGGGAAATCCGTTTTTAGTCCTTCCTCGTTGTCCCCAATGAACATATATGCCCGATTTCAGCTTCATATGTATAGCGGTTCTCGTAAAAATTATGAATTCCCGTTAGTCCCCTTCCCGTGGGAATTTCGGGAAATCCGTTTTTAGTCCTTCCTCGTTGTCCCCAATGAACATATATGCCCGATTTCAGCTTCATATGTATAGCGGTTTTCGTAAAAAATATTAAATTCCCGTTGGTCGCCTTCCCGTGGGAATATCGGGAAATTCTTATAGCCTATGTTCATCCAGGTCCAATAAGGATTCTAACGGTGAAAGAATTTTTGAAATCGGTCCAGTAGTTTCGGAGCCTATTCATTACAACCAAACAAACAAAGTTTTCCTCTTTATAATATTAGTATAGACAACTCAGGCGTGTATGAAATGGGAATGGCAGGATTATTTGCTTCACGTTGATCAATCCGTGTGGGGTTTATTTTTATATTGTTTATTGGGTAAACATTATGTACGAAGTATAGCATCTCATAAACATAGCCAATATTAGAATTAGAGGTTACAAAGGGCACTGGATAGAATAGGATATATCTGCTAATAAAATTATTCTATACATACCATTACATACTTACATATAAAATAAAATTATTAATAAAGAAATTCACCCGACTGGTAATCGAACCCACGACCTCTGCATTCCGTGCCAGCGCTCTTACCACTGAGCTACCGGCTCAATTGCTCGGATGACGAATTTTAGCATTTCTTTACATATAAAATGCTTTGTCCCGAATCACTGATGAATCAACGCACAGCCTAAACGTAGAGATCTGATACTTGGAAGATGTCTTCCTTGCATGACGTCGGTCCTCTATAAGAAAATACTTATTTTCCCAAATTTCCATAGGTATGGAAATAAACTGGATCTCTAAAGTTTATGCGGATGAAGTAAACTATTTAAAATTGTCCTTCACCAAAATACATTAGCTTCTTTTCAGAATAACAATTTCAGTTCTGCTGAGAAAGCCGCTCTTGCTCTTTGTCGACTTACAGAAACACCTCAATGTGTTATATTATATGCAGAGCTAGATGCATGAAATTTTATACTAACAACCGAATATAAATATTCAATTTCTATTTGCGTCCAAAACAAATCAATTAGATCTCCATTTTAAAATCACAATACTTAACCTCAATTATTTTAAAAGGCGTGTCTCACATCGCTACAAAGGAATAAACAGATATCTCTAAAGGGTTAAAAAAGTTCGAACTTTTACCGCCACGCGCCGCCACGTGCCTACACCGCTGCGTTTACAAATTATGGCTTAGGCACCCCTAAAACTTATTCAATTTTTTAAGTTAAGTCGTGCATACGTTTGCTAGTTTAAGTTTGCTTGTAATTGGTTCCGCATAAGTAAATATGGTGTTATAATTTAAATGTTTTATACTTTTTGATGCATTTTGTCTTTTGATTTTTGTATCGTCTATAGTCTATGGAATAAAATAAGACATTATATTAGAAGTACCCAAATTTACTGTTTTTTATTTAGAGATACCTACCATATCATTTATTTTCATTCATTTCAAGTCTCAAATTTTGTGGATTAGTAGGTAGGTATCATAGCATTTCGCTTTACATACCTACCAATTTTGTTATACCCTGTATATTATAAACTTGGTTTATAATAACTGTTATAGATAACAATACACGATAACAATTAAAAACTTTACCAAAAAAATTACACGTACGTCGCACCGCAGGACCATGTACGAGTATGCCCTCTAGGCAAACCTAATAAGTTAAATTTCGCCAGTCCAGAACTCCTCATTATAATTAATGACAGTTCCCACAACCAAGAGGATAATTTAAGCAAACTACAAAGGCAACATCCCCGAGGCGTTCACAGTTACATTCAAATGAGCTCACTTGTTTTTAAGTGGGCTTACCGCAAGTATTTTGTTGTGAAATGTGACAATTTTAAGAAAAACTTTAAGTATGAAATAAATGATTAGTAATGTTGAAATCTATCCTTAACTCAGATTCATCACATATGGGGCGGAGAACGGGATCCAACCTACGCCGTTAAAATGGAAGGTTAAAATCGCTAGTTTTAGCTATACATATTGCTAATTTTTATCATCAAAATATGTCACTATTAATAATTATATTTATAACGATAGGTGCATGGACTTTAAAATAAGTAGATATCCAAGTATTACTCAATATGTAAATGTAAATAAATTCAAATTAGCACAAACACGAACCTACATATTCACAAAAAAAACAAAATCAATAAAAGTCAAACTCAGACCCACCTTTAGAACAAACCGAACAAGAATCCTGGCAATCAAACTTCCAATTCCATTCCGTGCATTACCATAAAACGGGGAGTACATCGAACAATGAAACATTGATCCAATTTAACACGAAAAGAAAGTGTCAAAAAGACGCGAAATAATGAGGGGCCCAGAACGCTACCCTGCGGCACTCCAGACGAGCACGCCTTTATTGCTTTAAGCTTTGTATTATTTTGCTCTCGGGTCTCGTCTGTAAAAAGGAAAGCATAATTTGGTTACACTTTGAGATGTCGTCGCGACAATCTCATTATTCGTGGATGCTCGGTTCATGCTTCACCTTGTCAAAAGCCTTCGTCAGTGCGAGTAACTAAATTAATTAACGCTTTTGTGTGTCAGGTTGTTGTAATTTTGCGAATCTGTTAATTGTATTGTTCTTGGGTAATTACGGCTTCGATATGTACTAATAGAATAACATTAGACCGGAAGATAATACACAAAAACAGTTGTATGTACGTGACGTAAAAATGCTCTACCTAAATTCGCATTACCGTATATTGTATGTTGTTAGACCTTTATTATTAAGAATACACATAGGTAGATAAATATGCCGGCGTTCACGAAATGAGGTAGCCAGAAACAGAATTACACACACCAAATTTTTATAGATGTACATTATAATACCGAATCGTTGTAGAAATAATACTATCTCTATTTTATTTCCACCAACATAAAAAGCCCTGAAGAGTAGAAAGCAGAGAATTAAAGATTCATTTGTAAATTAAATGCTAATGGGGCGATTTATCCCGCCTCTACCTCCTTCGAGCCTTAAGCCTGGCTTATGCGGGTACAGCTACGGGTACAAGTGTAGAGTATGAATATTTGAATTTATTTTCAACTGTGACATCTTCGAGTTTTAGACTAGTAGTAAATCATTGTTTTATATTTTTATCTAGAAAAGTATAACGGCAATTTCGCTTATAGAGCTTTCCTTGTTAGTTACCTACATTGCAAATACAGCTAATCGAAAAACCATAAGTAGATAGGTAGAGAAAAGATGCCCAGACTCTAGCCTAGATCTATTTAAATGTACGTATAAGAAACAAAAAATAGTTTAAGTAAGTTTATTTGTAGACTTCATTTAGTGCAACTATGTACTTCCTACTACTGTATGCAATAGTTATTTTATTATAAACTAGCGGACCTGACAGACGTTGTCCTGTCCCACGCCTTTAAACTAACGTCATCCAATTGTTTTGCCTTCCCGAACTTTCAAATTTCGAACAAATTGTTTGTATGGGAATGTAGAAAAGGAATGTTTTAAACATGTTCAGGCATTTTTTAATTTTTTCTCTCCGCTAGAACTATCCCTGTACTTCAAGGAATACGCTAAAAAAAATAATTAGCGAAATCGGTTCAGCCGTTCTCGAGATTCGCGCTTACCAACACATTTAGCGATTCATTTTTATATTCTAGATATGTGTATTATAAACAAAGTTATTTACAGTAGCAGATGCATTCAAAACGCGTATACTTATAGATGAATTATTTGACCAAATTGTTTCTGAATTTTCATTCCCAATACCGAGAGTTGTACCTACATACACCGAAATCCAACATCGCGTACCATAACACTTAACTGTTTATACCGGAGTTAAAGCTACTGCAGCAGACACTGATTAATGCGAATTTAATCCTGGTTAAAACCCTTAATCCGACCCTGTATTAATGGCCCATCCCAAATTCACAACCACACGCGTCCCCAAACGACATTAAACTCTATGCCGAACTATTTCAATTGAAATTTAATTGTTTTAAGTCAGACAAAGTATGAATTTGGATTTCAAGAGATTCTGATTCTAAACTATAAAAGCGTAGAGTTCTGTTTGAAAGTTTGTAAAACCTTTTTCGACCGAACCTTAGAGTAATTCAAACTTTTGCTCGACGGTTTAGAGCAGATTTTCATCTGTTCTGTAATTTCGGAATCAATAACCATTAAACCCGAATCAGTTTGACAGAAATCGTCTGCGAGAGGGATGGGGAGTTACAAGTTAGTAGAGTGCGAGAGAGATGATGTGACTTGTTTTTTTCTTTTTATAAATCGTTCGGGGCTGCCAGACGGGGCCGCACCTGTTCCCTTTGATTTTATTCCTCAATTCTGGTGGAGTATGATTTTAAAGCAGTTATTAACTTAATTTGAATTTTTATTTGTTCTTTTTACATTTGTTTTGTATACCTAGCTGAGATTAAGGATAAATTAAATAACGAATGTTAGTCAGGGTTAGTCTAGTCAGAAACTAGGAGCAATTAGTATCTATAAAATAAACGTACCTATTTTTATCATTCATTAAGTAGTTGTCTTTATTTTGACACAGTTTTCGCTAAAACCATGGAATAACTTTTGAAAGCGAAAAAACACAGAAAAGATTTCTTCCAAATAAACATATACTTAGGTATACATTGCTGTATTCCCGAAACGAGGAATCCAGAATTCCATGATCATAAAAGAGATCTCAAAAATCATCAAAGAGGACGGCTGGTAGTGACTGGATGACAAAAACTGGAGATCGAGCCATCTGGCGTACACTGGGGGAGGCCTACGTGCAGCAGTGGACTGCAATAGGCTGACGATGATAAAAAGAGATCTCACAGCCATGTTTAGAAGGTATAGCGAGGACAGAAGAAAAGCTCAGTGACAAGTTGCTAGCTTGAGAGAATTCCTTACTCGACTCTTACGACATTCACCAAAAGGGATAAGTACAACTAAATATATTCTAATGAAGTCCTGCATCAGCACAGGAGTTCCATCTATTAAAATAGTGAAATGTACCCTTCCTATATATCACCTGAAACTCAAAATGTCTTGTGACCCAAAATGCCTAAAATTCGTATCAGCTCTTTTTACTAATGACTGAATTACTAAAATGTCATTGGTATTTAGTACTTACACTCAAATATAAAATTGTAAATATTGCGCTTTTTTGTGTCATCATTATAGGTATAGAATAATAGTTGAGTTTAACATAACAGCATTTACATACCAGTTGGTACTATAATTTTTATGAAAATTCAGTAACAAAGAAATAGAGATTCACCTGTCCCTTTCTCTCGCGTCGGAAGTTCAAAGATGGCTGCGACCGGATATGGGTGGGGCGTCGTGATTTATAGTGTAGAGGAGGGGGAAGTAGTGCGGCCCTGCGGGGGAAGGGGAGACAAACTTGCCCATGTGACCATACAAGCGAGTTTGAAACTTAAATCAGGGCGGTAAGGTGGTGGAGAAATGAGGGTGTAAGTTTGTTTTTTGATTTAAGTGTATTTTGTTGGATGGCAGGGCTTTGGTGGATTGACTTTGATTTTCAATTACCTGTTTGCGGTAGAAGTACGTAAAAAAAATCTAAAACATACTTACGCTAAATATTGTCTAATTTTAACTGATATTCCTTACAATTTGCTGTAAATGTCATTTTTAAACAATGTCCAACGACAATTAATTATGGTTTAATAACACCAATGAAGTCCACTGCCGAACAGAAATCTCCCCTAATGACGTTCGTGGTTGTAAGCGGCTTTCATCCAATCAGCCAATTTAATACCTAGGTCGTTATTACTAGAGATAAAATAATCATGAAATTTTTTAATTTTGTATGAAAACGAATGAAGACCTATGTAAGGCAAAAAATATTGAAATTAGCTTTAACTTATTCATGAAGTAGGTACGAGTAGGTATTTCAAAACCAGTAGAGTTCGAATACTTCCATGCACCGTATAAAAAAGTGATGAAAAATTTTGTTTCGAAATCCGCGAACAAAATACTCCCGTGAATTCGGCATTAGTATTCCGAAAGTGTGCGGAGTTCACCACTGTATGCCGGTTCGATGCTATGCAATAAAGTCAAGTAGAACGCCCCCTTTGTTGCGTGAAAGTGGGATACGGTACGTGTCAAAGACAAAGCAACGTTAGACTGCTTTTCAGGTTTTATTGTGCAGTTTCACTATGCAATTTTGTAGGTATGGATACTTTTGATATCTATACATATCTATTGTAAGATATTTCAGTAAAACAATCCAACTACAGTGTAATATAACGCTTTATTATATTATTATGTAGACTCTAGACAAACTACGTCCGCTTTCTTCGACTTCTCGAAACCCAGTGGTGCTGAGTTCCCGCGCTTTAACAAGTGACATTTTGTTTTCTTTTAAAAAAAAGTAATGTTGCCAGTCTAAAGGACTAACATTGCCAACAGTGGACAAATACATGAAACCTTACACTATTAACTAAATTCTTTAATATCATGGACCAATGGTTATGATTGGTGGATTTTACATCACCGGGATTGGCCCACCACTTATTCCCGCCTCGGCAACTCCTGTGAGCCAGGATCAACAGAGGCGACCAGAAAAATGCATAACATAGCATAGAAAATCCCGGGGTGACCTAACTAGCGACTATAAAGCATTAAAACTAATAGAAAAATATTATTACAATTGGAACATACGGCTACTTTATGTTACCTATGAGTTATTATGCCAATAATAAGGTGACAAAATTCTTTGAAGGCACGGAAATTGTGCTTAGATGAGATAAGGTCATAATGACAAATCGGTCTGGAGACAGATTCAATAGAATTTAACATTTGATTACGGGCATTAGACCAAAGTCCACATTCCCAAAGAATGTGATGGGAAGTTTGTTGTACGGGACAATTGTTGGCGAATGAACAGTCACAGTAAGGTGTTGGAACTAATTTAAAGGTGTATAGTTTACTCTTAAAATTACCATGTCCAGTGAGAAACTGCGCTGTGGGGTGATCAACCTCAATTCAAGACATTTTTAAACGTTCGGATACAGACAGGAAAAAATTGTACAAGTCTCTGCCTTTAGTTGACGAGTCCCACCTAGACTGCCACTCTTCAACTAAGGTATCCTCAATGTTTATATTTTTATCAAACAAGCTGTTTATTCTAAGCCTATCACGGAGTTTAACAAAGTCGTTGTTAATATTTTTATTTCTGAAATAGTTCGATGCCTACGCTGCACAGATCGACAGGCAATACACCCGCAAGAACTGGTAATGCATCGGTGCTTACCGTTCTATAAGCTTTTATTAGAAAAATTAACGCTGTACGCTGGCTTTGTAATAATTTACGACGCGAAGTAGAAAATGTGGATCTTTCGACCCATACCGGAGCCGCGTAACATATAATACCCAAAAATATTGATTTATATATTACATAAAGAGTTTTAAAATTTAGTCCCCAGGTAGGAAACGAAATATGTGCAAAAGCAAGGAAGTTTTTTCTAGCCTTATCACCTATCTGACAGATATGTTCATTAAAACAAAAACCGTTTTGAAGAACTAGTCCTAAATAGTGTGAATGCTTGCAGGAAGTTATTCTTACATTATTGAATATTATACGCGGTGGGACCTTTAGTTCACCTTTTAGTAGAAGTTGTACAGTTTTATGAGCAGCAAATTCCAGTTTATTTCTGTTACCCCAAACTATTTAAACACTCAGAAGCCAAAATTATTACGAGTGTTGCCCTGAACCAAAGAAATCCGTCATCAGCATAGCCAACCAGGGAACAGCCATCAGGTAGAGGGATATCATGGAAATCGTCGAAGCTAATATTCCAAAGATATGGGCCTAAAACTGAACCTTGAGGGCAGCCCCTGGTCAGAATTTTGGACGCCGTGTAATGACCCAGCTTGAGTTTAGTAGAACCATTTGTGAAATACTCTGATAATAAAGTGTAAATGTTTTTCTCTAATTTTTAGTTTAAGTAAAATTGACGGCCACCAGACGTTGTCAAAGGCACCTGAATGTCGAGAAAATTTCGAAAGTCGGGATTTCACATCACATCGCGTATCAGTAGCAATGTAGCATAGTCTACATAATACAGGATGATTTTTGGTCGTCACCGATCCCGAAAACTTATGGAATCTCCTCATCATTACGATCATTTTTCTCCATGGAAGCATACCTGGAAAGTGTCTGGTTTCCAAAATATTAGGGTCCAAAGTTGAGTAAATAGACTGCGTTTTTCTGCATAAATGCACATAGACGCGTGTAGCAAGATTTTTTCACGACAAATTAATATCTGTCTATGAAAACTCCAGCATAAATACTGGACACTATAAATTTCGCCCGATCAAGTAATTATTTAAAAAAAAATTACATCGTTTCCCAGCATTTTTTGGTATAAAAATTACTTTATTTTATGTATAGACTACGTACCCTTAGTTAAGTGTGGCAACGAAAAAACAGCCTGTATATATGGTGAAAAGGCAGCTTAATACTATCGTATCTCTAACAGTGGGTTCCCACGGTGCGTGATATTACGGACGGACGCGCACCAGCCCGCAACACGGATCGTGGGAAACGGAGCGTCCGTGGTAATATAGACGCGTCCGTGGTGCGCGTCCGTCCGTAGCCGTCGGTGCGTCCGCGTCCGTTCGCGAACTAACAAAAGGGGGTGGGTAAAGAGAAATTCTATGAAAATTGTCCACTTTTAAGGATGAGACTCATACATACCTACATTATAGGTACACACGGCTGTTTTCCAAAAAAAGACAGAACTACAGGGTCGCGAAGGATATCCGACAATCTCGTTAAGCATAGCGGCATCAGATCAGTGACAAGTTGCTAGCTAATCGCCTGAGTGAACGCCTTTACCTAAATTACTTTCTTAATGCTTAGGACATGCATGGAATGCAAGGAAATGTAGCTGATGTAGGTACGAGTATTTTAGTGAAACCCCGCGTCATCACAGCAACTCACGCATCAAATATTATTCATACCTAATATCATTGTCCATATTTATATGGAAAAAATTATAAAACAAAATCAAACCTTTATCCATGCTCATACTTAAGAACCCAGTATTTGTATTCAGGTCTTGCTACTTCAGTGTGTTGCCGGTTCGATGCCGGGGTGCAATAAAATCAAGATAGAACCACCCCAGGGGTGGAAAAGGGGTGGGATGTGGTATGTGACATTGTCGATTTTATTGTTTTTAGGAGGGTAGGATTTTATTTATTGGTTCTGTTATATTGATTTGGTAGCTATAAATGATATATAAGATGGCTATGTCAGTTTATGTAGGTACAAACATACCTACGAAACATTATTATAAACTTAAAAAGATTAATAAAAATGCACCCTCCACTCCTTGTTATAATTGCAATGCAACACATTTTAATCAATTTTAAAATCTCTATTCTATTCTTTATTGTACACAGACATTTTATATGGAAAAACATTTTACATTGACAATGTACAAAGGCGTGCTTATCCCTATAAGAGATTTTTTCCAGCAAACCATTTGTAATAGCGAAAGTTGGGTGAAAAAGATAGATTGTATGTGTACACAATACCAAATAAATATACTTACATAAACCTACATAATATCAATATACCTACATAATAATAAATATCTACATATAATAAACTTAACCTATATAGACTTACAATAAAAGTATCTTACAATAATAAAATAACCGACAGATCTACTAAGGAAGAGAAAGGTAGTATGCCTTTACTTGTCTCTTAAATATGTCAATTGTAGGACAATCACGTATGGTGTGCGGTAGTGAGTTCCACAGCTTGATTGCATAGACAGTGTAGGAGTAGTCATATGCAACAGAATGATGACGGTTAGTTTTAAGAAGAGAAGTAGTAGCTGATCGTAGTGGCGATCTCTTGAGAACAGTTAATCAAATCGCTCATGCAAATAAACAGGACAGGGCATATGGTGTAAAATTTTAAACAGAAGTGTTAGTATGTGAACATTCCGGCGAAGTCGAATTGGAAGCCATTTGAGCTCTTTCCGAAATTGAGTTACATGGTCATACTTGCGTAAGCCGTATATAAAACGAATACCCAAATTTTGAAGACGTTCCAGTTTATTGAGAATCTCTTTCTACAGTTGAAGTTCTTTCTTTATATACTTATATTTTCTTGTTATAGTTTATTGTATTGTACCTAACTTTATTGTCCGTCACCTGACTATTCTTACCGATCGAACATAACGTTATTTTTTACCTGACTGCGCCAAGAGGTTTATGTTTTTCGATTGTATGTGTCTTATATACTTCTTTGGCAAGCTCTAAAGCCTATTTTTATTTAACTATTTACACACATACATAACTAATGTTTATCATTACAGGTTACCCTAATGCGATAAATTAGTTTTTATCTTAATACTTATTGTAAATTTTTAAGTTGTTAGTTTTTTATTATTATATTTAGGTATTATATGGCTTGCCGAAATTTAGCTTGAGAGGAATCATTAGATTAGTCTTAGTCTTAAAAGTGACACTGGGTCAATTTTTTTTACTGCTTTTTGTATTTGAGTGCTTGTGAATGTTAATGGTTACATTTACATACCGTATTCCGCTACACGCTAGCCGGAACTGCACTACCGGAGGGTTGCATGTTCATTCTGGAGTTCGGATGTGCTACGGGGTACAGTAGGTAGGTCTATACAACTGAAGAATGAAGGATCGAATGGAAGAAAGGTTTATTTATTACTTTAGTACCTCAACGTATAAGTAGGTACATAAGTATCGAATAGTGCGTGGAGTGCGTTTTTCTCAAAATTACAAAACAACGCCGTTATTCTGCTGAAGTTTCCATATGAAAAGTAGCCGAAATGTAACTAATTTGGTAGCGCGGTGTGTAACAATACATATTTAGGTTTGAGTAACACCTAGATAATTTCATACATCAATGTTAAAAACCAACGGCATGTCTAAGTAGTTCTGTTGAAAGTTACAATTACCTACCCACTCACCTCTCTTCCACTTCTACACATACAAAACCCCATTATAGCTACAACACGCATAAGTATGTTCCTATGGCCTAATTTCTATTTATTTCCAGCTGTTCAAAACGAGCGTCAGCCTAGAAACACGGCCACCATCCGACCTGAAGCACTCCGGGACATGGACCAAGAAAGGGCCTTGAGGGAAGCAGCGGTCGCTGTTGGCGTTTTTGGGTAATGTATTCTTCATTATCAGTCATAGCATTATGATTCCTGTGCTGATGTCGGGTTTCACTAGAATACATCAGCTGCATCTCCTTCCGTGCATGTCGTAAGAGTCGACTAACGAACTCAGGCATTCTCTCAGGCGTTAAGCCAGCATCTTTTCACTGATCATTTACATCTGTCACCGCTATGCTTCACGTGCTTGTGGGGTCTCATTTGTGGGCCTGAAGTTTTGGCTACAATATAGGTACTGGTGCTAATTATAATATCTTACATATTGTCAATATTACCAGCGTTACGCTACAAAAACATACTCTTATACTTCCCTAATAGTATCTATCTATACACGGCTCATCATCATCATCATCATCAGCCTATTGCAGTCCACTGCTGGACGTAGGCCTTTCCCAAGGAACGCCACAAGACTACCATGGGAGGTATTTGCCCATAGTCACCACGCTGGGCAGGCGGGTTGGTGACCGCAGTTTGTATTTTGGACTATGTTGTCAACACGGGAGGCGCTGCTGCCCACCTCCCGGAAACCCTTAATCGCCTCGTACGATACCCACGGGCAGACGTGGGGTGGTACGAATTCTACTCTGCCGGCACCACGCGGCCATACACGGCTAATGCTTCCGAAATGGGGTATTCAAAACTGCTGGATCGTAATAGAAACCCGACAGCTACGTTTAGCATAGCAGGGACAGATGTGGGTAAATGATCCGTAATAGTTCCTAGCTTATCCCCTGAGACAATGTCCAAGTTCCTTAATTGAATATTTAATTGTATCAGGCGTCACTATTCGGAAGTTCCTTAGTCGACTCTTACGACATGCACGGATGGAGATGCAGCTGATGTATTCTAGTGAAGCCCGGCATCGGCACAGGACGCTAAAATATATTTTAAAAATCCTTATTAAAACTTTGAAACGGCTCAAAGGGGCAAAAGCAGGTGATGGAAGCGCAAAGTTTCAAGTACATGCTCTGACTAACATTTCTATGCAGAAGCCAAATTTTTCATTGTCTTTTGAACTAAGTAGGTACTGGCAGGGCCGGATTTAGGGGAGGGCAATCGGGGCGAAAGCCCCGGGCCCCCCACAATAAGGATTTCGAAAAAAAAAATCTTTCAAAATCCAACTAGTAAATACTAAGTAGTACCTAAACATCTTAGATCAATGATAGGTCTTCGCTCCGCTCTGACTAGATGGAGTATAATCAATAAACAATAGCTCCGTGAATGCGGCAATTTTATCATGATTGATGACATGACTGACATGACAATCATCAATGACAATTTGCAAGGATGCTAGTATGCGTGAAGGATTGTGTTGCTAACTGCTTAACTGTTACCCTAATGAAGGAAAAAAAACTAAAATTTTGCAATAAATTAAAATTGATTACGATATTAAGAGAATTGGGTGTTGTGAAAGAAGAAGTACTCGTAGTGACAAGAATAGAGAAAGGTACGATTCGATGGTTTGGTCATTTGGAGAAGATGGATGAAAGGCAATTAACGAAAGAGTACCTTACTTTAGTGACAATTAAACAATAATTAATATTACTTTTTTAATTATATCATAAATATTAACTACCAAAAAATGCATCATCGTCGAGATTAGATCCCATAACTTTTAGTAGCTAGGTACTTATAACAAAAAAGTATTAAAAAAACCATAATTTAAAAAATCCAAAACCCGACTGCTTAAAAAAGAACCAAATAATGTACATAATAAAAAAAATCTGAAAAGAAAAAAAAACAAGCACTTAGATGTCCGGTGGTCTAGAATTCTATAATATTATTATGGAATTAATACTATTGAAGAACATAAAATATTTTCTAATGATCGTAATTGAACAGTCGGGATCCATTATCCGACAGCCAAGCTAATAATATTTCAATGGATCCTGGCTGTTCAGTTGTTATGTTACGATCATTAGAAAATATTTCATGTTCTTCAATAGCATTAATTCCATAATAATATTATAGAATTCTAGACCACCGGACATCTAAGTGCTTGTTTTTTTTCTTTTCAGTTTTTTTTATTATGTACATTATTTGGTCCTATTTTAAGCAGTCGGGTTTTTTGAATTTTTAATTTTCAAAAAAAAATTCCCAGCATTTTTTTTGCATAAATTTACTTTATTTGATGTATAGAGTACGTACCCTTCGTTAAGGGTGGCAATGAAAAAACACCCTGTATATGCTAGCTAGGATTAGAATAGGTCGGGGAAAAAGTTTCTTTACAAAAAAACAAAACATTGTTATTAAGATTAGTTTACCTATACATTTAGCTAAAGTATGTAGTTGCCATTTTGTTCGATAACTTTTTTCCATCATGATCCCATTCCCATTGCTATATTACCTAATAGGAGATGTAGGTAGGTGTACTATAGCTTTATGCACAGCAATATTTGCCAGAGTCTATCCACATCGCTGCATCGCAGTATGACTTCTCTTCCGTAAACGTCTTTGTGCTTTGTCGGCCATTTTGTTCGACGTTGCGGAAAAATACGAACTACCCGCTTTGGTATCTTCGTTTTGTTTTTAAACTGTTTGCGTTTGTGCTGCACATTAGCAGCATTTAATAAATATGACTTTTAGGTATTACCTATACGTAATATAAACGCAACACTTGGTTAGGTTCAGTTCGATCATGAGGATTCATTCACCAATATGGAAGTGTCCTTGGAATTAGAACGCGGATCCAGACTTGGAGGCAGCTATACCTTGCAAACTTCGTTGTCGCTCGTAAAATTGAAACATTGCCTAAGTTGGTCATATAAGACCTCAGCGGGTGGTTTGACTCTTATGACCACCCCTGTGGATCCGCCCTTGGTCCTATGTCTTTTGTGGTAAACCCCCACATACACATTTATACCTCATTGGCTGAACAAAAGCCAGTCGCGCTTTGTCTTAAGACAGCTCATAGGGTTATCTGTCAGCCCATAGGGCTCATAGTGAAATCTGTCTCAGTGTGGATCATGCCGAGTGTTTGTCAGTCTATCAGGTTTCTTATCTTACCATTATGTGTACGACAGCCAAACCGTTCTTGTGGAAAAGCCTGTATTATTAGCTTCATCTATAGCCAAAGACAGTGGAGTGAAATAATGCCCTTAAAGGACCGACCGCACACATGATTGGAACGTCCCGTGATGATCACTTTGTGACCTGTTACGCGCTTCACTGGCTTGACGTCAGGGTGACCTATTTATTGCGACGGGAGTTGTACGATAAAGCATTTTACAAGTACCTACATGGATACGAAGAATACTTGGTCACGTTGGTCAATAATATGGACATCTTAATTATTAGAGACATCGATACGGTGATACGTAGCTGCCGATTAAGAGAGGCGGTTATCAAAGAGCATCAAGACCACACCATGTTAAATCATTGCATGCTATCAGCCTATCTTGTTCTAGCAGCATCCAGCTGAGAAGGGACCTGTTTGGCGGTTGCACTTACACAGAACGTGACTGTAAAGTGGACAGTTCATTTCCGTTACTTTCTTTTTCACATGTGTTCTTACTAGTTTACTTATCTAAGTATTGTACCTAGTTACAATTTTTATCTATTGTTTGGTTTCTAAGGAAGTACTTAGTTGTTGCCATAACTTTAGCTACAGTCAGAGTGTGCCAAAATTGTCGTAGCTGCGTCTGCTAAGCCTTCGCATAGGACATAACATCAAACGTTTTACCCCCTTCTATATACCTACCACAAGCTTCACTTTACCCCTTGGATCCTGTATGCATGACTAGCGCCATCGGTGATCACACTTTGTGATTGATACGCATGGCTGACCTGACGTGAGGGTTCTATCGGTTGAATAGCGATGAATCTAGACACTTTAGTACTTATACTATGTACTACAGTGAAGATTTGTTCGTGATGGAACTAAATGAAAATGTACGAGGGCGTGTTAAAATTCGTAGATGTCAAGTCCAAAATCTGCGTAAAATAACGTTTTGCTACTACAGGACCGGCCCGCCCATACGGCGAACGGAGTAGTCACTCCAGGCGCCAAATCCTAGAGGTATATATTATTGGGAGCAAACAGGAGAGGCGCTATAATTGGATCTCGCTCCATTCTAAAATTTACTTCGGGCCGGCGGTATAAGTACCAACAACTAATTTGGTATACACGTTCACACACACACATCAGCCTATTGCAGTCCACTGCTGGACGTAAGCCTCCCCCAGAGCACGCCACAAGACTACTGCCATTGGGGGGTTTTTGCGCATAGTCACCACGCTGGGCAGGCGTGTATGATTTTCGGACTACTATTGTCATTATGGGAGGCGCATGCTGCATGCTTAGGTCATTATATCAAGCGATTTAGATGAATTCTCTCCTTACAAGAACATTTATTTATAACATCAATATACAAAGGGTGTAAAAAGACAACGTTATTTTAAAACCTCGTGTTCTTTGTAACGTAACGATCATTTTTTTCTATGGAACCCGCCCTGAGAAAAAAAAATTTGGTAAAAATATCTCATTTTATTGCAAGCAATGTATTCGTTTGACAAATGTACCTACAAAACTAACATTTTTAAATATTAATATGGTGTCTTTAAAATAAATGTTTGTGAACATTTGAATGTGTGATATTCATGTAACTTTGGACCTCAATATCTTGGAAACCCGTGGTTTCCCGGGGGTGCTTCCATAAAAAAAATGATCGTGATGTTACAAAAATACAAGGTATTAAAAGAACAACATTGTCTTTTTACACCCAGAATACTTAGATTACATACATACATACATATAATCACGCCTTTATCCCTTACGAGGTAGGCAGAGCACCAAGGGCCGATATAACCACATGGTGCCACTTCTGACCAATTTTGAGGGTATAGTTGAGATGTACAAGTTCGGTTAGTAGTGACAGGTGGTCAGCTCATCGCCTACAAAACACCAAGACCCTCTTGTCCCTCTACTGACTTGTACAGTATGCCCGGGGAGAGAAGCAGCTGTAGTATTATATGTTTTTTTTTACTCCCAGAGCAGCATAGAATAATACTTAGATTAGTTAATTTAAATTGGTTGTACGAAACCCTTACCTTTACATTTTCGACAACTAGGCCGGATTTTCTATTTTCCCGTACACTTCAAACCTTACTACAAAAATAAGAAAAAACAAACCAATTCCCCTCAATATTCCCTTGGGATTATTCAGAGAGTCGTAAAAATACCATAACTCGTATGAAACTGTAAAGATATTACATTTGCCTAAAATATGCCGTTCTCTATCTACATTTAACATTGGAGTGCACTTGAGGGGATTAGCTTTGATTTGACTGCCAAATAAGTTTATTTTGTTGTCCCCACTGCCTCTGGAGCCTTTTCTTAAGTGGGTATACTTAGTGTAGTGATAGTTCATTGGGTTAGGCATGTGTGCCTTCCAGTTACCAGCAGTAGATATTATTATCTAGAGATTTCTTGTAGAGATAAGCGTACATGCATCTCTTCTTTTATCATGTAACTTATATTTTTTGTGTGTGTGCAATAAAAAATAAGCAATCAGCGATTTTTTAAAAAAAATTTGCCTTTGCTAGATAGGTAATGGGGCGGGTCGTCCACGAGATGCAAGCTTGCAGTCTGCGCACTGACCACGAGGTGTAAGCTTGCTGTAATCTTGAGTACTTGCGGCGATTCGGAGACTGCGGGTCACTAAGCTATCACCGCTTTTTTACTCATAGAGTCTTCCCTACTATTGCAGCTGTTTAACGCTTTTAATCTATTCCAGGCCTCCAGTCTCCCTGGCCATGGCGTTATCTCCTGGACGATATCCATTGCTGTCTCCGCACTACACTCCTCTACCACCGCAGCCGCCTGACTCGTCACACGATAGCCAACATGATAGGAAAGACGAGAGTGATAGTGATGGTAAGTGAATGTGAATGTGAAACACCTGACATATGGAATGCTATGCTACTATATTATTGTTACATAAGTATGCTGCGTCCTGGTTGTGGTAGGCATGATAGACAATTTTTCACTCCCAGAGCAGCATAGGAGAGGAGGGTCGAAGCTACATAGAATATTATTTAAGATGTATTTCATGTCACTTGATACGTTTTTTTTTCTGTTTAGATGACAGTATCGACGTGACGAATGAAGAAGAATCCACATCGTACTCCCCTCCTGCTGCCAACAACTTTCCTCCGCCATCAAATTGCACACCTTACAGGTAGGTAAATTCTTGCGCTGATGCGGGACTTCACTAGAATACATCAGCTACATTTCCTTCCGTGCATGTCGTAAGAGTCT
This sequence comes from Carposina sasakii, assembly GCA_014607495.2. Lineage (NCBI taxonomy): Eukaryota > Metazoa > Arthropoda > Insecta > Lepidoptera > Carposinidae > Carposina > Carposina sasakii. The sequence continues at coordinate 2,562,654 of CP053174.1, read as the reverse complement.
ACTAAGGACTCCAGTTCTGTCTACCCCATTTTGGGAATACAGCTGTGTATTAGGTACCTATAAGTATCCATTTTAATTTTTTCCAGGCCTTTAGGAGTAGAGAGCTCAGCGGAAACAGCAGCCCGACTGCTTTTCATGGCGGTGAAGTGGGCCAAAAACCTGCCATCCTTCGCGAGCCTGGCTTTTAGAGATCAGGTAACTTCAATTCTACTTAGATTCGGCTGCAGATAGTCTTTGAAGTATAGTTATGTGGATATGCCTAGAACTTGATTGTCAAGGGAGCGACATCTTGCTTCCATTATGATAAAAAATTTAGGAATAAGTACATGGTAACTTTACCTACTGACTAGAAGAAATACAATCAATGGCTTATGTCTATAAGCCAGGTTGCTAAAAGGTTTAGGTAGGTGTGGGTATCTTCTTTGAAATCATTTTTATGACCATTACTACCTGTTAGCTGGAAAAAACAATCGACTGGGAACATCTGATCACTGGCCGCTTCTGATTGGTCGTGTGACAGGAGAACTGAAGTACTGACGAGATGGTGCGTGAACTGACGCGTGGTTATACATATTTCGATACTTAACGTGAATTATTGATTAATCCAGTCATCAATTGAAATCAGAGGTGTTTCAATACTAACTTCGAATCTGGGTTCACACTATCTTCTCTCAATTCCAGGTGATACTCCTGGAAGAAGCGTGGTCAGAGCTGTTCCTTCTCAACGCAATACAATGGTGCTTACCGCTTGATACCGCCTGCTCTACCCTGTTTGGAAGCGAACAAAATGAGCAAGGTATGGCGAGTTTTCATAAGTAACTCCTGGTCTGGATTCTGCTGATTTTTAGCTAAGGAAGATAGGAATTCCTATCCTGTAAAGGGAACGTTGCTTTTATATAAATGGGATTTGAATATAAGAAGGTACATAGAGATACCTCTCATTGAAATATGAAGATTGTGTGTCTAGCTTCTAAAGGTGTCGTTTGACAGATGATGTTATAATATACTTAGGCATCATAAATACATGGAAAATACATGGAAAATACAAATATAAGCGTTTTAGCTACTCGTAACTATATTCTTTTCCTATTCATGTTGGGCTTTACTAGAAAACATCATCATTACCTTCCGTGCATGTTCTAAGAGCCGACCAGAGGCGTTCTCAGGAGATGTGCTAGAAACTCTGCCATTGATCGTTAACATCAGGCCCCGCTATTCTAAACTTAGCTGTAGGATTCGCGATCCAGCAGTTCTGGCACCCCATTTTGGGAACATACCCGAGTCCATGTAACTATCTTACTGTAGATATCTAACTGTATACTGTAGCTCCAAGTAAGAAGTCTCTAAAAAGAGTTATATTGCAGAATCGAACACTCCATCAACCTCGCCTCTGCCCCGTTTACGAGCCGTGCTAGCTCGTTACCGGGCGGTGCTGGTGGATCCGGCGGAGTTCGCTTGTATGAAAGCCATCGTGCTGTTTAAATCTGGTAAGTAGCTTTTTGGATGAAGTTTCTAACTTATAAACTTTAGTAACTGTCTGTGGGTGTGATTTTGTATGGATCCTGCATCAGGCCTGCCAGCGATGTAGTAACCTCTAAAGCTCTTGTCATGAAGTACCTACCTATGATAAGGACTTGCACGGTGATGGAATAGGTGATTGAGATATAAATTTCGATTATCAGACTATCAACGCACCTGATCTCTGTTCGGTCGTGCCGCATTTTCGTCCCATCGCTTTATCTTGAAATTCCTTTATTTGTTCCCATCGGACTATATGAATGTGCTATTTTTGTGTACCTATGTTTGCTAATACACTTATGTAACGTCTCCTTCCTAATCTCTGCTCTGTTGATATTGTCCACCGTGGACCAAACAAAAACGGCCTGTACCTACCTACCTATGGACTTCTAACGTTAACTTAGGTTAACGTTCGCTGCCGACTGATTTTCTCAGCATACCAACCCTACGCTTATATCAATTCAACACTTAGTACTTACCAGAAACGCAAATAAGCATCGGTGGGACTTCTAGAATACCAAGGAAACGTAAATATCTACGTACCTACTTAGTTGGCGTCAGTGAATGTGTTTAGAGTTCGCAATCCAAGTAGGTATGTATAACCATGTCTGTATGTACAGAGACGCGCGGTCTGAAGGAGCCGCTGCAGATCGAGCACCTGCAGGACCAGGCGCAGGTCATGCTCATGTCTCACGCGCGCACCGCGCACCACGCCGCGCCCGCCAGGTCAGTCTGATGGAAAACTTGCACTTTAAATAATCTCAGTATTTATACAGGATGATTTTTATAAATGAAATTGTATTAGGCGTTACAATTCGAAAGTTCAAACATTCACTAAGGGCCCGGTGGTGGGCGCACCCATAGTGAAGGATGATTTTTGGTCGTCAACGTTCCCGAAAACTACGGAATCTCCTCATCATCACGATCATTTTTCTCCATGGAAGCATACCTGGGAAGTGTCTGGTTTCCAAAATATTAGGGTCCAAAGTTGAGTAAATAGACTGCGTTTTTCTGCATAAATGCACATAGACGCGCGTAGCAGGATTTTTTCACGAAAAATAATTAATATCTGTCTATAAAAAAACTAACATAAACACTAGACACTATAAATTTCGCACGATCAAGGAATTTAAAAAATAAAAAAATAAATAAAAAATCCCAGCATTTTTTTTGGCATAAACTTACTTTATTTCATGTATAGAATACGTACCCTTCGTTAAAGGTGGCCACAAAAAAACATCCTGTATACCTAATGCTAATGGTTGTTGGAATTATAAGAGATTTTAAACAAAAGCACCTAACTTACCACAATGCCTCAAGACCAAGTTGTTCGATCAGTGTGTCCTACCATGTCATGACCTGCGGAGCCGAGACGTGGAACTTGACGGTGGGGCTGGCCCACCGATTGCATGTCACTCAAAAGCTATGGAAAGCTCGAGATCTCGCCAATGGACAAAGTCCGAAACAAGATTAGCCGGCAGAAGACCAAACCATGTCAACGACGAATTTAGCAAACTGAAGTGGCAGTGTTTGAGTAAGCGGGTGGGTTCTCGATCGAGCCTTGTGGCGTGCTCTTTTTTTTGAGAGGCCTACGTCCAGCAGTGGACTGCAACTTTTTTTGTCTTGAATATTATACCTAACTAAGTATTTTACATGAAAATTATAGACGTAGGTACCTACTCAGGCAAACATTTGGGTAAACATTGATACTGATCTTTGACTGTAGGAGTTCATTATCATGTAGGTGTTATTCTCCACCAGGTTTGGTCGGCTCCTCTTGCTTCTACCTTTGCTGAGGCTGGTCAGCGCGAGGCAGTTGGAGAAGGAGTTTTTCGCTAAAACCATCGGACAAACGCCCATGGAAAAGGTGTTGGCTGACATGTATAGAAATTAGAATTATCTACCTACCTAGCTTAAACAATGACTTTGGACATTTCTGACATTCAGATAGGCTATCTGATACCATATTCGATCGGCTATCTGATGCCAAACACCATATTCGATTGATGGACGATAAAATATGACTATCTATGTATTGTTATGTACCTAAGTAGGTACCATTAGTTTTTAGTAGGTAACTAAGTACTAGAAATGCGCCGAATATTCGAACCGTATTCGGTATTCGGCAACTTTTTCACTATTTGTATTCGGCCGAATCATTCGGTTTTGGCGCCGAATATATTCGGTTCGATTTTCATATTTTTGCTTACACATACGGTATAGCGCTAAGGACAAAACTTCTTATGTGACATTTATGTTCTACTAACGGCCGCCCACAACTTCGTCCGCGTGAAAGGTATTACATCCGTGCGAAGCTAGCCCTAGTTATACTTCTCAGGTTCTAGAGTACACAGGTAGTACCAAATTTCATTTCAATCTGTTCAGTAGTTTTGGCGTCAAAGCCAGACAGACATACAGAGTAACTTTCGCATTTAATATATTATTTATGTATTAAATTTGAAAGACGACATAATATATTAGTAAAGATTGTAAGTTAACAAAATCCCATTCCATCCCATTTACTAGCAACGTTTTTGCAATAAAAACAGTTTTTGTTTTTAATCGCAAAATCGATTAATCGAGACAAAAAAATCAATTTTTTAAATCGATATGTAGTACTGAATCCATAAAACAAGTATGGTATAGAACGATAGCGAGCGTAGCCGGTGAAAGGGACATAAATTATGGTACATCCAAAATGCAAGGTGGCCAGTCGATAGAAAATTACCCCATTTTGTGAAGTGGTGAAAGTGCTTATGATGAAAAATCATCCTCATCCTGCCCTTATCCTATTACTTATGGGGTCGGTCGGCGTAATATGGTTTATTTATATGGAATTTTTTTGGAAATCGGTCTTTTAGACCTCGATTTTTTTGTGGATCGATTCATCAAGTCACGATTCGAATAGATTTAAAAATCGATATTTTTTGGAAAGAATTGCCATCCCTAACAGACATCGCGGTGTGCGCGGGTGGTGGGCGGTGAGGTAGGTACGACACGCTCACCATTTAGCCAGCAACGACACAAATGGTAAACCGAATATTCGGTTCGGTAAAGATTAAACCGAATACTATTCGGTATTTGGTTATTCGGTGAAACCAGTATTCGGCGCATCTCTACTAAGTACCTCTATGCCATACTCCATTAGATACGAATGTCTAAAGCCATTTAATATTCCTCCTACCTATCAATAAAAAAGTCTAGTCTGTATAAAGTTAAGTTTAAGACTTGCTGTTAGGGCTTCCACACACGGGCTACCGGCACAGCCACAAAACGCCGCTACCGGCATATTTGCTGTATTTTTCATACAGAACTTCTCGTGGCGGCATTTGTAGCTGTGGCTTGTGGCCCGTGTGCGGCGACATGAGAATGAAGCCGAGTTAGTGTGATTAAAAAATGCTTAACATAGCTTATCCATATTCTTTGTTCATCAATGCTTCTCCGGGTCTTTACTAGAATACATCAGCTGCAAAATAAATCATCTCCTTCCGTGTATGCCGTACGTAAGAGCCGACTAAGTAATTACGGGCCGTTCTCTTAGACCAGGGATTCCCAAACTTATTTTTCATAGCCCCCTTTTAAAAGTTAACTGGTTCTGGTGGACAGGCCTACACAACATACAAATTAATTGTGAGCCCCCATTTTTTCACGGCAACGTAGACCCCCATCGAGTCTCCTATGGAACCATAGGGAACGAGGGGACCTAGGGGACTTTGGGAACGACGTCTTAGACGATGAGCCAGCTTGTCACTGATCTTTTAAATCTGACCCCGCTATGCTAAACTCGCAATCCTGCAGTTCTGCTAGTTACCTTATTTTGGGAACACGGCCGTATTTATATGTACCTATATTTTCTTAATATTCAAATGTAGGTTCAGTAGATAAGTAAGTAGGTACCTACTTACTTACCTTACCTATGATTTGTTACAAAGGTCTAGTGACATCGATGTATAGTCTGGACGGATATTTGGCCTTTTTACGTAAGTTCTAAAAAACAAACTTGGCTACATAGTGATGTTATTATCGGTGCTTAAACGAAGATAGCCAAATAAAATTAAAATACTTATTCAGAAGGTTATCATTTTAACCTCGACTTTAGGCGATTAGCATTGATATTACTTTACTCAGTTTCTTAAAAACCAGACCGACTAACCAGTGTTGGTTTAGACCAGGGGTTCCCAAACTTTCATTTTTCATAGACCCCTTTCAAAAGTTAACTGGTTCTGGTGGACCCCCTACATGCTTACACCATATACAAATTAATGGTGATATCCCTTTTTTTCACGCCAACGTTGACCCCCAACGAGCCTCTTGTGGATCCCTGGGGGTCCACCTGGACCACTGGTTTAGACTGTTTATTTCACAAGATTGTCTTTTGAATAACTAAAAAAGATGAAAATCAATACCTACCTACCTATTTCTTATATTAGAAGTAACCAAACATGTCCATGTCGCCCAAAATCTACGTTTAAACGACTCGTTGCTCGCTGATTTTCCCGTAACACTACATACGACTATTTGAATGCTCGCCGTCTAACAAAACATGTAACATTACATCGCGTAAAGTCGGTCAGTACAGAAATAACGATGTAACCTACCTTTCCTAGTAAGTAGGTATACCTACTTACCAGCTGTAAATACTTGTACCAAAGCTTTACGCACCTCCTAGCTATGTAAATTAAAACGAATTCTGGCCTCTATGTTAAAATACAATAATTGTACATTTTATAGAAATTATTTAAGTTATATTTCCACCAATAGCTGTTAGACTATATCACGTCATTCAATGAACGCGCTAAATGTACTAAATTTCTCATTGGACGAAATATTTCAATGAAGTCTCAACTCGGAAATACTTAGTGCAGAAATCAAACTTTCTTATATACCTACTTCATTGTACTAAATAAAGTTTTCTCAAATACCTACAGGGCGTTTGTGACAGCCAGGCAAATATTGATGACTTCAGAGACTTCAGACCATGATTCTGAGGCGGAAAACACTAAAAATTTAGGCAGGAAAATTCCATAATTTTTTTTTCATATATTTCCAGGAAAAAAATAGTTTAGTTCGTTTAATTTAGCCTTAGATAATGACTTAAAAATAAAATTTACCAAAAAAAAAAAACCGGCCAAGTGCGAGTCGGACTCGCGCACCGAGGGTTCCGTACAAACCTGCAAGGTTTACAAAGTTCGTTCATTACGACAATCGAGTCTACGCGTTCATGAGGAAAAAAGTAATAAGTTTATATTTATTAAAAAATATATATTTTGTAATGTAACTAAAAATTTAAGGTTTTCGGAATTTTTCCTTTATGTGTGCTATAAAACGTTGCTTCATGCCAAATTTCAAGATTCTAGGTCGACTGGAAGTACCCTTTAGGTTTTGATTCCCTTGCGAGTAATTGCGAGTTTCAAAATATGCAGCTTAAATTGCTGTTTCTTTTGATTGCGTTGACATAGAAGTTTGATTTTGCTACAGCTTAAAGGTATTATAGACCTGAGTATTTGGTATGAATTTCAATTTAATACCTCTACGCGTTTATGAGGAAATGGGTAGTAAGTTTAAAATTATTAAAATTATGTGATGTAACTAAAAATTTATGGTTTTCGTAATTTTTCCTTTATCTATGCTATAAGACGTTGCTTCGTACCAAATTTCAAGATTCTGAGTTCACGGGAAGCACCCTGTAGGTTTTGATTCCCTTGCAAGTGTCGAAAATTTGCGGCATAAACGGCTGTATCTTTTGATTGCGTTGGCTTAGAAGTTTGATTTTTTCACAGCTTCAAGGGACAGTAGACCTGAGTAATTGATATAAATTTCAGCTTCATACCTCCACGCGTCCCTGAGAAAAAGGGTCTTGACAGACGGACGGACGGACAGACGGACAACAAAGTGATCCTATAAGGGTTCCGTTTTTTCCTTTTGAGGTACGGAACCCTAATATTTAATAAAAGTTACCAAAGTTCAAATAACTGATCACCCTGGAGAGTCACAAGTGAGCAATGTGTCACACAATAACCAATAAGCACATTTAATTAGTTACAGGATCGCCCGATACATTTGGCGCGGAGAGCAAAGATTACTGATAATCAAATAAAAAATAAATTTCCTGCGAGTTATAACACTGTCGTATAATATAAAATTATTAATAAAGAAAATGGAAAAAATTCTTCACCCGAGTGGGAATCGAACCCACAACCGCTGCAAACCGTGCCAGCCGCTATAACCACTAAGCCACCGGTTCAATTACTCAGATGACGAATTTTACCATCTCTTTTCTAAATTACATATTGGCAACGTTATTCTTCATCCCGATAGCTATACACTAGCCAAATGTCGTATAGGTAACTCAACACAATGGTAGGTACTTGTTCAGCATTTCAGTATTTGCCTGGCTGTCACCTACCACAATAGAAATATGACCTAGTTTAGAACAAGGGAGATGTACAAAGGCGTGCTTATCTCCTAGAGAGGGTTTTTCCAGCAAACCCGCAACTTCACTGGTCCCGTTTCGCTTACAAGTTGTATTCAGATATTTATTGTTATAGCTTGCAACATGTTATCTTAGTTCTTAGTGTAGATATTTTTGTATAGATAAGTATAGCTTAAATATGAATTTAAAACTGCCAAAATGTATGTTGCCAAAGTAGCTATAAGTAGGTATATTACGGTTGATTCTGACCGTTAAACCCTTTTACGTAAAATTAGTCCTACCTGTCCCTTTCTCTCTCAGCCATTGTATGTTAAGAATTGAGAGGGACGGACAGACCTAAGTTTAAGTGTGACGGTCAGAAGCGAACATAATAGATTACTTAAATTGTAAGTAATAAATGTGCTGTCGATTATAAATGCATTTTTATTAAGATCTTACCTTTTACCTTCCTTCTAGGTACCCTACCTAATGTATTGGCTATCTTTTTTGACAGTTCAGTCATGATCACCCATTGAAACTTATTGAACTGGAAGTGACATGTACCTATGTGTGTGTTGCCAAAATTTTATTTAGATAAGGCATTATGCCACTTCCAGTCTATATCTCACTGGTTTCAATTGAGTGATGATCACTAGAACTGTCAAAAAAGATAGCCAATAGGCCTGCTGTAATCAACTGGTAGCTAGGTACTTATATTGAAGTAGGTATTTACTTTATTACTAAGTATATCCATTTACTTAGAAAAAACTGTTATTAAAAGGTGTTAACTACCTACCCAAGTATGTAACTTCAATGTGTCGTAAACTATTGATCTATCTTAATCTTCTTAATATATAAAAAATCCGTGTCACTGTGTATGTTCCGAATAAACTCAAAAACGAGTCAACTGATATTCATGAAAATTGGCATATATATGTAATTTGGTCCAACTTAGATGATAGGATAGTTATTATTTAAATTAATGGTCTTAATAACTAATGATTAATAAAAAACTGATCATCAACGTTGGTTGTTGTTATTAATCGTACGTTCCATAAGTCTGCAACAGATGGCGCCTTCTGAATTCTTCTGTCTTTTCTGCAGTCCACGCGGACGGAGTCGCGGGCGTCCGCTAGTACATATAATAAAAACGTAACGGATCGCTGTCTGTACATGGAAGATATATAAGAAAACATATTATAGGAGACCTTTATCAACGCAATAGTGGGTACCCAAAGGAATGATTTTTGAAATTTTTGTCTGTCTGTTTCGTCAGTGCGTTTGTGCACGCTAATCTCAGAAACGGCTGAACCGATTTCGATGCAGTTTTCAGGAATATGTTGTGACAGGTCCCACTTAATATATAGGCTACTTTTTATCCCGGGAAAATGTTTTTATCTCGGATAATTTCGACATTTTGTTTATTTTTATAGTCCACGCGGACGGAGTCGCGGGCGTAATAAACTTACCGAGACTACAAGAAACGTAAAACCCAAAGAACTTCGCCTGCCAACAAACAAACTACATACATAAAATATCTCCTCAGATGACTGGTCGGCCAGATAAAAACGGACTCCAATGTCCACTGATGATCAGGCATGTGGCAAAACAGAACACTACTATGTGTGTCAGACAAAATCTAAGTAATGTTATGACACTAGCGCCCCCGATAGCATTGACGGGTGTTGCATAAAACAAGAAGTGGGTATTTCCCAGCCGCCTTTGGTGGTTTACCTTGTATCGTATTTATGTAATGTATCGTCAGCAGATAAATAAAAATTAACATAGGTACAAAACATGGGTATGAAAAATTTAATGAATGTGGATGAGGCGAAAGAGGTATGTTTGGATCGTACTAAATGGAGATCTGTACTATACAGATTCTGCAGTCTCTGCCTACCCCTATGGGATATAGGCGTGGGGTTATATATGTAACATAGGTTCATATAGTACCGCCCATTATCCCCCAAAGAGGTTGGGCAAAAGTGTGCAAATTACACACCCGCTTTCCACCATACACTTTAGCATATTAAGTCACACATGATAAGGGGTGAGTCTACCGCCGCTTTTCGTAACGAATAGGAAATGTTTCCGTGCCATTCTAAATAGGTAGGTATTATAAGCTAATTAGCGTCAGAGCCTCGTCCGTTAATAGCAGGGTACCTCACCTGCCTAGGACTTTGGGTCCTATTAGTCGAACCCACTTACACTCTATTATTAGATGAGTTAATAGTACAGAATATACTGGCCAGCGCAGCGTGGGAAGGCCACCCGCGGCGCGGGACGGACGGACGATCTAGTCAGGGTCCCGGGTAACTGCTGGATGCAAGTCGCTTCCAAACGATTGCAGGTCATTGGACTTGAAAATTGGTCGTCAGAGTTGAATCAATATTAAAAAAATAAATGTTTGTTCTATAAAATATTATAATCTAAATCTTTGTATAAACAATTTACAAATATCAAGATCTATCACATTATTCGGGTTTGTTTAACTTACAGGATATGAGTATGTTACAATAAATCATTAGTAATAATTTTACCTATCTACATAAAATTATTTCAAATTGAGAATAAGCTAGCCATAATGGCCCTACATTTATTATTGAAGTCACATATTTTACCAAACTGAGAGAGATAGCCAAGGGAAAAAGGGAAAAGAGATCCCTGTCATGTTAATAATTGAGGCCACCAGAATGTCACATGCCTGCTCTATTAATATTTTTTAGCCACAACATATTTTTTTTTAATCCTGAAATTATCCCTGTCTGGTATTGGTTAATAATTATAATCAGTTTATTTCGTTGTATTACAGAAAATAATTAATTTGACACAAAATGTATAAGTTAACAAATCAATGGGAAGGAACATTACTGACATACTACATTTATAAGGAATGCCTACATACAGGACATATTTAACTTTAAACATTTTGCTGTGACAAATTTTATCTATATTGGTAATTTGTTTTGCTATCTGTACCAACTAAAGTAGGTAATCTTAAAACATTATGTCTATAAAAGGTAAGTATTATAATGCCTATTTGTGACTCAGCATTGAGAAAATATTAATAAAATTTTCTATATTTTAAAATATGGTGCAATACAATAAATTTCATTTAACATACACTTTCTAGGCATACCTAGGTACTCTTGAATTCATAATAAAGAAAATTCTCATAGGATCTTTGAAATATCACTTTTACATTAGTTATTATGACAATAGGGTTGATTCCGGCAGTCACACTTAAACCTAAACCTAATCTTAGTCAGGTCTATCTCTCTCCGTTCTTAACATAAATGGCTGAGAGAGAAAAGGACAGGTAGGACTAATTTTACGTTTAGGTTTAAGTGTGATTGCCGGAATTGACCATAATGTTACATACATAGATAAGAATTTGAATTTGCTGTCTCAATCTTGATTGAAGTTTTAGAGAAAGAGAGAATCAAATTCAACAGGTTGATATTTTTCAGCTTTTTGAGAAATCTGCTCTAAATTAATTTTAATTCCCATTTGTGGCTGTGGAATCTCCTTTACAATCCAGCAGTTCTGGCTACCCCATTTCAGGAACATAACTGTGAGTAAATGTATGTATATTCAACTAATATAATGATGGTATTTTGTAAAATCCTCCAAAAACTATCGTATTAGTAACTTTCTCTATGATAATGTAGGTAAATGGTTTGTTGACCTCAAATCTAACTGAACTTATACGGTTGCTGAATTCCGCAGCAGTCACTCCAGATGCTGTTGTACCTTCTTCGTTAACCTCAATCTCAGCTTTATGTATGATCCTTGATACATACATTGGTAACCTAGATAGGTAAGGGAGATCTGCACGTCTCGGATCAAACAAGTCCCTAACAAAGAACATGTTTTTGAAGATATCAGTCATTTCAATGCTAGACTCAATTTTGAAACGTGGCAAGAAGCAATCCACTTCATCGTCACCATACTCCTCTTTTGACACCCTTAATTCGGTGAACAATTTGTCTAAATGCACATTATTGAAGTTTAAAAACATGTCTTCAACTGTAACATTCTGATATGGCAACATTATTAGCATAGATAACCGGTTTTCAACACCGTAAGGCAGTTCTATTACTCTAGCTTGCAACTCCTTGATGTTAGCAAAAGGATAATTGTAACGACTATACATCATATTCACTTCCCCAATTTGTTTTCCATCACTGTCATAAAAAGGTTTCCTTTCAGTCTTAGATCTGTTGAAGGGCAGTGTCCATTGCCCTCTAAAGTACACTGCACTTGTTAAAATCATGTGTGTGTCAGTAAAATCATCGGGTTCAACTAATTTGGTTATTCGACCATGTGTTGCTCCGGCAACCGCTTGATTGATCTTAGCAGCTGTATTAACAGCATCAGTGAAATTAAGAATGGAAATCGTAGTGTCATAGCTCTTAGCTTTGTCAACAAAATCTCTTAAAGGCAGCTTAGTGGCATCAGCAAACAGTACACCCAATTTGGCAAGTTCAATAGTTGTTGTATTGACGGTTAACCATTTGGCTGCGTTTTTGAAGTGCTCCCTTGTTTGTGCCGAATCATTGCTAAGGCGCAGCGCTATTCTGATTTCTCGTAAGGTAGCCCCGGCCGCCCCTTCCGCTGTTAAAGCCAGCACCGTCCAAACCGTTAACGGCGCTAATATTAAATTCTGATTATTACCGAGCGCCTGCGCTGTATGATGCAAAAGTTCTATAGAAAAGTTTCCAATACGTTCACTGAAGGCATTGTGCAGGTTTCCAGAATTTGGCGGTGTAGGAGCAAGCTGCTGTTGTCCGGAACATAGAGTAAACGCACAATAAAGCACTACACAGAAACGAAACATCGTTTCGAATTTTAAAACTAAAGCACAAACTTTATTTAAACAAGTAGCACTTTGTATCACATGAGGTTAAATTGAGGATAAACTGCTGGACAAAGACACGATCGCAACACACGACAGACAAAATAAATTGTTGAAAAATTACTTGTATAAGGAAATACCGGTTTCCTACGTCCAACTTCCAAGTCATTAATTCATTTGTATTTGTCTAAAGCCAAGCGTCATCGCACACACACAATACCGGTTTTTTAATTAGGTAGGCTAGCATAACTAACTGATAAATCAATTAATTAACTGTTGAGTTTGAGCCTGCGCTGCGTTTTGTTAATTTCAAATTGTTTATTTTTTTGTTTTTGACAACTGAATCGTGGCTCATCATTGGCTGGGCTAGCTAGTATTTAGTTATTCTAGCTAAGTTATCTGTGTGTTTGTATGTTCATGACACAATCAACTATCAAAAGAAATTTGAAAAGGAAATCGATGAAATTATAGGAATTTGATTAAAAATATTTACACAAATTTTTTTGTTTCACAAAAACAAATTATGTATGTATTCTATTTCATTTGCCGCCTTTTGCAACTAATATTTAATCAGTGTTTGCAAACTCAGGAAGCAGACGGACGGAGTCGCGGGCTAAAGCAAGTATTATTTTAATGACATGTATGCCACTGTCAAGTCGATTTTTTTTTTTTTTTTGTTTCTTTAGTTTATCCCGGAGGAAAGGCAAGGGGAACTAAGCCCATACAGCCTAATCATTGTTTAGTAAAATGTATTCTGAATTTATGATGAATGACAATCGTGATGAATGGAAACGTCGGGAAAATCCTCAAGAACAAATGTAAAGTTAGTCAAAATGAAAAATTATTGCAGAAACAACTTACATGCCTGTCAAGTCGACCTTTTTTTTTTTTTTTTTTTTAGTTTATCCCGAAGGAAAGGCAAGGGGAACTAAGCCCATACAGCCTAATCATTGTTTAGTAAAATGTATTCTGAATTTATGATGGATGACAATGATGATGAGTGGAAACGTCGGGAAAATCCTCAAGAACAAGTGTAAAGTTAGTGAAAATGGAAAATTATATACTTACATGCGCCCATGAAGAAATCGTAATCCGGCTAAAGTTTTACCCGGCTTACCTGCATATAAAACCATGCACACGCACTAGATTCACATCACAAGTAAACAAAATATAACTTATCTACCAGAAAACATCACTTTACGGACGACACATGCAAGCCATTTACAAATAATTTTTCATTTTCACAAGAAAATTACACCTGCACCCTTCCAATTTTTCCCGCCGAATCTCAAGTCGACCTTAAAAATAGGCAGTGTTTATTTTTACCTCTATAATATGTGTTAAACGTACAAAACTAGTTTACGTCAATATCCTGCAAGTTTACTACAAAAGAAATCAAGTTCGTACAAGTTCTTTCTATAGCTCAGAAAAAAAGGACTTTGGTACTAATGCATACTACATAGGCACAAGTAACAAAAAAAACATTAATAAAAAAAAAAAACACAGCCAAAGATTAGGGATGCGAAAAGTTATTGATACATAGTTTAAATTACGTATCAATAATTTCATAGTATATAACTTACAGGAAGTCATATTTTTTATTCATTGTATAAATCATGCGATCAGTTAATTTTGACTACAAGAGTGTGATGTGCACTTTCGACCGAGTCCGCCCAATTACGTTCCATAGGCACTGCCAATTCATAGGAAAGTTTTGCTATCTTTAGAGGCCATAAATAGAAATACAAGACAATAAATATGTACTACATACAATTTCATTTATTCCTTATCTTAAATCTTCATCACAGTCAACTTCACTATCTTCTAAATTTTTCTCGGCTTCAACTAAAATTTTACATAATGTCTTTGTGAGCCTAACTTTAAATCTGTACACAGCGGTATTTTCATCATAATCTAAAGTTTTTAAATCTCTATTTAGGTAATACTGCAACGTATTCCATAACATTTCTTTGGCCTTAATTATACTGTCTGCATGCCTGAAAAAAAAGTTACTTATTTAAAAAATTAAATCTTATTTTTTTATCATCCATTTAACTGTTATCTTTATTTAAACCTTCTACTACGTCCACCTTCTAGTTACTCTGTGTATAACTACATTATTTGTGTAAGTGCATAAAGCATTGTTAGTTCCAGCGGGCAGTCTTTAGGTAGTACTTCTTAAGTTTGTAAATGCTAATATTTATACAATAAATTTATTCTTACAGTACACATACAATTACTACAGAAGAAATTTGAAAGAAAATGTAAAGGCGTGCTTATCTCTGAAAGAATTTCTTCCAGCAAACCATGGGAAAGTTATAAAATAAAATTACGTAGGAATATTTTTAAAACTTACTCTGTGGGAACAATGACTTCAAGTTTGTGTTTAGGTAGGATTAATTTGGAGTTACCACTGCCATCGGTCTGAAAAATAAATAATTATTATAAAAAAATGACAAGGCTACCTATATACTATTATGTCAAAACCATAGACAAGCCAATAAACCAGTACTGAGGATTTTGTAAATATTTACGAAAACATTTGCTGGAGGAACGGCTTAAACACTAGAATACGTCAGCTGCAGCAACTTATCCAATTAAGGGGAAGTTCCGATATCTCAGACGATCAGCTAGCAACTTGTCACTGATTTGGTTCCATCTATTTCTCACCCCGCTATTTTATGTAGCACTTTGAACCTTGTGGCGTGCCCTGAGGCAGCGTACGTCCAGCAGTAGACTGCAATAGGCTGATTATGATTCTAAATGTAGCTGTTTCATTCGTGATCCGAGTTCTGGCTTCCCCATTTTAGGGAAAACGGCCGTGTGTATGTTTAATAAAATTGACGTACGGCTTAATATATAACATTTTATACATACCATATCAACCTTCCTCAAAGGCCCTCGACAAAACAGCAGCGGTGTATGAGGCGTCACCAAACTCGTTTTGTACACGACAAGCGCGCGACGCTCGGCCGAATGGTGTCCGGAACAATAAACAAAGATAGCGGAGCGCTGTTTCGAGTTGTAGTTTACACTGTCGCCTCCAATGTGCGCGCGTTCGCCGCCACTGTAACAAAATTACTCGATAACATATCGATATTTTTTTTGTCTCATCTCTATATGTGTCAATCTTGTTTGACAGAAAGCTGACAGCTGCCAAATAAGAGATTCGGCGGGAAATCTGAAATAAAACATTGGCTATGTACATATTTTAATCTATAATTTAATCGAAGTGGAGGTTGAGCTGACAGCTGTCAAATAAGAGATTCGGCGGGAGAGCTGAAATAAAACATTGACTACATATTTTTAATCTATAATTTAATCGGAGTGGAGGTTGTTGGGGGAGGCCTATGTCCAACAGTGGACTTCTCAGGGCTGTAAATGTTGATGAATCTATCTTTCAATATTATCATATAATATTTTCTGACAGAATATAAGCTTTTTATTTATTTGCAATTAGCAGACGCCCGTGTAAACTAGGTTACCTAGTCCAATTTCAATACCAGAGTTAAAAATAAGTCTCAGTTTGTTTGACTACTTTGAAATTTCCTTTATAAAACAATCTAAGGTAATATGCAAAAAATATCGGATTGGTTATCAAAATCTACTGACCTTGAAAACAGCTGAATCCCAGTCCTAAGCTTGCCCTTACTAAGCACGCGTTGCTTAGCAACGATAAGCGAGTCACACCCTGAGAGTAACACGGCTGGTACAATCTCCGGGATATATGAGAAGCGATTCAACTCGTCCGGCTCTATCGAAGACTCTATCATGCCTGAACGGAGCACTTGCTCTAAATGTAGATTAGTGAGCGCTGGAAGGAAATTATTATACTTATTGTTTACTGTACATACACAAAACACTAGAATAAATACTGAGAAATTACTTTACAAATTAAAATACTTTTTGTAAATGTATTTACGGGCATAATTTCCGAACTACTACACGAAATTGGATGATTCTTTCTTTACTCGTATGTTGTGTATGTCATTTCTATTTTGAAATGGTGATAGCGCAGTGATTAAGACGTGCACCTTCCAAGCGGAAGGCGTAAGTTCGATCCCAGTCACGGGCCTGTACCAATGAATTTATTTAATGTACAGATTTTAATGTTGTTAAAATGGCACGAGGCCTCGGAAAGCACGTAAAACCGTTAGTCCTGCGCCTGATCTCTCTCCGGTCGTGTCGGCTTTCCGTCCCATCGGACTATGAGAGTGACGGAATAGAGAGTGCATCTGTGTTTGTGCACACACTTGTGCACTATAATATCTCCTGCGTACCTGGCCAATCTCCGTAGAGATTGGTCGCCTTAGCCGAAATACGGTCGGAGATCATCATCATCATATCATTTCTAAGATAAATAAAAATAAGATTTTATTAATAAACTCAGATTTTAGAAAGCCTCATATAAATAAGGTGACTCGAATTTCGAATACATACTTAGATAAACTTACACTGCACATAGAACATCCGATCTCCTCTAACGCCGTACGTGTCGCACCAGGCATCGTGCCGTCTCTCTCTAACGGCTCGTGCGAACTCGTCTAGCATCGCATGCAACACCACGTGGTCTGATGTTTTACTGAACTTGGACTTTGTTTCGCGGATTTCTGAAATTAATTTCAAACGCCAGTTGTGGTTTAGGTTACTCGTACATATCCCTGTCGTCTAGTTAGTTAGTTTGACCGGGCATTTTCTACTCTGACCTAACCAGACTTTCTCAGCAGCCTTCTAAGCTTGCTGCAGGCTTCCGAGAGTGATGCTGGCCATCTATCGGG
The DNA here is from genome assembly GCA_014607495.2 of Carposina sasakii. Taxonomy (NCBI): domain Eukaryota; kingdom Metazoa; phylum Arthropoda; class Insecta; order Lepidoptera; family Carposinidae; genus Carposina; species Carposina sasakii. The sequence goes on along the minus strand of CP053174.1, from coordinate 2,545,088 downwards.
CACAGACATAACCAAAGCCCAATTCAAATCCTAGAACGCGATATCGAAGTTTCTCACAACGTTTGTAATAATGTGGGCCGCCGTATTTACGACCACCAGTTGGCGCCACCGTACTTCCAGATTGCTTGGCTGTATGAACATATACAGGCTGTAACAAAAAGGGTATGTTAAGCGAAAAGCTATGTAAATAGCCCACTGTAGAGAACCTATCTACAAAATTTGAGACCCGAAATCACATGTTTATTTTTCCCGATAGTATAGAGAATTTTTAAATATCCCAGGAATTTTCATACAATCTTAAAAAATAAAAATGTGATTTCGAGTCTCAAATTTTGTAGATAGGTTCTCTATAGTGGGCTATTTACATAGCTTTTCACTTAACATACCCTTTTTGTTACACCCTGTATTCCTTATCAAATTACGATGTACCAAATTAAGAAAAAAAATAAACAAAAGCGCCTCCTGAATCTGATGATGAAGTCACTCCCGGCGACCCACATATACTGGGCAAAAACAAAACTAGTGACCCGGAAGCTCTGTTAAAAAAATAACAGATTTCACTGATTTGATTATATTATTGTCATTTTGGCAAATAAGTGGCAAATATCAATTTGATTCAAAGTTGCTTCAAAAGTGTGCTCGATCACTGGTTCTGGAGAACTTGTAATTCTATATTGCACTAACCTTGTTTCCTATGGTCGCCCCCCACAAACATCTGCACATTGGAGTCTCCGCACGAGACGAGCCGTGCGGCCGGCAGTATGCAGGCGAGAGAAGCCGCGTGCAACAACGTTAGTGCAAGGCTAGGGGACACTCGTAATGACGAGATCAGGGCTCCCGTGCGGGTTAGGGCTTCGCTGGGGGTTAGCGCTCCTGGGAATGCAACAATAGAGAAAATAATAACGACTTCTGGACGAATGTTGTTTTAACTTCTATGCCCGATTTCGCAACTACTAACAATTTTTATTTGAGGTGACACAAATAATGTGATCAATGGTCATACACATGTATAGTTACTAGCGCCGCCATCTAAACTAAAGGAACTATTTGGCGAAGCGCACTCTACTAATTATACGTTTGGTCTGCTTTTTATAATGACAGTTTGGAAAATGCAACTTTTCAAGTAGCAGAACATTTTAGTTGGCGTAATATTCATTGAGTTGTTTCTCCTAACCTAACCTAGATGTTTCCTTGTTTCCTTTATACTGACGAAACTTTCATCGACTACTGTACGATCTCCTTTATGATCCTTCAGTCGCTACCCCATATTGGGAACACAGCCGTGTGTATATATATATATATATATATATATATATATGTTTCTTACCTAAATCTATTAAATCTTTTACAGCACGTTGTATGGCCCGAAGGGAAGGTGGTTCCGGAAGTTGGGATAGAAAACTTTCGACCTTAACGTCTGGTGCGTAGCTCTTACATTCCAACACCGTTTGGTCTAGAGGTATCCTAGAAAATAAGTCTGAAATTAAGTATCCAAGCTTTTTCCATTACATCAGGGGTTCCCAAACTTATTTTGTCTACTGCCCACTTTGAGAATAAATTATTTTTTAAAGCCCCCATTTTTTCACCTACTTAAAAACTACTATAACTCCCCAAGCCCCTACACAATGTCCCAATTTTTTTTCTGGGTCTCTTTCTCTTTAGGCCTGCAGCGCCAATAAGGGGCCGTTATCGCCCATTTTGGGAAAAGCTGCTTTATATAAATAAATATTCAGATATTTCACAACACATCAACTTAGTCCCACACTAAGATCCGTAAGGTCTTGTGTCGTGGGTACTAAGCAACGGTATATAAATGCATAGATAAGTATAGAAACATCCATGACGCGCAAACAAACATGGAAATTCATCACATCAATGTTTTCTACCGGGAATCGAACCCAGGACCTATGGCGTTGCAGGCAGAGTCACTAGGTGCTAGACCAATCAGCCATCTAGTTTATTATCTTTGTCAATCTAGTGCGTGTTCATGGTTTTATATGCAGGTAAGCCAAGTAAAACTTTAGTCGGAATACGATCTCTTCACGGGCTCATGTAAGTTGTTTCTGCAATTCTTTTTGATATTTACTAATTTACACCCATTCTTGAGGATTTTCATTCATCATCATCAATAATATCAACTATCATAAATTCATAAATCAAAAACAATGGCTGTATGGGCTTAGTTCCCCTTGACTTTCCTTCGGGATAAACTAAACAAAAAAAAAACTATAAGAATTCTTGACCTTTACGCTAGGTGATCTTACCTCAATATCTCAGGAGTGTTATGCGTAACAAATTCAGCTTCCTTTTCCTTTGTGTATAATCTGTAGCAGTTGCCTGAAAATTCAAAACTACACCGTCTTAAACAAAAAACATTTTGACCTCAACACATTTTAATTTGACTGATATTTCATAATTTTTTCATGTTAATTTTAGATTCGGTAGTATTCTGTGCTGATGCAGGGCTTCACTAGAATACATCAGCTGCATCTCGTTCCGTGCATGTCGTCAGAGTCGACTAAGGTTCATACGATAAGTTTGCAACATGTCACTGATATTTTTATACTTACATAGAAGGTATAGCTGATGTTTTTTAGTAAAGCCCGACATTAGCACAAGAAATACATACATATAGTCACGCCCATTATCCTCCAAAAAGGATGGGCAAAAGTGTGCAATTTACACACCCACTTTTCACCAGTAAGCCTGTCAAGTCTCACGTGGTAAGGGGTGAGGCTAACGCCGCTCTCGGGCACAAATACAACAATTTTTTTGTGTAATTGTTGTAATGTTTATGTATGTATATATTTTAATACTAGTGGACGCCCGCGACTCCGTCCGCGTGGACTACAGAAAAAAACAAAATGTCTAAATTATCCGGGATAAAAACATTTTCCCGGGATAAAAAGGAGCCTATATGTTAAGTGTGACCTGTCCCATCGATTATACTGCATCGAAATCGGTTCAGCCGTTTCTGAGATTAGCTTGCACAAACGCACAGAAAAACCGACAAAAATTCAAAAAATCACTATTTTGGGTACTACTGCGTTGATAAAGGTCTCCTATAATATTTTTTCTCATATATCTTCCATGTACAGACAGCGACCCGTTACATTTTTATTATTATGTATAGATAAATATTACATACCCGCTTGTACTCTGCCCGCCCGGCCCGCTCGTTGTTTAGCGCTGGCTTGAGATATCCATGTGGTTTCTAACGTCGCCATACCTGGAAACAAAACAATATACAGGGTGTAACAAAAAGGGTATGTTAAGCGAAAAGCTATGTAAATAGCTCACTATAGAGAACCTATCCACAAAATTTGAGACTCGAAATCACATGTTTATTTTTCCAGATAATATGGAGAAATTCTTAAATGTCTCAGGAATTTTCATACAATCTTGAAAAATAAACATGTGATTTTTGGGCTATTTGTATAGCTTTTCGCTTAACATACCCTTTTTGTTACACCCTATATAAAAAATCACATAAGAGTTTCTCTAAAACCTTGTTGAATAGTGATAAAAAATAGCAAATGGCGGTCGCTAGATAGTTTTGTAATACAAATGGGTTAAAATTGGTAAGTAGAATATGGTCAATTTTCGACTTGTTTACGCAATATCTGTTATACAAAAGTGGTATGTTAAGCAAAATGCTATTAGTCGGGGAGGTAGCGTTGTATTTTTGATGGTGATTTTTGGCCGATCGATTTTGAGTGCAATTGATAGTTTAGATGAGGACATCAATTGAATTGAGCGTCAGCAGGCGCACTCAGGGTGGGGCGAGTGGGGAGAGAATGTCAAAAAAAAAAATCCAAAAATTATTTCTGTTCGTCCGAAAATTTGCACATCAGTAGTTTTAACAATAATAATAATTATAGAAACCGTCAGCTGTGAAGAAAATGGCGGGTTGTACGTCAGCAGGTTATATATACCTATATTAAAAATAATTATTTTTATTTCATTTCCGGTCGAATGAAACTGATACAGGTTATTCTTTATGCTATAAAAATGATAAAAAAAAGCCTCAGCAGATCTATCGATAGGGGTAAAATCGTCAGCAAGGGGATTATATGTGCCGAGCAGGTATTCAATCCGAGTATGCATTAACCATCTATATTATTCAACTGAATTGATTTAAGGTCGCTCAAAATTGATGATAAGAGTAATTAAAATAATATATTCAATAAAAAAAAGAGTCAGCAGAATATTTGAAGAGGGAAAAGTCGTCAGCCGGCTCGCAGACAGCAGTTAGATTATATATGCCATATGAAAAAGATAAAAATGAGAATTTTTATAATCAAATTGATTTCAGGTCGCTTGAAAATTGATCGTAAGCATAATTTGAACAATGTATATAATGAAGAAAAGAATCAGCAGAGTAATTGACAGGGAGAAGGTCGTCAGTTGAATAATATAGATGGTTAATGCATACTCGGATTGAATACCTGCTCGGCACATATAATCCCCTTGCTGACGATTTTACCCCTATCGATAGATCTGCTGAGGCTTTTTTTTATCATTTTTATAGCATAAAGAATAACCTGTATCAGTTTCATTCGACCGGAAATGAAATAAAAATAATTATTTTTAATATAGGTATATATAACCTGCTGACGTACAACCCGCCATTTTCTTCACAGCTGACGGTTTCTATAATTATTATTATTGTTAAAACTACTGATGTGCAAATTTTCGGACGAACAGAAATAATTTTTGGATTTTTTTTTTGACATTCTCTCCCCACTCGCCCCACCCTTACTGGAGCTGCTGACGTTCGAGTTACTCAATGACTATCCATGAAAAGTACGTTATGACATTAATCAATCGACCAGAAATTATTTTGTAAAATGCAACGCTACCTCCCGGACTATATAAAAATATATCCTGTATAAGTGGCGAATTTAAGTTTATTCTAATGTACCTATTGGCGAAAACGAGTGTGGCCATTTTAATCATATCAATGTCATAAACGCGAAAGTTTATGAGGATTTTTGTTGCTTCTTCACCCAAAAACTACCGAATGGATTTTAATGAAACTTCACAATGATATAGCTTACATATCAGAATAACATATAGGCTACAATTTATCCCAGGAAAATATTTTTATCCCGGAAAATTTTCTAAATTTAGTTTTTTCTGCCGTCCACGCGGACTCTGTATTTATTGTAGTATTTTGTGAACAAGAAAGACTAAAAATAAACTAACCAGTGCTGCCCAGCGTGTTCTCCCGACACAAACCGGTATCGATAACATGCGTGACGTCACGTATCGTTATCGATGTTTCCGCTATGTTGGTGCACAACACTATCTTACGCACGCCGGGAGGCGGGGTTTTAAACATTTTTGATTGGTCCGTTGCTGATAACCTAAAGAGAAAAAGAACTTACTCTGGCATTTAAATATTCACACACTTCACAACACATTGGCCTAGTCCCACACTAAGATCCCTAAGATCTTGTGTCGTGGGTACTAAGCAACGGTACATAAATACACAGATAAGTATAGAAACATCCCTGAGTCGCAAATAAACATCGATATCAAAGTTTGCACCTACCGGGAATCGAACCCAGGACCTATGGCGACGCAGGCAAGGTCAAAACTAACTACACCAATCGGTCGTCATATAATAATGTGGACCTAGAGTCCGTTTCATAAAAAAATTCCTATGCCTCATTTCGTAACTATTCATTGAAAAGTTCATATATTAATATAAATAACGAAGATCGGTTGGATGCAGGCTGCTTCCGACCGGTCGGAGTGGAGGCCTATGTCCAACAGTGTACGTCTCAGGGCTGTAAATGATGATGAAGAAATAACGAAGAAACTGTAAGCAAGAAGCTTCGATTAGCAGCAGTATACAATAACAAGATAGTTGTGTCGAACTAGCTAACTTACATTTTTGTATGTAGTGACACGGAAAATGTGGTCATCTTATGTTCCGAATAAACTCAAAAACGAGTCAACTGATATTCATGAAAATTGGCATATATATGTAATTTGGTCCAACTTAGATGATAGGATAGTTATTATTTAAATTAATGGTCTTAATAACTAATAATTAATAAAAAACTGATCATCAACGTTGGTTGTTGTTATTAATCGTACGTTCCATAAGTCTGCAACAGATGGCGCCTTCTGAATTCTTCTGTCTTTTCTGCAGTCCACGCGGACGGAGTCGCGGGCGTCCGCTAGTAGATTAATAAGCGCCATCATTCATCGGAATTATACGGTGAAACGTATCATGTGTGTGACGAATTCAAGTAAAGGGAGGGTGTCAAAAGTTGTGAAGATCATGTTTTTAAGTAATGATAAATAAAAAACAGTACTAACATTTGCATGCCAGTGACTGGCAAAATATGCAGGAGCTAAGGTTTTAAATTATTTTATCATTATTAACCTATCCATAGTTATACAAAACAAATAAATTATCTGAATCTGCCCCCTGATTACGTAATTTGCAATAGCCAAGCCGAAGCAAAGCGATAGCGAAAATTGTACAATATTCGCCTTGAAATGTCAAAGTTCCTTTGAAATTCTTTTAACGTAATACGAATTTGACAAGCAATCAGCGATTTTTGTTAAATTTTCGCTATCGCTTTGCTTTTGCTAGTTAGGTGGGGGCCGAAACATTTATAGGTATATACCCCACGAGATATCAAACTAGCCCCACACTAAATTCTATTGTAAATTGATACTAACCAACAACTAAGATACATAAATACATAGATTACTATAAAAAAATCTATAACGCGAAAACAAACATTCAATCACTGATATTCATCATCAGAGCAGTAAATTGCCTTTTCTACGTCCTGTGCGAGCGTCTATAACTGCGCTCTATTTAGTCCTGCCTGGTCTGGCCAAGTGACCATTCTTGCGCCCCCCCAGAGTCTACGTCCTGTGCCTGGGCACCGGTGGCACCGCCCTGTTTACGGCACTGTTCATCATAACATAACACTTGAAATTAAAAGAATTTCCTTTTAAATAAAAAAAAAACTCTTACCTAGAATGTACAGGCAGTATCAGATGCATGGGAGATCCCTTGTAATGTTCATCCAGTATTAACTTAGTCTGTTTGATCTCAGCCCAACCCGGGAGGAAAACTAGTATGGCGCCCTCGGGTTGTGACTTGTCTATTGCTTTAACTACTTCTGCCACCTGAAAATTAAAACAAAAAATCCTTTTTAACATTGTAACTGTGAAAGTACAATCATCATCATCAGCCTATTGCAGTCCACTGCTGGACGTAGGCCTCCCCCAGGGCACGCCACAAGACTGCCATGAGTGATATTTGCCCATAGTCACCACGCCGGGCAGACGGGTTGGTGACCGCAGTTTGTATTTTGGATTATGTTGTCAACACGGGAGACGCTGCTGCCCACCTCCCGGAAACCCTTAATCGCCTCGTACGATACCCACGGGCAGACATGGGGTGGTATGAATTCTACTCTGCCGGCTGTAAAGTACACTATAACAAGGTAAATAATAATGGACATCCCTTCACGAAACCTGGTAACAAACCTGCCATTTTCTTTTAGATCTTTAGAACATTAATAACCTATTTTATTTAGAAGTTGAAAGAATCCGAAACAAAGAAATTAGGGTTTTTATTACGTTGATTTGTGTGTTTCACTATAAGTACTATAACCAATAGTTCCTAATGAATTCGCTACTCAATTCTATTGTACATACTCATAAAAAGTTTGCACTATAAAAAACCTAAAGAAGCAGATTTCGCAAACACAAAACTGAACTTTTTAGTTGATAGATACGTCAACATGAAAAAAGTTCAAACATTTACTCATATCTTACTACAAGTACGAGTGAGCTGTTGCTTACTATCACTGCTTCTTTGAAACTGAAATTTATATAATCTGTGGAAACGACGGTTGTTAAAAGTCTGTTCGTACCTATTTGACGGCCGATTGGTGTAGTAGGTAATGAACCTAGGTCCTGGATTCGAATACCGGTAGGTGCAAACATTAACATGATAATATTGATGTTTGTTTCCGAGTCATGGATGTTTCTATACTTATCTATATATTTATATACCGTTGCTTACTACCCACGACACAAGACCTTATGGATCTTAATGTGGGACTAAGTTAATGTGTTGTGAAGTGCGTGAATATTTATTTTTCTATTCGTGCACATAAAAGTTAGGTATAAATGTCGAGGGACGTATAAATCGCGTATTTGCGTCGAGTTTTCTACCTACCTCCTGACAATTGATATAGACCCGTTCGCTGCCACACGCCTGCATAGTTAACGGCAAGCGTACTCTAAGCTTGCTGATGATATCGTCCAAATGCATCACTTGTACAGGGTATGTACGACCTGGCACCTCTATTACTGGGCACGAGTCGAAATATCTAAAACGAGAAATTTGTTAATATCTATACTTCATTTTAGTTAAAAGTAGAAAGAAATCCGAAAGAACGAAGTGTTTTTAGACACAGTTCTGTGTATTATTATCATCAATAGTTCCTAAATTGTAGTCTTGGGCATACTAGTTCGTAACAGGGAACGCTCAGTTTAGTTCGCCGCTCCTAAACGAACTAGGTCGTTCTTCTAGTTCGTTAGTTAATCAGTTCCAAGCTTGAACTAGACCGATCCGATCACATCGTTTGCTCGTTTTAACACGGTTCCTGCAACATGCGACAATATTTATGGAATGATTTTACCTTCTAAAAACTTCTTAATTATTGAATATTCATAAAAATATTGGTGTAATAAAATAACCCTTTACCTATATTTTTCGTCTTTTATATGTTTAGCTGTCCCGTGCGTGACGATCTTAGTTCAGTCGACGTCAATCTCGTTCATTCGCCACGAACTAACGAACTACGAAATGGGGATTGAAGGAACTAGTTCGCGTAGTTCACCTGTAGGAGCCCTCTTTTGACCTAGTTCGTTCGCGAACTACACAAGACCACTAAATTGCAGTTTGCTACAAAATTCAATAGTACCTACTCATATAAAGTTTGCACTATAAAAAACCTAAAGAAGCTAATTTCGCTTAAACACAAAATTGAACTTTTTTGGAAAAAATGAGTGATTTCAGGATAATAAGAAAAATATAAGTACATACTATAAAAAAGTATTGTTTCTTTATCTATTTAAAAAGACGCTACATCATGCACGTACATTAGCGTCTGCTTATTTCTAAATAAATTAATTAAAAAAATGCAATCAATGATTAATTAGTCGTATTCTAACGATATTTATCTTGACCGCCGGACCGCCCCCTTATTACCTAACTAGCAAAAGCAAAGCGATAGCGAAAATTGTACAAAAATCGCTGATTGCTTGTCAAATTCGTATTACGTAAAATGAATTTGAAAGGAACTTTGACATTTCAAGGCGAATATTGTACAATTTTCGCTATCGCTTTGCTTTGGCTTTGCTATTGCTTTTACGTAATGAGGGGGCCGTTCACACTTTAGGTGTATATATGTCGTGGCCATATCGTAGAATTGATCATTTCATGAAATGGTCGAGCATTTCATGAAATGGTCGCATTTCATGAAAAGTTCAACTGTCTATTGGCCACATCATGATATGCTTTGGGCAGATCGATGATAAAAATCGTTTCTCGATATGGGCAACTAAACGCCCGATCATTTCATGAAGTGGTCAAGATTATTGATCATATCGTAAAATAGTTACATGAATCACCGGTAGAGGCGCTGCGCGCGTTTTATTTATGTGTGAAGATGGCGGATTTTTCTTTTTAGGTTATAAAACAAATTAAAGAGAGTAGGGTGACTATGCAGAAGAAGTTCACGGATAGTGTGTTATATTGTATAATGTATATTAGACTTAATGGTGGTTTATAATAATATTGTTAAACAAAAACCTTAGATTACGATAGGTTAGGTTAGGTTAGACTATGACAAATGAATGACGCACGAGCCGAGCGAGCGGAGCGAGCGTGCCCAGGCAGCGTCCGGCGATGTGCCAGATGCGAATCGCTTTTGTAAAGTCTTTTATGTTTTTAAATATTATATTGTGAAAATATCACATAAATAATAGCAAAAAAAATCATACCATCATACCTTATGGTATACTTATATATGGTGTACGGTATATAGTATTTATATAAGCTCTTACCACATTCGGATTTTATGGACAACCTGTTAATACGATTTGGCCAAACGTGGATGACAAAATCGTGAAATGTAGACGATTTAACGATCTGGTCAAATTGAATTGGCCACTTCATGAAATGCGACCACTTCATGAAATGCTCGACCATTTCATGAAATGATCAATTTTACAATATGGCCACGACATATACACACTGTTACTCGTAACACCTGACGTGACGATACGCGTGTCAGTACATAGTTGTATCAAATACACACATTTTATATGGTCCATGACATACTGTTAACATCCTACACGATAACACGCGATCCATACATACATATGCCTACAGCCAGAGGCGGCTCGTCCTAAAAAGCGCTGATGCAGTACACTCCCACCCACGAAGATTACATAGGCAATCTATATTTCTCTATATTTATAATTATCTTTTCCAATTCCAATGAAACGAAATTTGGTACGATTCATAGTACTGTATTCAATGAGTGCGAAAGAGACATAACGACATAGGCCGGCGCGTGAAACAGAAGATTTCGTATGAAAAATTAACCTAATCTGGAGCGCCGCTCACATCAATTCGTTAGTGTGCGTATGCGGTCGTTAGATGTCGCTTAGTCAGAGTTAAAACGCGATATGGTTGTCCTTAATGTGTTTCATTAGGTCATCTGAATTTTGATAAGAACGTGTTTGCATAATTTCATTCAGTAAGGGAGTGAACTAGCACGGCGTTTCCAAACAAATTTTGCATGCGCTCATATTTAAAAAATGTGAACCCCCATCTAAAAATATCACAAGCCGCCCCTGCATACAGCCATACATTTTCGGCGTGTTATCGCGTTGCGTGTTAAATGTGTGTCTTGACCCTTTTTCCTCTTTTATAACAATAAACTTACCTAGTAAATACATCAATATCAAGCGTTGCGCTCATAACAACGACCCTAAGGTCCGGATTGATCTGCAAAGCCTTCCGCAACAGCAGTAGAGTGACGTCAGTGTTGACGTCACGTTCGTGTGCTTCATCCACGAATACATGGGAACAGCCGGTAAGGCCTGGGAATATATTTTTCTATACAGGGTGTAACAGAAAGGGTATGTTAAGCGAAAAGCCATGTGAACAGACCACTATAGAGAACCTATTTTCAAAATTTGAGACTCGAAATCACATGTTTATTTTTCAAGATTGCATGAGTTGTTTAGGAATTCTCCATACTATCTGGAAAAATAAACATGTGATTTCGGGTCTGAAATTTTGTGAATATATTCCTTTTAGTGGGCTATTTACATACCTTTTCGTTTAACATACCCCTTTTGTTACACCCTGTATACATACATACATAAAAATCATGCCTCTTTCCCGGAGGGGTAGGCAGAGATCACGGATCTCCATTTGCTACGATCCTGACACACCTCTTCGCTTCATCTACTTTCATCAAATTCTTCATGCACGCTCGTCGGTTTAGGGTACTCTTGACCTGACCTTTCTCTAGAATTTCACCAATTTGATCGGTGAAAGTCCGGCGAGGTCTTCCGCTTCCAACCCTTCCATCCACTTTTCCTAGCAGGACTAGATAGCTAAAATCATAAACAATAACATTTGTTCTACGAGTTTTATCATAACTCAATACATAAATTAAAAATTATTTTTCAAGCATTTATTGTACTGTCGTGACATTTGTAAGTCTATGTTCCATTCGTAGGTATACGAAAAGGTTGATGCACGCGATCGCGCGCGCCTCAATATTATGTACAGAGTTAAGAACATTCAGAGGTAATATTAAATTGATATTTGTTTTTGTATGAAAGTAAAATGTGACAAATTATCAAAACTCGTAGAACAAATGTTGTTGTTTATGATGGTAGCTACCTAGTCTTGCGAGGTTATTGATGTTTTAAAATTAACCCTGTATTATTAAAAGCATACCCGGATTGGTCTGCAGCCTCCTCAGCAGAACTCCTGAAGTGCAGTACAAGATGGATCCTCCAGGAGGACGCGGCGGCTTGGAGTTAAGCCTCACTTGGTAACCAACCGTGTCTCCAACCTGAGAAACAACCGTATGTAAAGAATAGAATAGTTTTTATTTGAAAACTAGTGGAGTAGAGAATATTTATTTATTATTTAAATTGTAAATACTTTGTCTCTCAGTATGACAATGTGTACATGTCGCGGCCATACCGTTGAATTATTTATATCATGAAATGGTCAAAATACTCACCATATCACGATAATGAATTGATCATTTCAATGTAGAATGCCTGAACTCCTTAGTCTAGGGGCACAGGAGTGCCCCGCCAAGACGAGCAAGCGAAGCATACGGGCACTACCTAACTTTTCTCGAAAGATTTCGTCGGTTTTTTATCGAATTCTACGACATGCACGAAAGGAGATTTAAGTAATGTATTCGAGGCACATACTTACAGTAATTTATTTTAATTAATGTGGGTTTTGAGGGTACGAGGAAATTCGGTCATTAACCTTAAAACTAAAGTTGGTTATTGGAGCGGGCGGGAATTCCTAATTGAACTCTGAGCGCCTAACAAGATATAACCAACACACATGTTTTAATTAATATTATTTTTCTTACATACATGGTACAACAGTCATATCTGTTTGATGATAATGGACTTGACATAGACTTGTATTGTCATAGATTTGCCTTTCCATCATAGTTGTGCTATGTGTATGTCGTGACACATATGTGACCAAATTAGGTTAGTGAGTAAGTTATATGGTCGGTTAGGTTAGGTTAGTTGATACTAACCTAACCGACCATATCATGAAATGACTATTAAAATAATTTGGCCACGACATACACATAGCACAGCGATTGTAGTTAGTTAGTGCAAGTGCTTGTGTTCGCAGTTATGAGTTATCAGATCCGAGGGTCAGTGGAGGGTGTAGGGCCCGGTGGTGGGCGCACCCATAGTTAATAGTAGGATCATTTACATCTATCCCTGCTATGCTAAAATCGACTGTAGTAGCACCTTTATGCAGGGCCGGATTTAGGAGAGGCAAAAGCCCCGGGGCCTCCACAATAGAGATTTCGGAAAAAATCTAGTGAACACTAGTAAACATCTTTTCCTTTGATTTTTTTTGGCTCTTTTACCTTTACCTATAGAAGGTACATTGTACATACATGATTATTTGATTATAATTATTATTCTTAAATATTACATAACAGAAATCAATGATCTATATTTGTTCACTCCATTAAGCAATCAGTAAAATAAAAAATTGGGACAAGGGGGCCTCCGCTCCTTTGTTGCCCCGAGGCCTCCGGAACTTTAAATCCGGCCCTGCCTTTATGATCCTGCAGTTGTGGCTAACCCCCTTTCGGGAACACAACTGTAAGTACATGTATGTATATATACACCTCTATGTATGTATACACCTCTACGTATGTATACACCTCTACTCGTATGTATATATACCTCTTCTCCAAAATCCGAGGCCACGGTCTCGGCAAGCCCCATGGCAGCAACCCGTCTGGGCTCCGTGACAATTGCCGTGGTGTTGGCGCCAAAATCCCTCAAAATGGCCGCCGGCACGCGCGTAGATTTCCCGCACCCCGCCGCGCCTACGATTATGGTTACGCGATTTTCGCGCACGGCCGATGTTATCTCTTTTCTGTAATTTTATGAAAAGAAATTATTATTTATTTGCTTAGTTTATTTGCTTAAAACATGGAGAAGGCTATAGTTATTTTTGTACTTTATTATAGACAAGCGGCTGCCCACGACTTCGTCCGCGTGAGAGAGCATTACATCCGTGCGAAGCCGGGGTGGGTCCATAGTTATTCATATAAACCATCATATTGAATAACTCTATTGATTTTAAAAAACCGCATCAAAATCCGTTGCGTAGTTTGAAAGATCTAAGCATACATAGGGACAGACAGCGGGAAGCGACTTTGTTTTATAATGAGTTGACTAGTGATTCCTGCGTGTCGCAAGAGTCGACTAAGGAACTCGGCCATTCTCATAGGCGATATGCTAGCAACTTGTCAGTGATAATTTATAGTTGATTATTTAGATTAATCTCTGAAACAGCGGGGCCTATTTGACGGGACAATCATTGGTAGATAGCTGATGGAATAAGGCATCTTATTCTTGAAATCCCACGGGAACGGGAAATAACGGGAATTCTAAAAATCATGCAGGCGAAGTCGCTGGCAGCCGCTAGTTAATCAATAAATTGATTATAAAATTATTAATAAAGAAATGGAAAAAATTCTTCACCCGAGTGGGAATCGAACCCACGACCTCTACATACCGTGCGTATATAAATTGATTGAAAGAGCCAACTGCGAAAACCTATACATGACGAGAAAGACACAAGACCAGTTTTAAATATCGGTTAGTAAAAGTAAGTAGGTATACAATTCCTTTTTACGAGCACTCGTTTCGCAATTTCTTAAGATCGTAAACAATTTTTGTGACTAAAAGTTTCTCTTGTCTGCAAGATGTCCTGTTACATTTACAATGTAGACGCTACTTTTTTGGCGCTAATATAAAAATTTTACTTATAGCGCCTTCTGCACATCAAAGTATGGATATCACAAAGGATGTCTTAGCAACATCAAAGACTCGGAAACAAACATCGATATTCATCATATCAATGTTTGCACCTACCGTAAATGGAACTCAGAACCTATGGCGTCGCAAGCAAGTCAACAGTCACAATAAACTGTGTCAATCGATCGTCAAATCAAATATATTTAATTTTGAGTACCTAACAGAGATAAATAGTAAAGGGTCATTGTACTAAAATTCTTGGTACTCCACGTCCGTACTAAACTAATTATTCTGTATGTGCCATTGCCAAAAAAATGCCTTCCAGACGTAAATTTCGGAATTTCCTATTATATGTTTAAAAACAAATACGGATATATACGAGGATATCGATGTCACGTAGGTAAATACTCCTCTTTCCTCAAATGGACCTCTTATTCATAACCTCAATCAATACGAGTATACGTAGTAGTAGTATTTTGACTATATTATGCAAATGCTTCATGTGCTGATCCGGGGCTTGACTAGATTACATCAATTGCAGGAATCGGCTATGGAACTCGGGAGCTTCAGAAGCTAGTTGTAGCTGACGTTTTACACCTAGCCACGATAGGCCAAATGTGGTTGAAGGATAAATCTCAGGTACGTTACTAGTCTCGCGTCAAAGACACATCTGGCCCCGCTATGCTAAAGTGGCTATGGGATATCCTGCACTATCCTGCAGTTCTACCCCGTTTAAGGAACATCGTGTATAAGTTTTAATGCCGCTTGGGGGCGTTAATGGGAGCAGGACAGCCGGAGAAATAATAGCCATGTTGTAGGTTCTCAGCTCATCTGATCTGATCTTCTGATGATATGATCTGATTTTATTTGATTAAACAAACAGTAAGTATATATACTCACTGGGGGTTTCAGTAGACGCATGTTGTTGCGCTTACACATCCTATTGCAGCCCACTGCTGGACGTAGGCCTCCCCCAGTGTACGCCACAAGGCTCGATCTCCCGTTTTTGCCGTCCAGTCACTACCAGCCGTCCTCTTTAAGTCATCGGTGCATCTGGCCGGAGGGCGCCCAACGCTACGCTTGCCGAGGCGCGGTCTCCATTCGAGAACCCGTTTACTCCACCGTCCATCGGTTCTACGACAGATGTGGCCGGCCCACTGCCACTTCAGTCTGCTACATTTCGAGACTATGTCTGTCACTTTGATCTTCTGCCGGATAATCTCGTTTCGGACTTTGTCCATTAGCGAGATTCCGAGCAATGATCTTTCCATAGCTCTCTGAGTGACATGTAATCGGTGAGCCAGCCCTGCCGTCAGGTTCCACGTCTCGGCTCCGTAAGTCATGGCGCTTACACATGTTCATCCCATACGACAGAATGGTGACCTAGCTACAGACACCGTTACAAAGTAAATGGAAGCAAGGCATGAAGATATCAGTTCTTTTCATGTAAACGTGCCTACCACCAGGCCCCCATCAATGGTGAATGATGCAATTGGTAACTCATCGTGGTTTTTTTATATAATTTTATCCGCCTTAAAAAACCCAATTCAAACTTCCAAGAAGGCCAGGCTTTTTAACGGGATCAATACTCAAATATTTATTTATAACTAGTGGCTTGACATTTATCTAACATTAGTGTGGATTATTGTAAGTGGCAACCAATTTTTTTGGCTCAATATACTTAGAATTGTTTTTATTTGAAAACTAGTGGACGCCTGCGACTCTGTCCGCGTGGACTGCAGAAAAAAAAAAATTCGATATTATTCGGGATAAAAAGTAGCCTATATGTTAAGTGGTACCAGTTACAACATATTCCTGTAAACTGCATCGAAATCGGTTCAGCTGTTTCTGAGATTAGCGTGCACAAACAGCGATCCGTTACAATTTTATTATATATATGTATAGATTACACATACACCGACAGAGATAGCATAGAACAAAACAATAGAAATATGGTAGAAATAGTTACAAATCAAAAGCACTAGGTAGACAGGTAGAAGCAGATATATAAAGAAGAATAGTAAGAACTGTGTGCCCTATTTGACGCCCTACTTAGCCCTACAGTAAGATGCACTTGTAGTAAATGCATGAAGCTAGAAAGCTTAAGTGAATCGAGAATTTGCACAGATAACAGCTCTGTTTATGTCAAAATAAGTCTTAATTTTACTTTAATCTAGATTTACGCATTTACTACACATACACACACATCAGCCAATTGCAATCCACTACTGGACGTAGGCATCACACAGGGAGCTTTCTTTCTCGGTAAATGGTGAAACTTTTCACACATGTATAGTTAATAAAAGTATAGCCACCTCCCAGTCTATCAAACCTTGGAGATTGACAAAACAAAGCATGACCGAATTTAAAATGTTATCTATTCTGTTGTTAACACATAATGTCAACAGCCAG
This sequence comes from Carposina sasakii, assembly GCA_014607495.2. Taxonomy (NCBI): domain Eukaryota; kingdom Metazoa; phylum Arthropoda; class Insecta; order Lepidoptera; family Carposinidae; genus Carposina; species Carposina sasakii. The sequence goes on along the minus strand of CP053174.1, from coordinate 2,528,054 downwards.
CAAAAAACGTGCTCAAAGCGTGCTCACGAGTGTTCTTTAACATTTAAATTTATCCATTGTGCTAATCACTAGCATTTGTTTTTTAGTAGACTACAGAAAAAACCTGTAACTGGATCGACTATCATCATTCTCAGCCATGAGATTGTCCACTACCAGACAAAGGCCTCTCCCAACAACCTCCGCTCCGACCGGTCGGAAGCGGTCTGCATCCAGCCGATACATTATCTAGGTCATCCGTCCATCTCGCGGGTGGCCTTCCCACGCTGCGCTTGCCGGTACATGGTGGCCACTCTAGAACCTTTCGGATAGACCATACGCTTCGTTAATGCTAACCACATGCCGAGGCAAGGCTTAGACTGGAATGCCTAAGAAAAGCGTGAGCGTGGCTGCTCTAAGTAGAATTTGGCAGCAGACAATCATCGTAGAGGCGAAAAAACTAGGGAAGACCTGGAGCGAAATGGAGCAAACCCGAAACCGAACGGGATGGCAGAATGGTGAACAAAGGAAGCCCTCAGACAACTGGGAACACAGCGAACTCCTGGAGCTACTATTCGTAGGTATACGTACCTAACCTTCACTGTGAAGTTATATACCTAAACTTCCTATAAAAACTGTGACTTTAAAATTCTTAGCATGCAGAACTTAAACCACAGACTATAAATCTAAGGAGGGCAAGGGAAGGCCACCAGTTGCATACGTTTTTCGAGGTTTGGGAAGTGTAGTCTTTTCGTATTTTCCCTGTTCCGGTGCTATACCTCACTCTAGGAAAAGTATGACCTGTTAGATATACCTACAGATTAAAAAGGTTGTAAATTATAATTATAATAGTTCTGTGTTCTAAGCTATTTGGTGGATTCGACTTCTAGAGTCCGTTTTACAGATTAACCTATGCCTGATTTCGGAACTAACATTTTTGTATGCAGTGATACAGATAATGTGTCATACAAGTAGTAACTAGCGCCGTTAGGTACTAAGAGGAACTATTTGGTGAAACCCACTCTACTTATGGATCCAAAGTCAACCTTACCTGCCTGTGGTGCCCCCTGTTTATCGTACGAGGAACCTTACCACCTGGGACTTAATAACATATCTAGCTGAACCCATAACCGACTGGCGTGAATGTAGAATATCATGAGAGCTGGGGAATCGAGAGAGGTGTGTCAGTCAGAACCGTAGCAAATGGAGGCATTCACCTACCCGTCCGGGATAGAGGCGTGATTTTAGGCCGTGCTGATAGGGGGCTTCACAAGAATACGTCAGCTGCATCTCCTTCCGTGCATGTCGAATATCATATCTGTCGTCATATTCGTAGTCATACTTATTTGAAGGATATTTTATCTCTTGTGGTAGGCTTATAAAATTAAATTAGGATAGGTATAATCTATAATATAAAAATGAATCCTTAATTTTGTTGGTAAGCGCGGATCTCGAGGACGACTGAACCGATTTCGCTAATTCTTTTTTTAGCGTATTCCTTGAAGTACAGGGATGGTTCTAACGAAGAGAAAATTAAAAAAAAATGCGTGAAAAATTCTAAAAACAACCCTTTTCTATACTTCCATATAAACAATTTGTTCGAAATTTGAAAGTTCGAAAATTAGTAGAGATATTCCGGGAAGGCAAAACAAATTGAGTGACGTTAGTTCAAAGGCGTGGGACAGGACCTAGGGAATTTGGTATCTCCTCGACAAGACAACGTTCTGTCGGGTCCGCTAGTAATATTATAAAAGTAATTATGTAAAATCCGTTCCGAACTAACAACGCTAATCGATTCAATTTATCGCGGAGCAATATATTATTACATTTGCATGGGTGCATGATATGAACTTATATGAGCAAAACAATATTATTATAATTACGGTTTTCCCGAGATAAAACGTGAGTACAACGTCCTTCCTTGTAGGTACATCATGTAGGTATACTATATTTATATCACATATTACTTAATATGAACAACATATAGCATAGCACCAACGCATTCAAAAACATGATAGCAAATAGGCCCTCTTATTACCTAACTAGCAAAAGCAAATGAGTGATTTCATGATAATAAGAAAAATATAAGCACTATAAAAAAATATTGTTTTTAATCTATTCCAAAAGTCGCTACATCATGCACGTACATTAGCGTCTGCTTATTTCTAAATAAATAAATTTAAAAAATGCAATCAATGATTAATTAGTCGTATTTTAACGATATTTATCTTAGCCCCCTTATTACCTAACTAGAAAAGCAAAGCGATAGCGAAAATTGTACAAAAATCACTGATTGCTTGTCAAATTCGTATTACGTAAAATGAATTTCAAATTTTCGAATATTAGTACAATTTTCGCTATCGCTTTGCTTCGGCTATGCTATTGCTTTTACTTAATCAGGGGGTCGGAAACTGTTCTTATCGGAATAATATTACGAAAGTATGTACATGTTTGGAAAAAGGAATGTTATTCGGGTAAGAGCATGCCGTAAACAACTATTTAAATTGTGTCTTACTAACATAGATCTTAAGTGGTGTTTTTTGTACCTACTAACAAATGGCTTGTAATATTCTTTCCGAAAATAAATGAAATTATTATTATATTATAGCTCGTATAACAAGTTCCAATCTATGAACAAAGCCAAAATTTAACTTAGGGTAGATTTTTCAATATGGTCAGATAACCTATTTGAAGATATTTGAAGTTGATGATGTGTCTCTATTGATTGAGTTAAAAAAAAAACAGCATTAACTTTATCCTTCAGATAAGCTATGGGTCTTTCGTCGGTTGACACCACGAGCCGATGACACCGTGGTGTCAACTGCACAAGGACCTTTTTTGAATTGCGCGATGGACACCGTGATGTCGAATCGATCAATCGACCAATAAGTACGACACACCGACGAGTGACACCGTTGAAATTTCTAGCCGTATGAGGCTGATTTACTTAAATCAACCTCATACAACAAGAAATTTCAACTGATTTTATATTTATAAGTACGTTAGTTATTTCCGGTTAAAGCGGTGATAGCCCAGTGGTTAAGACGTGCACCTTCCAAGCAGGAGGCGTAAGTTCGATCCCAGTCACGGGCCTGTACCAATGAATTTATTTCATGTACAGATTTTAATGTTGCAAAATTGTCACTTAGCTCGTGCCTCGGAAAGCACGTAAAACGTTGGTCCTGCGCCTGATCTCTCCCCGGTCGTGTCGGCTTTCCGTCCCATCGGACTATGAGAGATCATCAGCTGTTATTTCCTTCAGTGGGGTAAGCACGAACCTTTTTACGCGGCGTAACGCTAGCGACTCGCTAGCAAAATCTATGTGATTTGACAGTTTGACGCTAGGTCTACGGACTATCGATAGGTTCGTTACGATCGAGTAAAAATTAGTCCGCTGTCAACCGAATTTATCCTAAGTACCTAACTATTAATTTTATTTTAATGACCTATTAATATAATAACTGTTTATTAGAGAACAGTTTTATTAATTAAATTGCGGTTATGTGTGTGTCATACGTTGATTTTAAAATAGGACTAGAATTTTATCATTAACATATTACTAACACTGTTATGTGGCTCCTGGTGGTCAAAATTCTGCCATATTAGGATACAATGATGTTTTCTTCACGTGTCTTTATGGACAGTAAGCCTAACTTTGCTTGTTAAAGCAGCAAACATTCAGCATGGTGCATCTATACAGGTGATTTTTGGTCGTCAAAGTTCCCGAAAACTACGGAATCTCCTCATCACCACGATCATTTTTCCCCATGGAAGCATACCTGGGAAGTGTCTGGTTTCCAAAATATTAGGGTCCAATGTTGAGTAAATAGACTGCGTTTTTCTGCATAAATGCATATTGACGCATGTAGCAAGATTTTTTCACGAGAAATAGTTAATATCTGTCTATGAAAAAACTAGCATAAATACTGGACACTGAATTTCCCGAACAAGTAATTTAAAAAAAAATTAGATCGTTTCCCAGCATTTTTTTTTTGGCATAAACTTACTTTATTTGTTGTATAAAGTACGTACCCTTCGCTAAGGGTGGCAACGAACAAACACCCCGTATACAGAGTGTAATAGAAGAGGTATATTATATTATGCTATGAAAGTACCCCATTGTAGAGAGGTTATACAAAAAAATTGAGTCTCGTGATCACATGTTGATTTTCAAGATTGTATGAACGTTTCTGAGTTGTTAGGGAATTGTCCATACTATCGGGAAAAATAAAGACGCGATTTCTTGTCCCACGAGGGTAATAATTTTTGTAAGATTCTTCAATAAATTAAATATTTGCATGTGACATTTGCATGTGACATTTTTTTGGCGAAACATGTCTCTGATCTAATAATGTAAAAATAACTTTATTGTAAGTACCTTGTTTTGAGTAAATAAATAAATAAAGTTATTTTTACAATTATTTTAAGAATTAAACATGTCTCTGATCTAGTAATGTAAGTTAGTACGTGGTAAGTGAGCACTTAAATGACGTATCTCCACGTCATACACTCTCACTAGCCCCGAAACACATAAACGTAATCGAAAGTGAGCGCATAGAAAACGAAAGTAACGCTTTCGATTCCATTTTACGTCAGTAAAACTAGTGACAAATTTCGATAACGCGGCGCCAGTATCGTTCCTTTCACTCTCGTAAAACCTGAAAATTATGTTAGTTCTAGTTTTCGTCGTGCGACTTTAGTGCAAGTGCGTGCTTTCGGCTTTAGGCATAAGATGTTGTGTGACGTGAACATACGTCACTAGACATTAGATTGTCTTGTGACGTTAAAATACGTCACAACACAATGACGTACAGACTAGATGAAATGAGTCTTTATACGCAAGAACGCCGTTTTGATCGTAATCATGACATAAGTATCCTATCCTATTTCATGTATTTAATCATGGAGACAGGCTCATTGAAAAACGATAACCATACTGGCTTATCGCCTTACCTGCGTCTATCAGAATGGAAACACATTAAAACAAATTAAAAAAATCACTACACTCCTATCTGCTTAACAGTATATAAACTCAAATGCTTGTCATTATTTATTAAACTCAAATTCTTAGCCTTTTATACTTTAGAATAATTATTTAATAATTAGTTAACTATCGTACTTTAATATACTTATATAGAATAATTGTCGTCCGTTTCACAGAATAGTTCCTAAGCCTGATTTCAGAACTAACATTTTTTGTATGCAGTAATTCAAAGAATGCGGTCATCCACATAGTAACGGGCGCCATCTTCCATGGAAGCTATACGGTGAAACGCACTCTAGTACATTTAGTATTTAATATTAATCACGGATCCCACAGTCAAACGGCGCAAGCAGTTTTGTGGGACGTTGTACCTAATTTTAAGTTCTAGAATATTTAAAGAATAATAAATAAATAAATAACAATAAATCATCATCATCATCATATGATCACGCCTTTATCCCTTACGGGGTAGGCAGAGCACCAAGGGCCGATAGGAAGGTACTTAATAGTTAAGGTATAGAAGATCCGAACATCGCTAACGCTCGTAAAATGTGTATCTTGTGACCCGCGAAACTGAGAATTTATCACAAATAAGTGTTGTCTGTTTCCCAGAATAGTTCCTATGCCTGATTTCGAAACTCACATTTTTTGTATGCAGTGAAACAGTCACTAGCGCCATCATCCATCGGAACCATACGGTGAAAAGCACTCTAGTGTTCAAGAGTGAAATTGTTAAACTGATGTCCATGCGACGTTCGTTAAGTTCGACGTAAGTATAGATACTATACTAGTCAATACCATAATGAAGTACATATTTATGTAAGAAATAAAAAAAAACTCGTCCCATTAGGTAGTACCTACGAGATTAAAAAAAAAAACATTATTATACCTACCAACTCGTACGTGCAAAGTAAACCATCCATGAGTCACTTTGACGCTTCATAGTGGCTAACCGCTATAATCATCACGAGTACTATGTGATGGCCTTAAAATAAGAGCGAATAATATTGTTAAGCACGTACGAGGCAAAATGTAAAACTGATACTGCAGGACTCCAATATAATTATAATCAGTGAATGTAATACATCCTAATAATATTATAAACGCGAAAGTTTGTGAGGATATAGTATATACTAGTGGACGCCCGCGACTCCGTCCGCGTGGACTACAAAAAAAATCGAAATTATGCGGGATAAAAACATTTTCAAGTGGGATATGTCAAGTGGGACCTGTCACTAAATATTCCTGAAAACTGCATCGAAATCGGTTTAGCCGTTTCTGAGATTAGCTTGCACAAACGCACAGACAAACCGACAAACAGACAAAAATTCCAAAAATCATTCTTTTGGGTATTATTGCGTTGATAAAGGTCTCCTATAATATTTTTTCTCATATATCTTCCATGTACAGACTCATAAAAAGAAGCAGACTTTGCAAGCAAAAAAAACCGCATTAAAATCGGATCATCCTTTTGGGAGCTACGATGCCACAGACACACATTTACACACACAGAGAGAGACACGTCAAACTTATAACACCCGTCGTTTTTGCGTCGGGGGTTAAAAAACAGAACTTATTAGTAGGTAGCTACGTCACCATGAAAATAAGTCTAACGTCACTTATACCTTACAAGTATGAGGATTCGACGGGAAAAGCTGGAAGGGAGCGGGTGTTATTTTCTTGTGAAAATCAAAAATTATTTGTAAATGGCTTGCATGTGTCCGTAAAGTGATGTTTTCTGGTAGATAAGTATATTTTGTTTACTTTTGATGGGAACACGCACACGCACTAGGTGCATGGTTTTATATGCAGGTAAGCTAAGTAAAACTTTAGTCGGAATACGATCTCTTCATGGGCTCATGTAAGTTGTTTCTGAAATTCTTTTTGATATTTTACACCAATTCTTGAGGATTTTCCCGACGTTTCCATTCATCATCATCAATATCATCCACCATAAATTCAGAAATCATTTACTTTACTAAAGACAATGGCTGTATGGGCTTAGTTCCCCTTGCCTTTCCTTCGAGATAAACTAAACAAAAAAAAAATTACAAGTATGAGTGTGCTAATATTTACTAACACTACTTCTTTAAACTATCTTAAAACTTACCTATATTCATCAATAGGCAGTGCAACTAAATCTTCATCGTATACTTGGAAGCGCTGCTTCAGTTTTTCGTCACGTTTCTGCAAAGTTTCCATAGATGGCGTTCGGAAGCTCCTGCCGTAGACTGGATGGATGTTGGCTCTTAGCTCTGTTGTTGAAATATCGTCATCATTTCCTGCCCTTATCCCATTATTTTATGAGGTCGGCACAATATGGTTTTTTTCTCATATTGCAAAGCGTTTGTTTTACGACCGACCGACGTCAACCTTGCTTCGGTAGCTAAATGACAATTTTAGTTTAAAAATCCGTATATAAAATATATTCAGTTCAGTGGTACAGGCCCGTGACTGAAGGGCGCACGTCTTAGCTATTGGGTATGTGTAGTCAAAATAGGCACCTATGTAAATAGAGTTACTAGATGACAGGGATTATACTGGCATGTCTGTGAGTAAAGTAAGGGCAAATTGGACATTGCAATTTATTATTATTATTATTATAAACATGTTTTAAGAAATGAAAAAATTCTTCACCCGAGTGGGACTCGAACCCACGACCTCTTGCATTCCGTGCAGAGCTCTCACCAACTGAGCTACTGGGTCAATAATAATATTATTATTATGATTCAATTTGAATACGTTAGCGTTAACGTTATCTATTTATCATGAAGTACTGTTGTTCTCACTATTGTAACATCACGTCATCATGCTATTACATGATTGGTTGGCTGCTTTACGCGAACGAGTTCGAATTTTATACTCAAAGTGCACATAATTTTCTGAATAGTTTACCTGAAATATCTGCTGAATCATCCAAAGGCAGATCGTTTTCTAAAACTCCATCTGTAAAAAAACATAGTTAAATGGGTAAGGGTGTACTTCAGTGGGAAGACCTTGATTAGATCAGCCTATTCATAATGTATAAAAGAGGAGGTGGGACTATGCACTGAGTCGTGTGGCAATCGTGAGGCCATGACGTCATGATAGGGGCGGAGCTTCAGCGTCAGTGTAACGCAGTAGCTGTAACCACACGCTTGTGCTCCGAAATGTAACCGCATTAAAATTACTAAAACGTAGTATAATATTGCCATCTAGCGATGAGTAATTGCACTAGTAAAACAATCTTGACCATATTGATAATAGTGGACGCCCGCGACTCCGTCCGCGTGGACTACAGAAAAAACAAAATGTCGAAATTATTCGGAATAAAAACATTTTCCCGGGATAAAAAGTAGCCTATATGTTAAGTGGGACCTGTCACAATATATTCCTGAAAACTGCATCGAAATCGGTTTAGCCGTTTCTGAGATTAACGTGCACAAAACACGCAGACAAACAGACAAAAATTCCAAAAATCATTCTTTTGGGTATTATTGCGTTGATAAAGGTCTCCTATAATATTTTTTCTCATATATCTTCCATGTACAGACAGCGATCCGTTAGATTTTTATTATTATGTATAGATGAGCAAGTAGTTTGAATAGTCACTACAAGGTGGTTTCTATGTAAATGGGCAGGGCTACAGTGTTCAATGCTCCCCCCGTCCCATAGTTCACCCCCGCTCCGCGGCACACTATTTTTGTATGAAAATATACTTAGCCCCTACTCCTCTTTTATTTCTTCTCCATGGATCAGCCATACAATACTGCTAATTTAATCTAGCTGAAAACGCGGCCGAAACGGGAAGATGGCATGAGAGTAAGTATAGGTATTAATACTTCAGTGGCAAACCCTTTTGACAAGCCCCACGATTCAGCAAATTTAACCAAGCTGAAAACGCAACCGAAACGGGAAGATGGCATAAGAGTATTATTAATCTAAATATTATAAACGCGAAAGTTTGTGAGTATGGATGGATGGATGTTTGTTAATCTTTCACGTAAAAACTGCTGGAGCGATTTTAATAAAATTTGGTATGGAGTTAGCGAAACCCAGGATGAACACATAGGCAACTTTTATCCCGGGAAAATATTATTATCCCGGATAATTTCGACATTTTGTTATTTCTGCAGTCCACGCGGACGAAGTCGCGGGCGTTCACTAGTTATTAATCTAAGAAACGATTTTCATACCCGCGCTGAATCGACCCAGTGAATCGATATTTCACGGTTAATAAACTTATTTTTGATTGCACACAAACATTTTATTCCGGGAAAAGAGTTTACAATGATAATGTACAACGGCGTGATAGAAATCTCCTCCAACAAATGGCATAACAACAGGAGCAAATACAAACTTTTTGGTGATTGATTTTAGACTTACATTTTTCTGGGAATCAATTCATCATACTCTGGAATTCACTATCAATTTTAACCTGTTAATACATACCCACATCATCTAAAGTAGAATCCTTTAGTAACGTTGGTGCTCGAATCACTTTATGCGACATTTCTTCAAACGTTCTGTCGTAAATTGGTTCTGAAATAGCAGTCATACAAATATTTCAGTCACAGTTACCAATGAAGTCCCACGCGGTAAGGGGTGAGCCTACCAACCCACAAATACCACAAATATACCTACCTGTAACGAATCCAAAGGGACATTTTACCAAGTCACCATCATCAAGATCTGTGGGGCGCGGGGGACGGAGTGCAACCGGGCCCTCGCGGAACACTACCGATCACTCACCGTTCGTCAGAAACAGTTGGCGGATAGCCATTTTTTACTATTGTAAATCTTAGCTTAAAATATATACAATCTCAATCTATCAGCGGCCTTCTTCATTCCACATCCATAATCAGCTCAACACATTCTAAATAGGTATTATCATAAATATGTTAGATGTAAACTTTAGACATACCTACCGTTGATTTTCGTTCCCGTGGTAATTTAGAAAAATCATTACTTATCGGGTTACTGTGCCATACCATAGAGGACTATGGCCATACAAAGAAAACTACTGAAAATAATCTAATTTTGAAAATAGAAATGTACCTATTGTGTGTTACTAACAACTTGGTATGACAAAAGAGCTAAATGGATGTAAGTGAAATTTGATTGTTAGATAGTGGCACGTCCATGTTCTCACATACCACATGAAGGCATGGGAAGATGTTATTAGCAAGATTATACAAAAAATTAATGTAAAAAGTAGAATTATTACTAAAGTTTCCCATCAATTTACCATTATACAGCGTGTAACAAAAAGGGTATGTTAAGCAAAAAGCTATATAAATAGCCCACTGTAGAGAACCTATTCACAAAATTTGAGACCCGAAATCACATGTTTATTTTTCCCGATAGTATGGAGAATTTTTAAATATCTCAGGAATTTTCATACAATCTTGAAAAATAAAAATGTGATTTCGAGTCTCAAATTTTGGAAATAGGTTCTCTATAGTGGGCTATTTTCATAGCTTTTCGCTTAACATATCCTTTCTGTTACACCCTGTAGAGGTAGGTACTTACAACAAAATATAATTTGCAAACGTAATTACATAAGCTAACAAAAAATATGCACAAAAACATAACATTATTATTCACTAAGATTCTGAACAATAAGGTACTTTAGTATATATACATATAATCACGCCTATATCCCTTAAGGGGTAGGCAGAGCACCGAGGGCCGATAGAACCACATGGTGCCACTTCTGACCCATTTTGAGGGTATAGTTGATTATACAGAGTATAACAGAAGGGGCGTTGGGCTAAATGCTCTAAAAATAGCCCAATAACTATAAAAAGTACTGTTTATTTTTAAAGAGGTTTTCGTAAACAACTCGTGAATACGAGAATCTTGGAAAAATAAATATTGTAATTTCAAGTCTTAAATTTTGTGGATAGGTTCTTTACAGTGGGCTTTTTTCACAGAATTTCGTTTAATATACTACTTTTTTTACACCCTGTATTAAACAAACGTTTCTGCAAATAAAATATACTTTCAAGGCTCTTCGCATATTATTGGCATCGACAAGGAAAAGTATTTTTAGGTAGCATCATTAACATCAAGGCTCAATGTGGGACTTAATACGATAACTGGATAAAACTGGTGTGTAAATTGCACACTTCTGCCCAATCTCTTGGGGGGATAATGGGTGTGACTATTGTATGTAGGTATCAGTGTCAAGGCAATAAAGTTTAAATTTCCATGACATACGTTTGTAGCAGACACGATAGTATGGTAGTAGCAAAAATACAGCTTCACTTTTAATTTCTATTAACCATGACTGAATATATTCTATTTGCCCCATAAATCCTTTTCCTAGCCGATGCCGATATTAAGCACCAGCCCTTACTTATCTCATCCTGATATTGTTCCCAAATCCTGTTAACCCGTTGAATCGAAGTGTCACTAAGCGTTGCCTGCAACGGTTCATTAAGGGTACTCTTTAGCTTGTCCAAAACCGCTTTATCATATATCGGATTGCCATTTTTATCTATTCTCTTCATATTGTACAACCATAATAATGCTTTTGTTGCTGCTTTGGTGGCCGCTTGGCGTTTTGATAGTGATGTACTGCAATTTATACAAATATTTTAAATATTTAGAAGCAAATAGTTCTAACTGATGAATGATTTTAATGGCTCATTGCTTAAGAGAACACCCTCAAGTTTCTTAGTAGACTCTTACGACATGCACGGAAGGAGATGCAGCTGATGTATTCCAGTGAAGCCTGCATCAGCACAGTGATAGCATATACATACATGTATGTATATGGCAATAGTGGCAACAAAAAAACACCTGTATACATAGGCAGTTATTTAGCAGCCACAGTAGTATAACAATCATCATCATCATCAGCCTATTGCAGTCCACTGCTGGACATAGGCCTCCCCCAGGGCACGCCACAAGACTGTCATGGGGGGTATTTGCCCATAGTCACCACACTGGGCAGGCGGGTTGGTGACTGCAGTTTGTATTACCAAGTACCAATTTGTACAAGACCCAAACTAAGATCCTGGAGATCTTGTGTTGTGGGTACTTAGTAACAGTATATATTAAAATTTTCACATTTATATTAATAAAGAAACATCAATGACTCCATGGCATGGTAATACTATATGAATCAATAAGTACAGTACCTTTCAAACTTCTGCTTCTCAGGCCAAACAAACAAGTAGCTACACGTCCAGTCATTCTGCACTGCTTCTCTTTCCCTTCTCTTCTTCTTGCTCCCTTTCGGAGCTATGGTGCACTGCTTGAAGTGGACATCAAATATCTTATCTGGAGTTTTGGAGGACAAGTTGGAAAGTGTCGATCGGGGGGAGGGAAAGAGGTTGAGGATTTTTTTCTCATCTAAAACAAGGGTATTGTGTTTATTTATTCCAATATTTTATAAATAACTAATTGAAAATATATGCAAGTATGAAACTTCTAACCTAACTAGCTGGTTTCTTGCAACTTCTTTGAGAAGTCAGCTTTTAGAATAGGCATGTAGTTAGGTATTTCATACATAAATTCCTTCCTAGAATCACTCAATCATCATCATCAGCCTATTGCAGTCCACTGCTGGATGTAGGCCTCCCCCTGGGGCATGCCACCAGACTGCCATGGGGGGTATTTGCCATAGTCACCACGCTGGGCAGGCGGGTTGGTGACAGCAGTTTGTATTTTGGACTATGTTATCAACACGGGAGGTGCTGCTGCCCACTTCCCGGAAACCCTTAATCGCCTCGTGCGATACCCATGGACAGACATGGGGTGTTACAAACTCTACTCTGCTGGCACCATGCGGCACACAGTATGTGTAGGACCTTCTTTAAATATGATACATAATTTTTTAAAAGTTAAATATGAAATTTAAATTTACCTTCTTTTTCTATTTCACCTAACTTTTCAATATATTTATCTATAGCTCCGTTAGAAAATCTTCTAATTCTCAACCCATTTATATTATGATAATCTTGCCTTTGTTTTTCTAATGTTTTGTAAAGATTTATTTGCCATTTTGTCTGGGATATACCTGAAAAAAAAAGGAGGTGTTATAATAGAGAATTACAGGCGTGGAATACTAATTTTCCTGCATCTACTTTTGCATGTTGTGTGCAACTAAATAAGGAACTCATGGGCATTCTCTCAGGTGAAGAGCTACTGCTATATTAATAAAACTGCAAGCACATAAAGGAAATCCCTGTCACATTTTTGAAAATAATTACGTGGAGGTTGTTGAGGGTATATTTGACCCCATTGTAAATTTGAATTTTAATTATTTTTTTACACAAAATTGAAGATATTTATGTCAGTTGGATATTATTCTCAGGATTTTGATTAAAAAAAACAACATGATGAAAACAAAATATGGTTTTTATATTAATTTTAGCAAAGGTCTATAAATAGAGAATTACAGGCGTGGAATACTAAGTGTTTCCTGGCAGTCTTCGAAAACGTTGCCTGTCTTCCGATGTCGAGCATAAGGACACACTTGGCACCTTTTTCGCACACCTGGAACCCTGTTCTTGTGCAGGTTCTCCACTGAATTCTCTGATTTTTTTACGTAGCTGCCTCGGCAATTTAATTTCTTTCCGGGCCCTCAAGTGTTCAGTAACAAGGGCATTCTCTCAGGTGAAGAGCTACGTCGCTGGCAGGGTCATATTTACCCTTTTTGATAAAACTGCAAGCACATAAAGGAAATCCCTCAGTCACATTAAGCATAGTGGGGAAGTTTACCTATGACTTAATATTCTATTGTTTTTAATAATTAAAATTTATTATGTGCATGATAACCATAAATTATGTACTTAATATATATGTAACTAATTAACAGCTACACTTAGACAGCATTATTTTTATAGATAGGTACCTAAATTAACTAAGTACAGGTGAATTTTATAGGTTATAAAATAAAACTAAAATTTACCAGAGTAATTTCTAAGTCGTGTAGCACTTTTCAACGTAGATTCCAAAACATATTGCCGTCTCCAAAACTCAACTCGTGAGAAATTACATAATTTTCTTAGCAACATTATTATGTACCTATACTAGGATTTCTGTACCAAGTAAGGTTATGTTTTTATACACAAAAATGATGCAATATTATTCACCGTTGATTAAACACATCTTTCAGATTTCGAAATTGTTATGTTAAAACACATAATCTAAGGTAGTTTATTTTAATTAGAAAGGGAAATCCAGAGAAAATTGTCTTAATAAAAATCAAAACATTGCGGGTTATTAGGTATGTTTCCAATGCAAAATATATTATATTGTTTTTATTAGTTGTTGACAGCAACAGAGAAAAAGCATACAAGTTGTGCGAGTGTGACAGAGATACCATTTTGTTTAAAAGAAATATATTTACAAACATAGTAATATAAAAGGTACCTAAAATTCTCTGGCAAAGGATAGCAATTGCACAGACAGCCAAAATAATATAACTTTAGAAAGGATAAAATCACTAAAATTAGGCGCAATCCCAGTCACCTTGTCTATGAGTCATCCCCATAGAAATGTAATCCCACTACCCTCAAAGACTTTGTATATCGTACGTATGTGTCTGTCACGCCCACCATCCCTGAGGCTGTGCTACGCGGGCCAAAGTGTGTAAATTACACCACGTTTCCTACTAGTTAGCCTATTAGGTACCTATGTCCCACTTGGTGAGAAGTGAGCCTGCCGCTACCTTCTTTTCGGCCATAAATAAAACAATAGTCAAGGGTGGTAGATAGGTAACAAAATGCAGAAGCATGATTTCGTGTTATTCTTTGTAGGTAGGTAATGTACCTCAATCAAGAAAATTGCTTAAATCTCATCATCATCTATTCTTAACACGGTGCACAATGATAATAGGACCTAGGCTAACAAAATGCGTGAAAGTCTTTAAAATCGCGGACACATACGGGTACCAGGTTTAAAAACTGGACCGTCGAAAAGGTCTATATCATGTACCTTTATTAAAAAACTTTGTCTTAGAAACAAAAATGTGGTGTAAATATTTCACTTATATAGTAGCTCGGTTATATTGAGTTCGTGTCGGGGTCAAGCGGGGGGGCGGGGGAGGGTACGATAACTCGAAACCGGCGCTCGCGCTTGTTTCTATCAGTGTAACTCGTGACTCCGACTTTAAGCGTGGTGATTCTTTCGTGTGTTTGCAAGTTTATTTGAACCGATTGATTTATACAAAAATAAGTGTAATTTCAGTATTTATATCATCTAATATTATAAAGCTGAAGAGTTTGTTTGTTTGTTTGTTTGAACGCGCTAATTAACACTGGTCGATTTGAAAAATTCTTTCAGTGTTTAGCCCATTTACAATGATAATGGCTTCGAGGTACAACGCCCCCTCACGCGGACAGTCGTTGTCTGTGCTCTATTGTACCTGCTTTTTTTATTAAAATACTTAAAACAGCGTCCATGTTTTCATTTCAATCTTTTACTTTAAAAGATTCGCTAACATAACGTTTCACGTTAAAACCAACGGCCGTGTGCCCCGACACAGCCCCACCCGCTTTTTAGTTGCAGTTTTGATGACGAACCTCTATTGATTCGGTTTAGATAATACCTATAATGTTAGGTAGGTACTTTGTCTATGGCGCCTCTTCTCCTAATAATCCTATACATAGATATAATAAAATTGTAACGGATCGATGTTTGTGCACGCTAATCTCAGAAACGGCTGGACCGATTTCGATGCAGTTTTCAGGAATATATTGTGACAGGTCCCACTTAACATATTTTTATCCCGGGGAAATGTTTTTATCCCGGATAATATCGACATTTTATTTTTTCCGCAGTCCACGCGGACGGAGTCGCGGGCGTCTACTAGTATATACCTATATCTTTACCATTTAGGCGCCCTCTAGGATTTGGCGCCTGGAGCGACTGCTCCGTTCGCCGTATGGGCGGGCCGGCCCTGCCTAGCTCCAAGTAGCTATCTAGATATTTGGAGAATGTTGTTCAATGATACAATGAGGAATATCCTCTATTGTGATACATAGGTACCTACTCCTTGTATCATAGGTGTGTTAATATATGATACACAAGCCTGGGTATGACGTCATACCTCATCACATCCACAGAGACACGCGTACAAAAGAGTAGGTAGGTAGGTACCTATCTAGGTACCTAATAAAATTTGTCCTACCTATAAGCTCTTCAACCTATTGGCGATAATTGGCATAGGTACACTTACGTACCTACCTAAATAATTGAATAAAACGGGCAATGAAACTCATTGGAGACGAAACCTTAGAAAATTCGAAATTCCAGGACCTGACCCACCGCCGTAAAATTGGCTGCCTTGACAGTGTTTTACAGGATACACTTTGGAGAGTGTGCATGGGAAGTGTCATTTTAGTTTAGTCATTTTACTTCTGCATCTACTATTTTCCTTTGTATTTATCACTAGGTTAGGTATATCTACCTATCGACCTTAAAGCTAATGTAGATGTAGGTACCTAGATATTCTATAAAAAACAACAAAATTGTTTTTTGCATAAAGTAATTCATAAGATGTCTCGTTGGACTCGTTTTTTGCAGACTACATTATTGTATTATACTGTGTTGATGCGGGGCTCCATTACAATAGCTGCATCTCCTTGCGTGCATGTTGTAAGGATCTAAGGAGCTCTTGCATTCTGTCAGACGATAAGCACTGATCATTTACATCTGTAGGTACCCACCTTCTGGTATACTTACTATAGGTACTCTTTGGTGCCCACTATGTGCCCTCTATGTGCCCACTATGTTAAACGAAGTCGTGGAATCTCTTTTATGATCCTGTCTACAGTTCTAGCTACCTACTATTACGAAAATACAGTAGTGTGCAATTATGTAGGTAAGTATGAAGCAAAATAAATGTTGGTATAGTTCAAAGATTTTTAATAAATAAACAATAAATAACAACATGTAAAAACCTTAAATTAACTTTACTTAAATCTATCTATATATCTATACATATAATATAAATGTAACGGGTCGCTGTCTGTACATGGAAGATAGCAGCCGCCCACGACTTCGTCCGCGTGAGGGGGCGTTGTAACCGTGCGAAGCCGGGCAGGTTGTTGTATAGACTGTAGCCTTCCTTGGTAAATGGGCTATCTAACATTGAAAGAATTTTTCAAATCAGACCAGTAGTTCCTGAGATTAGCGCGTTCAAACAAACAAGTTTTTTTGTTTGTTTAAGAAGATATATGAGAAATAATATTATAGGAAACCTTTATCAACGCAATAGTTAGTACCCAAAATAATATATGATTTTTGTCTGTTTGTCGGTTTGTCTGTGCGTTTGTGCACGCTAATCTCAGAAACGGCTGAACCGATTTCGATGCAGTTTTCAGGACTTTTTATCTAAGGAAAATGTTTAATATCCTCAATTCCTCACATTAGTGTAAATCAAGCGCAGCTTAGTCTTATCTGCGAGGTAAGCATGAACTTTTAAGCTCTATCGTCACGCAAGTAACATCTATTCTGACGATAGCGTTACGGACTGCCATCGAGAGATTCATGCTTGCTCTACTGTTGTTTAACATTAAGATGGATACTGACCGATCTTACACGGTGTAATTTTACATTTGAAACGAACAATTTACGATACTAATCTATAAAATCTATAACTCTATGAATGTAACAAGTTACACAGAGAGCATACTCGTATTCATGCAGTCAGTGCGTAGACTGCGTAGTGTTACAGCGAAACGAGCGTGCAACGAGCCTCTTTTACATAGATTTTATTTTGGTACACTAACATTGTAATTACTAATTTATCTTAAATGGTTGGCTGGAAGAAATACCTGTTAGAGATAAGCTCGCCTTTGTACATTGTCTTCTAAAATATTGTACCTTGTGTGTTTCTTTTCTCTGTACAATAAATAATTAATTAATTGTACGTAGTTAATGTACCATTACACCATGTAACATCGGTCAGTACCTTACAGCTTAAGGGTTGTACTTTTAAGTAACATTACTCAACGCTATGACAAACCTGTATACTAAACAGTTTGCAAAAACTAATAGACCTTCAACATTCTATAAAAAAGAGGGTCCTATTTAATACTGACTCAGTCAATATCAAAAGCTTAATACCATAGAGGAATAAAATGTAGACATAGAGTGCTAATGTCATACTAACAGTTTCGATGCACCATTAGACTTTTCGGTGCCTCACAATTCCAGTCCTTGACACTTAGATTGCATTACTATACATTACACCAGTGGTTTCCAAAGTGGTCCAGGTGGACCCCCAGGGGTCCACAGGAGACTCGATGGAGGTCTACATTGGCGTGAAAAATTGGGGGTTTCCAATTAATTCGAATGTGGTGTAGGCCTGTATGGGGTCCACCAGAACCAGTTAGCTATTGAAAGGGGTCTATGAGAAAATAAAGTTTGGGAACCCCTACATTACACTAATAGAATCTAGTGTCTAATGGTATCGAAACAGTATGACATTAGCACTCTATGACATCTTATTCCTCTATGGTTATACTGCAATAGTTTAGACTGCCTTTCCACCAGAGATGATACATTACTATGGATGTGTGTGATATCCACTATTAATCTTATTTATAGCACATACACAAAACTACTATTATTTAATATTCATTGGTCCATGATGTCAATGAATTTGATTGGTGGATATCAAATTCTGGTGATAAGGCAGCCTTAACCACTCATAACTATGCCTCTAGTACAGCATTAGGTACGCTGCAAGGCTCTAATAATATGACGGTCCTTAAAATAAACTAGGAATCGAATACACGCCTGAGAAGACAACTGTCATGGACTTTTTCTCCATAAGGAAGTATAGGAAGGGTCGATTAGCATAGAATTTTGGAGGCGTAATCCTATCGGAAAAGTCTGCGGAGCTCGCGGCTGAAGCCACTGTACCAGATTCAGTCACTTCAATATCGCATTTATGCACAACACTAGACACAAACAACTTGTTATTAGATATTAGAGAGAAGTCCGCACTTTGCGGGTCAAACATTTCGTTTATACCCATTGCATTCAACGGCCTATTTAGAACTAAATTGGTACTAATCTTGAATCTTGGCAGCTTTATTTCGACTTCACTAGGTCCGAACTCCATTTCGTCTTGGTTGAACCTGTCGTAAATATTTTTGAAGTTGTAAAACTCGAACGATTTGTACATGTCGCTAACTTTCACATTCGCGTAAGGCAATATTAGCAGCATTGCGTATTTGCCATCCGATCCATATGGTAATTCGATCACGTAAGATTCCAACTCGCGGATGTTTGAAAACGGCACTATTCGACTCTGGTACATCATGTTCACTTTTCCGATCTGTTCGAGACGCTCGTTATAGAAGTCCTCCTCGACCGTATCAGTTTTGTTAAAAGGAAACTTCCACAATCCTTTGAAAGATATAACATTTGTTAATATCATCCTTGAGTTTATGAAGTCATCTGATCGTAAAACATTCGCAACATTAGCGCCAAGTGTAGTTATTTGTTTGTTTGCTGCATCAGACGCTTTTTGCGGGTCCGAGAAATCCAATACCTGTACATGTGCATCAAAATCACTGACTATTCTCGATTTAAAATTGTCGAGGACTTCAAAAGTGTTATCCAAAAATAGGAAATTGTTACTCGTCAATGACACTTCCGGGGTTTTCGGTTTGAGCACTATATTCGTAAGGTCTCTATATCCGACGGCCAGCTGTTTATTATTTTTGGGCAGCAGAGCAGTTTTGGTGATCTCTTTGTAAGTATTACCACTGGCGCCAAGCGAGATTCCCGTTAGTAGAGTCCACACACCGAAAGGAGCGATCACAACATGTCCCTCAGCTTCCAACTGTGTATAATAGAGTAGTTCTATACTAAAGTTTCTTGGTCTGTCTTCGAAATTCGCTGCGTACGCGAACGTAATGAACAACAAAGTGAAAACTAATGGCAGCATGGTCGAGCGTGCGGTCCGACCGGTTCCAAGGCGATTACTGAATGATGTTATCACCGAGCCAGTGTAGGTACGGAATGACTAATGTAGCTTGAAACGTCTCTTATAGGACGAGGCATACATATAGGTCTCACGTCGTGTGGTGAATTGATATGGTTCCGTAAAGATAAATAGGTAAGCCTGGATAATATGAAACATAATAATGGTCTTATTGTATCAGTTGTTGACAGTTTGTGGTTATTGATATACTTACTTTTAACTCTGGATATCAAATTCTTGGATTATTATTATGAATGTTTTCGTAAAGATCATTAGCTAAATTGGTTGGAAGGTCTAAAAGATTAAACTCTACCTACAGCAAAATATAATTAAATTTTAATTACTTTGGTAACTTTTGAGGCAATGAGGTCATTGAGACATTTTTTAGATTAGGTCTTGTAATTAACTTAATAAAGCCCTTAGGCCTGACTTCACATAGTCTAGACTACCTGCAGTCACAACTCTAACTGTACAATGATAGACGAACCTGACTGCAATCACAACCCTCAATGCAATCATAGCTTTTGTTACTTGGATGGAACTGGTCAAAGTTCAAGAAACGGCTGCGTGATTGATTGAAAAGATAGCCTATCTAGAATACAGTTGATGTGTCTCTATTGATTAATTTTTGGAGAAAGACAGCATCAAAATAATTTATCGTTCAGATAGGCTATCTGAATATTGGAAAAATCGGCCCCAAGTATCTATGAAATTTTAGCGATTATTTCGTCTGGTCGCAATTTGCAAAATAAGGGGCTTCACTTAATCGAAATTGCTACGGAACCATGTTCAGTCAGTGGTACACATGTGGGGAAATACGACTCCAAAATACCTACGTAATGATTATTTAACTGGTGCATTGTCAGCGGCGTCGTCCTTTTTTAAAAAAAGATAAAACCAAAAATTACCCTTTTTTGAGCTGCAGGACGTGGAAATTTATTGAATGAAATGGAAATGATCCATAGAAAGAAAAGAAAGAACGAACGAACTCAAGAAAGAAAGCTTATTTTACATAAATAAATTGTTAACTTCTTAATACTGAAGGGCTGTATGTGATTGAGTAGGTCCAGGGTAGGTTTAAATGCGAATTTGGACCCAGTAAGTGCTGCGGTAGGTCCCACTCCCAGCCAAGTAGGATAAAGTGCCAAGGGGTCACTATGTTGAACTTTTACCTGTCTATTGAGCGATTGCTAGAACTGCAAGGAGATCGTACAGTCACGTTTAGTATCGGGGACCGATGTAAATAACCTGAAACTTAGAAGTTGTGTTCTTTGTATGACGTGGGCGTCCGCTAGCAAAGGATCTCCCATAATATCCAAGGGAACGTAAATTAATTGTAAAGTTTACATGACCAAAGTTGTGGGCGCACTCTGGTCCACATAAGGTTTGGGAGTTCGTACAACCGAGCTTCGGATGAATGAAAACAAGGCGGAAACGCATTGTGTATTCTGAATTTTCCATTTGATTGTAACAACGCTGCAACGGATCTTCGGTTCGATGATAATGAATTCTGCAGATAAGTAGTAAGTACTCGTACTAAACAAATTAGGATAACAAACAGCCAACAGCTCTTAATTTCAATTTAGGTATGGATTAAATAACAATTTATAATGTATCATTAATTCCGAGGTGTGTAGGTAGGTAGGTATATCTTTATATCATTTGAAGAGCACGATCCTATAGTTAATTCACGTTTTTAATGGGTAATCGGTTTCTACATCTATCTAGGTAACTTAAAACCAGATTAACTGTAACCTTGAGGCGGCGGTAGGCTCACGTACCACGTGGGACTTAATAGGCTAACAGGTGAAAAGTGGGTGTGTAATTTGCACATTTTGCCCATCCTTTTTGGGGGATTATGGGCGTGACTATATGTTATGTATGAGCAATAAAATGAATTATTATTTTTATTTATTTAACTCAGATCAAACCTCGCAAGTTTAACTGGATAACTGACCACACGTTCCGAAGGGATCCTAACCATATACCAAGACAAGACTGGAATGCCCAAGCAGACAGTGAAATGAAGCGTGAAGTTCAAATCGAGCTGGATGGCAGTGAATTGTGGAAGTGCTCTGCCCCATCTAGGACAGGACCTTAAGTCAAGTAAGTCAATTAATAATCATCATGCATAGAAGGAGATGTAGTTGATGTATTTCAGTGAAACCCTGCATCAGCAGAGGACTAGAAAAGGTTAGTCATTTGCTCAAACTGCTCTACATGAATAAGCTAGAGCCTAGTAGAAACATAGTGGAAAATAGATAAAATTGCCATAATTATTTGTCTAGGCGGAAATATCTATAATTACAACTCTGGTCTATGGTTCAAGCAAAACCGGATCTAGCTGCGCTCGTATTCATGGTAATAATTTTTCTCTTGAGGGCATTTGGTTGAGAGGGGAAAGTTTTTTGAGACAAGAGTTTTTTTTCAATGGTGTGATTGAAGTATGAGTCACGCAGGAAGCAGTATAAAATTATTTTATGCTAAGTTTATGATAAGTTGAAGTATTATTGTTTCATTCACCTATAGATGCATGTATGAGCTTGTTGGTTTTGCAGCATCCATGGTGGTGCTATCTCATCAGTGAAGTATAGTCTTGTGTGACTTTCTTTTAAGTAACTTGTGGATAGTGTAGTGGACTGTGTACTTATTTATACTCTAAAAACAATACCTAACTATATATTTTTTTTTGTATACAGTTGTTAACTGTCCCAAATAAATGAATAAATTGGCGTCAGGTTACATACCTACGTAAACACACGGTTGTGTTCCAAAAATGGGGTAGCCAGAACTGTAGGGTCACGAAGGACATGCTACAGTCACGTTTGGTATAGAAAAGCCAGTAAACGATCAATGACAAGTTACATAGGTCATCGCCTGAGAGAACACCCGTAAGTTCCTTTGGAAGAAGATTTTAGGAAGATTTTATTCTAGGGCGGCGACAGGAGTCTAATTTTATGCAATATGAAGAATTACGGAATTTTTACGGATTTGTTTCTTTTTCTGTGATTCATTAGAACAGTCTTGTTTATCCATGCTCTAATGAAGTAAATCAATTAGCAATGCTGTATCAACTAAGTAGTGCTAATTTAATTATTTAAATGTATGCTTCATTGTGGTTGATAAACTATTAATATATATGAGTCATTATTTTAATTGCGGAGAACGAGTCCTACACCCTCCGCTGACCCTTGAATCTGACGAATCCTGATTTCGATCATTATCGCACTATCAGGTAACATTAAGGGTTCCCGGGAGTTGGGCAGCAGCGCCTCCCATGCTGAGAACATAGTCCAAAAATCAGACTGCGATCACCAACTCGCCTGCCCAGCGTGGTGACTATGGGAAAAAACGCCCTACGGCAGTAGCCTTGTGGCTTGCTCTGGAGGAGGCCTACGTCCAGCAGTGGACTGCAATAGGCTGTCCACTAAATAGATGATGATGATAGGCAACACGTACAAGTACATAGCAGCTATCCCAAACTATGTGTAGAGCTGTTGGTGGGTTTTTAAATAACCCCAGACCAGACTCCTATCTATATCTTCTATCTTCTATACATAAGTACCTATAATTAAAAAAATGTTACGGATCGCTGTCTGTACCTGGAAGATATATGAGAAAAAATATTATAGAAGACCTTTATCAACGCAAAAGTAGGTACCCAAAAGAATGATTTTTGGAATTTTTGTCTGTTTGTTGGTTTGTCTGTTTGTCTGTGCGTTTGTGCACGCTAATCTCAAAAACAACTGAACCGATTTCGAATTTTTCAGGAATATATTGTGACAGGTCCCACTTAACATATAGGCTACTTTTTATCCCGGGAAATTTTTACACCGTATAATTTCGACATTTTGTTTTTGCTGTAGTCCACGCGGACAGAGACGCGGTCGTCCACTAGTTTGTAAATAATTATGACCTATAAAAGGAGAATAGAATAGGAATATCTACCTGTATAGACAGAGTGTTTTTAAATGAAAAGCTATAAAAATAGTCCATATAAAACTTAAGCGCGCACTGGCGGCCAAGCAGCAGTGGCCAGGCTTGGGAAAGAACCAATGTACAGAATTTGAGATTCGAAATCATAATGATGGTCCATGATGTCAATGAATTTTATTGGTGGATATCAAACGCATTCATAGCTATGTACGAGTAGCATAGAACAGTATCTTTGATGGAAAGGCAGTCTTATACGCTGACCATAAAACAAGACGCAGACTCAAGACATGATTCTTTGGTCATCTATCAGTTTTTTGTTTACTGTTTGAAGTGTTTAAACAGTGGGGTAAGCACGAACCTCTTTACGTGGCGGCGTAACGCTAGCGACTCGCCAGCAAAATCTATGTGATTTGACAGTTGGACGATAGCGTTACGGACTATCAAGAGGTTCGTGCTCACCCCCCAGGGCCTAGATTAACTCTATCTACAGACAGTTGATTTGTCATGAATTTATCAGTGTTTTTTTTAACATCACACTTTATTATCAGCATGCATCGGTAATTCAATGATTTTCATATTTCACGGTTATTCTGACGCATACATTCCAAACTTATGTTCAAATAGGTACCTGAAATGACTCACCCTTTTAACACGTGAGACTTAAAGAGGGTCATCATCATCATCATCAGCCTATTGCAGTCCATTGATGGACGTAGGCCTCCCCCAGGGCACGCCACAAGACTGCCATGGGGGGTATTTGCCCATAGTCACGCTGGGCAGGCGGGTTGGTGACCGCAGTTTGTATTTTGGACTATGTTGTCAACACGGGAGGCGCTGCTGCCCTCCACCCGGAAACCCTTAATCACCTCGTACGATACCCACGGGCAGGCAGGGGTGGTACGAATTCTACTCTGCCGGCACCACGCGGCCAAATAAACGTATAGCGCAAATATAATTACGTTTTCCATAGGAAATGCCAATTAGATACAGTTAACTAACGAATAAATGCATGATTGTACAGTCAAATTACGTACGAGTCATGGTTTTTCAATGGAAATTAAATCATTGATTTTAATCTTATCAGGGTAGTCATTCAGACCTAATAAGGACTATTATGTACTTGAAGACGCCACAGCGTTGACTTATAGTCCGAATGATATACATAATCCCCATGAGTTATTCAAATGTAGGTATAAATTAGGTATACTTAATAAATAACCGAAGTTTCATGGCATTCTATTGATAGATTTACCGTAAAATACAATTTTGTAATATCAGAAGCAATGATAAGTCTTTAACCATTACTGGCACTATGCTTGGTCTACGATTTAGCTTGATCTTGCTTTCTTTTTACAAATTTATTTCGAGAGTATGTTTGTATGTAAGTATGTATATATCTTCGGCATTAACAGTTGTCGCATTTGAGCTTAAGAGGTATCTCTGTACCTATATACCTTAGAATAGCATAGTATAGAAGTGAGAATGACACTTGTTCAAACTTTTACATGTTTTTGCTTAAATAAATTATTAAATGTTTACTTTTTACCCGACTGCCAAAGAGGGAGGGTAATGTTGAGGGAGTGTATGTAAGTATGTATGTATGTCTGTTCCTTTGTGACCTCCTGTAGCCTAAACGGCTTGATGGATTTTGATGTATGAGGTATCGTTAGATTTGTCTTGATTACGGGAGTGTCATAGGATACATTTTATCATAAAAGTCCCACGGGATAAAGACATAATAATATTTTTTCTAAATTTCCCTTTAAACAACAAAAATATGTATGCGGTATCATTAGATTCATTTCAATCACGGGAGTAATTAATATAGGATACGTTTTTTCTCAAAATTCCCACGGGAACATGTTAATTCTGCGTCAACGCAAAGCAACTCATGCGTTAGCAAGCAAAAAGATAGGGCGTGGCCTGGCATGCGGCGCGCGGCGCGGTGCGGAGGGGGATATGCTCGAGTATACAGCCCGAATGCGGTACCAATTGAAAAGGGAAGAAATGAAACATTACGCCCACTAACAGGTGAAAGGCTGCAAAGGGAGCGACAAAAGTGGAGGCATATAAATTGGCTCATCATCGATGAAATATCAATGGTGCCCTACTTAACACTGCGAAACATTCACATTCGCCTCCAGCAACTAAAACAGGATCAAGGGAACTTTGGTGGTATCAATGTAATTTTGTTTGGAGATCTCATGCAGTTACCACCAGTTTCCAGAATCACCGGTGGTTCTTACTGCTTCCGACAGCCGTCGAACTTAACTGGTGAAACAAATCTGTGGCAATTGTTCAGCTTTTGTGAATTGCCACAGAATATGAGACAGGCAGGAGACAATACCTTTGTGGACATTCTCAATAATATTCGTGTTGGTGAGTTAACGATGGACCAACTTGAGATCCTGGACAGCCGCAGAATTCCACTAGAGGGTCCATTTGCCGATGGAGAGGCAGTTCGAATTTTCCCTACTACGAAACAAGTCGATGCTTATAATTCAGCCATGACTAAAAAGTTGGGCAAATCGTTAAAGCTCTACCAAATAAACGCTGTTGACATCTCCCTAGAAGCTAAAACCTACGGTCAGTGCCCTCGCAAACAATACATTTCTGACGACCCGAACAAAACAGGGGGCATTCTCGGCACACTAACTATTGGAATTGGATCTCGCGTGATGTTACGCCGCAACATCAATGTAAACCACGGTCTGGTGAACGGTGCTATGGGTATCATAAGAAGAATTGAGTGGCCTTCTCTTCGCAGAGAGCAGTTAGAACCAGGTGAGTTACCGCAGGCAGTATTCGTAGAGTTCGACGATCGTTCTGTTAAGGGCAATGAATTGGGTGTGGGGGTTCGCATAGAGCCCTCCACTGTCGACTTTGATGCGCTTCGCGGACAAGGGAAGATTGAACGTCGGATGCTGCCTTTGATACTTTGTTGGGCTGTAATGGTACACAAACTGCAAGGTACCACCTTGGATCGGGCTGTCGTGGACCTATCAAACGTGTTTGCAAAGGGCCAGGCTTATGTAGCCCTAAGCCGTGTTAAAACACTTGCTGGGTTAGCAATAAAAACACTTGACCCAAAAAAGCTGTTGGACCGGCCCCACGACGAATGTTCTTTAACTGAACTTAAACGTTTGCGGGATCTTCAGCAGTAATGACTCACCTAATTCTTTTTCTTCTTCACTACAAACAGTCCAGATTGGCGGTAAATTTATGTTGCGGAGTAACATCACTCGTAATCTAAAGCCAAATGTCGTCGAAATAATTTAAAATGGTACTTACATATACATAGTCTTCTACATCTACAACATTTTCGTTAAATAAAAACAGCTAAAAAGTTATAAATAAAAGAATTATTATTAAAAAAACAAAATACCCGACTGCACACTAAAAAAAGAGTAAAACAAGCCACACAATAATATTGATCAATCAAATGCTAAAAACTAATTATGTAATACCGTTTAAACAATACCTATATTAAAATACACTACAATATGTGTTCGTAATCGATAGTTAAATAAACAGAAACTTATTTTGAATACAAATTTACTGAATATAATTTATAAATGTTGATGGAAAGCATCGCAGGCGGGGACCACCTTGACCGCCACCAACGAAAATTCTGCTAAATGGTGCACAACCGAAATGACTATAAATAAGCCTCTGTTGGTCCCCGCCTGCGATGCTTTCCATCAACATTTATAAATTATATTCAGTAAATTTGTATTCAAAATAAGTTTCTGTTTATTTAACTATCGATTACGAACACATATTGTAGTGTATTTTAATATAGGTATTGTTTAAACGGTATTACATAATTAGTTTTTAGCATTTGATTGATCAATATTATTGTGTGGCTTGTTTTACTCTTTTTTTAGTGTGCAGTCGGGTATTTTGTTTTTTTAATAATAATTGATTTTGTATAAGTACTTAGGAGCCTAAACAGAAAAGAATTGGAATATACACGAATGTGAACCAAAAGATTATAAAAACCTCTAGGTTGACATCATCTCTACAGGACGTCTTGTCTCTAGTAATTTAAGTATTTATGCGATCATGTCAGAAGGCAAGCTCAGCCTGCATCCTGTACCTACTTTCTTTTGACTTAGGTACTGATCTTTTGCATCTATCCCCCTTTTCTTAGCTTGGCTAAAGGGTCTCCTTACTGATTCTGTAGTACTGAATATCCCATTTTGATACCACAGTCAGTGTGTAGATATAATTATGTTACTTGCTCATCAGTTACAGGCAGGTATTGCTTTTAATATATCATTATGTTATTCATCAATATTATTTTTTCTTACTCGGAATTTGCTTGAAGTTGTAAAATTGTAATAAAGTAAAGTAATTGCTAGGAAATTCTAAAATAGTTTAGATGCTTAAAATGGTATATAAAGTTATTGGCACGAATAAAATTGAAGAAAATATTAATATTACAATGTTGTTAAACTATCTTCTTTGTATCTGTCTTGTGTTTGGTGTACAGGGTAAGTGTCTAATAATAAAAATTATCATATGGGTGTACCTAAAATTTTTTCACAGCTATGTAAAAAATCCTCCTTGTACAGTAGCGCCAAATAGTGAGCGCAAATACGGTGGTCCGCATTATACCTATACGATATGTCTCTCTGTTCAGGTTGCCTATGACTTCACCTATATAGGTATTTAAATTTCTCCAAATGGATCAGGGAAAGTCCGGCAAGGTCTATCTCGTTCAGAATGACTGTTTAAAGATTATTATAACAGTAGATGAAGCCAAAGAATATTTTTCAGGTGTACCACGATCAGATGTATCTAAGTCCTTCGAAAACAGAATTTATGGAGGTGCCGACATAGCCATCAAGAATGCTCCTTACCAAATCGCTATTATTTCTGGTGGAAAATACGGAGGCTGTGGAGGCTCTATTATTAGGGAAGACGTTGTGCTGACTGCTGCGCACTGTTTAAAATCAGCCACGTAAGTTTTCATACTAACATAGCTAATAGATTCAAGGTCATGTAGTTAGCATAGGTATCAATTTTTGCCTCTGTCACTTACACTCGGTATACAAGGCTGTGTTCTCGAAAGTAGTGGGTAGACAGAACTGCAGGATTTTAAAGGAGATGTCACAGCACAGCCAGGCCCGGCCCGCCCACACGGCGAACGGAGTAGTCGCTCCAGGCGCTAAATCCTAGAGGGCGCCTAAATGGTAAAGATATAGCTATACAGGGTGTAACAAAAAGGGTATGTTAAGCGAAAAGCTATGTAAATAGCCCACTATAGAGAACCTATCCACAAAATTTGAGATCCGAAATCACATGTTTATTTTTCCCGATAGCATGGAGAATTTTTAAATATCTCAGGAATTTTCATACAATCTTGAAAAATAAAAATGTGATTTCGAGTCTCAAATTTTGGAAATAGGTTCTCTATAGTGGGCTATTTATACAGCTTTTCGCTTAACATAACCTTTCTGTTACACCCTGTATATTATTAGGCAAACTTTGCGTAGCCGCGACAACCTAGAACTATAGAGGTGAGGGATATATATTGGAATAGGTATGCGGATTAGGTATTTTTGGTACATAGAACAAACAAAATGAAAATATCCCGACCGTATATTGGCCAAGGCGACCAATCTCTACGGAGATTAGTTAGGTACGCAGGAGATATTATAGTGCACAAGTGTGTGCGCAAACACAGATGCACTCTCTATTCCATCACTCTCATAGTCCGATGGGACGGAAAGCCGATACGACCGGAGAGAGATCAGGCGCAGGACTAACAGTTTTACGTGCTTTCCGAGGCACGAGCTAAGTGACAATTTTACAACATTAAAATCTGTACGTGAAATAAATTCATTGGTACAGGCCCGTGACTGGGATCGAACTTACGCAAACAAGCAAGTACTGAGGCGATGATTAGATCAGTCACCGAATGCCGATACTAAATATTCACTGAATTCTACGTATTTGTCTAACTAATACGTAATGGATCACTTAACAGTAATGGAACGGCTATACTGCATAAATATTAGGAACAAATATTTGGAATAGATATTTTTAAATATTAGTATTAGGTGGAACAGGTACGATTTTTACCTAATCCGACCCATCTCTACTAAAGCGCGCAAATTGTAGCCAACTACACGAACTTTGTCGCGATAAAACTCTTTGATGTGCGGCAATTTACCGACATTGGCGCGAAGTACATTTTGTGTCGCCATGATGATTCGCGACAGGACGAACTCTTTGGCCAGACGTGTCGCGACAACGCGAATCTTCACGTTGTCGCTACAATGTGCATTAGATGATTCTGGTGTTGTTATCTTTTTTAAATTTTTTTGTTACAGTTAGCTAGGCAAACATTTGACCGCCATCGTGCCTGATGTTAAGCAAGATGCGGCCTAGGGTGGTACATGTTTGCCTAGAAAGTGCCTATTCACTCTAGCTTTGAAGAGACTAATGTTGTAGTGCTCGGGAAATACATCGGCAGAAAGTGCATTCCACTCCTTAGCCGTTCGCATTACAAACGAGTTAGCATAACGTTTGGTGCGGATGGGTGGGATATCAACAACATAAGGGTGATACGCTAGTCTGCGTCTAGTATCCCGATGGTGAAAAGGGGCTGGTGAAACTGTATTGTGAAGTTCCCACGCACACTCTCCAAAGTGTATCCTGTAAAACACTGACAAGGCAGCAATTTTACGGCGGTGGGTCAGGCCCTGGAGTTTCGAATTTGCTATATTTTCATCTCCAATAAGTTTTATTGCTCGTTTTTCCACCGAGTCCAGTGCTCTACTTAGTTTGTGGTCGATTCTTACGACATGCACAATCCCCGCATAAGCACGTATTACACTTATTTAGATTTAGATCATGTTTTTAGCGCTGATACCGTACTTCAGATTCGAGCTGGATCTGCAGATCACAGTAAGGGAGGGCAGCTAGTGCCAGTGAAGTCTATTGTTATTCATGCGAGTTACGATACCGATACATTAGAGAATGATATCGCCATCTTGAAATTAATTCATCCTTTGAAACTTGGTAAAGAAGTGGCTATTATTAACTTGAAGGAGGCAAACACTGATGTGCCGGATGGACGAGTTTTGAAAGTAACTGGTTGGGGCTCGACGAAAGTAAGTTAATTCTATTCTTAACGAATGTGTTAAATACTAGCTGCTACTAAAATGAAATACTGAAATAAGGAAAGATATTAAGAAGTTTTTTAGAAGTTACATTTTCAGAAGTCCACTGCTGAACATAGGCCTGCCCCAACAACCTCCATTCCGATCGGTCTGAAGCAGCCTGTATCCAACCGACGCCCGCGACCTTAGCCAGGTCGTCCGTGCATCTCGCCACCCTCCCACGCTGTGTTTGCCGATACGTGGTATCCACTCTAGAACTTTTCGGCTCCATCGGCTATCGGTTCTTCGAGCTATGTGCCCTGCCCATTGCCACTTTAGCTTGCTGGACCGTTGCGCTATATCGGTGATCTTTGTACGTCTGCGGATCTCCTCATTCGATCAGGCAGACAGATCTCGAGCATAGCTCTCTCCATTACTCGCTGTGCGATCTTGAGCTTCTTTATGAGTTATATCCTGTTCCCAAAATGGGGTAGTCAAAACTGCAGGATTACGAGACCTTACAGTCACGTTTATCACCACGGGTTCAGAAGTATATCAAATCCTGTGAGAATAATCCTGAATTCCTTAGCCGACATGCACGAAAGAAGACGCAGCATTCTATTGAAGCCCCGCATCGGCACAGAAATATATCTATAAATTAACGGTCATTTTCAGGATTTCGGTACCTATGCGACAAAATTACAAGTCGCGGTTTTATTTAAAGTTAACCAAATTGAGTGTAAAGAGCACTACCATCCAGGGAAATATCTAGTAACGGACTCCATGCTTTGCGCTGGTGCAAAAGGACAAAATGCTTGCAGTGTGAGTATTATTTATATACTAGTGGACACACACGACTTCGTCCGCATGGACTGCAGAGAAAATAAAACGTTGAAATTATCCGGGATAAAAATATTTTCCCGGGATAAAAAGTACCCTATGTGTTAATCCATGGTGTCACCTAACTCCATACTAAATTTTATTAAAATCGCTCCAGCCGTTTTTACGTTAAAGAGTAACAAACATCTATCCATCCATACTCACAAACTTTCGCGTTTATAATATTAATAATTAATAATAGTAGGACTTATGTTCCCGTTTAGCATGGCGGGGCATCTGTCAAAGATCAATGACGAGTTGCTAGCGCATTGCCTGAGAGAACTTCCTGAAAAGCACGAACCTCTCGATAGTCCGTAACGCTAGCGTCAAACTGTCGAATTTGCTAGCGAGTCGCTAGCGTTACGCCGCGTAAAAAGGTTCGTGCTTACCCCCCTGGAGTTCCTTTAGGGCCAATTTTCCCAAACGTCAGATAGCATATCAGAAGAATAAAGTTGATGCTGTCTCTATTACTATCAAGTTTTAGAGAAAGACAGCACCAACTTTATTCTGCTGATAGGCTCTCTGACGTTTGGAGAAATCGGCCCTTAGTGACTCTTACGATAGGCACGACGAAACTGATGTATTCTAGTGGTCTATTTTTGTTACAGGGTGATAGCGGTGGACCGTTGGTAGATAAGAATGTTCTCGTTGGAGTGGTTTCCTTTGGTGAAGCTAAATGTGAAAGCAGTATTCCTACTGTGTTCACCAGAGTTTCTTCGTACATTGATTGGATAGAGTCCCAGGTTGCTTCATTGTCATAGACTCTGGTAGTTCTATTTGGCAGAAAATAAACCAAATAATTCTAGAAATACTATAAAAGCTTTATATTTGGCTGATAATATCTACATAATACAGGCTGTGTTCCTAAATAGGTCACCCAGTCTGATCACGAAAGAAATCCTACAGCCACGCTTAGAAAAGCCGGGTTAGATGTAAAAGATCAGTGACAAGGTGCTAGCTCTTCCTCTGAGATTACAACTCTAAATTCATTAGTCAACTCAACTCTGCTTTTACGTCGCGCAAGGAATGGGATGCAGCTGATGTAAGGTGTTCTAGTCACACCCCGCATCAGTACGGGCTGGCTATATCTGGTTCTATTATTAATCTAAACTGTACAACATTTTTGAAAATAAATGCAAGGTCTTTGGTATTGTTGGTCTCGGAGTCGCAATGGAGATGTAAGTCTAACTTTCCGAAGTCAACGCCATCTGTTATATTATCTAACAACTACGACCTCTACTTGCGTTTAATTTTTAACGTTCGCTAGAGAGGCGTAGAGTGAGGGCTCTAATGTGTCAAACCTAACACAGAGGTCTCTATTATTGCAAATTCAAAACTCGAAGGACCATAAAAATATACAAGGTGTTTCCGAATGAACAAAAATAAAAGATTCCTGATCGCAATCTGCAATTTTCTTTTTGCTTGTCTAACAAGGAACGATAAAGAATATTACGAGTATGTCTATCAAAACTTCGTTATAATGCATCCGGGTAAACTGTTAAATAGCTGTTTCAGTAGAAATAAAAGAAAGATTATGTGCTAATATAATATTAGCTTCCTGTTATACAGGGTGTAACAAAAAGGGTATGTTAAGCGAAAAGCAACGTACTTAAATAGCTCAATGTAGAGAACCTATCCACAAAATTTGAGACTCATAATCACATGTTTATTTTTCAAGATTGTATGAAAATTCCTGAGATATTTTAAAATTCTCCATACTATCGGGAAAAATAAACATGTGATTTTGAGTCTCAAATTTTGTGAATAGCTTCTTTACAGTGGGCTGTTTACGTAGCTTTCCGCTTAACATACCCTTTCTGTTACACTCTGTATAAGAGCGAGCCAGAGAAACGGAGAAATATTGACCAAGAGGATTGCAGGATTGGAGCTGAGCTGATTTTATACAATCCTATTGGTTAAAATATCTCCGATTATTCCCCGCTCTGGTAGACAGTCAGCCTTACGTGTTTTTTAGTTGTCACCAGTAACTAGGGGAACTTTACTCTACCTGACATGTATAAAAAAAATTGGTTGTAAACGATTAGAATTTTTAGGTATTAAAATTTATTCTTGTCACGCACAATATATAGGTATAGTCTCTAATCTTGTATGAATGTTATGTATACATTCATTTTTTGATAGGTAATTTAATAATTTTCTGGAAAAAAATATTACTAAAAATTGCTACCTTATAAATCAACTAACTTGGAAATAAGACACACACGTCTTGTCAACACA
Organism: Carposina sasakii; assembly: GCA_014607495.2. Taxonomy (NCBI): domain Eukaryota; kingdom Metazoa; phylum Arthropoda; class Insecta; order Lepidoptera; family Carposinidae; genus Carposina; species Carposina sasakii. The sequence continues at coordinate 2,493,994 of CP053174.1, read as the reverse complement.
GAAAAATGTTCTTGATGATAAGGACAATGCGTAGTATTCGGAAACGTGGACGAAAATATCCTGTATAAGTAAAAAGTCTGTACATGGAAAAAATCTGTAGAACAGCCGCTTACGTTTAATAACATAATAATATAGCTATTACATTTGTATAGAGTTTTTTAATCTTTATTATGTTTATATAGTCACACCTTCAAAACAGAGAAGTCAATGATTAACTAACAATACATCTCAGACCAAGGTCTTGGGAAATTCGGCACTAAGATTTCGCACCATTTATTTTGGTGCTGATTGTGTTCGAATTTGAATATTTATTAGAATACACGACTGACCTCTTGTAATTATCTAATATGTCTTTAGAAGGCCTCTATGTAGAGGTCTTGGGTGTTACCTATTCCCGTTAGGGATACTTATATGAAGCGGTGATAGCCCAATGGTTAAGACGTGCACCTTCCAAGCGGGAGGCATAAGGTCAATCTCAGTCATGGGCCTGTACCAATGAATTTATTTCATGTACAGATTTTAATATTGCAAAATTGTCACTTAGCTCGTACCTCGGAAAGCACGTAAATCCGTTGGTCCTATGCCTTATCTCTCTCCGGTCGTGTCGGTTTCCGTCCCATCGGAATATGAGAGTAACGGAATAGATAGTGCATCTGTGTTTGCGCACACACTTGTGCACTATAATATCTCCTGCGTACCTGGCTAATCTCCGTAGAGATTGGTCGCCTTGGCCGAAATACGGTCGGAGATCATCATATCACTTATATGAAGGTTTGTGAGAATGGATGTTTAAAATTTTAGGGTGTAATAAAAGGGATATGTTAAGCGAATTGCTACGTAATATAAAGCCATTTATATAGTATGGATAATTCCTTAAAAACTCAGGAATAATTCTAATGTTTATTATTGTTTATGTGATGTGGGGCAAAATGAAAATACCCACTTTATGTTGCTACACCTCAGAACAACGTAATAGTACAAACTGTACAAAGTTCACGCGGACGAAAACGCCTGCCGCTAGTTTTTTTTGTTATTATCATCGTCATAATGATTAAAATATTACAAGTATGGTAGATATATCATACTTTTTTTTACCAATGGTACAGGGTACAAACTTTATACCAAAATCCGGGTATCTTTTGACCAAATACGGGGTTATTGGTCACGACATCAACCTCAAGTTAGGTGACATCATTTTACAAAAGTGTAAGCAACAATTATATATACACGCAGTGTTTATAACTTGTAACACTTTGAATACTTCACGTACTGGATGTGGCGGATTGTACCCAGATTCGTGAGAAATATTTGAGTTGTACGAGTACCTACATAAAAAAGTTACAATACGCCAATTAAGCCAATTTTATAACCTTACGTAATATAACGTAAATGTTTTATATTTTTCGGCGGTAAATATACAGAGTGTTTTTCCGTTGCCACCCTTAACGAAGGGCACGTACTCTATACATCAAATAAAGTAAGTTTATGCCAAAAAGAAATGCTGAGAAACGATATAATTTTTTTATTTTATTACTTGATCGGGCGAAATTTATAGTGTCCAGTGTTTATGCTAGTTTTTTCATAGACAGATATTAATTATTTCTTATGAAAAAATCTTGCTACACCCCTCAATGTGCATTTATTGATCGGGCGAAATTTATAGTGTCCAGTGTTTATGCTAGTTTTTTCATAGACAGATATTAATTATTTCTTATGAAAAAATCTTGCTACACCCCTCAATGTGCATTTATGCAGAAAAACGCATTCTATTTACTCAACTTTTGACCGTAATATTTTGGAAACCAGAGACTTCCCAGGTATGTTTCCATGGAGAAAAATGATCGTGATGATGAAGAGATTCCGTAGTTTTCGGGAACGTTGACGACCAAAAATCACCCTGTATAAATACAGAGTGCAATAATAGCACCAAATTGGACACTCGAAATCACATGTTTATTTTTTCGGATAGTATGGACGGACAGTTCCTGAACAACTCAGGAATGTTCATACAATCTTGAAAAATACTTTTGTTACATTCTGTTTAAGAATAAAAAGTAATGTTTCTACCCTAGCGGGACAGATGTGCTAGCATCACCTGAGAGAACGCCCCTAAGTTCTAAAGTCTACTCTTACATGCATGGAAAGAGATGCAGCTGATGCATTCTAGTGAATACACAGGAATCGCGGGAACTGTTAGGTACATAATAAGAAGATCATGAACTTGAATTTTGTGTGAAATTGAAAGTACGTATAAACTGGCCGTGAGAGTTCTCAACAATTCATTCATAGTGTTTATATTATATACTATTGTTTGGGCTGTGTGGTTGTTGGTCAGTGACCCTGGTTTAGAAGCCTCGTATGCTGATAGCGTATCTTACAAAGGCTAAGAAGCATTGTGACAGCGTAAATTGAAAAATATTCGCGATAAAATGTCAAACTTTGTGATTATCATTACGTAATACGAATTTTTCCAAGCAATTTATTAGTCTGGTCTAGTTCTAGTTATGTGATGCAGATGAAGGGGGCGGGTTCGATACCCAGTTAGTATAAGCATTTTTTGGTGTATCCATCGCCATCATACAGAAAATCCAAATACACATTGTTAAAAAGGATTGGACACAATGTCAATCCTGTGCTAATGCGGGGCTTCAGGGTACGTCAGCTGCATCTCCTTCCGTGCATGTCGTAATTCGAGAACGCAGTGGGGGTTTGTGTATGTGTATGTCTTATTCTTCTTCAGCCTATTGCAGTCCATTGCTGGACGTAGGCCTCCCCTAGCCCAAGCACGCCCTGGGGCGGGGTTTGCTCATGTGTATGTAAACAAATAAAAAATGGTAGAAAAATATATTTATTAATTTCTACGACTAGTAATTCCTGCCTAGCTCTGTTTATTTTACATTATTTTATAATCATTGAAAGTAAGTATATCAATTTTCGATAAATGATTCCCTCATCAATCTCATCTATACCCTCAAAATTGGTCAGAAGTGGCACCATGTGGTTCTATCGGCCCTTGGTGCTCTGCCTACCCCGTAAGAGATAAAGGCGTGATTATATGTATGTTTGTAAATGATTCCCTGATTCACTATGGGTGCGCCCACCATCGGGCCCTACACCCTCCACTGACAAAAAAATGCCTGATTATTTTAGTAGTAGCACTAGCAGGAGAGGAAATATTTTTTCCTACAGATCATGATAATTAAGGGAATCTATGCGAAAATTTTATTGAGGGTTTATCAGAATAAAGAGCTATTGAGCAAGAAGGTACCCAACATCCTAACATCTATAACCTTGCTCAATCTATTATAATAGATACCTATGTACTACGGCTCAATAGTCACGGTTTTTCCAGTTGCAACTATGCACTTGACCTATTGTATACGTAATTATACACCACTATGTGATTTATACATCTACATGAATAAAACCATGTATATTACCCACATATTTATCTAGGTTAGACTAGCATAGCAACACATTAGATCTTTTTTACAGGTATTATTTTATATTATTGAACCTAACATAGATATGTCGTGGCCATATTGTAAAATTGATCATTTCATGAAATGGTCGAGCATTTCATGAAGTGGTCGCATTTCATGAAGTGGTCGCATTTCATGAAGTGGTCGCATTTCATGAAGTGGCCAATTCAATTTGACCAGATCGTTAAATCGTCTACATTTCACGATTTTGTCATCCACGTTTGGCCAAATCGTATTAACAGGGTGTCCATAAAATCCGAATGTGGTAAGAGCTTATATAAATAATATATACCGTACACCATATATAAGTATACCATAAGGTATGATGGTATGTTTTTTTTTGCTATTATTTATGTGATATTTTCACAATATAATATTTAAAAACATAAAAGACTTTCAACTTCAACTTTAAAAAAATATAAATGGCTCCGTCGACTATCGACGATTCTGCCAACGTCAGGGTAAGCGAGACACATAAAAGACTTTACAAAAGCGATTCGCATCTGGCACATCGCCAGACGCTGCCTGGGCACGCTCGCTCCGCTCGCTCGGCTCGTGCGTCATTTGTCATAGTCTAACCTAACCTAACCTATCGTAATCTAAGGTTTTTGTTTAACAATATTATTATAAACCACCATTAAGTCTAATATACATTATACAATATAACACACTATCCGTGAACTTCTTCTGCATAGTCACCCTACTCTCTTTAATTTGTTTTATAACCTAAAAAGAAAAATCCGCCATCTTCACACATAAATAAAACGCGCGCAGCGCCTCTACCGGTGATTCATGTAACTATTTTACGATATGATCAATAATCTTGACCACTTCATGAAATGATCGGGCGTTTAGTTGCCCATATCCAGAAACGATTTTTAATCATCGATCTGCCCAAACCATATCATGATGTGGCCAATAGACAGTTGAACTTTTCATGAAATGCGACCATTTCATGAAATGCTCGACCATTTCATGAAATGATCAATTCTACGATATGGCCACGACAGATATACTACCACAAATACACAAAATATTTTAAAGATCTCACTGGAGATAATTGTCGTTAAAGTTACCAATTTTATAATATATTGTCATTTTGTTGGACTAAAAAGAAACCTTTACGTATAGGATATTTTTTTAGCGATCGCTTTCCACATATAAATCTCATATTTTTCATATTATAAATATTAGTTCACAGTTCTTACACTAAAGATGGTTCACCATACGCACCGGCAAACAAAATAACTCCAGATTGCCTATGAGTTATAAGGAAAACAAATTCCCTATTCGCTTCGAAGCGTTGCCCTAAAAATCGTTCATCTAAACCAACGACTGTAGCCGCAGCAGCTTCTGTCCCTTCTTCATTCACTTCTATTTCCACGTTTTGAACAGTTTTAGACACAAACAACGGACTATCTGATACACCAGGTAGCTCTGCCTTGGTTCCATCAAATATTGATTGGATTCCCATGTACTGCAGTGCGTTTATTAAATCACTTTTAAAGGCTATTTTGAATCGAGGTATATAGACATCTATGGGCAAATGAGATGATGTTTTGTAGTCTATCATCCAGTTTGCAGGTTGTGTTGCCAGATTATTCAGTAGTTTCCTTACGGGAATACCATCGAAGGGTAAAAGGATTTGCATTGAAAACTGCTCGTCTCTACCATATGTCATTTCTAGTACTTGTGCGCCGATTTGTGGCACGTCTACATGGCTATGGGGTGCCTTATGGTACATCATGTTTACTGATCCAATAGTTTTCCCTTGCGAATTATAAAACGATTCCTCTTTTGTTTGTGTCGGATCGAAAGAATGAGTCCAAGCAGCTTTGAAATACAAGGCATCTACCAGTATCATTCTTAAATTTTCTACTTGCTCAGCTGTGACTGTGTTCTTCATTTTCCCTTCTGTAACTACGCATATGAAATAGTTTATATCCTTAGCTAACTTAGTTGTATTAGTCGGATCCACTGAGTAGATATCCGTATTGTACACAGTAGCCGCTTCACAAAACTCAGGATGTATCTGTAGAGTGCAATCATTGAACATAGCAGATTTTTTTATCACTTTGACATCTTCACTGTTACTATTTAACACTGCATTGACAGCCAAATGAAGTGCTTGCGTTGCTTTCGGATCACTGGGCAGTTTTAGTTCTTTCACCAATTCTCTAAACGTTTGTCCAGAAGCTCCTTCTGCAAGGAGAGAGAAGATACTCCACACTGAGATAGGGGATAACGCAAGGTTTTTAGTTCCGAAGATTTCTTGGAACGCGTACGTATTTTCGAGCAGTCGAAACGCGAATTCGTTGACGAGTATAAAGTCTAAAGGTTCGGTTGGAGCAGTGCCGGCAATGGTGATGATGGCAACGAACGCGAAGTGGAATTTCCACATATTGGCACGGCTTTAAGTTACGAGGCTTAGCGCAATACTGTTATGGTGCTTACTGATTCTATCCATATGAAGGCACAAGTTCTCACGAGAGCTAACAATGAATGCGTTTTAAGTGATTGCTTAAGGTTTTTACACTGTTTATTTTATTTCAAGAAGCGAACGCATGTTTACACGATTCTAACTTGAATAACTATTGCATAAGGTAGACCATTTATAGATTAATTAATTAATTAATCCGATATTCAATTAGTCTTCGTAATCTTTATGAGATTTTTATTAGTGCTTTGAATTTCAGCCTTGATTTTTTAAATATTTGTCTGTGCTAATTGACGTTTTGTAATAAAATTTTATTATGATGCTTTTTAAAATCAAGGTTCTCATCTAAAGAACCAAGTTATTTATTATTAGATCTTTAGTTGGTACATTCGTATATTATGACTAGAGTTATTTGTATGTTATATACCATAACGTGGTAAAAATACTTTTTATGTGAATCTGTAAACTGATTTTAATATCGTTTTGCAATTCTACCATTTACATACAACCCTTGGTATTTCGGAAAATAACACATAAGAAATAAATTACTAAGTAGGTAGCTAATATTAGTAAAAACTGTAATAGCCATATAGAATTGTGTTTTTCCATAAAACTAAATAATAATTTATTCATACTTATGTATTTTTATTATTTTAAATAGCTCAACCTGCCAGCACTGAGGGCAAACGCGTTCCAATGATTTTTAAAACTCCTATTTCATGTTTATGCTATTGCTATGTTAGTAAGCATATAACATATAACTTCTATAGATATAATAAAAATGTAACGGATCGCTGTCTATTCATGGAAGATATATGAAAAAAAATATTATAGGAGACTTTTATCAACGCAATAGTACCCTAAAGTGGTTTGTCGGTTTGTCTGTGCGTTTGTGCACGCTAATCTCAGAAACGGCTGAACCGATTTCGATGCAGTTTTCAGGAATATATTGTGACAGGTCCCACTTAACATACATATAGGCTACTTTTTATCCCGGTAAAATGTTTTTATCACTGATATATTCGACATTTTGTTTTTTCTGCAGTCCACGCGAGTTAGTAGATACAATGACGCGAGCTGTTAATTAACTCAACGTGTGGCTGTGACACTACCTACCTACGAGTTTGTGACACACGGCTTTAAAGTTGGTACACCTGGAAAAGCTTTTAATACACATATGGCCCTCTGGCATACAAGCATATTAGCCGCGTGGTGCCGGCAGAGTAGAGTTTTTTTTTTAACTTAAAAAGAGCGGCCAGTAGTGTTTGGATGGCAAAAACGGGAGATCGAGCCGTGCGGCCTGATCTGGGGGAGGCCGACGTTACTATGTGTATGACCACGTTTTCTGTGTCATTGCATACAAAAAATGTAAGTTCCGAAATCAGGCATAGGAGCTTCAACATAACCCTATTACTAAACGCCTAACCATTGTGAACACTTCATTTTAGGCTCTGATAACAATCACGTAATTGTTATATTAGGCGTCAGGTAGTTAAATGTGAATGAGCAGTAGTAGTAAGTAGTGCCTACCTAGTAGCAGTATTTTTATTATACAGGATGTTTTTTCGTTGCCACCCTTAACGAAGGGTACGTACGCTATACATCAAATAAAGTAAATTTATGCCAAAAAAGATGCTAGGAAACGATGTATATTTTTTTGATTTTTTTAAAATTACTTGATCAGGTGTAATTTACAGTGTCCACTTTTTATGTTAGTTTTTACATAGACAGATATTAATTATTTCTCGTGAAAAAATCTTGCTACGCGCGTATGTGCATTTATGCAGAAAAACGCAGACTATTTACTCAACTTTGGACCCTAATATCTTGGGAACTAGACGCTTCCCAGGTATGCTTCCATGGAGAAAAACGATCGTGATGATGAGGAGATTCCGTAGTATTCGGGAACGTTGACGATGTCTCATTGGATTGGATATACCGGTAGCTAGATTGTTATGCGGTAGGTTTGTAAAAAGTGGGTATGTAAATTGCAATTGCCAAATTGCTTTATGGGATAATGAGCGTGACTATATGTATGTATGTATATAAATACTTCTAATATTCAGTGACTGTAATGAACATTTCAGCTTTGTATATTTAGCACCCGTATGCGTTCAGCGCTGAATTATGTAATTCCGAGCACGTTTCCCTCATGTGGTAATTAAACCATAATAATGCTTAATTTTGGTTATCAATATAATATATCTATATAACTATCCATATAATTATCTGAAGTGTCTTGTCTTACAACATAGACTGTCTGTGACTTCGACCGCCTGAATTTTTTAGTCTATGTGCTATTCTGAAGTACCTATGCTATGAGCTACATAACTGATAGATAAGTTTCATCAAAATCCGTTTGTAAATTTTTATGTAAAGGACTAACAATGATTCACTCTCTCAAACTTTCACATTTGTAATATTGGGATAGGTAGTATAGGCGTATGGTGCCGGCAGAGTAGAGTTTGTACCACCCCTGCCTTGCCATGTGGGTTTCCACGAGGTGGGCACCAGCGCCTCTCGTACTGACAACATAGTCAAAAAATCACACTGCGGTCACTAACCCGCCTGCCCAGCGTGGTGACTATGGGTAAAGCCCCCCTGTGGCAGTAAGAAGAAGAAGGTATAGATAGCTTTGTCACAAAAGTTACATAATAGTTAAGAGTAACTTTTCTATCTAAACGTGGCTGTGGTATCTCCTCTATAATCCTGCAGTTCAGGCTCCCCCATTTCGAGAATACAGCCATGTCATAGAGGAATAAAATATGGCCATGTCTATATTATTATGTAGTTTGTAAAAAGCGCGAGGTGGGCGGACGACTTGGCCAAGGTCGCGGGCGTCGGTTGGATGCAGGCTGCTTCCAACTGGTCGGAGAGGAGGTGTTGGGGGAGGCCTATGTCCAACAGTGGACTTCTCAGGGCTGTAAATGATGATGATGATGTAAAAAGCGTCAAACATTCAAGCTTTTATCTTGTACATCTCAACTATACCCTTGGTGCTCTGCCTACCCCGTAAGGGATAAAGGCGTGATTATATGTATGTATCCAAGCTTTCACGTTCAATAATATTATATACATTGTGTCTTGGTTGTATACTACATTAGTTACGTACGTGAGATTAAAAATAGAGGGGAAAAAGCATGTTCATAAATAATAGATTTTGCCAACTAACAGATTCAACTGGAAACATTCACTATGGGTGCGCCCACCACCGGGCCCTACACCCTCCACTGACCCTCTGATCTGATAACTCATAATTGCGAAAACAGGCACTTGCACTAACTACAATCGCCACGAGAAACCAGACCCGAGCACCTAGCATGCAAGATGATACATTGCACCATTCCGAAATCAAAAACTAGATAAATAATCTACATATGTTTCGCCAACAACCGTGGCATCCTCAGGATTATAGAAATTAGTATATTAGTAAACCACTAATTATTATGAACCTCTATAACCCAACACATTACAACTGGAAACATAAACTATGCTATGATGTTACCTCTTTTAAATACATACATTTAATCACACCTTTATCCCTTACGGGGTAGGCAGAGCACCAAGGGCCGATAGAATCACACTTCTTACCGATTTTGAGAGTATAGTTGAGATGTACAAGTTCGGTTAGTTTTGACAGGTGGTCAGCCCAGCGCCTACAAAACACCAAGACCCTCTTGTCCCTCTACTGACTTGACCAGTATGCTCGGGAAGAGAAGCAGCTGTAGTATTATACATTTTTTTTCACTCCCAGAGCAGCATAGAAGATCATTTAATTAATTGTTACCTAATTCTCATGTGGAACTAGGATGGGCTAGTAGGTACATAAAATAACATAAAGTAATAAATGGGGTACACTGAAACGTGAAGCCGGAGGCATACTTAGTGACCGTATTTATACAGGGTCGGTTTTGTCGTCAACGTTTCCGAATACTACGCATTCACATCATCACGAAGGCTGTTCCTAACAACGGGGTAGCCATAACGGCAGGATTACGAAAGACATCCTACCTATGGCCACATTTAGTATAGTATGCATATATTTTGCAGCTGATAATTATGTTTTAGGGAAGGCCGGTGCCAGCACATGAATAATTCTGATATTCTTTACTGTACACACAAACATTGGACAATATAGTGACTTCATAGCACAGATAATGTTCAAAGGCGAGCTTATCTCACAAAAAGATTTCTTCCAATTATATTTCGATGACTTTGCTGTCGCGCGTAAAATTGTTTAATTTTATGCCCCTGATAGAATATAATGCAGTTATGTCACCCGCCCTGTGTAACCACAGGTTTACCAAGTTTCAGTTTTCAGTTTAATGAACCGAGAGTTATTGTGGGTATAATTAATTATTGCACGACCGCACTTCCGTTTCCGGCATCCATTTTGTTTTAACTAAAATGCAAATGGCGGGTTGTAAATTAGAGCTCTGCCAATGAGACGGTAGCAGAATAAAGCAAATGTGATATGTTTTTGGCAAGAGATAGCTTCACTTTTGGGAATCGCTAAGGGTGACTTAGTACTTAGGTATTTATAAAACTGACCTACCCTACCAACTATAATTTATGTATTAGATTGCATAAAGAAACCTACGAATAATAATAAGTCAAACTCAAAAATCGGTTTCGGATACTCTTGACTAGACATTTCTTTAACACGACACCGATTTGGTCGAGTATATTCGCTTGGGGCGACCCATACAAATCTCTTTTGTCATTTGACTTCCATCCATCCTCTCAATGTCCAAACCATCGCAACATACCTTTCCCTATCAATGTGAGAACTCTACGGGATATAAAAAAAAAGTTTTCCGGTAGTTTTGGATGTACGTCATAAACCTAATTCCCGAATTTTACCCGTTCCCATGGGAATTTTGGGAAATCCGTTGCTACCACAGTGTCACACGGCACCTACAATATGAAAGTGGACCACTGATTTCTCTAGGGATATTACTGGGAAGCTAGATTTCATTCTCGGAATCTGAAATCCTATCCACTATCTATATCAAGAGAAGGTTGATTCGTTTTGCTCCCCAAGGTATTAGTAGGAATTGATATGGTATATGTCTACATAGAAATATTCAGATATAATAACATTATTTAAAAAAATCGACAGATTAGAATGCGAACTTTTAGGTACAATATTTATGGGCACTCATACAAGTGCAAAGCTCAGCTTAGGCCTCGCGTAGGTATCTATGTACAGACACCTCCAAAAATTCAAAGCTGACAGCTTAGGCCATGTGTATCTATGTATATCGTATATCCACACAAATGAAAAGCTGAGCTTACGGCGTATGCACTATACTTCTCAAAACTTTGAAAACCAGGATTCGAAGAAGAAATACCAGGACATTTCGATTAAAAGCCAGAACTATGTTTGGAGAGAGTTAGTGGCGTGAAAAATTTCAAAACATAGGTCTTTGACACATTCAGTGCCGGCGACTATGTATTTACTTCTTTTAGGCTTTCTAAAGGCGCCGCTGATGCTTATTTGCATCATGGCACTAGGCGTTGACCCGTTGTCGACATCCCTATAAAATCTGCCGACAGCGAATGTGTCAGGACTCCAAAACTCAGGACTATGCTTAAAAACTATCAAGGACAGCCCAGGACACCCCATAAAGCAGGACATGTCCTGAGAAAACAGGACGGTTGGCAACCCTACTATACTTGAGTAAACAGCACATGATGTCGTGGATTTAGTTAGCTGAATTTAGGCAAATGTAAACCGTGGTTCACATAAATCTTTAGAGCTAATTTCCACCTGTGTGTTCAACTTTAGTTTGACTTGGACAATAATGTCACGCATCAGTCAATTTGATTTCACGTCACGTTCTGGTCGTAGTAAATACAAAACCAAACGTAATCATTCCTATACCTTTCCCTTGATCCTTATACCAGGATAATACAGACTTAAATCCTTTAATTCGAAGGAACAAAATCGCTGTAACTACGGCTCTCCCGATATCATACTCGACTTGGCTCGACCAACATAAGTTGGAATTAGCAGGAGCGCTACTGTCTTCGTTTTACGCAAAATATGAAACTGTAATGTCTTGTTTAAATATGTGTACACCAGTTGTGTTATGCTTGTCATGGTGGAACACATTTACGGATTCGGTCGTGTCAAATAATTCAATTTGACGCGATTCTTCCTTAGTTACTGTATATGTTAGACACCTGTGAATTCTTTGTGCAAATAATCTACAGGTAAAAAAGTGGGTATTGTTGGCCCACCACCAGCCAGAATCAACAAACATAAAAGATCCTAACAAGCGACTGCAAAGCGTTATAATTAATTTAAATAACAGAATGTGAAGAATAAAGATCAAAAGTGGATGGGCCTCCACAAGGCTCGATCACTACACTTCCAGCCGCCCTCTTCAAGTCGTCATCGGTCCATCTGGACGGAGGACGTCCAACGCTACGCTTGCCGAGGCGTGGTCTTCATTCGAGAACCCGCTTACTCTACCGTTCATCAGTTATATATTTATATATAGGATCTGCGTTATGATACTCCAGTTCTAGGTACATAATCGATTTCGGAAACACAGACCTATCTGTATCACGTGCGTATGTTACTTTACTGTTTTAAGTTATTTATATCTGCCTTTTAAATTTCTAATAATTTGACACACCGAGATTTCGCACTTGGAATTAGTTCGTGTAACAAACACAGCGTGAGTTGAAAATTGTTCGACTCGAGTTTGTTACTCGATAAATTACGAAGTTCCAGCTGAGACGAGTGAAGTTCTCGAATAACATTAAAATTAACGAACCACAATCCGTGTATTAATCACAGCGGTTTGGTATTTGTTAGAAGTGTTAATTTTAATTGTTACATATTTAATATAGAATATACTGCTCTGAAAACTTTATTTTTTTCAAGGATAACTCTAATTTTGGCAAGTATTTAAAAATATCTATAAAACGGCTTTTTGATTTATGAAATTATTTTCAGTTGGTTGTACTTACATACAATTTAACAATAAATAAATAAAGACACTTATAAACACTGGGCACCCTCCCAGTAGACGGCAACTTTGTAAATATATTTAATTTCGTGTAGGGTAAGTTTATTTAGCTTTTAGGTGTGTATGTTAACATAAAAAAAATATATATAAAAATCTACATGTCTATATTATTACAAATTAAAGGTTTGGCACAAAAAATTTACAAACGGAACTCTTATAAGATCACTCGTGCCTGTCTATCTGTCCGTCTACAGCCAACTTGCTCCGAATCTAGTGAATAATATCAGGTGTAGGTCAGGTGTAGGTCAGTGTAATCTCATGACCCTGCAACATCACACTGCGTATCGGCTATCTTTTTTGACAGTTCACTTACAGTGATGATCACTTATTGAAACTCAATTAAATGGAAGTGGCATGTACGTATTTGTCGCCAAATTTGCTTCAGACAAAGACCGTCCACCCACCAGTTGGAATGTCCAGTGCGTGGACGGATCGGGAGGGAGAATTATGCCATCTCCATTTACTAACTGTCAAAAAAGATAGCCAGTACGAGGGCAGTACCGATCTTCATAGTCCGATGGACGGAATCTGACACGGTCGAGGAGATGATTTGATAAAGAACACAAAATAACCAAATACAAATTAACTTCGTTTCAAACAAAATTAACACTTGCTTTTCCAATGAAACACCAACAATGGTGTTCCCAATTATGACTGATCCATTCAATACGTCTTTGATATTGGTTTGAATAGAGGGCGATGCGACATCATTAGCGGATCCAATTAATTTCTTTTGCTGATCGGGCTTACTGAAATGTGAGTGCAGTTTGTACACTGTGTACTAGTACATGAACTAAATTCATTGGTACAGGCCCGTGACTGGGATCGAACTTACTCCTCCCGCTTGGAACTGGGCTATCGACGCTTTATTTCATGTACAGATCTTAATCTTGGAAAATTCTCACTTAGCTCGTGCCTCGGAAAGCACGTAAAACCGTTGATCCTGCGCCTGATCTCTCTCCGATCGTGTCCGCTCTCCGTCCCATCGGACTATGAGAGTAACGGAATATAGAGTGCAGCTGTGTTTGCGCACACACTTGTGCACTACGAGTATAATATCTCCTGCATACCTGGCCAATCTCTGTAGAGATTGGTCGCCTTGGCCGAAATACGGTCGGAGATCATCATCATCAGTACCTAGTACTATTAATCAGAGAATAAGTACTGGTAATAAATAGAAGGGTGGCTCTTTTACAAGTAAACATACGTTTACAGATAGCTGTGTTTCCGAAATGGGTTATTCGGAACTGAAGGATCACAAAAAAGACCCCACAGGCCACGTTTAGCGAAGACAGATGTAAATAATGATCAGTGGCAATATGTTAGCTCATTGCCTGAGAGACAATACACCTCTAAATTCCTTAGTCTACTCTCCCTCTACAAGCACGGAAGGAGATGCAGCTGATGTATTCTAGTGAAGCCCTACATCAGTACATGATGACCAGTAAATAAACGGACGACACGTCACAACCTATTTACAAATAATATAACTGGCATGTAATAACAAAATTTATGCAGTAAGGTGGGTGACGAGTTTAATTTTAAAATAGTTCGTATATAATTCTCAAGAGATTGTAAATAGGCCAAACACAACTAATAAACGGTTTTGCCGAAAGAAATCTCAAGCTCGCCTTTGTACACTCTCTGTGTAACTATGCTAAGTCACTATATTGTCTAATGTTTGTGTGTACGATAAAGAATACATGAAACCTTATACGTAGTTGTTGTTGTTTTTATTTTAGCAGGGACACCTACTATAGATTAGTTGATTACAGCAGAATCAAATGACAAATTTTGTTGATAATTTTCATCAGAATTGGCTGAGTACGCTTCGCCGCGCCTATAATTTCGCAACTGAATAGGGGACAATTTGTGACGTCACACGCAGATATTTTCATGACCTAGATTTATTGGTACTGGATGGGATGGTATCAGTCTCTCCTACTAATAAATATTCATGTGTCAATGCGGCGCTTCACTAGAATACATCAGCTGCATCTCCTTCCGTGCATGTCGTAAGAGTCGACTAAAGGGTAAGTGTCATGTACTCGCTGTGTTTGACTATAGGCTGATTAGTTACAACATAACGTGGATGGACCGCTTTAAAATTCCAACGCACGTATATCAAGCCTTCTGTTTGCTAAGGTCTTAAGGAATTAGAGACATTCTCATTAGCGATGAGCTAACAACTTGTCACTGCTCTTGTCAATACATCCAGCCTCACTATGTTTAACGTGGCGGGTACGATCGCCTTTATGATCCTGCAGTTCTGCCTACCCCGTTTTGTTACTATACAGGATGATTTTTGGTCGTCAACGTTCCCGAAAACTACGGAATCTCCTCATCATCACGATCATTTTTCTCCATGGAAGCATACCTGGGAAGTGTCTGGTTTCCAAAATATTAGGGTCCAAAGTTGAGTAAATAAACTGCGTTTTTCTGCATAAATGCACATAGACGCGCGTAGCAGGATTTTTTCACGAAAAATAATTAATATCTGTCTATAAAAAAACTAACATAAACACTAGACACTATAAATTTCGCACGACCAAGGAATTTAAAATTAAAAAAAAAAAAAAAATCCCAGCATTTTTTTTGGCATAAACTTACTTTATTTCATGTATAGAGTACGTATCCTTTGTTAAAGGTGGCCACAAAAAAACATCCTGTATAGTTATATACTAACAGAGCAAGATGTCATGCGGATGAAGCTGCTTCCACTAGCTAGCAGAATAAGTAAAAAAAAATGACGTTACAAAGCTGATTTGTGCACTGACTAGAAATGAAAAACAAACGAGACAATAGAACTTACAGGTGACGCCTAAATTGCTAATTGAAAAATGGTTTTGTAGTGTTACGATTGTTTTCGATGTTTTAGATACCCACTCTTTATCTCGTAATTAATTAGAAAGTGTTGTAAATATGCCATATTTAGTAGTTCTATATCTACGTGATATTGTGGCTGGTTGAATTCCACACATAATTATTTCGGCCGCAAAGCAATATGGCGGCGCGTGCGAATGAAAATTTATTAATGTTGAATGTATTGACAATATCGCTGCTGCAATACAAAATACCTAGTTAATATTTTAAATGCCTTCCATATAATATATTCCGTATTGTTTCCAAAATGGCTGTAGATATTAAACCACCTATACATCCTCCTTTAGCAGTGATAGCCCAGTGGTTAAGACGTGCACCTTCCAAGCGGGAGGCGTAACTTCGATCCCAGTCATGGGCCTGTACCAATGAATTTATTTCATGTACAGATTTTAATGTTGCAAAATTGTCACTTAGCTCGTGCCTCGGAAAGCACGTAAAACCGTTGGTCCTGCGTCTGATCTCTCTTCGGTCGTATCGGCTTTCCGGCCCATCGGACTATGAGAATAGATAATGCATCAGAATCTGTGTTTGCGCACACACTTGTGCACTATAATATCTCCTGCGTACCTGTCAATCTCGGTAGAGTTTGGTCGCCTTGGCCGAAATACGGTCGGAGATCATCATCATCATATCCTCCTTTATTGCGTCTCGTCGCAAGTACCAGGAGTTGATGTACCTCTACAAGATTTTGCACAGCCATTTAGATTCTCCATCTCTTCTATCCGAGCTCAACTTCATTACTTACTATCGTAAGAGAAAACCTTCCCCTCGACTCTTCTCTCTTCTGGTTTATAAGAACAACACCTCTTATTATAACCCTATCACCAGAATGTGTCGAACTTATAATGATACTGTTGCACAACATTCTTCTCTGGATATTTTCGAGAGTAGACTCCATAGATTTAAGAAATTAATTTATAGGACAATTTGTACTACATAGCTAAAAAAAAAAATTGTTAGTAGTTTAAGATTTTCTTTTGTTGTTATTTTTATTTTTTCTAAATTTGAATTGTGTTTATTTTTAATTTTTCTAATGATGTGATGCGCTTAGAACATATTGTGTATTAATGTGCCAACATTGTAAAGAGTTACAGTCTAGTTTAATTTTATGAATGTGTAGGATTATATTAATTACAGATTGTAACTTGTTTTGTTAGCCAAATAAAAATAAAAAATAATAATTTTTTTAAAACGAAAAACCGACTTCCTCCCAAAACTCGAGCTTACTAAAGTAAAATTTAACTAAAGGGCAAATACGAGTATATATTGCGTTAAGCCGTGTACGAAGTTTAGGAGGCATAATATTATCAGATTTATATAATTTTTATATAAAATAGGCCACATGACAAAAGAGAAAAAGGACTAGGCTTCGAAACTTTACGTCTGACAATATGATGATTATGATGATAATGATGACCTCCGATCAATTTCGGTCATGGCGACCACTTCTAATCCTAGATATTACTAAGTTGGCGTTCATGCTCTCGGAGATGGCTTACATTTACATAGCCAATCTTCGCCCTGAACGCCCGCGCACACAGAGGACAGGTTAGTGCGCCATTATTGTATTATAGATAATGGCAGCAGGAGGACGAGTCTTTAGTTCATCACGTTTAGCGTCAAGGTCAGCCTGACGCTGCTCCTCGAACTCGTGTACTTGCTTTATCACCGTCCTGCGCCACTCTGGTCGTTGTGCTGACAAAACTTCCCATTTAGATGGATCTATATTGCATCTCTTCATATGTCTTTTCTGAACATCTTTGTATCTGAGTATCTGTTGCCCGTCGCGTTTCCGCTTGCCCTCTTCCAGTTCAGAAAAGAAGATGCGCTTAGCCAATCTCTCCTCCGCCATACGAGACACATGACCGCACCACCGAAACTGCCGACGCATTAAGTAGGCCTCAATGGCACTTACATTGGCTCTTCGCAATACTTCGGTATTACGCACTCGGTTGGACCATCTGATTCTCATGATGGATCGGAGGCACTTGAGGTGGAATCGATTCAGAGTGCGTATGTGGCGACGGTACATGCACCACGACTCGGAGGAATATAAGAGATTTGGCAGCACAACAGCCATGTACACACTTATTTAGGCAACATATAATTACACTCCTTCTTCCTGCCCTGTTCCCAATCATTTGGGGTCGGTGCAATATGTAGGTACTCTTTTTTCATTCATCCCTATTATCCGTCATCTCGTTATTCTCATGTCTACCTCTTCCTCTATAACCATCTTACTTCGGACACGGCTTAACGCAACATATAATTTCATGACTTAACACAATTATCTTCATCTTCATAAGCCTATTGCAGTCCATTACTGGACGTAGGCCCCCCCCTGCCATAAGGGGATTTTGTTACTAAAAAGTTCCACTATCTGTTTTTCGGCGGCTCCACCATCAGACCCTCGTTTCCTTTATATTATCTGTAGCTGACCAAAATTCTCTATAAAAATCTAAAAACGGACTACTCGTGCCTTTTATATTTGAGGATATCCCTAGATTCCTTAGAGATTCCATCATCAGATGTTATGTTTTATATGTAGGTGATCAAAACGCTCAGTAAAAGTATAAAAACAGACTACATGTGCCTACAATATTCGAGGATTGCCCTCGATTTCTCCAAGATCCCATCATCAGATCCTGATATGGTGAATATGGGACCAACCTGGAAGTATACCATGACCAACTATAAAAAAAAATTTGAAATCGGTTCATAAATGACGGAGTTCTGAGGTAACACACATAAAAAAAAAAAAAAAAAAAAAAAATAAAAAAAAAAAAACATACAGACGAATTGATAACCTCTCTTTTTGAAGTCGGTTAAAAATAAAAAAAAACATACAGACGAATTGATAACCTCTCTTTTTGAAGTCGGTTAAAAAATAAAATTACGTTCGTCGACTACTCATAAGAGCTGGTTCTGTGATCTGTGGTTATGTTTCTATGATTAGCATAGAAGCATAGCGGGGCTCCACTAGATAACATCAGCATCTCCTTCAATTCACCTCGTAGGAGTCGACTAAGGAACTCCGGCATTTTCCTTGTGATGAATAAAAGAAGATATTTATGGATCAGCTAGCAACTTGTCACTTGCATACGGCCCTGCTATGCTGAATGGAGCTGGATGATCTCCATAATGATCTTGCAGTTCTGGCTCCTTGATACAATATATGTATTTTTTATGTAAGTAGCTATCTTAAATAGTCCAGAGGTCGATTGATCTTTGTAGAACTATAATGGTAGCACATTTTTTCGTTGCCACCCTTAGCGAAGGATACGTAAATCTATTGTAAATGTATTTTTTTTAAATATTACTTGATCGGGCGAAATTTATAGTGTCTAGTGTTTATGCTAGTTTTTTCATAGACAGATATTAATTATTTCGCGTGAAAAAATCTTGCTACGCGCGTCTATGTGCATTTATGTTGCGTTGACGACCAAAAATCATTCTGTATAAGTATAATTGTGCCTCTTCTAAGACGACACCTAAGCAAATAGCAAATTATTTTTCATCATTTATTTCTTTATTCAATTACAAAATCTTGAAACTAGATAGATACAACGTCCACAAAACTGCTTGCGCCATTTGACTGTGGGATCCATGAGTAAAGGTACTAGTTATAGTCCAGTGGAGTAAGCACGAACCTTTTTACGCGGCGTGAAGCAAAATGTATGTGATTTGACGATAGTGTTACGGACTATCGAGAGGTTCGTGCTCACCCCACAGTTAATTAAAAAGTTCCTTTGAATGACGACACTAGTTACTGTGTATGACTACATTATCTGCCTTACTGAAATTTTAGATCGATAGAAGCGGACTCTACTATTTCTCGAAACTCTTCGTTATAGTTTTTCTGCAAAACCTTATTTTGACAGAGCGAATCACGGATGTCTAGTAAAGTTTCTAGCCCAATATACAGAGCACTCTCTAGCTAGAATATCACTGAAATTCGCTGCGAAATTCCCCGTATTTTTCCCGGTCTATTTGGATGACATTTTGGGTTACTTTAAAAAAACAAACTCGATTCAGCAAAAGCTATTCTTCTCGCTTGAGGAGCAAACTACTGACAAGAGTTTAAGATACGAAATTACTTACGGCATAAACATACTTTCATCTATTTGCACCTACATTCATAGTGCAAACGGCCAAGCTGTGGAACTCCCTGCCTGAACCCCTGTTCCCCATGAACTATAATCTTGCTATAATTTAACTATAATTATAATAGGTCTTCAAGTCGAGAGTGAACCGGTTTCTTTTAGGCCAGCGCGCTCCATCTTAGACTGCAACGGTGCTTACTATCAGGCGCGTTGTGGTCAAGCGTAAGCCTATTTAATATAAAAAAATCTATATATAGGTACATACATAGACTAGCGGATGCTTACGGAAAATTCTAGGTTTTAAGAAAACCTAGCAACTAATTTAATGTGCTCGTAATATGTGCCACCAAAAGTGCTGGCTTTTAACCACTCCTATAAACGTCATATATTCTGGAAAATTTGATAAAACATAACTGTCTCCGCCCCAAGGTTATACTTAAAATACGTGTCTATTAATAAATAACAAATAATCATTACTCCAGGAAAAGCAATTATTACATTACTTATGTGGTTAAGAAATTTCTGAAAGTTAGGACCGTTAAAATCGATATCTACGAGTATAAAATGAGATTAATTTTAGAAAAAATCTACTATCAAGTAATAACATTATTAGGAAATTACTCAGCTATAACTTACTTATAATACTACAGCTGCTTCTTTTCCCGGGCATACTGTACAAGTCAGTGGAGGGATAAGAGGGTCTTGGTGTTTTGTAGGCGATGCGCTGACCACCTGTCACTACTAACCGAACTTGTACATCTCAACTATACCCTCAATATTGGTCAGAAGTGGCACCATGTGGTTCTATCGGCCCTTGGTGCTCTGCCTACCCCGTATGTACTTAGCTATAAGTAATTATATATTTACGAGTGTTATATAACCACCTTTCTTTATCGAATTACTTTCTAAAATTTCCAAATAACTCCATAAAACTTGGGACTCGTAAATTTATTCCGATCCTTTTGAACCGCAAGAAATGTAATACTCGAACAAATGATATAAAATATGGAATCAGTGGAAGGAAACTCGACGATTTCTGAAGACAAGCAAGACTGATCTACATAATGCTGCGTTTGAAATGCTGGCTTTCCTGCGTGTTATTTAGCTATATCATACTGTGTTACAGGTACCATTGAATTTATTTCATGTACAGATTATAAGATCGTCCCTCGAAAAGCGCATAGAGATTAGTCTCTATCTAGTCATGTCGGATTTCCGTCTCATCGGGCTTTATTAGTGAGAGAATAGAGAGTGCAGCTGTGTTTACGCAGATGATTGTGCTCTATAATATGACATTTCCTTCAACATGGCTAATCTCCATTGTGATAGGATGGTATATGGCCAACATCGTCTTCAGCCTATAAGCAGTACGCTGGACGTAGGCCTCCCCCAGGGCACGCCGCAAGGCTACTGCCATAGGGGGGTTTTGCTCATAGTCACCACGCTCGGCAGGCGCGTTGGTGACCGCAGTCTGATTTTTGGACTACGAGTATGTTGTCAGCACGGGAGGCGCTGCTATCCATCTCCCGGAACCCTTGATCGCCTCGTACGAAAACCACGGGCAGGCACAAACTCTACTCTGCCGGCACCACGGGGCTAAATATAACATAGTAACAATTTAATATCATCGCTAACCCTGGACCTCAAACCTTCAAAAACAAACCCCCCGTACCTTAATCCCGATAATGGATGAAGATCGTGGGACAGCCACGTTACAGATTCGAATCCAATTGATTTTATTAAAGAACAGGCTCCGCTTTTATTAGCCCTGAATGATGACAGGCGGATTGGGAACATTGCGATATAGAGTCAAGTTTGTGTAAATAAATGCTTTTGGATTTTGGATGTTGGATTTGATTTTTTTTGGATTTTGTGAACATTTCGCGATTTGAAATTACTAGATATAGCTATTTTTTTTTTTGTGAAATTCATTAAGTAATAATCTTTATTAGAATAGATACATAATACGTAGCATAATAAATACTAAATAACCAATAACCTACGAACTAAAATTATTTGCTAGCTATTTTGTTCGTGCTATATGTAACGATTGCTTTGCTAGTACAAATATTCTCCTCTATGGTTTTACTTTAAATAAAACAGTTATTTGTTTGTGCTACAGTGGGCTATTATAATTGCGTATACAAGAAATTTGTTTCGTGAGCTCTTTGATATGGTATAGGCTATATAATAAAATTTAAATGTTTTTTTTTTAAATAACGTCATATAACACTGACGGTTGTATATGACGTTATTTAAAATTGACGGTCACTTTCGGCTTCACTAGAATACATCAGCTGCATCTCCTTCCGTGCATGTCATACATAAGAGTCGACTAAGGAACTCGGGCATTCTCTCAGGCGATAAGCTAGCAACTTGTCACTGATAATAATTAACATCTGTGTCGCTAGGCTAAACCTAAACGTGACTTTGAGATCTCCCTTGTGATACTGCGGTTCGAGGCACCCCATTTCGAGAACACAGCTAAGTCTGTATATACAAAACCACCTATATACGTAAGGTGTGATATACCACACTGGCAAGAAAACAGCTTAGGTTTTAGACGCAAAATCTAGGTCTCATCAGTCTAGTGCTCGCTTCAAAGCTAGCCCTGCCTTTGCCCTGCCTAGTAATGAGAGAGTGTCCGGAAAATAAGAATATGACCTATGGCAACTGGTTTTTGTACTACGTACGTACATACACTGTAATGTAATTTTTTATGCAATGTAGAGGTTATTAGCTTCAGGATGTTGTGTATGACATGTTGTGACAATCCGTAACGCTATCGTCATATTGTCACATGTAGTGAAGCTCCTCATCAGTACAGATAACATATTCGTACCACAAGTTACTCCTGGCGCGGGTTTATAGTAACACCGTTGATGTTTATTGATATATTCTATAGTATAGATTGTTTGATACAAGTGCTGTGGCGGTTAGACGGACCATAGCTGGATCCGTTTTCAAATAGTCTTGTGTTTTAATTAACCTAAATTATATGTGATGTACCTAGCCGGGAGTGGATAAGTACATAAGAAACTATTTTGCTAAATTAGTAAGTCAAGTCAATTTGTAATTTTGTCTTACGTAATATTTTGTGGCATACTTGCGGAGACCTTAATTTAGCTGTATGTCACTATATTATTGTTATTACTGCCTTAATATAGCTATTGGTCTTCCTAATACCAAATAAATAAATAAATAAATATAGCACAGACTAAGTAGAGATGCAGGCAGTTTACTTATCATAACATAATTTTTTCAACAGGAAAGTAATATTTTTTTCTTACTTTTAGACCATATTTATAAAAAAAACTGACTTGGGATTTCTTACAGATAAGATATAACATAATCGTTTCATTAAATACTATCAAAGTACGATAAGAAAGGTTAGTCGTTAAAAATACATTGATTTGTGTAGTGAGATGTTGAATTATAATTAAAATGGGTGTTATTGGGTTTTTTGTGGTAAGTAAGGATTTATATGAAAGCCAAAAACTTTTACCTGTGCTTATATATTTAAATAATATACCATTGCTCGTACCGAAGACACAAAAATTAAATATTCATTGTGGAACTTTGTATGGTGAAGTTGGTAAGAAGGTTTACTGTAAAGATAAACACAGCAGCATTATTTTCATCGTGGAAGGGAGATGGCGCTCTACACGGCTTATAACTGCGTCTCCCTTCCACAATGGAAACGATTATGTTTTGAGAGTTAAGATTACTATAATTTATAATTTGATGCTTTCAGAAATCATTACTAACGATATCCATAGTGTTAGTGTCAATATTGGCTTACTTCGTCATCCAAGAACTGAAGACACCAGATTTGGGACATGTTGACCTGGATGTCTGGTGGGGACCAAATGGTACCAAAGATGCTACCAGTGACACTTCTATTAGACCTTTCAGAGTCGTTTTTACTGATGCTGTAGGTATAATATGTCTTGAATATTATGTTAATTAATAGATAATATTTATTTTAAATAATTGTCGTGTGGTGTTGTCGGCAGAGAAGAATAGTACCATCCCATTGGCAGACAGTGGGTATCGTATGATTTCAATATATTTTTTTAAATAGCCTATACTGTATTCCACTGCTGGGCAAAGGACTCCCCCATTTGAGCCCACACTTGTCTTGTTCCCGCTATAGTGGCCCAATCCGGCAGAAACTTATCCAAGTCGTCCCTCCATCTTCTCCTAGGTCTTCCCCTACACCGGTTTCCGTCTGTAGGCACCCAATAAGTGGCTATCTTTGCCCATCTGTTTCAATTTCAATACATAGTGCTACAAAAAATAGCAATAACTGACGATTAATGCACAGCCGAAATTAGGGCGTGCGAAGCTAGGCTTAAGATTACATCCACATAAAAAAAAAGTAAAGTAAATAAAAAATAAATAAATAAATAAGTAAAGTAAAAATTTTTTTTTCGTTACTGTGGGAATTTACAGAAATACTTATTGGTAATTATTTCGATTAACACACGCCTTCTGCATTATCTTGTATATTCATTAAAATTCTACGAATGATTTCAGATGCTCGAACGCCTTACCAGAAAATTCAACCTATACAAAGGGCAGCAGAAGAAAACAAAGAGTCTGGAAAACACAGCGTGGACTTACGGAATAAACTCAGATGCGCTTGAGCAGGTCTTCTCTCATTGGCAGTTCAAATACGATGTTAACAAGCGGCAGCGGTTTCTGAATAAATACAATCATTTTAAAACTAATATTCAAGGATTGGATATACATTTCGTGCATGTGAAGCCAAAGGTTGAACAGGATGTAAAGGTTTGGATTTTTTATACAGTTAATAATAAAAAAATCTATGACTAGGGGTAGATATTTTCAATGTTCAGATAACCTACCAGGGGGGCAATTCTAGAAAATTTTTGAGCCGAAACGTAACCACTAACGAACCGTTAACGAAACGCGGTGCGAAGCAATGTATACTTACCGCTTGAGTAATACGAGTAAGGTATATTTTAGCACACATCGGTCGCGAGTATGATAGAATAAAATCAAATGTCTGTCTCGTGCTGAAATATGTCTAATTAAGTCAGCGTAAAGTAATTATTGCTTTGATTTGAGCGTCAACAACGGTTCCGTTTCGCCTTTGTTCGAGACATTTCGAGAATTGGCCCCCTGAACAATAAAGCTCAAGCTGTCTTTATCTAAAATTTTATCAAGGTAGAGACAGCGTCAACTTTATTCTTCTGATAGGCTGTATGACGTTTTGAAAAATCAGCCAGAAGCTGGCCAGGAAGTATAACTTTTTTATATGAGTCAGATAGCCTTTCTGAAGAATAAAGTTAATTATGTCTCTTATCATGTTTTGAAGAAAGACAGCATCACGTTCATCCTTCAGATAGGCTATCAGTAATAATATTTTAATAATAATTAAAGCAAGAATAGAGCAAGTTAACATAAAACATATGAGAAACACAACAGACGAATCGCAAAGTTGTATTACTTAAATTCTAGTTGGATGAATACAATTTGAATAAGTCGCGCAAAGTTTTCCAAATGTTGTCCTTTTGTAAGGGTCTAACTAAGTAATAAAGTTATACATTCGGGTCGAGGCTCAACTTGCCAAGTTTAGATTGTTTTGCTCACAAGAAAACATGATTTGGCACTTCGGGCTTGATACTTGTCGACGTCATGATATAGCTGTCATGTCGATTTATTTAAGAAAATTTAATGACCCCTGGCATGAAGCTATTGAACTTGCTGATCTTTACTGAATGCACATTTACTATTTACATTAGTGGATGTGTAAATTGCACACTTTTACACAACACTTAAATATACATACAGCAGATAAATAAACTTTTTTATAAGATTTTTGTCTGTCTGTTAGTCGGTATGTCTATCTGTCTGTTTGATCTGGTTAATCTCTGAAACGGCTGAACCAATTTTGACTGTCAGATAGCTGATGTGATAAGAAGTTAACTAAACTACTATTATTCTCAAGATTTCCATGAGAACGGGAAATAATAATTATACTTCAAAAAGACGATGCCGCGGGCGGCCGCTAGTGACTTATAGAAGTTTTCACGAAATACGCGTGACACAAACTATATGTATATCATAGGTTTTTCCACTATTGCTGTTACATGGATGGCCATCTACGTTCCGTGACTTCTACAGCGTGATACCGTTGTTGACGACGGTCAGACCAGGATATGACTTCGTGTTCGAGGTTATTGTTCCAAGTCTACCGGGATTTGCTTATAGTCAGGTAAGCAACTTCTAATATGCTGAAAGGTCATATTGCGTAATTTGTTCAAATCATAATAATACATAATTTGATAGCCTATGTTAATGTTTAGACAGTCAGTTCCAAATACCTAACATAGTTCCTTAATGCTTGAATAGTATGTACCTATTATCATAGCTATCTTTCAAAGCTATTTCCTAATCTAGGAAACTCTCACTTTGTTTCAGGCTTCATCAAAACCAGGACTAAATTCTTTCCAAACAGCGATCATAATGAGGAACCTAATGCAAAGACTTGGTATCAAGCAGTACTATGTCCAAGGAGGGGACTTCGGTCACATGATCGGCAGTCACATGGCCACAATCTTCCCTGATGAGGTCCTAGGCTTCCATACGAACCTTCCAGCGAACTTCTCCAAGCTTGCCCAGTGGACATGGATTTTTGGAGCGATCTGGCCATCTCTGGTTACGGATAGTGTTGATAAAATGTACCCTTTAAAGGATAAAGCCGAGTTTTTCTTGGAAGAGTTTGGATATATGCATCTGCAGGGCACTAAGCCTGATACTATAGGTAATTATGACTAAAGTTTTATCAGTTAGTTGAATTATAAATATAAATTTAAATATTCACACACTACACAACACAATAACCTAGTCCCACACTAAGATCCATAAGGTCTTGTGTCGCGGGTACTAAGCAACGGTATATAAATACATAGATAAGTATAAAAACATCCATGACTCGGAAACAAACATCGATATTCATCATATCAATGTTTGCACCTACCGGGATTCGAACCCAGGACCTATGGCGTCGCAGGCAGGGTCACTACCTACTAGACCAATCGGCCGTCGCCGTAATTAGGGTAATCCGGTGACCTGTGATGTCGTAAGAGTCGACTAAAGGAACCCAGTGGCGTACCCTCAGACTCTTGACACTGGTAATTTACATCTTATTCCGCTATGCTAAACGTGGCTCTGGGATCTCGCTATGATCCTGCAGTTCTTAACACCATATTTCGGGAACATAGCCGCAGGTATATGCATGGATATATGTAAATACATACACTGGGGCAGCTGGTTCACCCAAAGCTTTTTCTTTAACTCAAAGATGAGGCAAGTTAGTGATGAGCTTACACAGTATTTATTTATATGCTCAGTAGGTTATATAGAATAATCAATGAAAAGACTAACCGAACTTGTATATCTCAACTATGCCCTCAAAATTGGTCAGAAGTGGCACCATGTGGTTCTATCGGCCCTTAGTGCTCTGCCCATTTACATAGCTTTTCGCTTAGCATACCCCTTTTGTTACACCCTGTATATGTAATGAAAAGAATTGGCTGACATGTTCATTTCTTCATACAGTCGTGTGATACGTGTATGGGAACTGTTATTCGTATTTTTTCTAGGAATTGCACTTAACGATTCTCCACTAGGCCTAGCAGCATACATTCTAGATAGATTCCTGATATTTACTGACATAAATAACAAGAACTTGCAAGAAAAGAAGTTAGCAGAGAAGTACCCGATCACAGATATCTTGGATAATATCATGATATACTGGATGAGTGGATGCATCACATCGTCGATTAGATTTTACAAGGAATCTTTTTTGGACATCGATAATGAACAGAAGCTAGCCAAGTAAGTAGTTTATTAAAAATTGAAATTTAGTTAAATCAGACTTATATCAGTTAAATCAGAGTCAAATATTTAATTTTAACTAATTAATAATTTTAAATGATATTTAGTTTGGTTTTCGGATTAGCAGCTATGTATTTATGGTTGCATGCTAGGTGCTTGGATCTGGCTTCTCATTGCGACAGTAGTGTCTTGTGTTCGTGATCATGAGTCGGCAGATCCGAGGGTCAGCGGAGGGTGTAGGGCCCGGTGGTGGGCGACCCCTCAATGGAAATCAGAGTTGAACCAGCTTGCTTCTGTCTTTCATAATTTAATTCCACAGATATTTCAATGTGTGCCTGTGCTGATGCGGGGTTTCACTAGATTACATCAGCTGCATCTCCTTCCGTGCATGTCGTAAGAGTCGACTAAGAAGCGCATGAGCGTACTCTCAGGCGATAAGCTAGCAATTTGTCATTGATCAATAACATCTAACAACGCTAAACGTAGTTTTAGAATCTCCTTTATAATCCTGCAGTTCTGGCTACCCCATCTCGGAAACACAGCCTTATCTATATATATGTATATTTTGAAAAATATAAAAAATAAAACAGCCTACTCAACAAACGTAGCAACGTAGACAGCACTTCTTTGATAGGCAGGTTTATACTAATATTCACATGATTGTTCTTTCAGAATACCAACACCAGTTCCGACATGGGGTCTTCGACTGAAGAACGAGCTGATCCATCATCCAGACTTCATCTTGAAGTGGAAGTATCCCAATCTGGTTGGGACTACTGATTTGAACTTCGGTGGCCATTTCGCCGCTTTTGAAAGACCCAATGAACTCGCCACAGATTTGTTTGTGGCCGTCGATAGTTTTAATAAATTAAAATAGTTGCTAGTTCATTTATTTAGGATCTCCTTCGTGATATTACAGGTTCTGGATACCCCATTTTTACCCCATACAACCATGTGTATAATATGTTATTCACTTAAGGGAATATTTTAAAAATAAATGCTGTCCTTCTTTAAAACTTGATCAATATAGGCAGTATCAACCTTGTCTTTCAAAGACTTTCAAGTCCTATCGGACCATTGGGAAAATCGGCCCTTAGTCTGTTTTATAGACAAGAAACGTAAATCTTGCTACTATATGCTTTATATATGTCGTGTGGTTGTAGAGTAAAATAGCACCACCCTATATCTGCTCGTGGGTATCGTAAGAAGCGATTAAGAGATTCCGGTAGTAGAGCAGCAGCGACTTTGGTGTTACCTCCCTGTGATCACTAAACAACCCTGCGCAGCGTGGTGACTATGGGCAAAAAACCCCTCCTATGGCTATACCCTTGTGGTGTACCCCGGGGGAGGCATTAGCTCTTTTGCACTTCGTAGAATTCCATTTTAGGCTCGTATTAAAACCTCCTGTAAGTTTGAGAACATTACTTCGCTCATACACGTTATTAAACTGGATGCCAGAACTTGTTCAACTCTCAACATTTGAAAATCAATCGCGCATACTCGCGTTCCTGCACAGAAACTAGAACTCATCTCGAATTCCATTTTGCGATGGCGTGGCGTGTTTTTGAAAAACAACCGGCGTTGAATATTAAGGGCTGTAGCAGACTGACTTCTTTTTTTTCTCGTGAAAAAATGTACATGATACATATAGGACACGGCTGTGTTCTTAAATGGGGTAGTCAGAGCTGCAGGGTCATAAAGTAGATCCTATACGTTTAGCATAGCGGGGACAGATGTGACTGATCAGTGACTAGTTGCTAGCTTATCGCCCGAGAGAATACCCGAGTTCCTTAGTCGACTCTTACGACATGCACGGAAGGAGATGCAGCTCATATATTCTAGTGAAACACCGCATCAGCACGGGATTAATTTTTTTTATATTTATATAGATAGGTAAGACTAGATATTTGAGAACATAAACCGGCTTCTCCAACACAAGAGCACTGGTTAAGTAACAACAGTATTGTACAGAAGGTGCATTCCCTATAAACATTCAAGTTAATAGCAACTTAGCAGTGCGGAAATTAGTTCAAATTCAGTTGGCACAATAGCATACATTATAGTCGTCCACAGAGTATCTAATATTCTCTGTCTATATTGTAATATGTACCTATAGACACGTAGCCCCATCAATGCCAGAATTGCGTCATTTCAAAGTTTCATATGGCTTAATAAAAAAATATTATGAACTATGCGCCAACTCTAATACTATATTTATATCTTAGATGGTTTATATATCAGCATAATTTCTATACAATAAAAAATAACCGAAAAAATCGCGATAGCTATGGCCAAGGTAATTCACGATCACAGCCAGTGAGTTATTGATGCAGTTGGCAAGTCTGATTAAAAACTGCTAGTTTGCGTTAGCCTATAAATAAAAACGCACAAGTACCGGACGTTTTGCCGAGACGGGTATAACTAGGTTCTGACGCTGACTCGATTGCGAGCGATTACTGGAGTCGAGATAAAGTTTCGAGTTTGTTTTCCATTTTCGAGGTAATTTAATGATTGGAATGCGGATTGCGGGGTGGCGTTTTTAAATTTGAATTGGCGGGGTGCTATAATCAAATTTGAATCATGACACTTATGTACAAGGAGTTTGTATACCTGATTAGATTCAGTCAAGGTTTTTGATTAAGGGAGGCTGGTATATGAGAAGAATCGAATAGAGGATCAGGAAACAGAGAAAAAAGGATAATAGCTACTAAATATAACTAGGTTTAGTGGAGCATTCTTGGATACGTTTATACAAAATTATGAATTTATCTTTGCCTGTTAGTACGACTCGTTATAATATGAGTATTTGAATGAAATTGTTATTTTACAAGATTTTACATCCACAAGACACCATCATAACAGCGCCGGAAAATAAACAAAATATAAAATTCTCATTTGCAATAGTAATTTAATCCTCGGTGTCGTCGTCGGCTGCAAAAAAGAAAAAAAAAGAAAGCATAATCCTTGAGTGTTTACAAATGATGTGCTCAAAATGTGAGGGCGTTAGTTACTTCGGCGTCTAGAAAACTAAGCAAATAAACTGTGTACAAGTTTTAGTTCTAATTTTGGCCGGCAGCAATTTTGCTTGCTTGCGCTAACTTGATTCTGCTGCGCTAGGTTGATTCCCTTGCTGATGGTGCTTTTAGTTTTTTATTTGGCGGGAAAACTTTTTTTTTATTTAGCACAGACTAGCATATTTTGCTGGCACTATAAGCTCTAGTAAAACAGAAGGGATGCAGCCGATGTATTCAGCTTCGCATCAGCATAGGAAGAAGGTACATAATAAATTATATTGAACAACTCACTACATCTATAGAGAATCTGTAACATATCGCCTATTTACTAGTGGCAACATCATTTTCAACGACTTTTAGACCGACTATAACTACGGAATTTGTAAACCAAATTCATTCGTCCCCTAAGCCTTGCAACAGTGTTGAATTGCAGAACAGGCTGTGCGTAATGAGTAAATACAGTGGTTACTGCACTAGCAATGACTGCTATTCTAGGTACGAGTATTCTACTAATTTGCAGCCAATTTCAATCATCAGTTTCGAGAGATTTTTTGCATCATCATCATCTTCTTGGCCTGTTATTATTTATTTGGGGTCACCGCAATATGTCTTTTTCTTCCATTCACCCCCATTTTTGCGTATTTCAGATAAAATGTTCCATTATTTTTATACAATTACAAATACATTTTTAATGAAATAAATCCGAGATTCTTCATGATCTCTAGTATTGACATTGGCCGTTAGAGAGAGAGAGAGAGATGACTGGGTTCGAATTACGTGTAAACATTGAATGAGTAAATCCTAGTAAACGCTAGTAATGACTGCTAATCAGGGTATTCTAGTGATTACAGAGATTAACATACGGCTGTGTTTCGGGAATCACGAAAGAAATCCCATAGCCACGTCTAGCATAGCGGGGATAGATGAACAGTGATGAGTTGCTAGTGTATAGATCTATCGAGAAGCAGCTGATATCATCATCTTCCTGCCGTTATCCGGGATTGGCCCATCACTCATTCCCGCCTCTACAACTTCTGTGAGTCAGGATCAATAGAGGCGACCAGAAAAATGCAATCAAAGCATAGAAAATCCCGGGGGACCTAACAAGCGACTAAAAAGCATTAAAACTTCCTAACATCTTCCTGCTCTTATTTTTTTTGTGAAATAAAATATAAATAAAATAAAATACCATTATTTATTGGGTTGGTGCAATATGCTT
Organism: Carposina sasakii; assembly: GCA_014607495.2. Classification (NCBI taxonomy): domain Eukaryota; kingdom Metazoa; phylum Arthropoda; class Insecta; order Lepidoptera; family Carposinidae; genus Carposina; species Carposina sasakii. The sequence continues at coordinate 2,461,944 of CP053174.1, read as the reverse complement.
TCTTTTTAGCAGCTGATGCATTATAGTAAAAAGACAATGAGTTAAACTGCAAAAAACAATTTGTAAAAATGTAACAACTCGTTCTTTTTTATTTTACAAGTGCAACTTAAAGTTGGTACAGATAAAATCGATTTTACAACTTCGGCGAATCGTTTTGTTTTCAGTTGCGTCGAAAGCTCGAAATAAAAGTTTTAGTTCGAGAAGGTGTCGACAGGAAATAAAGTACTTGTAGAACTAGATTTTCTTGTTTTTCCATTTTCAGTAAAATGTAATTTGTGAAAGTTTTGCCAAAAGAATAATAATATTGTTACAGCGACTATTTATATTTTGGTATGCCATCTACCATCATCAGCCATTAACTTGATACTTATCTATACTATTATTTATTATTATAAAAAAAAAATATTATTAAAGAAATGAAATTTTTTTTTCACCCGAGTGAGATATTTATAAGTCTGCGACTTCGACCACGTAATAATAATAATAATGTAATAATTTTATTTCAACCAAAATATTTACACTTCATCCTTATCTAGTACATAGTGAGAATCAAAGGACACTTAAAATAATAAAAGGAGAGCAAAGTTTAATAGCGGTCCCCACACTAGGTCAAGCCTCTATCGTTGTAAGCGTTAGAAGTCCCATTAAATTCCATTCCCATGAGAATTTCCAAAAATTATTACAAATCCGAGTACAGAATTAGACACTTATTAAAAATAACATTTGACAGAAAAATGTATAGAATAACCTGTCAAATTTAGCAATGTTTACCTTAAACAAGTGTCTTTCTTAGATTTAGTAGGTGCTTTTAATGTTATTAAATAAATTTAATCATTTACATGCCACATTTTTTTTGAGAAACATGTTTGATCAAATAAATATAAGTAAATAACATTATTGTGACATGTTTTTAGCAAATAATAATCATTTCATATGATAAACTCTTATGTAATAACACAATAGACTCTCCTTAGACTAATATAGAACCCGAATAGCAAATCGGATAAGACAGTGTGCGCGTGCAGACGAATTCGATCTACATTGCTGGCTGCTCGAGCGAAGTGATATATTTCGAGATAGGATGCAGGATATCGATATGGAACTAATCCTGAAACCTCTTGAAACTTGTATAATTGAGGGTCATTGTGGAATAGCCAAGCCATCTCACATTCAAAAGTTTTTAAACTAAATCTACATATATATACAGGGTGTTTTTTTATGGCCACCTTTAACGAAGGGTACGTATTCTATACATGAAATAAAGTAAGTTTATGCCAAAAAAAAATGCTGGGAAAAAAAAATTTTTTTTTGAAAACATTTTTTAAATTCCTTGATCGTGCGAAATTTATAGTGTCTAGTGTTTATGTTAGTTTTTTTATAGACAGATATTAATTATTTTTCGTGAAAAAATCCTGCTACGCGCGTCTATGTGCATTTATGCAGAAAAACGCAGTCTATTTACTCAACTTTGGACCCTAATATTTTGGAAACCAGACACTTCCCAGGTATGCTTCCATGGAGAAAAATGATCGTGATGATGAGGAGATTCCGTAGTTTTCGGGAACGTTGACGACCAAAAATCATCCTGTATAGAGACGGTATGTTCCCGAAATGGGGCAGACTTAATGCTGGATCCTAAGTATGTTCCCACAGCCACGTTTAGCGGTGACAGATATTAATTTTTAAGTGACAAGTCAAGACAAGTAGCTTGTCACCTGAGAAATTGCCCGAGTTCCTTAGTCGACTCCTACAGCATGCGCGGAAAGAGATGCATTTGATGTATTCTCGTAAAGTCCCGCATCTACATGGGAAACTAAATCCATATGCACATATAAAATGCTTTGCCCCAACTGACTGAGGGATCGATGCCTACACCGCTGATCTTAGAGATCTGAAATTCATAGGGAATGTTCTTCATATTATGGCGTAGATAATAGACATCCAAAAAGAAAGGATATTTCGAAATTCCAACGAGAACTGGAGAAACTGGAGTTCTAAAGTTTACCTTGACGAAAAAAGTACCTAAACCTTAGCACTTGAATTTGCTTTATAAACTTTTCCGAAAAATCAGCTTTTTCGATATACGCCTTTTATAGCAGTACTCAACGACGTATCTATCCGTATACGTGTATACCGGTCCCTGTTCAATTTGTTACCAGCAATGTACTACCAGTGCGCTGATGCATTTTGGATGTGAGATAGATATTGGAACATTGAATACGTTTTAGGGGAATAAGAGAATTTATATCGCCTTTCGGTTTGAGAACTAAGTTTATTGAGTTTCAAAGTAGGCATGTATACCTATTTAAAAGTTTTTTTCTTAACTGGCGCTCACCCAAAAACATGTCTTACTGCTAACCGACCCTCGACCGATTAGAGGAAATTAACACGTTATTACGGAAATTTCTATCCCGTAAAAAAATCCAAAACTTAAAAAAAAAATGTCCACCTTTAACGAAGAGTACGCTCTCTATACATCAAATAAAGTAAGTTTATTCCAAAAAAAATGCTGGGAATTTTTTTTTTTTATTACTTGATCGGGCGAAATTTATAGTGTCTAGTGTTTATGTTAGTTTTATTATAGACAGATATTAATTATTTCTCGTGAAAAAATCTTGCTACGCGCGTCTATGTGCATTTATGCAGAAAAACGCAGTCTATTTACGCAACTTTGGACCCTAATATTTTGGAAACCAGACACTTCCCAGGTATGCTTCCATGGAGAAAAATGATCGTGATGATGAGGAGATTCCGTAGTTTTCGGGAACGTTGACGACCAAATATAATCCTGTATACGGGAATAATATGTGTACATAAAGATATATCTTTTGTAATTTAATCGGTTTCTTATTTTTTGGAGTTGTGCCACTGTTGGTACAAATGAGTGATATAATGTTTCTAAGCTCTCTATGAGATTTACACAACCATTCTTTTTAACACAGTTAGGAGTATTGAGGAGGACATAGGCTACATACGAACGGTTCGGTCCGCGGGCAAAGATTATATACAAAACGATTAAGACGACTTTTTCATAATATCACAGTGAACTTCCTTCAGTACCAAACTGAAAGAAATCCATCAGCACTGCATATTGCAAGCAAAAGGAAATATCCTTTCAGCTATTCAAAATACTTTAGGGTATTAGAACATTGTGCAGTTTCTAGGAAAAAGCATGGATAAATGGTTCAATTATAAATAAATCTTTGTAAGTAGCGCAATAGACATGATTTCTATTAAATTAGGGGATTTGATAGTAAATAACCCTGCCTGTGTTGCCAGGTCCTTATAATAATATTGAATATCGACATGGATGTTTCTATAATTATGTATATATTTATGCTTATAAGTACTCTCAGTGTACAGGAGCAATGTACAATGGCGTGCTTATCTCTTCAAGAGATTTATTTCAGCAAACCGAGCAAAAGTGACGTAAAGTAAGTATTTATACAGGGTGTAACAAAAAGGGTAGGTATGTTAAGCGAAAAGCTACGTAAATAGCCCACTATAGAGAAACTATCCACAAAATTTGAGACTCGAAATCACATGTTCATTTTTCCCGATAGTATGGAGAATTTTTAAATATCTCAGGAATTTTCATACAATCTTGAAAAATAATCATGTGAGTTCGAGTCTCAAATTTTGTGGATAGGTTGTCTACAGTGGGCTATTTACGTAGCTGTTCGCTTAACATACCATTTTTGTTACATCCTGTATAGCTATCGATGCTTAGTGCCCACAAGAAACTAATAACTGGACTACATACCTACTATTATTATCTAAAATGATTACTATTTCTATTAACATTGCCATAGTCGCGTATAAAGTAGCCACTTTTAAATCTAGAGGATCACAGCACCTACGACATAATATAGCCACAAATATATTTCAACACTTCACATGAATGCATGTACACCCTTCCTCTCACGTTTACAGCCATATGGGTGAGTGAGATAGTTGATGCAATCCTGGAACAAGTGCTTGCTAATTGCACTAGTGCATGTGATGTTCATTACGCGAGTTATTTGCGACTACGATGTGGTATGTCCTCAATTTGTGTACGGCATTTAGGGATTGGTAATGTGAGTTTGTGGTACCTTTGTGGTTTTTGCTTTAGTACTTACTTGTGATGTTTTGTACATACAAATATATAATCACGCCTTTATCCCTAACGGGGTAGGCAGAGCACCAAGGGTCGATAGAACCACATGGTGCCACTTCTGACCAATTTTGAGGGTATAGTTGAGATGTACAAGCTCGGTTAGTAGTGACAGGTGGTCAGCCCATCGCCTACAAAACACCAAGACACTCATGTCTCTCTACTGACGTGTACAGTATGCCTGGGAAGAGAAGCAGCTGTACTCGTAGTATTATACGTTTTTTTTCACTCCCAGAGCAGCATAGAAGTTGATATATGATGTTTTGTACTTTACGAATTTCACTGTCTTTTACATTGTCTTAGTTTCTGCTACTTACTAGCGTCATCACTGAATAACGTTCTTTATGCTTAGAAAAGTGATTTAGCATGAAGTTGGAAGTAATTCACTTTCGACACCCTAATAACACTAATAATATTGCTGGCCTAGTTCATGACCAGCACCTATCGATATTTTCGACAAGTGCTGTTAGTGAATTTAAAAGAGTTACTCGGGTGTACCATCATAATTGAGATATCTGATTATATGTAGCGTTTTTTGGCAAATCAAAAATGGTTTAATATCTCGAAAATATTAAGCTCGAGCTTAGAGGCGATTAAGGGTTTCCGGGAGGTGGGCAGCAGCGCGTCCCGTGTCGACAACATAGTCCAAAATACAAACTGCGGTCACCAACCCGCCTGCCCAGCGTGGTGACTATAGGCAAATCCCCCCATTGCAGTCTTGTGGCTTACCCTGGGGGAGGCCTACGTCCAGCAGTGGACTGCAATAGGCTGATGATGATGATATCGAAAATATATCACACTAGCAAAGTCTTTCTTTTGAGAATGTTTCTTTTATTCTGTGATATTTCTATATGAATACAAGTAAAAATACTGTCATCATCTCCATTGTTTAGATCCGTCGTGGCTACTAACTATTAATTATTACATCTCTTTGTTCCTCCTCGCTCTGGATCCAGTAAGATATTCAAGACTTCGTTCGGAAGTAAGTTCGCAGTCGAGTGTACTTCGGGCAATTATCGAGAGGTTTCCAAGAGCAAATTTCGAAGTTGTAGGTACTGGGTTTATAGTATAAGTGACAATCAGTGTACTAACTTTATTAGTAAGTTTAGTATAAGTATTAGAATACATCATCGGGCGAAATTTATAGTGTCCAGTGTTTATGCTAGTTTTTCAATAGACAAATATTAATTAGCTATCGTGAAAAAATCTTGCAGACAAAACCCAGTCTACTTACTCAAATTTGGACCCTAATATCTTGGGAATCAGACACTTCCCAGGTATGCTTCCATGTAGAAAAATGATCGTGATAATGAAGAGATTCCGTAGTTTTCAGAAACGTTGACGTGGCGGCAGAATATCGTTCGCGATTGGTGCAAAGACTTCAAAGACTAATTGAGATGTAAAGCAAGGTACTTTACCTAAGCTGCCAAGGAAAATATTGACCATTACAGTGACTAACATTCATTACATAACATTTTGAACCACATAAGTTGAACCACTACTTATTATTTTACCTGTGACGACAACTTGGTTTAAGTACTCCGACTTAGTGTCTAAATATCGACTAAGTAACTAGTTACTAAGACTTGCTAGTTAATTACTGATTACTTACTTGCTTATTAGTATCCCGTAATGAGGTGGCCAGAACTGCAAGATTACTAGGAGATCCCATAGCCGTGTTTTGCATAGAGGGGTCAGATTCAAAATATCCTGTAGTATCCATATTTATCAAAGTGGACTGTACCGTATATATAGTAAGTATTTGACCTGTAGGTACCGTCTACAGGGTGTAACAGAAGGGGGTATGTTAAGCGAAATCGTCAAGTCAAGCTAAACGCAATGGCAGTACCTATTATCTCTATTTCTCGAATTAACGTTTTACATCAGATAGGTACTATCTAATATTAAAGCTTCGTACAAAATAAAATAAAATATTTTCAAATTTAATTTTAATTGTTATCAACACAGCACCTTTAACATTGTTTCTGCAAGAAGTCCATTTGAAAATGGGCCAAGTCGCGGGTATTCATGAATATAGGACGTAAAGGAGCTGAATTAATTAGATTATTCATGAGCCTGCTGATTTATCGACTGAGTAATAACGCCTGATTTGGTAATACCAACCAAATACAATTAGTAATTGTATAATTAATCGTTTGACTAAATTATGTTAGGTATAATGGTACCTACTGCTAATAAATTATGCCGCCTTAGATTAGGTTCTTGCAATGGTGATTGAATTTCCCCAGGGAATGGGCTGAAATTATTGTTATTTTTTATTGCAGACACTCAAAAAATATAAATTACAAGATAAAAGAAAGAGATGCATGTAAGATATTGTTTAATGTTTTAATTTATTGTTGTTTAGTAGGGGTAGGGAAATACGTAAAAAAATCCGAAGTTAAGCAGAGGCGGGGCATTAGTCATAATATCACCATCTTTATTTTCAGCTATGAGTAGTCCACTACGAACTAAAAAATTGAAAAATTGAAAGTCCACTGCTGAACATAAGCATCCCCAACAATCTCCAATTCGACCTGTCAGAAACAGCCTGCATCCAACCTTAGACGGTCTGTCCATCTCGCTGGTGGCGTTCCCACGTTTGCCGATACGTGGTATCTACTCTGGAAACCTTCGGCTCCATTGGCCATCGGTTATTCGAGCTATGTGCCCTGCTCACTCACTGGCATAATGAAATGAATGAATAAAAATCTTCCGACCGTATTTCAGCCAAGGCGACCAATCTCTAAGGAGATTAGTCAGGTACGCAGGAGATATTATAGTGCACAGATATTATAATTATTATAATAATATTATAATGTACAGAAATTATCACTAAGCTCGTGCCTCGAAAAGCACGTAAAACTCTTCATCCTGCGCCTGATCTCTCTCCGGTCGTATCGGCTTTCCGTCCCATCGGACTATGGGAGTGACGGAATAGAGAGTGCATCTGTGTTTGCGCACACACTGGCATAATATAACAATGGTAGTAAAAATTTATTTTATTTGGAAAACATACAGCCTAATCAGTAATCACTTAAGATAGGTAGAACAGGGCTATTTACATGTTTTCACCTATAATTACATTAAATTACAGAATAAACTTACATATAAAAGAGCAAAAAGCAAATGGCAATAGATAAGCATTAAACAATAAGTTAAACCATGAACTTATTGATTATGTTAAACTATACTATAATATCAGATTAGGTTACATTATGGTGTCCGGGTCGGAGCCTTACAAATAACTCTCTCTACTCGGCGTGACCCTTAAAACCAAAGAAAAACTTATTTGACACGTATTTTTCTGAATTCCTCAATCGATTTAGATAACATATTCCATTGGCACCCACTTCCATCCGGGACCTCATTTGCCTACACTTTTCCGACTGTAAAGAAGCAAAGAAAATATGGTATACATTCACAGATAATAACATCAGTAAGCCTATCACGAATTTATAGTTTTTAGTTTTGATTATGTTAAATGTAATTTGCCAATATCATAGAGGAATAATGCCAATATCCATCAATATCAGAAGGTAACCAAGATTATCGTTTGAAATTGAGAACACACTTAATACTTTTAGCCCTAGGTATTTGCAGCAAGTGCGCGATCTTATCCGCATATTTTTTATTTATTTTTTATTTTTTATTTATTTAGGTAAGTACAATATATGATACATTTTTTTATTAAATTGCCTATAAACCTTTATAGGTTTGTGTGGCAATAGCATTCGCTTATTTACATTTAACAGATAGAACCTGAGTATCACCAATTAAGTATGAGTAACCGAGTACAAAACAGTAAAGAAACATCAAGGTTACAAATAGACAAATCCAGGAGCAATGGTATGCATATTGCAATAGAAGATAAAGACTTCACTTAAAATAATACTTTGCAGATACTAGTTACAAAGCAGCTGTTTTAGCGGCAAGAATCTGCGCACGTTATTTTGTTGCTAGTTTGGTGATCACTGCGCAGTACTAGCGCCACCCCAATTTTTACAAAGCGCAGAGCACGTTTACCACAGGAGTTAGGCTATGTACAGGATGTCTCAATATAATTATAATTGTATGATTAAAACGAATATAATAATGACAATAATTGAGGTAAAATTAAGAGTGGAGATTTATTTCGATTCATATCAATTAATACTTATATAATTGTGATTTCAGTGAGATTAACTAGGTACATTTATTTATGAAGATAATATGTTTTGAGTTTATATTTTATATTTTTAGCATTAAGTGTATTCAGTAGCTCATTAGGTATATCGTTTAGCATCACTGGTACTAGGTAAGCCGAATTAGTATTAGAACACATTTTCTAAAGTCAGCATTGGTTTTTTTTATTCAATGAGCTGAAATTGAGGATGGAAGTCTACGAGTAGTGTAATGTTTTTGCAAGTCGAACTACAGTGCGCTTAACAAATTGACAACATACTTTTCTGGATTTTTGTTATTGATGATGGTTTACTGAAAAAAAAAAGATATTCATGGCAGACAACTTCAGTACACATACGTAACTATCAAAATGTTTGGCGGTACCTATTATTATCCGGGAAAACTGTTTCTAAGTTAGTGTAACATTCCCATACCGATTCTGCAAGTCCGTAGCTATTCCTAAGAGGATGCCCGCGTATTCCCGCGAATCCGGCGCGGGACATCTGTCTGCTGCTATTGGTGAATTGAATGAGATGCGGGATTTTATTCTATGTGAATCGAATAATAATGGGATTGCATTTTTTTTTCATTTTAAGGATATTAAAAAACGATTTACGGATACATAAATAGGGTTGAAAAGCGCAACGTTATTCTGCACATAATAAAATAAATAAATATATATACTTAACAATGTAGGTGCAATGTAACATTATTTGCCAATAATAGCAAACACATAATGTTAAAACTATAATTTTGTATCTCCCTATATGAATTTAAGAAAAGATTATTCGTCTCCAGACGCGGGCCCCGTGTGTTTTGCCCCGCCACGCTAGTGGCAGTTGTTGTCCAACCACCGCGGCACTGACCTCTCGCTCGACAAGTGAATTTTTGTGTGTGACAAACTGACCTACCCAATACGATACCCAATACGAGGAAGCCGTAAACGTCTAACTAACTAATGGGTATAATAATTATGTTCGTTAATTGAGTTATATTCTCAATCTTTATGTGGTAACTGGCATGGTCGCGACATGGGGCACTGGGCAATGCTTCAATAGAATAGAAAGTAAGTAGTATTAATAAGTACTTAGATATAAGTGGTGGGGGACAAGGGTCATGCATAAACCACCCAGGGATTATGTGACCCTTTATTAAAATTGTAAATGAACCTATATTATATAATAAATAAATAAATAACAAAAAATAATAAATAAGAGTGCCATTACCCTAAAAGTGGACTATAGTGAACTGTGAACCTAAACCCTACGAAAAATTCCGCGCGGAAGAAGAAAGAAGAGAAAACACACAGGTAACTCTCTTTGACATTACTCCTTAAATTTCCCATCGGCTCATCACCTAAATCTCTAAACACATAATAAAGACAAATATGTTTCCGGGGTAAAAAGTACCCTACATTCTTTCTTAGGCTCTAGACTACTTGTGTAACATCATGTCCTTCTCCGTACTCACGTATTATGTTGTCTTTAGCCTATTGCAGTCTATTGCTGGACGTAGGCCTCCCCCAGGGCACGCCACAAGGCTACTGCCACGCTGGGCAGGCGAGTTGGTGACCGCAGTGTGATTTTCGGACTATGTTGTCAGCACGGGAGGCGCTGCTCATTACGTATTATGTAATTAGGAAAAAATTAATGAAGATCGATTGAGTAAAAAAGCGCGTAGAGATAGCAAAAACAGATTTTCTTGATAATATTTTATACAGGGTATAATAAAAGTAAGCTATTTTCATAGCATTTCGCTTATCACTTTTGTTATACTTTATAATAGTTGGGATCGATTTACCCTTACTAATATTTAAATAAAGAAGCAGACATTATCAATTGCTAACGCCAATCGTCTCGTTGAAACTTGAAACATTATAATCGTTGTCCCCAACCCCAACTTTATTAATTCAAGGGTGGTTAAAAATTAAAAATAGTCAGCAACGAAAGCAGCTTTCGAATTAATCCTCAAAGCCGCAACAGTTAAGGAATTTTAATTTTCCCGAATTAATTTCTTATTCATTTTTCAGACGTTGCATCTGCGCGATAAGGCGCAGGACTCACTGTGTGTAAACCAGCTTTGAAGGTTTTCTTTTTTTCTTTATTAAATACGGGATTACGAGTATATACTCAGGTTTTTTCTGACCTGAAGAAATAAATATTCACACACTTCACAACATATTAACTTCCCACAACTCCCACATTAAGATCCCTAAGGTCTTATGTCGTGGGTACTAAGTAACGGTATATAAATACGTAGATAAGTATAGAAACATCCATGACTCGGAAATAAACATCAAAATAAGAAATAAAGAACAAGAAATTATCCGATCTGACGTATTTCGGTCATGGCGGCCAATCTTAACGGAGATAATAGTGCAGTTTCTATGCAAACACAGCTGCACTTTCTATTTAATCACTCTCATAGCTCGATAGGATAGAAATCCGACACGACCGCAGAAAAATCAGGTGGACATTCCTTCAAATGTCGCAGTAAGATCACTCACCATGTATAACTTAACCAATGAAAAGTGAATACGTGTTTTACATTTCTGCCCAAGTTTCATTTCTATGGGATGCTTATATAACATAAGGAACCGTTATATAAGAACACAACCTCTAAATTCTAGATCTTTAAAATATGTTTCGGCATTTTGTATGTTTAGATAAATAAATACCTTATGCTGATGCAGGGTTCACTAGAATACATCAGCTGCATCTCCTTCACTACTCCTTTAACTCGGCCGTTCTCTCAGGCTATGAGTTCGTAACTTGTCACTGTTCATTTTAATATTTATATCTATCTGTGGGATCTCACGAGCCTGCAGTTCTAATTACCTCATTTGGATACCCCGTTTGTAAATGTACCTATGTTAAAAGATAAAAAATACTTCGCAACTTGAGTCCTAACCCTTACAAGAAAATTATGATGGCGGCGAACTCCACCGAGACGGATTAAAGACGTTATTTTGCGCGGGTTTATTTACATTTATTATTTACGTACTTAGACAATACTTCAACGAGTTTCGGAGCTTTGCTTGAGTCTTTACGCAGTCTTCTTTGGAAATGTCGTGATGACATTGTAATATTATACGTACATACCTATACATGATGATCTCTGACCGTATTTCGGCCAAGGCGACCAATCTTTACGGAGATTGGCCAGGTACGCAGGAGATATTATAGTGCACATACAGTGTGTGCGCAAACACAGATGCACTCTCTATTCCCTCACTCTCATAGTCCGATGGGACGGAAAGCCGACACGACCGGAGAGAGATCAGGCGCAGGACCAACGGTTTTACGTGCTTTCCGAGGCACGAGCTAAGTGACAATATTACAACATTAAAATCTGTACATGAAATAAATTCATTGGTACATGCCCGTGACTGGGATCGAACTTACGCCTCCCGCTTGGAAGGTGCACGCCTTAACCACTGGGCTATCACCGCTTATAATACGTACATACATATTACATGTAGATACGGCAGTCTTCTCGAAATGGGGTAGTCAGAACTACAGATTTACGAAGATCATATGGTCACGTTTGGCATAGTGAGCCAGATATAGAAGATCAGTGTCAATTCGCCAGTTCATTGACGTAGAGAACGGCCCTGAGTTCCTTAGGCGACTCTTACGACATGCACAGAACGACATGTAGCTGTTGTATTATAATAAAATTCTGCATAAACAGAGGATAAAAATGTCTTCTAATACCATAAAAAGTTAACCATAAAGCCACTAGTTTTGTGCAAGGACCACAATAAAAACGATACTTTCTAAGATATAAAAGTCAACTCAAATATGTAACATAACATTGACTCATCATCATCATCAGCCTAATTGCAGTTCACTGCTGGACGTAGGCCTCCCCCAGTCACCACGCTGCCCATAGTCACTACGCTGGGCAGGCGGGTTGGTGACCGCAGTTTGCATTTTGGACTATGTTGTCAACACGGGAGGCGCTGCTGCCCACCTCCAGGAAACCCTTAATCGCCTCATATGATACCCACGGGCAGACATGCCGGCACCACGCGGCCAGGGCCGGACATTGACTACCAGTAGCAAAAGGTAACCATAATTTTATGCAGGGTGTAACAAAAAGAGTATTTTAGGCGAAAAGCTACGTGAATATCTGACTGTAGAGAACCTATCTACAAAATTTGAGACTCGAAATCACATCTTTATTTTTCAAGATTATATGAAAATTTCTGAGATTTTTAAAAATTCTCCATACTATCGGGAAAAATAAAAATGTGATTTCGAGTATCATATTTTGTGGATAGGTTCTCTACAGTGGGCTATTTACGTAGCTTTTCGCTTAACATACCCTTTTTGTTACACCCTGTATAGGACTACAATAATAAACGATACTTTCTGTACCTACACAGACATAAATCTCCCCTTTCTCCTCATTTTTCGCATTCAAAATCCCCGTCATTACACTAACTAGTGCTAACTTGTTCTAAAACTCGGGATCTCGTAACTCGTACCTATTTGAGAGGCAAATGAGGCGACAAACGCCCTGTTTCGGATTTACCAAAGAACTCGCTTGAATTGCAAAACTGGCGAGAGTACTATCGACAGTAGGTACTGTCTCGTGAACACATGCTATTCGCTAGGTAGGTAGGTTGTTAGCGAATTTTATTCAAATGGCATGTCGGTGTGTAATTTTTAGTGTAGTCTTACGGCCAATTTTTATACGAGAGATCAAAAAGAATCTCGGATTCTTTTATTCCTAATTTGAAAATTTGTATGAAAACAATTGAAGATTAAATCTGAGATATGCAAAAAATCTCTCAAGATCAGTTATAGAAATTGGCTGTTTCTTACGCTCGGCTCTTAGAGCAACGCGGTTTAGGAAGCCGCGTTGCTATAAGGCTCAACTACGTCTTTTGATTTTACTAACGGCCAATTTCTATACGAGAGATCAAAAAGAATCTCGGATTCTTTTATTCCTAATTTGAAATTTTGTATGAAAACAATTGAAGATTATATCTGAGATATGCAAAAAATCTCTTAAGATCAGTTATAGAAATTGGCGGTTAGACGTAAGTACTTAAGGTTTATCTATAGATAAGTATGCCTCTGTACATTTTCTTCCTTGTCAACTTTGTTTGTGAAAATTTTATTGTGATCAATAAAAAATAAGAACAAGACGTAAGAGTAATGACTTTTTTTAACTGGGAAATGATTTTGCATTGTTCTAAGTACCCATTGAATGGTAACAGTGTGTATACAGGATGTAACAGAAAGGGTATGTTAAGCGAAAGGCTATGTAAATAAATAACCTATAGAGAACTTATTTTTCAAGATTGTATGAACATTCCTGAGATGTTTAGGAATTCTCAATACTATGTGGAAAAATAAAAATGGGATTTCTAGTCTGAAATTTTGTGGGTAGGTTCCTTTTAGTGGACTAATATCATAGCTTTTCGCTTAACATACCCCTTTTGTTACTCCCTGTATAAAGTCATTCAGTCGTTATTAGTAGGTACTTTTTACGGAAAAACTACCGAACAGATTTTGATAAAACTTGGCAGACATATAGTTTATACATGAGAATACGACCAAGGCTATAATTTATAGTCGGAAAAGTATTAGTAATGAGCTAGTATCGTGATATTTCCACTTTACCTTCAAAACCCTGAGCTTATTTCTCTTGATATTTCGAAACTTATCTCACAAGCAGTCAATCAGTCCATTTCTATTTTACCTCACGATCTCCATCGACTCCGAACGTGATAGGAGATAGATATACGGGGTTTACGATGAGTGACAGAGACATAACACACGCTGGCGTCATACAAATGTGCCAATTGACCGAAAGAAAGTGTTTGAAGCGAAAATGTAGGTTTTTATTCTGAGTTCCTTTTTACTGGGAGTTAAGCTACCTTCTATGTTGTAGGCAGTATCTATCTATGCTACTTTGTGATAGTTTCGGATGTCTTTAGTACAGTTTCGTGAAGAATACGTGGTATGTGTTGCTGCCACAGTATTTCCTTTTACCTAAAGCTTTTAATCTATTTATACATCATTTATCATCATTTACAGCCATAGACATAGGCCTCCCCCAACAACCTCCACTCCGACCGGTCGGAAGCAGCCTGCACCCAACCGACGCCCGCAACCTTGGCCAGGTCGTCCGTCCACCTCATGGGTGGCCTTCCCACGCTGCGTTTGCCGATACGTGGTATCCACTCTAGAACTTTCCGACTCCATCGGCCATCAGTTCTTTTGATTATTAGTAGATTATTGAAAAATTACTAATTCGTCGCCTGAGAGAATACCCCGAGTTACTTTGTCGACTCTTACAACATGCACAGAAGGAGATGCAGCTGATGTATTCTAGGCGTAATATTCTAGATTATTGTTTCCTACCAAGTAATACTGACGTAGATATGGCAGATAATCTAATACATAAACAAATAAATCCATTTTAACCCATTAATAAACTCACGGGTTGATTTTAATTACAATTGTATGATTGATTGCGAATGGTGCAAACAGAAATGTTAGACGTTGATTAATTATTCTAATTTCTAATGTTTGCTTTTCAATTATGTTGATAGATTATACTAGTGGTTGTTGGCGGGTTTGTTTACGTTTTTAAGTAACTGTTATGATGTATGAACATAACTATTTACGTTTTTAAGTAACTGTTATGATGTATGAACATAACTATATTACAACTTTAGGATATATGTACGACCTCAATGTAATAGCAAAAGGTAATGTAAAAACTAACTTTTAATTTATTGTTTTATCAGCACAGCAGCATTAGATGTTGATTCAAGTGACACGTCAGCCCTACACACTACTAAATAGTTTCCATCGGCCAATTGCTGTCTCCCAACTCCTAACCGTTATGGAGTTCTGTAGCTTCGTCGTCAGCACAGCAGCATTAGATGTTGACACCCTGAAGCATATACCTGAGTAAGTAAAAATATTATACATACAGACGAAACGAGAACCTCCTCCTTTTTTTAAGTCGGTTAAAAACTACTTCGCTATTGAAATTTAAAAGGATAGTGGAATGATTGCGAAACGTCGCGCAACGTCGTCGACTAAGAAAGTATTTTTCGAAACCGTAATTAGCTAATACACATTAAATAATATCTGGTAAGATTAGCATTTCACCATTTTACCAAAGTGAAATTATATTTATAGGTATAGCTTAGATTTCCCAAAATGATAGTTAATTATTCATAGCGCGATTTCAAATTGATCCGTCCGCGCTCTTTCCAAATTCATTTCATAAAGTAATTCAAATTGCCGCCTCCAACCATAAACTAAAACAAAAAAACACTACTTATTTATTAAAACTCAAGGGACCCAATCCCTATCACTTAAACGGGGAACAATATCAGTTAATACAAAGCCACAGGCTTTAAACAATAGCCATTTGTCGACGGGCCCCTAGTCGCTTCCTTACACAATATAGCTCTTAGCCTGGGAAGTGAATGCTGGGGGAACGCTAAAACTAGGTGCGATTTTGTGGTTTGGCTCTAATAGCATATACATAGCATCATCATCATCAGCCTATAGCAGTCCACTGCTGGACGTAGGCCTCCCCCAGGGCACGCCACAAGACTGCCATAGGGGGTATTTGCCCATAGTCACCACGCTGGGCAGGCGGGTTAGTGACCGCAGTTTGTATTTTGGACTATGTTGTCAACACGGGAGGCGCTGATGCCGACTTCCCGGAAACCCTTAATCGCCTCGTACGATACCCACGATATACATATATTAAGTGGGAATTAAAATGAGCTTTGGCTGTATGTGTAAGAATGTTGTTTGTGATAGGATTTTCCAAAAGTAAAAAAAAGTAAAATGGCGATTAGACGATAATAAAAGACAACTGTGAAGTATTTTTTTCGAAATAAATAGTAAAAACTGAAAACCTCTTCATTAATCTAAAACCCGGTCCCATACATACATAGAGACAGCTGTTTTCCCGTAATGAGGTAGCCAAAGCTGCAAGATCATAAAGGAGACCTACGGCCACGTTTAGTATAGTATACTGTGGGGTAAGCATGAACCTTTTTACGCGGCGTTACGCTAGCGACTCGCTAGCAAAATCTATAGGGTAAGCACGAACCTCTCGATAGTCCTTAACGCAATTGTTAAACTGTCAAATCACATAGATTTTGCCAGCGAGTCGCTAGCGTTACGCCGCTTAAAAGGGTTCTTGCTTATCCCACTGTAACGAGCTGCTAGCTTATCTTCAGAGAGAATGTCTGTGCCCGAGTTCCTTAGTCGACATGCACGGAGATACAGTGCAGCTGATGGGTCCTAGTGAAGCCCCGCATCAGCATAGAAACAGCATAATAGGCGTCATATAAGGCCATACTTCCTGCGTTGCTAGGTTATTTAACGAGATCATACTGGGGCTGCCCTTCTACAACAGATGTGCCTATGTTTGATACTTAACCCTGTTTTGCTTAACGTGTCAGCAGGATCACCTTCATGATCTTGGAGTTATATCTACCCTACCTCGGGAACACAGCTGTGTATTCATATGCAAAAACTAGAATCTTTTTAACCATGGTTTAGCGCACGTCCTTTACCCTGCGTGCATTAAGAGATATCCGCACTAGTATTGTTGTATACCTTTGATCTCCGCGGCTATGAGAGCGCACATTAGAACAATTGTCGGTCTGTCCGTACTATGGCGTTAATGATAGGCATCATTGCCGATTGTTTACTTGATGGGTACTAATTATAGCTCTATTTAGATCTGAACTGCGATTTTCTATAACCTAGATTTTACTATGGAATCCTCGGATTATAAATGTGAACTTTTATTTAATATCTGCGTAGTTCTTCTTTTAGTAAATCTATTGGGAAGAAAAATCTCAGCAGCATCACTAGTGAGACTCCTTATAGGTAAGAATACTGGGAAAAGGCTTAGATGAACCACGTCACTGGGAAAAGTGGAATGACACAATTTAAAAAAATGCATAATTTTCTGTAAAGTTAATATTGTAATATTTGCTTTCTCTACTCGCTTCCGTCATAAACAGACACTGTACCCACCCACCAACTCGCACTGAACTGGTAGGACCTTGGTCCAACGCCACCCCACATTGGGATCTGAGGACACAAGCTTGATAAACAAGCATTTTAGTCCACACCATTAGATGTTTGTTGGCCCATACTCTTGGACCCAGTTTTCCAAACATGGGCAAGAAGGGTCGTCGCGGAAGGCCGTACAGCGCATGATAGGGCCTGGTACGATGTACTGGCTGTTAAAAGAGCAAATATGTAATTGCTGTGTTATAACTCTAATAACAAATGAATAAAATAAAGATAAATACACATGCTCCACCACACCACCTAGGATCGGGCTGTATAGTGTATAGCCACGAGCGCAGATGTTTAAAAACTGCTTATCTGATCATAGATGGAAATAGGCCCATGATTATGATGATGTCATCGGACAATATGTCGAAGGGAAATTCCAAAAAACGCACCAATAAGTAATTAAATGTTCAGATTTCTGTATATTCCCATCATCACGTTATGTCATTTTCACCTCAAAACTTCAGTAAGTTACTGAAACTTTTGAAACTTCCTCAAGCGTCCCACCATTTCTGCTTTGAACAATGGACATTGTGCTTTATAACTACACGGGACAAGGAGTAAGTTTGAGCAACTACTTAGAGGTTGTTCGCCAGTCGTGTTCTTAGGTTATTATGTGGTAGGAGCATAGATTGTACAAACGCTATAGAGCTCAAGTACGGCCTTATTTGCGGCTTGCGGCCATATTTTCATAGGCAGTCCAGTAGATACATATTCTAAGCAAAATTATTTTGTTTTTCTACTGATTGACTGTGACATAGCCAGAGGGCTGCCTGTGTCTATAGATCATTGTATAGCGCGCTATATAGGGTGTTTGTGACAGCCAGGCAAATGTTGATATGGTGACTTCGGATCATGATTCTGAGATGAAAACCAGTGAAAATGTTTCAGGAAAATTCCAAAATTTTCCATTTTTTTCATTTCCTCAAGAAATATAAAATGAAAAATAGTGTGGTTCGTTTAAGTAGGCCTTGAATAATGACTTAAAAACAAAATATTAACCTATGGATGATTTTTAAAAAAAAAATGCTCTCAAATAAGGTCAAATAACTGATCAACCCTAAAAGAGAGTCACAATTGATCCAAAAACAGCAATGTATCACACAATAACTAATAAACCCATTTAACTAGTCACAGGATCGCCCGATACAAGCAAACATTGCGTAAAATGAAATCAAAAATGTATTTCCTGCAAGTAATAAAATAACACTGTCGTATAACTCAAAACAATGGTGCCTACTCGTTTACAAGTAGTATCTTCGTATTTTAAAATTATTAATAAAGAAATGGAAAAAATTCCTCACCCGGGTAGGAATCGAACCCACGACCTTATTCCGCGTAGCGCTTCACCACTGCCACCGGGTCAATTACTCGGATGACGAATTTCACCATCTCTTTTCTAAATTACATATTGGCACGTTATTTTTCACAGCTTCTGCCAAATCTCGGCAAACAAATCTTAGTATTTGCCTTCTGTATACTCTATGTCCCGTTTTACTGAGATTCATTGTCTGTGTTTTTTATAGGTACTATTACAGACCTACACACACATACACATGGCTGTATTTCCAAAAATAGGGAGGTCAGAACTACAGACACGTTTATCATAGCAGGGTCAGATGTAAAGCTATTAGTACCAATGGCCAGCTCATCGTCTGAGAGAACGTCCCTAAGAGCTCCCGCACACGGGCCACTGGCCACAACCACAAAACGCCGCCACCACGTCACTGCCGCCACCGGCATATTTCCTGTACTTTTCACACATAACTTCCCGTGGCGGCGTTTGTAGCTGTGACTGGTGGCCCGTGTGCGGCGACACTAAGCGATCCTTATGACATCTATGGAAGGAGGTGCAGGAAATGTATTTTAGTAAAGACCCTCGTCCACATAGGAAATTATTTCAAAGATCTTTAAATCACATAGTCAATATTCTTAGATATTAATCCTTAAAATGATTTGGGTAATCGTAAAATATTGTTTATCAATAATAAGTATTTTCGGAATAGCAGTTACGTATGTGTCAACATTTACACTAAAAACACTACCCTCCGCCGCGCACTCGGGTAAAAAGTAGCAAAACGTAATAGAAATTAAGTAATTCAGAGCAATGACAGTTTTATCGTAATCCGAACTTCAATAATCTGATTATTCACCGATCTACAGCCGCGCCCCCTAGGCGTCTAACTTTGACAGTTTTGAAGTGAGATAAGCTATGATGTCGCCACAAGCCTATCTCTACTTAATGTCGCTACCATCTATAAATCCTTTGACATTATTACTATGGTGGTATAAGTACAGTTTCTAGTTACCTAAATAAATAAATATTGATATACTTCACAACACATTAACCTCCCACAGTAAGATCCCTGAGGTCTTGTGACGTGGGTACAATCAACCAATAAATACATAGATAAGTTTTGAAACATCTATGTCTCGGAAACAAACATCGATATTGATCATATCAATGATTGCACTTACTGGGATTCAATTCCAGGACCTATGGCGGCACTACCAACTACACCAATCGGCTGTCACCTTCTTAGTAAGTAGGGTACAGGATAGCGGTACCGTCATTTGGCAGCCGTAATGAGTTTTATACATAAACAACGGTGTAAATTACCGCCCTCTAACTGCAGCAATTTGTTTAGATAGACAACGGCTTAGTGACATAATTTTACCGCTATATTACAGTACCGACATGGGAAAACTTCCGACATGGATAATATCATTTACTGAAATATGTAGGGAGCTGCAGGATCATGAAGGAAATTACAGCCACGTTTACCATAGCGGGACTACACAGAGATGTTTATGAAAATTTAAAATATGTGGTTGCATAGAAAGCGCCAACAAGGCAATTTAAACCTACAAATTCAAAACTAGGCCATATAAAGCTCATCAAGTATATACAGCGAGGGGCTGTTCTGGCCACGTTTCTATATTTTATTTTGCATACATACATACATATAATCACGCCTTTATCCCTTACGGGGTAGGCAGAGCACCAAGGGCCGATAGGACCACATGGTGTCCACATGGACCTCATGGTGTAAGATGTACTAATTCGGTTAGTATTTATTTTAACAGAGTATTATTTACATTTAAAATTCGAATGCCGATAAACCTAAAAAGCTACCAATTTAGCATACTTACATATTATTTTGCCTACTGGGTTAACCTTTCTTTTTTACCATAGTATGCCGTGACATTACAAAACGTGGGCAAACAAAATCGTCAGCGTCTAGTGCTAGAAACGTAAAAAAACATCGCGTCTTCGTCATCTCTAGAAAACCAAGGGAAATACGTAGAAGTTTCGTAACCACGTGGTATTTAATATACCTTTTTTTTTTACTTTATTTAACATTTTCATTATCAATTATTTGCCACTCACGTAGTCCTTATTGGTCTGTCTGGATGCAATCGTTCCGTTTACATAATACTTTTTCATTTTAGTTTTTTCTAGGCGACTGTATAAAGTCTCTAAGTTCGGCAGGCATTTCGTTAATTATATCCGGTGAATATGTGCGTGTACCAATATGAATGGCAGGCAATGTTTTTGTTTCGTTCTCATAAGTTGGTCCTTTTAATTCGCAATTTAAATTAGGATATTCCTCACTTAAAATTGCAAATTTTATTTAATATATCTGTTGCAGCTACACTATTTTATAGTAGACCTTGAGCAAATGCTATTCTACTCCTTGTTATAACTGCTCCGCTATCATAGCCGCTCTCCCAATGGAACGGTGACGTCTCACTTTGACAGTTGTATAGCCAGATAAGCGCTCTCTAGCGGGATAACAGTGACAACTGGAATAGTTTGCTATATCGCCCTCGCCAATGTAAAACAGTGCAGAATACAATAGTAGGTACTACCTATAGATACGACGATAAAGCAAATAATAAATTACGATCGATTGGTGTACATAGTAGTGAACTTGCCTATCACACCCTGGGTCCTAGGTTCGAGCAGGTATGATTGATAAACATCGAATCTTATCGTAAAAAAAACCCTTAATACGGCCGATTGGTGTAATAGGTGCGACGCCATAGGTCTTGAGTTCGAATCCTGGTAGGTGCAAACATTGATATGATGAATATTGATGTTTGTTTATTAGTCATGTATGTTGCTATACTTAGGTATCTATGTATTTATATACCGTTGCTTAGTACCCAGGGATTTTAATGTGGGACTAAGTTAATGTGTAGTGAAGTGTGTGAATGTTTATTTTTATAATATCTGGGTGACAGAGTATGGCTCAAATAATCATGCATTTTTGCCCGAAAATAAAAAGATATTCAGAATTTCTGTAAACCTTTTAAAGAATCCATCTAGCAAAACGCGATAGGCATCAACACGTATCCTATCAGTTCCTTTGTGATCGAGCGCACGATTCACAGTTTAAGATGGCTTCCAAAACGTTTTCGCTTGCTTTCTTTCTTAGTTTGTTGCTTGGCCAGTGAAGCCTGGTATTATGGTTTGAGATTTTTAGATTTTTCCGACAAATCAACTGTTAATGAAAAATGCCTTCGGGGAACAGTATTTCTGCAAACCGTTGCAAGTTCACAGGAACTTGACGATCAATTTATGTCCCAAAAACATTGCATAGAATTATATACATATTATATTTCCATTTATCGTGCGTTAAACATTTACTCCCTACGAGAGTAGAAACAATTAAGGTAGGTAGGCAGCAGCGCCTACCGTGTTAACAATATAGTCAAAAAATCACACTGCGGTCACCAACTCGCCTGTCCAGCGTGATGATTATAGGCATAAACCCCCCTATGGCAGTAGCTTTGTGGGTATTCTGGACAAGGCCTACGTTTAGCAGTGGTATGATGATAGTGACATGCTAGAAGGATTCAGTTCTCATACGAGAGACATCATTATAGATCAATATTGAATTCTCTTAAATAATGCCTAAATCCGGGAAATGTGAGACGATTAGTTCGAATTTTTTAACAACTTCTCTCAATTCTTAAGCGTCGGATAAAATAAAACCTATGCGCAGTGAGCCTGAAGTAAAGATGTGTTTCCACTGACGCACGAAAAAATTAAACGTTTTCCTTCACTACATTCGTATTTATAACGAAATCATAGAAATTTAACTAATTACATCTGACTTCAAGCCTCAATTACGTGGATAGGTTCCATGTAGACTCTGTAAGAGACTGTAAACATGTAATCTATTACACCCTGTATTTTGGATTGGACATTGTTTTCAATGTTTACAAAATAAATGTCACTGGTAACTATTTTGATACGTTTTTATATAAGTAATCAACATCGATATTTTCGACAATCAATCAATATAGCGAATTCCCCATTTTACCAGCATTTCAAACCTATCTGTAGCCAGATGGTTTAAGTTCTAATGGCACTTTGCAGTGTGTAAACAACGCTTATTTAAAGAAAAAATCCCGACTGCGTAAAGTCAAGTAAGACTGCGCAGTGTCACTCACGACTCAGACTAATCTAATAATACCTCTCAAGTTCAAATGCGACAAGCCGTTTAGGCCTGAGGTTTAGGCTCTAGAGCGTGCCCAAGATATCATCATCATCATCAGCCTATTGCAGTCCACTGCTGGACGTAGGCCTCCCCCAGGGCACGCCTTAAGACTGCCATGGGGGATATTTGCCCAAGATATATACACACATAAATACAAACGTAGACTTGAAAACATAACCCTCCTTCTGGAGCAGTCGAGTAATAAGGAAAGCACGTTATGTGTGAGCGCACCCTTAGCCCCACACTTAGCGCGAAGTGGGCCCAATTTAGATAAAAGCCCCCAAACGTCCTCTGCGCAGCCGTTTGCTGAAATCCTTCCTATTCCCGCTACTTTGTTATTCGATTGTGCGAAATCGAATGGGATCTTGCAACCTTTGCGTGTTCAAGTTGTTAGCGTAGTTTTTTAAATTAGTTATATAAAACTCTTCAATATGTTTTTAAGAGATCTCTTCCGGATAAACAATAATAAGACACATCATAGAAGAGCTAAAACATAATATGTGCACGGAAAAAAACTAACTAAAAATACACTAATCCCGTACGTGTATACAATAAATAAGAAAAGAGAAAATAAAACAACTACAAAAGGCATACATGATATAAGGAAAAACTTTTATTAGATTTCGTTTCCTAGAATGACTCCTATGCCTGCCTGACATGACATGAGCATGACCGCGCATAGTACGATATCGTATCGTCTCTATACAAAATTCAACATGGCGGCTATATTTATCATATTTTGACAGTCTAATTGTCGATAAATCGGTTTATTATATCGTGTTTCGCAGGTCTTACTACTTGAGCTGATTTTGAAACTAACATTTTTGTGTGTGCAGTAAAACAGAAAATGTGGTCATACACATAGTAACTAGCGCCATCATCCAAAGAAACATACGGTGAAACGCACTCTACCTATCTACCTACTAACTTTAAAGAGACAAGTAACGCTCATTTCGCTTAATGTACCCCTTCCGTTCCACCCTAAATAGCAAGCCAACATTCTCCCAAATAAATGTATTTCGAGGCTTACATACAATAAATTAGATACTATGTTCTATGCTGCTCTGGGAGTGAAAAAAAAAACGTGTAATACTACAGCTGCTTCTCTTCCCGGGCATACTGTATAAGTAAGTAAAGGGACAAGAGGGTCTTGGTGTTTTGTAGGCGATGGGCTGACCACCTGTCACTACTAACCGAACTTGTACATCTCAACTATACTCCCAAAACTGGTCAGAAGTGGCACCATGTGGTTCTATAGGCCTATGTATATTACACTAGCCACCTGCTCGTGGGGTAACCTGCTATTTAACGGATAAGGCTCTGACGCTAAATAGATTATAATACCTATTAAGAATGGCATGGAAATATTTCCCATTGGATTCATTATGGGATTTGTAAAGTAGGCTCACCCCATACCGCGTGATCAACACGCTATATGTATGTATGTAGCGTAACTATATACATGGCCACTATGCGTATATAAAGTAAGTTTACATGCTACTTGATCTGGCGAAATTTATAGTGTCACCTGCTCGTGGTGTAACCTGCTATTTAACGGATAAGGCTCTGACGCTAAATAGATTATAATACCTATTAAGAATGGCATGGAAATATTTCCCATTGGATTCATTACCGGTCGCTAGATTGTTGTATTTGTGCCCGAAAAGCGGCGCAGTAGTATGTCTCACATACCCATACCTTGCGTAGGACTCAAGTTCTAGACCGTGCCCTGAGGATGGTAGGCTAAAAGTAGGAGATTTTTTCTGTACAGTTCAACCTCTTTGGAGTGAGATAATGCCGGTCCCGTAACTCCTAGTTGCGATACAGATGTTGTTTCATGGCTCTGAAGTGGCCACAATGGAGTGCTACGTACTGGCCACTTTCCTGACCTCTGGAGTCGGTAGGTCGTGCGTACCAAAGCCGGGCAAAGACAACGTTACCCGGCCAACTACCGCCCCATACATCCTGTCCAACATCGCCAAGTTGTTTAGCGTCTATTGTTGCAGCGCCTGAAGCCGTAGTTCGCTACGCGAGGAACAGTACGGCTTCAGAACGCGCACTCTACGACGCTTCAACTTGTGCGTGTGTTGACCATTTAGCAGTAGAGCGGAACCACAAAGGTACACGGTTGGAGTCTTTTCGATATGGAAAGGCCTTCGACGTGTTGCATCCAGGTCTCTGGCGAAGCTCATGGCCAGGGACTGCCGCCGGCCCTATAAGAATCGTCGCGTCATTTCTAAATGACCGGCGGTCTTTGTAGGGGTGGAAAACGCGAGTTCGCAACTCCACCCCATATGGCCGGCGTCCCTCAAGGCAGTTGCCTCTCCCCGGTCTTGTATGCCATTACACAGATGACATACCGACCGTAAAGGTGGTCTTCCCATGGGAATTTGAAGATGTTGGCACTGTACGCGGACGATAGCGCGTACTTTGCCACATCGCGCAGCTCCCCACTGGCGGTGGACCAAATGAAAGGGTCCTCAATCTTCTTCCGGATGGCTGACAGATGCGGATGTCGGCCAATCCGCAAAGACCGTTGCCCTCTACGGGTCAGCAGCGAGAGCTCCCTCCCAGGCTCACGCTTCGAGGGCAGCCGATAGCCTGCAGAACTGTCAGGTACCTAGGCGCCAAATCATCGTGGGCTGCGGTGACTGGGATGGTTGAGCACGTGCTGCGCAGCGCAACCGCGCGCGCCCTGCTGCGGCCTTTGCAGGCTTCCCCTCCGAACCCCCTACAATATTTTCGGCCGCGTCTCACGACGCGGCCCCGGCCTGGTTCCAACTTTGCTCTGTTTCAAACAGAAAGAGGATAGGCCTTGCAGAGCTCCACCCTCCAGCAAGGGCCGGGCGGTATGCTAATCCATCGCTGGAGACCTCAAAATGACGAAATGATCGTGGCCCGATGGCGCGTGATCGACCGCGCCGACGGGCCGGATCTCCGCGGGCTAGCTCCGCTTTGCGAGGCCGCCAGACGGCCGCCCACAACCGAGGGAGCGTAGTTCCCACTCGACAGCGATGCCGGGAACGTGACCCCCATACCACCGGACGACCGAGGCGCACTATGGCCGATCATCGGCCCTGTATATGTATGTACATATATACTATAGCGGTAACAGGCACGACAAAATGATTCTAGCTAATAAGTGCATGGGCATTCCCCCATGCTTACTTGTAAATAAGAATAATTGCCTCAAGCTGTGACTTTAAGGGGTAAGCAACCCCGCGCTATAACCTCACCCTTATAATCCGGGGTAGACGGTGTGTATGAATCGACAAAATTTATCTCAAGTTAAAATCATATTAAAATAGTGTATTGTAAAATTATTAATAAAGAAATGGAAAAAATTCCTCACCCGGGTGGGAATCGAACCCACGACCTCTGCATTCCGCGTGCCTGTAAAATAGTGTAATCAGCGATGCTAGTGAATATAACCCTATATTAAAATGTATAATATAAAAAATCTGTGCTGATGCGAGGCTTCACTAGAATACATCAGCTGCATCTCCTTCCGTGCATGTCGTTAGAGTCGTAAGTTAGTAATTTTGTCCCTGACCAGTTATACCCATCCTCACCGTTCTAAACGAGGCTGTGGGATCTCCTATTTCGGGAATTAAGCCAGCAGTATGTATGTCATAATATTAAAAAAAAAACTTAATTATTCTGCTGTTTCTCTTCCCGGGCATACTGTACAAATCAGTAGAGGGACAAGAGGGTCTTGGTGTTTTGTAGGCGATAGGCTGACCACCTGTCACTACTAACCGAACTTGTACATCTCAACTATACCCTCAAAATTGGTCAGAAGTGGCACCATGTGGTTCTATCGGCCCTTAGTGCTCTGCCTACCCCATAAGGGATAAAGGCGTGATTATATGTATGTATGTATGTATTCTGCTGTTTGCAAGGAGGGTTGGCGTAAGGCCAATAACGAGTATACTAAATGTGGCCGGAGCATCTCCTTCGTGAGCCTGCAGTTTTGGCCGCCTCATTTTGATAAATTAAAATTATATAAGATACTTCGCCCTCACGCAGTTCTCTTTCGACCACATAATTGGAAAATACGTCATAATTTTCACATAAATTGGATCAAATTTGCGCGAAAATTCAATGATTCCAATAATTTTGTGTTCAATTTGGAATGGAATTAAATATACCGTATCGCAACGGCTCAATTATGTATGAAATTTGCACGCATTGTATCGTATACGTATTTAAATATTATTCTTATTTTCTTGCTTATTTTTTATATTTTATAGTAATTTTATAGTAGACTATGGGCTGACCACCTGTCACTACTAACCGAACTCGTACATCTCAACTATACCCTCAAAATTGGACAGAAGTGGCACCATGTGGTTCTATCGGCCCTTGGTGCTCTGCCTACCCCGTAAGTAAGTATGAACAACAAACAGTTATTAAGCTTTACCGAATCATCGTAAAACAGACATTGCAGATAATAAGATTAAAAATGTATTTCTTGGGAGTAAAAACCCTGTCGTTCAACTTAACATTATGACACTTATTAAGCATTGGTGTATTTGCCTAGCTGTCACTCACATCCTGTATTTATTACTTAAATATATTTACATAGTCTAGTGCCGCAGTATACAGGGTATATTTTACTGGGTGTAAAAAGACAACTTTGTTCTTTTAATACTTCGTTAATTCTTTGTAACATCACGATTATTTTTTTCTATAGAAGCACCCCTGGGAAACCACAGGTTTCCAAGATATTGAGGTCCAAATTTACATTGATATTATATTTTTTTTTACTTAAATCCATCTGAAATCGGTTACCAAACATGTTTTTTAAAGATACCATGTCAAAATGATGTTAGTTTTGTAGGTACATTTGTACCTACTTTGCGCATCAAACGAATACATTGCTTGCAATAAAATGACAGTATATTTCATAATTTTTTGTCGTTTCCCAGGGTTGGTTCCATAGAAGAAAATGATCGTAACCTTACATAGAATACAAGGTATTAAAAAAACATTGTTGATTTTTACACCCTGTATACATCAGACTTAATTAATTGGATATACACGGAGATCCGATACCAACATAGCATGACCTGGGCATAGGTAGCCGGAGGGAATTTACTGTTCCCGGAAAATGGGTAGTCGTAGCCCGTAGTCGCAGTAAAAGAAAGGCAGTAGCTTATCTTATCTAGAGGGACTTTCAACCAAATGAAAACACAGTACACATGTAGCGGAGCCACCTACCGAACGCAAGATAGAACCACAGTTAAATACAAATCCTAGAACGCGATATCGAAGTTTTACGCAACCGTGGCCCGGTGGGCTGGAGGCGCTTCCCTTTTCACTACTCCCACATACTCGTACATATGCACGTCTGTATTCACAAAATTTTAACTAATTTAATATCCTGCAAAAGCAAAGCAGTAGATGAGATGCGATGAGAAAAATTGTGTCATATTTGCATTGAATTTGTATTAAGCGTAAACTCTCTACTTGTGTGTTTTAACGGTTACTAAAGTATACAATTTATGATATTCATGAAATAAAACAGGTAAGCCCAAAATGGAGGTAGTCTAGTACAGATACTTTACCACTGATATTAATTAACAAATTTTTAGATGAATATAGAAAATTCGATGAACGTATACCTATATTATGCATGTTTAGTCGAAGCTTGGGACGTCATCATTTTAACTTTAGAAATCCCATTAATGTCGGTACGCATAGGAATTTAAAAATATATTTTATTATCCTACGACATGCAAGGAATACACCCATCAAGTTTCAGGTCTCTAAGATCAGTGGGGTAAGCACGAACCTTTTTACGCGGCGTAACGCTAGCGACTCGCTAGCAAAATCTATGTGATTTGACAGTTGGACGATAGCGTTACGGACTATCGAGAGGTTCGTGCTTACCCCTCAGTGGTAAACCACTGATCTTAGGCTGTGCGCTGATTTTCAGTAATTCAGGACAAAGTATTTAATTTGCATTTCTTAAAATGACATTGATAGTTTTCTTCTCGACATAAAAATATCTGAATTGAAAGACCTAGATAAGTTTTATACAGGGTGGACGGAGTTAGCAAAGAGCCGAGACGTGTGGATTTTAAAGGGCGAGGACCACCAGTGAACACCATGACGGCTACATAAAAAGTTGAAATTAGGAGTGACTAACTTGCTTTTCGAAAATTGTTTTTACAATGTTGTACGATTGTTTTGCAATGTTGTACGATTGTTTTGCAATGTTGTACGATTGTTTTGCGATGCATTTTACATAACTATCTTGAACAACTTTACCTATATTTAATCGCATCGTATACCTAAACTGATTGATTTTACCTATACAAAGTTTGCTACAACAAATTATATTCTAATATCGGTCTAGCACCAGAAGCGAAGTCTCTAAGACACTTAAGATTTTATGCCCTCCTCGCGACAATACAAGTTGTCGAAACGGTGGCGTTCTAAAACGATCGACTTGGCAGTTACGTTGGCTCCCTTGGGGCATAGGATAATATGAACTGACGGTGTATCAACTGCTAATGCTGAAGTTAAGCTTAAAGGTATATTACCTTAGATAGTGGGCGCCTGTAACTTTGTCCAGGTAAATTTTAAAATCTCCTTCATTTCTGTACCCATGGGAATATCGGTAAATCCTTTCTTATCGGATGCCTACGTCAAACATCTAAGTTTCTAGTCATGAAGATCAGTAGTTTAGGCTGTGCGAGTCATCCAGATTTTTATAAAGATGTAACCTAAAAATGTATCGCTTCACTTCAAACTTACTATTAGCCAAAGTAATGTCGTGTCGCGTTAATATTTATTGTAGTAACATCACTTCCTTCGGAGTGGTAGAGACTGGTATAAAAGCACATTCTACCCAACCTCTTTACACCAGAAGACAATACATCACTTCCTTCGGAGTGATAGAGACTGGTATAAAAGCACATTCTACCCAACCTCTTTACACCAGAAGACAATAGAATATTAACATATTTTATGCATTCCGTAAATATATTGTATATCAATATTCGAAGCATACATAACTATAACACTGCTATTCAACTACACTGTGGCTACCGCAGAATATCCTAAGGGAATAAGCTGCCATTAAGGCAAACTAGGAGTTCAGGTGGTTTCAGTTTCAGGTACCTATAACTATAGATATAGTAATAACTTGATCGGTCTGCGAAGTATTAAATAATATTCATGAAAATTTTGCAGTAAGTTGATATATTATGTTCACAAACTTTACAATACATTAACCTTCTAAATTAATCAGTTTATTACCATCCACTGCTGGACGTGGGTTTGCCTCAGTGGCACCACACACAAGGCTGCTGCCATAGGGCAGCCATATATGAATAATCCTCAAACACCGAGCTCCGCGAAAACAGATAAGCATGGATTAGATGCGTATTAACGCATTGAATTTGGTTGAGTGTATCTTAAGGGATTATACTCTGGGCTTTTGAAAGGGATACTTAAGAAACACTTGGGATGGAGGGCCTTTGAGTCATTTACTCTTTTCCCTTATTTCTTTCTTATCTGTATTTATATTATGTAATTTACAAGAGGAATGGTGTCTATGCCCAAAATCGGTAGTCGTCATCGTCAGCCTATCGCAGTCCACTGCTGGACGTAGACCACCCCCAGGGCATGCCACAAGGCTACTGCCACAGGGGGGTTTTGCCCATAGTCACCACGCTGGGCAGGCAGGTTAGTAACTGCAGTGTCTTATTCGGTGAAATCGGTAGTCTTTCAAACTAATTACAGGTATACAGCTTTCTACAAGCTTAGCAAAGAATTATCTTCCAGTCCACCAATTACTATAACGTTTAGACCTGAAAGTTCTGTGCAGATGCAGGAGCTTCAATGGCATACATCAGCTAAATCTTCTTCCGTGCATGTCGTAAGAGTCGACTAAAGAACTCAAAGGCGTTCTCTCAAGCGATGAGAAACTCGTCACGAATCAAAGTGCATCTGAGGGGCAAGCACGAACCTCTCGTTAGTCCGTAATGCTATCGTCAAACTGTCAAATCACATAGATTTTGCTAGCGAGTCGCTAGCGTTACGGCGCGTAAAAAGGTCCGTGCTTACTGTCCTTGCTATGCTAAAAGTGCATTCATGATGATTTTGCGAATATTATTATTATTGTTAATACACGTATTATTATTTATTTATTTATATGTATATATCGAAACTGGATATAACCTTCGTTATGTTAACGAAAAGACGATTTCCATTTGAATGGTTGGTCAATTAATTTTAAAATTCACAATAAACTTTTACTTCGTTCCGACCGCCTCCCCCCTCCTCCTACAAAGTCTGCAAATGACGGTTTATTCTAAACTTTAATTTCTAATTTATGAATTTTATAAACAACTTCTTCAAGTTTAATCGGGTTTTCGTGTTTCCTATGTGGCCTGGAGGTTATTTTTTTTTCTTTTAGTGTAGAAAAGTCTGTATTGAATTCAGGTTGTGCGTTATTTTCGTTATGGTTACCTACGTATAAGATCTCATTTACGACCCTGGAGTTCAGGCTACCCGATTTTTAAGACCACAGCCTTTATGATTATACACACATAGATAAAAATCACGCCTCTTTCCCGGAGGGGTAGGCTGAGATCACGGATTTCCATTTGCTACGATCCGGACAAACCTAAGCTCTTTCGCTTCCTCTACTTTCATGGTGTTCTTCATGCACGTTCGTCGGTTTAGGGTACTCTTGACCTGACCTTTCTCTAGAATTTCACCAATTTATGATTATACAGGAAGTTTTTTCGTTGCCACCTTTAACGAAGGATAGGTACGTACTCTATATATCAAATAAAGTAAGTTTATGCCTTTTATAATTTTTTTTTATTTCTTAATCGAACGAAATTTACAGTGTTCAGTGTTTATGCTACTTTTTTTATATACAAATATTAATTATTTTTCGTGAAAAAATTTTGCTACGCGCGTCTAATACTCAATCTTAGACCCTAATATCTTGGGAACCAGACACTTCCCAGGTATGCTTCTATGGAGAAAAATTATCGTGATGATGAGGAGATTCCGTAGTTTTCGGAAACGTTGACGACCAAAAATCACCCTGTATATATGATTCGAAAAAAATATGATGTTTTCACACCCTTCCTTACATGGAAAAAGGATTCAGAAAAAAATATTTTTTAATACAGTTGCTCAAAAAGTGGCGTATTGCAGGGACGTATAGCGTTAGGGATGTAGGCTATTACGTACTCGAGCTTTTTTTTAACTTTCCCGAAGTAAACTAGTAACCAATAACACGAGTAATACTTATACAACTACTAATGCCTCATCTCATACAGTAAAATGACCATAATTAATTTTACATGGAATAAATAGCCTAAATTCATTTTTTTCATACATACATACCTACACACGGGCGGCTGTATTTCCGGAATGAGGTAGCCAGACAAAACTAATTCATAATTAAAAAAAAAAACAAAATAGTGTTATAACTAATAACTCCTACATAGTATGTCTGTTTTCAGAAATCGCATATTTTGACTCTAAACTATTTTTAAAAAATTAAAATTCATTTCCAACTATTTGTTCTCACAAACATAACTTTTCCCTGAACGGACCTTTTGCTAGGAAATCGTAATACAGATTGGCTCACTTCGCATCGCGGAAATATTTTCATTCGCCGCACGTAGGTGGCTGATGCATTCTCGAAATGGTTGATCCTATGAATGAAGGGCAGTAAGGAGGTGGCATAACAATGTTTGTTGATTGCCACAGAAAGTATAGTGAGAGGCAAATATCACCCAATGTATAGGTAGTTTTTATTGTATTACTAGCTGTTGCCCGCGGCTTAGTTTGCGTAAACAACCCTTATCACATATCACAATTAATGCGCAGAGATAGATATGAGTGGGACTTCATACTGAATCCAGTGTAAGGGAAAACCCAGATTGAGAAGAAGGGACAGAGTAGGCCACTATACCGGTAACAAGACGAAGTGTGGACTTGAATAGGGAGGCATTTGCTATCAGTGGGACATGGTATAGGTTATTTAAAAAATCTCATGGATCACCTTTGTCAAATAGGTCAGGCTTACTTATATTTGATATAATATATTTATGATTGAATAAATCTATTGATTTAGGTAAAGATGCTACGTTATGTCGAACAGCAGACAACCAATGGTTTATTTTGTTTAATTGTGTATTTAATTCCAAACGGTGGACGTTGAAGCTAGAAACAAAAGGAAAATTAAGCAAAAAGCCACAATTTTTTACAATCGAAAATTTAATTAAAGTTTTTAGTTCAGTCTAAAATATAGTGGAAGCTTTAGAAAGTATTCCATTTATTTTATTAAAATTCTTACAACAAATTTTATAATCAGATGAATTTGGTTAATAATCAAATTAATTTTCCATATCCTCTTTATACTTCATTCGTGTTTTTCTCTCGTTGATATTACTGGAAAGGCAAAGGATTTAAATAATTTAGAGCAGCAGAACAGAGTAGCGTACCTATAGCTGAGAAAAAAGGTGCATTCATAAAATTATGCTTCCTGCATCCATCCGGGGCTTCACCAGAATACATCAGCTGCGCCTCCTTCCGTGCATGTCGTAAGAGTGGACTAAGGAACTCAGGGGCGTTATCTCGATGTGACTTATTTTTTTTAGTAAATAGAAAATTGTATACATTTTAAGTATGTGTTTTGAAAATGTAAATACAGGAAATTTAATTAACGCAACCAAATGTAATATTAAGTGCTTGTTTTCTAGATGTTTGATATTGATTAAACGTATTTGCATTTCATGCTGAAATGTGCGCAAATCAAACTAAAATTTGTTATTTAGAAATTGTACGAGTAATACGTCTCGAGTCGTATTTAAATTGTTAGGGTATTTACATATTGCACTACCGAAGAAAATGAAAGACAGAAGCTGTTGTCCGCTACTTAGTCCGCGTGTACTATAGAATTTTCGTAAGAAGAAGAAGAACTTCTCCGTACTCCCAAATATACAGAAGCTGAATCTCCTCATTGATCATTTTTCTCCATGGAAGCATACCTGGGAAGTGTCTGGTTTCCAAAATATTAGGGTCAAAGTTGAGTAAATAGACGCGTTTTTCTGCATAAATGACTAGACGCGCGTAGAGGATTTTTTCACGAAAAATAATTAATCTGTCTATAAAAAACTAACATAAACACTAGACACTATAAATTTCGCAGATCAAGAATTTAAAAAAATTTTTCAAAAAGCATTTTTTTTGGCATAAACTTACTTTATTTCATGTATAGAATACGTACCCTTCGTTAAAGGTGGCCACAAAAAAACACCCTGTATGTAAACAAAATTTCAAGAATATAAGATATGTATACAGGGTGTAACAGAAAGGGTATGTTAAACGAAAAGCTGTATAAATAGCCCACTATAGAGAACCTATTTCCAAAATTTGAGACTCGAAATCACATTTTTATTTTTTTATTTTTCAAGATTGTATGAAAATTCCTGAGATATTTAAAAATTCTCCATACTATCGGGAAAAATAAACATGTAATTTCGGATCTCAAATTTTGTAGATAGGTTCTCTATAGTGGGCTATTACATAGCTTTTCGCTCAACATACCCCTTTTGTTACACCCTGTATATTTAAGTAGTTTATTCGTTTTCATTTGCTGTTGTGTTTAATATTTTAATGATTTAGTTTTATGTTATGTTTCTTTGGGTGCACATGACTTGCTCTCTATAATTGTGTAACAAATTGTTTGCTTGGGTTTGCTGGAAGTAATCTCTTAAAGAGATAAGCTCGCCTTTGTACACTTTCTGTGTAACTATGTTAAGTTACTATATTGTCTTATGTTTGTGTTGTAACGGTGTGAATTTATTATCTAAAATTTCTATGAAAAGAAAGAAATATGTTTTTAATAATAAATTAAATGCATAATTCAATCTAATAATTAAATGAAATAAATACTAAACAAATTTCTAATTAAAACTACTTAGCTACTTAATTAATTATAAAACACTAATACAGTTAATAAATAAATAAATAAATATTATTAATAAATTACAATAAGTTTATATTCCGTACAATTAGTAATAGTTCACTTATTGCGCGTTTGGTACAAGCTGCGTGTGCGCAATTCTAAAACCCGATGAACGCCGATCGTAGCCGAGCGACTGTGCGAAGAGACATTCGGTTTTCCCAAGCGCCATTACCGATTTGACTGCCTAACGCGGAGCCTGTGTCGCTCGTGGTGACAAAATTGACCTACATTACTTACTACATAATAATATATATTTTGGAATCCCGCTAGGGTGAGTTTCAATATTATGTGTTGTGCTTGTATAATATTAGTCTGCATAGTGTTAAGTAGTGCTGCTTGGCTAGGTACTGTAAATTAGCCTGGGTTGGTCTCCCATCATCTTCATCACCTCACACATGCAGTTGCCTAGTCCTGGTCTAATGCCTGCTTACGGCTATTCCAGGATTCCACTACTTACCTACCTACGAGTATCTACCTCATGCATTATCTACACGCATCCGACGGGATTGCGGAAGAGGTGCAAGTTGGAGGAGTACCTACCTACCCTCCTACAAATTATTGAGAAGCTGGCCTCACGATTATTACCAAGCAAGAACTGTGCAGGATTCTGGAGTGCAGTGCAGTCTACTTGGATAGTGGAAAACCTTAAGGCCAGTGTACCCAGGCTAATAACCTCATAGTGAGACTTGTGCAGGCAGTGAAATTTTGGCTTAATATAAGGAGTGAACTAATTTCCTCTTTTATTTACTACTATCGAACCCTATCTGCACCTAACCGTAGCAGTGTGTACAATAAAGAATACATGAAGATTGATTAAGTAATCGAGCGTGAAGAGGTTACAGAAAAACAAACATAATTTCTCATTTATCATATTAGTTGAGATTTACGTTATCGGCGATCAGATTGGCACAGTTGGTGGAGATGCTGTCTCCAGGACCGAAATTTGGAATCATAGTCGCTAACCTTTTTCATATATCGACATTTGTGTCCTGTGCTGATACGGAGCATCAGCTGAATTTTATTCTTCTTCAGGCTGTGTATTCCCAAAATGGCGTAGCCAGAATGGCAGGATCATAAAGGAGATCTCTCAGCGATATTTAGCACAGCGGGGACAGATATGAGTAATCAATTAGCTTGTTGTCTGAGAGAATGCCTGAGTTCTTAAGCTTACGACATGCACGGAAGGAGATGCAGAAGATGTAGTCTAGTGAAGCCCCGCATCAGTAAAGGACAAATGCAACAATAAATGGTAGAATCAATCTAATCTGTACTCGCCTTAACCCATATACGGTAAGCAGACGTTCATAATCTCTGCCTAGTTAAATCCCATCTCGGTGCAAATCAAATATTTACCCGTCGTGGTATGTTGTTGCCACCAAGTAGATATAATGGGGAGCTGTCACAAGCCATTGAAAATAAAAAACATAAGTGACAGTCAGGAAAATATTGATGTGCTGACTTCAGTGGGGTAAGCACGAACCTTTTTACGCGGCATAACGCTAGCGACTCGCTAGCAAAATCTGTGGGAATAGACAGTTTGACGCTAGCGTTACGGACTATCGAGAGGTACGTGCTTACCTCTCAGATTCAGTTGTTCACCGGAAAATTTTATTGCGATCTTTTTTTATTATTTCGTTTAGAACCAATAACGTATATATTGTTTAAGCAAGCTGAGATAATGATTAAAAAATTGTGATTTAAAAAACAACAATGTATAACACAATAAATAATTTGGGAAGCCAGAGCAAAGAACTACAGCCTCATTTAGAATAGCGGGGCCAGGTGTAAAGATCAGTGAGAAGCTTCTAGAGAACGCCACTACAACCTATATATATCAATAGACAGAAGAAGATGCAGCTGATGTATTCTAGTAAAATCCCGAAGTATAGGTAGGCAGAACACCAAGGGCCGATAGAACCACATGGTGCCACTTCTGACAAATTTTGAGGGTATAGTTGAGATGTACAAGTTCGGTTAGTAGTGACAGGTGGTCAGCCCATCGCCGACAAAACACCAAGACCCTCTTGTCCCTCTACTGACTTGTAGAGTATGCCCGGGAAGAAAAGCAGCTGTAGTATTATACGTTTTTTTTTTCACTCCCAAAGCAGCATAGAAGAATTATCCAGATTTATAAATGTAAATAATCCTGATCGATTACAATAATAAGTGGTTTCGAAATAGCAGTTACCTATGTACGTATTACCTACATGCTAGGTACTCAGATCTGGTTTCTCATCGCGGCTGTAGTTGCCTGTGATCGCAATTATTAGTCGTTAGATTCAGGCACAGATGAAGTTTGCGTTTACATGAGTGCAAAAGCATTACTTGTGGTGCGCAACTACTGGCTTGTAAGTGGAATCTTCTAGGAGGTAATCTGTGGATTCAGGATAAGAGGTGACGGGCGAACACCAATCGTAAGTCCCTAGATTGTTGTATTTATGCATAAAGCCGGCTATAGACTCACTCCTAAACACGTTGCATTTAGATGTTAACCGGTGAAAAGTGGGTAATAATTTCCTATTTTCTGCCCTCTTGACGGCCTTCATTATTATATGTTTGACATCTCCTCTTAGTATCTACTCCATATTTGCTACATTCATAATGAGATGGAGTAATGCCATATGTAAAGTGCTAGGCGTCATTTGAATTTAATAAAGGTTATATGAAAATTTTATATTTGACTTGAAATAATTATTTAAACCATTTGAATTATAGCTGACGGCACACTTTATTAATGCTAGACTCTACAGTAAAACTAAAAGAAATAGTTTTGTGGAGCTAAAACAAACATTTAATGTTGTCCTTACATGACTATGGGCAAAACCTTGTGTTACCAGTAGCCTTGTGGCGTGCCCTGAGGGAGGCCTGCATCCAGTAGTGGACTGCGATAGGCTGAAGACTTACATATATATCATCATGATAATCAGCCTATTACAGTCCACTGCTGGACGTAGGCCTCCCTCAGGGCACGCCACAAGGCTCGATCTCCCGTTTCCACCATCCAGTCATTACCAGCCGCCCTCTTTAAGTCATCGGCTCATCTGGCCGCAGGGTATCCAACGTTACGCTTGCCGATGTATGTATAATAAATGAAAAAGATTTTTACGCTCCCTTTCACTCTGTACCAAAAAGGAGAGAGAGAGTACTTAGTGCATACCAGCCAGGATACCAGTCCAAAATCTGATAGCTTCCAAACATTATAAACCAAATTATCTTTTTTTAACAAACAAAACAAACCAAAACCTACAACTTTAATATAAGTCTGTCACTTCTATCTCATAGCAACAAAGTCGGTTTCCGCATAAATTTGACTTGTGTAAATGCAAATTTTGTTGGGTTCGGAGACAAGGCAAGTCGATTTAAGTTCGCCGCGAACTTCGTAATGATTTCATGAATAACAAATCCGAAGTTTTACATTCTGACGAGAAGCTACTTGCGACTTTTAGTTAAGTAAATTAATTATTATATTTTGGTGCGTAGAGTATATTATTTTGGCATGAGCAACTCATCGTGATGAACATGTATATTTTGGCCTTAGAATATACACTCTGGAGAAAAATGTCATTTCAAATTTTGTATCTTGTGACGGCAACCGATCGCTAGTGACTTGGGCAAAAAAACTTTTAGTTAAGTAAATTAATTATTATATTTCGGTGCGTATCTATAGGTACAGTATATTATTTTGGCATGAGCAACTAACTCATCGCGATGAACATGTATGTCATGGCCTTAGATTACACTCTGGAGAAAAATGTCATTTCTAATTTTGTATCTTGTGACTTGGTCGGCAACCGATCGCTAGTGACTTGGGCAAAAAAAATATCCGTAAACATACATATAATCACGCCTCTTTCCCGTAGGGGTAGGCAGAGATCACGGATTCCCACTTGCCTGATACACCTCTTTATCAACTCATCTACGTTATCTACTTTCATAATGTTCTTCACGCAAGTTCACCCCTGTATTGGCTATCTTTTTTGACAGTCCATAGTCATGATCACTTATTGAAACTTATTGAACTGGAAGAGACATGTACCTATGTGTTGTCAAAATTTTCTTCAGACAAGGCATTATGCCACTTCCAGGAGTGATGATCACTATGAGCTGTCAAAAAAGATAGCCAATAGGCTTGCTGATCTTTCTTTAGGATTTGATCGGTGAAAGTCCGACGAGATCTTACATCCCTTCCATCCACCTGATAGTTAGCATTCCCCACAAAAAATGCAAAACAACCATTATAGGATCACTCGTGCGTCTGTATGTCTGTTTGTTGATCCGTCTGTCACAGACAATTTGCTAATATCCATACTGTGTTAAATAAAAGGGTCTGTAGCCTTGGAGCGTGCCCTGGGGAATGTCTACGTCCAACAGTAGTCTGCAATATGCAGATGAATAAAATCCTACTTAATATTATAAACGCGAAAGTTTGTAAGTATGGATGGATGTTTGTTACTCTTTCACGTAAAAACGGCTGGAGCGATTTTAATAAAATTTGGTATGGAGTTAGCTGACACCCTATGTGTTAACATACGCTACTTTTTATCTCGGGAAAATATATTTATCCCGGATAATTTCGACATTTTCTTTTTTTCTGCAGTCCACGCGGACGAAGTTACGGGCGTCCACTAGTATAAGATATATATCTCTTATCTTTTGGCAACCCTATTTTGGAAACACATGCGTTGCTATTTTGGTTGCCAGAACTGCAGAATCACGACGGAGATCCCATAGCCTTGTTTAGCATAGCGAAGCCAGATCATCACCAGTCATCATCATTTTCATCATTTACGGCCCTGAGAAGTCCACTGTTGGACATAGGCCTCACCCAACAACC
Organism: Carposina sasakii; assembly: GCA_014607495.2. Lineage (NCBI taxonomy): Eukaryota > Metazoa > Arthropoda > Insecta > Lepidoptera > Carposinidae > Carposina > Carposina sasakii. The sequence continues at coordinate 2,422,187 of CP053174.1, read as the reverse complement.
TCCACTCCGACCGGTCGGAAGCAGCCTGCATCCAACCGGACGCCCGCGACCTTGGCCAGGTCGTCCGTCCACCTCGCGGGTGACCTTCCCACGCTGCGTTTACCGATACGTGGTATCCACTCTAGAACTTTCCGACTCCATCGGCCATCAGTACTTCGAGCTATGTGCCCTGCCCATTGCCACTTCAGCTTGCTGGACCGTTGAGCTATGCCATATGTAATGATATGAAATATTAAAACTTCACAAATAATAAACTTAACTCGTATTATTAAGCCCTGGCTGGAACTTGTGAATAAATAACAAGAATATGCCGGATGGGGTTAACGTCTTTCTTCCTGTACAACTTGGAGGATAACTGGAAAACAGAGTAAGTATACAGTATAATAAGGGCGTAGGAGAAATAATATACGAGTATTTTAGTAAGAACTAGTGGACGCCCGCGACTCCGTCCGCGTGGACTACAGAAAAAACAAAATGTCGAAATTATCCGGGATAAAAACATTTTTCCGGGATAAAAAGCAGCCTATATGTTAAGTGGGACCTGACACAATATATTCCTGAAAACTGCATCGAAATCGATTCAGCCGTTTCTGAGATTAGCGTGCACAAACGCACAGACAAACCGACAAACAAACAAACCGACAAACAGACAAAAATTCCAAAAATCATCGTTTTGGGTTCTATTGCGTTGATAAAGGTCTCCTATAATATTTTTTCTCATATATCTTCCATGTACAGACAGCGATCCGATACATTTTTATTATATGTACCTAGAATTAAATTATGTAAATTAAGAAGCGGTGAAATAAAAATGTTACATTCCAAAAAAAGCATTAGTCTGAAATAAATGTAGGTATATTAATTTTTAATTCCAATTGGTATAATTAATACAAATACTTTTAATAGATTAATTAATTCCTTTGTCCTTGTCATTTTCAAAAACTAACTAAATGAACTTCATACGCTTCGTAAGGGTGCTATTCCACCAGATTTGATTTTTGTGATTTGAGACCGCGTTTGATATCCTCCAATCATATTCATTGGTGCACATAGCTTAGCACTGGTAACGGATTCAGCTAAGATATGTTTTTATATATTGAAGGATGCATGCTATGGATGTATGCTGTGGATGCCTGCTGTGGACCGTCGCGAGTTGTGTAGCTATATGCAGAGCGGAGTACCTACTTTGCCGTGTCGCATCTTCATAGCGCATCTTCCTCGCACAGCTACATAGCTTAGTATTGGTGGGAACGGTCACATATTTTCGTAGCGTAGATATCACATCTTCGCAGCATAGCACATCTCTGGTGGAGAAACAGCCTAACGCTATCGTCACACAAACAAAATCCATGAGATTTGACAATATGTGACGATTCGTTGTGAACCGTCAGAAGGTTTGCTCTTATCGTACTCAATCTTTCTGCTTCCTTTTCCTGCCACTTTAGTATGTACATTTAATATAGTCTGTGCATTCAAAAAAATAAAAAAAAAAGAATGTCAATTTCCCGCCAAATACGTCAAATTCCTTTTATTTGCCACAGAACTTCGTTATTCCATTTTTAAAGTTTGCGCGCAAAATAAAACTGAACGGAACCGTCTCCAAAATTTATAGCGTAATGAACACCCGTGTCTACCAAAATGCGGTCGCGGGAATAGGGTGATAATACCTTCATGAGCGGAGCGGTTTTACAAAACGAACTTAGAATAGTCAATAATGTTATAATATAAGTTACAGAACGGTTACTAAGATAAGAAGGTTGTTACGTTATATTTTAGTAACTTTATTTAATGATTCCCGTATGGGTTAGATGTATCACATGTTTTTCCAAAACCTAATGTTTTGTTTAATATTTTAGTCTTATTTACAACGATTTCTGAAATGTAATTCTCAAGCAAGCTCCCTGTTTAAACTTGTTCTAAAATAATTCTTAGATACCTACTTGTTACAAATGGGATACTACATATTATAACAAAACCTTTAAAAAAATCATATCTCAATTGCTGTTTAGACCATTAAATTAAATAAAATTAGCAATACAAAACCGCTACCCAAACCGCCACTCATTACTCATCATAGTGGTAGCAACCCTAGCATTTCAAACTTGGAACACGGCTATCATTTGCAGCTTCCAGCCAGTACCGCGCAATCCACGAACGAACGCGAACGTATTTGAATCCGAGCGATTGCCGCGAAAATCGTGTTCCTTTTACAAGTTTAACTTTTTCTTTTTTTTCGGGCAAAGGATTTTTTTTTCATTGAGTGTGTTTGGTCTGCATTTTGCTGGTTTGAGGACGTTTTGTTTCGAGGTAAGATTGTTGAATTTAATTTTGTGCTACGAATTATGCCGTAGCATTCTACGAAGCGTAGACGTCGTAGTTAGTTTTAGTTTATTCGTAGTCGGGGAGTACTACGTCCTGTAACTTCCAAGAAAATTGTTATTGATGAAGACAAATGAGAGACTAAGTTAAATAAGTAAAGTTTTGACAGATTTTAAATATTATTTATGTAATGACTGCGTGTTTAGTACATTATGTATAATAGAGTGGGTAAATTTTGTTCGATTTCCGGTGGGGGTTCTCAAAAATTGCGCCAAAATAAATAAGCTTTTAGACGATAGGCATATAGTTTATTTTATACAACCTATTTGTTTAAAACCTATTTATTACATTAAAACCATAAAAAGTGATAATATTTCTCGATTTGGCAACAATCCGCGGTTTAGATGAGCGGAAGATGCGAGATTTTTGCCTCTTTTTTGCTTCATACACCCGGCATACATTTGTCATTGATGACTCCTTCTGAGGACTCTACATACATACCTATATAGTGATATATTCATTCACGCCCATTGTCCCCCTAAAAGGTAGGGCAAAAGTGTGCAAATTACACACCCACTTTTTACCAGTAAGCCTATTAAGTCCCACGTGGTAAGGGGTGAGTCTACCGCCGCTCTTCGGGAACAAATACAATAATTTAGCGACTGGTAACGAATCCAATAGGAAATGTTTCCATTCCATTCTAAATAGGTATTATAAGCTATTTACCGTCAGAGCCTCGTCCGTTAAATAGCAGGGTGCACCACGGGCAGGTGAGGTTGACTTTGGGCATAGAGGAATAAGAAACTTTACAATATTATCATCATCATCATCATTTCAGCCCTGGGAAGTCCACTGCTGGATATAGGCCTCCCCCAACAACCTCCATACCGACCGGTCGGAAGCAGCCTGCATCCAACCGACACCCGCGACTTTGGCCAGGTCGTCCGTCCATCTCGCGGGTGGCCTTGGTTTTGCTGATACGTGGTATCCACTCTAAAACTTTCCGGCTCCACAATAATACAATAATATAGCTAACTGATATTTTATTTATTAATTATTTACATAGTTGGGTTGATACATAGATATCATAGAGCGTTTATATCCTACTAACCACCTCGATGCACCATGAGACTTACCGGTACCTCACAATTCCAGTCCTTGACCCTTAGATTGCATCACTGTACCTACAGTACATTAGTCTCATGGAGCATCAAGGCAGTTAGTAAGATATGAGCACTCTATGACATTTTATTACTCTATGCTTTGGGTCCTAAGATATTAGTCGAACCCACTTACATCATCAGCCTATTACAGTCCACTGCTGGACGTAGGCCTACCCCAGGGCACGCCACAAGACTGCCATGGAGGGTATTTGCCCATAGTCACCACGCTGGGCAGGCGGGTTGGTGACCGCAGTTTGTATTTTTGGACTATGTTGTCAACACGGGAGGCGCTGCTGCCCACCTCACGGAAACCCTTAATCGCCTCGTACGATACCCACGGGCAGACATGGGGTGGTACGAATTCAACTCTGCCGGCACCACGCGGCCAACACCCTTTATTAATAAAATTTAAATCTCCATTATCAAGTCCTATCGGTGTAATATAAATCAGGTGGCATAGTATTTAGTGACCGCACGGTAATTTCCCAGAGGATTCGGTTTGTTATTTCAAGATTTATGGCCATTTTGGGTATTTAATATGTTTGGTTTGCTTTAGTTTTTAGGGTTCAGTACCCAAAGGATAAAAACTGGACCCTATCACTAACAGCCAATTTCTATAACTGATCTTGAGAGATTTTTTGCCTATCTCAGATATCAGATATTCAATTGTTTTCATACAAAATTTCAAATTAGTAATGAAATAATCCGAGATTCTTTTTGATGTCTCGTATTGAAATCGGCCGTAAGACTTCGCTGTCCTATCCGTCCGTCAGTCTGTCTGTCACCAGGCTGTATCTCAAGCACAGTGATAGCTGGACATTTGAAATTTTCACAAATTATGTATGTATTTCTGTTGCCGCTATAACAACAATATTGAAAACATAGTAAAATGAATAACTAAAGGGCTCCCATACAAAAAAGGTTACAATATGAAATTTGTATAGGTACCTACTGCTGCCTACTTACTTGCACTTGGCCGGTTATAGCCTATCTGAAGAATAAAGATGATGTTATCTTTTGGAGAAGTATCTTATAAATTTATCTTAACTAAGATATTATATATTATAAAATATTAATAAGAAAATGAAAAAAAAAAATCTTCACCCGAGTAAGATTTGAACTCACGACCACTCGCAAACCGTGCTTTCGCTCTAACCAACTGAGCTATCGGGTCAATTAATTCGGATGACGAATCTTACCATCTCTTTTAAATTACATTATTGGCAACGTTATTTTTTCATCCCGATAGCTGTCATATCATCATCATTTACAGCCCTGAGAAGTCCACTGTTGGACATAGGCCTCCCCCAACAACCTCCACTCCGACCGGTCGGAAGCAGCCTGTATCCAACCGACGCCCGCCCCTTGGCCAGGTCATCCGTCCACCTCGCGGGTGGTCTTCCCAAGAATAGCTTATACTATGTTCAAATCATATACTAAGGCCCATGCCGTATTTTTTCCGCCTTCCGCCTTTCATGCCGTAAAAACTCATCATAATACAGCAAATCATAAAAATCCTTCATTGCTCCCACAAACTTTACATTTCACCACTTTTATAACTTTTCACATAATCTTGATAAAAACGGAGGTACCAGCATCGCATAAAACAAAAATGGCGCTCAGAAAACAGTAAACATTCCAAATACGTATAAAACACAATAATAAAACGGTGAACGTATCGCAAATACGATCAACACATCTATGAATAAATTTCTTCGATGTCGGCGAGTCTCGAATTTGTTCTAGACCCTCGAAAACTTTTCTGAGGGGTAAGCACGAACCTCCCGATAGTCCGTAACGCTAACGTCAAACTGTCAAATCACATAGATTTTGATAGAGAGTCGCTAGCGTTACGCCGCGTAAAAAGGTTCGTGCTTACCCCACAGATAACCCAATCTGATCGTAAAGTTAGATATAAATATTAGTTAGCAATCCATATAGGTTAATCTAATAGCTGTCTATACAGGGTGTAACAGAAAGGGTATGTTAAGCGGAAAGCTACGTAAATAGCCCACTGTAAAGAACCTATTCACAAAATTTGAGACTCGAAATCACATGTTTATTTTTCCCGATAGTATGGAGAATTTTTAAATATCTCAGGAATTTTCATACAATCTTGAAAAATAACCATGTGATTTCGAGTCTCAAATTTTGTGGATAGGTTCTCTACATTGAGCTATTTACGTAGCTTTTCGCTTAACATACCCTTTTTGTTAACCCTGTATATGTAACGAGTACTAGCGGACGCCCAAGACTTCGTTCTCGTGTCGACGTATTGCACCCGTGCGAAGCTAGCACAAGTAGCATGGCCTGCGAAACACGATAATTGATAAACCGATTTATCGACATTTAGCCCTTCAAAATACGATAAATATAGCCGCCATTTTGAATTTTGTATAGAGACGATAGGATATCTTACGATACGATATCTACGATGCGTGGTCATGCTAGGGGGGTAGGGTAGGGATAGGGGCCTAGTCATCTTTAATATAAAAATGAATCGCTAATTATGTTTCTAAGCGCGGAATTCGAGAAAAACTGAAACGATTTCGCTTATTCTTTTTTTAGCGTATTCCTTGAAGTACAAGAGAAAAATAAAAAAACCCTTTCCACTTTTCTATAGCGGCGGCCCAGGACTTTCTCCACGTGAAAGGGCATTACACCCGTGCAAAGCCGGTGCAGATCCCTAGTTATACATTTAAACCATCCTCATGAATTATCTATTAAAAAACCGCATCAAAATCCGTTGCGTAGTTTAAAAGATCTAAGCATACATAGGGACAGACAGACAGCGGGAAGCGACTTTGTTTTATAATATGTAGTGAGTAGTGATGTAGTTCACTTTTTAGTTACTACGCCAAAGCGATGCCAAACGTGTCAGTAGGAGTTTTGTCTACCTCATTTCAGGAACACAGCCATGAATAAATGAAGATATGTTACCGACTATGCCATTCTGCTTGCCCTTATTTACTTTTATGATAAAAAAATAAAGATTGCCCGCGACTCCGTCCGCGTGGACCACAGGAAAAACAAAATGTCGACATATGTTAAGTGGGACCTGTCACAATATATTACTGAAAAATGCATCGAAATCGGTTCAGCCGTTTTTGAGATTAGCGTGCAAAACGCACAGAAAAACAGACAGAAATTCCAAAAATCATTCTTTTGGGTACTATTGCGTTGATCTCATATATCTTCCATGTACAGACAGCGATCCGTTACATTTTTATTATATGTATACAGGGTGTAACAGAAAGGGTATGTTAAGCGAAAAGTTATGTAAATAGCCCACTACAGAGAACTCATTTCCAAAATTTGAGGCTCAAAATCGCTTTTTTATTTTTCAAGATTGTATGAACATTCCTGATTTGTTTAGGAATTCTCCATACTATCTGGAGAAATAAACATGTGACTTTGACTCTCAAATTTTGGAAATAGGTTCTCTATAATGGGCTATTTACATAGTTTTTCACTTAACATGCCCCTTTCGTTACACCCTGTATAGAATAGATAGAAGATATAGAATAGAAGACTACTTACTTCGCGAAGCCGTCAGCTTGTTTCTCAGATGTAATATATCCGTATAGCATTATATATTTCATGCTAGTAACTAAATTACACAACGCCTATCTCTCTCCAAAAGCCAACTAGCCAAATTATATTACACTCGTACCACGATTTCTATGCAGCAAATCAAGCAAATTGACGTCATATCCCCCAGGCCTAAGGTCTGCGTGAATCGCAAATCGAATTACCTATATCCCCGGACTGGAAGCTTTAATACAATTTGTTGCTTGAATCTGGTTATCGGCTCAGAAGTTCATAACTTGCTTGTCTGTTGTATTCGCTTATGAAGTTTTGATTATTTGCAGAAAATAACATGTAAATTAACAGACATTTATATAAATACCAATACGGAGCTTCAATAGAATACGTCAGCTACATCTCCTTCCATGCATGTCCGGACGAAGTTATGGGCGAATGCGATCTTAAATGCATACATACATATAGGCATAGACACTGATATGGCCCAGAAATGGGGTATCCAAAACTATAGGATCATAAAGAAGATCACAGCCACATTTAAATTATCTTATCTTATCTAAGCACAATTTTCGTGCCTTCAAAGAATTTTGACACCATTACTCGTATTATTGACATAATCATAACATAAATAGGTAGCCATATGTTTTAATTGTAATAATTTTGTCAGTCAGCGCTTTATTTAATATTAAGTGTACCTATAGTTTTTATTACTTTTAGTCGCTTGTTAGGTCCCCCCGGGATTTTCTATGCTTTGTTTGCATTTTTCTGGTCGCCTCTGTTGATCCTGGCTTACAGGAGTTGCAGATGCGGGCATGAGTGTTGGGCCATGCCCGGTAATATACATTTACATCTACTCAGATTCAACGAAACAAAAATTAATCTTCGCAAGCCAGGCTACATAAAGCACAGGCATGAACTAATTAATTTTGTGTACACTGTTCCTAATTAACTTTCAAAAGAATGATTTTGATGTTCCCCTCAGGCTGTGCCTAATTAGGAAAGGTGTACTCGTATATCTGCCAAGTTTATATTATGTTGATTAGATAAATCTACTTTAAAACATACTTAATCATTGTTTAAATTACGTAAAATAATTTCATGTTAGACTATTTATATGTTATACGTTTACACTTAAACATACACAGGGTATAACATAAGGTGTTAAGAAAAATGTTCTATAGGTATATAAACTAAAAAAGGTTAAAGAGCGCACTACAAAGACAATCCACAATATATGAGCATCCAAATAAAATGTTAATTTTTCCATACATATACAGAATTTTTCCATACATATACAGAATGTTTTTTTCGTTGCCACCCTTAACGAAGGGTACGTACTCTATACATCAAATTTAAAGTTTTTAAAGTTTTTTAAATTTTAAGTTTATGCCAAAAAAAATGCTGGGAAATTATGTAATTTTTTTTTATATTTATTTTTATAGTGTCCAGTGTTTATGCTAGTTTTTTCATAGACAGATATTAATTATTTCTCATGAAAAACCTTGCTACACGTGTCAATGTTCATTTATGCAGAAAAACGCAGTCTATTTACTCAAGTTTGGACCCTAATATTTTGGAAACCAGACACTTCCCAGGTATGCTTCTATGGAGAAAAATGATCGTGATGATGAGGAGATTCCGTAGTTTTCGGGAACGTTGAGGACCAAAAATCATCCTGTATATTTAGTAAAGACATATTCCCGAATATAAACATGACTTGGAACCTCACATTTTGTGGTCTTTTTACATATTGTTACAATACAATACAACTTGTATAGGTGATGTCACTTATGTGACTACAAAATATTTTTAGGTACAGTAGCATCATTTGTTACTTTATTCTCAAAGGACTGTCAAGGTAGAAAACTTGGATACAACAAACATTTTTGAAGGGAAATATTATTTCGCGATCGTAATAGGGCTACCCACGTCAGCTGAGGTGACACGTGACAATAGAAGATTGGAAGAAGATATAATTAACTGTCTAAAGTTGGTTTCACTAAATAGTACCTAAGTAAGTTGGTTTCATCAAATAGTACCTAATAAGCTAGTTGTTTCGTCGAGAACTTTATTATCTATACAAAAAATGTTAGTTCCAAAATCAGACACGGGAATTGTTATATGAAATGGATTATACTTGCAGTACGAGTAATATTGAGGCTACATAGTGCCAGGTGATAACGTGATAGAGACAGTTACTATACTGTGTCTAGTACCATCATTCTTAGTCTTGAGAAGTCCGCTACTGAACATAGGCCTCCCTCAAGTCTAGTACCTACCACAATATTGTGAAAATAGACAGTAACTAAACCTGTTCAGTACCTAAGCTCAAATTGCGTCACTTAGTTAGTTGTTGTTAGCTCCTATTGAGAAAGTAGGCTACTGCACTTCACCTGTACATTGCGTTGTATTACATAACATCACATCGTCCTATTGCAGTCCACTGCTGGACGTAGGCGTCCCTCAGGGTACACCAAGAGGCTCGATCTCCCTTTCTCGCCATCCAGTTACTACCAGGCGACCTCTTCAAGTCATCAGCCCATCTAACCGGGGCGTCCAAGACTACGCTTGCCGAGGCATAGTCGCTATTCGAGAGCCCACTTACTGCACCGTCCTTCGGTTCTACGAGAGATGTGACCAGCCCACTGCCACTTCAGTTTGCTACACTTCGAGACTATATCTATCACTTTGGTCTTCTGCTATAATCTTGTTCCGGGCTTTATCCATTAGCGAGATCCTGAGCATTGCATTCTTTCCATAGCTCTCTGAGCGACATGCAATTGGTGGGCTAGCCCCACCGTCAGGTCCCACGTCTCGGCTCTGTAGGCATTATGGCAAGGATGACAAGCTGCAATCTGATGATTTCCCTCTCTAAGTTGTCTTTACCTACCTGCAATGTTTGCCCAAGGTATACATACTTCTGGACAATTTCTAGGGCTACACTTTCGACGGAAACAAGCTCAGGTATGATGTGTCGATTGATTCTCTTGTTTAGGTTCCTCTTGAGTTAAACACGCCTCGAGCCAGCATTGAGACTAGACAGCATTTTGCAGGTCCTGCAGATGAAATTTGTATAGTACAAACGCATATTGCGGTCAAAAATACCGCCCCGCCCCGCTGTCGGCTTATCGCCTAAGCCTACAACTATAGCTGTTCAAAAAACACATAAATAAAACCATACACGATTGCATTTTAGAAGTAAAAAATTACAAAATACAGGCGTTTTTCAGATTTCCATTCGCGTATGATGTATCTGGGGCACCGTTCGGGAAATGTCCGGGAAGCGAACGGGAACATGTTTTGATTAAAACATCCCGAAACTTCGACAGGTTGTTTTTAGTTTACACTCTGATGCCCATTAACTTTGTCCGCGTAACTGTTATTTGTAGGTCATGAATGGATATAAAGGAAGAGGTAGACCTAAGAAGTGTTGGGTGGACTGTGTGAGAGAGGATATGCGTGTACTGCATCCGTACGATGAATTTGGTGAGAGCGAGATGTTTCACTTTTAAACGTCAAATTCACAGAGCTATTAATAACTAGATAAAATAAGTGGGTGTACTTTGCATATAAAAAATAGACTTAAGAATTAGAATAGACACTCGTTCTCGAGCCAGGACTGAAGGAATCAGAGCTGATAGAAGTGATTTGCAATCCCTTTCTACACACCAAGTAGAAACTCTTGCCTCGTCTACTTAGCTCTGTGAATTTTAAACGTTAATTAAAAGTGAGACATCTCGCTCTCACCAAATTCATCATTCCGGTGCTGGAAGACGACTGGAAGTGAGTAACGAGATGACGGATAATAGGGGTGAATGGAAGAAAAACTTATATTGCGCCGACCCCAAATGAATGGGAACAAGGCAAGAACATGATGATGATGGGTAGCAGCCACAGCCGTGTGTAGGGGAAGATCGGGTAATGGGAGTCAGTGGGTAATAGTGGTCACCCACACATCTCCAAAAGTAACACTAATAGAAATGCGTTAAGGATCCTCCCTGCCCGCTCTGTTCCCCTCGCTGTCGCTGCGAGCGTGCCGCGTCGGTATGGCGACAGCATAGAGAATGAGAGGTGTGTTTTGTTTTTGCGGCTCGCCGATGTAAATTTTTACGGATGCAAAATATACAGTAACTTTTATAGTTATTGGTCTACTTGTATGTTACTATTTTACGCCCTTACTTGTACATTTGGTGTAATGATTTCCTACTTAAATCCGGAGTTTTTCTAATGTATATTTTGTGTTTATTATTTTTTCTTCATAAAATACGAGTACTTGTGGGTAATGAGAATCGGGTGATCCCCATTGCCCGCTAGTGACCGCCACCCAAAGAAAAAGATAGGGGAAAGGAAAAATATACGGGGTGATTTTTGGTCGTCAACGTTCCCCAAATTTACGGAATCTCCTCATCATCATGATCATTTTTCTCCATGGAAGCATACCTGGGAAGTGTCTGGTTTCCAAAATATTAGGGTCCAAAGTTGAATAAATAGACTGCGTTTTCTGCATAAATGCACATTGACGCGTGTAGCAAGATTACGCGCGTGCCGAAGAAGGGGACCGAAAGAGTAAAGAGCAAGATTCTCCAGGAATCAAACGATACCCCTGTATCAGACGTGACGCGATTTGTGTTAGATTTTTGTATGATCCTCATTGCCCACAAGGTGACCTCAATTACCCGTAACTTAGTGCAATGGGAGTCAAATCTGTTTTTTTTTATACTTTTATATTTCCCAAAGATGATTATCAAAGTGATGATTACTGATCTCAAATTATAGCTAATTAAGTAAATTTTGTTATGAGGCGGTTGCAATAATTTTTTTTGTTAATTTTAGCTTTTGTATTCTAATTCTTGCTTAAGTGCCATTACCCAATCTTCCCCTATTATGTATGTATGTATATATGTATGTAATGGGCGGTGGAAAGGGAAGCGCTTCTGGCCTCACCGAACCTCTTATTATTGTTTGGCCCAACACAATAGTCTGGGGTTTGGCCTAAGTTTGGCCTTTGTAAATGTATTTCCAACTCGTTGAAAGGTTGAAAGAAACTTCGCTATCGCGTGTTAGAATTTATATTGGACTTGTTTGATCAAATTATGCTGATCCGGGACTTCACTAGTAAACATCAGCTACATCTCCTTCCGTGCATATCGTAAGAGTCAACTAAGGAACTCAGGGGTGCTTTCTCAGGTGATAAGCTAGCAACTATTAACCAATCATTTACAGCTGTCCCCGCTATGATAGACGTGGCTATGGGACCTGCCTTATGATCCTACAGTTATGGCTACCTCATTTCGGGAACACACCCGTGTGTACATGCATATGCATATGTGAATGACTTGGGTAAATTCGGAATCATCTACAGCTTCTCATCATTTCAGCGATCAAAGGTCGACTGCTGAACATATGCCTATTCTAATGATCTCTGTAATCGGTGGGAAGCAGCTTGCATCCAGCAGACACCCGCGATCCTGTTTAGGTCATCCATCTATCTTCATAGATATAGGATAACCAGTACTACAGAATAATGAAGGAAACGTGGGTCGTTGTATCTAGCTTTAAGTTTAGTAATAAATAAATGAATTCTACAGCTAACTTTAGTAAGCGTCTTCACCTTTCTCGGCTTCTTGTGTAAAGTTTAAATAAAAGTTCGTGCAACTATTCAAGAACTAGTCCACAAGTATAGTTCCCCAAGGTAAATGAAAGAAGGACGAAAATCAACAACGTTCTGACAGCTTTCAAATTTTCCGTCAAACTGGGCCTTTTTGGCTCGAATATTTTATTTATTATTTTACAAAAATGTACAAGTAAACACTGGTGACTATGCTATAATATAATGGCAAAAGTATATAGAGTGAAATAAAAACCACAATGTCCGGAAAAGATACAGTACATCAATAAATATATATTTACCATTGTTGCAGGTCTGACACAATGATACTATCACTTTGGTCTACATTTCTTCTGGCGGCGATTTTGAACTCAGGTAAGATTGTTTTGTAATATAAAATAATATTATCATAAACAGAACGAACCGTAGCATATAAATGTGTTTAACATTTTACAAAGATTCAGAATAGTAGGTAGAAGAACAGAAGTGTAACATGGTTTACATTTTGAATGATTGCAAATCACATATACATACACACAGTTTTGTTCCCGAAATGGGGTAGCAAAAACTACAGGATCTTAAGGAGATCACTGATTCATCAGATTGTGCCCTATTTACTAAGGGCCGATATTTTCTATGATCAGATAGGTGTTTTTGAAGGATAAAGTTAATTGTCTCTATCTTTGTTAAGTTGAATTTATTCATAAGTTAGAACTATCTGCCTATTGAAAATTCTGCCCTAAGAGGTATATAAAATTTTTATACCATTTAATTTAAGAGTTCCCGTACTGATGCAGGGCTTTACTGGAATACATCAGCTGCATCTCCTTCCGTGCACATTTAAGACCAATTATTGTACCTGTGATCCATAAATAAACGCATTTGATTTGATTTGATTTAAAGAGTCGACTAAAGGAAATCAGGGATTCTCTTTGGCTGTATTGTGAAACATTTTTGAATGCTGAATAAATAATTTCTTTCATTCTCTCTCTCTCTCTCTCTCTCTCTCTCTCTCTCTCTCTCTCTCTCTCTTCTTTCTTTCTTTCTTTCTTTCTTTCTTTCTTTCTTTCTTTCTTTCTTTCTTTCTTTCTTTCTCTCTTTCTTTCTTTCTTTCTCTCTCTCTCTCTCTCTCTATCTCTCTCTCTCTCTCTTTCTCTCTCTCTCTTACTTTCTCTCTTTCTTTCTTTTTTAGGGGGGATAAGCTAGCAACTAGTTACTGATCATTAACATCTGTTCCCGTTAAGCTAAACGTGGCTGTGGGATGTGCTTTAGATCCTTAGTTTTAGCATTTCCGTTTCGAGAAAACATCACTATATAAATGTATGTAATTTTAGATTTCATCTTAAACGTATAATAATCGATACATATAATAAAAATGTAACGGATCGCTGTCTGTACGGAAGATATATAAGAAAAAATATTATAGAATACCTTTATCAACGCAATACCCAAAGCAATGATTTTTTGAATTTTTGTCTGTTTGTCTGAGCGTTTGTGCACGCTAATCTCAGAAACGGCTGAACCGATTTCGATGCAGTTTTCAGGAATGTATTGTGATAGGTCCCACTTAAAATATAGGCAAATTTTTATCCCGGGAAAATGTTTTAATCCCGGATAATTTCGACATTTTGTTTTATCTGTAGTACACGCGGACGGAGTCGCGGGCGTCCACTAGTTTTTAATAAGAGTGCTTACTGTTCTTCATCTATTCTGTATTAGTTTTTTTACATTGCAACTTAAAATAGAAGGCGGTTCATTTTGTTCTAACCATGGTCCAAAGAAAGAAAGATCGCTCTGAGGCATGACACATGTTGACGTCACGATCCAGCAGTTTCTTTGTACCAAAGGCTCCTACATACTATGCCGGCGGCGTCAAGCTCATGTGGCAAATATTGCCTTGATTTATTTTTTATTTATTTATTATTACTTGGACTTGACAGCATTACAGCAATACCAAGGTGACGGTGATGAAATATCATTGGATATTTGGGAATATCAGTTGAGTTGCGCGTCGGAAACAATGACGGTGGTTTATGCCGCCGCCGTCATAGTATACAGTGTGTAACAAAAACGGTATGTTTAGCGAAAAGCTTTGTAAATAGCCCTTTATACAGAACCTATTTGCAAAATTTGAGACTTAATATCACTTGTTTATTTTTCAAGATTGTATGAACATTCCTGAGTTTCTTAGTTCTCAATACTATCTGGATAAATAAACATGTGATTTCGAGTCTGAAATTTTGTAAGTAGGTTCTCTTTAGTGGGCTGTTTACACTGTTTTTTGCTTGACATAACCGTTTTGTTACACCTTACCGTTGAAATTAAAGTACAGGGTGTGAAAGACGGTCAGGCGAATGGTAAATGCTGAGATGATATAAAGTATACAATTAGCAATCTGCGAAATAATTGTGAAGCTAAATATTTCTACGGAAAATTTCAGGTGATTTTAGCATTAGAATAAACTGTAATCAAGACTTCAATGTCGTGTCGTATTTTCATCGGATCAAAGTATGAGAGTAAAGGAATAGAGAGTACACTTGGACGTAGTTATGCAAGCGGAAACCAACCCACTAATGTATTAAAGAAAATTTAAGACCATTCAAAAATGAACTTTCTATCAACCTTGTAAATATCAAAATAATCTGTAAATTTTGTTAGAATGGGTTGGTTCCCGTTTGCATAACTATGTCCACTTGTATTTGCGCGTTACGGTTTAGAAGACATTATCATTGGCTAGCTGTCACTTACATCCTGTATATTTGTGTAGATAGCTAATTTATATTTTAACATCTTACGGTGCCATCACAAATTCAAAGAAACACATTTATTCATTAAACAAAATTTGTAGAGACAAACGGTGTCATAAAACCACATCTTAAGTTATACCTTGTTTAAAAATCACATTAAACAGTAAAGTCTGTGGAATATGTATCAAATTTAGGCAATGTTTAACTTATATAATGTTTAAAGACTTTTGCAATAACACGGTTAAAGTTAAGGAATCAAAAGGCCGTTTGAATGTACACGTTAAACCGCGCTTCCATGACAAATTAGCGTGTTTATCCCCAAGGGAGATTTCTTTCAGTAAACCACTTGTGATAGAGAAAGCAATCTCGGCAATTTCGGCAATCTCATTAGGTTTTACATTACGATAGTCGCTTGCCACCCAAAAATGTGATGTGCTCACAGATTTACAGTAGGCTGTATACTCAAGCATTTCCTTCCGTGCATGTTGTAAGAGTCGACTAAGGGGGTTTTGGGGCGTTTCGATCCGCTCATGTTTCGGTCCGCGGACCGAAACGCCTAACAATGCCTTCTGAATGGGTCTTTTCGTCCCGCGGGAGGAATCACCCCATATTTTAATTATTATTGTGCGATTCGTTCCGATATGATTTTTTAAAACTGTAATTAAATCTTTCAAAACAGGAATTCATAGTATGACCTCGCATCGTGTATATCGTATCGTGCGATATCGTATCGTCACAATACAAAAAATTCAACATGGCGGCTTTATTTATAGTATTTTGACAGGCTAAATGTTGATAAATCGGTTTACCAGGTCATGCTACTTGAGATGGTGTATATGAATGGATCTTAAGAATAGCTAATAACAAATTTTACCCCGTGTTGTCTTTTCATTTCTCCGCTTAATATACAGATGGAGCCACAAGCCACCATCACCAACGAGCAACTTATAAAGTTGTCAAATTAAAAATTCTCAATAGCTTTCGTAAACGTAATATTTTCTGAAAACACGATACTCGAAAAATATGAAAAACCGACCCGTTTTAAGCCGTAATTGGGTGTCCAGTTGAAAATAAACTACGGGAAAGACACCCTGAAAAATATCTCTTTCGCTGGGCGCTTTCATATTTGCTTAATAGGGCTGTCATTTGCTTTTTTACATATTTTTTATGACACAAACCTCTTTGCATTTAATTAATTTTGTAAGGTCTTTATTTTGATTATTTTATGTGAAATTTATTACTAATAGTGGTACTTTTATAACAGTGTACGTAAATAATTTTATTCTACATTGTAACAATATACAGAAACTTTACCACATTTAAATTATATAATAAAATAAAATTTAATTAAATTATAATTATTTTATACATTTTCTTTAATGTATTCAACGTCATTTAATACGAATAAAGGACGGATTATACAACTTTTACTATCGCAATCATTTTGCTATACATGTTATACATATCGAGTCTTGTAATGTGGATAATAATTTTAAAAAATACTACGGAGTCCTTCGAGAAAAGGCAAGGTAGTGGTTTTTCCCTTGGTTCGTCTTAGCACTGTGCTTCCCAGATGCAGATAGATTCGGATTCGAACCTAGGACTAGTTGGTCATTCAAACCTCACCAACACGATTTTCGAGCAAAAGTGTAACAAACAGAAAAAATCTATTATGATGATTATTAATACCCGACTGCGGGTGAAGAGGGGTTATGTTTTTCGAGCGTATATTTGTATATTTATTTGTTTAATGCGTAAACGGTTTGTCGCATTTTATCTTGAGAGTAGTCATTAGACTCGTATTAATCGTGAGAGTGACACTAATTTAAAATTCTTACGCAGTCGGGTTTTTTCTTTTAAATATATTTTTACTAATCCTGCCAGCCCTGAAAGCTACAAATTATAGTCTGAAAAGCGCGCGTTTTTAAGTTGGTCGCCATTGTTTTTTAAAAGGGTTTCATTCTCATTTCCGACGAATTTTTTATACAATTATTTAGTCAAAGGTTGTAGTTGGTAAAAAATTATGTTGACTTTGTATAAACTACCTTATAATTCGAAGAGCGTCCATTTTTATAGTGTAAATATGTCTTAAACTCTAGGTAGAGCAGTTATAGACTAGCTTTTTAATACATAATATATTAGGCAAAGATTAAGCTAGTGAGGTAGGTAGATACCGGTGATTTACTTAGAGAACTGCTCTCCAAATTAAGTTTCTCGGTCGTAAACTTTTATTTTTCAATTTGAATCGATTTCCTCCCCATTTGCCCTGTAGTTGATATAATTTCGTGATTATTAACGAGTTTTCTCGTTCTATTCGCAGGCAAGATGGAAGTCGATGGCAAATAAATGACATTTCTGAAATCTTATCCCTTGGCGCATAAGCAGGAACGAATGAAATGAATGAAAGCAGTTTTCTTTTACTAACCACAGCGCGTACAAAATTTCATTAAGAATTAATTTGTATTTTTCCCATAAAATAATTAACGTTATGCAGTAATTGTGGATTTTTATTGACATGGAAGAACTCTGTGTAGATGACAATATTTGTCTTAAATATTTGCCGGCTTTTCATTTGATAATTTTGTATGAAATTGCTGGTTGCACATTTATTATAGTATTTTTCTTTATTTTTTACTCTGGATATTATTATTTAGATTTATAGAAAAGACACTATGTACATTTTTTTAAGCATGCTCATATAATAAAAAAATGAAACTTATGTATTAAGCCAAAATATGGCGCAAAAAAAGACCATTCGTAAATTAAAAGGCGATAAACTAGCAGTGTGTATACCTCAATATATTTTCGATTGGGCCGATATAGGATACAAATTAATGGCTTGTTTGTGTATTTTAGGTTTAATATACATTATCTACTCAAGATTCTTATGTTTAATACACGATACCCGCTAAAATATACCTAAAATAGGCCGCTAAAATATAATAAGCATTTTTGTGGCTACTATAACTATAAATCATACTAAAATTAATATTTTACTATATTATTTTAATTTGATTATTTTAATAATTAATTTAATAACCCCGAGGAAAACATACACCTAACTCATTTAGCAATGAAATTAATGCTTTATCTAATTTAATCAAAATTCACTTACTGTAAATAACTTATATTGTGATCACAATATTACAATAGCAGTATATGTATTCTAACAAAAATTATTACAATTAAAAAATATTATAACAAAAATTCCATTATCAAAGTAATTAATAAATTTTAAATCAGTTCAAGCAATTTGTGATGCACTTTTATTATTTTAAATATATGCGCCTGTCAATATCGCTGTTAATGTTATGTTTTCATTATGATGATTTTTGATGGTGGTAATATGATACATATAAACTTTTGGATTTAAAACATAATTATTTTATTCTGGTTATAAATATTTGAAAGGAAATATTTTTTTAGATAGCATCTCAATAAGTTTTTTTTAACCGCCAAATAGTTACAGTCATTGCATTTGTGATGGCACATTTAGGTTATACACAATTACAGATTCCTTTTTAGTAATATCCCAGAAAAAAATATTTTACTAAAAAAATAACTCACTTTTACAATTAAAATAATATGTTACAAAGCCCGATTATTACTTCTGCGAATAACGAGTTTTCTCACACTATTTCGCAGGCAAGATGGACGTCGAAGAATCATTTTCATTTTGACACATCGAAACTGTTGGCGCGTAAACAAGATTCAGTGAATGAAAGTATTCAACCAAAATACAGTGATTCATTCATTCAAAAGAATTAAAAATGTTATTTTTAAAAATAAGATGAATTGAAGCCATGCTTTAATATTTCTCAGCGCTTATATGCAGATGAATGCGTCTAATGAATGACAAAATATTCCCTCTATTTACCACCTGTGATTTAAAATTAAGAATTATAAAAAATAAGCATTTATAAACAAAGTTATTATTTACTAAGTCTTAGTTCTTTAATGATGCAGTTTATTGAAAAACATGTTATTATCTTCATGCAGTTTATGCCATAATGACCGGAACCTGTCACGCCGATAGGACTTGCCTTATACATTTACCTTTGGGACATTTAAAATTTTTCTTCAAGTTTTCTCTGTGTTTACTTATAATTTTATTTTTTTATGTAGTTAGTTCCTCATTTAATCGGGTGCCACGCTGAGAGGTTTATATATTGTCAGTAATAACAAAATTACTTATCACCTTCAGCTTCGCAGTCGCTTTACATATCGACAGATTTGACAATTCTGATTTGTAAAGTTCTTGTAACTGTTGACGCGTAAACAAAATTCAGAGAATGAAATTAATTAAATCTCGTTCACTCATTCATCTTATTATACTACATTTTTAGTTCTATGTAAGAAAGCAAATTAACCATGAAATTAAATATTTGTAAGTTATGCCACAATGGCTGAAAAATGTCACGATAATGGAGTTTGTATAATACACTTACCGCTGGGGAATGTCAAATTTTTCTATAAGTTTTCTTTATGTATAATTATAATTCTGTCTTTTTATTTTCTAAGCTACTCGGTATTTTTTGTTTTAGAAGGTTGCTAATATTAAACCCAGTTATTGTGATTATTTGGTATATTCAAACTATAAAGAGATTTTTAGTAGAGTATTGTTTTAAAATTCAAATATGGGTTCGAAGAAAGAAAAAAGTGTCTGTATACCAATACCATGTTGTGATGGTATGATATTGGCTTTTAAACTGGCCTTTTGTGTGATAATTTTAACGGGACTATATTGTCTTTATTCGCATTTCTTCTGTGTGAGATAAAATAAAAAATGTAATAATATATATCTATAATATTTAAAATAAATACAGACAAACATTTTTGAACTTCGATCATGAATGTAATTATTATTATATTAATTTAAGTAATTCAAAATAATATAAACAATTATAATATTCTAGATTATGTAATTTTTTTCAAAATGGCAATTATCACGAAGGAAAATAATAACCTTCACATTATATTACCTCACTATAACGGTATAGCATTTGCTGGTCAACTACTTCTTTGCATTGGGATTGTTGCTTTCTTGTATTTTACTTACGCTTCATTTTTCTGTATTCGAACATCTTAGACTACTGAGGATTTTTATGAAACTCCAAATAATAATATAAATATTGTTTTCAATATAAAAAGTAATTTAACTGTCAATAAATTTATAAAATACTTAACACAATTATTTATACAATTGAATTGTTCTAATTTTTTATAAAAAATTTAAAAAGCGGATTTTTGGTGGCATTGTAATTTAATTTTAAAAGTATATAATTGTGCAGAGATCTTAAAGTTTATTTTTATGTTATTTCACAGATGGACGTTAAATAATTTAAAAAAATAATTTAACATATTTTTCAAAATAAAACCCTTTTTGAGGCAGACAATATAGATCACATAAATGGAATGAACGAATTTATAATGGTTTTATTATAATTTCGCAAAAAATCTTAGGTATTTTTTGCAATATACCCAATAATATTTTGCCCTAAGCATGCGTTCAATTTTTTAACTAGCCCTATAAAAATGCATAGGCTTTATGTCAAATAATAAATTATGGCATCAAAAAAGTGGAGCCGAAAATCAGACGGTTTATGCTTAACTATAGAGTATGGTTTTTACCATATACTACTGCCTAGGTTTTTAAAAATTACAGCTTTTGCATTTTGTGTTATATGTATTTACTATTTATACTCCCGTTTTATATGCTTGGCCTAAATTAGAAATTTCAGTTTAAAATATTAAGTTTTTTCAAATGTTTGAACAATTTCAAACTGAAACATTTCAGTTCTGGATTTGTAACTATTTTGTTGCTAAAATGTTAAAATGCATAAATTGTATAAACGACACAATATGTATAAGCCTGCCTAAATGTAGGTTAATATTGTTTGTTGCAAGAAGCTTGGGCTGCATATTTGTTTTACTTTTTCTGTATTGCTGTTCTAAAATATTTAAATGTTATTACCCCAGTATTGCTGCCTATTTTGGTCGCCGTAGAGTCAATCGATGTTAGAATTATTTTCTGTGGAATAACACGTTTTAACAAGAATACAAGTACAGGATGTAAAAGAGGTATGTTAATGGAAATGCTATGAATATAGCCCGCTTCACAGAAATTATCTACAAAATCAGAGACTCAAAATCGCATGTTTATTTTCTAAATAGTATTAACACCTATACAATCTTGAAAAATTAACAGTCTCAACTTTGTGAACAGGTTCTTTATAGTGGGCTGTTTTCATAGCATTTGGCTTAACAGACAGTTACACCCTGTATAAGTTTGCTTTGCTATTATATAATAAAGTATAATGAAAATGCATGGTTTTTTATTTGCCAAATCTACTAGCCTATGGACCTAATTTTGTTTTTATGTAAAAAAAAGCGCACTGTTGACACAGTAAATAAATTATGTTGAAATTATTGCATTTATACGTGAGTTAAAAAAATTAATAAATGGTGCTTATTAAAATATTTATTTCAATATGTAATACCTAATATTTCGTTATGTATGTTTTATTTTGCTGTTTTTAAATAACCTTAGGTATTTATTTATTTATTTGGTATATTGAAAAATCTAAAATAAAAACTTATGTTTTCATATTTTATAATATTAGTGAGGATAAAATCATGAGAGTGAATGAATGAATGAATGAATAAATTCGTCGACGTATCCACATTCGCTGAGTCGTAATGAATGGAACAGTTTGAAACAATTCTCTTTTGTACAAACTCTGCATAAAACTAGCGAGCTTTTTGTTCAGTTTTATCAAGTAGCTTTTTGTGCGAGGATTTTTTTTCTGTATTTGGTATTATTAAATAAAACTTGATATAGTTGTTATGTGAAGAACATACAGATCCACTCTGTGTTTATAAAAACTAATATGTACTTTATTTGGAATGCGATGCCATGTGTTATGCGAAAATCACATGTTTATTTTTCAAGATTTGCTTGATGTACCCTTTTGGTTACACCCTGTATATACGTAGACATATGCAAGATATTGATTATGTAGCTATATATAGTTACAGATTAAAGGAAATCAGTAAAGAAAACAAATTAACTAAATTCAGGAAATAATTAAAAGTAAATGAAGAAGAAGTGATATTAGTTGAGTCCATCTAAATTAAGTCGAAGTGGAAAAAAATGCTAAGAATTGAAATAGTGATGTGCTAAAATGGTTAATTTTATTTATCGATATTTTGTTTTGATAATGTAAGAATATCACACTGTATTCACTTGTTGACTGCGACATTAGAACTCCAGTTATTTTGAAAGAGCTTCTGAAAGTTTTATGTTCATCAAAGTTTCTTGTTTGCAGATACACTTTACAAAGAAACGATATTCTGTACTAAGAAATGTTCTTGTTTGTGATTTCTATTGAAGTAAATCTTGCAAAAGAAAAAAAAAGGTTTGACAATAACCAAACAAGAGTTAACACAACGCAACATCAATTGCGTCTGTCAGTACAGAATGATATACCAGATAATAATTATTATATCGATACTCGATACCATCCCATCACTTTAACAAAAGAACGAATGAATGAAAAGAAATTAATGAGTAGGTACCTCGCAATCAACGAGCAAGCATCTCGAGATTATTGCTCGGAATTGAAGTCCCGGGTTAATTTGTTCGGAAATTAGGATTGGTAATAAAAAAGGAATTGTTTCTTTTTGTATTCGATTGGTAATTTAATTAGTTTGTTTTAAGAAATGATGGGAAAAGTTGTAATGTTTTGTGAATTTTATGATTGATGGAGACTTTTGAACATTAGAACAATTTTAATTAGAATAAAGATACAAATTTGTTTGCATTAGGGTTACTAGTTTGCATAATATCATATTTATTATCTAGCGGTGATGGTCCAATGGTTAAGTAAGTTTAGGAAGGGCGAGGGTCGATCACAGTCAAGGACCTGTACCACTGACTATTTGATATATGGATTGGATTAATGCTGTAAAATTGTCATTTAGCTCTTGCCTCAAAAAGCACGAAAAACGTTGGTCCTGTGCCTGATCTCTCACGTTTAGACTTCATCACATCATTCAAAAATGCGCTATTAATGGAGGCTGAGAGATATGGTTAGAAAAATTTACGAAATTCGCTGTTGATCAAAAAATTTTAACATCTAAGCTTCCAGTATGAGTGTAAAAATTGCTTCTCTATCAAGATTTTCTTGTAGAAAATTCTAGCTATCCGGAAATTTATGAAATACTAGTTAATGAACTTCGTAAACTTCGCAATTACTGCGGTTTCCGACTTCACCTGCAACTTCTCTGTCAATTTAATTTAAGAAACTTCTTTGCTAGTAATTTTCTACTTGTTATAGAATTTGTAATTTTATCTGACGTGGTATATAAAATATTATCTCAGCATTTAAAGTGCCTGTGCTGATGCAGGGCTTCACGATGCAGCCTATATGTATTGGAACATAGGCTGCATCGTGCATGTCGTAACGACACAGGCATTCTCTTAGGCGATATGATAGCAACTTGTCAGTAATTATTTTAACACATTCATATAATCACGCCTTTATCCATTACGTGGTAGGCAGAGCACCAAGGGCTGATAGAACCACATGGTGCCACTTCTGACTAATTTTGAGGGTATAATTGAGATGTACAAGTTCGATTCAATTATTTTAACTGAATATGTTAATTGTATGGAACTACTTGGAATTGTATGGACGTAATATATTTGTTGTAACTATACACAGGACTGAAATAATTAAATTGACGCAAAAACTAAAATAATAATAAAATCGTTGAAGAATGGATTTTATATATAAACCTGATAAGCTCAGTATTACTTCTCATCTCAATAAAGATACAAGCTTCATCAGTATACTACTGGCGGTCGGAATATGAACTAAATGCAATTATTTATTTCCTGCAACGTGACTAGGAAATACGGCGTAGAAAGTGGCGCCGCCACTTTATCCTTGTAGTTTATATAGGTAGTTCGTTAGTACGGTTTGTTACGCTGTATTGTAAAGGAAGGATATAGTGGAGGTTCGATTATCTATGTTAACTTGCGAGCGTCAATGTATCATAATTATGCAGAGCTGTATGGACTAAGCGCTGGCTTATAAGTTACCTTTGCTTCTTCTAGTCACAGTTTTATCCCAGGAACCAGACACTAGCCAATTATGCTTCCATGGAGAAAATTTTAAGTGACCATGAGGAGAATGCGTACTATTCAGAAAGGTTGACGATGAAAACACACCCTGTATAATTACGACTGTGTTCCTGAAACTGGATAGCCAAAACCGCAGGATCATGAAAGAAATCGCACAGCCACGTTTAGCACAGTTGTAGTTCACAGCAGCGCCACCCGTGTTTATAACAATAGTCCGAAAATCACACTGCGGTCACCAACCCGCCTGTCCAGCGTGGTGACTATGGGCAAAGCGGCCCTCTATAGCAGTAGCCTTGTGGAGTGCCCTGGGGGAGGCCTACGTCCAGCAGTGGACTGCAATTGACTTATATGATGTTATAAACGTAGATAGATCACCTCTTTTTTGTAATAACTTTATGTGCTGTATAGATTGCTAGAAACTGAATTACAATTCAGGATAAAATCTTGTGTTTCATGAGGAATATTTTAAATTATGTTCGTTTCTATTTCTGCAAAAATAGTGCAGCAGAATTAATTAAGTATTATCTATATTTGATATTATTAATATAATTAAAGGTTTTAAAAAAAAAAGTTTTGTTAGCTTTTGTTATTTGTTAACAAAATGAACTTATCCAACAAACGAGCCCAAACTCTATGGGGTTGCATCGTTTAATTACGGAGTTCCTATGGCCACCTTCCAGCTCAGCTCTATGTCATAATAATATTGCATTGTCATCCGATTTATACATTCATGCCAAATTTCGGCCTAATCGAAAACCGTGAAGTGGATCAAATTTAACTTGTAAGATTTGGTTACAGACAACGAGACAGCTGAAACTAAATACATACATAAATACATATAATCACGCCTTTATCCCTTATGGGGTAGGCAGAGCACCAAGGACCGATAGGACCACATGGTGCCACTTCTGACTAATTTTAAGGGTATAGTTGAGATGTACAAGTTCGGTTAGTAGTGACAGGTGGTCAGCCCATCGCCTACAAAACACCGAGACCCTCTTGTCCCTTTACTTACTTATACAGTATGCCCAGGAAGAGAAGCAGCTGTAGTATTATACTTTTTTTTTTCACTTCCAGAGCAGCATAGAAGAAACTAAATAAAAGCTTATACAACGAAATGTTATAATGGCAATCAGTAATACCTAAAGGCTATTTGGATTTGTATATTTTAATATTCATGCTGATTAGGACCTTGACTAGAATAGATCAGCTGCATCTCCTTTCGTGCATATCGTAAGAGTCGAAAATAACTCAGGTGTGTACTCTCAGACGATGAGCTAATTAGTCGCTGATCTTTAACATCTGTCCCCTCTATGCTAACGTAGATTGTTGATGTGGGCTTATTCTGTACCAGTCCAACATCGATACGTCATTTAATGAATGCTGATTAATCTTATATCTATATAAAATCTACATAAAATCAATTTAGAAAAGGCGTCTCACGACAGAAGGGTTGGCCAATATTTTGGACAAAGTATTAGCCTCGCCATCCAGCCAGCCTTTTGGCCACGTTGCCAGCCGTGGAGGAGTTGCAGGCAATTTTCTATTTGCAAATATGTTTTAGATTTAAGTTTTTCTTCTGTATTTAGCCAATTGTATAATTCATTTAATAAATTACCTAATAATTAAGAAAAATATATAAAATTATATATTTATGATGATGAATTTGGTAGCACAAAATATTAATTCTTAAAACATTAATCTTAATTTGTTTTCATCATTTGGAATGTGATAGGTTAAAATGTTGGACAAAGTCTTTTTTCATTTTGTGTCCAGACAAATAGTTTATATGTTTGGCACTGTAACTTACTGTATAGATTCACTTTATTTATTCCACTATGCCAACTAATATTATCAAAACTATTTGTGGGGACTTATTATTGTAACCAGAAATTTCGCTGTTAATCCTCCTAAAAAAACAATAAATAAATAATTAAATAGTCTCATGTTAGTTAGGCCTAGTCTAATATTAAAATGAACAAACATTTCAACTGAAATATTCCAACTTTATGAACTGTTTCGAAGTCTGTATATTACCTACGTACGACTGATGTTAACCTAGATAAAGTACTTACACGTAATGTTACGTGGCTGTCTGTTGCTATTATTCATAACACAGCCCATGAATATAGCTCGTAATGTGCAAATGTTTATTAGTATACAAATTGTCTAGCACTAAGCTTTTCGGAGCGTTGAATTTGTAATTTTCAAAGCTCGAACTCGAATTCATACTCACTTCGTTCCTCGTTTTTCCGTAATACGATTTTTTAAAGAAATCAACAGAATAAGGTACAATTTTTGCTATAGTATTGCTTTTTCTAGTTCTTACTCAATATTGTTCAACATACCTACTCAAATTCAGTTACAGAATCGCTTCTGCCAAACCAAAATGGTTTGACAATAACATAATAATAATATCAAAAGTTATTCGAAAAAATACATACAACCAGAACTAAAAGATCGTGAAAGAGATCTCAGAGACGCGTTTAGCATATCAGGGACAGTATTAAATGATCAATGACAGTGATACAAATCACGCCTCTCTCCCGGAAGGGGTAGGCAGATATCACGGACCTCCATTTGCCACCTAACCTCTTTTGCTTCATATACTTTCTAGATAATAGCGATTTATAGCTAGCGTTGGACGTCCTCCGGCCAGATGGCCCGATGACTTAAAAAGGGCGGTTGGTAGTAACTGGAAGGCAAAAACGGGAGATCGAGCCTTGCGGCGTGCTCTGAGCGGCCTACTACGTCCAGCAGTGGACTGCAATAGGTTGATGACTTTTTAGATATTCTTATTATATTTTACAAAAATGTCTACCTTGACCGTCGCATGATGTCTTTGATAATCACAGCTCCTCCAAAGTTTTGAGGGTGTACCTACATGAATACAGCTAGTTAGGCACGATCTTTCATTAGAACACATTCATGTAAAGGACCGTGGGTAATTTCGTTTCGGCTCGGTGCCTACCGACGCGACGGGATGTGAAGTTTGACGAGTTTGACGCAATATAAGGTTCTGTACTTATTTTTTTACACACAAAGCAAGATTAGGTTAGGGATTATAATTTAACAAGGACTTTGTATGATAGTTAACTTATCTCTACACATGTCTGTATTCCCGAAATGAGGAAGACAGAACTACAGGATCGTATAGGAGATACCACAGCTACGTTTAGCCAAGCAAGGAGAACTAAGATGTAGACATAGAGTGCCATAATGTCTTTACTAACATGATTTCGATGCACCATTAGACTTTTCGGTGCGTCACAATTCCAGTCCTTGACACTTAGATTGCATTACTATACATTACAATACATAAGTAATGTAGTACATTACTATACATTACACTAAGAGAATCTAAGTGTCAAGCACTGGAATTGTGAGTCACCGTAATCAAAATATAACTCATCTACCAGTAATGACTTTACGTGACACATGCGAAACAGTTACAAATATTTTTGATTTTCACAAGAAAATTAGCACTCTATGACATCTTATTCCCCTATGGTTTAGCATAGTGATGCCAGATGTAAAAGTTCAGTGATAAGTTGATAGCTCGTCGCCTGGGAGAACGTCCCTGATTTCTGTTGGAAAATTTTTATATTTATGGTAACATCAGATAACCAAACCATAGTGTATCTTCTTCTGTCTTGTCTTTGTACTTCCTGTGGCGTCCTAGTTGGAATAAAATAGCTCGTGTCTGCTTTCTCACAAATACGTTGTTTTATTAAGTTCCTTAGTTGACTCTTACGACATGTACAGAAGAAGATGCGGCTGATGTATTCTAGTAGTGAAGCCTAGGCACCTATATCCACTGTATGTTTAAGGAATGGAGAAAAAGCAATATCCTTACTATACCTATCATTTGTATCAAGGGCAAGAAGGAAAAAAATTCGCTATCATATCAAGTACAAGAAAGCAGCAGGAATAATATCCACTTATTACTCTAATAAGCCAAAATCAAGCACTAATTCTGCTCCAAATACACGAGCTAGAAAATCTCATTAAACCTAATTCAAATATATAATAGACCTTATTGTCAACTGATTGGGCTCGGCTTTACAATAGGATCCTGTCGAATTGAATTTCCAACTTGACATTGGTATTAATGAAGTCACAGGAGGCAGCACTTTCTACGTCGAGTTCTAATTGACTCTGATTATAATTTGTAGTTCGGGTTGTAGGCACGTGCTGCATTTAATGTGTTTTTCTCGAATCACCATCTGATTATAGAAAATACGAGGACATTACTTATTGATAGATAAGAGCGTATTATCTGTATTTAAATCTGTCATCATCATCATCAGCCTATTGTAGTCCACTGCTGGACGTAGGCCTCCCTCAGGGCACGCCACAAGACTACCATGGGGGGTATTTGCCCATAGTTACCTCACCACGCTGGGCAGGCGGGTTGGTAACCGCAGTTTTTATTTTGGACTATGTTGTCAACACGGGAGGCGCTGCTGTGCAGGTCCGATAGGTACCGGAAACCCTTAATCGCCTCGTACGATACCCACGGGCAGACATGGGGTGGTACGAATTCTACTAAGCCGGCACCACGCGGCCATTGGTACGACTATTTAACGGACGAGGCTCTGACGCTATGTAGCTTAAAATACCTATTTAGAATGGCACGGAAACATTACCAAAATCCAATTGGATTCGTTATCGGTCGCTAGATTGTATTTTGTGCCCGAGAAGCGGTGGTAGGCTCACCCCAGCCTGCCCCTCCTTGGGGGATAATGGGCGTGACTATATCTGTGAATTACTACATATATGTATGTTCAAAATTATTCATACTTTGGATACCTAGGGTAAGTTGTAATAGTCCGTTTCAAAATACGACCTTACAAAGAAAATAATATTATGGTTTTAGAACTTGCCCGCTCCATCAACTATCTGTTCTTCGCCCTAAATGCCCTTATCTTGCCTAATATGTACGTACCTAATAACCTAATTTGTTTACAAAGTTATATATTATTTCAAGCTAAGATTTTTCCCGTTGACGTTTTTTATTATATTTTCCTTGTAAATATTGTTCTTAAAAATAAAATGCTTGCGGTTTCTTTTCGGCGTAACAATAGAGAAAATATTATTTTCTACGATAAAAGGGAATTGTCGTATTTTTTATATTAGCAGAGTACCAAGAGTTTTATTATGTTTGATGCCAAATAATGTTTCAAAAAATGTGGTTTGTATTTTTGAGGAAAAAATATAAGGAAAATTTTGTGTATTTATTAATGAGTGAATTTTCACAACGAGAAATTTTCACAATTTCAAAGAATTATTTTTCATTATTTATTTATTTATAGAATATGAACAGATATTATTATAATTGATATATACACCATAAGAAATCATTGATTTAATATTCTTCAATTTATCTGCAAAAAAGTTTTTTTTTGTTGAATAAAGTGGTTATGCCGTCTTAGTGGAAAAATGCCCTATGGTGGAAAGGCAGCTTTATGGCTCGTGCCGACCGGATGCGTGTGCGTGCGTAAGCGTGCGTGCACTGAGTGGTAAGCGTGAGACAGGACACGCCGACGTGCGTAGACGTACATAGACGCTGAGTTCCATACCTTAAACTGAGAGGTACGTGTACGTCTAGTATGGAATCCGGTCTGCTGAACCTTATGCATATAAATATGTATCAGCTGTCGGAGTTTCTTGGGAACTGGTATACATTTGCCGTTCTAAATGCGTATGACAACGACAATATTAGAAAACTACATATTGGGGTAAGCAATATAAATATGTGTTGTTGTGAATATTTATTATTATTTATTATTAAATATTAATACGTCTTTAAAAGAAATGTTTGTTAAGTTTCCAGATGAATCTATTTAAAAAAAATGTGACAGTAACTTTCCATCGGAAACCCGTGGTTTCCCAGAGGTGCTTAGAAAAAAACATGATGTTACAAAGAGAGGTAAAAGAACAAATTTGTCTATTTATACCCAGTATATACGTCGTAATAGGGTACGCATAATTACGTGCCACAGCCATAATTATCACGCATACGCAAGTTGTTATAACGCCCAGAGAATGGTCTTAGTGCTCTTAGGAACCAGAAGGAGATGCAGCTAATCAGTGAAGTGAGCGAGAAAAAATATAAATATGTACATTAATATCTTAATAATTTAGCTGTCGGTATCCATAACAGTTTAATATTGATCATATCCAAACTCTCGTTTTGAATTTGTAAGTATTGTATTATTACCTCTTGAACAAGTGTTTTGTAGAAATACATTTCAACAGAGCTTTGTTGATAATGACAGAAGACGTTAGCCGAGAAGCCTAAACTGTTGGTTAGGTGAGCTCAGTGTTAAGTTTTAGTTTAATGAGAGGTCTCAATTTTTCATTTATTTTTGTATTTTTGTAATCATTAACATCTGATCCGCTCTCTATAGGTAGTGTAAAGAAGACAACAGATTACACTATAAATATTCTTGAGAGATCACGGAACGGATGAAATTACGTCATTTAAAAACTAGCTGTTGCTCGCGACTTTGTTCGGTAGTCTATCCTTCTCAGTAGCAGTAGCCTTGTTGCGCGGATACCCTGGGGGAGTCCTACGTCCAGCAGTGGACTGCAATAGACAATACCGACTGGTAGTAAATTATTCCGATTCTATCTTATAGTCGATTAATATTTCGTTTGAGTGAGCGAGGCAAAGAGATTCGCCGAGGGAGTTCGGCTAGATAAGGTTTGAACGACGCACAATGGGACGGGTAGAGTGACTATTAGTTTAAATTTTATTGAAACATCAATTATCATGATTTATGCAGTATTAATTTTACTAGTACGTAAGGTTATTGACATTTAAATATGGCTGGTAGGTGTTATTTCTTAACTACCCTTAAACTATTAATTTATTTTTTGCGATCAATTAATTAATATCAATTAACGATAATTTTACTATGGGACTGACTTGTTACATGTGTGTCCCAAAGCCTTTAAATAAAAATAAAAGTAAGAAATAGGTTATCAGAATTGATAGGAACTAAATCTTTATTTAATTTTAAAAAATACTTTCTATTTTTTTAACTTTATGAACGCAAAATATATTGAAATAATCATAATTACTTATACGAAATTTGAATCAATTAATAAAAAATAAAACTATAACTAATATGAAACAGTGAACATTAATAAAACAGTGAACAGGGGTGTATGGGGTCCCATATAACTTCTGACGGGACCCAAGCCATCCTCACCTGCTCGCGGTGCACCCTGCAGAACAACGAACGAGGCTCTGGCTACCCGCCAACACGCATTGGACCAGCGTGGCGGGTTACGGTCCAAATCCCCCCCCCCCCATGAGTAGTAATCTAGGAAGGCCCCAAGTGCCCGGCGGCTCCGGAGGCGACACTGGCGTATCCGACAGGTGCCGGTCAAGTGCCGGAGCCAGGGGTGCTAAGAATCCCCGGGCGGGTTCCAACTGTACGACGACTAATGCTACGAAAATGGACCATAGGCGTGGGTTATCGCTGGTGACGTACAATGCGCGCACGCTGAAGGAGGACACAAAGCTCGATGAGCTGGAAGAGGAAATGAGTAAGTTGCGGTGGGATATTGTAGGGTTATCTGAGGTCCGAAGACAGGGAGAGGATACGATAACCCTGAAATCTGGCAACTTACTCTACCACCGGGAAGGTGATCATAAGTCCCAGGGTGGTGTTGGGTTTATCGTCCACAAGTCCCTCGTAAACAGCATCGAATCCATCACGAGTGTATCGAGCAGGGTGGCATACCTGATACTCAGAGTATCAAAAAGGTACTCGTTGAAGGTCATCCAGGTATACGCGCCGACCTCGACGCATCCGGATGACGAGGTGTAGGTTATGTATGAGGACATAAGTACAGCCATACATACCTCTAAAACTCATTTCTGTGTTGTTATGGGGGACTTCAATGCGAAACTGGGCAAGCGGGGTGAGAATGAGTTGAAAGTGGGACAATTTGGATCCGGCGACAGGAACCCCAGGGGCCAGAGGCTGGCCGATTTTCTAGAGATGGAGGGAATCTTTATGATGAACTCCTTCTTTAAGAAGCCGCCTCATAGGAAATGGACCTGGCTCCATCCCAACAAGCACACGAGGAACGAGATAGACTTCATATTGACCACCGATAGACGGATATTCAATGATGTCTCAGTGATCAACAGGGTGAAAACCGGTAGCGATCACCGAATGGTTCGAGGCACATTGAATATTAATGTCAAACGGGAGAGATCACGACTAGTGAAGTCTACACTCCGACCCTCATCCGTGCACATTGAAAACCCCGAGAGCTTTCAACTCGAGCTGACAAACCGCTTTGCTTGCCTAGAGGATTGCATGTCAGTGGCCGATATAAATAACAGGCTGGTAGAAACTGTCCACACGGTGGGGTCTAAATTCTTTAGACCTAACCGTAGAAATAGACCCCAGAAACTAACTGGTCATACCCTCAACCTCATGGCGGAAAGGCGCGCAATGTCTCTGCAGTCCTCTGATGACGCTGAAGCATATCGGCAGCTCAATAGACGTATCTCCAAGTCTCTGCGACACGACATCCGCAGCTTTAATACTCGCTGCATTAAGGAGACAATAGAGCGAAACCAAGGCTCCAAAGTGTTCGCAAGAGAATTATCTATTGGGCAGAGCCAGTTGACGAAGCTGAAGACAGAGGACGGCAGTGTAGCGTCTACCATACCAGAGGTGCTAAGGGAGATTGAGAGGTTCTATGGACAGCTATATACCTCGGTCGCTAAACCTGTTAGATTAGGCAAAGACCCAAGAGCCAAGCTCACCCGACACTATACTGAAGACATCCCGGATATCAGCCTGTACGAGATTAGGACTGCCCTTAAACAACTCAAAAACAACAAAGCGCCGAGCGACGATGGAATCACATCAGAGCTTCTAAGAGCGGGTGGAACTCCGGTACTGAAGGTCCTCCAAAGGCTCTTCAATTCCGTCCTGCTCGAAGGCGTAACGCCGGAAGCATGGAACAGAAGTGTGGTGGTGCTGTTCTTTAAAAAAGGCGATAAAGCCTTGCTGAAGAACTATAGACCCATCTCGCTTCTGAGCCATGTCTACAAGTTGTTTTCAAGGGTAATCACGAATCGTCTTGCTCGCAGGTTTGATGACTTCCAGCCTCCCGAACAAGCCGGTTTCCGAAAAGGGTTTAGTACCATAGATCATATCCACACGCTACGGCAGATTATACAAAAAACGGAAGAGTATAATCGGCCACTATGCCTAGCGTTCGTGGACTATGAGAAGGCCTTTGATTCGATCGAGACATGGGCAGTGTTGCGGTCTCTCCAGCGGTGCCATATTGACCATCGATATATCGAAGTGCTGAAGTGTTTATACAGCAATGCCACCATGTCGGTACGAGTACAGGAGCGGAGCACTGAGCCGATTTCTTTGCAGAGGGGAGTGAGACAAGGAGATGTTATTTCTCCGAAGCTCTTCACCAATGCAGTGGAATACGCCTTTAAGCTTCTCGAATGGAAAGGACTCGGCGTCAATATCAATGGCGAATACATCACTCACCTTCGGTTCGCAGACGACATCGTGGTCATGGCAGAATCGCTGAAGGATCTAAGCACAATGCTCGATGGCCTCAATCGAGTCTCCCAACAGGTGGGCCTGAAGATGAACATGGACAAGACTAAGATCATGTCGAACGTCCATGTGCCGCCCACTCCTGTACCCATGAGTAGTAATCTAGGAAGGCCCCAAGTGCCCGGCGGCTCCGGAGGCGACACTGGCGTATCCGACAGGTGCCGGTCAAGTGCCGGAGCCAGGGGTGCTAAGAATCCCCGGGCGGGTTCCAACTGTACGACGACTAATGCTACGAAAATGGACCATAGGCGTGGGTTATCGCTGGTGACGTACAATGCGCGCACGCTGAAGGAGGACACAAAGCTCGATGAGCTGGAAGAGGAAATGAGTAAGTTGCGGTGGGATATTGTAGGGTTATCTGAGGTCCGAAGACAGGGAGAGGATACGATAACCCTGAAATCTGGCAACTTACTCTACCACCGGGAAGGTGATCATAAGTCCCAGGGTGGTGTTGGGTTTATCGTCCACAAGTCCCTCGTAAACAGCATCGAATCCATCACGAGTGTATCGAGCAGGGTGGCATACCTGATACTCAGAGTATCAAAAAGGTACTCGTTGAAGGTCATCCAGGTATACGCGCCGACCTCGACGCATCCGGATGACGAGGTGGAGGTTATGTATGAGGACATAAGTACAGCCATACATACCTCTAAAACTCATTTCTGTGTTGTTATGGGGGACTTCAATGCGAAACTGGGCAAGCGGGGTGAGAATGAGTTGAAAGTGGGACAATTTGGATCCGGCGACAGGAACCCCAGGGGCCAGAGGCTGGCCGATTTTCTAGAGATGGAGGGACTCTTTATGATGAACTCCTTCTTTAAGAAGCCGCCTCATAGGAAATGGACCTGGCTCCATCCCAACAAGCACACGAGGAACGAGATAGACTTCATATTGACCACCGATAGACGGATATTCAATGATGTCTCAGTGATCAACAGGGTGAAAACCGGTAGCGATCACCGAATGGTTCGAGGCACATTGAATATTAATGTCAAACGGGAGAGATCACGACTAGTGAAGTCTACACTCCGACCCTCATCCGTGCACATTGAAAACCCCGAGAGCTTTCAACTCGAGCTGACAAACCGCTTTGCTTGCCTAGAGGATTGCATGTCAGTGGCCGATATAAATAACAGGCTGGTAGAAACTGTCCACACGGTGGGGTCTAAATTCTTTAGACCTAACCGTAGAAATAGACCCCAGAAACTAACTGGTCATACCCTCAACCTCATGGCGGAAAGGCGCGCAATGTCTCTGCAGTCCTCTGATGACGCTGAAGCATATCGGCAGCTCAATAGACGTATCTCCAAGTCTCTGCGACACGACATCCGCAGCTTTAATACTCGCTGCATTAAGGAGACAATAGAGCGAAACCAAGGCTCCAAAGTGTTCGCAAGAGAATTATCTATTGGGCAGAGCCAGTTGACGAAGCTGAAGACAGAGGACGGCAGTGTAGCGTCTACCATACCAGAGGTGCTAAGGGAGATTGAGAGGTTCTATGGACAGCTATATACCTCGGTCGCTAAACCTGTTAGATTAGGCAAAGACCCAAGAGCCAAGCTCACCCGACACTATACTGAAGACATCCCGGATATCAGCCTGTACGAGATTAGGACTGCCCTTAAACAACTCAAAAACAACAAAGCGCCGAGCGACGATGGAATCACATCAGAGCTTCTAAGAGCGGGTGGAACTCCGGTACTGAAGGTCCTCCAAAGGCTCTTCAATTCCGTCCTGCTCGAAGGCGTAACGCCGGAAGCATGGAACAGAAGTGTGGTGGTGCTGTTCTTTAAAAAAGGCGATAAAGCCTTGCTGAAGAACTATAGACCCATCTCGCTTCTGAGCCATGTCTACAAGTTGTTTTCAAGGGTAATCACGAATCGTCTTGCTCGCAGGTTTGATGACTTCCAGCCTCCCGAACAAGCCGGTTTCCGAAAAGGGTTTAGTACCATAGATCATATCCACACGCTACGGCAGATTATACAAAAAACGGAAGAGTATAATCGGCCACTATGCCTAGCGTTCGTGGACTATGAGAAGGCCTTTGATTCGATCGAGACATGGGCAGTGTTGCGGTCTCTCCAGCGGTGCCATATTGACCATCGATATATCGAAGTGCTGAAGTGTTTATACAGCAATGCCACCATGTCGGTACGAGTACAGGAGCGGAGCACTGAGCCGATTTCTTTGCAGAGGGGAGTGAGACAAGGAGATGTTATTTCTCCGAAGCTCTTCACCAATGCAGTGGAATACGCCTTTAAGCTTCTCGAATGGAAAGGACTCGGCGTCAATATCAATGGCGAATACATCACTCACCTTCGGTTCGCAGACGACATCGTGGTCATGGCAGAATCGCTGAAGGATCTAAGCACAATGCTCGATGGCCTCAATCGAGTCTCCCAACAGGTGGGCCTGAAGATGAACATGGACAAGACTAAGATCATGTCGAACGTCCATGTGCCGCCCACTCCTGTACTGGTTGGGAGCTCGATGTTTGAAGTTCTTGACGAGTATGTTTACCTGGGACAGACGGTCAAACTAGGTAAGTCCAATTTTGAGAAGGAGGTTACTCGGCGAATCCAACTCGGCTGGGCAGCGTTCGGGAAACTACGAAGCTTATTTGTGTCCAAGATACCCCAGTCCTTAAAGACGAAGGTATTCAACCAGTGCGTGCTGCCGGTGATGACCTACGGTGCCGAGACGTGGTCTCTAACTATGTGCCTCATAAAAAAGCTCAGGATCGCACAGCGAGCGATGGAGAGAGCTATGCTTGGGATCTCTCTGCGTGATCGAATCAGAAATGAGGAGATCCGCAGACGTACAAAGATCACCGACATAGCTGAACGGTCCAGCAAGCTGAAGTGGCAATGGGCAGGGCACATAGCTCGAAGAACTGATGGCCGATGGAGTCGGAAAGTTCTAGAGTGGATACCACGTATCGGCAAGCGCAGCGTGGGAAGGCCACCCGCGAGGTGGACGGATGACCTGGTTAAGGTTGCGGGCGTCGGTTGGATGCAGGCTGCTTCCGACCGGTCGGAGTGGAGGTTGTTGGGGGAGGCCTATGTCCAACAGTGGACTTCTCAGGGCTGTAAATGATGAACATTAATATCATCATCATCATCATCATTAAGCCTATTGAGTCCACTGCTGAATGTAGGCCTCCCCCAGATGTAGACCTACGCCACATGGCTCGATCTCCCGTTTTGCCATCCAGTCACTACCAAACATTAAATATTGATTACCAAATCTAGTTATAAAAAAAACATAACAAAATATAACGTCAAATACAAAAGCATCAGAAAATAAGTACAACTCCCCAAAATTCTATCCACCAATACCCCAGCCCCAGTGTCACCCTACACTTGGCAGCGTACTACAAAATGTATGAGATCGTGCACTATCGTAATAGCTTAAATAGCCGGCAGCTAAACTCTTTGTGTGTTAACTTGTGGCCACCCTGTTGTGGTGATAACGCTTTTTATACAAACGGCAGTTTCGGTAAAATAGCTTTTCGGGAGGTATCTGCTAATATAAAAAAATATATGAAGTGCATTGTAGTAGGTGTATGCTATAGCTAATATGATTATCATGAGGGAGGAGGCCTATGTTCAACTTGAGGGAGGCTTATGTTCAGCTTGGGAGAGACCTATGTTCAGCTGTGGACTTCTCAAGGATTTGTCTCTAAGAATAATGATGAATGAATCTTAGTTTACCTATTTTAACTTATATTTAGACCAGCGACTCCAGCCGCACGAGCAGCAGAAAAAAATTAAGGGCAAGTAACTTTTTAAGGAAGTAGAAAAGTAATATGATGAAAAAACTTAAGCTGCCGAATATCATCAAACATTATTTACAGACGTTAAAAATACGAAATCGACCATTTATAATGTTTGTCCCTAATCGAACAAAATACCTTTAACTCAGAGACAACATAAACTGAGTATCATCAATACCTAGTCAATGCTTGCAAAATCCAATTTACATTTTAATTCAGCAAAACTTGAAAGAATACAATTAAAATTCTCTAATCAGATTCCTATAAAAATGAATTAAAAATAAAACAGAACGAAACAGATCGCTTCTGTAATTGAATATTCAGTATTCAGGCCGAGTCTATTCGAGTCGCTGAAATATGCAGCAGCAATGAACTTCTTGGCGGACACAGTGTAAATATGCAGTGGCATAGCTATTGTAAATTGTTAAGTTTTACTCGGAACAGCTGGTAATAATTCATTGTTTAGAATTTCTTATGGCAGCTGGTAATAATAGAAATAACTTACTTATATTAAATAATGCAGTTGGTTAGAGCGAAAGCACGGTTTGCGAGAGGTCGTGAATTTAAATCTCACTCGGGTGAATTTTTTTTCATTTTCTTAATAATATATATAATTATATTAATTTGTTAACTTGACTTCAGTTTCTGAGTTTTCTAGTTAGGGCATAGGACATCCTTATATTCATTAGAAAATTTTTATAACTTGCGTTGATGCGGAGTTTTACTAGAATACATCAGCTGCATCTCTTTCCGTGCATGTCATAAGAGTCGACTAAGGAACTGAGGGCCGTTCTCTCAGGTGATAAATAAATAAATGAACAAAGAACTAGTACCCTTTGCGATGTGTAACATGTCACTGATTTTTTACATCTATCCCTGCTATACCAAACGTGGCCGTAGATCTCATTCGGAGGCAGTTCTGGTTGCCCCACTTTATATTAATGTACATATAGGTATAATTATCGGTTGCAGTGTGTAATCTATTCATATAATCATATAATAAAACTGTACATGGAAGATATATGAAAAAAAATATATTATAGGAGACCTTTATCAACGCAATAGTACAAAGAATGATTTTTCGAATTTTTGTCTGTTTGTCGGTTTGTCTGTGCGTTTGTGCACGCTAATCTCATAAACCGATCTATCATATAGGCTACTTTTTATCCAGGGAAATTTTTATCCCGGATAATTTCGACATTTTGTTTTTTTTTTGTAGTCCACGCTTATACATACTATACATGCATAAATTTATACCTATACAGCTGACAGACAAGACTCGCTTATCCGACTCTAATGTAACTAATTACTCGTTATTCCACTTCTTCTCTTTTTCAATCACGCACAGCGATTGAAAACTAATATTTCAAAGAAAAAAAGCAGATCTCATTCGAGTGTCCTCAAAAGAAAAGTCACCACTATGAATACGAACGTTAGTGTGTAAGGTTCGTTAGCTCGAAACGGCATTTACTAAATATTTGATACAGCACGTAGGCCGAACGAGAATGGACTCGCAACTGCAAATGCTTTTGAATGCTTGAGCGAAAATCCGAATGGAAAACTGAACATTTTTGGTAAACATGAGATAAACTTTAACAGTTAGCCCTTTACATTTGAAGGATGTAGGTACATATATAGGTATTCACATGGTTCCTTTACCAAAATGGGGTATATATAAGGGTATAACCGTGACATTGTTAACTTATCGCTTGAGAGAATGCTCCAGTTCCGTCGATGACTCTTGGTATGTACCTATTTAGAATGACTAGGAGTCATTTCCCATTGGATTCGTTACATGTAGCTAGATTGTTGTTTTTGTGGCCGAAAAGCGGCGGTAGGCTTGCCAAGTGGGTGTGGAATTTGCACACTTTTGCCAAACCTTGGGGTAATAGGCGTGACTGTTGTATATGTGTTTTACTGATATTAAAGTAAGGCTAAAAGCAACCTTAGAATTATTTCACAAATATATATGGCTAAAGCAGTACCTGTATATAGCCAGTATATGACGTCAGGCCCCCACAAGGTATCATTAAGGTATCGCGACGGGAAGTGTCTTCCGTTCTCAGCACAAACGACTCAGGGAGGAAAATGTGTATAATTAGGGGCTTTATATACCCTTAAATGGGGGAGAAAGATGTAGAATTTGTGAGGTGAAAATACACACTAGGGTATACAAGATATATGGCGTATTTGGTAGGGACCTTGCCTGCGACGCTATAGATTAGAATCCCGCTAGGTGCAAAAATTTATTGATTCATGGATGTTTCTATAATAATCTAGTAATGTATTTATGTACTTTTGCGTTGCTTTTACCTACCTGCGATACAAGACCTTAGGGATCTTAGTGTGGAACTAAGTTAATGTTTTGTGAAGTATGTGAATATAGCGCACGCTCTACAATCATCATCATCATCATCATCATCATCAGCCTATTGCAGTCCACTGCTGGACGTAGGCCTCCTCCAGGGCACGCCCCAAGACTACCATGGGGAGTATTTGCCCATAGTCACCACGCTGAGCAGACGGGTGTCATGGTGACCGCAGTTTGTATTTTGGAGTAGATAGTTGTGCATTTTATAAATTAGAATAAAACATAGAACCGCCACACACAGATTTATTCCCTTTACGTCGATTCTCGTTACGTCGAGTCCGAGTGCTTATTGTTCTTTGGTACATGTTGTTAACTTAGAGGATCTTTTGTTGCTATTCCCTTTACGTCGAGTGTTATCTTGTAGGTACAGTCAAGAACAGAAATGAAAAGCGCTTAATGTATGATTATGCGGACGAAATTAGACAGCTAGTAAAGTAAGATGCGTTTGAACAATCGCAAAAATACTTGATAGCAAGTTGTTCTCATTGAATTTAGCTTAAAATACACCTTCCTTTAAATCCTGTATAATTAAAAGGAATATAATACATACTGACGTAATATACCTATACACCTATACAGAAAAACCTGTGTTCCCGAAGCGGGATAGCCAGACTGCAGAATAAAACGAACACGTGCCAAAAAAATTTCCTAACGTTCCGTCGCATTTCATAATATCCTCAAATGCTCAATTCATTTGAAAGTGACAAATGATCGTAATTTCTGAAGGAATCATTAAGTAATACGGGTGACGTGGATTTATAACATTTTAATGCCTTTAACCTAAGTATTAGGGGTGTCAGCGATGTATGTCTTCACATAATAATTTAATACACGTTTATATACACACATACATTATACAGAATAACATTATAAGCGTAGCGTTGAGCGTCCTCCGGCCAAATGGACCGATGACTTAAAGAGGACGGCTGGTAGTGACTGGATGGCAAAAACGGGAGATCGAGCCATGTGGCGTACTCTGGGGGAGGCTGACGTCCAGCAGTGGACTGCAATAGGCTGACGAGGATACACGTCTGTAGTTCCCGAACTGGCCAGAACTGCAGGATCACAAAGAAAATTCCGCAGCCACAGATATCGGTAAATAATCAACAACAAGTTGCCAGCTTATCGCCTGAGAGTATGACTGAGTTCGTTAGTCGACTCTCATGACATGCACGGAAGTAGATGCAGCTGATGTATTCTAGTGAAGCCTCGCATCATATGTGACTGTGAGATGTCTCTCGTGATCTTGCATTTTGTGTACCCTATTTTAGTTATACAGACGTTTGTGTACAGAAAATGATCATTAATTGACTAAAGCGATACCTTTACCTCCTTTATCTTCTATATGAAGAAATTATTCGCTGATTACAAGAAATATCTTTTCTTATATTTGGTCGTAAATCCCCACTTACGTGACTAGAATCATTGTAGCCAGTTATCTGTTATCTTATAAGGATGTTACTAGCCGTAAAATAATTTCTTTATAACTAATAGTTAGGTACTTCTTCTTCTTCAGCCTATTGCAGTCCACTGCCGGACATGACCCTCCCCCAGGACACGCCACAAGGCTACTGCCATAAGGGGGGTTTTGATCATAGTCACCACGCTGGGCAGGCGGGATTGGTGACCGCTTTCTGATTTTTGGACTATGTTGTCAGCACGGGAGGCGCTGCTGCCCACCTCCCGGACATCCTTAATCGTCTCGTACGATACGTATCCACGGGCAGGCATGGGGTGGTACAAACTCTACTCTACCGGCACCACCCGCCCAGTTAGGTTGTAGGTTATTTGTGCACATTTGTTACCCTCTTACTTTGCTTCTGTTTTCGTCACTTTTGCTTCGGTTTACTGGAAGAAATCTCTTGCATTGTACATTACTCCTATATACCGAGATTTTTCATTTATATGTGTACAATAAGAAAAAACAATAATTTGTTTGATGCATAGGGTTGAAACAAAAGGTGTGTTAAGCGAAATGCCAAAACAATTAGCTCACTGTAGAGAACCAGATAGCAAAATTTGTTACTCGTAATTACACGTTTATTTTACAAGATTGTACGGACATTCCCGAGTTATTTAGGAAAAAAAAGTAAACATGTGATTTCGAGTTTCAAAGTATAGGTTTTTGCATTCAGCTGTTTTGTAGCATTTCGTTTAACATATCCCTTCTTCACCTAAGATATCTTATCTTAATGCCCTGTATGCACATTTGCATTAAGAATCTTTTTCTTTAGGTCCTATTTTTGCAATAATCAGACAGTAGGTATATCTCAAGGCCATAAGAGTTAGCTCTTATTGATTGATACTGTCTTTCTTTAAAACTCGATCAAGATAAAAACAGGATCAACTTTATATTTCTAATAAACTATCTAAAAATCGGTCATAAAATAAATCATTTTTATACCCTGTCAATAATTTGACTCATATTTTATTATTCACAACCATCAATAATATGCACGGAACATTTCGAACTTAATTAAATTAAACCTAAATTAATTATGTGCATTCCAAATTTTGCACAAAGTTGGCTTGTTTTGTCATTATGGCTTGTGAAATGTACATACGTACTGGATACAGGTTAATTTTTTATATTAATATTTTATTAATTACTAGCGGTCGCCTGTGACTTCTTCTATCCGAAGTTCATAATTATAGTCCTTATGTTATTCTGATGTATTAACAAAGCTCTCAGCAGCTAGCGAGTTTCATCAAAATTCGTTAGGAAGGTAGTTTTGCGTAAAAATTTAACAAATAGCCTCGAGCACACCGGATGCGTATGCGTACACGTAAGCGTAGACGTACACGTACCTCTGAGTTGTAATGTATGGAACTGAGGCACGGGCAGACCGGATGCGTATGCGTAGACGTAAGCATAGACGTCAAGCGGTGACAGTTCCATACATTACAACTCAGAGGTATGTGTACGTCTACGCTTACGTGCACTTGAAAAAT
Source organism: Carposina sasakii (assembly GCA_014607495.2). Classification (NCBI taxonomy): domain Eukaryota; kingdom Metazoa; phylum Arthropoda; class Insecta; order Lepidoptera; family Carposinidae; genus Carposina; species Carposina sasakii. The sequence continues at coordinate 2,378,938 of CP053174.1, read as the reverse complement.
AAACATGTGATATCGAGTCACACATTTTGGAAATAGATTGCTTATATCTATACATTCCTGAGTTGTTTAGGAGTTCTCCATACTATCTGGAAAATAAACATGTGATTTGAGTCTGAAATTTTGTAGGTAGGTTCCTTTTAAGGGGCTGATTATATAGCTCTTCGCTTAACATACCCCTATTGTTACACCCTGTAGAACGCAAGAAACAGTCTAATAAAAATTCTAATAACAAAGTTTCTCACAACGATCAAACCGAAAATTCGCATTAAAAAAACATAGACCTAATGAGAAAATTTCGAAGATTTAGCAAAAATTGCATAAAAAATACTTGATCAGAAAAATTGTACATAATTTTCCTAATTATGATAAGTGATGAAAAATAACGTATATGTAAAAAGGCGTAGCAACGCTGGGTTAGCCATAACATAGAGGAATAAGATGTAGACATAGAGTGCTAATGTCACTAACAATTTCGATGCACCATTAGACTTTTTGGTGCCTCACAATTCCAGACCTTGACACTTAGATTGCATTATTATACATTACAATACATTATTAATATAGTACATAACTACACATTACACTAATAGAATCTAAGTGTCAAGGACTGAAATTGTGAGGCACCGAAAAGTCTAATGGTGTATCGAAACAGTTAGTATAACATTAGCACTCTATGAAATCTTATTCCTCTATGGCCATAACTAACGAGAATCTGGTGCTACAAATGACTCCGCTTCTTGAAATTTTGAATACGAGTACATATATTATTTACTTTTGAGTACGTGAAAGGACGTAAGCTACATTCTATACATCACGCGGGTGAAGTCGCGGTCAACAGCTAGTTAACAATAGTTATTATTGAATAGAAAAACACATTATCACCTTATTTGCACAGTGACCTAAAAATAAGCTTTACATAATCAACTGAAAATTTTTCACGAATTTTCGCCGAAAAACTTAATTATTTCGGCAGCACTTCATTAATTATTACAGAACAATATGCGGGTAGATTGTATTATTTTTGCGTGCTTTTTAATTGTTTTCATCTCATTATTTTGTACAGTTTAATTGATTACAGCGACATCTAGTTAAAAAAAAGAGAAATTGTAGGCTTATAGTAATGATTAGATATTGCTTTTTGAACTTAAATAACCAGTATAGAACAACTTTTAAAAAAAGTAAACAATATATTTGGTATTTTTCCGTTACTTTGTATTTTTTTAAAGTTTCCTGTTTACGGTGAGAGATAGTACTTGTAGTAGGTAAATAATATGTTTTCTTAGAAATAAAAAGTTTGAATTGATCATTAATGACATGGGGATGATATCATCATCATTATCGTAATAACATCCATTAAGTTCCACTGCTGAACATAGGCTTTCCCCAAACCTCCATTTTAACCTGTTAGAAGCGGCTTACATCCAGCAGATATGGATCTGATTGCGTCTGTCCATTTTCCGGACAGCCTTCCCATGCTACGCATACAAGGCATTTCATCAGGGTGTTCTTAAAAAGTCTACACATTTAAAACACAGCAATAAATCCTAATGTTTTCCTCGCATTCCAACAATGTCCATTCCGTTCTATCTTATAAATAGGCGAAGATATCCGCGAAGTGCTCAAGCCCACACATTTTTATTGCGGCAACCACTTTGTGAGCGGTTTAAAGTGGTCTCAATTCCATTTTATACCCGCGCTTAGAGCAAGGGTTTGGTACACTGGGAAAACCACAAATTGGGAAAAATACTACTCCATTTATACAGGGTAACTGAACTGATGTCTTAAGCGAAATGCGTATAACAAGGCGTTACCTACATTCTGTTCACAAGAAATCACATGTTTATTATATTACTAGCTTTTCGTCAGCGACTTCGTCCATATAATTTTAGAAAACGCTGAAGCTATCTGTAATGAATTTTATTTAAGAGTAGGTATATATAGTAGCTTATGGTGCCAGCAGAGTAGAGTTTGTACCACCCCTGCCTACCCGTGGGTATCGTACGAGTCGATTAAGGGTTCCAGGGAGATGGGCAGCAGCGCCTCCCGTACTGACAACATAGTCCGAAAATCACACTGCGGTCACCAACCCGCCTGCCCAGCGTGGTGACTATGGGCAAAACCCCCCTGCGACAGTAGCCTTGTGGCGTGCCTTGGGGGAGGCCTACGTCCAGCAGTGGACTGCAATAGGCTGAAGAAGATATATAGTTAAGTTGGAATTTGAAGAAAAATGAAAGAGGATTTTTTTAAAAATTCAAACTTTCAACACCTATTCTATATTACACTGTAGGTAGGGGTTGAAATTTTTCGAAATCTTTTCTTAGTGGACCTATTAGTCACAAACCAGTCTTTTCACATTGGTAACATCTTACGAATATTATAAATGCGAAAGTTTGTAAGTATGGATGGATGGATAGATGGATGGATGGATAGATGGATGAATGGATGTATGTTTGTTACTCTTACACGTAAAAACGGCTGGAGCGATTTAATAAAATTTGGTTTAGAGTTAGCTAGTAATATAATCCGCTAGGATATGGTTGATCGTTTCATCATTAAACATTGTGCTGAGGGATTCAGCTTTGTTTACCGAGATTTGGCTAGTGTATAGCTATCGGGATGAAAAAATAACCTTGCCAATAATGTAATTTAAAAGAGATGCTAAAATTCATCGTCCGAGTTAATTGACCCGATAGCTCAGTTGGTTAGAGCAAAAGCACGGTTTGCAAGTGGTCGTGAGTTCAAATCTCACTCGGGTGAAGATTTTTTTTTTCTTATTAATATTTTATAACATAGGCTAGTTTTTATTACAGGAAAATATTTTTATCTCGGATAATTTCGACGTTTTGTTTTTTCTGCAATCCACGCGGATGAAGTCGCGGGCGTCCACTAGTAATTTATATAACATGCATCCATGGAGATAAGCCTCTACGATCAAAATATAGTCCTAAGGACATTAAAGTAGTAGAGGCACTTAACAAACTAAAGAAAGGTTGGTTCCAACCGTACTTCTGATATACGACTTCCTGCAGAACCGTGTAGTCAGCAACACGCCCTTAATAGGTAGTTACATTAATGAAATTGTACACCAAGCGCTATTTATTAAGGGCAACCGAAACCAATGTGTCCTAAATCTCTCACCCATTATTTGACACTAAGAAAAGATTAATTTTATTGTACTGATTATGACAAACAGGTAAGTCCAATGAGAAGGAGGTAACTCGGCGAATACAGCGTTCGGGAAACTACAAGCGGCTGCCCAATCAAAGTGCGTGCTGCCGGTGATTACGGTGCCGAGACGTGGTCTCTAACTTCACCGAAACCAATGTGTCCTAAATCTCTCACTGAATGTATCTAGTGTGAAAATTTACAGTATTTGACACTAAGAAAAGATTAATTTTGGGGGAGGCCTATGTCCAACACTTCTCAGGGCTGTAAATGATGATGATGATGATTATCTGCTGTCTTCTGCCTAAGTATCCACTGTGCTGATTCGAATACATCAGCTGCATCTCCTTCCATGCATGCTGTAAGAGTCGACTAAGAAACTGAGAGGCGTTTTCTCAGTCGATTTTCTCAGCCACTTGCCAATGGTCTTTCACATCTACAGTAGCTATGCTAAAAACGTGGCTGTAAGACTTTTTGAATCCTTCAGTTGTTGGCTACTCAATTTTGGGATCACAACCTTGTATATAATGTAGAGTACGTTTCATAGCATAGTTCCGATGGATGATGGCGCTAGTTACTATGTGCATGACAACATTTTCTGTTTGACTGCACACAAAAAATCTTATTTCCAAAATCAGGCATAAGAACTATTCTGTGAAGCGGACAATAACTATGTAATATATATTACGTGCACGTTTTATAAAAACTAAATTCAAATCTGTTTATTATGTAAAAAAACAAATAACACTTTTCGAGACCTTACCTATTAAAGAAAGTATAAATCTAATATGTCGCAAACAGATGGAAATAAGAAGAAAAAAACTTCCAACAAAATATTCACCCCAAAAGTTGTCGGCAAAAAACCGAAAGACACTATCGTGTTCGAGCAACTTTTCCCTCCTTTTTCCCGACTAATGTAAATGCCATTTTACAAACCTCAGCAAACTGAATCTTTCTACGTTTCGCCAGACAGTTATTTTGAATGCTGGCGCTAGTTGCTTTATGTTCGACTACATAATTTGTGTAATTGCATACAAAAAATGTTAGTTCCGAAACCGTGCACCTGAGTTTTTCTATGTAACGGACTTTAGTTTTCCGAGCTTGTTCCCCTTTTGTTTCAAACGTATAATTCAGTTCGTTTTTCTCTATTAGATAAGGTTTGGATCGTTTTTGTGGACTTATTTTTTTACGTGGAAAGGTTAAATGAGTCTTTTAGGTTTGCAAATCTTTGTGAGGAATACGTTGGTTTGTGAATTTAGTTAGGGAAGGTGAGATGTTTAAATTTTTCTCTATAGAATATGGGCTATTTTTATAGCATTTCCCCTAATAATCTCTTAATATGCCTTTTCCGTTACATTCTGTACATATGTTTTAAATAGCAGAAACAAAGTAAAAGACATGTCACCTAATGGCTGACTTTGGCTTAGTTACTTTACTTACATATTTAGTTACGGCTGGCATTATTTATTAGTCAATGATTCGACATTGATTGAACATCAGATATTATTGTTTCTTCTATGCTGCTCTGGGAGTGAAAAAAAGTATAATACTACAGCTGCTTCTCTTTCCGGGCATACTGTACAAGTCAGTAGAGGGACGAGAGGGTCTTGATGGTTTGTAGGCGATGGGCTGACCACCTGTCACCGATAATCGAACTTGTACATCTCAACTATACCCTCAAAATTGGTCAGAAGTGGCACCATATGGTTCTATCGGCCCTTGGTGCTCTGCCTACTCCGTAAGGGATAAAAGCGTGATTATATGTATATATGTGTAAAATATACATACATAGGTGCATATAAACAAGGCATGTATTATACATGTATTATGGTATAGCTAAAATTGCAGGATCGTAAAGGTGACAGCTACTTTTAGCATATCTGGGTCAAATATTAATCATTTATTTATTTATTTAGACACTCTTACAGAACATACATTAAAAGCAACAATAATTACATTTACAACTAAAAATGTGATGAATGTGCCAATTATAAGTATGCTACATCATTCACAGAGAATATTATAGAGGAGTTCGTTTCATCAAACAGCTCCCCTGGACGATAATGGATGATGATCATCGTCTGAAAGAACGCCTCTGAATTCCTTACTCGACTCTTGCGACATGCATGGAAGGAGATGCAGCTGATGTGTTCTAGTGAAGCCCCTCATCAAGCCTACAAGACTGGATTCATATGACTGTATGATGTACAGTGTACATACATACAAGCTTTATTTTTATTTCTCTGGTCGCCTCTGTTAATCTTTATACAGTGCAGTGTCAGGCATGAGTGGCGTTTAGGAATATACACAAAATTTGGTACCAAGTTTTTTAATAAGCCGCATCTTAATAACAAGGCAACGTACAAATCTTACCAAGCCTGCTCGTATACCTATATAGCCTAAAAATATTTGGTAATCACGTTTTTTCTCCCTTTCACACCTGCTGAATATAAATTGGTGTAAATATATTCCATCTCGCACTGGTAAACCGAGATCATGGGGGGCTAAATAGGCTCGTCAAAGGATTTCATCGCGCGTGGGAAACAAATTGTCTGGGTTTGTAACACCTGGAAGGAAACAAGATTGCTATATAGAGATTAGATATATGTATAGGTAGGTGTATGTATAATTGTATATAGCTATGTGTATACCATGTATAGGATGTTGAGACATTTTTTTTTTATTTTTTTTTATTGCAAGCAATGTATTCGATTGGCAAATGTACCTACAAATCTAACATTTTTAAATATTAATATGGTGTCTTTAAAAAAATGTTTGTTAACTGTTTCCAGATGAATTTATTTAAAAAAATGCTGATATTCATGTAACTTTGGACCTCAATATCTTGGAAACCCGTGGTTTCCCAGGGGTGCTTCCAGAAAAAAAAATGATCGTGATGTTACAAAGAATACGAGGTATTAAAAGAACAAAGTTGTCTTTTTACACCCAGTATAAGGCATCTCATACTAACCACTATAAATAAATAAATAAATAAATAAAATAAACTGTGGATTAATATCCGGAATTTAAATTATTTTATAAGAGGCATATACCTACTGAGATACTTGTAACAGCATATTACCTTATAGTATAATAAACATAGGTATATACATAAATATATAGACATGGCTGTATTCCCAATTAAGGTAGCCAGAACTGCATAATGATAAAGGAAATACCACCGCAACGTTTAGCATAACATATATGTAAATGATCATAAAAATCTCGACGAAAGAATCTCATCGAAATTTTAAACTAGCATATGGGGGTCTACTCTGAAATGCCGCTTTTGAATCTTTCGGTCCGACTCCGAATCGAAGCCTTTGACCCTACTACGAAATTGCTTCGGATTCATTCATCTGAGTTTACAACTCATTCGGAACCATAGAGAATAATTCACATTGACTAACATTATAAGCTTTCTATTATCTAGCCTTATACCTGTCAAATAGAGTTCGATCGGACCGAATGAAAAACGGCGCGACTGATCCGATCGAAGGAAGTTTGTAGTAGGAAACACCTCGATATTCGGCCGATACTTCGTTTATTGTCACTTCAGAGTAGACCTCCTAAAAACGAAAATGATATCTACGATGTCTTTATCATTAATATAGGTGCTAGTGTGAAATGATCAATGTATTTTTTATTGACAACAATACACAAAATATAAAATGTTACGTTTTTACAAATACTAACTACATTATATAAAACTAAAAACTAAATTAATCTACACGAAATTAAATATATTTACAAAGTTGCCTTCTACCGGAAGGGTCCCCAGAATGCTGGCAGCATTGCCACGTGTTAGTACAGATATTTCCTTTATAACAATTTCTTGATTGTAATAATAATTTACCACTAAGCAAGTTGCTATCTTATATTCAGGATTATATGACCTGAATATCGCGTCAAAGGATTTCATTACGCTCTGAAAGAGAGTGCAACTACTACATGTACGTACGAGTAGAAAGTAGGCCCTTGCCTTGAAGGGCATAATGCTCTCTTAGAGAAAATTGGTTCTAGGCTTCATTTATTACTTTTGTTTCTACATTGCAGTTTTAGGGTGAAAGTGACATGGCGACTTCAGATCATGATTCTGAGGCGAAAACGTGGGATGCAGAAAATAGGTACATAATATTTAAAATTTTCCGGAGTTTTAAGTTTTACTAAGGTGTTGAATATTGGTTTTATAAGAAATCTTTCGTTTAAGACCAGCATTACATACATAAAAATAACTTGTAATGTTGTCTGACTTTATAATTTTTCGGCTTTATTTATATTTATAATCTCTACTGAGATTAGCCAGGTACGCAGGAGATATTATAGTGCACAAATGTGTGCGCAAACACAGATGCACTCTATTCCGTCACTCTCATAGTCCGATGGAACGGAAAGCAGACACGACCGGCGAGAGATCAGGCGCAGATCAGACCAACGGTTTTACGTGCTTTCCGAGGCACGAGCTAAGTAACAATTTTACGACATTAAAATCAGTAGACATACGAGTACATGAATAAATTCACAGGTCCGAACCGACAGGGATCGAACTTATGCCTCCCGCTTCGAAGGCGCACGTCTTAACCACTGGGCTATCACCGCTTAGTCTGACTTTATAATCAGATAAAGAAGAGAAATCCTTGATCCTAATTCAAGAGTTCCGATTCATCAAACTTATAGTCTACAAAAATATTACCTAGCCACTGAAAAATCATGAACCAGATACTGATTTTCAGCTGAAAATTTAAGAATAGTCCAGTTATTTCACGGCTTTGTTTAATTTACTCGACGCTCAAGCCACATTGTATTTTCCTTAACATTTCAATTATCTCAGTTTTGTCAATTAATTTTGGTGAATAAATTTACTTTCTACTGAGAATCTTTTCATTTTAGAAACGTGAGAATTGTTTCGTGAATAATATTTATTTTATCCAAAATGAAATCATCTAAACCTTGACGAAAATTATAATAAACAAACAATCTATGCCGGAGCAGACAGTCTCACTATGCACCAAGTACGTTAGTCTGTCGTCATCTACATTATATTGAAAGCATATTTAGAACATGCCGTACACTCGTATGTACAAACCGACTTGTCATTTTGATAAGTTTGGGTTTCGGAGGGAGACAATTTGGTTTCTAGCACTTTGTCCGCTTAATTAGGTTAGGTTTTGTTAGAACTGTTAAAATAACATCGTACGATACGAGCCAGTGAGTGTGTCACGCTCACGGTAGTGACAAACGAACATGGGCATGCCCTGGGGGAGGTCTACGTCTAGCAATGTGCTGCAATAGGCTGATGTACCTATCTACGTACATTATATTTGTTAAGAGCTCGCATGATTATTTCTCGTAGTCAGACAAGGCTCGGACCAAATGTACTGTGGAATTGCCTCTACAAGTAAAACTTATTAACTGCCCCACATCGAAAACATTGTTATACCCTGATTCCACCCTTTGTTATGATCCCCGCAGGATTCGAACCCGCTATAAATTAACCGGGCCCGTGTATTGTTAGCGAAGTTAATTCCTGTGGTTTTATCCCAGTTAATAATTTTCTTGTGTAACTATAATTAATGTTATCCCGAAAATATTGAAAAATGGTGTAACTGTGGTATTGGCGTTCTGAAGGAGCGATATGTTTTAATATAAAATTATACATGATGTGGTCTTGTGCTGATACGGAACTGTATTTACTTCCATACAGTCTGTTTTTTCGTTGCCACCCTTTACGTACTCTATACATCAAATAAAGTAAATTTATGCCAAAAAATATCTGGGAAACGATGTTAATTTTTTTGAAGAAAAAAACTTGATCGGGCGAAATTTGTAGTGTCCAGTGTTTATGCTAGTTTTTTTATAGACAGATATGAATTATTTCCCGTGAAAAAATCTTGCTACGCGCGTCTATGTGCATTTATGCAGAAAAACGCAGTCTATTTACTCAACTTTGGACCCTAATATTATCTTGGGAACCAGACACTTCCCATGTATGCTTTCATGGAGAAAAATGTTCGTGATGATGAGGATCTTCGTAGTTTTCGGAAACGTTGACAACCAAAAAAACACCCTGCATATAAGGTCTATTTAAAATTAGTGATTATCTTTTGACACGAAACTAGGTAGCCAACTCCGAAATATTGAAAAAAAAATCAGCTGTTCGATATATTTCAGTGCAGTAATTTTTCGAGATTGTATGGTACAGCTGATTTCTTTTCAATATTTCGGAGTTGGTCCCATAGTGAAAGTTGTTTCTTTCACCCACCTAGTTCCATGTCAAAAGATAATCACTAATTTTAGTTGTAAGAGTTGACTAACAAACTCAAGGGCGTTCTCATAGGCGATAAGCCATCAAGTGACCTCTCATATCTGCCATGGCTACGAAGCTTTAGCTACCTCATATCGAGAGCACAACCGTGTGTTTTACACGTACTATGTATGAAAAAAGGTCGTTTGGAGGGTGAGTTAGCGACTAATGATACGGACGTAAGTTAGTCAATACGTATTCTAGAAGCAGCCGTGTCCAGTAACACTGCTAATGGTAGGGACGTCGTTAGCAGCAAATTTTGTGTGTAAAGGGCAGCGCACACATTGTTGTTTTGTGGTCATTACCAAATCCGATGCTCTTTGATATGTTTCGGCATTAGATGCAAATTCGGAGTTTGAACGGAATAGCATATTAGTATTGAGTAATAATAGTGCAAACATTGAAATGATGGGTATCCATGTTTGTTTCTATCTCTTTTTGGTGGATGAAAGTCCGGGCGAAATCTTTCCCTTTAAACCCGTCATCAACTTATCCGTTGTACACTTCTGTGTCAGTCTATTCTATTCATCCTCTCTTAATTAAACAATTGTCTGCATGCAATAATGAATATAAAAAATCTCTCGATAATATCGAAACTTATTACTGAAACTAGCCTATATGGTCGGTACATATCTGACGGAAAATACATAGCATAATATTATTATCGGTGGCGTTTGTCAGAACTGACAAATATTTGATAAAACGGAAAACACTCAACCTTAGAGAGTAAGTATATTCTTTGCACTCAACTTTTCAAACTCAACTGCAGTGCATTTGCCTGTACTCGTATCTTGAGATGTGACATACCTAGACGACGCATCTACTGTCAGATATGTATCGACTATTAAAATCATAGATTTAAGAAAAGGAGGATTAGCCTCTGGCATTGCTTCTAATGTTTACTATCTTATAAATGCATGTGTGTGAGTAAGAGTGCGAGTGTAGTTGTTTCTAGCTCAGCTTTGAGCAGGCGAACGTAAGACTATACCGTATCTTCCTTTCTTAAATCTATGATTAAAATAACCAATTTACCTTACTGATAAACAGTGCCTATCCAACCGGGTTATATAGGCTGCATCAATTAACTTGCCTTTATGTACGTACATTACCAGCATGCTACTAATAAGTGCCAATATGTCCGTAAGTCTTTAATAACCGTGGTCACGTCCGTACTAATGTTAAGAGGTCGTTAGTGGCAAATGTTGCGTAAGGGGAGGCGGTGACCAAGTTGTAATATCGGTATGTATGAACATGTTGTTTTTTTTTGTCTTTGGTGAAGTAAACTCGTAGACGAAAAAGCTAGTAAGGAATATAATATATATTTTTAAATCCATTAATGAGTTTTGCAGTGACGATGCACGCACAGCCGAAACTACTAGAGACATTTATTTAATATTTAATTAAATTTCCATATTTCCATAAGTTCAGAAAAACTTTACTTTTTAAACAAAAATTTTAACAACTCGGTGGCTGCTGTTTAATCATATTTTTGGGTAATAATTTAAAATTTAACTACATTCGAGTATTTTAAAGCATTCCTTTACATCCACATTATTTGGGCAACGAATTGAGGTTACACAGAAGAAGTTATGGGCGGCTGCTAACCGACAAATAAAACTAGATATAGTATGCTAAGTTCACTGTCCGTCGTCCCTACATACGAAACCATTTCACAGCAGTTGTTTCCGCTCCATTAGGCCTGGACCCGTGTCTTATGGGTCCCTAATTACGTCGGTACACCATGTTAACCTTTGTGTGTTGAAATTTGGTTGAAGTCATCTTTCATAGACAAAAAATACGTATACATTATTCAGAGGATACCTAATCGTGCTTTCACCGCGGCTTTGTTCCTAAAATGGGGTAGGCATAACTCTACGAGCACGAAAGACATCCTACAGGCACATTTAGCAAAGAGGGGCTAAATGTACCCAAATGATCAATAACAAGTTTAGTTCCTCTTACGACATGCATGGAAGGAGATGCTCACTATAGGTGAAAGCAATATGGTTTCTAATACGCAGGACCAACTGTTTCACGTGCTTTTCGAGGCGATCGTGCCTAACTAAGAGCCCAGTGTGGGGCTAGCGTCTTCTGAGCGTCTTTTGAACGTCTGCGTCAGGCGAGCGTCAGCATCCGAACGCTGTACCTAATTACGCTACGTAAGCGTCGCGTCGACAAAACACCAGCGCCGCGTTTTCTGCCATACAATAAAATGACGCGACGTTTGCGCTGCGTCGACGCCGCGCTGATGCTCGCCCGACGCCGACGCTCAAAAGACGCTCAGAAGACGCTTATGTGGGAGGGCTCTAAGTAGTAATTGTAACACAGCGATGTTGTAACATGGTTATTTTCATGAATTTGTTCAAAGTACTAAAGATTAGGATATAGTCAGTAATATTCCCTTCCTTATTTCACGTATGTATCGTCCGTTTCATCAGAGCTTTGTTTATTAGGTTAGGTAAAAAATAAAATAGAACATATAAAAAAAAATAACTTGGCTCGTCTAGGTTCGGCAAACTAAACGATTTTAGTTTTCTAGTACGCCCCAGATGTTATTTCTACTCCATTAGGCACATCTCGTACCCGAGGGTAATGTAGGGTCTATTTTGGGTCCACTAATTATCTTAGTATATGAAACAATATGAGGGTAGGCAGAAGATACAACCGACTATCTAAATGCGTAGATTATAGTTCTAAGTACTAGGGAGTTAAATACGTTTTAAGAAATGATAAAAATCCTCACCCGAGTGGGACTCGAACCCACGACCTCTTGCATTCCGTGCAGAGCTCTCACCAACTGAGCTATCGGGTCAATTACTCGGATGACGAATTTTACCATCTCTTTTTAAATTACATTATTGGCAACGTTATTTTTTCATCCCGATAGCTATAAACTAGCCAAATCTCGGTAAACAAAGCTGAATCCATCAGCACAATGTTTTTTTAATTATGAAACGATCAACCATATCCTAGCGAATTATTTTATGGAGAAGTATCTTATAAATTTATCTAAAATTAGATATTATATTATTAGGGAGTTAGACAAAGTAACGTTCTTGATTGAATCGATAAAGGTTCGCCACCAATAGGAAGACTTTTATTTGCTCCAATAGGAAAACTTTTACTATCATGCATCGCTATTGTTGGGAGTGATGTGATAGTGAATGTCGATGCCAAACTTAACTTAAGTTACATAGTCTTAGCATCTAGAACTGCATAAGTACTGCGAATTTTATAATCCCTGATTTCATCTTTCAGATACAGAATAGGTTTTTATTTGAAGACTAGCGGCCGTCCACGACTTCGTCCGCGTGTGGGGGCACTGTCTAAGCATCCCACAATACTGCCACCAATATCGGTTCCTTTTCATAACGAGGTTTGACGAACTCGCAAAAACAAACGCGAAAAAAATTACCCCATACGGTTAGAGATTGTCGCACTGTTGGCACATTTAGGGAAAAGCTGAAGGATCTCTACCTGTCCAATATTTGAATAGGTATGCTGTCAGTTGTTTCTTTCCTTTTTTTTCAATGTACTTATGTAGTTTCTTAGAATTTGTTTTAATTGCACATGTTACCCTGTTTGTTAACAATGTCTCTTTACTTGCTTGGCTTGCTGGAAGAGATCTCTGGTAGAGATAAGCTTGCCATTGTACATGCATCTCTTTTTTTATGTTGTATGCCATATTTCTTTTTGTGTACCTATATGTACGATAAAGAATAAGAATAAGAAAGCGTTCCTATTGGAGGAAACGTGTTGGTGACGAACCCCTATCGATTTGATCGAGAGATAACGTTACTTTTGAACTCATCACGTGACTTGACGAATGCGCGAAAATATTGCGCTATTGGAGCAAACGTGTCGGTTATGCATTTCTTTTCCTTCGTTCGAGGAATGATGTTATTCGGATTTGACATAATAATATTTTTCCGGTAAAAGAGTAGCCTACGTCCGTCCCCAGGCCCTAAACTATCTTTGTGCCAAATTTCATTTAAATCGGTTCAGCGGTTTTAGCGTGAAAGCCGGACAGACAGAGTTACTTTTGCATTTATAATAATATTATATTGTGGTGAAGGATTCAGCTTTGTTTACCGAGATTTGGCTAGGGGTATAGCTATCGGGATGAAAAATAACGTTGCCAATGTAAAAAATTAAACATGTAAAGAGATGGTCAAATTCGTTATCCGAGTTAATTGACCCGGTAGCTCAGTTGGTTAGAGCGAAGCACGGAATGCAAGAGGTCGTGAGTTCAAGTCTTACTCAAGTGTTTTTTTTTTTCATTTCTTAATATTATTTATAATATTAGCAAGGATTGTAGCAAACGTTTGGTATTAAAAGCTTTAGAATAAAACGCCTTCTGCTGTACTTTTATCACGCTTTTATGTATTCTGTAGCTTAACATAATTTTGAACGGCACAGACTATACAACGAGCCACCGTACAAGGGAGGTAACTAGCCCATACAAAAGTTAGGAGTCATTGTTGCCGACACTTGCGTGAAATATAACAGTACGTTTTGTATGGGTACGGCTTAGTTTTTGGCTAAGCGTAGCAATTTTAAGGAACATGTATGGAGCCGTCTGGTGTTGGTAGAGTAGAATAGCATCATGATTGTGTATTGTAATATGTGCTTTGTTTTGCATTTTCCTGGTCGCCTCCATTGATCCTGGATCACAGGAGTTGCAGAGGCGGGAATGAGTGGTAAGAGGCGATTAGGGCTTTCCAGAAGAATGCGGGGCTTCACTAGAATACATCTGATGCATCTTCTTCCGTCAACGACTGAGGTATCAAGGAGTGTTCTCTCAGGCGATGAGCTAGCAACTTGTCACTGATCATTTACAACTGACTCCTCTATGCTAAAGGTGGCTATGGGAACTTCTCATGGTCCTACAGTTGTGACTACCATTTAGGAAAAACAGTCTTGTGTATGTTCAGTGTTCACGTATATATCTATTTTTACTATAGTCTACGTATGTAGATAAATAAACAGTGGCATTATATAAGTAGTAAAGTCTAGTAAAATAATTTATGAAACCGAAATATGACAGCGCAAAGCATTTTCAGGTTAAACGTAATTTGGGTGGCACAATGAGGTGCAATTTGTGCGCACAGCCGCCTGTAACGAGGCATCATTCACAGCATTCTGTATACACATCTGTAGCGAATATAGAGCGTTCTGTATATACGTCTATAGAGTAGGTAGAGTAGGTATATACTAAGCTAGAAGGGTAAGGGAATGGGGTCAGAGTGGTATAAAATTTGAAAATCCGTTGATAAAATCCGGGTCAAAGGACCATACAATATTTGAGCTCTTATTGACTAGTAGGTACATTAATTTGACTGCTTGTCTTAGACATAGATGTTGTAGAATGAAATCTTAATGTAGGAGAAGTATAAAGAAAAAAGAGAAGACCTGAACGTGATTTATTGTATCTTTCTTCTCCTTCTTCAGCCTATTGTATAAAAAAACAATATTTATTACTTAAAAACTTGTGCATTTTCTCAGGCGATAAGCTGGCAACACTGATCATTTACATCAGTCCCCATTATGTTGTGTTATGCTACATACCTATGTATTTGGTCTCTAAACCATAGTGTAATTTTACAGATAGGTATAAATTCTGTTAAGCATAAAATAACTGTTTAAAAACAAACACAGTCCTTATGCCTATTACTACATGAAATAGTAAATTTTAGCCCTCATGCCTATTATGGCTAAATGTGAAATCCAATAAATATTTCGCCGAATCGTGGTTTATAGTTAACCACGTAATAGAATATAGGTTTACATGACTGACTACTAAAACTTATTTATTTTTAAACTAGCGTGACTCCACTCGAATTAACTACATTATATTTTTGTAAACATGTAGTTTCAAATCTCTGCCACTACGATTTTAAATGTTTTAATTGCCTGTGATCGCAAATATGAGTCGACAGATTTGAGGGATAGTAGCATAGTATAGAGGAATAAGATGTCATAGAGTGCTAATGTCATACTAACTATTTCGATGCACCATTAGATTTTTCGGTGCCTCAGCCCTTGACACTTAGATTCTATTAGTAATGTACTACATTACTAATGTATTGTAACGTAAAGTAATGCAATCTAAGTGTCAAGGACTGGAATTGTGAGGCACCAAAAAGTCTAATGGTGCATCGAAACTGTTATTATAATTAGCACTCTATGTCTACATCTTATTCCTCTATGTTAGTATGGATTGTAGGGTCTAGTTGGTTTTGTGACTTTAAATGAAATTAGTACCATTAATATAAAACTCAATTGTTGTAAAAAAGTCATTATTACATGGTGAGAGCACTGCACACGGAATGGTCGTGGGTTCGAGTCTCACTCGGGTGATTTTTTTTTTCATTTCTTAAAATATATTTATACTATTATTAGTATGTATGCTGAACGTGTATATAGTATCTCTGTCGCCATGCAGCAGTTATGGCTACCCCATTTTGAGAATATTCCTGTGAGTATTATGTTTGTTATAATTACTAAACTACAATTCAAGTAAGCATTAGCAATCTTACACACGATGTTAATAAAAAAACATCAAAACTTTATGCAATTTTTCACAACGTTGTTCGTTCATGCTAACAAAAATATATAAAAAAACAGCTTTGAATTTTGTAATTACATTTTTCCCCCTAATTAACTTGTAGTTCGTTGGCAACATCATTGAAAAGAGAGAGAAAAAAAGCGTTTTTTTACCGCAAAGTGAATGAGTGAGTGAGTGAGTGAGTGGAAAAATGAATGAAAAAAAGCCGTGTACGGTACACTTCTTTCCCATTAAGCTAATGATGCGTAAGCATTAGTTACACTAGGCAGGAAGGTAGGTTCCTTTCCCTGTGATGACGAAAAAAAAACCTATAGTTTGAATGTAGAAGACTTTGTTATTATCTCTTTTATGCACGAGTAGCTTTCTTTCTATGTATCAGACTCTAACTTATATTGCCTCAGAGTAAAATAAAGCTATGTGAGTAGGTACAGGTAAAAAAGGTATCCTTTTTTGCTTATTTACTTTTGTTAGAAACAACGATGATATTATTATTTGTTTGTGACAAATTTGTAATTAAGGAGTGTTTTTAAGCTTTAACCGAGATCGTGCGGTCTCACAGACCACTGCCGTTTTCGAAACGTCTAAATTGTTATGTTCTACCCACTCCCATGTCCCGAGCGTCTCAGTACCTTCAAATCTAGTTGACCTAACATCATGGCAGAGGGTAGTTACATCGATGGAAGCAATTCTGGTAAAATATTTCGATCTTAAGTTCGATCGCGGTCTGTGGGACCGCACGTTGTAGACGACGTAACTTTTTTATCGTAATTAAAACTTGGTTTTGGGTTGTAAAAGACATATTGCCACAAAAATTTCGAACCCTGGGGCCATCTCAAACCTAGAAAAGAATTTAAATGTCTTCTGACAACTTCCGGCACTATACTGGGTGTAAAAAGACAACTTTGTTCTTTTAATACCTCGTATTCTTTGTAACATCACGATCATTTTTTTCTATGGAAGCACCCCTGGGAAACCACGGGTTTCCAAGATATTGAGGTCCAAAATTACATTAATATTATCATTTTTTTACATAAATCCATCTGAAATCGGTTAACAAACATTTTTTTCAAAGATACCATGCCAAAATGTTATAATGTTAGTTTTGTAGGTACATTTGTAGTTTGAGCATCAAACACATTGCTTGAAATGACAGTAGTTTTTCATAATTTTTTTGTCGTTTCCCAGGGTTAGTTCCATAGAAGAAAATGATCGTAACCTTACAAAGAATACGAGGTATTAAAAAACATCGTTGTCTTTTTACACCCTGTATTTTCAGGAAATAACAGATTGGCTATGTCAGAAGTAAGTCTAACCGGAATGTTGGAGTCTTGTATCTATGAATCTACTACAGCAAGGTGACCATCAAACAGAGAGGGAGATAGCGGAATCTGGTTTAGGTGAACCAAACCATCAGGGTTTTTTATGCTTTTTATGTCAAAAAATTATATTCTGATTATGTGTATTGTTTACCCATCGTCATTCTCACTCTCTGTTAAATATGCCTTTAATTCCGTCGCTTATATTATTTGTACATGTCTAATTATTATATTACTAATTCCGTTGAGCATTGTTCAAGCATCTTGATTGCCTCCATTAAAACATTCGGCTGTAACAATCCGACGTAAAACAATTAAGACTTACATAGCATTACACAAATTAGATGTTTTACGACTAACAGTAAAATGTACGGTATTTCCAAGGATTTTATTGGGGTTTTTAAACGTGCGGATTACTGGTTCTCTAAATTAATTAATTTATGTTCCTAAACATATATTTATGTGCCAGTGCTGATGCAAGATTTCGCTAGAATACCAGCTGCATTTCTTTCCGTGCATGTCGTAAGAGTCGACTGGAGCTCGAGTCTCTCGGTCCCCTGATTACGTAAAAGCAATAGCAAAGCCGAAGCAAAGCGACAGCGAAAATTGTACAATATTCACCTTGAAATGTCAAAGTTCCTTTGAAATTCATTTTACGTAATACGAATTTGACAAGCAATCACCGATTTTTGTACAATTTTCGCTATCACTTTGCTTTTGCTAGTTAGGTAATAAGGGGGCGGGTCTCTCATAAGCGAGCAACTTGTTACTGATCACTTAACATTGTGTCCCCGCAAAGGCTGTGGGATCTCCCTTATAATCCTGAAGTTCTAGTTTCTTTATGTTAGGGAACTTATGTATATGTATGTACCTAAACAGGGTGTAATAGAAGGGGTACGTTAAATGTGGCTTAATTTTTTGTGAACGTGAAATATTTTTATAGCAAACTTTATAGTAAAATATTAATATGAAAATGATTTTTTTTTCACCCGAGTGAGATTTGAACACACGACCTGTTGCATTCCGTGCATCGCTCTCATCAACTGAGCTATCGGGTCACTTAACTCGGATGACGAATTTTACCATCTCCTTTAAATTACGTTTTCGGCAATGTTATTTCTTCATCCCGATAGCTATACACTAGCCAAATTTCGATAAACGACGCTGAATCCCTCAGCACAATGTTTAATGATGAAACGATCAACCATATCCTAGCGGATTACATTATGGAGAAGTATCTTATAAATCTATCTTAACCAAGATATATATTACAAAGTTTCATAGTAAAGAGATGGTAAAATTCGTCATCCGAGTAATTGACCCGGTAGCTCAGTGGTAAGAGCGCTGGCACGGAAATGCAGAGGTCGTGGGTTCGATTCCCACTCTGGTGAGGATTTTTTTCCATTTCTTTATTAATAATTTTAAAGTTAATGTATTAATATTAACATTTCGCTTAATATACCCCATTTGTTACACCCTATATTGAAACCATGCGTAGCTCTGACAGCTTCTAATTCCTAATTAGAATGAG
The DNA here is from genome assembly GCA_014607495.2 of Carposina sasakii. NCBI lineage: Eukaryota > Metazoa > Arthropoda > Insecta > Lepidoptera > Carposinidae > Carposina > Carposina sasakii. Next base: position 2,360,054 of record CP053174.1, on the reverse strand, counting down.
TCGAAGATTTCACAATGTTTTCGTTACTAGATTGATGTACCTATATTTGTGCTCAAAAAGTGGAGGTAACCTCACCCTTTTTCACGTGGTACAAGGCAAGTAAGTGTGTTTTATATTTAGAGACTTTAGGGTGAGTTTCAAATCAAAAATAGTCAATCCTCAGGTATCTATTGGGTGGGAAAATACAATATCTTACAGGTAAATATTTATTTCCAATGCCTACAGAAAGCTAACATTCAAAACGGAGACGTCTTTAATTAAACGAGCCAATGAGCTGTAACTTGACTATTTGACAGTTTGGCAGCCAATCAAAGTTTCGTCTTCCCATTTATTTTCCTTTCTCGAACTTTGTTCTTACTCGTCAATATAATGACGTACAATTTTGATAATATATTAGGTTTTTGTAGGATTGTATAAATCTTTAGCAGCGAACTTTTACTATATTACAAGTGGATGCAACACCGTCCGCGTGGACTGCAGAAAATCTTGTTCTATTTGACCGAATTGTAAATCTAAACCATTCTCAAACTCACTTGAACGTACACACATACAAAAATGGACTACAGAAAATCTTATATTTGACCAAATTGTAAATCTAAACCATTTTCAAACCCACTTGAACACACACACACAGAGAGACACACAAAAATAGACTGCAGTAAATCTTATTCTATTTGACCGAATATAGTATGGAAAATCCCTAAACAACTCAGGAATGTTCATACAATCTTCAAAAATAAACATGTGATTTCGAGTCTCAAATTTTGGAAATAGTTTCTCTTTAGTGGGCTATTTACATAGCTTTTCGCATAACATACCCCTTTTATTACTCTGTATAAATATTTCAAATCTGGTGTTTAACTCTTTTAAGTTTAATCAAAATCTTCTGCCCTTATCTTAGTCGGAAATATTAACAAAGAATTGAATTTTGACGGCCGATTGGTGTAGTTGGTAGTGGCCCTGCCTGCGACGCCTCGGTTCGGTCCTGGGTTCGAATCCCGTTAGGTGCAAACATTGATGTGATGAATATCGATGTTTGTTTCCGAGTCATGGATGTTTATATATTTATCTATGTATTTATATACCGTTGCTTAGTACCCACGATACAAGACCTTAGGGATCTTAATGTGGGACTAGGTCAATATGTTGTGTAGTGTGTGAATATTTATTTATTAATTAATATGAAGTTTATTTTGTTTCAGTTATAACGATCACGGTGATAGGTCACGGATACGACCACAGCAAAGTTTACAGACAGTATAAAAGGTGAGTTATGCTAAACGTCTCCTTAATGATCCTGTAGTTTTGGCTACCCCCTTTCGGCAACACAACAGTGTCTAAATGTAAGTATACAGGATGTTTTTTTGTGGCCACCTTTAACGAAGTGTACGTACTCTATACATGAAATAAAGTAAGTTTATGGCAAAAAAAATGCTGGGATTTTTTTTTTTTTTATTATTTTTAAATTCCTTGGTCGTGCGAAATTTATAGTGCCTAGTGTTTATGTTAGTTTTTTTTATAGACAGATATTAATTATTTTTCGTGAAAAAATCCTGCTACGCGCGTCTATGTGCATTTATGCAGAAAAACGCAGTCTATTTACTCATCTTTGGACCCTAATATTTTGGAAACCAGACACTTCCCAGGTATGCTTCCATGGAGAAAAATGATCGTGATGATGAGGAGATTCTGTAGTTTTCGGGAACGTTGACGACCAAAAATCATCCTGTATGTATATCACGAAGAAGAAGAAATCGCCCTGATGTTGTTGATATCCCATCCATCCGCACCAAACGTTATGCTAACTCGTTTGTAATGCGAACGGCTAAGGAGTGGAATGCACTTCCTGCCGATGTATTTCCCGAGCACTACAACATTGGTCTCTTCAAAGCTAGAGTGAATAGGCAAACATGTACCACCTTAGGCCGTAAAATGGCGGTCAAATGTTTGCCTATCTAATTTTTTTAAAATCTACAGTTACCTACACCAGCCGGTTAACGGGGCCAGATGTTAAAATATCAGAGACAAGTCTACTAGCTCATCGCCAGCGTTCCTAAGATGCACAGAAGAAGATGGCGCTAATGTATTCTAGTGAAGCCTTATATCTGTATAGAAACATTCGCCTTTGTATTAAAAAAAACTTGAGTAAAAAAAACTATTTTAGATCTAAACTTCAAAGACAGACACCTTACAAAATCTTGAACACATTCCAATATCGAGGAGCAAATTGAATTCGAACTGGCTACTCTCTCATTAGGATACAGAAAATTTAAAATATACAGGGTGTAAAAAAGGGTATGTTAAGCGAAATGTTATAAATAAAGCTCAATATAAAAAAAATTAAACTCGAAATCACACGTCCATTTTTCCAGAGAGTGTGGAATATTCCAAAAATATAAAAGTGATTTCGAGTCTCTTTGTAAACACTTTATAATATACTAATGGCCAAACATTTGAATTTCTGAGATTTAATCTTTTTGGATTTAAGTTTCAAGTTTAGAATAAAGAAATCTGATATTCACCCTGATCTTTAGTATTGTAAACGACTGGAAGTGACACACATTGGTGACGTCACCAAAGTCCCCCAGTGAGATCACACCCATAGACGACAGCGACAGAGTCTCGAATAATGTGTACGGTCGAATAAAAAAGCGCTTATCAGCTGTTCCAGGATGGTTCCTTTTATCGCCTTTAAACTTTTATGTCGATGAATGTACGCGATAGGTTGAGAGCGCAGTGAGAGAAATATTTTGTAGTTTTAGGTATTTGAAAGGGCAGATTTACTGAATAAGAAGCTTAAAATTAGTAATGTTTTGAAATGAACTGATATTTTAAAAATCTGTTTCAAAATCAAAATCCCACGAATTTCTTTAGAAGTAAATACATATATAAACAGTTTTAAATTTATAAAGCGTCTGTAAAAGAACAAAAATAATAAACTAACATTTGGCTCAACTTGATTTAGAACTAAATATTATTATAGTAGCGCAAGCGTAGCACAGCGACGAAATAGTAGAACTGCTACGTATACTACGAATTTCTACGTATACTGTAGAGATTAAGGATTGTACTCGAGTAATTTAATAATTTCTTCTATTTATCTCAGTTATGCGGAAAGGCATAAGTCATAACATTTAATTAATAATCTACATCCATTTCTCATCATTTGCTCTAAGTTGAATTTGCCTATAAAAAATTTCTACACTATATTACACGTGTAATATATTTTGCTTTATTCAGTTATTCTTAAAAATGGTACAAATCAAACATTGATAATAGACCTAAAATACTCGTATGGTAGCTAAACTAATAACTAAAAGCTGAAAAATATGATAATAAATATTGTGTCAGTACACTTCACACTGTCATATCTCATAGATTTTGCTTGCAAGTAGATAGCGTTACGCCCCGTAGAACGGTTCATGCATAGTCTACTGTACTCCCACTGTGCCCACCACCTAAATCGAATGTTGTGACAAAGTAGCATCTTGGTTAGGTGGAGTGTTGGAAATATGATCTACATTGCTACCTATCCACGTCGCGGCCATTTTGGTTTTATTATTTTAACGTTGGTTAGAAAATAAAGCTTGGAACATGTTGATAAAGTGCATTTTTAAAGGAGCCACTGGCTAACTCAAAATTCTGTGCTGATGCGGGGCTTCACTAGAATACATCAGCTGCATCTCCTTCCGTGCATGTCGTAAGATTCGACTAAGGAACTCAGGGGCGTGACCTTTTAAATCTGGGTCTATGTTACTATGGTACTACCCCACTTTAGTAATGCAGCCGTGTTTATGGTAATGAATATTCTAAAAAATAATTTTAATACGATAATAATTATAAAACGAAAGTTTGTGAGCAAAAATGAATGTGTATGTCTATTTGTTACACTTTGACGCAAAAGCTATTGACCGGATATTATACATCAAACTGACACATACGAGTATGCTATAGAGTTGTAAGGGACAAGTAGCTGGCGACAGCTAGTAAAATATACCTAAGTTATAGTTAAGTTGCTAGTTAGCATATTCAGAATGTTTGCCCCCATTTTCCAGTCGTACATAAACTTATTTTTATTTTTTAACCCAATCAAGCAACTTGCCTTGTTTCAGAGCGGACTTGTCACAAAGGATCGCGACTGTCACCCGGGTAGCGGGATCTGTGGGTAAGTCCCGGTTTTAGAGGAATAATTCACAGGAAATTATGGCAACATTTCGCGATTATGTTGTGCAGTGGATTCGGCGGGAAAAGCTGGAAGGGAGCGGGTGTAATATTCTTGTGAAAATCAATATTTATTTGTAAATGGCTTGCATGTGTCCGTAAAGTGATGTTTTTTGGTAGATAAGTAATATTTTGTTTACTTGTTATGTGAATCTAGTGCGTGTGCATGGTTTTATGTGCAGGTAAGCTGAGTAAAACTTTAGTCGGAATGCGATCTCTTCATGGGCTCATGTAAGTTGTTTCTGCAATTATTTTGGATTTTTACTAATTTTAAACTCGTTCTTGAGGATTTTCCCGACGTTTCCACTCATCATCATTGTCATCCATCATAAATTCAGAATACATTTTACTAAACAATGATTAGGCTGTATGGGCTTAGTTCCCCTTGCCTTTCCTTCGGGATAAACTAAAAAAAAAATGTTGTGCAGTGTCGCACTTTTTTATAGTTTGTTTTTATAATACTCTATCGACTCTGTTTTGTGTACGTTTAATCTCTTTATTGTATATAAGCGGTGTTATAACAAAAGAGCGCCTAAAGTTAGAGTCGTCTTAATTATGAAATTGAAATTTGACAGCAAAATGTATAGAAAATCCGTCAAATTTAGGTAACGCAATGTTTCGCTTAAATGATGCTTACATTCTTTTGTAATAACCCCGTAAGTGTTTTCAAAATTAGTGATTTGCTTTAGACACGAAACTAGGTAGGAAAAAAGAAACAACTTTCACTATGGGACCAACTCCGAAATAATGAAAAAAGATCTGCTGTTCCATACATTACAGTGCAGTAATTATAAAATTATTAATAATATAGTACAGTAATTATTCGTGTTTGGAACAGCTGGTTTTTTTTACTATTTCGGAGTTGGTCCCGTAGTGAAAGTTGTTTCTTTTTACCTACCTAGTTTCTTGTCAAAAGCAAATCACTAATTTTGAAAACACCTTATATAGAGAACTATACTAGAGACACCTTCTAATAATTTCGCCAGTCATTTCCCTACTGTTCGACATACATTATATACGGCAATATTCCCAAAATAGGGTAGCCACAACTGCAAGATCATAAATAAGATCCAAAACTACGTTTAACATAGCGGGACAGAGATGTAAATGATCAGTGACAAGATTGGTGACAAGTTGCTCGCTAAGATAAAGTTCCTGAATCAACTTTTACGACTTGCACGGAAGTAGATACGGCCGATGTGCCTACCAAAGCCTCGCGTCAGTACAGATAATGTATATATCTTTTATTCTCCTCTATAGGATACCAGTCAATAAGGAAAACCAAATATTACTGTTAGCATGTTATACAAATTTATAATTATGGAAGAAAAGTACGAACTTCCCTCACGAACTTTATCCCTCGAAAATGAAAAGTAATTTAACTTGAGCCAGAGTTCGAAGTTATCGATGTTTGAGAGGTTTTAAAGTATGTCTACCTATCGATATTATTACCAATACCTTCGCTTATAGGCTAAAGAACAGACACGGACTACGTAATATTTAGTACAATGACCTATCACTTTTTATGTCACTCATCTAGCTAGAGAGAGGGTATTACAAGATGGGTATGATATGCTATGAAAAAGCCCACCATGTAGATTCGTAGAATTATGTTTACCTATAGGTATTTTGAAAGTTGAAGAGTTGTTTATAAATTCTCCTAATATGATAAAACAAACGTGCAACTTCGACCCTCAAACTTTATGGACAGGTTCGCTATTAATGAGCTATTTTCATAACATTCCCATTTTTTACACCTTGTATATGTACAGCTTCGAACGTTCACTGCTGAGTAGAGTCCTCCCCTCCACTACGCCACTTCTAATTACTCGTACATCTGTGCTACTGTCACCCCACGTACAATAGGACAAATTTTTGTGATCGTATATTGATTAATACGTCCAATAAACGATATTGCGACGCTTTACAATGCCAGATTATTACCGTTTTCAAATAAATAATTATTCTCTTGATATCGTAAACAAAACAGACATGGAAATGTTTATGGTTATATAATATATAAATATAATTTTGCTATACACTGCGTAGTTTGTTGCGGGCGACGATCAATAGTTGAGCCAAATCAAGCAAATTATATGCAAATGCCTATAATCTTCGGCCTCGTTTGACATTATGGGATTTGTCCCATTATACGATTTATGTACAGAATGTATTTGGGTATATGTAATATTGGTATCTTTCCTACGTAATTTGTTTATATAGCATAACATTTGCAAAAAAATATGATAATAAAAATGGAGTAGATAAATCTTATTTGACTTAACTTTTTGAACAAAATTTCATTTATTATTTTGCTTGAGGCCGATGTTTTCAATTATCATATAGATGAGAGATAAAGATAATGCTATCTCTATCTTGATCAAGTATCAGAGAAAGACAGCATCAACTTTAACCTTCGGATAGGCTATTTGATCACTAGAAAAATCGGCATTTAATTTAGTTAGGGATCCGTCAGATATAATATAAATATATAAAACTAAATTAAATATTGGTCGATACGACATAAATAAGCAAATTATTATTGTCATAATTTTATTTTAAATCATCCTCTTCAGAGGGAATATAGATACTGAACTTCAGGAAAATTCACTTAGAAAGTTTTCGTCTAGTTCTCCGATGTTTTGTGGTCTGAAACATTACTGTATACTTGATTGCTGTAAAAAACGTTTACTTGAGTTCAAACAGCTCCAGTGGTTAGCCTGTAACGTGATCCTGGTAATAGGTGTGTTAGTTCAAGAGTTTAAAATAAAAATGGAGGGTAAGTTCATAAATAAAATATATAATAATGTACTGAAAATAAAATATTAAATACACAATATTAAATATACCTTGCATTATTAAAAAACTTAAGTACTACTATTAAAAATGCTATATGTATAATGTAAATAATGCGTGTGCATTAAGTTTTACGCGGTGCAAGTAGGGTTGCCATCTCAAAACTTTGAAAACCAGGATTTGAGGAAGAAATACCAGGACATTTCGATTAAAAGCCAGGACTATACATGTGCGAGCCCAGTGACAATACGATTGGAGTGAGTTAATGGCGTGTGAATTTAAAAACATAGATCTTTAAGACTTTCAGTGCCGGTGATTACGTATTTGCTTCTTTTAGGCTTTCTAGATGTGCCGCTGACGCTTATTTCCCCAATGTCGGCACTCTTAGTCAGGACTTTGAAACTCAGGACGATGCCTATAACCTATCCAGGACAGCCCAGGACAGCCCGAAAAGCAAGACATGTCAGGACGGTTGGCAACCCTAGGTGCAAGACATATTACCACCTAGCGTCCACAAATGATGAATATTTCTCAAAAGCTGCGTTTAGGTATATTACCTACAAGCCTGTCAAACTTTTGTCAAAATATGGCAAACCAATTTCAAATGTATTTTATACATACATCATCATAATCATCATCATCATCATCAGCGTATTGCAGTCCACTGCTGGACGTAGGCCTCCCCCAGGGCACGCCACAAGGCTACTGCCACAGGGCGGTTTTGCCCATTGTCACCACGCTGGGCAGGCGGGTTGGTGACCGCAGTTTTTATTTTGGACTATGTTGTCAACACGGGAGGCGCTGCTGCCCACCTCCCGGAAACCCTTAATCGCCTCGTACGATACCCACGGGCAGTCATGGGGTGGTACGAATTCTACTCTGCCGGCACCACGCGGCACATACATATTTTATGCATATAAAAAATATTGTATTGTATTGTTTGTTAGATTATAATATTTTTACCTTTAACCACTTTTCTCAGTATTCAACAACACAAAACTCATTCGTACAGTAAATGCACTGCAAAGTATATCGCGCGGATATTCGCTGTTACATTATACCTACTATATTCTGGGCTAAAAAGCTTTATTTTCTATACGTACTTCATATAAACTCGGCCGGTGTATACTTAATATCTGAAATAAGCGGTTATAGCTCATTAGGCTAGACATGCGATCGTCGGACAGCGTAGCTTCAATCCTAATCATGTTACTTGAATTAGGACAGAAATTACTTAGGTTATAGTAAAATACCGTTAATGCCGTAAAGAGTTCACTACACTATAGCATATCCTTAGGTGCATACCACAAGATATCGACTAACGAACTCAGAGGGAACCCAGGGACCTACGGTCCGGCATGGCGTTAGCTATTCTACTCTTCCGACACCACACGACAGTAAAATTATGTAGATTGATAGGTACCCGAGAAGTGTTGGCGTCAGGAAGGCATTCGGCCGTAAGCGCCAAATCCTTAGCAGCATGAGTTTTGAAAGAATTAATAAAAAGTAGGATAAGGGCCGGAAGATAATGTGGTTTAAATAATTTTTCTTTAATATCCAATTTTTCAGCCACATCGTATACAAAAGTCACTCGTTCGCAACTCTAGTGCAGGGGCCGAGAGTAGATTGTCCGGAAATTCGATTCGCAGCGAGTTTCAAAAGCGCGACTCGAATTCGGTTTTTACTTTTTTTTCGGTTAATTAATAGCGCGGGAGCTCTCAGTCGTGTTTTGAAACTGAAGCTGTATTTTATATGAATAGTGTTGGGGTTAAGGTTGATTAGTCTATTCAGGATTGTATTTAAAATAATGCTGCTGGATAAATGTATGTTTCTCTAATTGTTTCTATATTATCTGTTCCTGCTACCCATAAATAAAATTCTCAAATTTAGCTAGTAAAGAATGCCATGGAAGGCTTCAAGCTCACTCTTATGTAAAAATTGGTGAAACAAAATTTTATTTATGCTCTTGTACTCTTTTTAATAAGTTTTTTAATATACTTTGAAGACACCTTTTGAAATAAGTTACTTTTAAAAAATTGTGCTAATAATTAATATAGCATGGACAGTAGAGTTGATTATGCTGGTGGTAATTCAAAGTAAGATATGACCTTGCATCGCTTTTTTGGTCGAATAATCATTCAAGGTATAATACAAAAACTATTGCAATTGTATGTCCACAGAATGTTTCATTGATTCATCAGCCTATTTCGGTCCATTGCTGGACGTAAGCCTCCCCCAGCCACACGACTCGATCTCCCGTTATCGCCATCCAGTGACTACCGGCCGCCCTCTTTAAGATATCAGTCCATCTTCCGGAGGGCGTCCAACGCTACGTCCGAGTTGCGGTCTCCATTCGAGAACCCGTTTACTCTACCGTCCATCGGTTCTACGACACATGTAACCTACCCACTGCCACTTAAGTTTGTTACATTTCGAGACCACGTCTGTCACTTTGGTCTTCTGCCAGATAATCTTGTATCGGACTAGGACTAAAATTAGATCACTATGATGTACGACCCAGATCATTCAATAACAAATTCTGCAAACTCAGTACGCCCTCAAACTTGAACAAACCGTTTAAAAGTAAAAAAGCGCGTTCCATTGAATTCAAAATAAATACCGAACGAAACCGAACTACTCTAGCTGCACTCGAAAGTTCTGGAAACTGCGGTTCCCGCGCAAAGTTGCCTACAACTAATCTATACAGCCAACTACTAGTGCAAACCGAGCAGAACTCAACTTTATTACCACCGCATTATAGTTGAAACTCAAATGGGGAGTTTTGGAAAAGTTTCGAGCTGTTGGCTGAATGGTCCGCTTCCTTAGCCTTGGGTTAAAAATGTTTTTTTATTTTTATTTAGTCGCTGGAGATCTCTTATTGGAGCTTTAAAAGTTTGTGTACTAAAGTGGTTAATATCTTACAGTAAAAATTAAACAATAGAACTTTGGACCGTAATTTTTTGGCCGTAAAAATCAGCTTGATGTATAACTTATATTCTATTTTATTTATCCTAAAGAAAATGCAAAGAAACCCGTATTTACACAGCCACAATTAGAAAAGCAATGAATGAAATTAAAAAATAGTGAATAGAAATATCGAGAAAATTTTAGAGAGAACTCAGGCGATAAGCTAGCGACTTGTCACTGATCACTTACGTCTGTCCCCGCTATGCTAAACGTGACTGTGGGATAATCTTTACAATCATGTAGTATTGGCTACCCTATTTCGGAAACATAGCCACAACCCCGTATACAAACATTGTATATGTTTGTATACGGGGTGTAACAAAAGGGTATGTTAAGCGAAAAGCTATGTAAATAGCACAGTAACAGGAACCTATTCTCAAAATTTCAAACTCAAAATCACACGTTTATTTTTCTAGATAGTATGGCGAATTCCTGAACAACTCAGGAATGTTAATACAATCTTGCAAAATAAACATGTGATTTCGAGTCTCAAATTTTGGAAATAGGTTCTCTACAGTGGGCTATTTACATAGCTTTTTGCTTAACATACCCTTTTTGTTACACCCTGTATATAATTCCTATTTTTATATTTTATTTCTTGATATAAGTATACCTACCTCATTTCTAATACCTACATATAGTTGTTAGTATCTGACTACTCCAACTCCACAGACGTCCAGTTCATGCCAAGTATTCACTTAGCTGTTTAAAACTTAAAACAATAAAAATAAAGTTTAAACTCGTTTCGTCCGCCCCAACAAAATGTGAAACTCGCAGAGGAAGAATTAGTTGTTTTTAACTGTCTGTCGTATATTCGTACCGTGTGGTAAAATAAATGGAAGCGTCCATTATATTTCCTCAATTTAAAGATCTTTAAACTAAATACAACGTCCCACGAAACTCCATAAAATTTAAAAATACAATATCCTGTACTACTTATGCAGGTGTTCACAAGAAAACATTAGTTGTATCTCTTTCCGTGAATGTATAGTTTATAAAATCTTATTAAGAAATGAAAAAAAAAAAATCACCCGAGTGTGATTCACGACCTCTCGCAAACCTCTAACCTCTGCTTTCGCTCTAACCAACTGTATAGGCAGTAAGAGTCGACTAAAAAACTCGGGCATTCTATTAGTCACTGATTAATTTACACCTGTCTCCGATGCTAAACGTGACTGTGATCTCCTTTATGATCTCGCAGTTCTGGCTGCCCCATTTTGGGATCAAAGCTGTGTGTACTAATACAGGGTATTTTTTCGTTGCCACCCTTAAAAGTAAGTTTATTAAAAAAAAATGTGGGAAACGTTGTAAATAAAAAAATAAAAATAAATTACTTGATCGGGCGAAATTTTTCAGTGTCCAGTGTTTATGCTAGTTTTTTCATAGACATATATATTATTCTATTCTATGCTGCTCTGGAAGTGAGCTGCTTCTCTTCCCGCATACTGTACAAGCAGTAGAGGGACAAGAGGGTCTTGGTGTTTTGTATGCGATGGGCTGTGTCACTACTAACCGAACTTGTACATCTCAACTATACCCTCAAAATTGGTTATGTGGTTCTAGTTTTTTCACCCCGTAGGGATAAAGGCGTGATTATATGTATGTATGTATGTATATATTTATTATTTATCGTGAAAAAATCTTGCTACACGCGTCAATGTGCATTTATGCAGAAAAACGCAGTCTATTTACTCAACTTTGGACCCTAATATTTTGGAAACCAGACACTTCCCAGGTATGTTTCCATGGAGAAAAATGATCGTGATGATGAGGAGATTCCGTAGTTTTCGGAAAAATCACCCTGTATGTATGTATGTAACAAGTCGATAAACTAGAAAATTGAGTAATTTAGTTCAAAACTAAAACGTTACACCAAAAATTAAACCTCCTGCAGCTGAAACTTCATGCTCTACTGAATATTTAGAACAATATGAACTCATTTTAAAACTATGCAAATGTAACAGTGCACCAAATTTTACAGTTGGATAAATCTTATGTGTTCTTTGTTATTACAAACCCGTTATTTCGGTTTGTAAAATTTCTTGAGTCCGTTTCGTAAAATTACTTCCGTGCATGATTTCTAAACTTACAATTTTTGTAACGTATAAAGAATAAGGGACAGAGTATTGTGACTACACAGAGTGAAGCTTTCATAGTAAGCTCGGCAACGATATTCCATGGAGTAGGGATGTGTATTGACGCGTTATCCACCCACACATACAAACCATAGTAAGCTCGGCGCCTACTGGAAAATACGCACACATGCTCAACGCGCCGCCATTTCGGTGCTTCAATCTGTGCAGTGACAGCATTACGTCCATTGTTCTTTATACGTTCATGCATTTAGTACACAAAATAACATTATTCTCAATCGAATCGAATAGACCTTTGTTGCTGACACAGGGCTTCACGAAAATATAATATAGGTAACAGCTGCATCTCCTTCCGTGCATGTCGTAAGAGTCGACTAAGGAACTCCGTCATGCTCTCAAGTTAGCAAGTTGTTGTTGATCATTTACATCTAAGACCTTAGAGACCTCAATGTGGGACTAAGTTAATGTGTTGTGAAGTGTGTGAATATTTATTTATCTATTTATACTAAACTTGACTGTGGCATCCCCTTTTTAACCGACTTCAAAAAAAGGAGGAGGTTCTCAATTCGTCTGTATGTATATAGGTAAAATATATTTTTTTATGTATGTTTACCGATATTTCCGTCAATTATAGACGGATTTCAAAAAAATTTGTTTTGTTTGGATAGAGTTCACTTCTGAGGTGGTCCCATTTTCACCAGGTGATGATGGGATCCAGGAGAAATCTAGGGCAACCACCGAAAATTGTATGCTCGTATGGTGCTTTTGTTACGTAATCATTATTTCAGCAGTTCTGGTTACCCCTTTATGGGAATAATAAATAAGTATTATGTAATGTATGTGCAAAAAAAAAAAAAAAGCAATGAAAACTATTGCTACTGCTTTTTCAGCATAAATAATTCAAGTTATCCAAATGAATCTGAATATTGCATACACTTTCCAAATGGCTGAGTTTATGTTTGATATTTTTTTTTTTTATTACAGGTATACACGAGTTCGGGTATAAAGGACAAAGCAGCATTGTAATAAGGTATTATTTTCCATTTTTGTATAAGTTTAACACATCAGCTGCATCCCTTTCTGTGCACGTCGTAAGAATCGACTAAGGAACTCAGGGGCGTTTCTTATGCCATCATCTTATCACTTATCTTATCTGACGTAAACGTAGCTGTAGATTTCCTTCGCGATCCTTCAGTTCGGGCTATCCCATTTTGGGGATCACAGCCGTGTGTGTACTGTATGTTCAGAATCCCCGTTGCATGATATTAGTCAGAAGTAGGATTGACATATTTTATTTATTTAAAATCCAAACCAACATGCCAAAGCAAACATAATCGAAAGCCAACAAAATACTATACAAGTTGGATACAGGATTACAGGCTAGCTAGATTACAAGAAATGAAGTAAAGCTATTTAAACATTATTTTACTGTATTATATTTATTTGACATATTTCTTAGAATAATGATTCGCTCGAAGACCTATCATTAATCTAAGACATATTTATTGAGATATTAGTTGTATGATATCTCTGATATCCCAGTCAACATTTCGAAAGCAGATTCAGATAATTTATTAACAGGCTCGAATAACATACAGACTTACAAGTTATCTGATTCACAAAGTATAAATTTATTGGCTGGCTTAAAACAGCGTAAATAAATAATTTTACTATGTATCTATTAAAAATAATATTATTTAAAGTGCGAACATAAACTACCGTCTATATCCTCTTGCTTTAAAATATGCTCACTACTTAAAATTCAGACGGAAAAGCGGAAAAAACAGTCTGCTCAGCGTAAACTCTGCATGAACCCATCCACGATAAATTACTCCGGGAAATGGTTAGACCATGGAGAAAAAGCAACGTGGAGAAGAGATAATATTGCAGGAATCTACGAGTATATATATATATATATATACTAATAAAGTTGAAGAGTTTCTTTGTTTGTTTGAATCCGCTAATCTCAGGAACTACTGGTCCGATTTGAAAAATTCTTTCAATGTTAGATATCCCATTTATGAAAGAAGGCTATAAACTATATAGCAACATCCCGGTTTCACACGGGTGCAAAGCCCTCTCACTCTGACGAAGTCGTGGGCGGCCACTAGTAATAAATATAACCTTTAGAAGAATAGTCACGAAGGCCAATTTGACGCAATTGATGCAACCGTGTCACCAAACGCACATCATTCTGTCGTCTAAATATGTCACTTGAAATATATAGGTATTAATTAATGCTTGGTTGTTTCGTTACCAACTAATGTATAACAGAAAAGTAATGATGAAATAAAAGGTAAGCATGAACTGGCGTGACGCTATCGACTCGCAAGCTAAAGCTATGATTCGACAGTTCGACGATAGCGATATCGAGTGTCGAGAGGTTCGTGCTTGCCCCACAGTAGATACTTATGCTTTATGTGAAATTAGCAAAATTGCCAAGCTATATACATATTTTGACTTAGGCGTAGGTATAGTTAATGAAGTTGAGCCTTGTAGAGTTAGGGCGTATAGAGTTAGAAGCTTGGCTCTACATAGATCTAATAACTTTTTGAAAGTAGGTACGTAGGTAGGATCACAGATACAAGGTACGATATAACATAATATCACAGACGCATCAGCTTATTGCAGTCCACTGCTGGACGTAGGCCTCCCACTGGGCACGACATAAGGCCTAATGTAAACTGCCAAATACCGATTATATTTTCTAAAACAACTTATAAAATAGATTTTCTATGAATAACTTTATTAGGCCTTCTACTGCTTGTCCTGCCTTTATGATACTGCATAAAACCACATGTTCTCTATATACGAAGAAATTTTACAGTTATTATTATTATGTTTGTATGTATGTATGAAGAAGGTTTGTACATACATACATACATAAATACATACATATAAACACGACTGTGTTCATTAATCATTTCTTCGTGTCCTTAAACAAATATTAGAACTTAAACATAGTATAATTAAATGTACCTACATTAAATAGGGAGTGTTGAAATAAGTCTGCACATATTTGAAGAGAGTTGAGGTACTTTCATTTTATTATTTATGTTTCTGCTTCACTGTGTACTACATTTTATGAAAGAAGAGAAGGCTAAACAGATCTGGTTGGAATTACTCGTAGATATAGGTACAAGTAATTTTACGTCGATACGAATACATGGTAAATTGGTACTTTTTAAATACAAAATAGCTGTCCTGATCCGGGTCTTCACTAGAATACATCAGCTGCATCTCCTTCCGTGCATGACATAAGAGTGGACTAAGGAACTTGAGCATTTTCTCAGGTGATAATCTAGCAACTTGTCACAGATTATTTACATCTATTCCTTCTATGCTAAAAGTGGCTGTGGAATATCCTTAGTGATCCTGTATTTCTGGCTTTCTGGCTAGCCCATTTCAGGGACACAGCTGTGTGCATATAATACTAAAGACTATATACTATACGCCAACCCTCCTGGCACATGCAGTCGTAGAACGTTATATGTCAGCGCGTGCCAGGAGCGTCAGGTATTTATTGATTTTATTTGTAAAGTGTAGCACTTAAACCTACAGCTAGAGAAAAATATTAATAGGGGCATTAATAATAATGATTATTAACTACCTATATAGACCATTATACGGTATTATGTTTATGTGCGTGGTGCCGGCAGAGTAGAATTCGTACCACCCCATGTCTGCTCGTGGGTATCATACGAGGCGAATAAGGGTTTCCGGTAGGTGGGCAGCAGTGCCTCCCGTACTGACAACATAGTCCTAAATACAAACTGCGTTCATCAACCCGCCTGCCTAGCGTGGTTACATTGATTGGTTCGAACGTATCTCCTCTTACAGAATGTGAGATACATATTGTAGCAAACAATTTAAATTAACACAGAAATATTATTAAACATATGTTACACATACGCGTGAAGTGATAATTTTACGCGGTAGAAGTTGTACGCATTTACTATCCCATCTGGCTCCTTTATTTAAGCCTTGTTATCAATAAATTGTACAAAAATACTAGAACAAATTGGAAGTTACGTGAAACCAACACAAATGAACCGACTTTCGAAAGTTTCAGGTTACTAAAAAGTGTCATAAACCGTTTCTCGTCGGCTCCATCGTCAGACCTTCATTTCCATTTTATTGTGATGCTGTCTTTACTAAAACTTGATCAAGATAGAGACAGCATTAAATTTATCCTTCAGATAGTAGTCTATATAACTTTATTGAGGGATCGCCCACCACCGGGCCCTATACCCTCCGCTGACCCTCGGATCTGCCGACTCATGATCACGAACACAAGACACTACAGTCGCAACGAGAAGCCAGATCCAAGCACCTAGCATGCAACCATAAATACATAGCTGCCAATCCGAAAACCAATTAATGTAGTAGACTGTAGTGTCTTGTGTTCGTGATCATGAGTCGGCAGATCCGGAGGGTATAGGGCCCGGTAGTGGGCGATCCCTCAATAGAGATTTGAACTTCCGAATAGTGACGCCTGATACAATTCAATGTCTATATAACTATTGGATTTTAATGTTGCAAAAATTGTCACTTAGCTCGTGCCTCGGAAAGCACGTAAAACTGTTGGTCCTGCGTCTGATCTCTCTCCGGTCGTGTCGGCTTTCCATCTCATCGGATCTATGAGAGTAACAGAATAGAGAGTGCACCTGTGTTTGCGCACACACTTGTGCACTATAATATCTCCTGCGTACCTGGCTAATCTGCGTAGAGATTGGTCGCCTTGGCCGAAATACGGTCGGAGATCATCATCATCGTCATCATAACCATTGGATAAAGCGGTCCTTGTATTAAAAATTATAATTAATCTGATGTTAGTATGTACAGTGCCATTTTATATTATCTGTACTGTACTTCATTCCAAATGTTACTATATACTATATTAAATATGAATGTCATTAACTTGGATCTCGTACATTTCCTCCACACCTGTAACTGCTGCTATTTCATAAGGAAGTCCTAATTTTCGCAATCTTAATAACAAGGAGTTTGTAGAAATATAAATATAAACCAGAAGGGTTAATATCTTAATTAAGAAATATTATATTAACGGTGCTACTTACAAACTGTGTGTAAAGTTAAGCACGACATTTTACAGAAAAATATATTCGAATATTAACTTAAGGAAAAAATTTGGTCTGTATACTCGTAACTTTACAACACATTTCCTTAGTCCAATACGAAAGATACCTAGGTCTCCTGAATAGTAGGTACTAAGCAACACTACCTAACTTACATACATAGATTAAACTAGTGGACGCCCGCGACTCCGTCCGCGTGGACCACAGAAAAAACAAAATGTCGAATTTATCCGGGATAAAAACATTTTCCCGGGATAAAAAGTAGCCTATATGTTAAGTGGGACCTGTCACAATATATTCCTGAAAACTGCATCGAAATCGGTTCAGACGTTTCTGAGATTAGCGTGCACAAACGCACAGACAAACAGACAAACAGAAAAAAAAATCAAAAAATCATTCTTTTGGGTGCTATTGCGTTGATAAAGGTCTCCTATAATATTTTTCCTCGTATATCTTCCATGTACAGACAGCGATTCTGTTACATTTTTATTATATGTATAGATAGATTATAGGAAAACGTCAATGACTCGGAGACAAGCATTTACATTCGAACTCAGGACCTATAGTGCGCCAGGTAGGGTCATTATCAACCACGCTAATCGGTCGTCTCAATATAAGTCTGAAAATTCTAAGTACTAGGTGAAGCGTGTTTGCATTACCGGTTGAGTAATGTAAAATTTCCAAGAAATATAACAAGATGAAAGCTTATTTAAAACGATAAATGGAGGTAAATGAACCGTAGGAAATATGCTTGGATGGTAACAGATGGGAAAAGTTATCTTTTTCCCACTCGTATACTGTATGAGTTTAGGTACATATAAACTCATACATATACAAACGTATATTATATACATGTTTTTTCGTTGCCACCCTTAACGAAGGGTACGTATATATCTATACTCGTACATCAAATAAAGTAAGTTTATGCCAAAAAAATGCTGGGAAACGATGTAAATTTTTTTTTTTTTTTTTTTAATTACTTGATCGGGCGAAATTTATAGTGTCCAGTGTTTATGCTAGTTTTTTCATAGACAGATATTAATTATTTCTCGTGTAAAAATCTTGATCCACGCGTCAATGTGCATTTATGCAGAAAAACGCAGTCTATATACTCAACTTTGGACCCTAATATTTTGGAAACCAGACACTTCCCAGGTATGCTTCCATGGAGAAAAATGATCGTGATGATGAGGAGATTCCGTAGTTTTCGGGAACGTTGACGACCAAAAATCACCCTGTATAGGTACATACATACAACTGTGTACCCAAATTTAGGTTGCTAGAACTTTTGGATCACGAAGAAGACTTACAGCGTTTGTACGGGGTTACACGTTCGTTATGTTATTGTAGTTCCTTCGGCTATGGTGAATTAGAGTGTCGCGAACGACTAAACATGAAGTTTTAAGAGAAAAAATTGCAATAATCAGGAAATTCTGAAGCTAATAAGGGCGTTTTTGGGAAGCGAAAAGAGGCAAAAAGTAGCATAGCTTAGTGGGTGGGTCCAAATGTAAAAGAATATTGACGCTAGCTCATTGCCTGAGGGAACATCCTTTAGTCGACTCTTACGACATGCACGGAAGTAGATGCACTTGTATTTTATTATTAGCACTGCTATTTATGTAAGCATTCAAAATGACCCATAGCGTCTACGACCGAGTTTGGAAACTGCATTACAATGATTATGCACAGGCACGGAACCCGATTACATCGGCGTGTGTGCGGAGAGCCAGAACGCTGCCAACAGATAGACTTGTGATAGGTCAGGACCGAATGTAGATTGGAAGTACATTCATTACGATTTACAGCTTTAATTACGTACCTATACAGGAGTAAATAATAAGCGAAATGTTCTGAATACAGCTCAGTATAGAAAAGCTATCTACGAGTACAAGAGATTCGAAACCACATATTTATTTTTCTAGATTGTATTCCAAAGTTGTTGAGGAATTTTCTTCTATATCGAAAAAAAAACATGTGATATCGAGTCTCAAATTTTCAACCAAAAAACAATACAAGAATAAAAAGTTAATGAAGTGGTTATATGACGGCTTTCAATGGCAACATTATAATCAATTCTCTAGTTAATAATTCAGAAAACCCATAACAATAATTTAATGTTAATTGCCCTACAATACCGTATGTTAGTCCGCACATAAATAAAACAGGACCACCGCTGTTAAGGTACTTGCACAATCACGTACGCGCCACGTCACCGATCTGTACTATAATTTACTAGTTTATAGTTTAATCCTAATATTCATCATCAGCCTATTGCAGTCCACTGCAGGACGTAGGCCTCCTCCAGGATACGCCACAAGGCTACTTCCACAGGGGGGTTTTGCCCATAGTCACCACGCTGGGCAGGCGGGATTGGTGACCGCAGTGTGATTTTCAGACTATGTTGTCAGCACGGGAGCGCTGCTGCCCGCCTCCCGGAAACCCTTAATCGCCTCGTACGATACCCACGGGCAGGTAGGAGTGGTACAAATTCTACACCACGGGCACACCACGCGACTAAATCCTAATATTATATATGCGAAACTTTGTGAGGATACTCGTATATAGATAGATAGATAGATAGAATTTATTTGACAATTACATATACACGGACAGCGACAACAACATAGAACAAGACAATGGAAATAGGGTAGAAAAAGACACAATAGAAAAGAGTAGGTAAACAGGTAAGAACACACATATAGAAAAGAAACAGTAACAGCACCCTAATTATGTTAGTATGTAAGGGTGTTTGTTGCTCTTTCGCGCCAAAACTACTTAACTGATTTAAATTAAATTAGATACACAGCTAGTCTAGAGTCTAAGAAATGACATAGGCTACTTTTATCCCAGAAAAATATTTTAATCTATATTATGTTGACATTTGCTTTTTTATTTTATACGATACAGGCAGACAGAGATATATTCGCACTTATAATATTGTTGAGGTTAAGGATATAAAAAAAATATAGTTTAAGTCTTTGCCACTAGCTACCAGTGGTTGTGATCAGTGGCCCGTTTGTACCCAGCAAAAAAAAACTTCAATTACATATTGTTTAATGGCCACCATTACCTACGCCACAATAATTCAATAATTCCAATGTCACGTAAGAAGAAAATACATGAAGGAGATTGGTAAAAAGAAGAAAAAAAAAAACAGAAAAGATTGTACCTAAAACAAAGAAAACCACATTTATGTTACAGTCAGAAATTCTTTCACAAGTGTCTTGACGAGGTGCTGTGACACATCTATGTATGTACGAGTACATTGAAGCAAGCGCCTTAATGCGAGAGACATACACTGCATTATGCGAAGCCATGTCGCGCGTTACTCAGTAATTTTCATTAATCCCGTTTTAATTTATGCATAGTTAACCGTCGGTTAAACTATCTGGTGTTTACCGGGGAACGGTTAGGAATAATTAAACTGTGTTTGTCTTTCGATAGAGTTAGTGTTTTGTGTTAATTTTCAAGTATACCGAATCGCTGAGGGAATATACCGATGTTTATCTTTGGAATTTGATTAGTTTGTTTAAGGTTTCGTTTTGAAATTGCTGCGTTATTTTGACTGTTTGTTGAAATTTTATTAATTAGTAAAATCATGTTGATTTATAGATATATTACTAGTGCTCCCTCAGCTTTCATATACATACATAGGTAATGTAATATTTTCAAAATTTAATTTAGGCCACCTTTGAATTATAACAAGTTGATGAGCAATTCTTCTAATTTTACATACATTCATAAATACACGGCTGTGTTTCCGAAATGAGGTAGACATAACTGCAGGATCATACAGGAGATCCCACATTGGCTGTGCTCAAAATAGCGGGGGCAAATGTTAATGATCACTGACAAGTTGCTAGCTTAGAAAATGCCTGAGTTCCTTAGTCGACTCTTATGACATGCACGGAAGGAGATGCAGCTGATGTGTTGTAGTAAAGCCCTGCGTCAGCACAGAGGCCAATTTCATACCAATATTATTTTGAAGAAAATTGTTATTCTTGGTGAATGTTATTGTTATGGTTACGTTAAAATTGTTTTGCCCCGTTAGTATACAACAAAAATAGAGAGAGATGAAAATGTTTCTTGAAAATAACTTACCTTTTTTCAGGTCAAACTCATCACGGTATGCGAGACAGAATTTAGATAGCGCTTGCGTCCGGGAATATATTTCAAGGAGGTAAGAGTGTTTAAGGTGACGTCAGGTTTTATGTAGCCCTAGAACTTTTTGCCAAGATAATATTTTTAGACGTTATTTTTATAAAGGAAGTACCCCATTTCAGGAACACTGTCGTTTTTGTCATCATTATCAGCTTATTGCAGTCCACTGCTGGACGTAGGCCTCCCCCAGGGTACGCCACAAGACTGCCATGGGGGGTGTTTGCCCATGATCACCACGCTGGGCAGGCGGGTTGGTGACCGCAGTTTGTATTTTGGACTATGTTGTTAATTCGGGAGGCGCTGCTGCCCACCTCCCGGAAACCCACGATACCCACGGTCGTGTCTGTATAAGTATGTAATTAATAAATAAACTTGATATTGTGGTCACTTGCGAGCACACGTCGTCACTCAAAATAAATTAATATGCTGATATGATTAGGTTTTCTATCATTTTCTTTTTCAAAAAAATAGAAAAACAACAATTAACTTGTATTTTTTAGATTTCAGATACCTCCGCCATAAGAGAGAGCTCGCCGGTGTGATGATAACACAACATTTCAACGAGAAAACCATCACCCCCGGAGAAGATGTAAGTACCTTAGTAAATGTGAACAAATCAGGGTGAAGTTCACGCGTAATTAAAATGCTGGTACCTATTCTGGTCACTGACTGGTCAGCGAGATAATGCAGCCATACTTTTGCATGGACTTTTGAACACAACTATTTGAGAATCAACTCAATAGTAAAAATTGATAGTCATAAAAAGTGGTTTCCAACGGTATACGTCTGATCGTTATTGGTCGGTGGGGACCTGAGGACATTTTGACCATCCTCCTTTGTTTATTTCTTCAAGTTTAGTTTAATACTCTGATACAACATATTATTGATACAATTTTACATTGTCGCATTGTTTTTGAACACTGAAACATAATCAAACTTATACTTTATCAAAATCTAACCATTTAATATTGGTGCATAATGCTAACTTCGCACGGTAGACGCTATTGTATAGTCGACGCTATTTCACGTTCAAACTTTCACACACGCGTATACCTGAATAAGCCTTTACATCGATGCGTAAACTTGTATTGAAAGTAACTTGGAACATTTATAACAGAAATATACTTGCCGGAGATGTTTGGCAAAGTTGTCTATAAGGCATCACAACATTGTATTATTCTAAAATACTTACGATATGGAAAGTTGGCAACTAAATTCACAAGACCGTTTCAATGCTGGAATATTTAATTATAATTATATATCAGCGTTTCTATATGGAAGTTTGTACAGATACGGATGTACTCTCTATTGCTTCACTCTCATAGTCCGATGGGACGAAAAGCTGATACGGAAGCATCGATGATTGTATAATTTTTTTACATTAAAATCCGTACATAAAATAAATTCAGTGATATTGGTCCGTCCAATTGGCCCGTCACAGGTTAGCATGCAATACATACATAGGTGCTATCACGAAACGTGAAATTTGTGTTAGTTACTTCGATTTTCTCAGCAATAACAAAACATAGGAAAGTGATATTTAATCATATAATTCTTCATTATTCCTATTTTGAGAGACATTATTCGTATTATTCATAAACTTTTGTAAAGTGGAAAAATTTGTTAAAGATCAGACTTACCTATTTTAAATCAGATTTTTTTAAAATTTTGTTTAGACGGACTCCATTCCTTAATATAAAGAGTGTTTGTCTTTTTTGTCTTAGGTAAGTCTTCAATGTTCGGCGACAGCAGACAGACCGCCGAGATTCATTTGGGAGAGAGATGGTGTAGTTATATCTCCAAACACAGACCAAAGGTACAGCTACATATATATATATACACACTCGGCCGTGTTCCCGAAACGGAGTATCCAGAACTACAAGATCATAAAGGAAACCCAATAGCCACGTTTAACATAGCGGGAACAGGGGGGCAATTCTTGATATTTTTTTTGGCCGAAACGCAACCACTAACAAACCATTAACGAAACGCGGTGCGAAGCAATATATACTTACCGCTTGAGTAATAAGGTATATTTTAGCACGCATCGGTCGTGAGTATGACGGAATGAAAACAAATATCTGTCTCGTGCTGAAATGTGTCTAATTACGTCATCATAAAGTAATTATTGCTTTGTTCTGAGCACCTACAATGGTTCCGTTTCGGCTTCATTCCAACTCGAGACTTTTCGAGAATTGTCCCCCAGGTGTAAATGATCAGTGTCAAGTTGCTAGATCGACTGAGTTCCTTAGTCGATTCTTAAGATATGCACGTAAGAATATGCAGCTGATGTATTCTATAAAGCCCTGCATTAGCACAAGACTTAAAAATGGACATGCACAGGACAAATTATTCGCCGCTTGTACAGAATCGATTTCACTAGATTATTAGACTCAAGACTATTACCCTATTCCAGGTACACCTTGGGTCAGATGATGTCTTCCAGTGGTGGTGTGATTTCTCATTTAAATATAACAAGAACGAGGGTAGAAGACGGAGGACTGTACTCATGTATAGCAATAGAAGGAGAGTCTAAAGCGGCTCATCATTCAAGATTAGATATTTATGGTAATAAAATTATTTAACTAGTAGCCATGTACTTAACATAATGTAACTTGTTTCTTTACGATACGACAGTAGTCGAAATCTACGTTAAATTGTATCTTCTACTTTTAGTAAAATACGTAAATAGTTGAAGTTTAAGAATTTAAAATCTTTTTGTGAGGTAAAAAGAAACGGTGATACATAATATTATAAATATATCAGTCATATATATCTATCGAAGATTGGTTCAATATTTATTAACAAACATCTTTTACTGACGTAAACTAACAGAATTTTATCTAAAATCTCAATTATATTTAAACTAACGGTAGCTAGCTAAATCTATTTTAACCGAACATGGCGTTTAAAATGACGTTAAAGCCATCATCATTAATTTCTGGCACATTTCCAAATTACAGCATTCGAAGCATATTGACTATTATAAAAACATTTAACACATCACATTTTACTTTTGTAAGATATAAAAATAAATTGTACCACTACTTTACCAATATTTCAGTGTAATGTGTAGTGTGTGTTGTTTTAGCGAAAAAGATTTGTCTGTCTATAATTTAGTACCTTGTTTCTTTATGTTTCAGGTCCTCCATACATAAGGACATTACCACCTATAAAAGTGCAGAGTGGAGAGCCTTTGAAGCTTAGATGTCCTTACTATGGATATCCTATTAGGTGATCATATTTGTTACATTTTACTTAATATATTTGTTTAATATTTTTCTCATCTTCGTCATAGTTAGTCCTTTCAATAGTTATTTCTTCTCCTGCTGTAACCATTCACACTTTTATGATTTGAGTTCCTAGCTCATTGAGAAAACGCCCTTAAATTTCTTAGTAGACTCATACGACATGCATGAAGGAGATGCAGTTAATGTATTTTTAGTGAAGCCGCGCGTCAGTACAATCAATTCCAAATAAAATTCTCTAAATTTTCAGCAAATTAGAATGGGAGCACAAAGGCAAGAAACTCGTATCAGCAATGGTCCAACATTCGCGATATAAAAGAACATTCTCGAATACAAAAAGAAAACGCAAGAAACGCCAAGTTTTTGAAAGTGAAGAGGAAGGCGTTTTAAATATACCCAAAGTTGAGAAGGAGGAGACCGGGGATACTTATACTTGTATAGTTTACAGTCCTTCGGGAGAAATGGCTCGGAGGTAAACACACAGATCTTTGAACTGAATAATAAAAAAAATTTAAAAAATACTTAGTTTATTATTGGAAAAGGTATTAATAGCTGTTGTGGATATTAGCATTTCTGGAACAATTAAACCAGAACTTCAGGAACGTTTAGTGTAGCGGAGACAGACGTAATTTTTCTACTATTAAAGTAAAATCCTTCAATAATAGCACTGTTTATCCCAATCAAGTCATAAAATGCTACAAATATTTCTTCTCAAAATATCCACTCACTTCACTGCCCCCATAAAAAAGTCTCCAGAGAGTTTCTATCGGTCGCTTTAATCTTCAGAAAAGTTAAACGGATTTCGATTAGGTTTTTATTGGCTGATGGCATCAGTCCTTTGGGACTATATTTTGCGTTATTACTAAGCTTTGGGTCTGGAATTGTTTTATACTAGCGGATACTTGTGACTTTGTCCGCGTGATTTTAAAGCCTATATATTTATTATCTAATTTTCGCTAAGTTTTCTTCAATTTTCTAATATTTCGCTTAATTTATAATGTGTTATTTAATAATTATCATTGGCTGCAATAAAAGTTCATATTACCCCGCTGGAGTTAACTATTCTACTGCCCAATTGCTGGGTAAAGGCCTCCCTTAGACCACTCGCGGTTGTACTATCGTAGGGTGATTAGACCATGGGGCCACCATGCTGGTTCATTGTGGATTGCTGGGTTCTTTGCCAGAGATCAGGAGGGTATTACAACATCTTCTGGGGCCTAAGCCAACTTCATCTGCAGGCTTTTGTCCTGCTTCACTGGCAGCCAGCTTACAAGAATGAGGGATTTTCTGACAAGTTAAAATAACTGTCAAAAATAGATGGCGTGAGCGAATTTCCTACCCTAGTTGCTCCCCCTTCACCTTCTCCTATACGTGCCCAATGACAAAATAGAATTTCGGGATGGTGATGCGCTCACGCCATGTATCCAGGTGATTTATACTATTTTTTTTACTTTGAATAGTTGTCAGAAAATCCCTTATTCTGCTAAAAACCAATATTTTTA
Organism: Carposina sasakii; assembly: GCA_014607495.2. Taxonomy (NCBI): domain Eukaryota; kingdom Metazoa; phylum Arthropoda; class Insecta; order Lepidoptera; family Carposinidae; genus Carposina; species Carposina sasakii. The sequence goes on along the minus strand of CP053174.1, from coordinate 2,333,967 downwards.
TTTCAGATCCTACGAAATCCAAGTAGTCGAAGCTCCTCTATTGGATGAGTTACGCATTGGAACGGGATTTAAAGAAGGACAGATAGTACAAATCAACTGTAATATCATTAGTGGAGATCCACCAATTTACTTTTCGTGGCTAAAAGATGGGTCTAAAATATCACCGAGTTTAAAGGTTTTTAAATTTGCTATAGAATAGTTAGTTGTTGTTTCTTGTAGAAGATAAGCTTTATTTGCAGACTATTGTGTTGATTGTGCAGGTTCTACCCTACCCTTTTAAGTATATAATGTCTCTGACCATATTTCGGTCATGGCGGCCAATCTCTAGGGAGATTAGTCTCGCACGCAGAGATGTTATAGTGCACAAGCATCTGCGCAAACACAGACTGCACTCCCTATTCTGTCACTCTTATAGCCCGATGGGAAATCCGACACCACTGGAGAGAGATCAGGCGCAGAACTAACGGCTTTACGAGTACGTGCTTTCGAGGCACGAGTTACTTAGTATCTTTTTTTTTTCTACATAAAATCTGTACATGACATAGGTAAATTCAGTGGTAAATACCATGACTTGGATAATTACATAAAATCTGTACATGACATAGGTAAATTCAGTAGTACAAGCACTCTCAGGCTAATATAGCTTTTTATAATTATCTTTATTCGTAGACTATTGTATGGATTGTGGAGTTTCAAGCCTTTAAGGATAATAGGACTGACTTTGTGCGTATTTTTACTAATTTACCAGTTTTCTTTTAGATCACCGAGAGAAGTTCAGAAGTATTTAGCGTATTAATAATAAAGAAGGTGTCTTTAGAACATTGTGGACAATACACGTGTATAGCAACCAATCACGTTGGGAAAGTTAATCAGACATCAAATCTCTATATAAATGGTATGTACTCGTAAATAGAGTAGTAGTAAGTAAGTGCAGAGGAATTACATAACTTGCAAAAGCCAAGCCAATATGCGATCACGAATATTGTGAGAGCGTGGGACGACTGGGACGAGTGGGACAGGACACTACACATACAACAAACACTAATAATTTTCGCGCTCGCATTGCATTGTCTTTGCTTTTGCAAGTGGCCCACTTGTAATAAATCCTTAAGATAAAACTCGTTTTCAGTGGCGCCAAAGTGGGTTGAAGTGCCAAAGAACACATCCTTACTATTAGGTCAGAGAGGGATTGTGCATTGCAATGCAAATGGGTATCCAACTCCTCAAATACATTGGATGAAGAAAGATGGTATGTAGACTCTAGTAAATATTAGATTATTTGTATAGACTTAATAATTTTTTAGTGTACCGTACAAAAAACTTAAGAACGAACCCTTGAAAGATCACTCGTCTGTCTATCCGTCCATTTGTCACAATCAATTCTTCCGAATCTATTTGACTTTATCAGGTGAAATTTGGTAACGCCGACACCATAAATAATGGAATAAGGGCATGAAGATTATGAATTAGGAAATGAAATTCTTGGTGAATTTTTTTGATATCTCTTTTTAGAGTGCTAATGTCATACTAACTGTTTAGATGCACCATTAGACTCTTCAGTGCCTCACAATTCCAGTCATTGACACTTAGATTCTATTAGTGTAATGTACCTATATATAGGTAGTAATGTACTACATTGTAATGCAATATAAGTGCCAAGGACTGGAATTGTGAGGCACCGAAAAGTCTAATGGTGCATCGAAACAGTTAGTATGACATTAGCACTCTATGTCTACATCTTATTCCTCTATGGCCTTGTAAATACTCGTAGTATCATGGACTGTGTAACAACTTTGGTTTTATAAATAATACTTTAACTATGTAAATTTGTATACTATTGTTGACTGTTCCAACTAAATATAAAACTAAACCTCACTATCATGTTTCTCTCGACCAGAATCTCTGGGTATCTGGCGTCCAGTCCTGGAGCTATCCGGCGTGGGTCTCTCATCAGCAGCCAACGGTTCCCTCTTGCTGGAAGCGGCGAGTGTAGCCGATGCTGGGCGGTATGCATGTCATGCTCATAACGGACAAGGCGAGCCGCTCAGCCAGGATGTATGGATCACTGTCAACAGTAAGTTATGGATTTATTATATTAATGTTGTATTTGTGCCCGAAAAGTAACGGTAGGCTCATCCATTACCACGTGGAACTTAACCGGCTGACTGGTAAAAAGTGGATGTGTAATTTGCACACTTTTGCCCAACATCTTTGGAGATAATGGGCGTGGCTATATGTACCTATATGTTTGGATTTATTAACGTCAGTAGCCCAACTTTACCCTTTACCGTCCAAAACCCACGACCTTATCCTGTCGTTGAATAAATTAAATAATTGCAAGCCACATTTACGAAAGCCAAACATATTATCTTTAATCTAATAATATAATCATAACTTTATTGTACCATGTTTTAAGCAAATAAATAATTAGGGGAGAGTTGGCTATATTGTACCACATAATTTCTATCCAATTTTGTGAGAAAACCATGAGAGTTATTCTTATGTTTTTTGTTTCATACTCAGTTTAGCTAATCAAATTTACTATACCGTAATTTGTTTTTTTTATTAAGTGGGTATTTTATTTCTTGAAGTATGTTTGAAAAACATAGCTATCGGTACGATTTCGAGACCCGTATGTTAAATCGTACTACTAGGTCCACTAAATCGATGAGATATCCCATACAAATTACTAAAGAAAAAAGTTTCTTGTTTGGCGTATTTATAGTATTTAGAGATCATCCAAAAGGTGCAGTGTTCTTTATTTATTATTGTCTTTATGGCAGAATACTGATTAAGGCCTAATTTAGTTTAAACCACAAATTGAATATGTTATTATTATGTATAATAATTTGGTACGATTTAGAAACCGATACATTTAATTTGTGCAAATATATAAATTTAAAGGTTTTAATAATTGGATATTACTTACATTGATACCTTTTACATTATATATATATCATAATATACATTCAACATAAAAAATACTTGATAATTTCAAAAAACTAAATTCAATTAGTTCGTTTAATTGTATCGGTACAATTAATATAACTTAGTACGATTTACAAAACAACCCATGATAAAAAGAAAAAAAATCGTTTTATAACCTCAAAGTATTGCGTTGGTTCATTTCTACAGATGAAAAGTAAACTTTCCAAGAATATGTGTAATCAAATAGCGAATTTCTAAAAGCTTACCGTTTGCTCAGTATATTTTTTTTAGGTTTTCCAACCCAAATATACTAATAGACCTCATGAAAAGGTATTTAATTCGATGTAAACTATAGTCTCTTGGGCAGCAATATCACAAATTGTCACAATAATTTAGTGTTGCCGGAATAAAATAAAACGTACGTTGAGTACAAAATATATGGGTGGTACGATTTATCTCCTGGTACAATATAGCCAACTCTCCCCTATATCTCATTTCATCGGATGTCCCCACAAATACCTATAATGTTGGGAGTTGGAATTCTCCTTTGACCCCAGGGGCCCCCTTCCGGCTAGGGGCTCGTAGCATTTTATGGCTTGCCACCCTGTAGTTACGCCCGTGCGTGATTAACGTGTTGTTAATAGAATTTGTTACCCAAACAAACTTCTTAAAATTTTGCATACTTAAAGTTGGAAGTACGGAGTAGTAGATTTTTTTTTATTTTTTTTATTAAGGCAACACAACAGACACAAAGTAAAAATATTTAACATCTCAGAACAGTACAAATTTTACCCTTACTTAGTGTCCTATTTTATTTTATTTTATTTTATTAGATTTATAAACTTTATGAATTATGAATCAATCAACTTAACTAATTAGGCAATAGACCAGTGCCAAATCAAGATATCACATGTTTCTGTATAATAAAATCAGAGACCTTGAGCTATGGATTTCTAAAATAGCAGTAGCGTTATATAGTGGTCCTAATACATGGCTGACATACTGAATCAATTGACTTTCAGAGCCTGTTCATTTTGAGTCAGCGGGAACGAACCTAACAACGAAACTCGGGCTACCCGTTACATTAACCTGTAGACCTCTAGGAGATAGTCCGATCAGAGTCAAGTGGAGTTTGGATGGAAAAGCCATTGATTTTACGTCTACTAGGTAAGGAAAGCTTTAAACTTATAACCAGTTGTTCGACCAGAAGTTAAGCTTTATTAGTTTAATCATTTTTTTTTTTGTATTTTTGACGTATTTTAACGTAAATAACTTAAATGTATTCTCAATTACTGGCCCCCAATCATCACTTATCGCTCGATATATTTGTTCATACATATCTATATGAAACTTTGTTGCATATTTATTCGTCTAATAAATTGTCATATTTCGCAAAATCACTGCCATCTATTATTTGTTGCTTAAATTGCTGAACCAATAGGTACAAATAAAGAGTGTCCTTAAAAAGCTACCCTAAACAGACCCTAGTACGTCTGGAAAATGAAGGACTTTCGCCTTCCCATATACAGATGGCGTTGTAAATAAAGGCATACTTTTGAAACCAGTTTCATCAGTAACCCTCACGATTTTGAAGATTCCTAACGCACTTTTTAAGTCTCAGCTTTCACACAATGGTTTTCATCAAAGCTTTGCGGTTTTCTAATAGCCAAAGTGTTTCTACGTTGTATGCATGCATGCACTTTGCACGTACCTGCGAATAAGCCATAATTGCTTCTAAGGTATAGGGAAACGTCACAAGTAATAAGTGGATAGGAATAGAGGGTACCTAATATTTTTCTAATAAACAGGATGCTTAAGGATTTCTGGTGAAACTTGGCATAGATCCTCCTAATAATAAGTTTTGTTATTGCCAATTTATTAAACAAAAAAATATTTTTTTTAGATTAACAATATCAGAAACACAGACCCACAACGGAATTAAAAGCATGATAAGTATAAACTACGTTGAAAGCAGAGACAGGGGTGTTTACGAGTGCAAGGGTAGCAACCCTTATGGTGTTGCAGTTTATAATGTTCACTTGGATATACTGGGTACGTAATAAATAATGTGCAATAAATTCTGAAAGTCATAGTCAGTCACAGACATAGTCTCGAAATGTAGCAGACTGAAGTGGCAGTGGGCAGGCCACATTTGTCGTAGAACCGATGGACGGTGGAGTAAACAGGTTCTCGAATAGAGACCGCGCCTCGGTAAGCATAGCGTTGGGTGCCCTCCAGCCGGATGGACCGATGACTTAAAGAGGGCGGCTGGTAGTGACTGGATGGCAAAAACGGGAGATCGAGCCATGTGGCGTACACTACGTCCAGCAGTGGACTGCAATAGGCTGACGACGATGACGACGACGACGAAATTCTGAAAGTAATGAGTAGTAAAAATATTTTCCTCTAAGAACTATGAGCCTAATCATAAAGAGTAATCACAAAAGATTCTAATAAACTGCTGTGGGGGTTGGTGAACAGGGAAGCCCTTCCGGCCCCACCGGGCCATCAGTCGTTGTTTGGCCCCATTCCAATCATTGTGAGAGACTGCGATATCGCGTACTAGGATTTGCATTGAATTGTAGTTCTCTCTTGCATCCGATAGGTGACTCCGCTACAAAACAAAAGGAAGATCTGAATGAGATTTATTTCTGAATTTTAGAAAAAATCCTTTAGAGATAAGCTCCCGTCATACATCCTCTGTATGAAGTGTTTATTTTATTGTTAAGCCTGCCTACCCCTCCGGGAAACAAGCGTGATTTTTATGTATGTATGTATGCATTAAATCTCTTTCCAGAGCCACCAACACCACCATTAGAGCTGCAAATAGACTCGGTCACCAGTAACTCCGCGCGTCTCTCGTGGCGAGACTCGAGTGCGCACACGCAGTACTACACCGCTCAGTATACTGATAACGAGTTTATGTGGGACACTGCTAAAGTTGTTAACATTAGCAGGTAAGTAAAGTTCCTATAAAACTAACTCACTATAAAAGAAACTCACCGAAAACCGCCTAAAATGGGACGGGCATGACAGAAGAAGAAGTTAGGACTATGTGGTACAGATAGTACTAGATCTGCCTGAATATAAAAAAGGTAGAGGCCGCCCGCCACTAACCTGCTGGACTAAAATTTAGAGAGACCTTTAAAGTAGCCCATTTGCCTGAAAAGATAATCCAGGATAGATCATCCTGGCTTGCGCGCCTGTCGGAGAGCGTAGGTTCGACCCCAGTCACGGGCCTGTACTACTGAATTTACTTCATCTACGAATTTTAATATTCTATAAGTTGTGACTTAGTTATGAGGAGGTTTGGCGTCAGACAGGCCATAAAAATAAATGTTAAATCCTTGGCAATATGAATTTTGAAAGAAACCACATTGAGTTGATTCTACAAATAGTGGGATAAGGAGGAAGATAATTAGACGGTGTTCTTAAAATTGTGTAGGTGGGACAACATGATTCCGTGTGACACATCGCACATTACATTTGTTACACATAAAAAATTGTACCACCACATTGCCAATTTTAGTGTAATGTGTGTTGTTTTAGCAAATAAAGATCAGACATATTAAGCATAGCGGGAAAGCAGATCAGTGTCAATTTGCTAGCTCATCACCTGAGGGAATGCTCTTTAGTTCCTTAATCGAATCTTACGGCATGCACGGAAGGAGATTCAGCTAATGTATTCTAGTGAAGCCCCGCATCAGCATAGGTGTTTCTATCAATGACATTTATACAGGATGTAACAGAAAGGGTATGTTAAGCGAAAAGCTATGTAAATAACCCACTATAGAGAACCTATTTCCAAAATTTGAGACTCGAAATCACATTTTTATTTTTCATGATTGTATGAACGTTCCTGAGTTGTTTAGGAATTCTCCATACTATCTGGAAAAATAAACATGTAATTTCGAGTCTGAAATTTTGTGAGTAGGTTCCTTTTAGTTGGCTATTTACGTAGCTTCTCGCTTAACATACCCCTTTTGTTACACCCTGTATAAGCTTTTAAAAAAGCTTTATTCTACTCAAGTACAAAATGGTAATAGTGAAAATACAGATTTTTGTAAGCTGTGGCCTTTTGTATTATCCAACAAATTTAAATAAATGCGCAGTCACTAAAATGCTCGCCAATATAGCGTCTGATTCCATTCCAGACAAGACATAGAAATCCGTCAAGTGGCAGAACTGAAGCACTTGACTCCAGCCTCGGAATACCGCGTCCGCGTCGCTTCGGGAAACCAGGTGGATGTCAGCTCGTACACACTGCCTGTGCACTTTACTACACAGCAGGAAGGTTAGTTTCTATCTTCTGTTGGGGTCCTACTAAATTATGAAGATCTGGTCTGTGAGAATAGATGTCTGTGAGATTAGTATTTCACTAAAACTACTGAAGAGATTTTGGAAACATGGTAGTTTTTTTAGCCAAACATATCAGAATAACACATAGGATATAACATATAGTTTACGTGACGTGGAACTCGCAGGCGGTCGCTATTGGTTTTAATTTTTACATACTGTATTTCATAATGTTGGCTTAACTATGATTTAGTTAATATTGACGAAAATACCATTGATTTAATTAGTAAGGTGGTCTCCCATTATGTGTGTCATAAGAGATTATTCATTGCACCAGACTTTAATTCTGTATGTAGCCTAATAGATGGCTCTGCTACAATTACATCCTTAATCCCCAGCGCCATCTTCCCCACCCCTGGGAGTGCAAGTCCTGCAGTCGTCATCTCCGGGAGAGTTGGTCGTGTCGTGGCTGCCTCCGCCGCCGGACGCGCGGCGCGGCGCGCTGCAGGGGTACACTGTGAGGGCGCAGCCGAGACTAGCGGGGGACTTAGGTTGGTATTACGATAAGTAAAATAGTATTGCTCTCAGTGTCGGTATTTGATTTAGGAGGGTAAATAAGACTATTTTCAATATGCCTACTACTATACAGATTTTAATGTTGTAAAATTATCACTTAGCTCGTGCCTCGGAAAGCACGTAAAACTGTTGGTCTTGCGCCTGATCTCTCTCCGGTCATGTCGGCTTTCTGTCCCATCGGACTATGAGAGTAACGGAATAGAGAGTGCATCTATGTTTGCGCACACACTTGTGCACTATAATATCTCCTGTGTACCTGACTAATCTCCGTTGAGATTGGTCGCCTTGACCGAAATACGGTCAGGAAATCTTACATACTGCTACTGTTTCTGTATTAGAAATTAAGTGCTGTGCTAGGCTATATGAGACAAACATCAGGCCTTATCTAAACGTACAGCACGTACAACAATTTACAAAGACCGATTTTTCCGATGTCCTTCAACTTTTTCTTCAAATATGTAAGATGATGATGTCGTCGTTGTCATCAGCCTATTGCAGTCAACTGCTGGACGTCGTGTAAGATAGAGTAATTCTAATAATCTAGACACACGCTCATCATTTAAAAAATTAAATTAACTTTTCAGATCCTAATGACACACAAACAAAAATGGTCAAAGTTATGACGAGAAATGGAAAGCAAGAATCTCTTCTAACCGGCTTATTGAAAAACACAAGGTGAGAAATCATTACAAAATCTGATGCCTATGCCATTTTGTAGCAAGAAATTTAGCCGCAGAAATATTTCATGTAATACAAGAAATACAGTTCTCTTTACTGATCTGTAAGTTTCTCTTATCGTAATTATTGGAATTCATTCAATAGGTACCTTGCATCCATCAACTTTATTGACTTATGATCATGTTGGCGTTATATTTTTTCCATCAATATTCTCTCTATGTATATTGACCATCATACCATTTAATAGTGTCCATAACAAATCTATCCGATTCGTCGCTAATTTAATCAGTCTATCTCTACTCTTGACGAACGTATTTCTTTTATTTCAGATATGCCGTTACCGTAAGTGCCTTTAATTCAGCGGGAAGTGGTCCATTCTCCTTGCCAGTATATCAAACGACCAGAGAAGGAGGTAAATAATAATATGAATATATAGTTTTTAGATAAAAGAGGGATTATAATACTCGAAGCAAGTTTGCACAAAGATTTGCATCGTGCCTTTCGGACTACTTGTTAACTTCTTTTGATAAAATAGCGAGATAATCATGTATTGATTAACTGACTTTTTACAGTTGCTACTCTTTTCCGTGTGCTTTTTATATACTCCTTCAACTAAGTAAAAGCAAATAACTGGCATGATATTGCAACGGAGGCAGGGATTCCCCATCAGAATCTACCCTTTTTCATACCAAAATGTTCCAAAATTGCTTATAGCCCAGCCCCCCTAGTATGACCATGCATCGTGGATATCGTATCGTACGATATCTCTACAAAATTCAACATGGCGGCTATAGTTATCGTATTTTGACAGGCTAAATGTCGATAAATCGGTTTATCATATCGTGTTTTTCAAAACATGCTAGGCTTGCTGGGACTGATTGAATATAACATAAACCATATTTTTCTTCCAGCCCCCGAAGATCCACCATCAGCTGTGGAGTGTCGAGGGGTGTCTTCATCATCACTTCGCGTTGCCTGGCAACCGATCAGTTCACAGGGCACTAGTCTACTCGGATACTCCATTTATTACAGTACTGAAGGTATGTTGAATCCTCATAGGATCCCCACGAACCCTAGTCAAGAGACAAGCCTACTTAAATCATTTTTAAAATTAAATTCATAAAATCTTGATTATAACGTCGACGGCGTAGGGTATGCTTAGATCTGATAGTACTAATCTGTTGTTACTTTGATCGATTATTGAATAATTGGTGGTGAATTCGGCAATACCTTCATTTCCAAAAACAAATATACGGGGAGCCTATATGTGGCGATCTGACACTGCTGTAAGTAAATAAAATTAGAGCCTGCCTACACTAAAGCCTGCGTGATCGAATCAGAAATGAGGAGATCCGCAGACGTACAAAGATCACCGACATAGCTTAACGGTCAAGCAAGCTGAAGTGGCAATGGGCAGGGCACATAACTCGAAGAACTGATGGCCGATGGAGTCGGAAAGTTCTAGAGTGGATACCACGTATCGGCAAGGGCAGCGTGGGAAGGTCATCCGCGAGGTGGACGGACGACCTGGCCAAGGTCGCGGGCCGAGGTTGGATGCAGGTGGCTTCCGACCGGTCGGAGTGGAGGTTGTTGGAGGAGGCCTATGTATAACAGTGGACTTCTCAGGGCTGTAAATGATGATGATGACACTAAAGCTAAACATTTATTTTCAGATGGATCTTGGCAAAATATCACATCATTACACACCGAGGTCTACCTACAGAGCCTTATGAAGTACACCAATTACACTGTTAAGGTCGCCGGCTTCTCCAACTATGGAATTGGGCCTTTCTCCTATCCTGTTGTTTGCACTACCTTACAAGACCGTAAGTATGAAATATCTTACATAATTATACTTATACACTTTTTTGGCTCATGCGATATCCTGTGCTGAAGCGGGACTTCACTGGAATATATTAGTTGCATCTATTGCCATGCCATGCGTGATCGAATCAGAAATGAGGAGATCCGCAGACGTACAAGGATCACCGACATAGCTGAACGGTCCAGCAAGCTGAAGTGGCAATGGGCAGGGCACATAGCTCGAAGAACTGATGGCCTGGAGTCGGAAAGTTCTAGAGTGGATGAAGTATCGGCAAACGCACGTGGGAAGGCCAACCGCGGGGTCGGATGACCTGGCCAAGGTTGCGGGCGTCGGTTGGATGCAGGCTGCTTCCGACCGGTCGGAGTGGAGGTTGTTGGGGGAGGCCTATGTCCAACAGTGGACTTCTCAGGGCTGTAAATGATGATGAATGATGATTGCCATGCATGTCGTTAGAACTAAAGAACTCAATAGCGTTTACTCAGCTTATGTGCTGCCTACTAATATGTGCCTATAGAATTATAACCTTGAGGTCACCCGAGTTTTCATAGGTAACTCTCTAATAATTATATCTTATCATGTAGCTACAGAGTCATCGAGTACGACGAAATTTTATTCAAGGGCATAAATTCTTTCCTTATTTTCTTAGCCCATATAAAGATTTTAACGGTATTTCCAGTTCCCGGTGCACCATCAGAGATCAAGATACTGGTCTCGTCTCCAACATCCATACTGGCGAGTTGGAAGAGACCTGATCTTCCGAATGGAGAAATAACACATTACACTATTTATATTAAGCCTGCATCTGGGTAAGTATATATTCAATAGGAACTTATATATCTAATAGGTATTTCTAGTGTATTTTGTGTATAATACATGTAATATATAGTAAAATAGCGGCCGCCCGCAACTTGAGCCGCATAAAGGGGAATTTCATATCAGCATTGTACATTGTACTCGGGCAAAGCCCGGGCGGATGACTTAAGCATAGCTAGGGACAGATTTTGTTTGTTTTACAATTATGTACCTACTAGGTACTTCTTTACCATATTAATTTTAACTGTGTACAATTTCAAATTGACAAAGTTTAGATCTGTGGGGCAAACGCTTTCCTCTCGATACTTCATTATAGTGTCATATCTCATATGAGTAGATTATGTTTGCAAAATAACATTACGTCTCGTGAAAAGGTTCATGCTGACCCTACAGTTGTACAATTTACAAAAAAAAAATGTTTGGAAGGGAGGCCCAGTTACCAAAAACATTCATAGTGCGAACGGCCAAGCTGTGGAACTCCCTGCCTGAATCCCTGTTCCCCGTGAACTATAATCTTGCGGTCTTCATGTCGAGAGTGAACCGGTTTCTTTTAGGCAAGCGCGCTCCATCTTAGACTACAATGGTGCTCTTACCATCAGGCGCGTTGTGGTCAAGCGTAAGCCTATTCAATATATATATAAAAAAAAAACATATTTTATTAAATGTTCCAGTGCAAGCACACCACAAAGTTACAGAGTGGAAGTCCCTACAGGCGGGCAGTCTCGACAGCTAACTTACCCACTTGTGGGGTTAGAGAGTGGAAACATGTATGAAGTGTATGTCAAAGCACATACAGGAGCCGGGGAAGGATCAGCTAGTAAGCGGGTTCATATCACTGTTAGTAATAAAGGTGAGATCAACAGAGGTTAATTTTTTATTTAAGTATATTAAAGAAATTCAAATAATTATGTTTAATATAGATAGGTATGATATAGATAGTATAAACGACCTAGACTTACCTACTAACTAAACATAAAGAAGGTAGAGCTCATGAAACAGGATGGCCAAAATACTGGCAGCTTTTTAAAAGTTATACGTGGCACTGCTAATGCGCCGATGATTCATAAAAATTCACTCGCGGAGAATATTAATCTATTTATGTCACTTTCTCGAAGACTGCTCCAAGGAATTCATAATAACAATATGTTAGGATGAAGCAATGACCAAGTAATTGGCAGTATGTCTCACTTGTTGACTGTCAATGTCTTCAATACCCCATCAAACCTTGGAGTTTCTTGTTAATAATCCTTGAAACCTTGCGGCTCGAATAATTTCACTTTTCCACCACATGTAACCCATTCACAATCCTCAATCATTCGCTTTCAGTGGTGGCAGGAGTGTCGTCTCTAGGAGGGCCGGTCTCGGTGGGTGTGGGGAACTCTCTCCTCCTCTCCTGCCAGTGCGTGGGAATCCCACCACCACGTACCGTGTGGTATCACAACCAGAACATCATCACCCATCATCCCAGATTTACGAGGAATCATGATGATAGCTTACTTATTAATAGTAAGTACATCGTATACACTCGACTGTATTCCCGAAGTAAGGTAACCAAAACTGCAAAATCATAAGGAGATCCCACAGCTACGTTTTCATTCCGGGGACAGATGTAAATCCATACACACTTACATACATATAATCACGCACCAAGGGCCGATAGAACCACATGGTGCCACTTCTGACCAATTTTGAGGGTATAGTTGAGATGTACAAGTTCGGTTAGTAGTGACAGGGGTCAGCCCATCCCACAAAACACCAAGACCCTCTTGTCCCTCTACTGACTTGTACAGTATGCCCGGGAAGAGAAGCAGCTGTATAGTATTACGTTTTTGTTTTACTCCCAGAGCAGCATAGAAGATGTAAATAATCAGTAACAATTTGCTCATCGCCTGACAAAAACGTCCATGAGTACCTTAGTCGACTCTTACGACATGCATGGAAGGAGATGCAGCTGATGTATTCATCAGTACAGGATCATAACATAGTACTCATATATCTGGTCTAATACTAAATTTTTGCTAGTTGTACCTCCCCTGCGACCGATTGAACGACCGGCTGTCCGTTCATTTTTCGGATAGCCTTCTCACCGTTCATCAAGTAGAATAGAATAGAATGATATTTATTTTAAAATTACGCATACATGGACAGCAACAACATAGAAAAAGACAAGCTAACAGAACTGGCGAGCAGTACCGTATATAATATTACAAAAACCATTTGGACCAACTTTAGAATCCCTCATAATTCAAAAACTATTTCACACAAAAGTTTCAAATTTGGCTCATATATTGAAGTTTAGCCTTATCTTTTTTTTTTCAGACATAGACCAATCTTTAAGTGGAAACTACACGTGTCTAGCAAAAAACCTGTACGGTTCAGACTCGGTATCGTACTCTGTGTCAGTACTACCTACGCCAGAGCCTCCGGTCATTAATGTGACGCCGAGGAAGAATGCTCTGCATCTTCGATGGGATACCCATCGTAAAGGGAAGCAAAAGATAAGTAAGTACCTACACTCTTCTGTATGGAAATTACATTTACGGTGTATACACGCCTATGTTCCTGAAATGAGGCAGCCAGAGCCACGTTTAACATAGCAGGGATGATGATGATGATCTCCGACCGTATTTCGGTCAAGGCGACCAATCTCTACGGAGATTGGCCAGGTACGCAGGAGATATTATAGTGCACAAGTGTGTGCGCAAACACAGATGCACTCTCTATTCCGTTACTCTCAAGTCCGATGGGACGGAAAGCCGACACGACCGGAGAGAGATCAGGCGCAGGACCAACGGTTTTACGTGCTTTCAGAGGCACGAGCTAAGTGTCAATTTTTGCAACATTAAAATCTGTACATGAAATAAATTCATTGGTACAGGCCTGTGACTGGGATGAAACTTACGCCTCCCGCTTGGAAGGTCCACGTCTTAACCACTGGGTTTTCACCGCAGGGACACATATTATGTTAATAAACAGTGACAAGTTGCTGACTTATGGAAAATACATTAGCGTAAAGAACAACGGAATGTTGTCACTGCACAGATTGAAGGATCATAATAAGGTGGGTAACGTATATGCAGGAGGGATATAATTTGTATAAATATTCATTACTATTTACATGTTATCTACCCACTCATAAAGAATACAGTAAACTCGTCGAATGCCAAAAAATACGCACACATTCAAAAATACCACCATTACAATGCTTCAATCTGATAGTGACAGCACTCCGTCTGTAGTTCTTTTTACGTTCATGAGAAAATAATAGATCAGAGATAATAACATTTTAAAACCCACAGCCTACAATCTTTCATGGAAAGAAGCGAACGGTATCTGGCAAGATATCTGGTCAAACAAAGGCACATCCCTCCAAGGGATCAACGAGTACACCTTAGAAGGGCTCAAGTGCGGTACTAGATACTCTCTGCGGATGACCGCGGCGAACAGTGTGGGGGCTTCGCAACCGGCTTATGTTGATGCTGCTACTTTGGGTGGAGGTTAGTATTTAAGACGAGCAGTAAATAGTACACGGATGTGCTTAGTTGGTAATTATACACATTGGTAAGCACGAGCCGGAAACAATTGTGTATTTCTAAAAGTTACCACAGCTGACATTTATTATGTACCATCTTTTTCAACACTTGTGTGAGCCAAATACACACACTTTTTATACGTTCTACAAATGTAAATACGTTTTAGTGGTTAGACTATAGTATCTAAAAATGTATACAAATAGAACCACTTTACAAGCAGAGGTGTCAGTTAGTTTGACCGGACATTTTCACAAATGAGTGATGCCATTGTACGTATTATACCGTTACTTGTCTACTCCAACCAAACCAAACACTCTCAAAAGTTTACAACCTTCTAGGCTTGATAAAGGCTTCTGAAAGTGACATCAGCGATCGGAGGATCAGTGCCCCGAGCAAAGGTGTTAAAATATCTATTGCCATCATCAAATTCGAAGGTTTTGTTCTTTGTCTATTAGTACCCCAAGCCCCCTACTTAAATATCTGTTCCCAGCACCAAATTCAAAAGATGTTCTTCATCGCCTTCCAGTACCAATATCTCCATCATCCACGGAATGGTTCTGGAGCAACGCGTCACACATCTACATCCAGCTGAGCGGGTGGGAGGACGCGGGCTGTGCGGTGTCGCGCTGGACGGTGGAGTACCGTCCGTACGGTGCGAGTGTTTGGCGGACTGCTGAGAACAGACTGGTGAGAGTTTGTTTTTCTTTATTGTACACAAAATACTACAGTAAATACAGAGACAAAAGAAATGTATACAAAGGCGTGCTTATCTCTCGGTGTGTCGGCGGAGTAGGAGAGCACCACCTCATGTTTGAGAATCGTAAGAGGCGATTAAGGGTTTGTGGGAAGTGGGCAGCAGCGCTTTCCGTGAGATCAACATACTCCGAAAATCCCACTGCAGTCACCAACTTGCTTTACTATAGGCCTATGTCAGTAACCCTATGACTGTGTGTGGGAGGCCTACGTCTAGCAATTGTCTGCAATAGGCTGATGTTTATAGGTACATAAATACATAGTTTAGGCTCGGAAGACGCAATAAGAGATTATAAGTGCAATTCAGCCAGCATTGAATTACTGTTGAATATATAAGGTCTTTTAAAATTGGTTAATTTATTTTAAACACGAGACTTTGTAAGTTGAAACAAAAAAATTGTACTTTGGGACCAAATCTAAAATCGCAGCTGTTACGTACAATCTAGTGCAGAAGATTATAATTATTCAGTCTGTCAAGTATAATTTGGCATTTCAGGGCCCACTAGCCACCAAAGTACAACTAATAAAGGTTTTGATCGCCTCAAGACGAAATCTAAGTTTATCAATTATCCGTTATGTAAAAAAAAATGATCATCTAGTTTGTAAGAACAAACTTCCACATTTATAATATTGGTGGAGTTATTCAATGTTTTATCTTTTTTTTATCCTGCAGCCACAATCAGACCCGCAGCTGCTCTACTACCTATCCTCATCTCTAATCAATCAGCCGAACTCATTCGTCCTGGCCGACCTCGCCTTTGCGCAGTGGTATCAAATCAGGGTCACTGCTGAGAACTCTGCTGGAGTATCTACTTCTATTTATACCTATGCTACTACTACATTGCAGGGAGGTTAGTACTTTCAATCGTTTTGTTTGTTTAAATTGATTTTTTAATAAAAGGATTTTTAATATTACTTTTGGCACTTCAAAAAAACTTATAAATATAAGTCCTCCAAGTTTTACACTTCTGGCCGAGTTATACACGTGTATGATCTCTATTTATTGTGTATAACTTCAAGATCCGTATCTATTTCGAACTTAGCTAGATTTTGCTTTTCCTATTCCATATCTGATCTATTTATTGCTCGTGATGTTGTGGTCTGCTAACTTCACTACGGATCACGTCACTGGGAAGTTCTGGAATTAGGGATATCCAGTTAAATGATACCTTACCTCTAAGAATTTAAATAGTTCTCGAACTCATAGCTAGATCTTTACAGGCTAATTTATCAACACCCTCTGACCCTCGGAATAACTCTCAAACTAACTACAAATTACATTCATTTCCATTCTCAGAATCCTCATAGGACCTCGCCATCCTGATCTATATGTAGATCTCGGAACATGGCATGGCGATTGTATTATCGCTGAGCAGATTCAGTGGATCTGGTACTTCTTTTGTGTACATTAACTTGTATCCTGTGGATCCACTTCTTTCATAAACAATACCGAGTCATACGAGCTTAAGTTACTAGTACACTGCAGATGTGTGTGATGTAGCCTAGCCAGGCAAATATTGATCCATCCATCTGAGGCTGTACAGACCAGGGTGATTCGTCAACGGTGGAAAATCACGATCACATGAAAGTGGTTTCGCAGGCATAAATTCCATAGCAATTTTCCTGAACTTCTTTAAATTTTCATTTAAAATATTCCCAGCAATAAAAATTTCATTTAGTTTCATGTATAATTAAAATATTGATAAACTTGTGATTAGGCAGGTTACAATTCATTTAATTAAGCCTTAGACGTTTAATTAAGACTTAAAAATAAAATTTTAACCAAAAGATGATTTTCAAAAAAAAATGACCTCAAAAAAATTCAAAAAGCTGATCAACCCTAATAGAGAGTCACTAGTGATCCAAAAAACAGCTATGTATCACACAATAACCAATAAGCCCATTTAACTAGTCATACGATCACCCGATACAGTTGGCGCCGAAAGCAAACATTTCTGGTTTTCCTCTGATGTAAATCAGTAGATAAGATAAAATGTACAATGTTAATAGTATCGTCTGATATAATATGACATATTTTAAATGAAAATACTTTTCCAGCCACAACCGTCTAACAGAATACCGCAACTCTCTCACCGCGGAAAGCAAATCAGAGAGGAGTGTTGCGACCGCCAACACGCCGCAAAGCGTGCAAGACAACAGGGTTTACAGCACGCCTGTGCACTTGACCGCTGAGAATAAACATGGTAATTGATGACACTATCTAGAAATTGTAGAGATTACGCTTTATTACCCTTATATCTTTAATAATCTTCATTCACGCCCACTTTCATGCCAGGAACCTCTCCTTTTCCATACCAGTTAAAATTACAATGCTTTAGAAAAGCACAAACAGACAGTAAGCATTTTTCCATTAAGGGTGTTGGTGAAACATATTGGTTTTCGGATTAGCAGCTATGTATTTATGGTTGCATGCTAGGTGCTTGGACCTGGCTTCTCGTTGCGACTGTAGTGTCTTGTGTTCGTGACCATGAGTCGGCATATCCGAGGGTCAGCGGAGGGTGTAGGGCCCGGTGGTGGGCGGCCCCTCGATGGAAATTTGAACTTCCGAATAATACAATAAAAACGCCTGATACAATAAAAACAAATTAAACAGGAAGCAATTAAACTAAGGTTTTTTTTCAGAACTTTACGAGATAAGCCCATATGCCCAATTTGCAATTGGGTTCCGCACGTTTGGTCATGTAGACAATCAGGAGGTGCCGAGTCGGATCCACCTGCCTGGGCAGAGCAAGTCCAGATATGATAGTGGTATGTTTTGCTGTCAATTACAATTCTTCTATAGTGCTGATGGAGGGTTTCACTCGAATACATCAGCCGAATCTCCTTCCGTGCTGTACGAGTCGACTTAGGAACTCAAGGAGGTGATTTCCAGGTGATAATCTAGCTCGTCACTGGTCTTTTACTGGCCCTGCTATGCTAAACGTGGCTGTAGTCTTGACCCTGCTGTTCTGACCATGTCATTCTAAAGAACTATATTTATCTAATAATGACATTATTCAGAAAAAACTAGCAATAACCAATTATTACATACATATATATAATCACGACTTTATCCCTTACGGGTTAGGCAGAGCACCAAGGGCCGATAGAACCACATGGTGCCACTTCTGACCAATTTTGAGGGTATAGTTGAGATGTACGAGTTTCGGTTAGTAGTGGCTCAGGTGGTTAGCCCATCGCCTACAAAACACCAAGACCCTCTTGTCCCTCTACTGACTTGTACAGTATGCCCGGGAAGAGAAGCAGCTGTAGTATTATACGTTTTTTTTTTTCACTCACAGAGCAGCATAGAAGAAGAAAAACTAGCAATAACCAATTATTATTTCTCAAGTAATTACTTAATAGATATGGATTTAACTTATTTTACATTTCAGAAACAAGTTTTCAAATGAGATCAGAGTCAGAAGACAGCGACTGTGTATCGCGAACAACCACGCTGAAAAGTGCTCCAAAGAGTAAGTAACTTTTTTCTTTTCATTTAAAACAGTATTTGTATTCTTGATAGACTTCGTGAACTTTAATTGTATTTTGATCGGGGATTTTTGATAAGTTTTATGAATTTCTTTTTTGCAAGAAAAGCATTAATTTTAATATTTAAAAAATTTATTAAGTCGAGCTTGATCAACTTCTTCTATTTCAGTGAGTACTTAGGCGTGATGCGAGGTCTTTGACTATAACCATGAAGAACAATGTTCTGTAAATTGATTTTTTGGAACGAAGTTCCTTACGGCAGGCTTGGAGGAGATAGGGATTTTGCTGCGCGACCGAACTGAAAAAAATGTGATAGTAAAACCGTAAGAAAAAGTGCGTGGAATAAAACCGTTAAATGAGACGTGCGCAGGCGCGACAGTCGTATACACAAGCGAGTAGTGTATAATACCTTTCTCTTTCTCCCTCTTTCTTTTCGTTCTCTCATCCCTTCTCTCTCTATTACTACTCCACCCCGCCAATGCATAGTATATACTCATGAATTCATGGACAAGCACGTGGCGAATACTCACATTATAGATACATTTTAGACCTGAATAAAATTGAGCACGATTTTTCTTTTGCAAATTGTGTCGATTCTACATTAGCCGAAGGAACTTCGTTCCTACCTGTGGTGTCCCACGACACCACATTAAATTTATTTTTTTTGCCACCCTGATGGACAGATGTATATTCTGCATTCAGTTCTCTTATATTACAAACACGAACTCATACACGACTTTGATCTAGAACAAGTAATAAAAATATACCGGAAAATGTTGTAAATTTTCCTATGAAACATATTCTGTGCTTTTCATTTTAAAATCATGGTCTGAACATTTGTGCTTCATTTACACCCTGTATATATTTTTTTGTTTCAGGAGGATGTCGAGTGCCACACCATAGGTAGCTAAAATATATAAATGAATAACTCA
This sequence comes from Carposina sasakii, assembly GCA_014607495.2. Classification (NCBI taxonomy): domain Eukaryota; kingdom Metazoa; phylum Arthropoda; class Insecta; order Lepidoptera; family Carposinidae; genus Carposina; species Carposina sasakii. Next base: position 2,314,141 of record CP053174.1, on the reverse strand, counting down.
TTGTATTTATTGATTGCGGTTGTGTTAAATTATACAATATTTAATTGTATCAGGCGTCACTACTCGGAAGTTCTGGCTTCTCGTTGCGACTGTAGTGTCTTGTGTTTGTGACCATGAGTCGGCATAGATTCGAGGGTCAGCGGAGGGTGTAGGGCCCGGTGGTGGGCGAACCCTCGATGGACATTATACATTGCCAAAAATATAATCGAACTAGGAAATCATTAAGTTTTTTCAACGTCAATATTCATAAGCAATAACTTCTGTCAATAATTCTGTGTAGAAAAATAAATTATTAATTTTAGTCTGTCTGTTAAATGTGCTTACACACAAACATGCATGCACATAATATCATCTAAGAGGTTGGGCAAAAGTGTGCAACTTAACACACCCATTTACTCTCTCTCATGAATACAAGTATGCGCGTTTATGGACAGACTCAGTTAAAAATTAAAATATAAAATATGTTCAACATTAACAAGATTTAACTGACGGAATGGAATTATTGTAATAATTAACACCATTTTCGGATTTTTTATTATTACTTGTAATTTATTACTAATATAGCTGTAATAATTTGTAAGTAGGTTATAATAAACATAATACTAGGTAATAAGTAGTTGATATTTAAATAAATAATAATAAAATTTTATCTTCCAAAAGACTGATTGTTTACCATTTACTTTTTAAATATCAATTATTGTAAATTAATTTTAAATGAAATAAGATTTCGAATAAAATAAAATTATGAATGTTAGTAATTCTATTTCTAGTTTTATTTTACTCCATTCTCTTTAGGTATGTATAGGAATGCAAATTAAATAATTTATTATTTATATATTTATTAATAATTTTATAAATAATTTATTTCCTTTTAGCAGAATACTGGACAGTAAGTCGATAGATAGGATGTCGCGGGCAACATTTACTTATCTGTAACTTAAGATTTTTGACAGTTGGTAACACCATCATTCAAAAAATACCTTTGTAACGTATCTGAGCGTTCGATTGATCTACAATATAACGCACATTCGAAACTCTGACTTTAGATAAAAAGCTGAAATTAACAGGTATCTAAATTGATTATTTGTCTTCGTCTTCAGCCTATTGCAGTCCACTGCTGGACGTAGGCTTCCCCCAAGGCACTCCACAAGGTTATTGCCACAGGGAGGTTTTGCACACCACGTTGGGCAGGCGGGTTGGTGACCGCAGTGTGATTTTTGGACTATGCCGTCTGCACGGGAAGCGCTGCCGCCCGCCTTCCGGAAACCTTTAATCGCCTCGTACAATACCCACGGGCAGGCAGGGGTGGCACAAACTCTACTCTGCCGGCACCACGCGCTAAGTATCATTGATTCAGATAGACAATAAATTCTAGTTTGTGTTCAGCCTTACTAAAACAGAAATTCCTTACACTCGATGTATTTCATGCGATAGCCAATCAAATCGACATTTATAACTTATAAAAATATATCACAAACTTTCAGTAAACCTTGTTCACTTTATTATCAAAAAACAGTTTACCAAAACTTCTCTGTTTTCGCTACGGGGGAGAGACGTATTACAATGGAGTTTTCACACTAACAGGACATATACAAGCTCACTGCATTGGTAAGTTATATATTAGCTACATATTGTTATTCCCGTATATTTTCAAATTTTTATTGAAGCCGCAAAGAACTCTTGAATAATTTTTAGTCTACTAATCGCCAATAGACGCACTCGTTGAACTTTTGTACAAATTCTTTAATGCATAGGTAGTGTTGACGGAAAAGCTAATCAACAAGAAAATGTATATAAGAGGCTTAAACTTATGTATTGTACTTATTACTTAACTATAGAATAGAAGAATTTCAAAGAAAGTGGTGATACCATTATTATTCCTTACCTAAATTCAACAGAATGACAGTTTCAAGAGATTTACAGGGAATATTTTTTGGTCCTGCTATGGTAAACGTCGCTGCAGTCTCTTTCGTGATCCTAAAGTTGTGGCTACTCCATTTTGGGACTACAGCTTGTTTGTTATACATTATTTACATACATATATATAGGTTACATACATACATATAATCACGCCTTTATCCCTTACGGGGTAGGCAGAGCACCAAGGGCTGATAGAACCACATGGTGCCACTTCAGACCAATTTTGAGGGTATAGTTGAGATGTACAAGTTCGGTTAGTCCTGACAGGTCAGCCCATCGACTACAAAATACCAAGACTCTCTTGTCTCTTCTACTGACTTGTACAGTATACCCGGGAAAAGGGAAGCCGCTGTAGTATTATACTTTTTTTTTCACACCCAGAGCAGCATAAAAGAAAGGGCTTGTTTGTTAAGTATGTATTATGTGTAGGTAACAGTTCCATTTACACTTTCTGCCTCAGTGTTTCCAGCCTATCTCACAACTTTCCACATAAAATAAAACTAACATTCTGCTGGAGATACCAGAGCGTGAAATTGGAAACTCCGCAGATGATGACTTGTAGGCTGTTATGTGAGTTTTGCTGTAAAGTGTTTTTAATAGTTGGAAAGTACGACAAAGTTTTCGTAGAACTTTTTATATTGGGAATTCATGATGATGTTTTCTATGGAAACTATATTTTTATTTACCTAATATGTGACAATGTACTTAGATTGGTTCTAAATCTTAGTTGGTTTGACGTATTAATATCAATTTAAGTAGACTTTTTTAATTGGCTTGTTGGAAGAGATCTATTGTAGAGATGAGCTTGCCTAATTGTGATGTATCTTTTTTTATTCTATTATTTATAGTTAGTAGTTTATGAGCACTCTAAAAATTGGATTGGAAGTACATATGTAATATAATAGTTAAAATTATTTGAGGTCACTTTCTAGCATCCTGTATGTATTATCCTAAGCTCAGCTGAATTATAAATAAGTTCCTTCGAAAATTTTGCAAAAAAAAAAACAACACAGCAAACAGTAAGTATCTAATTATCGTGCGATTTAAATTCACAAAATGGCTCCCCACAGAAAAAGGAGCAAGTCATCAAAGAGCCATCGAGGTAGGAATCCAATTTCACAGACCACTGACTTTGTTCCCATGTGACTAAAAAATTCCTCCAATTGGTATGTCTTGTCTGGTATTTCTATGCACAACTTATGTTCTAAAGAGAAAAGGGGGTAACCTTATGACAGCTGTAAAATCAGAAAAATTTCACAGTATGCATCGTCGCACTGCCCGCGACGCTTGATGTGATCTGGCTACATAACTAGAGTGCGTTTCAAATTAAATGATTATTTATTTGCTCAGTAAAGTTAGTTCGATTACATTATTAGATCAGTTACATGCCGAATAATGTGGCATGCAAGTATTCTAATTTATTCAACAATCTTACAAAATAATAATATATAATAAAAATTATTATAAGTAAGCTAGGGAGCGATTCTTGAAAATTTTGGTGCCGAAACGCAACCACTAACGAACCGTTAACAAAACGCGGTGCGAAGCAATATATACTTACCGCTTGAGTAATAAGGTTTATTTTAGCACGCATCGGCCGCGAGTATGACAGAATATAAACAAATATCTGTCTCGTGCTGAAATGTGTCTAATTACGTCACCGTAAAGTAATTATTGCTTTATTCTGAGCGTCTACAACGGTTCCGTTTCGGCTTCGTTCCAACTCCAGACTTTTCGAGAATTGGCCCCCAGTTCTGTTACTCATTCTCCTTCCCAAAATAGTTCCTTTGAATTATGAAGCTAGTAATTATGTGTATGACTATAGTTTCGATGTAGCTGCATACAAAAAACGCCGCGTGGTGCCGGCAGAGTAGAGTTTGTACCACCCCTGCCTGCCCGTGGGTATCGTACGAGGCGATTAAGGGTTTCCGGAAGGCGGGCAGCAGCGCCTCCCGTACTGACAACATAGTCCGAAAATCACACTGCGGTCACCAACCCGCCTGCCCAGCGTGGTGACTATGGACAAAACCCCCCTTGTGGCGTGGGGGAGGCCTACGTCCAGCCGTGGACTGCAATAGGCTGAAGAAGAAGAACTTTGTGGTAAGTATTAACTATAGGAGAGTTATACTTAAAAATACCAATGGCATTCTATCCGTCTCATATTATAACTACAATACATAATTTTATTGGCATAGAGTGAGACACCGCAAACTTTTTCAGCATTATTTCCTAACATTCTGTACCTGTATAGTAGGAACTTACAAAATAATTATGCACACATATATTTGCCCTGTTTACGCATTTTCACTTCCAAAACAAGATGCCTATAGCTTTAGCGTTTTTGAAAGGACTTTTCAGCGTTGTTTCAATTGACATAGACTTTAATTAATTAGCTTTCTAGAGCTCGCTAAATAAATAAATTGAGAGGACTGAATACGATCAAGACATTTAGAAGAACGGTCCGATCGATTGTTGTAGCCTTAAAAATTAACTAGAAAACTTTTTAAAACATAAAAAAATACCGATAAATTGATTACCACAATTTTTTTTAATCGGTTAAAAAAACTAACGTTATAAGCTTACGGAAGATTTTAATTGCATCTTTAATGTGTTGTACTACTTACTAAAATACTAAATAGCTGCTTATGTTTAAACTATTTTCCTTCATGTTGGAAAGTTGCTAAAATAATCGCTGTAAAGAAGCCAGGTAAGTGCGATTCAATACCAACTAGCTATCGCCCGATAAGCTTACTCCCCTCGCTCAGCAAGCTGTTTGAGCGCTTGATTAGGGTTAGACTCTAAAGATATACAGACCACTTAATCATAAATGAACAATTTGGGTTTCGGCAAAGCCATTCTGCGATCCAACAGCTTGCTCGAGTTAGTGAGCACGTAGCGGATCGACTAAATAAATGGGAATCGACGGGACTCTTCCTCCTCGATATTGAAAAGGCATTTGATACGGTTTGGCATGACGGGCTACTCCACAAGCTAATATTAAGTAATGTTCCCCTGGAAATAGTAACACTTGTCCAATCGTATCTACAAATTCGTCAATATAGGGTTCACCTAGATAACACTCAGTCAGACTTTTTCTCTGTGCCAGCCGGTGTTCCGCAGGGCTCCATCCTCGGTCCTACGCTGTTTCTGATCTACGTTAATGACATACCCACACAACCCCGTACACATTTAGCATGCTTCGCAGACGACACAGCGTCCTTCACGTCTTCAAAAGATATCGATCTTATAATCAGCCGCCTACAATTGTCGCTAGACGCACTGTGTTCATACTTCTTTAAATGGAAATTAAAGCTAAACGACGCCAAAACTGAAGCCATACTATTTACTCGGAAAAGATGTCTTCCAAATCGTATGTTAGCGATTAATGGTTACTCGATTCCCTGGCAAAAATCTGTTAAGTACCTTGGAGTGAATATTGACAACAAAATCAACTGGACCACTCATGTTGACATTCTTCGCTATAAAGGTTTCAAAGCCCTAAATGCCCTAAGTCCTGTTTTAAATCGACACTCCAAATTGGGCCCGAGCACTAAAATGAAAATTTACTCGACCCTAGTGCGGCCCTGCATAACATATGCAGCGCCGGTATGGAGCAGCACCTGCCAGTCAAACTACAACAAATTGCAAACTATCCAGAATAAGGCTTTAAAAATATCCTATTGTACTCCTTTTTACACTAACTTACACGTACTACATTTAAAAATAAATTTTCAAGAACTAAAAGATTTTATTATTAAGCAAACGAAGTTATTTTACTTATGTAAAAATCCACTTTCAAAAAATCCTCTTATAGCATCAATAGGGATATCGAGACTTGACAAACTATCCTATATCGATACTTACAATCGATACCGATTGCCGCATCACTACATTCTGCAAACCAGTAGTGTATGATGCACGAACCCAACTAGAAATGATTTATTTTTTTGTGATATACCCCCAAATGTTATTGTATAGTGAATTTATTACAAATTAATTATCAAATTTCTATAACATATTATGATGTAATTACGCCTCAATACTATAATTTTTTTTTACAAAATTTAAATTCCACTTAATCATGTAAATGTTTAATAAACTTTCATGCCTTATGTGTATATCACTATAGTGTATTAGGTAGGTAGTTGTGCTAATTGTAACAGTGCTGCAAAAAAAGTGTAACTGTACAAAGTTCACTCTTATGTGTAATAACTGGTTTTTCTAATATGTGTAATATAAGTTTTAAATAGTGAGCAATAAAAAAAAAATGTTTCATATGGTTAAAAAAGGTGTTCTCAGCCTGTAACTGGGTAAGCTTGACTGTTCTTACTTCTACTTCAATGATTGTTAGATTGTAAGTGTTCTTTTTAAATGTTTATATTTATGATAAATAAAGACCTTTGGAAACAAAAAAAAACAAACAATTGCATCTTTTATTTACCTATTTAGTCAGATTTTTATATTATTATTATGATGATAATGACCTCCGACTCAGTCTCGTAGTCCGATGGGACAGAAAGTCGACACGACCGGAGAGAGATCAGGCGCAGAACCAACAGTTTTACGTGCTTTCCGAGGCACGAGCTAAGTGACAATTTTGCAATAGGTATTAAAATCTACATGAAATAAATTCATTGGTACAGGCCCGTGACTGGGATCGAACTTACGCCTCCCGCTTGGAAGGTGCACGTCTTAACCACTGGACTATCACCGCTTTTATTATTGTATGCAAGCTATGTAACGTAATTTTGAATTTTATAAAGGAGTAAGTATTCCCTTATCCCAAGAGAGTATCTAACAGCACCAAAGTCACAAACTAGAATTACCCTAAGTTTGACCGCTCGAACTCGATTTTAAGTTAGATTCGATTTGCTATCGAGTTTCCGCAGTAGAACTGTACCAAACACAAATAAATGAAGTTTAATTGGCCGTTTTTAGTTCGGCTTGTACTTGCAGTGCAACAGTAGAAATAATAAATTTTAAGAAACTATCTGGTTATTATATAGAGCCATATTATTTTATACAGAATTTTGTGTACTCATAATAAACAAACTTCCATCAATAAATTAGTAACAAATAGTAACTTATCACCGATTTTTAACATTTGGTCCTAAATTATGCAAAATGCGGTTGTATGCTCTTTCGCGATCCTTTTTAGCTAATCCGGGAACACAGTCGAGTAAATACGTAGTATCTATATAGGTAATAGATGTGAATCCATTAGTACCTATAAGTAGTACAAAACAAATATATTATAAAGTTAAAAGAGTTGATACCTATATAATAGTAAAATACATGTTTTAGTGTAAATTTCGCATCTACTTCTCCCGAGGGTAAAAGTTTTTGAACAACCGCCTCACACAAATCTAAGTTCGACTTGCAATCGAGTTTCCAAAGTACCGCAGCAGCGGTGGCCGACAAACAAATAATTAATCTGGCTGGGATAGTTTAATTGCTTGTTGGAGGTTTAACCTGGTTCTGGAATCGTATAACGAGTTATGTGTTTCCTATTTTATTTACTGCACTAGCGGTTTGACGTGGCTTCGCCTGGATTATGTTCTTATGGGTAGCGGTTGCCTATGACTTGTAGAGTTTCATATAAATACTAGCCGTTGCCTGTGCCTTCATTCGCGTGGATGTCGCTTGTTGTGTGGGTATAAAAAATATTTACGATCCTATTCTCAGACCTACCAAATATACATTTAAAATTTCATAAAAATCGTACAAGCCGTTTCGGAAGAGTTACGAGTAGGTGACAAACACGAGAATTTATATATTAGATATAATTATGTATGGCTGTGTTTCGAAATTGAGGTAGCTAAAACTATAGGATCATGAAGGATATCATATAGTTTTAGCATAGCGGGCCATATAGCATAGATTTTTAGCATAGATTGAGGCTTCGGCTCCTGAATGCGATCACTTCATCATTATCTATGACGAGTACGATCTAGGTGTACAGGATGCTTGTGACAGCCAACAACTTCAGACCATGATTCTGATGCGGAAAACACTAAAAATATTCGCAGGAAAATTCCAAAATTTTCCGACATTTTTTTTTTATTTTTAGGAAAAAAAATAGTTTAGTTCGTTTAATTAGGCCTTAGATAATGACTTAAAAATAAAATTTGCCCTGGGGGAGGCCTACGTTCAGCAGTAGACTGCAATAGGCTGAAGAAGAAGAAGAGTAATAACACTGTTTTTTAACTTAATGCAGTGGTGCTCGTTCAGCATTTCAGTATTTGCCTGGCTGTCACCCACATCCTGTATACTTCCAAAAGCTTCCTACTGTAGGTACGTAAAAACTATCATTGCATTTTTAGCTTGATTTCTGAATCTTTATATACTCAATGTGGCGGTAAGAACTTCTTCGTGATCCTTCAGTTCAAGCTACCCCATTTTGGGAGTACCAATAACCGTATAAGTATGTATGAGTACTCGTATTATCAAATCTAGTCAGAATTTTGCATGGACTTTGTAATCTCGTAGGCAATGCTAATTTGACAATGTTTTGGCGTAAACCATTATACATTTTAGTAAATTATTTTCATCATATAAAATGGGTACGTACCAGTTCTGATCTGATTAATTTTATTCAGGTAACTGTTGCTGTTTAACCGATATGTCCATGGGTTCCATTTGTTTTCCATACGGGATCGCAAGATTTTCTCTCTTTCGCTTCTCTTTGAGGTAACTTCTTTGAATAGCAGGACATTTCTAGTCTAATTTAATTTTATTTAAAAAAAACCTGCATTTAAAACTACCTACCTATAAGTATCCCAATTAGGCGCTGCGGATGGCGGTGATGATGAAGGAGAATTCACCCGTACGTAGGATGGACAAAGTCGCCTGATCGCACCGCATTGGCTTCATATTCACGTTTACCTTGAGTCTGCAAAGACTATCTATACCTATAAAGGGCGTTGTGTAAGCCTAAACTTGTTCAAAATGTAGACAGTGCCCGCCTATAAACAAATATACGTCTTTTGATTTTACTAACTTATAAGTACCGTGGATATCTGCTAAATGCAGACCGCATCCATCTGATTGCAGTTGAGGTCATTGGGGAGACCAATGTTCAGCAGTGGGCTTTTTACGACTGAAATGAGTATGTGATTTTTGTGATAATGATGATGATGATGAACTAGAAGATTCGATTGTTCCAGGTTTGCTAAGTACGGTATCGGAAGCATGGATCAACACTAAGTGCAGGCTTAAAACATTTGCCCGACAACGAAAAGCTAGACAACGAGATTGTAATTGCCCTGGAAATAGAAAAAGACCGAAGTTTTTAATGAGACGAAGAAAACGATCAAGTGCTGAGGTTAGGTTAGATCTATTTATATTTGGCTACTGACATCTTCTGGGTAAATATCCTAGTTACACATCAAATATTTTTTGATACAATATCTGTTCAAAGAGTTCTAATGAGATTAACGAACAACGATGGCTGATTGGTGTAGTTGGTAGTGAGCCTGCCCTCCATGCTATAGGTTTTGGGTTCGGGTTTGGTTGGGTTGTTTCTCTACTTCTATTTCTATACGTCTTGTTGAAGAAGATATATAATTATGTAGAATCTAAAGGATTTCATTACAATCGGGAAAACCTGACAAACACAATTTTTTTCAGGACAAATGCACCTGCACCCACATATGCGACCCAGGTCTCCATGCATCTCTCGAGGCGCCTGTCACAGCTACTTTTGGATCCCAACTAGATGCTCCAATACTCAGCGCTCCATTAGAGAAAGTGGGTCTTAAAGTCCCTCAGAACAATGAGAAGGTGGGTCTTAAAGTCCCTCAGAGAATAGAGAAGGTGGGTCTTAAAGTCCCTCAGAGAATAGAGAAGGTGGGTCTTAAAGTCCCTCAGAACACTCCTAAGGCAATTAAGAAAAGTTGCCCGGATTGTTGCCCAAGCGACGACGATGGTTTGCCAAGGATCAACTCTACAACCGGGAGTATTTGTCGATTCACTGTAGATGCTTATTTTACTTAATTTTGAAGTTTTTAATTTTCTATTTGTTAATGCGGAATTGGAATGAAATTCTTTTAAAGAAAATGTTAGTATAGAAATTTAAAGGAAAGTAATTGTTTCTACATCTGTAACGAGCAATCTCTGAACTAAAGGAAATAAGCTTAAATTATAAAGCTTCCTGATTAGTTTCAATTTTATATTTTCACAAATCCATAGTATTCATTCCATGGTATTTTAGTATAACTTATTTCTGATTTACTTTCAAAGAATTGCATTCCATAGCTGCATTTGTCTTATTATTTTCAATAAAGTTTTTATATTTATTTATTTGGATGGTCTCATTCTCCCGTTACCTTTATTTTGTAAAACTAGTTACAATAATTTTGCTACCTAATGGAAAACGAGTTCAAACTTGCAATACACATCTAAAGGTGGGTTCCCACGGAGCGTGATTTCGCACGGACGGACGCGGACGCGCCGACGGCTACGGACGAACGCGCACCACTGACGCGTCTGTATTACCACGGATGCTCCGTTTCCCACGATCCGTGGTGCGGGCTGGTGCGCGTCCGTCCGTAATATCACGCACCGTGGGAACCCACATTAAGTTATCGAGCCTACTTGATAGGAGGTTAAAATGATCAATATAAAATCGTTTTGCATTGGCATTACCGTGACATATCCCCCAATAGCGGCTGGGTTTAATCACATCATGTGAAGAACACTATAAATGTAGGTTTCCTATTGGATGAAAATTATCAAGTTACAATAATTTCGTACTTACTATCGCCCCAAGCTTGATACGAGGATTTTGTAGTATTTCACATACCCAGTAGTATTAAAACGAATTATATAAGAAAAAACGAAGTATGTCAACCGATTGATGATCTGGTGCCTGCCGCGCCGTAGGTCCTGGGTTCGAATTGCGATGTTTGCTTTCGATTAAATTATTAGGAACAAGTAAGCCAATCTGAAATTTTAGTTCTTATTTTAAACTTTTGAGATTACAACACAACAAGCTTAACATTTTATCCTTATTGTCCCATTTAACCTTTTTTTACCCCTCACTGTTACAAAGGACATACATACTTTTTTCCTCGGGTCAAAAAGAAGAAGCCACAAGCCAAAACTCATGCAACACTGAAGACTTCCTCCAAAGGAGTGATCGAATCGAAACCTATACCCGCACCTCCAGGCTCCAAACCAGTTGTTTGTAGGATGTCCTTTTGTCTTGTGAGAGACCCTGACTCTTCTTGAAACCATTGCGAAATCTTAAAGCGAAAACCTCGAAAAAAAAAACTTTTCAAGAGGAAGTAAAAATCCAGTGTTGTATTTTAGGTATACGGCGTCTTTTATGTTTTTATATTAAACTAACTAATATTATAAACGCGAAAGTTTGTGAGCATATATGGATGGATGTTTGTTACTGTTTCACGTAAAAACGGCTGGAGCGATTTTAATAAAATTTGTCATGGAGTTAGCTGACACCCTGGATTAACACATAGGCTACTTTTTATCCCGAGAAAATATTTTTATCCCGGATAATTATGTAATTTTTTTTCTGCAGTCCAAGCGGACGAAGTGGCGGGTGTCCACTAGTATGCTATACAGGATGTTTTTTTGTGGCCACTAGTATGCTATACAGGATGTTTTTTTGTGGCCACCTTTAACGAAGGGTACGTATTCTATACATGAAATAAAGTAAGTTTATGCCAAAAAAAATGCTGGGAAAAAAAATTTTTTTTTTAGAAAAAAAAAAATTTAAATTCCTTGATCGTGCGAAATTTATAGTGTCTAGTGTTTATGTTAGTTTTTTTATAGACAGATATTAATTATTTTTAGTGAAAAAATCCTGCTACGCGCGTCTATGTGCATTTATGCAGAAAAACGCAGTCTATTTACTCAACTTTGGACCCTAATATTTTGGAAACCAGACACTTCCCAGGTATGCTTCCATGGAGAAAAATGATCGTGATGATGAGGAGATTCCGTAGTTTTCGGGAACGTTGACGACCAAAAATCATCCTGTATTATATTAATTTCCGAGGTTTTCACTCTAAGGCGTTGATTAACACATTGACGTTATCTTTTCACCTGAATTGTGCTATTTATGCTAGTTATTAAGCCGAATATTAAGTTGACGACCCACCACAGATTGTACTAAGCTACGTTGCTATGAATGCGTTTGATATCCAATGAAACTCATTGACATCATGGACCAACGAATATGATTGGTGAATATCACACGAATCCGTAGCAACGTAGCTTAGTACAATCTGTGGTGGGTCGTCGACTTAATTTTCGGCTTAATAACGATAATTTTTTTTATGGACAATATTGAAACATGTTTGTTTATGCTAAAATATTTGTCAAAATTTACACAATAAAAAAATTAAGAACGAAGCGATGTTTTTGAGTCCAGTAGCATAACTATGGTTCCAATTATACCGAATGTAAGTGACAGCCAGGAAAATATTGATATGCTGACTTCAGAGCATGATTCTAAGGCGAAAACTACTGAAAATTTAAGCATTATCCCCAAAAGAGGTTGGACAAAATTGTGCTACAAATTTAATATTTGTTGTTGTATAGGTATACCATATTTGTTCAAACCAATATTATATCGATGTTTGCCTATCTCAAACAAAACGGAACATCTCGTAAACAAACCAGTGTAATTACTGCTCGCAAACAGCAACTAATCTAAGTTGGATCACTTGCCGGAACTTGTACCCAGTGAGCGAGACCATGTAAGTCATCCCAAGAGTTTGTTTAGGAACTTGTACGAGTAGGCTGGGGAAACAGTGAGCTTATATATGTTTTAGACCATGTAAGTCATCCCAAGTATTAGTTTGTTTGTTTGTTACCTCTTAACATTTTATATACTCGACCAATCTACTTGAAATATTGCATTCGTATAGTGGAGTTGGCCGCGTGGTGCCGGCAGAGTAGAATTTGTACCACCCCATATCTGTCCGTGGGCATCGTACGAGGCGATTAAGGGTTTCCGGGAGGTGGGCAGCAGCGCCTCCCGTGTTGACAACATAGTCCAAAATACAAACTGCGGTCACCAACCCACCTGCCCAGCGTGGTGACTATGGGCAAATACCCCCCATGGCAGTCTTGTGGCGTGCCCTGGGGGAGGCCTACGTCCAGCAGTGGACTGCAATAATAGGCTGCTGATGATGATGATAGTGGGAAATACTGAGAAGGACATACGCTACATTCTGTAGTTCACGTGGACGAAGTCACGGGCAACAAGGCTGTGGGATCATATTTTATGCTTCATCTATTCTCGCTAACCTATTTCATGAACAGAGCCCGGTGTATATGTGAAGAGATTTGAAAGAGAAAAGAGATTTGAACTTCAGAACAGTGCTCTAAATAATTTCACAAAATATGATTGTAAGTGCCGATTTTTCCAAAAGTCAGATAGCCTATCAGAAGAATAAAGTTGACGCTGCCTCTATAATATTAGTTGATTGTTTTGGTTGTATTGCACCGAATTGTGTTGTTATACAGGTGATTTTTGGTCGTCAACGTTCCCGAAAACTACGGAATCTCCTCATCATCACGATCATTTTTCTCCATGGAAGCATACCTGGGAAGTGTCTGGTTTCCAAAATATTAGGGTCCAAAGTTGAGTAAATAGACTGCGTTTTTCTGCATAAATGCACATAGACGCGCGTAGCAGGATTTTTACACGAAAAATAATTAATATCTGTCTATAAAAAAACTAACATAAACACTAGACACTATAAATTTCGCACGATCAAGGAATTTAAATTTTTTTTTGAAAAAAAAGAAAAAAAATTTCCCAGCATTTTTTTTGGCATAAACTTACTTTATTTCATGTATAGAATACGTACCCTTCGTTAAAGGTGGCCACAAAAAAACACCCTGTATAAGTAAGTCAAATCAAGTAATTTGTGTGTTGCGTCTTATTTGCTAATGTTTTGTTGCATACTTATGGATGCCTTAATTTAGCTGTATATCAATATATTGTTGGTATTACTATGTTTATAGCTGTTGGTCTTTCTAATACCAAATAAATAAAATAACTTATCCATCCAATATGCCCCCAACCTAACCTCATCCATCCCCGCTCGTTACCGCGGGCAAGTTTTGATAACTGCTCGAGTAATCATCACAAATGAGGAAACTATCGCCGCTCTAACAAACATCGTTATCGGGATTCCATTTATGGTGTCTACTGGGAATTTTGTGAAGAAGAAAGAAATCTTCTATGTTCAGCCTAGTTTCATCATTGGTACTGTACAGGGTGTCATAGAAAGGGTATGTTAAGCGTAAAGCTATGTAAATAGTCCACTATAGAGAACTTTATGGCAATTAGCCTTGTGGCGTGCTGTGGAGAGGCCTAGGTCCAGCAGTGGACTGCAATGGGACAACGAAGACGATTAGAGTAAACGTGTCAGTGACGAACCTCTTATATTATGAATGATGATTATGAAATTTGGTTACTCTGTCTAAGGCCCTGATATTTTAAAAGCATGCGTATTATTCTTGATATTTTTTTTTTATACTAGACGCTGCGACTCCGTACTGTTGACAAAAATAAAAATAACATTGTAGCACCTAAAAATTATCACGTATATGGTACGTATAGTTTTTCAATTGGATTTTTTTGTAAGTACCTATAATAATAATAATTTTCATTCAATAAATTAACTTACAAATTTGTGGCTAAATCAATTAGGAACTTGAGAAGATTTAATTGGTTCCCAAAATCGACCATCAAACTCCAATCAAACAAGGTTCCCCTTGGTATCTCGGTACCGAAGCGTAATTGTTTGTTTGGTAAAGTCCTCATTAAACAAGAAATGGCCGAGTAAAATAATACGATATTGTAATTTTAAAAGTTTGCAAATCAATTGAATTACTGTTGTATAGTATTTTTGGTACCTTTATTAGAAAAAGCCTCTAACTTACCCGGGCTTTACAAGAATATATCACCTGCATTGCTTTCCGTGCGTAATGTATACGCATGTATGACCCTGTATACATACGCATTATGTATGCGTATGTATACAGGATGTTTTTTCGTCGCTACCCTTAACGAAGGGTACGTACTCTATACATCAAATAAAGTAAGTTTATGCCAAAAAAATGCTGGGAAAAATGTATTATTTTTTTTTTTTCTTGATCGGAAAAAAATTTTAGTATCCAGTGTTTATGCTAGTTTTTTTTTTATAGACAGATATTAATTATTTCTCTTGAAAAAATCTCTCTACGCGCGTCTATGTGCATTTATGCAGAAAAACGCAGTTTATTTACTCAACTTTGGACCCTAATATCTTGGGAACCAGACACTTCCCAGGTATGCTTCCCATAAAGAAAAATGATCGTGATGATAAGGAGATTCCGTAGTTTTCGGGAACGTTGACGACCAAAAATCACCCTGTATAACTTAGGGGCATTCGTTCAGGCAATGAGCTAGCAACTAGTTACTGATCTTTTACATCTACGTCCGCTATGCTAACGTGACTGTAGATTCTCCTTAGCGATCCTACAGTCCTAGCTACCTAGAAACGCACCCGTGTATAAAGGACAAACTGTAGCAAGCAACGGACAAATCAGCACAGTCGCATTTATATAAATACGTAACACGTAAAATGAACCTTGATTTAAAATGTAATTCTCAAGTTTATAACGGCAGAGCACATTATACAGGATGTTTTTTCGTGGCCACCCTTAACGATGGGTACGTACTCTATACATCAAATAAAATAAGTTTAAGCCAAAAATATGCTGGAAAAAAATAATTTTTTGGAATATTTTTTTTATTACTTGATCGGGAGAAATTTATAGTACCTATCTAGTGTTTATGTTAGTTTTTTATAGACGGGTATTAATTATTTCTCGTGAAAAAATCATGCTACGCGCGTCTATGTACATTTATGCAGAAAAACGCAGTCTATTTACTCAACTTTTGACCCTAATATTTTGAAAACCAGACACGTCCCAGGTATGCTTCCATGAGAAAAATGATCGTGATGATGAGGAGATTCCGTTGTTTTCGGGAACGTTGACGACCAAAAGTCACCCTGTATTTAATCGCGGTATATCACATTGACCATTAGGACTCGGAACAATATCCCTTGATAGCATACTAAAGACTTAGACGCATGAGACTAAAATAATTACCTATACACACAGAGTGTGTGACAGACAGGTAAATACTGAAACACTGAACAAGTTTGTACAATCACCAACCCGCCTGCCCAGCGTGGTGACTATGGGCAAAACCCCCCTGTGGCAGTAGCCTTGTGGCGTGCCCTGGGGGAGGCCTACGTCCAGCAGTGTTATTACTTGCATCTTATTCCTCTATGTTCGCAGGAAATGCATTTTTAATTTGATTATCCGCAATGTTCGCTTTCCTCGCCAATTGCATCGGGCGATCCTGTGACTATTTAAATGAACTTATTGGTTATTGTGTGATACATTGGTGCTTTTTGGATCACTTGTGACTCTCTTTACCATATCTATATTATCTGAAATTTAGTATTAAAGCAACAGTTTTTTTTCATACGCAATTTTAATTTATGTATGTATATTTTTTTTTTTTCAATTACTGAATATAGAATCTGAAGATATGCTAAAAACCTCTCAAGATCGGTTGTTAAAACTTGCTATTATTGTGTTAGCGGCTCAGTAGGCGACATGAAGAAATAATATCGATGAATTTAATTTTTTATAAGTTAAATAAGTTTATTTGAAATTTCAAAAGAAGCGAATATTTCGAGAAAATTACGTGAAATATTTTTAAAACAAAAAATCTCGCCAGCAACGCAGTATTATTATGGGGCAAAAAGAATATCGAATTTTCTCATAGGCGACTACAATAGTTTGTGCTGCAAAATATTACGAAATATCACAAAATATAAAGGTTTTTTGTGCTGTCATGAATGCGCTGAAAGTTTTTTGGTGGAAGTACAATGCATTTCATGATGGCCATGTGTGCCACAGGATATAATTGCAGTGGTTTAAATGAAGAGTATATGTTGACATAGGACATAGTTACAGAAGTTCTAATGGAAGAGTAGGTACGTGTTGCCGTAAGACAAAATTATGGTTAAAACGGGAGAGAATCAGCTATTTTTGCCATGGGATATAATTATAATGCTTCAAATGAAAAAATAGGTGTTGCCATGGCTACAGTTACAGTGAATGAGTTGTATTTTAGTTTTCATAATTTTGTTCGTATGGCAGACGTATCATTTATTATTATATTGCCCATTGTCGTCGGAGCTGTCATAAAGCGGCTTTGAAGGAACTTTTCACATGACTGCACCGTAAATTGGGTGTGGTTATGCGTTTATACGGCCATTATATTATTACTTTTCAGAAACACAAGTATTCTAAATCAGCTCAAAGCGCAGCAAGCCTAGCGTGATCTGCGAAACAAGATACGATAAACCGATTTATCGACATTTAGCCTGTCAAAATACGATAAATATAGCCGCCATGTTGAATTTTGTATAGAGACGATACGATATCCCACGATACGATATCCACGATGCGTGGTCATGCTACGGGGCAGATTTCGTAAATATGATGTTAATGTGTAGTTAGGTATTTTATTTTTAACGATTTTTTAACTACAAAACTTTAATGATTTTAGCTGTCGATAAACATCATCTGACTAATATATAAGAAATAACTTTAATACCGTTTATATAGCCAATAGCATCTACGTAATGTCCACAAAGAAACAGTTTGGGATATATCCAAACGATCTGAGGACATTAGCAGAGAAACGCGGAAGTAACATACATACTGGAAGAGAAAATATATTATTTTAATATATGGAAGCTTTTTCCAATCACGTTTTTTAGAAACTACACAATTTGGGTTGCCTAATGAATGCCTAATGAAATAATGATGACGGTATATTACAAGATTTAATTTCGTATAAAGATTGTAAAGTTTGTGCCTGTCTGATGCAATGCTGTCCGATTGATGAAGATAGAGCTTCACATAGCATTATAAGTGATAGTCATGCGGACAAATTTCGGGGATGAACTAGTATACCAGTACAGATTAGATTGCCTTATAAAAATTATATGTAGGTATATAAATATTTCATGCAATCTAATCTGTACTGGTATACTAGTTCATCCCCGAAATTTGTCCGCATGACTATCACTTATAATGCTATGTGAAGCTCTATCTTCATCAATCGGACAGCATTGCATCAGACAGGCACAAACTTTACAATCTTTATACGAAATTAAATCTTGTAATATACCGTCATCATTATTTCAGCCATTAAGTCTACAGCTAAAAAAAGGCCTCTCACTATAACCTCTGCTGCGAACTGTTGGAAGTGGCCTGTATCTAGCAGCTACCTGCGTCCCTGACGAGCTCGTCTGTCCATTTTACATATGTGGTAGACACTTCAGAACTTTGCGAGCCCAATGACCATTGGTTCTTCGAGCTATGTGCCCTGCCCACTGCCACTAGCTTATTGGAGAAGCCCCGAGCATAACCCTCTCTAGTGCTCGCCGCGTAACCATGAGCATCTTTTTCAGACACGCAGTAACCACGTCTCGGCACAGTAAATCATTTGTGACTCATCACTGGTAACACGCACTGGTAAGTAACCCTTGTATATAGAAAGTTATATTGTTTAAAGTCTATTATCAAGTGTTGCTAACCTAACCCCATTCATTAACCATTGATGCGATAAAACACTACTAAAACTCAACAGACCTTCCATTTTTAGTATATACATGTACCTCTTGAAAGCAGGTGTGTAGAATGGGCGCATAGCGTCTCTAATAGCTCGCGCGATACTGTTGTCAAACACACTCGCTTAGATATCTTAAATGGGCCATCGTTTCCCGGTAATGTATGACTGAAACATATGAAATGGAAGTGCATAAACATACAAATAAACACAGCTGTGTTTCGAAAAGAAATATAAATAGAAATAAACAATTTGAACATTATTTCAAGATCTTAAGTTATATTTCAGTATCTGGGGCCTTACCTTGAACTATCAGTTCTCTATTCTGATATAGCCATACTATTTTAAACCTGAAGTACAATTTTGCACTCATGCAAGATTTACTTCATGTCTTGCCATTAAGCTATCAAAATCTCTCGAGAAGCGATCAAAGTGAATCACTAAATATGTACACAGCAAGACTTTGAACATCACATGAATATTTATCTGTGTATGAAATACCTACGTAAAGTAGTATATTCCTACATAAAGAGGCAGAAATCAGTGCCTTTAGTGCAGAAATCTCACATATAAATACATAATCAATCCCAAAAACTTTTGTTATTGTTATTTCCAAAAACTTTTGTGTCTTTTATTTAAACTTATTTCAATTTTACTTGTATTTTATGTTTTATGTTTGTGTATGCACCACGCGTCTCGGACATAAACACCACAATCTAAAGGCTAAGGTAACAAATCCAATACCTTCTCCCCTTTGGTTTAAAGAAACTTGTTTTATGCAAATATCTTCCTTCCAATCAACGCCATCTTTCGTATGCCCCACATAATACGTTATGTTCAAAGTCGAAACTCAAACGCGGTGGCGGGTCGCAGGTAGAATAAATTAATGTTGTGACACCCTGGAAAATGACACGGATTAACGAAAGGGATCAACAATGGATGGTGAATTTAATCAATATTACATATATATTATACCTATACTCCGACCAGATGGACCGATGACTTAAAGTGGGTAACTGGTAGTGACTGGATGGCAAACACGTAAAATCTGCCCTAATAGAAATAAGTTATTCAGAAACCCTTGAACTGTCACTATCAACAAATACCATTATTCATTTATTTTAATTCACTAGGACCCGCCCTGGCTTTACATTGGCGTAATGCCCTTTTGACGTGACAAAGCCATGGGCGGCCGCTATAGAAAAGTGTTGTTTCAAGACTTTTTCGGGCAATTTTTTTGGATTTTTCTCTCTGTAAGAACCATTCTCGAACTACAAGGAAGATCTGCGCTTAGCAACATATTCAGCGATTATTTTTTATATTATACCTATAGATTACGAAATACCGAGTAAAACTAATTTCTAGATTACATTTCCACAAAACTGTTTTAACAGTTTGTATGCGGGATCAAAATGGTCCAGTCTCATTATTTTTTGCGATGTTTACTGCCACATCCAAACCTGTGTATAGTCTGTACATCGTTACGTACTGGCCGCCTCATCCATAATTCACGTAATGAGCACAGCTGCGGAGTCTCTTCTACTTGTACTGCTTTAGTACTCGTATCACAATCTCTGGTAGTTAGGTACAGAATAATGTATAGAATTTACGTTTTTAATTATCTTTACATATATAATTGAAGAATATCATGAAAGTAGATGATGCGAAAGAGGTGTGTCAGGATCGTAGCAAATGGAGATCTGTTATCTCTGCCTACCTCTCCGGGAAAGAGGCGTGATTTTTATGTATATATGTATATAATTGAAGAGTTAATTGTATAGACTACTAGCGACTTCGAACGCGTGGTCTTCTGAATGTAGTTTTTCCGTCTCTGTATCTAATCACAACTATAATGTGTGCAAAATCTAAAAGACATTGTTTAAGTAAAAAAGCGTGAAGCGATAACAAACAAATTACTCATACATTCGCGTTTATAGTATTAGTTGGGATGTTTTTGCATTTCCTATACTAATGCGTGGCTTCACTAGATTACATCAGCTACATCTCCTTCCGTGCAAAGCATACCTATTGTAAAAATAACAAAGGTTACTAAAGAACTCAGCAAGCCTAGCATGACCTACGACACAAGATATGATAAACCGATTTATTTAGCCTGTCAAAATACGATAAATATAGCCGCCATGTTGAATTTTGTATAGACACGATAGGATATGATGTGACTGATGTGTTATCTCAAGCGATAAGCTAACAATTTTGTCACTAATCTTTTACATCTATCTCCGATATGGCTGTAGAATGTACTTAATGATACTGTAAATCTGAGTGTTTTGTTAAAAAATACAGCATTTATTTAACTATTTTCTACCTTCCTTTGTCATTCTAAATTCTTACATGTCTCTAAATCTTTTTCTGTTCCTCTTGTTCTCGAAGCTGAGACAAATCAAAGGCGTTTGTGTTGCGGCAAGCTTGCATACATTATTAAGCAGTTGCGATAATCCAACGGATTCGTATAATTCGCAAAATTATTTATGTACTCAATTGAAAAACAACACTAACTTTGACGCTAATAAAACCACATGCCCGTACGTAATGGAAATGCGAACACGTTTTCTGGACGCAAATCTAAAATTGTCGACCCACTTTTAGCTAACTTTGTCTTTGCGATTTCAAAATGTATTTGAGGGCTTTATTTGAATGGATTAAGATTTGAGTTCCCTTGAATAAAATCTTTTGGAGTGCGCGTAAAAAGTTGTTTTAACTCATGAAACATTTTCCAAGTTGGTGCAAATGTTGATATTTTATATTTTCATATAAGCTGTTAATGGGGGTAGGTAGGGTTATTATGTCATAGTTCAATAATTATTATAGTATATCAGGTAGATAAGTCCAGCTATCTTATTTGCACATGTAATTTTTACTTAAACGTTCAATATGAATATAGTGATAACACTGAAAGTTTACCATTTCCCTTTGTATTTATTCTAATTCGCTAGATTGTAGTATTTGTGCCCGAAAGGCGTCTATAGGCTTCTAAATATTTTATTCATGTATTTTTTTTTATTCAATAACAAAATCTTTAAATTAGATACAAAAACACCGTGCTGATACATTGCTTGACTCAGCTGCATCTCCTTCCGTGCATGTCGTGAGAGTCGACTAAGGAACGTGGACATTCTCTTAGACGATAAGCAACTTGTCACTGCTTATCGACATCTGGTCCCCGCTACGCTAAACATGACTGTGGGATATCCTTATATCCTGCAGTTCTCGCTGCATTTTGGGATCACAGCCGTTTAAATGTATATGTATGACTAGTGGACGCCCGCGACTCCGTCCGCTTGGACTGCAGAAAAAACAAAATGTCGAAATTATCCGGGATAAAAACATTATCCCGGTATAAAAAGTAGCCTATATGTTAAGTGGGACCTGTCACAATATATTCCAGAAAACTGCATCGAAATCGGTGAAGCCGTTTCTGAGAAACAGACAAAAAATCCAAAAATCATTATTTTGGGTATTGCGTTGATAAAGGTCTCCTATAATATTTTTTCTCATACATCTTCCATGTACAGACAGCGATCCGTTACATTTTTATCTTATGTGTAGAAGGTAGATGTATTTTAATGTATACTATTCTTTATATACAATGTCAGGATTATTATTATGTTGGGATAGCTTTAGCAATTTGCTAAAAGCCCAAATCTCGCAGGTTGATAATCTACTTATCACGGGGTTATGGGATTTGAGTTTTAATCTTTTTACCTCGTTATGTACCTTTAATATTTTGACGTTATCCTTACTTTATAAATGCTAGAGTAACTTTGTATGTATGTATGTTTGGCTATCACGCTAAAAACTACTAAACCGATGTAAATGCCACGAAAAAAACAATAATGTGACAGAATAATAGTCAAATGGCTGCTTTTTAAGAAAGGGAAAATTACACTTTCTTTTTAATGATTTATACGAGTATTCCCGGACCCTTGTCCGAACTTAATAAAAGTTTGAAAAATCTATTTAAATTAAAATAAGTACATACCTATTAGTAAGAATGTAATACGCTTAATATTTAAACATTTAATGTTTAAAAATTTCGACTTTCTTCTTTGTTACATAGGTAGTCTAAGTCTAGAACCTGAGAAAGGATATAGGCCACTTTTTATCCCGGAAAATTAAACCAAAATACTACAAAGTAGATGCAGGTTATAGTGATGTGAATTCAATAAAATCTACAAATTCAGACTTTTTTCTTCTAATATTATGAATGCGAATGTTTGTTTGTTTGTTACCTCTTAACGCTGGTTGAGAAATCAATCTTATGGACATGATTATCTGTAAATAAAGCGGACACAGTCGCGGGAAATAGCTAAACAAAAATACAACATCAGAACTATGTTAATTAATTTTCCTTTATTTGACTCCCTTTTTTAGTTATGCTAATGTGAATCTCATTTTTGTTTTAAGCAGTAGCACTAAATAGAATGTTTACTGTACTAAGCCACTGCTGTCGGTATTTTAGGTTTTATTTCATGAACGAGTACACACAGATCTAAAAGAAGGCTTGAGTCCTTTGTCGCTACCTTTTGAAAAAGATATTATTTAGAGGAGAGAAAAGTATGAAATCTTACCGGAACTATTGTAAAGAAGACTATGTTTTATTTTATTGTTGCGGATTAATGGAGATTAATTAGTCTGCATTGTTAATAAAAACATTCTCAATCACTTATTTTAATAGTTTTCTCGATTCCTGCATAGCCATATTACATATTTTGGGATCTACCTATGAAATATTTGACCTTATTTTTTAAACATATTTCCTCTACACTAGAATACGAGTACACAGCTGTAGAATTCATATCTTTCTTGCTAGCCACTTGTCACTGATCAATAATATCTCTTCCCGATATGCAAAAGGTGGTTGTAAGATGTTCTTTATAATCCTGCAGTTCTGGCTACCCCATTTCAGGGTTGTGTGTATGTAGTTAACCGCTAGGGTTGGCCAAGGAGTTGCCAATCTTTAATCTCTCAAGTACCCACTCTAAATCAAAGTACCTATGTACTCATGGATCCCACAGTTAAACGACGCAAATAGTTTTGTGGGACGTTGTAACTTGTTTTAAGTTTTTGTTATTAATAAGGAATAAATAAATAATTAAGTTCACCTCAATCCTAGCTACCTGTATGTAACTGCACTTCCACCGGTAAATTAGTCCCATTTTAATGTCTTTTTACAGTTAAAAGGAGGTTCCATGTAATTTATTTTTCTCTAGACTTACATTAATTCGCAAACATACTATTCATGAACGTTATTGTCCTAAGCCTCATTTATATTTTCTTGTCCGTTGCATACAATTTAATAAATGCACAAATTCAAATCATTCATTCAACATAAAAGCATACACAACTTATTTGTCAATTTGTCATTTTTGTATATGTTACTTTCTATATTTGTTACGGTCTGTCAAGCATAAGTTGGCGCTTTATTACCACCAATGTGGAACTTATAACGGTTATGATTGCCTAAAGACGAATCCTTTAGGTCAAAACTAACATTAGGTTTGACAGACCACATGATTCTACTATTACTGTTACACTATTTCAGTGGCACAAATGACTGGCATGGTCTAAACTGCAATTTTTGATGATTTTGAAAGCGTAATAAATCTCTCTCATATTTTTTTATGTAGCCACAGTGGTGTCCCACTGCTAAGCAAAGGCCTTCCCCTTTTGAGTCCGCACCTCTCGATTCTTTGCCAACTCTGGCCAACCTGGCAGAAACTTGTCAAGGTCGTCCCTCCATCTCCGTTTTGGCCTGCCTCACGCCGGAAGCCGTCTTGTGGAACCCAGTCGGTGGCAACTTTCGCTCTTACTGCTCTTATTCCATTTTAATGAGGTCAGCGTTTTCTGATATTGCAACAAAAAATGGCATTTGTCTCTTCTCTAATATCCTTCTATAGACGACATTTTTCAACACATTCGTGAGTTTAAAAAAAATTTTTTTTTTGTTACATTTGCTTTGATGTATATTTCGATACCAGTCATAGTGGCACTTAGACCACTTTACTTATCAGGCTTCTATATTTCAATATATCTTCAATACAATGCGAGATAGTATCACTCCTTAGATGACTATCAGCATAATCGTATATAAATATACCTATACTAGTGGACCCGACAGACGTTGTCCTGTCCCACGCCTTAAATGCAAACTTTCTGAAATAAGCTGTAACAATATGAACCGTTATAAAAACATTGTGTAATTGACCGAATTATGAATCTAAACCATATTAGAACCCACTTGAACACACGAACAGAAGATTTAAAAAAATCATCAAAATCGGTTTAAGAAGACCTCGTGGCCTTCCCACGCTGCTTGCCAATTCCACTCTAGAACTTTCCGACTCCACGGCCATCATCTTCAGATGTGCCCTGCCCAGCCACTTCATTGCTAATTAATTCATCATCTCTGCAATGAAATCGGCTCAGTGCTCCGCTCTTGTACTCGTACTGACATGGTGGCGTTGCTGTATAAGCACTTCAGCACTTCGATATATCGATGGTCAATATGGCACCGCTGGAGAGACTGCAGCATTGCCCATGTCTCGAACGAATCAAAGGCCTTCTCATAGTCCACGAACGCTAGGCATGGTGGCCGATTATACTCTTCCGTTTCTTGTATAATCTGCCGTAGCATGTGGATATGGTCTATGGTACTAAACCCTTTTCGGAAACAGGCTTGTTCGGGAGGCTGGAAGTCATCAAACCTGCGAGCAAGACGATTCGTGATTACCCTTGAAAACAACTTGTAGACATGGCTCAAAAGCGAGATGGGTCTATAGTTCTTCAGCAAGGCTTTATCGCCTTTTTTAGAAAACAGCACCACCACCATACTTCCGGTATTACACCTTCGAGCAGGACGGAATTCGATTGGTCATACTTCCTGGGTTCGTTAGGTGCAAACATTGATATGATGAATATCTTCGAGCATGGATGTTTCTATACTTATTTATGTATTTATATACCGGAAGTACCTACGACACAAGACCTTAGGGCTTAGTGTGGGACTAGGTTTAAGTAGATATATATATATATAATATATATAATATATAAAGATAAAGGAAACATTTCCAAGATATAACAACCATCTACCAGGCGTAACTGAAACTAAAGTATATTTTTTAATATTCGACACAGCGACTGCACCGCAGTCTGCCGGATCCTATGAAAAAAGTTGTAACATAAACAACAATATTAATCTTCTTTTCGTGTAGTTTTAATTGAACTCCTTATAAACGGCTGGACCAATTTTGATGAAATTTTGTGTGTATGTTTAGGTGGGTTCGAGGATGGTTTAGCTTTTATCGGTCAACTAAACAATGTTTTTGGACTCCGTCCGCGTGGACTGCAGAGAAAACAAAATGTCGTTGACAGAATCGTAAAGTCTAAACCATTCTCGAACTCACTTGAACACACATACAAAATTTCATCAAAATGGGTTGAGCCGTTTAGAGGGAAATCCATTACAAACACACGAACAGAAGATTTTTATATTTTAAGATACTACGAGTACTCGTATGTTTAAATTGCAAACACAAAGGGTCGGTTTTGATAATGTCTCACTACAAACTGCAAACATATCACTGGAATACACTATCCCAAATATAACGAACAAAATAATAAAACTACGGACCGGCAAAAACCTCCCTTTGATGTCGTCGGGAGTCGCATTATTAATGCATTTTGAGCTTTTGAGTATATTTCCGGGCTCCGCTTTGACGTTGAGCTCAAAAACGTATCTCTATGTCTACGACGAAAATAGATTAGTAGATAAGACATACTTATAGTAATCTCTGGATGTTTCTATCCATATATTTTCAGCCAATAGCTTGGTTGAATACTATATTTTTTTATTCTAATTTTGGGCAAAGAATATATTTTTAGACCTACATTATGTTGACATAAATCTGGCTTTGTAAACTTAATTGAGGCTTTAGGATCTCTTTTATGATCTTACAGGTATGTTTAGTCCATTATTCAATTGTATAAATGTAAAAATATATTTCAATAAGCACTTTTAGGAATTTGGGCTGCATAAGTTTTTTTTTTTTGTAATAGCACTAATCTAATTCTTATTCTTAAAAGGTCATGCCAAAAAAACTTATACATGGTGTTTTTTCGTTGCCACCCTTAACGAAAGGTACGTACTCTATACATCAAATTAAGTAAAATTATGCCAAAAAAAATGTTGGGAAACGATGTAAATTTTTTTGGAAAAAAAATTGAATTACGAGTACTTGATCGGACTAAATTTATAGTGTCCAATGTTTATGCTAGTTTTTTCATAGACAGAAATCAATTATATCTCGTGAAAAAATCTTGCTACACGCGTCAATGTGCATTTATGCAGAAAAACGCAGTCTATTTACTCAACTTTGGACCCTAATATTTTGGAGACCAGATACTTCCCAGGTATGCTTTCATGGAGAAAAATGATCGAGATGATGAGGAGATTCAGTAGTTTTCGGGAACGTTGACGACCAAAAATCACCCTGTATAGCCCAAACTCCTAAAAAAAACTTATTGGAATATATTTAGTAAATAATTAGTCCATTTTAAGTGTTCTCATACTTAAAACTAGTCTTTGCTTATTAAAACACGATCGAAGGCAAACAAAAATGAAAGTTTACAACTATATTGAATTCTTTAATTAATGTACACACGAACAGAACTAGATGTAGAAGATGAAAAGGATAGAAAAAAAATAATCGGAGTGTTGAGAGTGAAATAAAAAAAAGCACAAAACATAATTTAGTTGAAATAAATTTAAATCTAATAAGAAAATAGACAAGGCCTGTCCATATTGTTATAAATCATGTATTCGAGTCAATATTATCACGAGTGTGTTTGTCTTTAAATTCATCGCTTTGAGCTCTATGCGATGGACATAATGTTTATTTTGTAGCTTTGCAGTTGAAAATCACTTATTCCTTGATGGTTTCTGTAACATAATAGTAAACTACATTAAAAAATACTGGTAAATGCCTGCGACTTTGTACAATTTAGACTAAGTTATGTTTTTAATTCTTCATATACAAAATTCTCATGTTGCAGTGTTTGTTACCAAACTCCTGCGAAACTGCTTGACCGATTTTTATTAAATTTTGTGTGTATATTCGGTAGGCCTGACCTTAGGCCAAAAACTGTCCTGAAAACTAGTCGAGCTGAGACGCGGGCAACAGCTAGTAATCTCTCTATACAACTGCCAATGCCGTTGACGGCGATTAAACGATTTTTCTGGTAGAATCTATCGATCGACTTCGACTGATCCATTCTATTACTGATCGATGGCGTCAATCGATGATCGATTGATTTATCTGGAAGGGTATTGTAACGTGTCTAATATGGGGCACGCTATGTTATTTTAAAAGTAGGTAAGTATTGTGTCTATTTTATATGTCAGTTGAATTTGCTACCGATATTTTCTAACATATATAATGTAAAGTATCATATTATTATTATATTTGGATATATATTACGAAAATTGTTTTCACAAATAAAAGATACAAAATATATGCAGGTACATACACAGGGTACATGCATTAAAAATATTATGTAGCAGGTTAAAATAAAGAGAATATTCTTGTTTAAGTAAATAAATAAACAACGAAGTTAATAAGCGCCCAGCAGGTCTCCTTATAGAATTAGTCTGTATTTAAAATATAGTAGGTACAATAGTGAAATCTCAGAATAATAACCTTAGAGAGTGAGAGTGAACGACTAATAAACTCAAAATACGAGTAATCTCTCTCGATAGTATCGAAAATTTATGTATTTTGTATGAAGAAATCATATAGAAAACAATTTAATAATTCCACTCCTCGTCGTTTTATCGAATCAAGTTCGTATTTTCAATAATATCTGAATTTTCATATCAATACGTCCGTAAGTATTTCACGGATACCCCAAAACGGCAATAACTTAAATGGAATCTCACGGGAAACACATTAGAGTCGAAATTTGTTTGCAGTTGGCGCAATCGAACGCTGAAATATCTACGAAGCAAATTCAAATGCTGTTAGATTTGCTGGGGTTGAATTGGATCTTATTTTCGGGGGTGTAGAGGTGGTTTTGGTTATATTCGGAGAAAATAAGCAAAGCCAGAGGCGAGTGTAAGCCGCAATCTGCCAACATTCAGGTGTTTTGAGGTTAAATTGTATGGAAACGGCTTCTTGCATACATACAATGAGATATTGTCACGCCCATTAAATTCCCCAAAGAGGTTGGAAAGTGTACAATAGGGATGTTGACTATGGTTGAATTTTAATGACATTTTATGCTTATCAGAATAAATCACCAAAGTCATACCTATTTGTAAAATTACGTGTCCAAATGAGGTAGTAATAAGCCTTCAAAGTTAAGGTGGCAAGTCCATTTTTCAAATGAAATTATTGAAAAATTAATACAACCGCCTGCAATTAGCAGCTTTTTATTTATACTTTAATATAGCTGTAGAACAAAAGTTCTTTTACGCGCGTAAAAGTTACTGATAGAGTGACGTCATAATTGTGGTAGCCGTTTGTATGGAGCGTTTCTTGGCAAGTCTAAAACTGTGATTTTGAAATCGTTATATTCCGGAAAGTTTTCACGCTAGCGAAGTTCGATATAAATACAAATGAAAAAACCGTAAACATCCCCATTTAGCCTACCGCTGCTATTCGGATACAAATACAATAATCTAGCTAATGGCAACACATCCAATGGGACATGTTACCAAGTAATTCTAAATATTATTTATTATAAGATTTTACATACATACATGTAGATATGATTTAGTTATTTAGTATTAGTTTTGGCTGAATGAACTTTCGTTCAGTGTTGTTTCATGATTTCAAAACTGTGTTCTGAAATATCTGTGATTATACTGCGGAGTTATTAGGTACAAGGTATTGGCCAAGGTTGCGGGCGTCGGTTGGATGCAGGCTGCTTCCGACCGGTCGGAGTGGAGGTTGTTGGGGGAGGCCTATGTCCAACAGTGGACTTCTCAGGGCTGTAAATGATGATGATGATTGGGCGAGCTCTTACTAAGCATGTACTTACCACTTACAGCAAATGCTAAATATAGATAAAAATTATATCAAGAATTAGCAAACATGACAGCCCTTTATGTTTATGTCAAATTAGCAAGATAGCATGTGTGTTAATTGGCGATCAAATTAAATCTGGAATAGGGAATATGCGTCTGACACGAAAACTGATTTTTTATATTTTTTCGAAAGATATTACAAATACAAACCGAATAGTGCAAAAATAACATCAATCGGTTACCAAAGTTACAGGATTTTAAAAGTTTGAAAATTTTTACAAAAAAAAATTTACAACATAAAACATATAATTTTACCCATATTTTGAATTATCTCATTGAATGAATAAATACTATATTAATACGTATCTGCACCTATTGAAAAACAATTTTTATTGACAACAATACAAAAAATATAAAATATTACGTTTATAAAATAAGATTCCATTTTTCCCCCATACTAATTTGAGACGGTTGTCTACTATGACGTCAAAGTCTTTGCCATTTTAGTATGGAGCATACGGAGCGTTTCAAAAATATTTTGCCGGCTCGTATTTTTGAATTGCTGTAAATTCAAAACGGTTAAAGTTAGTTAAGATATGCCATTCATGGGCAATCATTATTTATTTTTTACGTAGAATGTAATAATTTAATTTAATTGAATTGTATACGTATTACGCCTTAGCCACAAGTGGGCCTTAACCAAATCTGCCTCCACCCTACAGAGCCACTTTATCTGAATTTGAGCAGATCCGTGAAATATCAGAGCCGCGTCCCGAATGTAAAAGAGGTAGTCCTCGCATTACCATACCGTTTGACGTTTCAAAGCCAATTTTATTACCTTTGTTATCGACCCTTGGAGATGTAGAATTATAGAAATGATACTATTGTTTAAGACTAATTGTTAGAAGTAACCATTATAGAAGTTTTCAGATACAATTTTTAAAGAAAACGGTGGAAAGTAGAAAAGTCCTTAGAAAGTTTTGTAGGAAAACAACTTGCGGGGAGGCGATGGACTGCAGTTGTGGGTATCCTAATATGAGAAATTTTCACTTAATTTGCTGTGTGAATTTTCCCGAATGCACCAGAATATGTAGTTTGTTTGTTGTGTTTAGGTATGTATATTTCTTTGGCATTGAACCCAATCTGACTGAAAAAAAAAAAATCCGACCATTTATATATTATAGAATAAGTAATATAATGAACTATTGTGAAGCTTATTACAATGGAATTGGCATTATGGAATATTCGCTTAAAGTCCCCATAAATAAATAAAAATGAATCAAAAATTTATAATGCGACTTCCATAATCTTTACATCTTCGCACGGCTCAATAGAATTGGAATAGCCTATTACCGGTCATTCTTCGAATCCGAAGTGTTTTGTGAATATTAATTTTGTTTTCAAGCAGCAGTTATTGGAAAACAAAAAATGTTTTTTTAAACTGAAGCTAGGTAATTAATACAGCAGAAGTATAGAGAGTATACTCGTAGTCGCGTGGTGCCGGCATAGTAAAGTTTGTACCACCCCATGCCTGTCCGTGGGTATCGTATAAGACGATTTAGGGTTCCTGGGAGGTGGGCAACAGCGCCTCCCGTGCTGACAACATAGTTCAAAAATCAGACGGTGGTCACCAACCCGCCTGCCCAGCGTGGTGACTATGGCAAAAACTCTTCTATGATTATGGCAAAAACGCCTTGTGGCATCCCCTGGGGGAAGCCTACGTCCAGCAGTGGACTGCAATAGACTAAAGACGGATAGAGTATAGATGTACATATAATGTAATTGGTTTGACCAATTCACTAATCTAGGTCAATAATCCTGAGTATACTCGTTAAAATAACGAATAGCACATTTGTATCAGAGGTTAAGTTCTTATGCATTATGAATGTCCAGGCACAGCCTTAACTCTCTGATTACACTCGTTCCCCCGAGCACACGTCCGCCCAATGAATTCTAAATGCAAAGCCAATTAAACTACCTCAATCTACCTCAGTATCTGCGGGGAATGTATGTTATTTACGACGAACTGATTTAAAAGTCCAGAAAAATATACTAACATCATTTTAAAGAAGTTGTGAATGTGGACGAGGCGAAAGAATGTTTGGAGTTATACGCACTAAATGGAAATTTGTGTAGAATTCGCTGTTTTGTTACTATGAGAACTAATATGAAAGTAATGATGAATTTTTCAACTAATTTTAATATAGCAAAACATATTTTAACTGCGGTGTAGAGGTCGTAAAGTTAGACCTTGTCTGTAAGGGCGTGTAGTTAGATGCTAGGCTACATGAGATCTAATAACTTTTGACAGTGCGAATTTAGTACGTTTTCGTATTCGATTTCATTTTGTTGCTCTAATGGGGATGTTTAATATGGTTGAATTTTAATGACATTTTATTCTTGTCAGAATAAATAATCAAAATCATACCTATCTGTAAAATTACAATTTGACTAAGTGTCCAAATGAGATAGTAATAAGCCTTCAAAGTTAAGTGGGCAAGACCATTTTTCAAATGTAAAATTAATTGAAAATTACAACATCACATATCCACCTGCATCATTTACAGCAACTTTTGGTTTGTGACCATATTTATTTTACGCAATATTTAAAATAACTGCAGAATAAAAGTTCTTTTACGCGCATACAAGTTACGAAAGAGTGACGTCATAACTGTGGTAGCCGTCCCGGAAAGTTTTCAGACTAGCGAAGTTTTTCTTTGGCAAATGTTTCTTTTATTTTATGATCTTTCGATATAAATACAAATAAAAAATCCCTATTTTAGTACGTAGGTAGCATTCCAAATTTATGCAAAGGTATTAATAAATGCGACACTTGGCAGAACTTTACATGTAAATGTTTATGGTGGGATTACTATTCCCGTTTACTAAATATTTACGTATAGACAGAAGCAGGTAACGATGCAGCGTTTGATCTGTCCCACTATTAGTATGAAAAGTGGGACAGATCAAACATTTTTTTTCCGATCTGTCATTCTAGAGGGCAAAAAAGGGTGACGGATCGGAATATTCCCTCTATTGCGCCATTCGGAGAGTAAAAGTTTTGGCACTAAGAAGTACCTATTACGCAATCCTTAAATAAATGTAATTTTTTATTTCTAAAAATATTCCAAAAGCTTAAAAAATCAAAAAACCAAATTCTAAAAAACCCTTCTGTCCACTCTACGTGGACGGAATCTAGTATTCAGCAGTACAAAAGACTTTTCTGAATCAAAAAACTAGGTCATACTGGTCGGTATAGTTGAGAGCATGTTAAAATATACATTCTCGTTTCATTCACTGTTGCTTGATTGGTTGGTTTGACGCAGTACTTGTTACGTGTCGTACGTTTTGTGATGTCTGTCAATCTAAATTGCAGTATATTAGAAGTATTATCTCTACAATTATATTGATATTCTATTGCGAAAGGGATTTGCTTGAGCAAACTTCATTAATTATAAAACAGATGAAGTTATCCCATCCTGAAATAGAAACGTAAATGTTTGTAAGAATCGGTGTGTGAATATTTGTTAGTCTTTTACACAAAACCAAGCCAAAGGATTTTTTCTTCAAGTTTTTATATGTATGTTTGTATATATTTATATATGAAAGCTAGTCGCATTCGATTTGTCTTAGTCGTGGGAGTGATACCAGAGAGGCTTAGTGTAAGTTTTCACTTCGAACTCGTTCGCGTTAACGTAAAGCAGCTAACCAAGCATATTATGGCGTAGTAATGTGATGACATGAAAGTGAGAACAACGGCGCTACGTGATTGGTTAAGCTGTTTACGTTTACGCGATCGAGTTCGAAGTCAAAACTCGCACTAAGCCCTCAGGTCAAAATTTTTACGTAGTCGGGTTGTTTACATACATACATAAACTCACGCCTATATCCCATAGGGGTAGGCAGAGACTACAGATCTCCATTTAGTACGTTCCAAACATACCTCTTCGCCTCATCCACATTCATTAACATCTTCATACATGCTCGCCGGTTTCGGGTGCTCTTGACTAGCCCTTTTTTTAGCACATCCCCAATTTGGTCTATGTAGGTTCGTCTAGGGCGACCTCTCCCAGCATTGCCATTCACTTCTGCCATATATATCTTTTTGGTTAATCGTCTTCCAACCATCCTTTCCACATGTCCAAACCATCGAAGCATACCTTTCTCTATCCTTGTCACTACGTCCTCTTTCACACTACATAATTCTCTTATCACACTATTTCTCACTCTATCTCGTAAAGTCACGCCTCTTATACTTCGTAACGATCGCATCTCAACAGCATTTATTCTACTTTCATGCTTCTTTTCCCACACTCAAGATTCGCTGCCATACATCGGGTTGTTTTCTTCAAGAAAATGAGGTTATTTCAATGAGGATGTTTTAATAAGGTTATATTTCATATATATATACAGGGTGACCGGAAATTGGATACATTCCTTGAAGGGGGTTATAGTAGAGCTCATTTTCAATAGATTTTCTTATACAATTCATCTCTTCAAAGGTCGGAAATATTTTTTTTAAAGCACTCGTAGTTAACTAAATTTGAATCTAAAATGAATTCTCCATCATTTGACCACTAGATAAGAACAAAAGTTCACTGTAATTGTGATTTTAGTGGAAAAAATCTAAATTTTAAGCATGAAATCGGTTAATTTTTTAAAATTTTAATTTTTTAAAATCAAACTTCCGACCCCGAATTGTAATTGAAATGTATAATTGAAAGAAAATCTATTAGAAATGAGCTCTGCTATAACCCCCTTCAAGGAATGTATCCAATTTCCGGTCAACCTGTATACATAAAATATATAATTATATTTTCTTGAAATCAACTGTAAAACTCCATTGTTAACCATCTGTTAGGTAGTTTCCAATTAGGCTAGCTTTTGTGAGCAGCATTATTGTCACTAAAACTTTTCAACAGTTCCACAAACGTTTTCTATGCCAGGAAATGTACAAAGGGCAGAAAGAAGTACTAATGTTTTTTGTAGTAAAATAAAGGATTTTATCTATCTACCTATCCAAAGGGCAGGGTAGAAGAAACCTATTTAGAGCACAAGGATAATGACAGTCTTGGACAATTTAATATCTTTTACCCGACTACATCAAATTCAAAAGGAAAGATAATGTACCTATAGGTACATCGGTACAAACACGGCTGTGTTTTATGAAAATGTGGTAGCCAGAATTGCAAGATTATAAACGTGATCCCATAGCTACGTTTAGCATGGCTGGGATAGATGTAAATAATCAGAGACAAGTTTATCGCCTGTTCGAGTAACAATGCTCGAGTAGTCGACTCTTACAGCATGCACAGAAGGAGATGCAGCTGTTGTAGTCTGGTGAAGTCCCGCACTTATCAATCAATCAATATAATATCTATTTATTTATTTATAGACACACTGACAGTATACAGATACATTAACATTAAATTTGGAAACATTTCAGCAGATAAATGTTTTCATCTGTACGCACTAATTATGGGTGTGCATCAACATTCATATAGCAAATATTCATATAAAAACTAATTAAGTTAAATAAATACCAATAATAATAATTAAAAATTTTTGATGTCAATAATATCTGATCGAGATAATTGTTAAATCTATACATAAATATAATAAAATTGTAACGGATCTATGTTTGTGCACGCTAATCGCGGAAACAGCTGAACCAATTTCGATGCAGTTTTCAGGAATATATTGTGACAGGGCCCACTTAACATACAGGCTACTTTTTATCCGGGGAAAATGTTTTTATCCCGGATAATTTCGACATTTTGTTTTTTCTGTAGTCCACGCGGACGGAGTCGCGGGCGTCCACTCGGTTCGGTTTAACCGTTTTGAGATTAGCGTGCACAAACGCACAGACAAACAGACAAAACCGACAAACAGACAAAAATTCCAAAAATCATTCTTTTGGCTACTATTGCGTTGATAAAGGTCTCCTATAATATTTTTTCTCATATATCTTCCATGTACAGACAGCGACCCGTTACATTTTTATTTTATGTATAGTATGTATAGAAAGATAGAAGATGATGCACATTTTTATACTTCTTTGTATCGTCTTTATGTATTTGTCATTTGCCTGTACCTTCTTACTGTTATAATGTCATTGTTGTCTTTTCTATTATTTTCTTGATGTGTTTTGTCTGTACCTGTATATGTGTACATACCAAAAGTCAAATAAACGATCTATCTATCTATCTATCTATCATTCACATAATAAATTATGATAATACATAATATGATAAAACATGCCATAAGGAGGTTCCATAATGCTGTTATCATATACTTATCTTCCCTTAGCGGCTAAAAGACTTTCTGAAATAGTTCATAATAATATAGTGAAGAACTACGGAACTATGTTCTGCGCATGCTCCATGTTTCGGCTTCCATGCCCTGATGGAACTCGTGACGTGTACCAGAGATACCGTGCTGTTGCAGTACTATGCCTCGTTTAAATATACTACTAACTTCACCTTACTTTTTTTACATTTAACTATCCAAGTCTTTTGGATAGCTCTCACTTCAGCCTATTTTCAGTCCACTGCTGGATGTAGGCCTTTTCCAGGGCAATCCACAAAGCTATAATATATAATAGGAGGGTTTTTGTATGGACAAAATGGCTATGGAGTCACCACGCTGGGTAGATTGGTGACCGCGGTGTGATTTTAGGATTATGTTGACAACACGGGCGGCGCTGACACACATCCCGGAAACCCATAATCGTCTCAAACGATACCTACGGGCAGACATAGTGTAGCTATTCTACTCTACCGAAACACCCAGCACAGAACAGAAGAGCTATTAGAACATAACATAAAGGTTTTATGTAATTTGTGAAATAGCAGGCTACACTGTTTCTGTTATTTTAACCATATTCAAATAACTTCTATCCTGCTTATATAAATCAATTATGACAACGTCTTCTCCACTTTTATTCAATTAAAAATGAAGTTTCTTACCAGCATAATTTAAGTTATCCTGCTACAACTGCAATATATGCTGATATGTGATGAGTTATTCAAAAAGTCATCTCGATTAATCCAAATATAGTCAAAAAAGGCTTTCCACTAACCCATGTCGTACAAACGAAGCATGGACCATTTGTATCCATATCGGTTATCTCAACCCGCATAGTGGCATGATGGCAGCTATTGCCAGAATCGGAGCAATCGATTCCGAACCGTACCCATTAATAGATAGAGTTCCATTTGGAATCGATTAATTTTACGTACGTTTTGGCAAATAGCTTTTAATGTTTTAATTAACAGAGAAATGAGGTTGTATTATGGTTTTTGATTTGATTTGTTTATAGTTCGAATTTTGTTCCAAATTTCAAATTCAATTAAAGTTTCTTCTGGATTTTTTTTTTTTGGTAATCCATATACCCATACATTTTGGATGTACGAGTATATTCTTTTTATACTTTTGAATAAAGCTTTTTATGCAAAGAATATACTTACTCTCTAACGATTTTATGCATAGGCTTTTATTTAAATGAAGCAATAAATTTGTAAACGGAACTTAATGCAAGATTGCATCTAGTCAAAGAATAAGTTTTAATGCAGAAACAATTTTATCTGATACTTTTAATATTTTTTAATAACTAACAATAAAATTAATCAAGTAAGTTATGCATTATAAGTAACAACCCATGCGGTTATGAAAGAACGTGATGAACTTAAATTAACTTAATTATTTATGCCGCGTGGTGCCGGCAGAGTATAGTTTGTACCACCCCTGCCTGCCCGTGGGTATCGTACGAGGCGATTAAGGGTTTACGGGAGGTGAGCAGCAGCGCCTCCCGTGCTGACAACATAGTCTAAAAATCACACTGCGATCACCAACCCGCCTGCCCAGCGTGGTGACTATGGGCAAAACCCCCTGTGGCAGTAGCCTTGTGGCGTGCCCTGGGGGAGGCCTACGCCCAGCAATAGGCTGAAGAAGAAAATAGTTAGTTATATTTTGGGGTGCTGAATCCGAATCTGAGTTTTGCGGACAAAATTCCTTGACATTCCTTGAAATGTACAATGCAACTAGGCACTGATCATTTACATCTGTCTCGTGATACTGAACTTCTGGCTACCCCATTTCGGGGACACAGTCAGTTCATCATCTTCCTGCCTTTATCCCATTATTTATGGGGTTGGCGCAATACGGTTTCATTCGAAACTTACATTGCCAAAGATTTAGCATTTGTTTATGGCCGGCTGCTTGCCTGAAGCCAACCTTCCGGTGTAGCTAAGCGACATTCTTTAGAAAATCCGTACATGAAATAAATTCAGTAGTACCGTCAGTTGTATAATTATGTGCTATGATTAGTGTATAATATAAAAGAATACATTAATTTGTAGTGACGCATCTATTTCTTAACTATTCTTTGTCTAATACGTACATTCTCTACACGTACCTACCATACGCCGCAACAGATAGGACACTCTGCAGATGCGGTTGGACCACGAAGGTAAAAAGGGATGCGGAGCTGCCAATCTCATGACCGCTAATTGCTTACATAAAGAAATTAAGATTGTACTGTCATCGGATGATAAATTTAACATAATAGAGTTCGTGTGGATTATTGTGATTAAAAGCTGTTTTTCAAATGGTCACATAGTGTACCCGAAGAAAATTTTATGCTGTCTCTATTTTGACCAAGTTTTAGAGAAAGCCAGCATCAAGTTTATCTTTTACGGCTCTGACCATTGGAAAAATAGGTCCTTAATAGGTAGTCTTATTCTTCTAGCATAATAATAACGACACTACTCAATATAATAACAACCTCAAACTTATCTTTAAATGAGATACGCTTGAACTTTTTTTTCTGTGGATCTGATGGGTTATCAAATATACAGAAAAAAATCCATACCATTTAAATTCTTGTAAGATGCCGCCTCAGCCGCTCCAATTCCGCAATATTTATCATCACTGCCTCCATTGTCCTCAACCGCGATAACCGCAGAGTTCCTCGCAGACGTAACCGCAATCTTCATCGCGACAGCTCCGCTAATCTCTCGCCTTTGCGTGCGCAGCTGCCAACATTATTTGCATGTATATAGCCTCTATATAAATTTAAGACGTAACAACGTTTCGGATTTGACAAATTGTTGGATTGTTTTTTAATTAAATGATATAAGGTTCTTACAGATTATGTTAAGTAGGTCACACAGGAAAATTCTATAGAGTCTTTTTTTTCAAGAAGTAAAGAAAGCTCATAGTTAAACTATTTCTTCTTCAGCCTATAATATTGCAGTCCACTGCTGGACGTAGGCCTCCCCCAGGGCACGCCACAAGGCTACTGCCACAGGGGGTGGCTACCACTACTCGTATACCGGCAAGCGCAGCAAAGCACCTGTGATATTTGTTGCAGTACTGACATGATTCCCCACCCTGACAAATTTCTTTCATTAATTTTAAAAAATAATGCAAATTCAATATTTATGACACCAACAATACCACTTGACATTCTAAAAATAATTAAATCATTAAAAAATAAGACTAGTGTAGGATATGACGATATTGCGACCAAAGTCATAAAATCCGTAGCAAAGAGTGTGTGCTTTCCTCTAAATCACATAATTAATCTCTGTATAGAATATGGAACTTTTCCTACAGCTCTAAAAACGTCGATTATAAAGCCCTTATTTAAGAAGGACGATAAAGAAATGATAAAAAATTAAATTTATTTACAACTGCCTCTATAACTATCTGGAAGCTAAAAAAATTTTGGTTGATGAACAAAAAGGATTCAGGAAGAAAAAAACAATTAACATGGCCATATATGACTTGCTACATAAGGTAATACAGAGTGTCGATAGTAGAAATCCCGTGTGTGCTGTATATATGGATATGACTAAAGCGTTCGACTATGTCAATCACGATATTCTCCATTACAAATTAGAACGCTATGGAATACGCGGCAATGTGCTGCAATTAATAAAATCTTATCTACATGATAGAATTCAATTTACTGAAATTAGTAAAATTGATATTCAATCAAGATGCGAAAAAAAGTATGTATCAACGTGTCGTAAAATAAACCGTGGTGTGCCACAGGGTAGTGTTTTGGGACCATTGTTATTTTTGGTTTATATAAATGATTTACCAACACATATACATCACCCAATGGTGCTATTTGCCGATGATAGCACGGTTATTATTAAACAAAATAATTTAAATAAGGATCAATATATTTACGAAATAAACAATACCTTAAAGCAAATTATAGAATGGCTAAAAATAAATCAATTGCAAATAAACTGGATAAAACAAAGATAATGCACTTTAATCAAAATAAACTTAAATTAAGTAATATTAATATAAATTATGACGATAAAAAAATTGACGAAATAGACTACACAAAATTCTTAGGATTAGTAATTGACAAGCAATTAAACTGGAAAGTTCATGCAGAACTGATATGTAAAAAATTGAATAGTTTCTCATACGCCCTTTATAAAATGTCACGAGTTACAAATCGCGAAGCTTTACTTGTCGCATACCATGGTTATGTGGCATCAATATTAAGATACGGTTTAATATTTTGGGGAAATTCGACGTTAAAAGATAAAATTCTTAAAGCCCAAAAAAAATGCATACGTGCAATTTGTAATTTAAATACACAACAAAGCTGCAAACCGTACTTTAAATCTTTAAATATACTCACATTGCCGTCACTGTACATTCTGGAGGTTTGTATTTTCGTTCGACAGAATCCAAATCTGTTTCAGAGAGCTGGCCAATCACATAACCGAGCCCTCCGCTTCAGAGATCGGTTGTGTATGGTTGCGGCACAGACCGCCCTCAAGCGGAAAAGTCTATTTTGTATCGCACCCAACTTATATAATAAATTGCCTAAGGTCATAAGAGAGAGTGACCAAGACTTTTTTAAACGTAGGGTTGAAGCATTTTTAATAGGAAAATGTTATTATACGATTCATGAATATTTAAACGACATTCTTTGACACCGTATAATATGTAACAATTATCCATTTATCTTGATGTGACTATTGTGATATTTTTATCTAATTCTCAATTTTTTTTTTATTATGTAGGTATTTAAATAATTGACATTTTTGCATGCAATTTTAATAATTATATTATAAATTTTAATTTAAATTGGACATTCTCAAAAAATTTGTATGCCAAATAGGCGAATCACAGAAGAGCTAAGTAAATGTGCATGGTGAGAACCAATATTGATTAATAATAGCATGCTTCACTAGATTACATCAGCTGTATCTCATTTCATTAAATTTCATACCGTAAAAGTCAATTAAGGAATTAATGTACCTTCTCTCAGGCGACCTTTGCTCTGGTCTTTTGCATATGATCCTTCGCGATCAGTTCAGACTACCCCATTTTATAATTGTATATGTCAAGAAACAAAGCAAATTTTAATTAAATGAAATTATTATGGTAAGTTTATTTCAGTAGAAAAACTTTTAGCCTACATTGGCTTATATCCAGAACAGTGTACAAAACGATAAAAAGTGGGTAAATACGGAAACTATTACACATTAAACTCCCTGATACCCAGCGGGTGGCGCGCTGAGCCGCATATGAATTTCAGTTTAGGGTGCCTCGTTTGAATGAGCTAGTTCACTCGCTTATCTATAATCTATACAAACGACGCACGGCCGATTG
This sequence comes from Carposina sasakii, assembly GCA_014607495.2. NCBI lineage: Eukaryota > Metazoa > Arthropoda > Insecta > Lepidoptera > Carposinidae > Carposina > Carposina sasakii. The sequence continues at coordinate 2,272,844 of CP053174.1, read as the reverse complement.
GTGTAGTTCGCAGTGACCCTGCCCTCGATGCCATAGATCCTAGATTGCAATCCCGTTAGGTATCTATGTATCCGTAATGTAAATCGCGGATCTTAAAGAGGGAAAGTTGGAGAGTGTATTTCTTTGTTTGATGGGCATCCAAAAAGTCGAAAGGATTTACACGATATTCATACGGGAACAGTAACAAAGGATATTCAAAAGTAAAAATATATATATCCTTATTTTAAAGCCACAATAAGTATGTATATAAAAGCGATTTCTCTTACCATTCGCCTCAATTTCCTGTGTAAAGATATTTGAGTAGGACCAGCACCCGTATGATGAATTTGGTGAGAGCGAGATGTCTCACTTTTAAACGTTAAATTCACAGAGCTATTAATAACTAGATAAACTGAGTGTATGTACTTTGCACCTAAAAATAGACTTAAGGAATTAGAATATATAATCTTTCTCGAGCCAGTACTGAATGAATTAGGTCTGATAGAAATGGTTTCCCTTTTTACACACCAAGTAGAAAAACTTGCCTTCAGCCTTGTCTAGTTATTACTTAGCTCTTTGGATTTGACGTTTAAAAGTAAGACATCTCGCTCTCACCAAATTCATCATACGCGTGCAGGGAAGGTTTAAATACTCAGTTATCTGGTGTCGAGTGAACGAAGCCACTTAGAGCCAGTTATATATAGTTATTTCTCATGCCAGTATTATAAATTAACTAGCATTAGCTAGATTAAGTTCATTTCGTGAAACCGTGCTTTAATTTTTTGTTCTATCGTACTCGCCAATGTAAACGAGGCATCCCTTGAACACCCGTCATATGAAATTAGAGCATCGCTCGGTGCCCAGATAACGCCTTGATTGTTTCATCAAAATTTCGTATTTCACAGATGTTTGTGGTACAGACTAAATTGTAATGAAATAACAATTAGACTTCATTTAACAGATTATTATTAAATAAGCGATATATAGGTAAAACAAACATTTAGGTACATCTGTCCCTACTATGCTAACCGTGGCTGCGATCTCCTTTATGATGTTGCAGCTCAGGCTACACAACTTTGGGAACACAGCAGTTATGTATGTATTTAAATGAATGAAAATCTTTTAAATCTTTGATCTTTTGCAAGCGGTGATAGCCCAGTGGTTAAGTCGTGCACCTTCCAAGCGGGAGGCGTAAGTTCGATCCCAGTCACGGGCCTGTACCAATGAATTTATTTCATGTACAGATTTTAATGTTGCAAAATTGTCACTTAGCTCGTGTCTCGGAAAGCACGTAAAACGGTTGGTCCTGCGCCTGATCTCTTCTCCGGTCGTGTCGGCTTTCCGTCCCATCGGACTATGAGAGTAACGGAATAGAGAGTGCATCTGTGTTTGCGCACACACTTGTGTACTATAATATCTCCTGCGTACCTGGCCAATCTCCGTAGAGATTGGTAGCCTTGGCCGAAATACGGTCGAAGATCATCATCATTCATCATGTATTTAAAACATTGCCTGCGCTCATGCAGGGCTTCACTAGAATACATCAACTCCATCTCCTGCCTTGAAAGTCGTAAGAGTCGACTAAAGTCGGGCTCTTCTTTACATCTTTCCCTACCACTCGAAAAGTGACTAGGGGATTGCCTTCATGATCCTGTAGTACTGACTACCCCATTTTGGAAATACTGCCGTGTCTATATAATGTACGAACATGTATTAAAATTATCTGTACTCATACCGATAGGCAATTGTGAACTAGTTCGATAAGGGACAAGTTATGATTATCTAACTAACGCAGAAACTTGAAATCAAACTCATAACCATTATGTAAAGTTAAATTGAAACTTTATTTTGTTATAATGGCTGATAGATTGAATCCCAGATACTTAATATTAATACGTAAACAAGTTTTTTTTTTTTGGAACCTACCTATAAATAGTCCCACACTAAGATCCCTAAGGTGTTATCTTGTGGGTACTAAGCAACCGTATATACCTAAACAAGTAAAGAAACATCCATGACTTAGTCACAAACACTGATATTCATCATATCAAAGTTTGCATCTACCGGGATTCGAACGCAGAACTAAATCGCGGGCGTCATTTAGGTACTTTAATTGTGTAGTGAAACGCTTTTACGTTTTCGCAGCGGGAGAATGTCACGGGCGTAAGATTTCACAGAAATAAATATAGTCACCGAACTATTTTTAGATGGCAGCGAAAAGTTCTCAAAGTTGTTCGAAAGTTTTAAACGAAGACTTAAATATTCCGTTCACTTTTAAAGTTGAACACAAGTTTATTTTTCAAAGTTAAGCAAAATTTAAATTGATTTTATTCGATTTGATTTACAGCAAGTACATGAACAGTATGTATTTATTATTATGTTCGCGAAAGTGGTAGTTACTTTGCCTGGGCCTAAACTCACTTATCTTTGCCCCCTTATTTTTATTTGCGGGGCTTAACTAGAATAAAACAGATTCACTAGAATACGGGGCTGCCTCACATTCCGCGCACGTAGTAAGAGTCGACTAAGGCGCTTGAACATTCTCTCGGTCAATGAGCTAGCAACTTGGTACTGATCACTTACATTTGGGTGTCTATTAGAATACAGATTTTTTTGATAACGAATTTCATTTTACCGACAAATCTATTCAAAAAAAATCTTTCATAGTTATTTTGTTTACAAAAAAAAACGGTATACGAACTTACATTAAAAGTATTTTAATAATATTCATCAAAAAAAAAGCGGGTGGGCTGTGTTTTTTTCAATTAGCGAATCTTTTAAAGAAAAGATTGAAATGAAAACACTGTTTTAAGTATTTTAATAAAAAAAAGCTGTAATAGAAACATTTCATATCATCGATGAAAACAGGTTGTTGTATAGACTGTAGTTTCTCAATAAAAATCAGTTTCCTGAGATAGTCAGCATTTTGTTTACTGTCCAAATTACACTTATTTTGTATAAATCAATCGGTTCAAATACTTGACAAACACACGAAAGAATCACCACGCTAAGTCACGAGTTACACTGAATAGAAACAAGCGTGAGCGCCGGTTTAAGTTATCGCAGTATCCCTCCCCCGCCCCGCTTGACCCCGACACGAACTAATGTTATCTATAAGTGAAATATTTACACCACATTTTGTTTCTAAGACAATGTTTTTTAATTATTAAGGTACGATGATATAGACCTTTTCGTTACGGTCCAGTTTTTAAACCTGGTACCCGTATGTGTCTCAAAAACACGTTGCAATTTGTATCGGAAGCCATAATACTTTTTCACATAACAACTTTTTAGTATAACTATGTAACATGCACGCAAGCATGCAGCATGCAAGCAATATGTAGCATGCAAGCAAACATACAGCATGCAGCAGGCATGGTCTCTGTCACGGCTCCGGCGCTGCGGGGCCTAGGCGGTCCCATGCGAGCTTATCGTCACAGTTGAATGTAACGCTCACCACCGCACCTTCGGCTTGCTGGCCAGCTGCGCCGGCCAGCCTCAACCGCGACGGCGTGCGTTGCATCCACCTGCTCCTCAGCTCGCCCTAGAAAGTAGAACTAATAAATTGCATGAAATCTTATTTTGCCATGTCCATTGATTTATTAAAGTAAAAATCGATGTTTCAATTATTTTGCAAACTGAAACTTACCATGAAACAAAAATATGGGGCACAAAACTTCGATGTAATATTATTTCGATAAAATGTATAAAACATGAAAACAAATAACGATGAACTGTGTTTTTAGATAATACATATTCTAGGAAATGAAATTGCGATGTAACCTAATTCTAGGCTTTGTTAAATACTGTACTATAAATGAAATTGTATTAGGCGTTACAATTCGGAAGTTCAAACATTCACTATGGGTGTAGAGCCCGGTGGTGGGCGCACCCATAGTGAAATATTGTACTAAAAGTTTTGCGAAACGTTTTATGGGTAATGAAAATCGTTGAAAGGAATTGCGATAAAATGATGGATTCCCCTTACATCCCTGCTATACTAAACGTGGCTGTTGGATCTCTTTTATGTTCTTCTTACCCCATTTCCATTTTCATCCCATATGCATTTTTTTTAAATAAGGCATAATGTACTTGACCCAAATCCGATCCTCCCCCCACCCTTCAAAAGAAGCAAACCGCCAGCAATTAAGGCAGAACAGCTAAAAGCAGAAACAATTACACGTCGCGCGCGGCGACATGTCTTGGCGAGACTCCAAGCTGTGGTCGCTGAAGTAGGGACTTCCATACCAGCATATCTTATTATTTTTAAGTATTCTAATCTATAGCGGTGATAGCCCGGTGGTTAAGACGTGCACCTTCCAAGCGGGCCTGTACCAATGAATTTATTTCATGTACAGATTTTAATATTGCTAAATTGTCACTTAGCTCGTGTCTCGGAAAGCACGTAAAACCGTTGGTCCTGCACCTGATCTCTCTGCGGTCGTATCGGCTTACCGTCCCATCGGACTATGAGAGTGACGGAATAGAGATTGCTTCTGTGTTTGCGCACACACTTGTGCACTATAATATCTCCTGCGTACCTGGCCAATCTCCGTAAAGATTAGTCGCCTTGGCCGAAATACGGTCGGAGGTCATCAGTGTAATAATAGGTAGGAGTAATGTTCCTACAAATTATTACAAGGTAGCAAAGACGCATTAAGCAAAAATTCGAAAAAGTAGGTAATTTTCCAGGGCATTTCGAGAGCTAAGTGTAAGTTTTCACTTCGACCTCGATCAGGTTTACTAACAAATTTTCGTTGCCAAAAAATTTGCTTATTTAAAAAAACTTTCAAAGTATTGAAATGCCCTAATATGAACGTGAAGTAAAGACGATTTCAATGGAATGGAAATTGTAGCAGCAAGTGGCCAAGTTTTGCATTTTACAGTAAAGGACTTTTTAGACACACGTTCAATGACGTTCATATAAAGTATTTATTTATTTATTCCATCTCTGAGGACAACCAACAGCTTATAAAACAATATAATATATTCTATAGCAACAAAGAAGCGAATTACAGGTTATCACATGTAACAAATCTCTTTCAGAGATAAGCACGCTTTTGTACATTTTCTTTCATAATTTCTGTCTGTATATAATTGTATTCGTACAATAAAGAATAAGAATAAAGAATAAGAATAACATACGTAGCTTTTAGAAGTTTAATAATTTCAATCATTACATACCTAATAGCAGTACTCCACAATAAATATGTGGAAAAAAGCCCATACGATAAAAATAAGTTTGAAAATAAGTCATGCGTCAATTTAAAAAATATCCGATAGTGATTTTAAAGCGAAGTATGAAGCTCTTTATGTAAAAACCCTGGTATGTATTGCCTTGATGTTAAAAAAAATGGTACACATTGACATGGGGTGTCCCTCATGATTTTACAATTGCTTAGCGTAGTTTGAGGTGGAAGGCATCTGACCTGCAGTGTGAAACACTATGTACCTACAGCCTTAAAATGATATTTCAACTAAATGTTTTAGATTCAGGAAATGAGCAATTTGTCACTGATCTTTTGCATCTAGCTCCACAGTCTAGCTTCCCGCTATACTAAACTTATTTATCCTTCGAAATCCTGCAGTTCTGCCTACGCCATTTACGACCAACTTCAATACCAGAGATCATAAAGAATCTGATTTTTTAAAAATCCAAATTAGAAAATTTGTATGAAAACAAATGAACATTTAATCTGAAATATGCAAAAAATCGCTCAAGTTCGGTTATTGAAATTGGCTTTTATGAACACAACCGTGATTAGAAATAAAATACATGCGGTGATTACAAAACCGCGTCTAAAGGCAGACTGTGTTTATAAATGACATTTGACAGCATTTTGCTCTATAGAATATCTGTCAAACTTAGACAATGTTTTTTTAGACATGTTTAAATTATTTTGAAATAACACGGCCGCAGTATATTTTTCTAGCGTGTAAGGACCTTTAGTTATTCTAATATGTGGGCGAAGGAATATACCGAGTTAAGCTTTTAAGGCAAATTGGGAACATAAATAACATTTTATAGCTTTTTTTACATACATGCTGGCACAGTGAATGTGGCTAATCCTATTAGTAAATAAGCTTGCTTTTTACCCCGCAGCAGGGCTGTAATTATTTTATTAAAATACTTGATAGTTGAATGAAAAATTGCATTGTCACACAGTTTTGTCTCACAGTTTTGAAGATAATGGTCGTAAAGATAATTATGTAGCTGTAATAGTTTTTATGTAGGTATTGGAAAAAGAAAATAAGCAAAGTACGTAGGTACTTAATCCTTAACATTTCACATAATCTAACAAAAGTGTAAAAGCGTCAGAAAAGCATTATAACCAATTTCCGCGTCCCTACGCCGGAAAAAAGGAAATTTGAATGATAAAGGGAAACTGTCAGACTTATAGCAAAGGGCGAGAAATATAGAAATATGAAGAATTATACAAAATCCTCTTGGAACCATTAGACCTAAGAACGCGAAAAATCATCTAAAACTATTGCATCAACTTTCGTAAGAGTCGACTATGGAACTCTTAGGCGATGAGCTAGCGACTTGTCACTGTTCTTGAACATTTGACTCTGCTATGCCAAATATCCGTAAATCTCCTTCGTCACCAAGCAGTTCTAGCTATCTAATTTTGGAAACACGTATATGTTTAGCCATAGAGGAATAAGATGTAGACATAGAGTGCTAATGTCACACTAACAGTTTCGATGCACCATTAGACTTTTCGGTGCCTCACAATTCCGGTCTTCGACACTTATATAGTTATATATACGTATAGTCATATTAGTATACATTACACTAATATAATCTAAGTGTTAATATCTGACGTCATTTTAGGCAGAACAAAGTAGTTCTGAGGTCTACGAGTATTATGATTCCTATAAGTTCTTGATTAGTACATACCATCGTGTTAGTTACACTATTTATAACTGAGAGATAAAGGCACTGGGCAACTTACTATGCTATTACAGAGACAAAATTGATATGGATGAATGCTAGTTTACGAATATATATGTCGCATGGGAATCTGCCCAGTGATATAGGGGCACTTTTGCAGAATTAATATCTGACATGTTCGTCTGCTGGTCATTTTAGGCAGAACAAAAGTCCACGGCCTACGTAAACAAAATTGGTATGGATGTTTAGATAAACGTCCCTAGTTTACGAATATATAAGTATGTCGCATCAATGTAGAGTATTCTGCTATGTAAGTGTATCGGTAATGTACTCTTACTATTACGATAGGTAATGTACTCTTACTATTACGTAGGTATGAACTATTACGATAGGAATAATCTGATGCATTTTTAAATCAAACAAATGTGTGTTTAAATATTTTTAAACACATTTCAACAACAATAGTTGTATTTCAGACTCGGAACGGCTAGTACCGATTTAAATAAAATTTGGTATATAGATAGTTTAGTGCCTGAGAAAGGACATAGGCTACTTTATATCCCGGATTATTTCAACATTTTTGTATTTCTGCAGTCGACAATAGTTTTTTTAATAAAGAAACTTTGACTTTGAGTTTAGCAAGTGCAAAATCGCGTCCACAGTTTTATTAGTCTTACAATATCCCTTTGAACATTTTTCCTTATTGTAATGCTGTCTTATTATATTTACGTGTTACTGGTAAAGTATGAAAAGGGTGTTAATCCCGAATTCTCTAATCTCGTATTTGTTATAATTGTAAATGTATTTTTCTGTATTCAATATTTATTGATTGTTATTATGCTTTGGCTGTTTTGAATACCCTAAAAAGATCTACAAGGTGTAAGTGACAGCTAGACAAATAACAAATATAAGTCTCAATTGTACCAGCACTTTAAATTTTAAATCAATTTTTATTTATGTCAAATAAAGAAAGAAAGCTCATGTGTTAATTAGCAGTTATAATTTAATAGACAAAGTAATACAGGAAAGATGAAGATATGAGAGACGACATAGGCTCGTCATTGTCTTCCTGTCCTTATCTCATTATTTATGTGCTCGGCGCAATGTAGTTTCTTAGGAAATTCACATTGTCAAGTATTTGGCGCTTATTTTACGGTCGGCTGCCTGCTGACGTCAACTCTCCAAGTTTTAGAATATTTACATACGTCATCATCATCATCATCATTTCAGCCCTGGGAAGTCCACTGCTGGACATAGGCCTCCCCCAACAACCTCCATATCGACCGGTCGGAAGCAACCTGCATCCAACCGACGCCCGCGACCTTATCCAGGTCGTCCGTCCATCTCGCGTCTCCCACGCTGCGTTTGCCGATACGTGGTATCGTGGTATATTGCCACAGGGGGATTTTGCCTATAGTCACCACGTGGCTAATTTTGTTATTTACTTTAAAACAATAATCTCGAAAATTGTTCAACTCACTATTAGACAACACAAACGAATTTTCTATCCAATTCACCAGGCTGAGCCACAAAAATTATTAAATTACAAATAATATCATAGAACAACAAATTGTAACTGTTATTTTATAAACATAAAAAAGGTACATTAAAATAAAATGTACAAATATCTGAAAAATAATTATTCATTGAAATTCCTCACCACCAAAATATTTTAAGCTAAAAAACCTTTATGATGCCCAAATGAAAATTAATATCGACGGTCTGTTTGTCGATCGATCTCAATAACAGTCTTAAATAAATATTAAAATCGAACGGTTCCCTCGTAAATTTTGGTGGCCGGATATTTGAAAAACGCCCGAAATTACGCTTTATTGGTGACTCATTTTAACATCACAATGCTTTGAAGAAGGTTAAAGTGTATTTTGAATATCACTTTTTGCCAGTTTATTCTAGTGTACTTTCTACTAAAACCGTGTGAAAACTTATATGCCCGTAAAACCTGACATTTGACAGCAAAATGTTGGAATGTCTGTCAAATTAAACATTGTTTTGCTTATAAAGTTATAATGAAAAATATATAGGGCACAACAAAAGGTATGTTAATCTATATACCTACAATTATTTTTAGAGATTGTAGGAACATTTTTATGAGAAGTATTTCGGAAATTTTATACTATCTATAAAAATTAAAGTACGATCTGGAATCTCTTTGGAGAGCTTACTTAAATATAAGCAAGTGAGTTATATATACGCAGTCTTCCTTAAGAAACCTAAGTGGGTATAAGTCAGTAGTAAAAATGTTGACAAAGGGAGGATTAACCCTTAAGCTGAGGTCCTTGTATTCTTTGTAAAAAGCTATCTAAATATGAATAAAAGCAATAAAAAATATCACCTACCCTACTCAACACATACAAGAAGTCTGCTGTTAATGTAATGAAGGAGTTGATGTCGCCAACATCTATTACACACAAACATATTCACGGTTGCTGTAGCCAGAACTACAGGGTCATAGGGGAAATCCCACAGCCTCGTTAATATAGCGGGGACAGATGTTATTGATCATCCTGTACAAAAGAGACAAAAGTCTAATATTACTAAAAAAATAATTATTATTATAAGCCGCGTGGTGCCGGCAGAGTTGAGTTTGTACCACCCCTGCCTGCCCGTGGGTATCGTATGAGGCGATTAAGGGTTTCCGGGAGGTGAGCAGCAGCGCCTCCCATACTGGCAACATAGTCGGAAAATCAAACTGCTGTTACCAACCCGCCTGCCCAGCGTGGTGACTATGGGCAAAACCCTCCTGTGCCAGTAGCCTTGTGGCGTGCCCTGGGGGAGGCCTACGTCCAGCAGTGGACTGCAATAGGCTGAAGAAGAACTTAAAAAATATCCTACTGACGTAGAGCTTCACTAGGATACATCAGCCTTAGCAGCATCAGCTTAACTGCTACCATGCATGTCGTACTAAGCTAGCATAATCGATAATTTACTTACCTTGTCACGGATCATTTACATCTGACCCACCATGCTTATTTATACAGGTTGATTTTTGATCGTCAACGTTCCCGAAAACTATGGAATCTCCTCATCATCACGATCATTTATCTCCATGAAAGCATACCTGGGAAGTGTCTGGTTTTCAAAATATTAGAGTCGAAAGTTGAGTAAATAGACTGCGTTTTTCTGCATAAATGCAAATTGACGCATATAGCAAGATTTTTCACGAGAAATAATTAATATTTGTCTTTGAAAAAACTAGCATAAACACTGGACACTACATCGTTTCCCAGCATTTTTTTGACGTAAACTTACTTTATTTGATATTTAGAGTACGTACCCTTCGTTAAGGGTGGCAACGAAAAAACATCCTGTACATATAGGACTTTACCGACTTTGCAACCAAAATTTTCCAACAAGGCCTAGTTTTGTGTAAAATACGTACTACTGATATAAAAGTCACGTACAATTTTTATGGCCTCCACAAAGGGGAGTAAAAGTAAAATCTTAAGTGCTTTCTCTACTAATCTGAGAGTGGGGGCAATCGGTAATAACACGGCTTGGCCTATGGAGAAATATTAAAGAGGTGTCGCTGCTGTGTAGTACAGATAATATAATACAATACTGGTGTAACTAGATTTCATCCTGTGCTGATGCGGGGCTTCACTAGAATACATCAGCTGCATCTCCTTCCATGCATGTGGTAAGAGTCGATTAACGAACTCTGGGGCATTCTCTCAGACGATTAGCTGGCAAATTGTCATTGCTCTTTTACATCTGACCCGGATAAACGTGACTGAAGAATATCCTTTGTTTAACTGCAATTCTGTGGCTACCTTTTTTTTTACAATTAGCTAGGCAAACATTTGACCGCCATCGTGCCTGATGTTAAGCAAGATGCGGCCTAGGGTGGTACATGTTTGCCTAGCTCCTCATTATAGGATGACAGCTGTTCTATGTATGTAGGTATGTACAATTAGATAATTCATGCTTATATATACGACTAGTGGACGCCCGCGACTCCGTTCGCGTGGACAGCAGAAAAAACAAAATGTCGAAATTATCCGGGATAAAAACATTTTCCCGGGATAAAAAATAGTCTAAATATTAGGCGGCACCTGTCACAATATATTCCTGAAAACTGCATCGAGATCGGTTCAGGCGTTTCTGAGATTAGCGTGCACAAACATCGATCCGTTACAATTTTATTATATAGGTATGTATAGATAAAATTAGCAAGACATAAAAAATCATTCGCATGCAATTTTTCATGCCTATGAAAAATAAAAGTAAACCTTAATGTTCACAATATTTCCCAGGATAAAAAGTAGACCATATTTATCTTTGAAAACACGAGCTAAAATCAAAGTTATCCCTCTTGTTTGTCGCTAAGTATAAACCCAAGCTATAAAACTTTACGATCGTATTGTCCGTTCAACGAAAGGAAATATAATGCTTCACTTTATTAAAGGCATCACTTTGGTGTTTTAGGACCACTTACGAGTATGTTGAAAGACTTTTGATAATAATATAACTATTTATAGAACAGTAGGCATAAGGAGTCGCGTGGTGCCGGCAGAGTAGAGTTTGTACCACCCCTGCCATCCCGTGGGTATCGTCCGGGAGGTGGGCAGCAGCGCTTCCCGTACTGACAACATAGTCCGAAAATCATACTGCGGTCACCAACCCGCCTGCCTAGCGTGGTGACTATGGGCAAAACCCCCCTGTGGCATTAGCCTTGTTGCGTGCCCTGGCGGAGGCCTTCGTCCAGCAGTGGACTGCAATAGGCTGAGGAAAAAGGTATAAGGAAAAGTCTCCAATCAGCCCTTAATATAGAAGTATTAGGTAAATACAGTGTGTGTGTGACAACCAGAAAAATACTGAAATACTGAACAAGTACAATTGTTTTGAGTTATATGACAGTGTTATTACTCGTAGTGTTTGCTTTCCGTGCTAATTGTATCGGGCGATCCTGTGACTAGTTAAATGGGCTTATTGGTTATTGTTTGAATCATTGCTGTTTTTTGATCTTTGATTGGATCACTTGTGACTCCAAAATAGGGTAACCAGAACTGCACGAGTTGCTGGCTTATTAGCTTAGAGAATGCCCGAGTACCTAAGTCGACTCTTACGATATGCACGGAAGAAGATGCAGCTGATGTACTCTAATAAAGCCCCGCATCAGCATAATTAGACTTCAATTAACTTACCTAAATATTATTAAATTTTTATTAATTATTACTAAATATTATTACTTCTATGCTGGGAGTGAAAAAAATAGTAATATACTACAGCTGCTTCTTTTCCCGGGCATACTGTGTGTGCAAATCAGTAGAGGAACAAGAGGGTCGTGTCGTGGTGTTTTGTAGGCGATGGGCTGACCACCTGTCACTACTAAGCGAACTTGTACATCTCAACTGTACCCTCGAAATTGGTCAGAAGTGGCACCATGTGGTTCTATCGGCCCTTGGTGCTCTGCCCACCCCGTGGGATAAAAGCGTGATTATATGTATGTAAATATTATTAAAACAAATTGAACCTCTCCAACCTAAAATAATTCCCCTCAAAGAGCTACACCTACAATATTGAGCGCAAAATTGTAATCAAAATCGAACATCTAATCACGATGGCATCTCGTCGAAACTTATTCAATTTGCGCAACACTCGGGTCCTGAATCTACATCGATTCTATATCGAATTGATCGTCAATTAATTCGATAATCGAGACCTTGAAGCCAATATCACGGGGAGATGCGATCACTAATATCTTGTTACTGAGCCTAATTCTGCTATTGATATAAACAGAGTGTACGAGTAAAGTTACAACCTTTCTATACTTGATTTTAGAATAAATTCCCAGAGAAAATACCAGCTGATCATAAATCCGTCATTTTGTTTTTAGCTATTTGTATGGGGGGCGGGAAAAGCTGGATGGGAGTGGGTGTAATTTTTTTGTGAAAATCAAAATTTATTTGTGAATAGCTTGCATGTGTCCGTAAAGTGATGTTTTCTGCTAGATAAGTTACATTTTTTTACTTGTGATCTGAATTTAGTGCGTGTGCATGGTTTCATATGCGAGTAAGCTAAATAAAAATTTAGTCGGAATACGATCTCTTCATGGCCTCATGGAAGTTGTTTCTGCAATTAATTTTGATTTTGACTAATTTTACATCCATTCTTGAGGATTTTCTCGACGTTTCCATTCATCATCATCATTATCATCCATCATAAATTCAGAAATCATTTACTAAAGACAATGGCTGTATGGGCTTAGTTCTCCTTGCCTTTCCTTCGAGATAAACTAAACAAAAACAAAAAAAAACTATTTGTATGGACTAATATTTCGAAAGTTGACATGTCGAGCAATAAATAATAATAATAATTCGAGCCCAAATTATATTCAGGTTCATGTCATCAGGTTATCTACTCAGTGATCGAGATCCTCTCATCCTCACTCGAATGAATTAACGAATTTCGAGAAGTTTTGCTAATTACTGTGCGTTTCACCGTATAGTTTCGATGGATGATGGCGCTAGTTACTATGTGTATAATCACATGTTCTGTTTCACTGCATACATAAATTGTTAGTTCTGGAAATCAGGCATAGGAACTACTCTCTGAATCGGGCAATACTAATGTCTGTTTTATTAATAAGGACCTGCGAATTATCATTGAGCTACGCAAAATAATTGGAAAAAATTTGGGAGCAGGTACTTACACAACTAGCGCCAAGGACTTCATTCGACCCCCTGAAAAATAAATCTACACTTTTTACTATATTTTTTATATTTACTATTTTACTATTGGTATACCAGAAGTATTAAAGTAAAATATATTTTTTGATATATAAAAATACTTTTGCAGTTTTGCTGGATATTTGTATATAAAAGGTTCTGCACATTTTTTTTATATTTTGAGCTTTACTTTTATTTTTAATCCTTTTTTCTTACTTTTATTTTATAGTTATTTAATAAGGATTCTTTATCTGCAACTTATATTTTACACTTATACATATACCTATACAGGTCATCATAATAATTTACAGCCCTGAGAAGTCCACTGTTGGACATAGGCCTCCCCCAACAACCTCCATTCCGACCGGTCGGAAGCAGCCTGCATCCAACCGACGCCCGCGACCTTGGCCAGGTCCTCCGTGCACCTCGCGGGTGGCCTTCCCACGCTGCGTTTGCCGATACGTGGTATCCACTCTAGAACTTTCCGAACTCCATCGGCCATGAGCAGAGAGAGCAGAGAGATCCCAAGCATAGCTCTCTCTATGCAGGTGTCGGGTCAAAAATCATCATTTTTAAATGAAATTTTTACGTTTTAAGTGTTGAAGATTTTAATGGGAGTTTTTGATAAACTTTTTGATAAAATTATTAATATAGAAAATGGAAAAACATCTTCACCCGAGTGGGAATCGAACCCACGACCTGCATTCCGTGCTAGTGCTTTTACCACTTAATTAAGTTCTAAAACTTTTTGATATCAACTTATTGCCTACTCTTTCAGCTGTCGAACGAATTCTTTTTTTTGCTTATAGGTCCTGTACATCTGTAGATAAAATTAATCATATTACTGAACCATAACGGGTCGGACACCGGTGACCCGACACACTGCATAGTATACACACTGTGTTGTTCCCATAATGGATAGCCAGAACTGCAGGATTACGAACAAGATCTTACACCCACGTTTAGCATAGCGGTCATAGATGTAAAAGTAGTGACAAGTTTCTGGCTCATCGCTTGAAAGAACGCCCCTGATTTATCGACTCTACTACATTGGTCAAACAACAAATGGTCACCAACAAATTAAGTTCTAAAACATTGGCCAAACTCCAAGTTGGTCTATTTAAATTGATATCGGTAAAACGTTGGCCAAACATCAACTTGGTTCCAATAATTTGCACAAACATTTAATAAATCTCAACCAAGGAATTTGTACGGTAGATCAGCTATCTGCGTGGGAATGATTTGGTGTGCTCCCGTTTAGATACAAAGCTCGTAAGCATAAGAAAGAAATAAAGAAAATATTTAAACACTATAATGGACGCCCGCGACTCCGTCCGCGTGGACTACAGAAAGAACAAAATGTCGAAATTATCCGGAGTGAAAATATATTCCCAGGATAAAAAGTAGCCTATATGTTAAGTGGGACCTGTCACAATATATTCCTGAAAACTGAATCGAAATCAGTTCAGCCGTTTCTGAGATAAGCGCGCACAAACGCACAGACAAACAGACAAAAATTTCAAAAATCATCGTTTAGGGTCCTATTGCGTTGATAAAGGTCTTCTATAATATTTTTTCTCATTTATCTTCCATGTACAGACAACGATCCGTTACTTTTTTTTATTATATATATAGATAGAAGATGTATAAATAAACAAACAAAATACACACGTCTATGTTTCTGTAGCCAGAAATGCCATTCGCTAGTCGGCTTATGTTATAGCAAAGTAGCATGCGCCCATGACTTCGTCCACATCGATTTACATTTTTTTCTTATTCTAAACTCCGTGATAATTATGGGAAATCCTTTCCCATTCCACACAAGAAACACACCTTCCAAGTTAAGGGTATCTGACCGATTTAGTTGTGTGTTAACCTGTCAGTCATTTAGGACAAAGCATTTTATTATTATTATTTTGTATCTCTTGAGAAATTCTCGGGACTGCAGAGTCCCGGTCCTTTGAGAGGCGTGCATCGGGTCGTAGCCAAGATGTAGAGGCCCTTTTAAGAGAACTTTAATATGGTGTGGGATCCACATGGCGGATACTATCGCCGACCGCGATATGATACACCCGGCGATGGTCCCCGCCATGTACAAGACTATTGGAATGCAGAGCTATGTCGTGCGATGGAAAATGAGATCATGGGCTATGGGGATGATTGTTGGATGGCGTTGGGTAACTGGGCTATTGACGGAGACTAACGGACGCCTGCCATTACAATCAAGTCTCAAAATTGCTAGGTGACAGGCGGTGACTCACCGACTCATTTCATGGGCTCACTAGGGGCCAGTTTCAGGGGTGAAACGGCCGCACATACGGAGCGACAAAGGGGGCAACTTTTGGGGTGACCGGCTAGGGTGGAGGGGTGCCCCTGGACTTTAAACCGAAGCCAACTCGCCACTTACGGACGGGCACGTCCACCCTCGAGCTGTCATAGCTCTCGCGACTCCACTCTGCCCGGCCGGCGAAGGTAAGGCAGAGATGGGGGAACTGTTCCTCGTCAGACCTCACTCCGGCGTCGAAGATGAGGAACAGGGTCTTCCCCCGGGAGCACTTCGGGTCCGTGGGAACGCTACCTCCCAACAGCTCGCCACAAGCTCTCCTGCGGGCTCATTATTATTATTATGTGCCGTTAGGTGCCAGCAGAGTAGAGTTTGTACCATCCCTTGCCTACCCGTGGGTATCGTACGAGGCAATTAAGGGTTTCCGGGAG
Organism: Carposina sasakii; assembly: GCA_014607495.2. NCBI lineage: Eukaryota > Metazoa > Arthropoda > Insecta > Lepidoptera > Carposinidae > Carposina > Carposina sasakii. Next base: position 2,256,563 of record CP053174.1, on the reverse strand, counting down.
GTTAGCAACAGCACCTAACGTGCTCAAAAAATCAGACTGCGGCCACCGACCCGCCTGGCCAGCGTGGTAACTACGGGCAAAACAACTATATAGCACCATATGGCCTACGTCCAGCAGTGCACTACAATATCCTTAAGACGCTTTTATATGTTATCAAAATGCAACTATTTCCCAGCATAAGTCAGTCTGAACATGAAACGGTATCAAACTGAGAGCACGCCGGATTCCGTACACTTAAGCTTCGATCGCATTGTTTCACGTTCTACTCAAGATTGCTCCGAGTCACACGGTACTGCTATACTATTAACTTTAGTCTGTCATAGTCGATTTACACGTATTTCTGGAGGATAATCATTATAGATTTTGAGTTAATATACTATACTTTAATATATAATATTAAAATTTACCTGTGTCCTAGCCACTGCCACTTTAAAAGTTATTTACTTTATCAGACTACCGGTATTTTATATCATTGGAGAGGAGATGGCGACGCGAACGCTCTCTATACAGGTGATTTGTTCTTTATTTATTTTACTTAGTCAGAAAATCCCTCATTCCGTACTCACTAGAAATAAACTTCATACTTAACTATTTTTTTTTGTCTGTGAGTACAAATGGTAAATAAACTTATTCTATTTTATATAAGCCAGTCTGACCAGATTACACAATACCCATTTCTAAAATCTGCGACTTCAAACAAAAAAACCAAAGTAACTTTAGCTCAAAACTAGATTCAGGGGATACGTTAAGTCGACACTTTGCAAGGGATCTAAATCCGAATCTCCGCGAAACTTTCCAGGCAAATAATCCTACTTACGAATGCCTTTAGGAAATGGATTTGTCTATCTTTTTCTGTCTACATAGGTAAGTTTTTAGTAAAGACTTTTCTTTGTGAGTTACATTTGATCTTTTGCTGTATGAAAACTAGTCTTGTCTTAAACTCAGATATATATATATATACATAGACAATGTGTATTACAGATAGGCAATCAGTTAGCAACTAGTCACTTATCTTTAAGATTTGACCCCTCTATGCTAGTCGTGGCTCTAGGCTACTTCGCGATACCCTAGTGGGAACACAGGCGTGTATATAGGTCATCATCATTATCATTTACAGCCCTGAGAAGTCCACTGTTGGACATAGGCCTCCCCCAACAACCTCCACTCCGACCGGTCCAGCCTGCATCCAACCGACGCCCGCGACCTTGGCCAGGTCGTTCGTCCACCTCGCGGGTAGCCTTCCCACGCTGCGTTTACCGATACGTAGTATCCAATCTAGAACTTTCCGACTCCATCGGCCATCAGTTCTTCGAGCTATATGCGTGTGTATGTGTATACAGGATGATTTTAGGTCGTCAACGTTCCCGACAACTATGGAATCTCCTCATCATCGCGATCATTTTTTTCCAAGGAAGCATACCTGGGAAGTGTCTGATTCCCAAGATATTAAGGTCCAAAGTTGAGTAAATAGACTACGTTTTTCTGCATAAATGCACATAGTCGCGCGTAGCTAGATTTTTTCACGAGAAATAATTAATATATGTCTATGAAAAAACTAGCATAAACACTGGACACTATAAATTTCGCCCGATCAAGTAATTAAAAAAAAAAAATTACATTGTTTCCCAGCATTTTTTTGGCATAACTTACTTTATTTGATATATAGAGTACGTACCCTTCGTTAAGGGTGGCAAAAAAACACCATGTATATATAAATAAAAAACTTATGTATGTGCATACAGCTGCATATGTATTGCTGTGGTCTCAAAATAAAATGGATAGAATTGCAGGATCATGAAGGATCTTACAGCCTTTTTAAAACACTGATATTTCTATAAGAAAGGACACTTCACATCTTGGATTAAAGTTATTCAATTACTAATATACTTCGAGTAGAAAGTACTCAGAAGTACTGGAAGATTTATAGTCATGCATAAATAAATATAAATTTGTATAAAAGATTGACTTTACAATAACGAGATTCAGGAAAAAAATAATTCTTCATCACATTTACGCGGACGGAGTCGAAACTTTACATAGAAATAATAACAGAAACCTATCTTAGCCATTATCCACACAATTAAAAAGGTAAACAAAGCACCTACCATTTTACCAAGGTCCAAACACCCCAAGTAAATAATCACAAAGCTATCAAAGAAAAGCCTTTACATTTTCTCTGCTTCATCTAACTTATTACACAAACAGTTTTCTGAAACATATCTAAGCAATTTATAACAAAAGGCTGGCTGACAAGGCGCGGTAGAAAACTCAAAATTATAACCTACAACCAACACAAGTGTGCTTACGGGTGAATTGTGAACTACAAAATTTATAAGCAAATTCTAAGTCACATCTTTGAAAGTGGCACCACCACTTCTACCAAATTAAACTGGCCCGAGTGTTCTTGCTATGTTAAAATTCTAAAGGCTTACAGGATATGTCTGACATACGAAAATTTTCACACAAGATGTGATCTCACTTGGTTGAATGTAAACAGAAACAAACTTTAACTTATCACTCGTAAAACATAACTACTAACAACCCCAACTCTATTGGATGGAAATAGGGTAGTGAATGAAAATTTGAGGTTTTACCAACAACAAAACTTGGCAGGCTATTTCAGGCAATAGGGATGCTACAATCCAGTACGTTTTGGGACGTCCCGGTGTAAGGTCGCGATTTTCGCGCGCGTTTTAAGTTGCGAATGCGTATTGGAGTTCGCAAAAGTTAGAAGTGACATTTGAATTTGAAATTTTAGTGACAAAAGGGTTTAAAGTGTTTTTGGCTGTAAAAAGTTTTTGTGATTAATACTTTGATTTTAATAATAACGTAGATTAAATGTAAAATTTATTTATAGTGCTATAGACAAAATAGTTATTGGACTGTACATTGATAAGGTAAGTGAAAATATAGATATTTCTCCTCGTATAATTCTTAGTTAATTCCTGTGCTGAAGCGGGGCTTTACTACCTATGCTGCTCTGGGAGTGAAAATTAAACGTATAATACTACAGCTGCTTCTCTTCCCGGGCATACTGTACAAGTCAGTAGAAGAACAAGAGGGTCTCGGTGTTTTGTAGGCGATGGGCTGACCACCTGTCACTACTAACCGAACTTGTACATCTCAACTATACCCTCAAAATTGGTCAGAAGTGGCACCATGTGGTTCTATCGGCCCTTGGTGCTCTGCCTACCCCGTAAGGGATAAAGGCGTGATTATATGTATGTATGTATAATGCATCAGCTGCATCTTCGACTATGCAACTCAGGGGCGTTCTCTCAGGCGAAGAGCTAGCAAGTTGTCACTGATATTTCACATCTGGCCCCGCTATTCTAAACGTGGCTGTTGGATCTTCCTTATGATCCTGTAGTTCTGGCTATCCCAATTGAACATAGCCGTGTATATAAATATGTATAGTTCCTGGTTACATGGTTAAAGTTTTACCGCGAACTGTAACACAAGGTGTGTAATATAGTATGCTTTTTTTCACATAAGGTTTAAAACTACGATTATGTAGTTGTTATAGGTCATGGGTTCGAATACCAGTAGGTCTCTCATTGATATGATACATATCGATGTTTATATCCGAGTCATGGATATTTCTATTTTTATCTATAGGTATGTATTTATATACCGATGCTTAGTACCCATAACACAAGACCTTAGGGACCTTAGTGTGGGACTAGTTTTATATTTTTTTCAGTCATAAAGTGACACAGCTGAACATAGTCCTCCCCCAACAACCTCCATTGCGACCTGTTGGAATCAGCAAGCATCCTGAAAATAGGTGCCACGGTCCTGACTAGGTCGACCGTCCGTCTTGAGTAGCCTTTCCACACTGTGCTTTCCAATATCTGGTAGTTACTACAGAAATTTTCTGCTCAATGTCAAGACAACTAGAACTGCCCTGGGCCTCCACAGTGGATTTATGAGAAAAATATATAAATATAAATTTGGAGCCAACGGGCTTTTACTGATTTGTTGTCTCGATGTCTCCAGACCTCTAACTCCGGCACTGTATTTACCTAAATACCTCAATAAACCAAATTTTATAACCTTTCTGAATTTGGCTGTATGTAGCGTGAAAAAAAAAAAAAAACTGTCCTTACCATTATTTTGAGCGAAAAAAAAGACAACATTTCCTTATTACCGCAAAAACGAATTTCAAATTTCATCTCAAAAACAGAATTTCAATTTCCCTCAAATTATAAAGGGCTCGTTTTAATGGCTTCCAAAGATTATTGGATAGAATCTACGACAGAATAATTTTGATGCTTCACAAGATAATGGATATTGTTTTATTGGAGCCACGTGATCTGGCTGTTATAATGACTTTTGTAATGTTAATTTTGTGGCCATATTACAATATTACTAAAAATTTCCTTCGACGGTATTTCAGTCATGGCCATGGCCATATTACCCAACTGTGCACGAGATAATTGTAGTACACAATTGTGTGCAAACATAGGTGCACTCTCTATTCCTCCACTCTCGTAGTCCAATCATTGGAATACTGCTGCATCGTCTTCTGTGGATATCGTCATAGATAAATAAGCTGTTATTCCTCTATGATATCGTGAAACCCGACTAACGAACTGAGGCTTTCTCTCAGGCGATAAGCTAGCAACTGATCCTTTACATCCCCGCAATGCTAAATATAGCTGTGGGCTCTCCTGTATGATCCTGCAGTAGTAGCTACCCCATTTTCAAAACACAACCGTGTCTATATGTTTGCTTTACCTATATAGAAAGTTTTTGTAACACCTAAATAAAACTCGGTACGTCTCAATACGATTTCACAAAGTCAAATCAGAATCCTATTACTTCGATCAATAGCATTGAAGGGTCGATAGCAGGGGCGGCTCGTGATATTTTTAGATGGAGGTTCACATTTTTTTTAATATGAGCACATGCAAAATTACAGTTTGGAAACACCGCGCGTGTTCACTCCCTTACTATATGAAATGATGCAATCTCACTCTTATTAAAATTCAGATGACCTAATGAAACACATTAAGGACAAGCATATCGCGTTCTAATTTGGATTAAGCGACATCTAGTGGCCGCAAACTACGAATTAATGTGAGTGGTGCTCCAGATTAGGCTAATTTTTCATACGAAATCTTCTGTTTCACACGCCAGCCTATGTCGGTATGTCTCTTTCACACTCATTGAATACAGTGCAAGGAATCATACCAAATTTCGTTTCATTGGTGCGCGATCGATAGCTCGATCGTAAGATTACAACTTACATGAGACGAACGCGTAGACACTTGTATAAACATAGCAGAATTGAAAGATAATTATAAATATAGAGAAATATAGATTGCCTATGTAATCTTCGTAAGTTGCAGTGCACTACACCAGCGCTCCTTAGGACGAGCCGCCTCTGCTCGATTGCATTGTAAAGCATCCTCCGCGCCAACAGAGAAGGTACTCAAATGTTCGCTTCATAGACCTTAAGGACCTCTCCAATATAAATATTCAGATATTACTTACGTTCCGCGTATATTTCAAGTGTTATGGCGATTTGTAATTTATTTATTATGACCTTTTGAAAGATACATACATACATACATACAGACACGGTTCATAAAGCAGATTCCATAGACACGATTAGTATAGCGGGTACAGATGTAATCAGTGATGAGTATTAGCTTATCGCCTAAAAAAACCCGATTTACTAAACAGAGTAGTAGGAGCTCCTTTATGATCCTTCAGTTCTGATTACCCCATTTCGAGAACACATGCGTGTTTATAAATTTAAACTTTCAAATAGTAAGTAAATACATTTGTTTAGAATACTCGTACCTTCGGCAAACGCAGCGTGGGAAGGCTACCCGCGAGGTGGACGGACGACCTGTCCAAGGTCGCGGGCGTCGGTTGGATGCAGGCTGCTTCCGACCGGTCGGAGTGGAGGTTGTTGGGGGAGGCCTATGTCCAACAGTGGACTTCTCAGGGCTGTAAATGATGATGATGACTCGTACCTATCACAACACTGTAGCTAGCCTATAGACTTAACTATATTCTCAATTTACGGACCTCATAATTATTGTAATTGTCTACGCCACCGACTGTGATATCAATTAAATTAATTAATTTTGTAATAAGCGGTCAGCTCTGGAATTGTGACATTCATTGTCCCCAAATGATTTGGCTGTGCCCTACTATTCTGGTAAATTTATCCGCTGAAACTACCGTGACCGAAACGCAACCGAAATGGATCCGTCAAAGAAGGACGACCCGAAAGAATAAAATTTTTGGTATATTTTAACATACAGCTGCTGTAAGTAGGTATGAAATGAATATGTCTGAAAAGTGTATTTATCATGAAATAAGTTTAATCACTACATATTATTATGAAATATATGTAGTGATAAGATTGAGAAGGGTATGTTGAGGTGGTTTGGGCATGTGGAGAGGATGAGTTAAAGTAGACTGACAAAGAAAGTGTACAACGGAAGAGTGGATGGAAGGGTTGGAAGGGGAAGACCTCGCCGGACTTTCACCGATCAAATTGGTGAAATTCTAAACCGACGAGCGTGCATGAATGAAGAATATCATGAAAGTAGATGAAGCGAAAGAGGTGTGTCAGGATCGTAGCAAATGGAGATCCGTGATCTCTGCCTACCCCTCCGGGAAAGAGGCGTGATTATTATGTATGTATTATGAAATAAAGTGGCATGATTTCCGCCGTCTTGAAACTAGATCTTTACATACGCAATTTTTAAATATACAAGATAATTCAAGAGGAAAGTTAATATTATTTAAATTTTTGGCTTCGCATGGAGCAATACTATTACGAAATTCCTCTCTACGCGGTCATTGGCGTTAACTATATATATGAAAAATATTGCTTCACATCCCGCTTCCACACCGGTTCCATTTCGGCAACGTTTCTGCAAAACTTGTCACAGAATTGTGGGGATAATAATAAATAATAATAATATTTTGTTTGAGATAAGAATTAGAGGATAATAACATGCTAAATAACAACTCAGAGTAACATAATATTGCTCAGTGTTTTACATGAAACAAGAAGAAAGTAGGTGTTCCATGGCAACTGTGCTAAGTGTATAACACCTGTATTACAATAGCCAGTTCCTTCTTATGGATAAATAAGATGGTAGTTCAAGTAAACACTATACTAAAATAACGCTCTTACCATGTAAAGTAGCAACAGATATCACTAGGTAAAACTAACAGTAGCAATAATAAAAATTAACATCTACCATTCCAAAAACCAAGATTCGCCCATCTTACAATAAAAAAACAAATGTATCCGAATTCCGAATTCGAAATGATAAGTATACTATGGGATGGATGCCTGTTTTGACTTCCAATTATCACAAAATCAATAGAAAACTTTGTGTAAGTATAGACCAATTAAAAAATATATCATATACATACATACTATGTATACATACTATGTATATGATTACATGTAACTTTCACCACACTAGATATAAATAAATACATAATAAATGAATATAAATATTCACACACTTCACAACACATTGACCTAGTCCCACATTAAGATCCCTAAGGTCTTGTGTCGTGGGTACTAAGCAAACGGTATATAAATACATAGATAAGTATAGAAACATCCATGACTCGGAAACAAACATCAATATTCATCATGTCAATGTTTGCACCTACCGGGATTCGAACCCAGGACCTATGGCGTCGCAGGCAGAGCCACTACCAACTACACCAATCGGCCGTCGAAATAATCCTGCACATTATCCCCAATGAAGGTAGACAGAAGCGTGCAAATAGCGTGACGTTAGATAGCGGCCGTACGAACGCTAAAACTCGCTCGTAAAACATGAAATTTTAATAATCTTCACAAAATTTTGTTAGCATTATACCTATAACTGTAATTCTTAGATTCGTGGAGCGAGCAAAGTCTTGACAAAAAAAAAATATTTACCGAATTTGGGTAGCTAGAACGGCAGAATCACTTAAGTAATCCTGCAGTCACGACAAGCAAAACGGAGCCAGATGGAAAAGATTTGTGACAATTCTAGAGGGAAAGTCCCCTTTGTCGAGTCTGACGAAATGCATGGAGGGAAATGCAACTGGGGAGCGATTCATGAAAAATTTTGAGCCGAAACGCAACCACTAACGAACCGTTAACGAAACGCGGTACGAAGCAATATATATTTACCGATTGAGTAATATGATACATTTTAGCATACATCGGTCGCGATTATAACAAAAAAAAAACAAATATCTGTCTTATACTGAAATGTGTCTAATTACGTCACCATAAAGTAATTATTGCTTTATTCTGAGCGTCTAAAACGGTTCCGTGTCGGTTTCGTTCCAACTCGAGACTTTTCGAAGAATTGCCCCCTGATGTATTCTAGTGAAGCTCTGCATCAGCACGGGATGTCTTTTAAAGAATATACATACATATATATAATCACGCCTTTATCCCTTACGGGGTAGGCAGAGCACCAAAGGCCGATAGAAACACATCCACTTCTGACCAATCTTGAGAGTACAGTTGAAATATACAAGTACGGTTAGTAGTGACAGGTGGTCAGCCCATCGCCTACAAAACACCAAGACCCTCTTGTCCCTCTACTGACTTGTACAGTATGCCCGGGAAGAGAAGCAGCTGTAGTATTATACTTTTTTTTTCACTCCCAGAGCAGCATAAGATATATATAAGGAATATAAATAGCATTTACTTTCTTACCACCATCAATATATAAATACTTCATTTAATACTACAAAGACGTATTTTTATACTCATTATTCGACGTGATGTAGCGGCGATAGGGAGGCGTAAGTTCGATCCCAGTCACGGGCCTGTACCAATGAATTTATTTCATGTACAGATTTTAATATTGCGAAATTATCACTAAGCTCGTATCTCGGAAAGTACGTAAAACCGTTGGTCCTGCGCCTTAACTCTCCGGTCGTGTCGGCTTTCCGTCCCATCGGACTATGAGAGTAACGGAATAGAGAGGTGCATCTGTGTTTGCGCACACACTTGTGCACTATAACATCTCATGCGTACCTGGCCAATCTCCGTAGGAATTGGTCGCCTTGGCCGAAATACGGTCGGAGATCATCATCACTCAACGTGAATTTAATATCCAATTTATTAGACAATAACATTCCAAAAGCCTTACAAAATCCAGCTCAATTCAAATTAACGAAAACCGCGAGATATCTTAACCAAACCATCCGAGTAAACACATTAAAACCCTGGCACAAAACTAATTCGGATTAATTTGACCAATCAGCAACCGGGATTATCTCGCGAAAGGAGGTCGCACAAACGAGTCTGCATGCAAAAACCTAAATAAATCTTATAGCAAGACGGTCGGGACGGCGTCTCATTTAAAATTCTACTTCGCAACGTAATTCGTGGTGAACCGGGGGAGCCTACTAGTGATTGTAGTATAACTTCGAGTTTTGTTCGAGATGTTTTCACATCAAATTATTTAACTGGCGTCCGACCACCAGGCTATTCCGTGGATCTAATATGACAGATACAACTCGGTTACGATTAGGCAGTGATGACGTGATGTAATAAAAGTGAGAACAACGGCACAACGTGATTGGTTGAATATGTTAACGTGAAATTGTGCCCGTGGGTATCGTACGAGGCGATTAAGGGTTTCCAGGAGGTGGCAGCAGCGCCTCCCGTACTGACAACATAGTCCGAAAATCACACTGCGGTCACCAACCCGCCTGCCCAGCGTAGTGACTATGGACAAAACCCCCCTATAGCAGTAGCCTTGTGGCGTGCCCTGCGGGAGGCTTACATCCAGCAGTGGACTGCAATAGGAGAAGAAGTGCGGTGTGAAAACTCACAGATTCGAGAGCCAAATCTTTGGTAATATTAGTTACCAAAAAAACTGATTTTATTGAGCAGACCCCATAAATAATGAGATAAGGGCAGGAAGATGATGATAGTGATGAGGTAAATGTAAAAATCGAGTTGATAGTGAATATACCATTTTAAACAGCATCCATGGTAGGGGCATTACATTTGAATACCGCAATGCTATTTGAATTGGAGATTTTAGAGGCTTTAATCTAGAACCGACGTCGAATGCTCCGTGTACGTGGACCGTTATTCTGCTAATTAAGGCTCGATGAGATTCTTATTCTTTATTATATAACATATACAAAGAGAAGGCTTTACCGAAATGAAGCAGCCAAAACTGCAAGTTCATAAAGGTTCCTCGGCCATTTTTAGCGTAGCGGAGACGTAAATAATCAGTGACAAGTCGCTAGCTTATCGCCTGACTAAGTTTTTGATCGACTCTTATGACATGCACGGAAAGAGATGAAGCAAACCCGAAGCGTATACGCAAGCACTGCTCGTAGTAATTCGTAGTCTTTGCTACGGACTACGTAATACTACGAGCGGCGCCGCCAAGGAAGTAATGGTGTAAAAGATCATCATCTTCCCGCCCTTATCAACATTTCAAAATGGGATCGACGCAAAATGGTTTATGTTAAATATATATTTTTTTAAATTAATTCGGATAATAATGGAATACTTAACATAATAATGGCATTGTTTTGACATACATGTAGTCACGCCCATTATCCACTAAAGAGGTTGGGTAGTGTGCAAATACTTTTTACCCTTTAATCTATTGTGTTTCACGTGGTAAAGGGTGAGCCTACCGCCGCTTTTCGAGCAATGAATCAAATAGGAGATGTTTCCCAGTCATTTTAAATAGGTATTATAAGGTATCAGCGTCAGAGCCTCGTCAAATTGCACGATGTACCACATTCAGGTGAGGTATTAGACTTTGGATGCTAAGGTAGTATTCAAACACGTTTATATTGTTTTTAACAAGATGAATTATATCGAAGATTTATTATTAAACTCGAAATACTTCGTACGTCCCACTTTAGAACAAGATTCCAAAAAAGTTTTTCTTTTAATCCGAAGAGAAGTTTTCTTTTTGTTCGAAACAAAAATCTTGAGTAATTGTTATTTCTTGTCATTCTTTTGTTATTTCTACGATTTATATTTTGACTCTCCGTTCATATTTGTTGTAACTTTGTTGTATTTGTACTGTTATTAAAATTATCATTTCTTATAAACGTAGACGCAACATAAATGTAAGGCATATAATGGTCTGCAAGAAAGGTTCATTCTTACCGCTATAATAAATACGAAAGTAAGATTTATTTACTCAACCTATATTTTTAAAATTTTGCATTATATATTTTAGTTGGAGAAGAACACAGGCTACATTTTAGAGTCAACGCGGACAATGTCGCGGGCAACAATATAAAATTAATTTAATTTATTCACTATGGGTGCGCCCACCACCGGGCCCTCCACCCTCCACTGACCCTCGGATCTGATAACTAATAACTGCGAAAACAGGCACTTGCACTAACTACAATCGCCACGAGAAACCAGACCCGAGCACCCAGCATGCAATTTCTATAATCCTGAGGATGCCACGGTTGTTGGCGAAACATATGTAGATTATTTATCTAATTTTTGATTTCGGAAATAGTGCGATGTATTATCTTGCATGCTAGGTGCTCGGGTCTGGATTCTCGTGGCGATTGTAGGTAGTGCAAGTGTTTGTTTTCGCAGTTATGAGTTATCAGATCCGAGGGTCAGTGGAGGGTGTAGGGCCCGGTGGTGGGCGCACCCATAGTGAATGTTTGAACTTCCGAATTGTAACGTCTAATACAATTTCATTTAATTTAATTTAATAAAATATTACGTTATTCTAGCATAAACAAATATTTCGTTATTTGGTTTCTAGGTCCTGTTCAACTCGTGAGAAACATAAGCTACTAAAATCAATGTAATAAAATTATTGTAAAAGCGATACTACACCAATAATGTCGGACATTTTTTCTTTTTTTTTCTTCTCCCCACCGGTACAAGTTTGTTGATCCTCCTCAGGGAGGAAGCGGAAGTACTAATTGCAGAAGTTTCGAATCGACAAGGAACCACTAAGATGTATTAGTGTTGGTGCGTTCTTGAACGTTTTATAAGAAAACACTCTTATCGTACATACATCATGTAATTTATAATTTTATTGTTTTCTTAAAAGTACTCTTACCTACCCTTTAAAGCCTCGAGTACACCGGATGCGTTTGCGTACACGTAAATGTAGACGTACACGTACCTCTGAGTTTAATGTATAGAACTGTCACCGCTTGACGTCTATGCTTACGTCTACGCATACGCATTCGGTCTGCCCGTGCCTATACAGTTCCATACATTACAACTCAGAGGTACGTGTACGTCTACACTTACGTGCACGCATACGCGTCCGGTGTGCTCGAGGCTTAAACAATTTCTGAAGTGACTCAAGTTATTTCAGTTTATTATCATAGTTATCATTATATATAGCCATGAGAAGTCAACCGCTAAACGAATATAGGTTTACCCAAAGGGGGAGGTTTGGGTAGGATTATGTTTAGCAGTGGACTGTCATACTCGTAGTTCTTAATTATAACTATATAAAAGCTTATATGTTTGCATGCATATTCCTACTATTACTACATTGTTTCGGCTTATACAATCAAATCGATAGAAATAAGATATCGTAACTTTAACACCAATAAGAACTTTCAATTTTGCTCAATAGTTGTCTGTCAGTCACAGAATCAGTTAGTCTATCTGAATTAAGTACATATTATACCTACATCCAAATAGGTTAGGGTTGCCATCTCAAAACTTTGAAAACCAGGATTTGAAGAAGAAAAACCAGGACACTTCGATTTAAAGCCAGGATCATACATGTGCGAGTCCAGTGACAATACAATTGGAGAGTTAGTGGCATGCGAATTTCAAAACATAGGTCTTTAACACATTCAGTGCCGGCGACTATGTATTTTCATCTTTTAGGCTTTCTAGAGGTGCCGCTGACGCTTATTTGCGTCATGGCACTAAGCATTGACCCGATGTCGGCACCCTTATAAAATCTGCCGACAGCGAATGTGTCAGGACTCTAAAACTCAGGACGATATAATTTGATTGATTAAGCATGTTTTCTTTATTTGTATTGAAATTATTTATTGTATTATTGAATTAATTTAAGAATGTTGTGCTAGCCTGTAAGTGACATATTATATATCAGAATATTTGCTCAAATAATGTTTTTAATAAATGTGTGATATTTATGTTGTTGGCAAGCCTTATAAATAAATAAATAAATAAATAAAAGGACGATACTTAAAAACTATCCAGGACAGCCCAGGACACCTCAAAAAGCAGGACATGTCCTGGGAAAACAGGACGGTTGGCAACCCTAATAGTACACACGCCAGTGTTTCTAAAAGTGGGTAGTCAGAACTGTAGGCTCACGAACGAGATAAAGAGAAAAAGTGTAAAAAATCAGTGACGTTGCTAGCTTAGAGATATAAGAGACTCCGTAGAGATATTGCCATAGAGAGTTTTTATACATATTATTATTACCTGTGTATTACTAAGTAATATCTACTTACAAGCCATGTTGTTATAATTCCTGTTAAGTACATATTACGCGTACATTTACTAATCCGCAGCGAGCCAGAAGTATTAATTGCAAAAGTTTTAAGTCGACACAGATTATTGCAGTCTCCCGGTTGTAAATCGATAAGATCAGAGGCCCTATTCCTGGAATTAATCCCGCAGGATTGGAATTGGTATTTCGACATTATAAAGCTGTACAACTTGTAACGGCATAACATTACAAATTTAATCTACACATTTATTAAGTGTATGTTTAAATGTAACATATTAAGTGTATTATTTCAGATACTATTAATTAAAATAAGGTTTTCATTTTAAAGTTTATCACCGACCAATCATCAGCGTGACATACAAATTTAAATTACGTTCAAGAATACGCCTGCGGTATAGTCAGTTTATAATGAGGTAGCATTATTTTACGACAGATAAATTTAATTAAACTTGCGAAATATCTATGCAATAACACGAAATTTAATTGCTAGGCGGTTGCAATATTACAATTTAATTATTTATTTAATTTCCTGGTAGCAACGCAGTGATATCGCAATATACAGGGTGTAACAGAAAAGGTATGTTAGGCGAAAAGCTATGTAAATAGACCATTATAGAGAACCTATTGCCAAAATTTGAGACTGGAAATCACATGTTTATTTTTCAAAATTGTATGAACATTCTTAAGTTGATTAGAAATTCTCCATACTAGCTGCAAAATTATACATGTGATTTCGAGTCTGAAATTTTGTAGATAGGTTCCTTTTAGTGGGCTATTTACATAGCTTCTCGCTTAACATACCCCTTTTGTTACACCCTGTATAGTGAATTAGTATATAATATAGTCAGCGAATGGGCAAAAAAGCGTAACCTATACTAAATAACTAATTAACCCTAATAAAGAATCACGGCAATGTAAACATAATCCCCGCTAGTTCGTGGCATGATAGAACGGCTCTGAGTTTCTTAGTCGACTCTTACGACATACACAGAAAGAGATGCAGCTGATGTATTCTAGTGAAACCCTGCATGAGCACAGGCATACGAGTATACCTGTAGTAAATAAACAAATAATATTTTTTTACAAACTGCACAATGATATAAACTCGTATTTACAAATTATATATACATACAAGACTGGGAACAAAAATCAATATTCATTCCTCATTTTGATGTTTTTACCTACTGGGATTCGAACCCAGGAGCTATGGCATCGCAGGCAGTGTCACTAAATATACCAATCAGCCGTCTAATATGTGTATTAATTATAGTTTCTGTATTCTAAAACTTTGGAGCCCCTTGTCTCTCCTACACTTATCCATTTTAGGTAAACTTAAATATTTACCGGCGCAAGAACGTTCCCAACTTCGCTAATTAGTCGACGGCCGTCAAAGTTACGAGTAGTTTGAGCTAACTAGTTCAAGCAGCGAAGGAAATTACCTCAAACTATTGACATGTTATAGGACCCTCCCGTGCTGATGCGGAGCTTCACTAGAATACATCAGCTGCATCTCCTTCCGTGAATGTCGTAAGAGTCGACTGAAAAACTTGAGGCATTTTCTCGGGTGTTAAGCCAGCCACTTGTCACTAATCATTTACATTTAAACGCTATGCTAAACGTATAGCCAAAACTCCTGGATCATAAAGGAGATCCCCTTTATGATGGATGATTTTTGGTCGTCAACGTTCCCGAAAACTACGGAATCCCCTCATCATCACGATCATTTTTTTCTATGGAAGCATACCTTGGAAGTGTCTGGTTCCCAAAATATTAGGGTCCAAAGTTGAGTAAATAGACTGCGTTTTTCTGCATAAATGCACATAGACGCGTGTAGCAAGATTTTTATTAGCATTAACTTACTTTATTTGATGTATAGAGTACGTACCCTTCGTTAAGGGTGGAAACGAAAAAACATCCTGTATAAATATATTCGGACGAATTAAGAAGCCTCCTCCTTTTTTTGACGGTTAATAAAACAGGTTACCTAATTTTAAAATATCCCCAAGCAAACAACTTTTTTGCGCTCAAAATCTCTAGTTTCTCGTAGACAAGCAAAACTGTCGCATACAATACCCGTCGACTATGACAATGGGATATTAAGTTACTCAACCCGCTTAATTAGCCCCGTAATGGATAGTACAAAACTTAACGAGCTAAAAGTAACGTAACTAGTTTGGAACGGGTGTCCATTGTACCTGGACGATGTTCGGGACTTACTTATCAACTGGCGACCGTAAAACTCGCGACTGGTAAAGTTGACGACAAAAATATAGGCAAAACGACCAGTCGAGAGCTTTACAGTCAGCAGTTGACGAACAAGTTGTGTTTATACAATTTTTTTTGTTAATTCAGGGCCATGTTGTTAAGTTTTTAAAGTTAGTTAAGTTTAATGTCAATCACGTTTTTACAGTAAGTTGGGTTTTTATAGAATAGATAAGTGCCTTGTTTGTATATTCGTAATTCACTTAACTCAGTGCAAGTGTAAAGGTAGAATACAGTGAAATAAATTCTGCAACGAAGTCCCGGTACCTCTGTTAATGGGACTTTTTCATTTGAAGATGTAAGACTCTGTGTAAACCTGTATAAGTGAGACAAATTAATCAGGTTTCACTTAATGCTCAGATCTCATGCATACAAAATGCGTAAATATGTTATCAGTAGCTGTATCGAAATACACCTGCTTATGAAAAACTGGATTATGGAAACCCTCAATAATTGGTACATCAAGTTTAGATATATATTAAAAAAGGCCAAGGACAATCTCGATACTCGTATTCATGACCAAAGTCTGTAGTTCTCTTTCTTTCTTCTATCTTTGGCGTGTACTCTTTCTGTTCCGTCTCTTTAAAGTTATTATCTAACAGACGGTAAGGTACAGTGGAAATACGTTCTAAGGTATAAAGCTCCCGGTCATTTTACATCCCTATTTCAACTTTCATTACCATAATTTTGCACTGCGTTTGAAGTATCTGACTATAGTCTCACAAGTAATGGTATCTTACTTCTTACTTAGGTCTTTTGCTAGATATAATTAACAGTATATTCACTATAGGTTCGCCCACCACCGGGCCCTACACCCTCCTTTGACCCTCGGATCTGATAACTCATAACTGCACACTTACACTACCCACAATTGCCACAAGAAACCAGATCCGAGCACCTAGCATGCAAGATAATACATCGCACTATTCCAAAATTAAAAACTAGATTAATAATCTACATATTATTATGTTTCGCCAACACCCGTGGCATCCTCAGGATCAGATCTGAGGGTCAGTGGAGGGTGTAGGGCCCGGTGGTAGGCGAACCCATAGTGAATGTTTGAACTTCCAAATCGTAACGCCTAATACAATTTCATTTATTAACATTATAATATAAAATTATTAATAAAGAAATGGAAAAAATTCCTCACCCGGGTGGGAATCGAACCCACGACCCCTGCATTCCGCGTGTCAGTGCTCTAACCACTAAGCCACCGGGTCAATTACTCGGATGACGAATTTTACCATCTCTTTTCTAAATTACATATTGGCAACGTTATTTTTCATCCCGATAGCTATACACTAGCCAAATCTCGGCAAACAAAGCTGAATCCCTCAGCACAATGTTTAAAGATGAAACGATCAACCATATCCTAACGGATTATATTAATGGAGAAGTGTTTTTATAAATTTATCTTAGTCAAGATATTATATATTATAAAATTATTAATAAAGAAATGGAAAAAATTCCAACATTATAATAAATCATTTTATGAAGTATACAGAATGATTTTTGGTCGTCAACGATCCCGAAAACTACGGAATCTCTTCATCATCACGATCATTTTCTCTATAGAAGCATACCTGGGAAGTGTCTGGTTTCCAAAATATTAGGGTCCAAAGTTCAGTAAATAGACTGCGTTTTTCTGTATAAATGCACATAGACCCGCGTTTTTTAAATACAAAGTTTTTTAAATAAATCTAGCGATCGATACCGAATAGAATGGGAAATATTATGGAGAAGTGTTTTTATGTTAGTCAAGATATTATATATATGGCACGGAATGCAGAGGTCGTGGGTTCGATTCCCACCCGGGTGAGGATTTTTTTCCATTTCTTTATTTATAATATTAGAATGGGAAATGTTTCTGTGTCATTCTGAATAGGTACATAATCTATTAGCGGCAGAGCCTCGTCCGTTTAATAGCCGAATGCACTACGGGCAGGTATAAGATGGCCACATTTACACCTAAAATACATCTATCATTAATTTAAAAACTAAACCACTTTATGTTTAGCAAAAGTTTGGCAAATGAGTAAACTTTTCTGTCCACATCTGGGTCCAAATAGAGACCCTCTTAACGCTCAAAACTAAGTTTTATGATCTCGACGTTACGACTTAATTTACCTTAGATGAGCCCCGTTGGTAGTGAAACTTTATAGCGCAAGTAAAAATAAATGGGAAATTTCATGAATTTTAGATTTATTTTTTAAAGCCAGATATAGTAAAAGTTTGATCGGTGCAGTTCAAGCTAGAAGTAATCCGAACGTAGTGCTTCTAGTTATATTAAAGGCTGAAACGGAATCGTTGAAAAAGCTACTAGAGAATTATCATATCAACCTATACACTGCTGGACATAGGCAACCCCTAGGGCACGCCATAAGGGTACTGGCTTATGGATTTTAGCCATAGTCACCACGCTGTGCAGGCGTGTTAATGATTTTCGGACTATTGTTGTCAACATAGGAGACACTGCTGCCCACTTTCCGGGAACCCTTGATCTCCTCGTACGATACCTACGGGCAGACGTCGTCGTCATCAGCCTATTGCAGTCTACTGCTGGACTTAGGCCTCCCCCAGTGTACGCCACATGGCTCGATCTCCCGTTTTTGCCATCCAGTCACTACCAGCCGTTCTCTTTAAGTCATCGGTCCATCTGGCCGGAGGGCGCCCAACGCTACGCTTGCTGAGGCGCGGTCTCCATTCGAGAACCCGTTTACTCCACCGTCCATCGGTTCTACGACAGATGTGGCCGGCCCACTGTCACTTCAATCTGCTACATTTCAAGAATATGTCTGTCACTTTGGTCTTCTGCCGGATAATCTCGTTTCGGACTTTGTCCATCAGCGAGATTCCGAGCATTGACCTTTCCATAGCTCTCTGAGTGACATGCAATCGGTGAGCCAGCCTCACCGTCAGGTTCCACGTCTCGGCTCCGTAGGTCTACCCTATAGTATTAATTATTTTTTGCTACCACTTGTAGTTCAAGCAAAGAATAAAGGATTTAAAGAAGCAATGCTTCTAAGCAGTCGAAAAAGGTTTCGACCAGTTCCGCTCAAAGAGGTATTACCCTTCAACACTATAAAGGTACTATATACTATTACGAAATACGATATACTATATAAAAAGTCCCCCCCCTTTACATAATATTATAAACTGCAAGTCTATAGTCTAAAGCAAGGCTATACTTAGTTAAAGACTTGATATCACTTTAGTCACCGCTTGAGGATTTTAAACCCTACCACGTCAGCATAAAGACAAATATTGCTGATCTGAATACAGTTTCCGAACCAATGACTTTTCGTCATAACACCTGAACGCATTTTAGATTTTTAGAAGGAACTTATTGAATTCCAACCTTAATCCTGTGGAATAAGGTTTAAGTTCTGGCATCAATAGATATTGCAGCTTGCATGCGTTTTTCATCAGGGGAGACATAGACCTATGTATACGAGTAAATATACAGGGTGTAACAAAAGGGGTAGGTACAATCTTGAAAAATAAACATGTGATTTCGGGTCTCAAATTTTGGAAATAGGTTCTCTATAGTGGGCTGTTTACATAGCTTTTCGCTTAACATACCCTTTCTGTTACACCCTGTATACATCTGTGCTAATGCGGCGCTTCACTAGAATACATCAGCTGCATCTCCGTCCGTGCATGTTGTACGAACTCTGGGGCATTCCATATATATCTACGGACGTCTATACTTTGATGATGGTGAAGAGTGGATGAAAGGGTAGGAAGGGGAAGACCTCGCCGGACTTTCACCGATCAAATTGGTGAAATTCTAGAGAAAGGTCTAAACCGACGAACGTGCATGAAGAATATCATGAAAGTAGATGAAGCGAAAGAGGTGTGTCAGGATCGTAGCAAATGGAGATCCATGATCTCTGCCTACCCCTCCGGGAAAGAGGCGTGATTTTTATATATATTTTATTTTATATATATCTATACTTATGGGATATCACCTCTTATATGTGCAGATTGTAATACAAGCGTTATGTTAAGCGAAAAGCTATGAATACATGTATAGTGCACTAAAGAGAACCTCGTCGTCTCGTCTTCAGCCTATTGCAGTCCACTGCTGGACGTAGGCCTTCCCCAGGGTACGCCACAAGGCTACTGCCACAGGGGGGTTTTGCCCATAGTCACCACGCTGGGCAGGCGGGTTGGTGACCGCAGTGTGATTTTTGGACTATCCGCCTCCAGGAAACCCTTAATCGCCTCGTACGATACCCACGAGAATACTGTACAAGTCAGTAGAGGGACAAGAGGGTCTTGATGTTTTGTAGGCGATGGGCTGACCTGTGACAGGTGTCACTACTAACCGAACTTGTACATCTCAAGTATACCCTCAAAATTGGTCAGAAGTGGCACCACGTGGTTCTATCGGCCCTTGGTGCTCTGCCTACCTCGTAAGGTGACTATATGTATGTATGTTTTGTGAATAGGCTCTCTACGAGTTTATTGGGCAATTTTTATTGCATACCGCTTAACATACCCCTTTTTTACAACCTGTAAGTATAAAAACAATCTTGTAAAATAAACATTTTTGTATTTGACTCTTAAGCTCTATGGTGTATGGGTATTCTTTTCAATGCATTACGATTACATTGTATATATGTATATTATACAGGATGTGTAAGGGGTACGTTCTCTTGTATCTTGAAAAATGATTTTGTGTATTGAAGTCACAATTTTTTTTTGTAGGTTCTCTAATAGTGGGCGGGCACTCCATTTGTTTTTTTACTGTTAGCTAGGCAAACATTTGACAGCCATCGTACCTGATGTTAAGCAATATGCGGCCTAAAGTACATGTTTGCCTAGAAAGTGCCTATTCACACCCTATATACAGGATGATTGTGACAGCTAGGCAAATATTAATACCATGACTTCAGAACATGATTCTGAAAACACTGAAAATTTTAGCAGGAAAATTCCAAAATTTTCCGACATTTTTTATATTTTCAGGAAAAAATAGTTTAGTTCGTTTAATTAGACCTTATATAATGACTAAAAAATAAAATTTTCACTAAAAGACGATTTAAAAAAAAAGTTGCCCTCGAAAAAGTTCAAACAACTGATCAACCTTAATGGAGAGCCACAAGTGATCCAAAAAACAGCAATGTGTCACACAATAACCAATAAGCCCATTTAATTAGTCACAGGATCGCCCGATACAATTGGCGCGGAGAGCAAAGATTACTGATAATCAAATCAAAAATACATTTCCTGCGAGTTATAACACTATCGTATAACTCAACACATTGGTACTTGTTCAGCATTTCAGTATTTGCCTAGCTGTCACCCACACCCTGTATAAATATAGATTGATTACACATAACCCTCTAATCGGTTGTACACCTCTTTATTGATGGCACCGCAATTAATCTTGTTCAGTGTCCGCTGATGAGAGACCAAACATATTTTATAGACGGGTCTTAAATATTAATCACATTATGAGCTTAGTACCATTGTTTTATTATATTTATAGAATATGGACGTACACACATACAGACACGGCCGTGTTCCCGAAATGGAGTAGCCAGAACTGCAGGATACTAAGGAAGATCCCGCAGCCACGATAAGCATAGTGGGGACAGATGTTAATGATCGATCAGTGAAAAATTGCTAGCTTAACCTGTAATTCTCACAGGAGTTCTTTAGTCAACTCTTACGGAAGGAGATGCAGCTGATGATCTCCAGTGAAGCCCCAAATCAGCACGGGGATAATTTGGTCATAATACGAGATAACAAGATATACTTTTATTTAGCTACACTATTTCTATAATAAAGAAGCCTGCTTTTAACTTGTCCCCATTTATTTGGAAGGTAGGCGCAATTTTAACTTCTTCGCTTTCATGGAATCCAACAGTTCGCCTCCATCATCCACATTCATGACTGTTATTCACGCTCTCTGTAAAATATCCATCATCATTTCGGCCTAGGAATATTAACTTTATAAATACAAAAGCACACATTTCCCGTCCACGAACATTAATTATTATGTCAAATATTTTGGGACACCGACACCATTATGTTTTGTGTAAAATTATCCAGAAGGAAAATCATTAGCATCTAGTTTCCTACGGAGGATATTGATTATCCCTAATGATTCTTCATTACACTAAATAAATTAACGACCTTCTGCCCCACTCAGAGTGGCTTAATAGCCTAAAATAATTTAAACTAACCTCTAATAGACATTTGGACATGCATAAGAACTTCGCTATCGCTCGTAAAATTGTTTCTTTGGCCAAAAATTTAAACTAACCTCTAATGGACATGCATAAGAACTTCGCTATCGCTCGTAAAATTGTTTCTTTAAAATTTAAATATTCGAGGCAAGATTTTTAAATTATTCTAGCACGTCATATTGCAAAACGGCATTTAGAATAAATCCATCTAGCACTTCGCCGGACGCTCTGGTGATAGGCTCGCTTCGCTCGCTCGACTCGTGCTTTATTATTTTAACATATTGGACGCCCGTGACTCCGTCCGCGTGGACTGCAGAAAAAACATACCTTCGAAATTATCCGGGATAAAAACATTTTCCCGGGATAAAAAGTAGCCTATATGTTAAGTGGGACCTGTCATAATATATTCCTGAAAACTGCATCGAAATCAGTTCAGCCGTTTCTGAAATTAGCGTGCACAAACGCACAAACAGACAAAAATTTAAAAAATCATTTTTTTGGATACTATTGCGTTAATAAAGGTCTCGTATAATTTTTTCTCATATATCTTCCATGTACAGACAGCGATCCGTTACATTTGTATTATATGTATATAGATTTCTAGTCAATTCAGTGTCATTCTTACAACTAAGACAAATCTAATTGTTTAGGGATTTAGGGGGTCGAGTCGCGTCAAAGGGAAAATAGAAGTAATGTCAAAGAGAGTTACCTGTGTGTTTTCTGTTTTTTCTTCTTTAGCGCGGAATTTATTGTAGGGTTTAAGTTCACAGTTCACTATAGTCCACTTTTAGGGTAAGGGCACTCTTATTGGGTAGGTCAGTTTGTCACACACGAAAATTCACTTGTCGAGACGCGAGGTCAGTTTCGCGGTGGTTGGGCAAAAACTACTTGAGTAGCGGGGCGAAAAAGCACACGGGTCCCGCGTCCGGTGACGAAGAAAAGAGCGGGCAATTCAAATAAGAAGATACAAAATTATAGTTCTAACACTAATCATACCTCTCAAGCTCAAATGTTACAAGTCGTTTAGGCTCTAGAGCAGTGGTTCCCAAAGTGGTCCAGGTGGACCCCCAGGGGTCCACCGGAGATTCGATGGGGGTCTACGTTGGCGTGAAAAAATGGGGTTTCACAACTAATTTGTATGTGATTAATGTGGTGTAGGCCTATAGGGGGTCCACCAGAACGAGTTAACTCTTGAAAGGGGTCTATGAGAAGAAAAGTTTGGGAACCCCTGCTCTAAAGCGTACCAAATAAACATACATACACTCAAAAACCATAACCCTCTATAATTCTCATAATTAATATTCTCATAACTCTAATAATTAATAACT
This sequence comes from Carposina sasakii, assembly GCA_014607495.2. NCBI lineage: Eukaryota > Metazoa > Arthropoda > Insecta > Lepidoptera > Carposinidae > Carposina > Carposina sasakii. The sequence continues at coordinate 2,233,313 of CP053174.1, read as the reverse complement.
TATTTAATATAATAACAGGGCAGCTTGTGGCGAGCTGTTGGGAGGTAGCGTTCCCACGGACCTGAAGTACTCCCGGGGGAAGAGATGCTGAGGTTCCAGTTCATCTCACCGACCGGGCAGAGTGGAGTCGCGAAAGCCGGAGTGAGGTCTGACGAGGAACAGCCGCTCACCAAATGTTGCCCCCTTTGTCGCTCCGTGCGTGCGGCCGTTTCCGCCCATGACATGAGTCGGCGAGTCACCGCCTGCCACCAAACAATTATGAGACTTGGTTGTAATGGCAGGCGTCCGTTAGTCTCCTTCAATAGCCCAGTTACCCAGCCCCACCCAACATTCAGCCTCATAGCCCATGACCTTTGTTTCCATCGCATGACATAGCTCTGCACTCCAATAGTCTTGCACATGGCGGGGACCATCGCCGTGTGTATCATATTGTGCGGTTGGCGATGGTATCCGCCATGTGTATCCCACACCATATTAAAGTTCTCTTAAAGGGCCTCTACATCTTTGTTACGGCCCGATGCACGCCTCTCAAAGGACCGGGACTCTGTAGTCCCGTGAATTTCAAAAGAGATAATAATAGCATTGATTTTTCTTTCTCGCACAATGTTACACAACTATGTAATTAGGCTTTATAATATCACTTTACGTTGTGCAAGAAACTGGTACCTGAGGTAGGCATTTAGAGGCCTGTAATATCAGTTTTGAAAGAAAAACTATAGCATAGTATATGGTATTTTAAAGTATATAATGTAACTGACTACTGTACGTCCGAAATAGGCAATAACAAATGTATGTACCCAGTTATGATAATAAAATCTATTCTATTCTATTCCCTCTTTCTGTCGGGTAAAAATATATAATCTCACTGAATACAAAATCAAGTTACCATTAACCGTAGGTTAATCATGACAGCTGGTTATTGATGACTCCAATTAATCTTGTTCAGTGTCCGCAGATGTGTGATGTTCTAGGCTTTCACTGGATCCCATAGCAACTTGCTCTCTATATATTTAAGAAAATCGCATCAAAATCCGTTGTGAAGTTTGAAAAATCTAAGCAATACATACGGACAGACAGCGGGAAGCGACTTCGACTCCGTCCGCGTCACCTGTATCTAGTTGACTGAATTGTAAATCTAAGCAATTGTCGCACCCACTTGAACACACACGAAAAATTTAATCAAAATCGATCCAGCCTTTTAGAAGGAGTTCAATTACAAACACACGAACAAAAGATTTATATATACATAAAGATGTAGTTATAGATATGTCTAGTGTTATAATGATGGGACCCAGACCGCCCGAGGATGACATGTTACGAAAATAATTGGGGACATTTTTCCTTTACAATTGAATATGTCACAGACAGTCTAGTTTTTTGATAGGGGTTTTCCTGTTACTATTGATATCTCATTCACATTTCTCTTTTGATATTTTTTAACAAAATATCAAAATATTATATGTATCTTAATTTACGAAATCTGTGAACCTATATGTATCCCCGCTTAAGACACAGATAAATAAATATTATTATTACAGAAGATATTATAGTGCACAAGTGTGTGTGCAACCACGGGTGCACTCTCTTTTCCTTTCTTTACTCTCGCAGTTCAGATGGGATGGAAAGCCGACACGACCGGAGAGAGATCACGCACACGACCAATGGTTTTACGTCATGCTTTCCAAGGCACGAGCTTAGTAACAATTTAACTACATTAAAATCTTACTATCTACTAATATTACAAACGCGAAAGTTTGTAAGTATGGATGGATGGATAGATGGCTGTTTGTTACTCTTTCACGTAAAAACGGCTGGAGCGATTCTAATAAAATTTGGTATGGAGTTAGCTGACGCTCTGGATTAACACATAGGCTACTTTTTATCCCGGAAAAATATATCACCCGTATAATTTCGACTTATTGTTTTTTCTGCAGTCCACGCGGACGAAGTCGCGGGCGTCCACTAATGTTTCATAATCCAGGTTTGAAGACAGGACTATCTGAAATTCTGAAACGGCTAATCTAAAACTGATTACTCAAATATCTTTGTTCTTATTACTAGACAGTAATTGATTGAGTAGATATTTCAATCTAAAGGGAATTTCGAGAGAATTTGAGTCCAATTTACTATTATAAATAGACAGAAAACCTGTCAGATTTAATTTAATTTACATAGTTTCTGCAAATTATTATTATTTCTTAAAATCTATGAAATTTACTTTACTGCCGCTATATGGCTGCACCGCTCTCCTAAGAAGCCCATGCTTTTAGAAAATAGGCGTTTTTCCACTAGACGGCTTTTTTGGAAGCAAAAATGTATGAAATACTATGACGTGGTTTCGTTATAACACCGTGAGTATCTATAGAATTTCATCCCCGAATTCAGTAAAGCCCATCTGATCCAAACACGTTATAAATTGAACTGCGCTCACGGAACTTATTCGATGTAACATCTACAGGGGATGTGATTAAAATAGACTGGGTTGTCTGTTTATCTTTAGACGTTTTTTGATTGTATAAGATGTAATGTAATGCCAGGGAATCAAAAATAGATATAGAATTTTGTAATGGCGACCTATATACTGCGTATAATAAGTTGTTTTCAAAATAACTAATTTGCTTTTAACACGAGACTTAGTTTGTAAAAATTTTACTATGGAACCAACTCTGAAATCGTGAAAAGAAGGGAGGTATTTGTCCATAGTCACCACGCTGGGCAGGCGGGTTGGTGACCGCAGTTTGTATTTTGGACTATGTTGTGAACACGGGAGGCGCTGCTGCCCACCTCCCGGAAATAATTCGTCGATACCACGGGCAGACATGGGGTGTACGAATTCACTCTGCCGGGGACTGTTGCGCTAGGTAGTGTCTGCCCAGTATACATACTCCCGGACGGAATCTCCTAATAGATCATTTTTCTCAATGGAAGCATACCTGGGAAGTGTCTGGTTTCCAAAATATTAGGGTCCAAAGTTGAGTAAATAGACTGCGTTTTGATGCATAAATGCACATTGACGCGTGTAGCAAGTTTTTTTCACGAGAAATAATTAATATCTGTCTATGAAAAAACTAGCATAAACGCTGGACACTATAAATTTCGCCCGATCAAGTAATAAAAAAATAAAAAAAATAATTTACATTGTTTCCCAGATTTTTTTTTTTTTTAATAAACTTACATTATTTGATGTGTAGAGTACGTACCCTTCGTTAAGGGTGGCAACGAAAAAACACCCTGTATAGATCGCCATTACAAAATTCTATATCAATTTTTAGTTGCCTCCCATTAAACAAATTCAAGTATTTCTCAGAAAAATAAAAATACTTTTAACCCGTCACCATAATAATCTTCATAAAATAGGTAAATGTGTTACACCTAAGGATCGTCGTACACTTAGCGTTGCTAAGAGCCCACTTTAAGGCGCGCCGCACGCCGAGCGGGTTAAGGCGTTAATTTCTAACTTAAAGGATTAAGTGAAAAGTCGAGAATTTTATCCGGAAAATGTGGGCTAAGTTAACTCAAGTTAGGTCTACTTGGTAAAGAGATGAGTTTTTAATATTACCTTCGTGTTTACTTATTTTAGAGACGTTTTTATCAATGGTTTATCAATCGACCGTTTTCCGAAATGGATGAGCTAGAACCGCAGGATCGTTATGGGGATCCCACAGCCACGTTTAGAAAAGTATGCATAGATGTAGCAGCACAGGAGTTTATAGGTTTTAATTTGTATTTCTACTCCTTTTTCAGATTGCATGATGGCTAAAGTACTTGTCCTGCTTGCATCCATATCAGCTTTGAATATTGGTAAGTAACATATAAAAAGTATTTGTATTTCAACGTAATATATGTACTTCACCAACATAGGTGGTCACCAATCCGCCTGCCCAGCGTGGTGACTATGGGAAAATACCCCCCCATGGCAGTCTTGTGACGTGCTCTGGGGGAGGCCTACATTCAGCAGTGGACTGCAATTGGCGGATGATGATGATATGTACCTAGCTGATGCGGGACTTTACTAGAAAACATAGTTAAGCTGCATCTCCATTCATCCTTAGTCGACTCTTATGACATGCACGGAAAGAGATCCAGCCGATGTATTCTAGCTAAGCCTCGCTTCGGCACAAAAGTTCTTTTCAATCTGATCTAAAATAGCATCATCATTAATTTTACCCACATATTAAACAGTGTGTCCGGGATAGAATTAGCGATTTTTTAAGGGCGTGTTTTACTTTATTTTATTGATAAACACACCTCCCCATGCGGGTCTAACTGCCCACTTTTATCTGAGTACCTGAGTAGCCGTACCTGAGTGATGGGCTATGAGCGTTCGCGCAAGGGTCACAAGCACAAACAAAAAGCTACTAACGAGGTTACCTGGAAATCCTTTAAAAATAATATTTTAAATAATTCACTGGAAACATCATTAATTCTCACACAACACTCACAACCTGACAAAAAAAACTTGCAGTTCCAAAAAATGGGCCCAAAAATAAAACTTTTTTAATGTCTCCCCAATTCCACGATCAAAGAGAGCCCGTGTTTATACCTCGTGTATAAAACGTATACGGTCCACAAAAGCGAGAAGAGAGGCGGAGTTGTATGAATTATTTATCTACAGGAATCAAAGCTTTTAAGAAGAATTGTACAATAAATCAGAAAAAATAAATCCACAATAAATATCAGAGTAGCGTAAACATACAGTATTTTTATCTTTTATTAGATTTGAAACATCGTACATATTAACTTAGAGAGGATATATGTATTGAATCAAACTAAATAATAACTTACAGACCGTTATTCAATAGACATACAAAACATAACAACGAGGTTCCATACATTGCTGGATAATAATCCATACATAACACAAAGGTGTACCTTTTAATTTTTTTATGAACAGAACTTACATATATACATATAATCATGCCTTATCCCTTACGGGGTAGGCAGAGCACCAAGGGCCGACAGAACCACATGGTGCCACTTCTGATCAATATTGAGGGTATAGTTGAGATGTACAAGTTTGGTTAGTAGTGCAGGTGGACAGCCCATCGCCTACAAAACACCAAGACCATCTTGTCCCTCTACTGACTTGTACAGTTTGCCCGGGAAGAGAAGCAGCTGTAGTAATATACGTTTCTTTTTTCACTCCCAGAGCAGCATAGAAGAACAGAACTTAATAAATATTATTTCAACTCCATGAATACTGCTTCTCTGGCACCAACAGGATAGCAATATTCCACTGGCCGCGTTGCAATGATATAATTTAAAAAAAGTACTCGTTAAAATCACGGGCCGATGCTTCTAGAAGATCTCATTGAGTCTGTTTGTAGCTATAAAAGGGAATTTTTCTACGTATTCGGAGTGTTATGATTTTCCGTTGTAGATTTTTATTTATTAATTTGGTTATTTATTACCAAACAACTAACATTAAATATTTACAGGAGAGTAGAGATTTCTATGACTAACTTAGGGCTAGCGTGTTTATGGTAGATCGGTTGACCAGTTGACCAGTTTTATAGAATGGTCAACCGGTCTCCGTTATCAGGTTGCGAGACCAAAATGCTGCATTTTGGTTCCTAATTTTAAAAATATATAAATATAGGTCGGCTGTTTCCTAAAAAGGGTAGCTCGAACTGTAGGAGAACGAAGATCTTACAGTCACGTTAAGTATGGCGGGGCAAGATTGTGACATGATTATAGGTAGACGCGAGGTCTCATAGTGAAACGTTTATAAAAAGTGGCACAAGTGAATCTATATAAACGTAACTATTGGCGCGTTCGTAGTTCGTCCGCGTGGACTGCAGAAAAAACAAAATGTCTAAATTATCCCCAATAAAAATATTTTTCGGGATAAAAAGTATCAAATTTTATTAAAATCGCTCCAGCCGTTTTTACGCGAAAGAGTAACAAACATCCATCCATCCATACTCACAAACTTTCGCGTTTATAACATTAGTAAGATAACTGCATTAGACCATTTTTAAAACTTGAATCTTTTCCATGCTCGACTTTGCTTGTATTAATTAATGACAATAGACGCCCAGCCATATATTTGAGCCTATATTTGTCGGACCATATTTTGTGCGCTGTCACTAAATACCTCTAGCTATAGTAATAATTTTATCTAAGGGGCAAGATGAAGAAGTTCAATGAAAGGTTACTAGTTGTTATCGCCTAAAGGTTAAGTTCCTTAGCTACAAAATTTAGGTAAATCTTAGAAATCTTTTTAGTATTATAAGTTAAATGCTGTTAGTATATGTACTTTATTTTAATATATTCTTGATATTATAAAAAAAAATGTAGCGGGGGTAAATTTTTACTAGGGAAAAGTTCCCTAAACCGACGAGCGGGCATGAAAGTAGGTACTAGATGAAGCGAAAAAGATGTGTCAAGACCATAGCAAATAGAGGTCTGTGATCTCTGTCTACCTTTGAGAGGCGTGATTTTATGTATGTAAGCAAACATATTCCTAACTAAATATTCTGAAGTTATTTACATATTATTAACATAACTCTTCTTCCCAAATCTCAGATATAGCTATTAATTCTCACCAGATATACGGTTTTTTTAAACCGACGTCCATGATAAATGCCTCCGATATATCATATCAATGCCTCCGCGTATTTCTTACGTGCATATAGGAAGCACGAAAAGGAGACGTGATGACCAATGTAGACTATACAACGCAGTACCTATGCACCAATCACTTGCTAACATTTGCCGCAAAGGCAAATGGTGTCTGTCAAATGATATCTCGTTTTATAAAAAATCTGCTTTTCTCTGCCGCCTACGTTTGAGCTACTATTAGATAGGACAGAAAGAGTTTGCAAGGGGGACATAAATTGAGACTGTGCCTACTATATTGCCATATACCATGTTTTTAGATAGAAATTTAAATATCTAAGAAGCAGTGATTGTAAACATTTTGGTCGATTCTGACCGTAACGTAACCTAAACGTAAACTTAAAATTAGACATGTCTGTCTCCCTCCATTCTTAACATAAATGGCTGCGACAGAAAGGGACAGGTAGGACTAATATTAAGTTTAGGTTTAGGTCTGATGGTCAGAATTGACTATGTTAACTTTCCTAAATCTATGTACTAAGCTACTAAATATAAACACACTTGTAGAATACTTGTAAGATATGAGTGGGTGACGGTTAACTTTATTTCATGTTGATATATCTCCTAGAGTTCAGTTTCGTGCTTAAGGTTTAAGGTTTCGAGTTTTCGGAATCTGCTTCTTCTTGTTTTTTATAAGTTGGTTTTATTGATTTGAGTAGCAAACTCGTTGACAGTAATACACCAAACTGTGCCTAGTAAAAAACCTAATTTCTTTCTTTCATGTTATTTCTATTTCTAAATATAATGAGGTATAGGTTACTCCCCTTCGTTCCTGCTTCATTCTTGAGTCTACCTTACGCTAGACATTGACATATGGGCCCACATACATTTTGGCAGCATCCTATATTTCAGGCGTTAATCGAATATAAAAACGTTATTGATATAAAACGTTTTCAGAAACGTTCTAGTTACGTTATTATTAGGTTTTTCTAGTCCGATCGATCATACGAAATATTTTGGTCAAGTCACGATAGCAGGGAGAGTAGGGCGGTGTATAAAATTTTTCGGTATTTAACATATTGTAGTTAAGCCAAAAAAAATACGTGAAAGGACTTGACATTCCCAGAAATATAAATATTTCTAAAATTCCTATGGAAAAAGGTATATAATTATACCTATTTAATAAATATGGTATAAGAGATAGGGTATTTGTATAGGATAGGGTAGGGTATGACGGAGATGCAGCTGATGTATTCTAGTAAAGCCCCGAAACAACACACGGTTTTTTGTTTTTTTTTTTTTATATTAAATAGTCATACGCTTGACCACAACGCGCCTGATGGTAAGCACCATTGCAGTCTAAGATGGAGCGCACTGGCCTAAAAGAAACCTGTTCACTCTCGACTTGAAGACCGCAAGATTATAGTTCATGGGGAACAGGGATTCAGGCAGGGAGTTCCACAGCTTGGCCGTTCGCATTATGAATGTATAAGCTAAATTTCGAGTTTTCGGCACTTCAACTGTGAACCGGTGTCGCCTTGACGTTTCCCTGGTCGTCCGGTGGTAGAAGGGTGCTGGGGGAATCAGGTTAGGTTAATGTATATATATGGAATAGTGCAATGTATCGTCTTGGATGCTAGGTGCTCGGGTCTGGTTTCTCATGGCGATTGTAGTTAGTGCAAGTGCCTGTTGTCGCAATTATGAGTTATCAGATCCGAGGGTCAGTGGAGGGTGTAGGGCCCGGTGGTGGGCGCACCCATAGTGAATAGGTTAATGTCATAAATTTCATCATGCCAACCTTAGCTTCCAACAAATATTATATAAAGGTTCTATTTAGCTCCAAAGAGACAAGTCATTTGGAACCGAGATACGGGCTTATAGAATTCGTGATCAAAGGAGATTCATTGAATTTTCGACGATTAATTAGTACGTAGCCGACCCAAATAGTTTTGTAAATGTTTAAGCTTGATGTGACAAAACTTAGGGATCCATCTTTGAATAAAGTTACTGAATGTTAATGGTTTTATAAGTAGACTAGCTGCGGCCCACGACTTCGTCTGCGTCTGCGACTTCAGAATTCCTGTTTTCGAATAAAATCGATCTTGATTTATCTCAGAGTTACATTATCCTGTTTTGATGCGGGACTTCACTAGAAACATCAGCTGCATCTCCTTCTGTGCATTTCGTGAGAGTTGACTAAGGAACTCAGGGGTGTTCTTTCAGGCGATGAGGTAGCAACTTGTCACTGATCATTTGTCTAATTCTTTTTTGTTATGTTTATTATTGTCAGGAGAAGGATTTTTATGAAAGAAAGCATGTTGTTTAAGTTTAGTGGAACATTAGAAAATGGAAACCTTAACAAAAATATTAAAGAAAGCACCAGGCCCTATACCCTCTTCTGACCCTCGGATTGTTTCACGAACACAAGAAAGCATGCAACCATAAATAAATACATAGCTGCTAAAATTAAAATTTTTAAACATATGTTTGGATACCCGTGGCATCATCAGGAAATGGTTATAACTCAATAGATTTAACGAATAGTGACGCCTGATACAATTCAATATTAATCTTACGTACATAATCTCTCAGTTGATTAAAATGAAGATAAGACAGGACATCCTTTGCCATGATGATACTACTCATTACTATGAGACTAATCTACATAAATATTTAATCTAATTTCTATATCTATACACCCATAGTATGTTTCAGATATCCTTTGCCTATGTGGCTGTGCCTAAAAAAACAATTTACATTAAAAAAAAAACTGTCAAACTCACCAACAATTTCGTTCGAAATTCGTTGCACCCAACATTTTTGCTTTGGAAAAACCCGTGTGTTCCGATTCATGCATTTTAATGAGCGAGCGCATCTCTGCGCAAACATCGTCCTTTTTAGGGTGGCTGTACACTTTGTTGGTTGTTTGTCGGGACCCAACATGTTGGGTGGTAAAAGTTTATTGCATTAGACGTCTTACCTGATAGAAAACAGTGCAGTTATATAAGGTTTACTACACACAAACTGAAAATGAAATAATCGATGAAATTACTATAGTCCAACTTGCTCCTCGTAGAGTATGTGCTTTTTTTCAATCATAAATGAAGTTTAATGTTCACTTGTAGTAAGTGGTTCGGCTGCGTTCCCAGAATGGGGTAGCTAGAACTGTAAGATCATGTGATCACACAGCCACGTCAAGCATAGCAGTCATAAATCTACATTAGACCTTAGATCGGTAGTCAACATGATTCACAAGTTTGTAATGCTTAATTTTTCTGAGGAATGGGAAATAAATAAATAGTATTTCCTGGCATCGTGTACGTCGCCCCTTACACTCCACGGTGGCCCGGAAAAACTATTTTACCCAGTGCGCTGTGTTTTAATACGAATGTGAATATCGTTTGTTATTCCCTTTATTTGAGTTTCCATTATTTTGCTATACTGGCAACTTTATTTTGTTCTAGTAACCCGCCCTCTTCGGTACGATACGTAGAGTCCGTTATATAGAATAACTGCTATGCCTGATTTCGGAACTAACATTTTTTGTATGCAGTAACTCACATAATGAAGTCATACACATAGCAACTAGCGCCATCGTTTAAATGAACTACTTCGTGAAACGCGTTTGAAATGTTTTTTTTTTTTACATTCCGCTCTTATGAAGTCAACAAAAGTATTCCTGCACTGTATTTGTTTCATATTGAGAAAACACTAAATTGAAAAGTTGATAATGTATCTACTTCGTTAAAAAGGACTTTTATAGTCCGATGACCTATTTCCACTTTTTTTTTTATTGGCATTTCTGTTATAGAAGCTGTTAATTGAATTTCATCTCGTAAATTTAACTACATACTTAATTCCACATTTTATAACAATATATATAAATTAAATAAATTAAATAAATTAAAATAAGTTGGCTTTTAGGGCTTAATGGCTACTAACGTGGAAGTAATTACAGATATAATATTAACTCGATTAGAGACTGCATGATGGTTGAGTCTTTCAAAAGTAAATTGAGATATCACTTTCTTATTCTTTCTTATTATTCAAGATATCACGTACAATAAAGAATAGGAATAATAACTTTATTTAATTAGTTATAAACGCCTAAAGACGAAACCTAGGAGAACTGTTGAAGTCAGGGCGGGGCAATTCTTGAAACTTTTTGAGCCGAAACGCAACCACTAACGAACCGTTAACAAAACGCGGTGCGAAGCAATATATACTTACCGCTTGAGTAATAAGGTACGTTTTAGCACGCATCGGTTGCGAGTATGACAGAATAAAAACAAATATCAGTCTCGTGCTGAAATGTGTCTAATAACGTCACCATAAAGTAATGATTGCTTTGTTCTGAGCGTCTACAACGGTTCCGTTTCGGCTTCGTTCCAACTCGAGACTTTTCGAGAATTGGCCGCCAGTTCTCCTTTATGTCAATTGACATTAGGTTTGTTGACAGACCGCATAATTCTACTATTACTGTTTACACTATTTCATTGAACTGTCATTTAATCAGCCATATGTATAGGATATAAAACATATACGAGGCCCACTTGTGTATTTCTGTGTCTGTTTTAACCTAGGGCCGAAATTGCTTTTAAAATAGTACACTATGACGGTCCATGCATTTTAATGAGTCCCATGCATACAGGCTGTACGCTGTTGTTTCCAATGCCGCGGCTCCGGAAAAAACTATTTCGTTCTATTTTTTTTTCTTTATTTTGTGTGGCACATGTGTGGTAAAGGCAGTGAATAAAATAATGTTTGTTTTATAGCGTAGGTCCTTTTTTCAGCCAATATAATCGGCCTTTAATCAACTTAACTTGGTCAGGGACATTATCGCACTGGACTATCACATATCGACTATCACATAGCATCATCTTCCTCTCCTCATTGATATCAATGGGGTCGGAGCTTAGCATTAGGAGCTTAAGTCGGCGCAATAATGTTTTTTTTCAAAACTCACGTTGCTAAAGATATAGCATACGTTTTCACCGCTCTATTTTCTTCTTATATCGTGTCAAAATAACATAACCAAGAATTGTAATTTGGATAGATTATCTCGACATAAACTCGTCATACGATTATTTAAAAAACAAAATGATGGCCACTCTCTCCTCAAGCGATGAGCCTGCAACTTGTAAACATCAGTACCCGTTATACAAAACCTGGCTATGGAATCTCCTTAATGATCTTGCAGTTCTGGCAACCCCATTTCGGGTGCACAGCTGTATTTATATGTGTGTTTAAGAACGGTATTTTTAATATTGTTTTTTTGTCACATTTTCGTTGTATTTAATAGGTCACTGGCTAGTTTGGCATGTAATAAAATATCCACTAAACTGTAGTGTCAAACAGAGCGGAGTTACTAACAAGCAAACTTCCTCTAATCCGAATTAGAGCGAAGCTAACGAGTTTTGTTTAAAACTACCCCCCATAACCGGCTTACGAAGTTTGATGATGGCGCCACTTTATACGTGTTAAGTTTATATTACAGTGTACTGGGATAGTTGCGGACATGTGACGCAGATGTTTGGGTCATAGATGTTAAAATACTAATCAATAACATAAATTTATTTAAAGAAAAAAACCTGTGTGAAAATTTTGAGCCCGTCTAACTCTTACGACTAACGGCCCATGTAAATACTAGGGACCATAAATAATCTCGGATTTTTTAATTCCAAATTTGAAATGCAACATTTAATCTGAAATATGCAAAAATTCTCTTCTTGAGATCGGTTATCGAAATTGTCTGTAAGACAAATCTAATGATACCTCTCAAGCTGTAATGCGATAGATAAGACGTTTAGTCAAACTTTAGAGCGTGGCAAAGAAATATAGATGCATACATATATACTCTCCAAAAACATAACCTGGCGCAGTCAGGTAAAACATATTTTTACTATACAAGGTCTATCCAAAATTACTGATTATCTTAACACGAAAAAATCTATGTAAAAAGAATCAACTTTCACTATGGGACCAACCCCGAAATATGAAAAAAATCAGCTGTTCCATAAATTTCAGTGCTGTAATTATTCAAGATTGTATGGAACCCCATTGGTCCCATAGTGAAAGTGAAATTACCTACCTAGTTCCGTGTCAAAAGATAATCAGTAATTTTGGATAGACCTTATACATGTATACATACAGCTGTATGTATACTAAGAATGGGGTACTGTAGAATCAGAAAAGCAGGATTGCAGGGGAGATGTTACAGCCTGAGCACACAACGAGGTCAGATAAACATATAAATATTTACATACTTCACAACAAATCTAAATAAGACCCAGTCCCACACTAAGATCTCTAATGTCTTGTGTCGTGGGTACTAAGCAACGGTATATATAGGTAAATACATTATAGAAAACATCCATGACTCGGAAATAAACATCGATATTCATCATATCAATGTTTGCACCTACCGGGATTCGAACTCGGGACCAATGGCGTCGCAGGCAGGGCCACTACCAATTACACCAGTCAGTCGTCGAAAGATGTTAAAGATCGGTGACAAGTTGCGAGCTCATTGCCTCAGAGAACGTCCTAAATTATTTAGTCCTTACAATATGCACGGGAGGAAGCACAGCTGATATTCTTACATACATACATATAATCATGCCTTTATCCCTTACGGGGTAGGCAGAGCACCAAGGGCCGGTAGAACCACATGGTGTCACTTCTGACCAAATGAGGGTATAATTGAGATGTACAAGTTCGGTTAATTGTGACAGGTGGTCAGCCCATCGCCTACAAAACACCAAGACCCTCTTGTCCCTCTACTGATTTGTACACTACGCGTATGCCCGGGAAGAGAAGCAGCTGTAGTATTATACGTTTTTTCTTTCACTCCCAGAGCAGCATAGAAGAAATATTCTTGTAAACTTTAAAACAAAAGCTTTATCTTTTCAGATGCCTTGCAAGTCCGGAACATGCGTCACTCATTCTATACAAGAACGGAAAGACAACTGGAAACTTCCACGTAAGTGTAATTTTGTACAATATTCTACTTACTTATCTTTATGTTAGATGGTTATAGAAAGAAGTAACTATTCGTTGTTTTTGTATTGACTTTCTGTATTATTCTTTTCGGCATATTAAATCAAATTGGTCATACACACCTCATTTATTGAAAGAAAAAAAAATTATAAGAATTTCTCACCTAGTGCCACTTTTTTGAGTCTTGTGACTAGGGTTTCCAACCGTCCCGCGTGGCGCGGGACATCCCGTTTTCAAGGTCTAAATAACGCGTCCCGTTTTGAGTGTATGCGGGAAATGCCAAATGCCTCGTTTTCAGGTGAATCCCTCTCAGTTGATAAAAAAACTGTCTTTTAAATGATTACGGCGCACCGCAGAACATGTGATACATAAATCTTGAATTTTAATTTTCCCAGGAGAGTTCTTAAATATTCAATAATGTAAATATTAATTTCGTCTACTTGTTACCATTGACGAATCTTCTAATCATTAATGAAACATCCGAATTTAGTACCTACCTAGTATTTTAAGTGACATAGGTATTTTTCAAATCGAATTTTTTTTGAAGGTGTCAATTTGACATAGGTAGATTGATAGAAGCGTTGTTATTATTAGACCTTTATTTGCTATGGATTATCACGTAATAATATTTTCTTTATGAAACAATGTACTAAAATTGATCATTTGTAGGTGTCCCGTTTTTCTTGCTGTGGTCCCGCACATTTAACCCCTCTGTCCCGCAAATCTGTGTATAAGAGTTGGCAACAAATCTAGCTAGATAAATCGTTAGAGCCGTTTACAAAATTCAGATTATATACCATATACGACTACAGTGGAAACTCTCATACAATCTTGAAAAATTAACATGTTAATTCGAGTCTTTTTTGTGTATAGATCATTTATAGGTATAGATTTTCGCTTAAAATATCCCTCTTATTACAATTAGAATTGCTTATAGATGAAAGTTGACTTTAACTTTAATTGAAAGTTGATAAATAAATTATAACGTATTTTTACATGCCTTTTCATGTCGCTGTCTCAGCTTTTCTCTTTGGTTGCTATTGTTTGCATGTTACGTTAGTTTTCAGGTTGTGACAGTTGAATATGTAGTTTAAAAAACACTTTGAACATGTTTTCAAATAAACGGAAATGATATAAAAATTGTAGGTACATAAATTTGTTCTGCCGTTGACGTGAATTTTAAATGATATAATGACATGAATGCGTATGCGAGGAAAACATTTATCTGTTGTCTGTTTTTAACCCCCGACGCAAAAACGACGGGGTGTTATCGTTTATGAAATACATAATTATTTTGCAGGAAATGTAATGCAATATGGATGTAATATTATTACTATGACTATTGATTTTCCAAATTAAATAATTAATAATCTTTAACTGTAACTAGTGAAAAGTGGGTAAATGTTACTTGCACACTTCTGTCCAACCTCTTTGGGGGATGATGGGGGTGATATTTATTTATAATTTTGTATTCGGCCTGCGCTGATGCGGGCCTTCTGTGCATGTCGTAAATCAATCTTCATTATTTCAGGCGACAAGCAAGCAACTTCCTTAGTGGTTGCGTTTCAGATTTTTTGCGAAGTCACCTCCAAGGTTAGCGTCCCTGAGGAGTCAAGTCAGTCACTTAATATATTTAAAAAGAACTTTGCGTCCGTGATATACTGTAACATGTGAGTCACTATTTATCAGTGTTACCAGGATTTGAACGCGGAAACTATGGTAGCAGGCACAGTCACTACCAATAGAAAAAAAAAATTACGGCTACAAAATATAATAGCCATTTTTTATGCACTGTCACTAAATCCTATTACGTAAGAACAGACTTGTGTGAGTTTGAATCGGCTTACTATCGGACTCGTGGAGTACATACGCGGAGGTTTTGAAACAAAAATATCGATCAATTTTAATAGTCGGTAAAAATCAAAATTAATCTTAGATTTTTTTTTATTCCAAAAACAATTGAAGATTAGATTTATTAATATAACATAAATATATATTATATAATATAAAATCCGAATCGAATAAGATCGATTACTAACATTATATTTCCTAATTGTCAATAACATACTCGTAAGTCACTTAGCTATACCCGAGGAGAGTTGGAGTCAGGCAGACAGCCGGCGCTAAAACAACTGCCAATCTTTAGCAATGTTAGTTTCGAAAGGTGGTGGTGGGAGTATGTGGTCAATTACAAAGGTTGTGGTCAGTTAAAAAGCCCACGTCCGTGCTTTGCTTTGGTTATGACATCTCCCCATCGTATTTAGTCCATGACCGGACCTCGCCAGTACAGTTAAGCCCTTTAGAAATGTTTGCGTCGACTTGTCTTCGGAAGGAAAAGACTTAGAAGTTTATTCTTAGATGGAAGTATAGTACTGACGATCGATTGGCTTTACCTGCTACCCTATTGGTCCTGTTTTCGAGTCCTAGTAGGTATGATGAATATTAATGTTTGTTATGATTATAGAAAATAATATATATTCTTAACCAGCAATAAAATCCTAGTAAATAATATTAAAATACACCCAGTTATTTGAAAAATTTCATTTTTCACATCATGCAAAAAGCGAAAAAAGTGGTTAACCCAACTTTGGCCAGATGCCAGATGGTGAAGTAAAAGGTTATGATTTAAAAGCTGAGCTCCTAAAATCTCTCGACAGACACATGTCGGGTTTCTTTTGTACATTTTTAGTAAGTTAACGATTATTTTTACTGACTTGTATACACCTATACATACACTCATACATATGCGAGAACTGCACTATCACAAAGGGGATCGTAAGGCCACGTTTGCGAGTAGCATGGCGGGGCCAGCTATATCAAGCAGTGACAGTCTCAACAGATTAGAAAATGCCACTAAAATCCTCATTAGGCAGCATACACAGTTAGTGACAGCCAGTCAAGGCAAATACTGAACAAGTACATTGTTTTCAGTTATACGACAGTTTTATTACTCTCAGAGAGGTAAGCACGAACCTCTCGATAGTCTGTAACGCTATTGTCAAACTGTCAAATCACATACATAGATTTTGCTAGCGTTAAGCCGCGTAAAAAGGTTCGTGCTTACCTCACAGATAATGCTTTTTTAATTTCATTTTCCGCAAGTTTGCTTTCCGCGACAATTGTATTTGCATCCTAAATAAAACCACGTCTCTTTCCTGGAAGGCTAGAGAGAGATCACAGACCTCCATTTGCTATGGTCCTGATACACCTCTATCACATTTCAAGAACACCATGAGGTTCTTAATGCATGCTTGTAAGTTGAGGACACATTGACTTAAACTTTCTACAGAATTTCTTCGGATATACATGCAAATTATTATTTTTTACTACATATTTCACGAATCCTATCTAACCATTGGGTGGGTAAAGTGTTTGTTTTCATCTTTTCCAGCTTGGTAGATTTTTAGGAACATTTTTTAAAGATTTTTTACATTCGCGCAAAAATGTCGGTGTTTAAATAGTTTTACAATTTCGTTTATTTTTTCAGGTCATTACATCTTCACAAAATGGGTAAGTGTTAGTATATATTTAAGTGTCTAGAACCAATAAATAAACTAATTTAAAAGTTATCCGTGTATATACAGGGTGTGGGTGACAGCCAGGCAAATACTGAAATGTTGAACAAGTACCATTGTGTTGAGTTATACTATGTTATTACTTGCAGGAAATATATTTTTGATTGATTATCAGTAATATTTGATCTCCGCGCTAATTGTATCGGGCGATCCTGTGACTAATTAAATGGGCTTATTGGTTATTGTGTGACATATTGCTGTTTTTTGGATCACCTGTCATTGTAATTTTTGGTCACACTCTCCATTAGGGCTGATCAGTTATTTGAACTTTTTTGACGGCAACTTTTTTGAAAATCATCTTTAGGTTAAAATTTTATTTTTAAGTCAATATTAAACGAACTAAATTATTTTTTCATGAAAATATGAAAAAAATGTCGGAAAATTTTGGAACTTTCCTGTGAAAATTTTCAGTGTTTTCCGCCTCAGAATCATGGTCTGAAGTCAGCATATCAATATTTGCCTGGCTGTCACCTACACCTGTATTATATCTATTTGTGTTATATTTATAAGGTGTCATAAAAAGAAAATTCGTATATTTTTACTTATATATAGTAAGAAGTATTTTTCTATTTCACATACAATCGATAACCATAACAATATTTTCGAAGTTTCCTAAATTCCGTACACAAAGCAATCAACGTCCCTTCGTAGCAACGCTACGAACTTCTACGACGACTACGAAGCGTAGTCGTTCTACGGAAGTGTGAATCTACCACGGTCACTTTACAGTATTCCATTATGGACCTTATTGCCATGATCTTAAGGCATATTTGTATGTTTGCCACAAAATAGTTCATTATAAAGTTATGGCCGGACAGTTTGGGCAGCTTTAAAGTGATTTTCAATTGTAGATCTTATGGTGAAGTTATTAAGGTTGTTTGTTTGTTAATTGATTCTAAGAATTAGTTCAATACCTTGGCGTGGAACCCTGGGCCCTTACTTGTCCGGCGGCTCGTAAATAGATTCAAAGAATAAGCATAGCCTATACACTTTAGAAAATTATTCATTCTCCATATTTCATTAATATCAATTAGTTCAATACCTTAAATAGGATTTTTATATTAGAAAAAAACTGATATTACTATGTGATACTTTCCTGTGCTGATGAATAGCTTCACTAGAATACATCAGCAGCATCTCCTTCCGTACATATCGTAAGAGTCGACTAAGGAACTCAGGGGCGTTCTCTCAGGCGATAAGCTATCAACTGTTTACTGATACTTTACATCTATCTTCTCTATGATAAACGTGGATTTACTTAGCGATACTGCAATTATGGCAACCTAATTTTTTAAACACAGCCTACATACATAGGTTCTACTTAAAAACAAACTTAATTAATGTTACATTAGCTAGAACTTAAGTTCCCTAACCGTTCCGAAAACCGGAATTTATGTAGAATCGCATCAAAACCGGTTTAAACCGCTTTAATCCGGTTCGGGCTGGATTGCGCCGGCATCGAGCCAATGAGCGCGCAGCAAAACGTATGTTAGGCATACATCTCCACATGGAATTTCATATTGCATCGTCCATGGAGTTGGTACAAATAGAGGCGTCATACCGACGTTCTTATAGATAGTAAAGAATGAGGTAGGTATCGTAAATACGTTCACCTTCTTATAGGACAGGATGTTTTTTTGTCGTCAACGTTCCCGAAAACTACGGAATCTCCTCATTATTACGATCATTATTCTCCATGGAAGCATACCTGGGAAGTGTCTGGTTCCCAAGATATTAGACTCCAAAGTTGTATAAATAGACTGCGTTTTTCGCAAAATCCACATAGACGAGTGTAGCAAGATTTTTTCGCGAGAAATAATTAAAATCTGTCTATAAAAAACTAAAAGAAACACGTGTAATTATTTTTTTTTTTAATTTACATCGTTTCCCAACATTTTATTTGGCATAAACTTACTTTATTTGATGTATAGAGTACGTACCCTTTGTAAAGGGTAGAAACGATGCCAGCACAATTTTTGGAAATAAAAAACAACAGTTCCTACTTAATAAACTGAAATAATAAAGGAAAATATTAATATGATGATCATGATTCTGAAGCAAAAACTGGTGAAAAATCCAAAATTTTGAATTTTTCAAATTCAGAATCAAAATATAGTACTGATGTTCGTTTAACGAAGCCTTTAATATATTTTTTTTTAATTCAGCAAAAACACTATAGGCTCAACATAATGGTACTTGATCAGTATTTGCCTGGCTGTCACTCACACCATGTATACAGGGTTAATTTCAAAACATCAATAACCTCGCAAGACTACGAGTAGGTAGCTACTATCATAAACAACAACATTTGTTCTACGAGTTTTAGTAATTTGTCACATTTTACTTTCATACAAAAATAAATATCAATTTAATATTACCTCTGAATGTTCTTAAGTCTGAGGCGAATGCGATCGCGGGCGTCAACCTTTTCGTATACCTACGAATGGAACATAGACTTACAAATGTCACGACAGTACGATAAAAGCTTGGAAATCATTTTTAATTAATGTATTGAGTTATGATAAAACTCGTAGAACATATGTTATTGTTTATGATTTTAGCTATCTAGTCCTGCGAGGTTATTGATGTTTTAAAATTAACCCTGTATATTTCTATATAAGTTCGTGGTTTTCAGATGGATATTATTCCAATCTGATAATAAGTCTGAAGCTATTACCACATCAGGAATCTGCTATAATAGCTATTGGGAATGTTGCTTACATTCCCAATAGCTATTATAGCAGATTTCACGAGAAAATTAACTACAACAATTCAAATTGTATATTGAATGTTCGAAATGTTGCCTGACATTTAATTACTATGGAACGAGCTACGCTTGACCGCAATATGTTTCGTAAACTGGGTTTTATATCGTACGATTCTGATACGATTTTTAACACTCAAAGCCTATTTGCATGAGACGTTTTTGTTAATTCAAGAGTGTGGCCTGGTAGTGTCATGGGTCAGAAGAGGAAAATAGGCTCAATTTGCATCACCCAGGCTTTAGTTTTACTGCTTAAAGGGGAGACTGGTGATGATGATAACCACAAAGTTATAAGTCTGACGGCTGACTGGTCTAGTAGGTGCAAACATTGATATGATGAATATCAATATTTGTTTCCGAGTCATGGATGTTTCTATACTTATCTATATATTTATATACCGTTGCTTAGTACCCACGACACAAGACCTTAGGGATCTTAGTGTGGGACTAATGTGTTGTGTAGTGTGTGAATATTTATTTATTTTATTTTTATTTTAAAGATTTTTTAGATAAACCTTAAGGAGATATTAAAGCCTCAGTTACATGATCCAATTTTATTGCAGCATTAAATTGCAGGCACGGTATAAACTGTAATTTTTGACACATTTTTTTACGAGTCAATAACGGCGTATAATAAATCGCGACAACTATCATCGTGTGCTGTAAACGCAATCAAGCAAGGCAATATGTGTCACAGCTAGAGTTCTACCACTGGAATTAGATTTAGGAAACATGTTCGTCAACTCGGTTCTATGAAACTAGAATGAGACTCGTCCGAGATGTAAAATTAGCACTATTTGATTCTGTTGTTGTCGCAGTATTATCGTATCGATAAAAGAAAAATGCATTTATTTAGGAAAGGCACGATGGATCTTCTTCCGTAGAGAAATCTCTGATACCTTTAAAAAAACTTATGATTAATAATCGCTAACAACCTGAAATTACCCATTAAAGAATGTCCTCAATGAAAACTGAATTTATAAAATCGCTAGCCATCAATATACGAGTATCTATACATTGACCTGTCCCAACTCCGTGGACCATACTATCTCATAACATCAACATCAACCTATAGCAGTCCACTGCTAGGTCTCCCCAGGCAGGTTGGTGACTGCAGTGTGATTTTCAGACTATGTTGTCAACACGGGAGACGCTACTGCCCACCTCCCGGCAGTGTTGCCAACCGTACGATTTAAATTGTATCTTTACGACCTTTTTGCAATAAATTCAAAATATACGATCTTTTCAATTCCTTTAATCTTCATTACAGTACACAAAATTAAATTAAATCAAGTTGGGGGGGTTGTTTTATTGAAAATTTCTTGGGAACTATTTTTTTCTAAGAATTTTCAGCAAAATACGATCTTTTCTAGTCTGTGGTACGATCCTGTCAAAAATAAAGTTGGCAACACTGCCTTCCGGACACCCATCATCGTCTCTTACGATACCCATGGGAAAGCATGGGGTGCTATTCTATCAAACAGCAGATATGTATCATACAATCTCATACATACGTACATTTCACACGAAATTACAATTCACATACACAAGCAGGTTGGATTACGACAGATTTATCGTTTCGGAGCACACGGTCGGGATTTATGCGGTTGGTTTACATAGAATACAAATAGGGACATCTACTTTATTTTAATAATATAATGGGGAAAATAATATGCATGATTTTTTAAAACAAATATAGGTAATATCTTGGTGAAAATCTATAAATTTTGTCTATTATATGCCATTCCGATGCATATGTATACTATAAGATTCAATAACATTTGAGGCAAAATTTGTGAAATTTGATTAAACATGAAATCTATTTTAGTAGCAATTTAAAGAATCTTACAGTGACGTGATTGTAGGCAGATGCGGGTCACATACAAAATTTATTTTAAAAATTAGCACAAGAAAATCTATATACTCGTAGTATAGAATGTAACGTAAACGTACTATTTTAATATATTGTCTACGATTAAGGCTATATCTATGATTCGCAACACAAGCCACCGGCATAGCGTATAACAGCAATTTAAAGAATCTTACAGTGCAACAATGCCACGTGGTGCCGGCAGAGTAGAATTCGTACCACCCCATGTCTGCCCGTGGGTATCGTACGAGGCGATTAAGAGTTTTCGGGAGGTGGGCAGCAGCGCCTCCCGTGTTGACAACATAGTCCAAAATACAAACTGCCGTCACCAACCCGCCTGCCCAGCGTGGTGACTATGGGCAAATACCCCCATGGCAGTCTTATGGCGTGCCCTGGGGGAGGCCTACGTCCAGCAGTGGACTGCAATAGGCTGATGATGATGATAACAGTGCAACAGATCAATATGTTTTACAGTGTAGTTGTAGTGGGGTATAATTGGGTTCGACTGTTACATTAGGACCCAAAGTCAACCTCACCTGCCCGTGGTGCACCCTGCTATTTAACGGACGAGGCTCTGACGCTGACAGCTTATAATACCTATTTAGAATGACACGGAAACATATCCCACTGGATTAGTTACCGGTCGCTAGAATGTTGTATTTGTGCCCGAAAAGCGGCGGTAGGCTCACCCCTTACCACGTGGGACTTAATAGGCTAACTGGTGAAAAGTGGGTGTGTAATTTGCACACCTCTGCTCAAACTCTTTGGGGGATAATGGCCGTGACTCTATACATCAAATAAAGTAAGTTTATGCCAAAAAAATTCTGGGAAACGATGTAAATTAAAATAAAAAATTACTTGATCGGGCGAAATTTATAGTGTCCGATGTTTATGATAGTTTTTTCATAGACAGATATTAATTATTTCTCGTGAAAAAATCTTGCTACGCGCGTCAATGTGCATTTATGCAGAAAAACGCAGTCTATTTACTCGACCCTATAATATTTTGGAAACCAGAACACTTCCCAGGTATGCTTCCATAGAGAAAAATAATCGTGATGATGAGGAGATTCCGTAGTTTTCGGGAACGTTGACGACCAAAAATCACCCTGTATGTGTGTATGCCTATTACCTTGCTTATACGTGAACGTGGTACTATAGCTTCGCTTGTAGCACCACACCCACTATTTCCGAGTAAGCACATGCACGTTGTAATTTACAAGTAAAATAGCGATTGCGGGCTAGTTTGGATGCATGAGTTCCCCATTCCGAATTAACCCATTTAATTAGGGGTTGGGCATTGCAAGGGATATCCGCATTTACACGTTCTATGAGTATTTACTCGTAGATGCCTTGTAATACCATGAATTCAAGAAAATTATAGCATAAGTCTTGTTTTTAAACTGCATCTGTAGCATGAAATTAGTGAGCGCGACATAATATGTTACTATTAGAGCAAATTTTTTTAAAGGCGCAATACTCGAGATATGCTTTCTTTCGATATTATTATTGCCAAGAATTTGACGTTTGTTTACCTTCTCGGGTATAGCTACGAGTAAGTGACAATCCGTAAAATAAATTCAATGGTATAGGCCCGTGACTGGTATCGAGGTAACGCCTTCCGACTAAAAGGCGCACGTCTTAACCATTGGACTATCACTGCTATAGTTAACTATAGTATTGTAAATTGTGCAGAAACAGCTTAGCTTGTCGGATGTCCGATCTTAAATCTGCTTAGTCAGCTGTTCGGATAGTACCTATACATAAATCTCCTTCGCTTATACAATGCGATAAATTAGAGTATCTACTGAATATACTATAGTACGAGTACACTGTCTTATAGCTAAACTTATTTTCTTATCAATGTTTTATGATATATAATATCTTGGTTAAGATAAATTTATAAGATACTTCTCCATAATGTAATCCGCTAGGATATGGTTGATCGTTTCATCATTAAACATTGTACTGAGGGATTCAGCTATGTTTACCGAGATTTGGCTAGTGTATAGCTATCGGGATGAAAAAATAACGTTGCCAATAATGTAATTTAAAAAGAGATGGTAAAATTTCTCATTCGTTAATTGACCCGATAGCTCAGTTGGTTAGAGCGAAAGCACGGTTTGCGAGTGGTCGTGAGTTCAAATCTCACTCGGGTGAAGATTTTTTTTTATTTTCTTATTAATATTTTATCTAAACTTTTTTATTCATCCGGTACTTCCAATAAACAACACGTAATGTTACACCCCCGTTAAACACTGTTTTTGACAGCAAAATATTTGGAATATCTGTCAAATTAAACTGTTATACCATGTTCACTATGGGTGCGCCCACCACCGGGCCCTACACCCTCCACTGACCCTCGGATCTGATAACTCATAACTGCGAAAACAAGCACTTGCACTACCTACAATCGCCACGAGAATCCAGACCCGAGCACCTAGCATGCAAGATAATACATCGCACTATTTCCGAAAACAAAAACTAGATTAATAATCTACATATTATGTTTCGCCAACAACCGTGGCATCCTCAGGATTATAGAAATTAGTAAATTAGCAAACCACAGAAGTGGTTGAAGTTCCGAATTGTAACGCCTAATACAATTTCATTTATGGTATACCATGTTTAATTTTACTTAAAATTTAAATACTTACCTAAGTATAGACTTTAAAAAACATAATTTAACTTTGCATAACTAACCTAATATAACTTCTGAGATCCTAACTGACAGAAACTGAAAAATTTTACATCAATTTCAAAATATACTTCACAACAAACTGTAATATAAATAAGTCCTTTCATGTTCTAAGATATCTCTCAGGCGATAAGCTAGCAACTTGTCACTGATCTTTAACAAACTTAAACGTAGCTGTGGGCTCTCCTTCGCGATCCAGCAGTTTTGGCTTCCCCATTTTTGGGTACACAGCCGTATGTATTGTGGCCATATAGTTGAATTATTTATATCATGAAATAGTCAAAATGCTCTTGATAATGAATTGATCATTTCATGATACTAATCTAACCTAACCGTCCATTTCATGAAATTACTTTATAATGATTTGGCCACGACTTATGTAATGTACCTAATTTATAAAATAACGCTACTCTCTATTCCCATATCTAACCTCAAACGGCAGACGCTTACCCGAAATCCTCGCCAAACCCAGATTTAGTCTAGACACATGGCTTAGGTACCGGCAGAGGGTGCGATTCTCGCTTCACTCGACATAATTTCTAAATTCGACTTTGTTTATACTTAAATCTAGAAAAGTAAGTGAACTAATTGGAACTAATAGAGCAGTCTACTAGGAAAACTAATGGCATTTTGATTCGTGAACATGTATTAATTTGAAACAGACTAGCGAAATGTCATACATATCCTACTAATAATATTATAAACGCGAAAGTTTGTATGTATGTATGGATGTTTGTTACTCTTTCACGTAAAAACGGTTGGAGAGATTTTAATAAAATTTTGTATGGAGTTAGCTGACACCCTGTATTTACACATAGACTACTTTTTGTCCCAGGAAAAGATTTTTATCCCTGATAATTTCGACACTTTGTTTTTTCTCCAGTCCATGCGGACGCCCGCGACGTCCACTAGTACCAACATAAATTTATGTTTTCAACCGACCTACCATGTTATTACATACATAGCATACGCCCGAAACAGGGTAGCCAAGCCTACAAAATCTTAAAAGAGATCCCACAGCCACGTTTAACTTAGCAGAATGTTAGCTGGCTCATCAAAGACACCGCCTCTGAGTTCATCGGTCGACTATTACGATATACACGGACGATGATGCAGCTGATGTGATAGGTGAATCATCAGCGCTGGCTGTCATTGTTTTTATAAGAATAAAAAGCCTCGAGCACATCGGATGCGTATGCGTACACGTAAACGTAGACGTACACGTACCTCTGAGTTGTAATGTATGGAACTGTATAGACACGGGCAGACCGGATGCGTATGCGTAGACGTAAGCATAGACGTCAAGCGGTGACAGTTCCATACATACTCAGAGGTACGTGTACGTCTACGTTTACGTGCACGCATACGTCGAGATGTGCTCGAGGCTGTCGAGTGGTGCTAGAATCGGAGCCCTGGGGAGCAGCTGCACGTATTTTAGGTGGGATAAACCTATTGCATTCGGTTCAATACGTACCATTAGATTCATAGGACAAACACACGAAATTGTATCGGTCTCAAACAAACCTGTATTATAGAAGAATACATTTCAGATGTTAACCTTAAGTTACATAATGTTGCACTTAATCATCATCATCATCATACAATCATGCCTGTATCCCTTACGGGGTAGGCAGAGCACCAAGGGCCGATAGATCCAAATGGTGCCACTTCCGACCAATTTTGAGGGTATAGTTGAGATGTACTATAGTACAATATATAGTACAAGTTCGGTTAGTAGTGACAGGTGGTCAGCCCATCGCCTACAAAACACCAAGACCCTCTTGTCCCTCTACTGACTTGTACAGTATGCCCGGGAAGAGAAGCAGCTGTAGTATTATAGGTTTTTTTTTCACTCGCAGAGCAGCATGGAAGATACTTGTACTTAATAACTGTACATATTGCTTCCTAATAATAAATAGATATATGGACACGGATGTGTTTCCGAAATGGTGTAGCCAGAACTGCAGGAATATTAAAGATATCCCATAGCCACGTTTAGTATATCAGTGATAAGTTTCTAGCTTATCGCTTGTGAGAATCTCCTAGTTCCTTAGTCGACTTTGCATGGAAGGAGATGCAGCTGATGTATTCTAGTGAAGCCCCGCATCAGCACATGTTTATTATTCAGACAGGAGGTATAGAGAATACCTAAATAACTCAGAAATGTTGGTATACCCTTTCTCTGACACCCTGTATATTCATGAGTTCAATCGCATTTCCCTAATTCCTGGATTCACGCTGTATTATGCAAGCAGCTCAGGATTCTAGCTCAAATTATCATTTGCTAGCACTTATTTATTTAAGCTTAGACCTAAAGGTATAATTAAATTCCACTCGGGTGAAGAATTTTTTAATTTCTTTATTAATAATTTTTATAATATAATTAAATTTAATAATCCCTACTATGTTATTAGTTATTTAAACTGCGGACACTGTATATTTGAGCTAGGGGGGTTAAAACCATGGAACTGTGGGCTCTATGAGCCCGTTTAGGGAAATTTCTGTAAGTTACTGATACTTACTTTTATATTTCCTAGCAGAATCCTTACTCTGATAAAATAGCTTGTGCACAATCTAATGTAAATTAAATAAAAAACATCGATATCAATAGTAATGAAATGCTTATCAAGCAATTGGCTATACTCACTATACACTTACAGTCCAGTATATTAACATAATAAAATCTATAATATAAAAATATAAATCATTTACAAATTTAATTATACAGACGATTTTTTCCTATAATTTCATCTATTAGGGTTGGTACTCGGTTGATGAAAATCTTAGGGCCGCAGTGGATACGAATAAGAACGTCTTTTATTACGCTCCGATTTTACTGCCACGTGTACCGTAGATGCACCGCTGCACCGAGCGACGTCACGCCGCGCAGCGCAGCGTGACGCAATGTATTCTGAATTCTCACAACGATATGTATACTTTTTCAAACAGGCAATCACTACATTAAAAAGTCACTTCCCGCTGTCTATCCCTATGTATGCTTAGATTTTTAAAACTATGCAACGGATATTGGTACAGTTTCTTTTAATAGATAGAGTGATACAAGAGGAAGGTATCAGCATTGCATCCTTGCGGCTCACTAGTAAAGTGTATTTTGAATCGCTCTATTAAAATAGCAGCGTCGCATCCCATCTCGGTATGATCTGACCCTAAGCCAAAAAAACGTCGGTTTCTTTCAAAGTTTTACCAGAAAATTGTATATGTTTAAATTGATTTCAACATGTAATAAATATGTTAGTTCGATTCTGCTCTATTGTTTTGGTAATGTGGTTTTTATTAGGCAATATATAAATATCAGATTACTTCATATAGCCACCTATATATGTGGTTGGCATATTAAATAATATGACCTGCTATTAAAAAGCCGTTATGCATTTAGAATGATATATTAGTATGATATGAATGATATACAGGATGTTTTTTTGTGGCCACCTTTAACGAAGGGTACGTATTCTATACATGAAATAAAGTAAGTTTATGCCAAAAAAAATGCTGGGAAAAAAAATTTTTTTTAGAAAAAAAAATTTAAATTCCTTGATCGTGCGAAATTTATAGTGTCTAGTGTTTATGTTAGTTTTTTTTATAGACAGATATTAATTATTTTTCGTGATATAATCCTGCTACGCGCGTCTATGTGCATTTATGCAGAAAAACGCAGTCTATTTACTCAACTTTGGACTCTAATATTTTGGAAACCAGACACTTCCCAGGTATGCTTCCATGGAGAAAAATGATCGTGATGACGAGGAGATTCCGTAGTTTTCGGGAACGTTGACGACCAAAAATCATCCTGTATTTGAATGATATATATGGCTTTTAATACTTCGTCTGCTTAATTAGTTAGGTAATTTATGTAACTGTAAAACCACGATATGTATGAGCCGAGCGAGTGAGGTGAACGTGCTGTGATAGTGACCGCTGAAGAATTATTCTCTCGTTTTCTAAATGGTAATCGATTTTGTAGTAAGTACCACATTATCAATATTCTCCTGTACTGATACAGGGCTTCGCTAGAATACATCAGCTGCATCTCCTTACGTGCATGTCGTAAGAGTCGACCAATAAACTCAGGGGTATACTCTCAGGCGATGAGCACATGTCACTGACCTTTTTTTGGCTATGCTTAACGTGGTTGTAGGATGCCTATCGTGATCTTGTTGAGTTATGGCTACCCCATTTTGAGAACGCAGCCGCATGTATGTATATACAGGGTATGGGTGACAGCCAGGCCAAGTACCATTGTGTTTAGTTATACGACAGTGTTATTACTCGCAGGAAATGTATTTTTGATTGTATCGGGCGATCCTGTGACTAATTTCATGGGCTTATTGGTTATTGTGTGACATATTGCTGTTTTTTCGATCACTTGTGACTCCATTAGCGTTAATCAGTAATTTGAACTTTATTGAAATCACATTTTAGTCAAAATTTAATTTTTAAGTCATTATCTAAGGCCTAATTAAACAAACTAAACTATTTTCTTTCTAAAAATATAAAATATGTCGGAAAATTTTGAAAATTTTCTCCGAATATTTTCATTATTTTCCGCCTCACATTCATGGTCTGAACTCATGGTATCAGTATTTGCCTAGCTGTTACACACACCCTGTATATACAGCATTTGGTCGTCAACGTTCCCGAAAACGTCATTACAATCATTTTTCTCCATGGAAGCATACCTGGGAAGTGTCTTGGAAACCAGACACTTCCCAGGTATGCTTGTACGGTACGGTAAATTATACGGTCCATAGTTGAGTAAATAGACTACGTTCTTCTGCATAAATGCACGCACATAGACGCGCGTTGCAAGATTTTTTCACGAAAAATAATTATTATCTGTCTATGATAAAACTAGCAAAAAATTTCAATACGCCTGCGAAAGAATTTTCCATGTCCGTCTATTAAAATTATTCTGAGCAAATATAATAATTATACGGTATAAAAACTGGTTATGATACGCTGATCAGAAAAAAGCAAGATGTTACTAACGAAGGTTGCTTGTTTTTGTTTTTGCTTGTGCTTTGTGAGGGGGGTAAGTTTTATGGTAAATAAATAACAATTAAATTCAATATAGATCAATACGCCTTCACTAAAACCATGTTAAAATTTGCTAACGCGGTTCTTCACTAGAATACATCAGCTGCATCTCCTTCCGTGCATGTCGTAAGAGACACGAGAAAGGAACTCGGGCATTTTCTACAACTTGTCACTGACCATTTACATCTATACCCGCCACCCCACTATGCTAAACGTGGATGTGTAATCTCCTTCGCGATCTTACGGTTCTGGCAATACAGCCGTGTGTATATGAACATAGATCGAAGAAGAAGCAGGTGAGATGTATTGAGATGTTCAGAGAAGCTCTGAATCCTTCTAAGAAAAGTCTGCTTCTTTTATCCAGCTGCCAACTTCAGCATATCAGCCCCCCTGGCATTACCACTCATCGTGGATATCGTATCGTACGATATTGTATCGTCTCTATACAAAATTCAACATGGCGGCTATATTTATCGGCTAAATTAATCAACAGCGCAAGTAAATTTACAATAAGTAATTACACATATTCACAGTAATTCTGTGTACATTTGTACTGTGCACGTGAATTGTTAGAATTGTGGCACATTTTGTGAACATGGAGCCTATCTAATTTACCGTCGGTCAGTTTCGGCTGTGGCGCATAAATTTCCCTCGCAACTGACACGGTGGATGTGTATTCCTAGAAGTAGAATGTAAAAAACTTTACACATTAAGTCATTCGTTTGTACATAGTGTATTAATGGGATTAATAATGCCCTCAAATAGGCCAGAGTCCTCAAAAATTTAGACATAAAAAGCCGGCCAATTTGAAGTCGGACTCGAGCACGAAGGGTAGTACGGGAGTACTATACCAATTAACATCGTAAATGCGAAAGAAGGTTTATTTATATGTTTGTTAGCTCTTCACGTTTTATCTACCCATCCGATCTTCTTAAAATGTTGCATAGATGTAGTTAGTAATATGGACATACATAGGTTATA
The DNA here is from genome assembly GCA_014607495.2 of Carposina sasakii. Taxonomy (NCBI): domain Eukaryota; kingdom Metazoa; phylum Arthropoda; class Insecta; order Lepidoptera; family Carposinidae; genus Carposina; species Carposina sasakii. The sequence goes on along the minus strand of CP053174.1, from coordinate 2,202,810 downwards.
TTCTGTAATTCACACAGACAAAGTCACGGGCAACAGCTAGTAACTCATAAAAAATTGTCGCCTGAAATTTTCAAATACTTTACAAGAAGCTAGTTAAAACTTTTTCACTTCAAAACTGAAAGCGCTCGGACAGTAATTGTTCGCACATAGTTTACAGCGGACAAACCAGATTTTTGTTGTTAAATTTACTAAAAACTTTCGCTTGAGAAGCGGCAGTAGGCTCAATCTTAATTAGGTGGGCAATAGGGTTATATAGGGTGATAGGGGAAATAGGGTAATAGTAGGTTAAAAGTAGATGTGAAAATTTGCAGTCTTCTGCCCATCCTCTTTGGCTATGATATGGTAGAACGGGCTTGTTTCCGCAACTCGACGTCTGTGAGCCTATTTTGCGTAAGTAAAATAATTCCTCTTTGGCTATAATGGACGTAAATAATTATGGTATGATGATGATGATCTCCGACCGTATTTCGGCCAAGGCGACCAATCTCTACGGAGATTAAAATACATATAGGTATATAATGGAGATAAGTAATAGAGATTAACATCTGTTTGACCTAATTAACATGTACTCATCTGATATTCTCTGTGAGGACTGACTACAGCATTAGGATGGGGAGGGGAATACCTCCTTCTAGCACCATTAAATACACCCACACTCAGCTAGGAAAATATATGTTGGTAGAGGGAAGAAAACTTGACTTCAAAACAATCCGGAATGGATGCACAGGAATAAGCTAGTTGGTTATTTTTGTAACTAGTAGACGGGCGTCTACGAAATACGGGCAAAATGTCAAAACTATGCAGGATAAAAAAAAACTCAGGGATAAAGATTAGCCTAAGACCGTACAGGCCCTATAAACTATCGCTGTGCCAAATTTTATTTAAATCGGTTTAGCAGTCTCAGAGTGAAAGTCGGACAGATAGACAGACAGACAGACATCTTTCGCATTTATAATAAGTATGAGTAAGGATTTATATTGAATGATTACAAAATAAATTTTAAAATGGCGAAAGAATAACTTTGCTAGCATGGAAACTTTCCGAGCTTTTCGCTTAACGTACCTACGAGTATATGTATATCATGTCTGTAATATATATGTCGTGGCCAAATCACTTTAATAGTAATTTCATGAAATGGTCGGTTAGGTTAGGTTAGTATCATGAAATGATCAATTCATTATCATCATATGGTCAAGGGCATTTTGACCATTTCATGACATAAATAATTCAACGATATGGCCACGACATATATATATTTCTAAAGTGACCATTAATAACGTGCAATAGGTACCAACCACAATAAGATATGCCACACAAGTAGGTACATAAATCTAGACAGTACCTAAGCAAATAGGCACTACATTTGCATGCAATCAGAGTAGAACATACCATTTGAGACGAAACTGGTCATTGTTGCGCTAACAAGGTATTCACGGGAATATTGAGAGTGATCTGAATTGTGTCTGTAGCTAGTCATATGCTTGCGACTTTGTCTGTAAAGTCAGACATAAGTAGTGTATATTGTGATTTGTCTTTGTCGGTGTAAGTAGTTCTTAAGTTATTTTATTTTTTATAAATGTTATTCGTTTTTATTGTACGGCCCTCAGCTTTTCTCCAGTAATTGGGTTAACTGGTAGAAAATGCTATATTGCATTAAGTTCGCCCATGTACCAAATTTTTTTGTGTGTACAATAAAGTATTTTATTATTATTATTATCTCTTTTGAAATTGTCGGGACTACAGAGTCCCGGTCCTTTGAGAGGCGTGCATCGGGCCGTAGCCAAGATAGAAAATCCAAATAACGCAAAAGCGGCGGCTATGAATGTGTTAAGTCATCATAATATACATAGTTGGTAAGGTTTAAGTTTTTATACACATATCGTACAAAGAACACACCCCCCAAGTAGTAGGTCTCTAAGATCACCGGTTTAGACTGTGCGTTGATTTTTTCTTATTCAGGACACAAGCATTTTATATGTATAAACAATGGCTATTTTATAAATATTATTAAGAAATGAAAAAAAAAATCACCCAAATGAGACTTGAACTCACGACCTCTCGCATACCGTGCTTTTGCTCTGAACCAACTGACCTAACGGGTCAAGTAAAGGCTATTTTATTTCAAAATCCATAAACTACAACTAAACCACTTTCTGTAAAGCATAAACTTTCGAGCCAAAGAAAGTGTGTGCATTTCACAAAAATCAATAAGTACGTTCAGACTGCACACAATAGAAAAATAGTCCTCATTTCAGTGCTGAAAAACCTCTGAAAAAAACCCTCACAAAGGATCTAAAATCCTTCACATGTGGATCTCATTAGGGAAGAATCATTATCATCATCATTATGTAGGGAGGTTTGAACTTGAAGGAATAACACAGTGGAGTTGGCAGCTAGTTTTGAACGTATCTTGAACGTTCTACTGTCATAAAAAACTACAATCGCAAAAGTTTGTATTTACCAAAGCTAAACTACAACTGAAAACTTTATGTTATGCATATCTTTCGTGTCGCGCTAAATTTTGACAACGTTTAACAGCCAATTCCTACTCGTATAACTCATCTAGAGATATAAAAAAACGCTTCGTTGTAAGATATACGAGTATATGTTCTCATTTAAAGCGATTTCTCTGAAGGCCCTACATAGAACCACCTCATGGTAATACCACCAGCTGGTCCAGTGCAGATTGGTGTCAATTTTCTCAGAGCGTCCTTCGATGGTCTGTACGACCACGTGCGTCAAAACAAGTTAAGCTTTTATGTAGTGGACGCCCGCGACTCCGTCCGCGTGGACTGCAGAAAAGTGACGAAATCATCCTGCATAAAATAATTTTCACGGGATAAAAAGTAGCCTATGTGTTATTCTGATATGTAAGCTATGTTATTGTCAAGTTTCATCAAAATCCATTGAGTAGATTTTGCGTGAAAGAGCAACAAACATACATCCACACAAACTTTTACGTTTACAATATATTACGAGTAGTAGGATTAGAGAACTAAACTCTAGTAACTTTCATTATCATCATCATCATCATTATCATCATTATCCTATTGCAGTCCACTGCTGGACGTAGGCCTCATGTCCATAGTCACCACGCTGGGCAGGCGGGTTAGTAACTTTAACGAGTAGTAAATATTCTCTCAGAAGATGGCTAACACGATATTAATGCAGCGTAGCATCTCGGCAGCATCTCAAAACTGTCAAGTATAAACTTTGCCGCCTTTTGTTCTGGAGCCTTCTGTTTTATCACCCTGACTTGTTTACACAAATTTTCGGCTATTATCAACTTTTGAGCCGAAATTTTCTTCGTTATGCTCGGCTTCTCTGAGGTCGTTTATCTTGACAGAGATATCTATGTAGAAAAGGTTTGTAAAATTTGATGTTGGTATTATTTGTGGGTTTGTATTAGCATGTAATGTATTGGCCGAAAATTTTTGTACTTTTCCGAGAGAATATTTTTTCTAAAGTTAATTCCTCCTTTAGGTGCATATCTACCTCGTTCTTCTTTCTATTCCGTTCTTCTTTCATCAAGATCTACACAGTAGTCGTTTGTCAAAACTGATAAAGAGATATACAGAGTGTAACAGAAAGGGTATATTAAGCAAAAAGCTATGGAAATAGCCCACTATAGAGAACCTATTTCCAATATTTGAGACTTAAAGTACCATGTTAATTTTCAAGATTGTATGAACATTTCTGAGTTATCTAGGAATTCTCCATACTATGTTGAAAAATAAAGATGTTATTCCGAGTCTGAAATTTTGTAGGTAAGTTCCTTTTAGTGGGCTATTTACGTAGATTTTCGCTTAACATACCCTTTTTGTTACACCCTGTAGAGATAAAGTTATAAGTAACTAGTGGACGCCCGCGAAAACTCAAAATATTGACACACTTCAAAACACATCCACAAGGTCTTATGTCGTACTAAGCAACGGTATATAAATATATAGATAAGTATAGAAACATCCACTACTCGGGATCAAACATAATATGACTCGAGCAAACATAAATATTTTGTGCATACATTTACTTTCCAAAATCTGAAATGTGCCAAAATTATTTATGATTGTCCTTCCCGGGATGAGTAGGGAATATGAATTGATAGCCACAAGGGATATTATTATGATGTCGAGGGTATATTTCGTTTTTATTACTTACCTGAAATTCTAAAGACACGTATTTTTCAACAACAAGACATTTAAAAGAATTTCCATGTAGCTAACGACCATGTTCAATACTAGAGATCTAAAAGAATCTTAGATTCTTGGAAACAATTGCATGTTAAATCTGAGATATGCAAAAAATCTGGTTATTGAAATTGGCTGCAAATCTCATAGCCTCACTTGCCCCGACTTCTTAATCCTCAGATTTAAGCTAGGGGCTTCCTTGAAATACATCAGCTGCATCTTCTTCCGTGCATGTTGTAAGAGTTGACTATGGAACTTATGGGGGCGTTCTTTTAGTTTACTTGTCTGATCTTCTACATATAACTTCGCTATTAATAATGTGGCCTTAGGACCTCCTTCGTGATCTTGCAGCTCTGGCTGTCCAATTTTGCAAACAAAGCCGTGTGATCTATATAATAACCAATATATAACGGTTCCGTTTCGACTTTATTCCAACTCGAGACTTTGCGAGAATTGGCCCCTTGTTTTTCCCCCTATCTATTTCTTAACAAAACACTTCTTCTGGTCCATGTCTCTCTAACACTACGTTCGGTCATTTCATAATTCAAGTATTTGTCACTTATAAAAAAACAGAAGATTAAATAGAAACTTGCAAATCAACTCTTCGTATGTTATTTCAAAGTATTATCTACTAAAACTAGCCTTTAAAAGCTTTTGATGCTATCCCACTCTAAATAGGAGCATTAAAGTGAGATAAACTAACTCTTCACTACCATACAAAAGTTTTGCAACTACGCTAAAAATGTTTCAGACCCGAGAGAGTAGTTTGTTTATATAAAGCTTTCTATTTATTATTATTCAAGTTAAGTTTAGTATATAGAAGGCTACGTATATTACTATTACGGAATATTCATCATATTATTACAGAATAGGCTATACCCATGACTTCGTCTACGTAAGCCTTACAATTCGTAGAAGAACGTATCCTCCAAATTTCAGGTCTCCTAGATCAGTTGTTTAGGCTGTGTGTCAATCCTAGTTATTCAGCATTTTATTTGCATAGACTAGTGGACACCCGTATTAATGTGTGTTAATCCATCAGTTATTCAGCATTTTATTTACATAGACTAGTGGAAACCCGTATTACTGTGTGTTAATCCATCAGTTATTCAGCATTTTATTTACATAGACTAGAGGACACCCGTATTACTGTGTGTTAATCCATCAGTTATTCCAGCATTTTATTTGCATAGACTAGTGGACGCCCGTAATTTCGTTCGCGTAAACTTTAGATTTAGAAGTACCATTTTCCTCTTCCCGTGGATGTATAAGAGTCTAGTAGGTAGTGACCCTGCTTGCGACGCCATAGGTCCTGGGTTCGAATCCCGATAGGTGCAAACATTGATATGATTAATATCGATGTTTGTTTCCGAGTCATGGATGTTTCTATACTTATCTATTATTTATATATAACGTTGCTTAGTATCCACGACACAAGACCTTAGGGACTAGGTTAATGTGTTCTGTAGTTTGTGAATATTTATTTATAAGAAAATCTTGAAAAAGCCTACGTCATCCGAATAAAATATCCTCCCAGTTTCAGGTCTCTTGTGCGTCGATCTATCAGTTATTCAGGACAAAGCATTTTATATGCATATGTTTAGAGAAGATACTATGCAGTAAATATGTTCATTAGATAGTATAGAACAGGGCATCTTTTTAGGCATCTGTACCAAAAACGTAAAAACTGGACCATATTACTAAGACTCCACTGTCTGTCTGTCACGAGGCTGTATCACAGAAATCGCTAAAAAAATCCAAATTTCCTTCATATATTGCTGTGAAGAAATAGCTGACAATTTTACTTGACAACTTAATTCCATTACAATCACATCCTGAACCTTATTTCTATGAGATGACTTAAAACTTTTCTTGTTATTTTTATTACTTAACTAAAACCAAAATTAAATTCAGGTAAAGTAAAGCCCAAATTTGATGTAAAGTTTGTGAAAGAAGGAATTTGCAATTTAGAATCATAACTCGAAACGCCGAAAACTAATTCTATTCCAAAATCAACGGCCGATGAATCTCAGGCCATAACAAACTTTGGAAATACCAACAACTTTATAATTGATAAAGTTTTGATAGCACTGCCTTCGCCACATTACTGACAAATAATTTCACACTATTTTATGCCTTATAGGTATATTAACTTTGAATTAATAAATAACTTTTATTTGGTGTCTAAAACTTCTTTGTTTGTTGAATCATGTCTATGTTCAAATAAATATTCACACACGTTACAACTCAAGGTCTTGTATCGTAGGTACCTACTAAGCAATGGCATACAAACAAATACTTGTATAAATATAGAGACATTCTAGAGAAATTCTAAAGAAAGGTCAGGTCAAGAGTACCCTAAACCGACGAGCGTGCATGAAGAATATCATGAAAGTAGATGAAGCAAAAGAGGTGTGTCAGGATCGTAGCAAATGGAGATCCGTGATCTCTGCCTACCCCTCCGGGAAAGAGGCGTGATTATTATGTATGTGTGTATGTATATAGAGACAACCATAACTCGAAAACAAACGTTTGCACCTACCGGATTTCGACCCCAGAACCTATGGCGCGGCAGGTAGGGTCACTGCCAACTACGCCAAAATAAACACAAGGCTTTGTTCCCAAAATGGGGTAGCCAGAACTGTGGGATCACAAGAAAAATCCCACAGCCACGAACATTGCAGCTGTGCTAAATATATAAGCTCTGTGACAGGTTGCAAGATCATTGCCAGAGAAATCACCCTTGTTTTGTAAGTCGAAGCTACGACATGCACGGAAGGAGATGAAGCTGGTGTATTCTAGTGAAGCCCCGCATAAACATATGAATTTTACTTGCTACATCATAGTACCAAAGTGCCGCTTGGTGCCGGCAGAGTAGAGTTTGTGCCACCCCTGCCTTCCCGTGGGTATCCAACGAGGCGATAAAGGGTTTCCGGGAGGTGGACAGCAGCGCCTCCCGTGCTGACAATATAGTCCAAAAATCAGACTGCGGTCACCAACCCGCCTGCCCAGCGTGGTGACTATGGGCAAAAACCCCTCTTATCAGTAGACTTGTGGCGTGCCCTGGGGGAGGCCTGCGTCAAGCATTGAACTGCAATAAGCTGAAGAAGAAAAAGCACTAAAGTAACACTTCGAAATTAATACACAAATAGCTGCCATCTTTAAAATAAGCAGCCACAGTACAGAACAGACATCGCGCTACCTCTATACATTATTCAGTAAGCCTGGTTTCTAATGTATTAGACTGCTAAATATTTATACGTATAGGTAGCAATCTGCTAATGAATTTTAGCGGCAGAAATTCGGATAGCCGTCTCATTACAATTCTAGCAGTAATGCTGCACTAGCCAGAACTGACGATTTAAATACATAAGTACTTACATATTATGTTCCCTAAAACTGCAGGTACGAGTATCTTAGGCCTACTTAATGGTTAATCTAGATTTAAATCAAAAAGTAGCATAGGTACTTGACAACTCTATCAGTATTATTATCATAAAACATTTGAGAGAAAATGTATGTAATATCTGTAAAATTTTGAGTAATTTTAGCTAAGAAAAAAATTAAATTAACCATATACAGTGTGTTTTTGGTCGTCAACGTTTCTGAATACCACGCATTTTCCTTATCATCACGAACATTTTTCTTCACGAAAGCATACCTGAGAAGTGTCTGGTCTCCAAGATTTTAAGGTCCAATTTTGAGTAATCGGGTTTTTTTTGCAGAAATGCATGTAGACGCGTGGATAAACATTTTTGCCGAAAATTACTTTAAAATCTTCCGTTAAATAACCAATTCAAACACTAGAGACCATGATGATGATGATCTCCAACCGTATTTCGGCCAAGGCGACCAATCTCTACGGAGATTGGCCAGGTACGCAGAAGATATTATAGTGCACAAGTGTGTACGCAAACACAGATGCACCCTCTATTCCCTCACTCTCATAGTTCGATGGGACGGAAAGCCGACACGATCGGAGAGAGATCAGGCGCAGGACAAACGGTTTTACGTGCTTTTTAAAAATGACAGCCAGCATTTTAGGCACGCTACCTGATAACGGAGATCGGTTGACTAACCTGTGAAACCGGAACTGGTCGACCGATCTCCCATATACACGCTAGCCCTAAGTAGTTTTTAAGTTAGTTATAGAAATTTCTACCTTTTTGTAAATATTTAATGTTGATAAATAAATAAGTTCCCTTTATTTCATGTATAAAGTACGTACCTATCGTAAATGGTGGCAACGAAAAATCACCCCGTAGGTATTTTGCTTCTTTTTGTAAAAAAAGATCCACTACTTTGTTATTTTTTATATCTTCTTCACATAATCCTAAACTTACTCAATATTAGATAGTATGTACCAAAGAACTCCAAGATATTCCAAGAACTATCACTCAATAGGGATTCAAACTGTCTGTTGGCAAACTTAACTTATATGTCAGACCTCCGTCCGAATTGGTCTTGTACCGAAATTATCTGCGTTAAGGCTTAAACTTGGTCTAGTAGTTTAGTCTCTAAAGCTATGTTACTTGTATATTATATCGCAGGCATATTGTATACGTACATATACCTATAGACAAATTATAATATTATTTATTTGGCTTGTACACATACATAGGGAACACAAGTCAAGTAAAGAAAAAAAGAAGATATAAGACAGTAAAAAAATATACACGCGGCGGTGTTCCTGAAATAGGAGTTGCCAATATTGGAGGTTCGTAAAGAAGATCACACAGCCAGGTTTAGCATAACGAGGGTAGCTGCAAAAGATCAGATAAGTTGCTAGCTCATTCATCGCCTGAGAGAACGCCTCTGAGTTTCTTAGGACATCTACGACATACGCGGAAGGAGATGCAGCTGATGTGTTCTAGTGAAAGTAGTCGAAGGATCTTGTCTTGCAGCTCTGGATACCTCATTTTTGGTAACACTGCTGTGATATGCTCTGCGTTGATTCATTCAGGACAAAGCTTTTTATACGTTTAGAAAACGAAGACAAGACTTTTTTGAAAAAAAAAAACAAGAAAACTATCATAACGCAAATAAAATAATCATTTCATGTTATTATTATTATTTAACTGTAATTTTTAAATTGTTTGTAACTTAGTGAATAAGCTTATTCTATTCTATTATTATTTTATTGAGTAAAGTAAATTGGATAGTCTTTTTCATAATATAACTATGTTAAAAAAGTTTATTTTACAGAATTCGCTGTAAGTTGTCTCTCGTAGTTTATGTGGGCTGGTCACCCAAAACTCTTGATTAGTAAAGTTGGACAGTTGCGGTATTAGGGGATGTTACTACCCCTTGCAGACTAATACAAGCGTCTGGGGTTAGTTTGGGGCTTGTTTATTTGTTTGTGTTTATATTTTGTTGATTCGCTTAATAGTTTTTCTTTTGGGATGTGGAATGAAAATGGTTAGAAGCTACGTCTTTTAAATCGTTTACGAATGTGTTGTAATTTAATTTTGTGAATAGATTTTTATATCAATAACTTATTAAAAGTACCTTGCCTAGTATTAAATAATATTTAACTTAAAATTGATATCGTATCATATTTCTGTAGGATGCATGAAATGGAACGTACGATGATTGACAGTTGACGGATGAATGACAGCTGACGTAAGACAGAGATGAAATGAGTACGAAAGAAACGAGTGTGAAGGAGACGGATAGATGGTGACAGGCTGACGTTTAGTTTTAAAAGAAAAAGGTTATTCGAGATTCACAAGACGGTTGGTGTTCTGTAAAAATTTTGATCTGAATAAATCAGTGAAATCACATGAAGAATTCGTAATTTTTACCTCAAAATCCTACATTTCTATTTTCACGAATCATAATTTTTGGTGTCATAAAAAATTACATGACCATTTAGATAGGTATATTTATTAACATAAAATTAATTAAATAAATAAATATGAACCTACTTACGAAAATGTTCAATACTCCTGAAATCATGTAAAATTCATACTCAACCCTAGACCATTAGCCTAAAGTTCATATTCAGTATTCGATATTTCCAGCTATTATGCCAAAATGAAGGTAGTTTCTAAATTATACGGTTGACCCTTCGTACCCTTTGCTAGCCCTCTACTAATGGGCACATTCTCCAATCAAAGGATCCATTGGGCAAATGAATGTACTATGTTAATATACTAATAGAAAATATATACATAGAAGAATAGTATTATGTAGAGAGATGTGAAAAAGATTATACAAAAAATACTGCGTAGATTATATATATAACATACACGTTATATTGTAAAGACTTTGGAGGGGCAGACTAGAACCAGACTAAAATTTGCAAGAAACTACAAATAGACTTTTTATTGACTAGCGTTCAAATCAGCTGGACCGATCTTGACGGGACTTTTACAGACAGATAGTTAATGTAATAAGGGGTATAATTTGTCGTTTCCCAGGTGTGCTTCCGTAGAAAAAAATGAGATCGTGATGTTACAATGAATACGAGGTATTAAAAAACAACGTTGTCTTTTTACACCCTGTATACACACACACGATTTTGTTCCTGAAATGGGGTAGCCAGAACTGCAGGATCATAAGGGACATCCCACGGCCACGCTTAGCATAGCGAGGACAGATGTAAATGATCTATCAGTGACAAGTTGCTCAGCTTATCGCCTGAGAGAATGCCCGAGTTCTTCAGTCGACTCTTACGACAAACACGGCTTTCCGTGTATGTCAAGAAGTTAGCTCATGTATTCTAATGAAGCCCCAAAGGACTAATGATGAATTATGTAGTAATCTTTGTCATCGTGAATGATTCGACGTATCTTTTTATTTTATTTTATTTACTATATCCTCTGGCTAAGTCATTTGTTTAGTCCGTTTAACTATGGCTTCAATAAGGTTTTAGACAAACAAAAAGTTCGCAACGAAAGAAATCTATTTTAAAACCGTATTAATTTTAAATCTAGAACACATTTGAACCTGCAGATCGTGGTGATATCACGCCATACATAACCGGCGGAGATGATGCAGAAATAGAGGATGCTCCTTACCAAGTTGCTTTATATAACGAGGGTTTCTTCTCTTGTGGAGGTATTGTCATAGCCAGAAATGTGGTGGCTACTGCTGCCCATTGTCTGAGGTAAGTCAAACCAGGGAAGATAAAAGCAAGATTGTTTCTCTTCCCATTTCAACTTAAGTGTTGAAGCGAGATGCTACTACGAGTATAAGCAGTGTAAAGTAACATCTTGCTTCCATGGTGGAAACTAAAAATGGAATTATGGAATAAAATAATGGATTTTTTTATAAAAATGATCTAAAGGCCAATTGAACTAAGAGATAAGGTCCCTTAAATGGGACAGAAGGCCTCCGCAGTTCTCCGCCATCCCGTTCGATCTTGAACTTCGAGCTTTAATTCGCTCCAGGTCTTTCATATGTTCTTAGCTTCTGCAATGATTGTCCACCTCCAGGTTTGCTTAGGCCACGTTTACTTTGGGGATTCCAGTCTAGGGCTTGCCTCGGTATGTGGCTATTGTCTCATTGGAGCATGTGGCCGATCCAGTTCCACTAGCACCGTTTGATCTGCTGGTAGATTGGTTCATGACGAGGCACCTGATATTCACAAACATTTTTTTTAGAGGAAATGCAACAAACTACAAAATCGGCGTTGGAGCGACAAATATATTAAATCTAACAAAGTATACTGTAAGGAAATATGTGAAACATGAGGATTTTAAGGACCAGATGAATGATATTGGCTTAATGTTTTTGGACAAAGATATGAAATTCAGTGATAAGGTCAAGCCAGTTAAGTTAGCAAGACAGGGTGCTGAGCTAAGAGATGGAGTACTTGGTACCATTTCAGGATGGGGCGTGCTTGTTGAGAATGCTGTAAGTACTGTAATTTCTTGCAATTATTATAGGTACAATTCCCGGAAAGATAATCATCAGTTTATGGGCTGATTTTTCCAAACGTCAGATAACCTATCTGAACAATAAAGTTGATGCTGTCTCTATCAAGATCAAGTTTTAGAGAAAGACAGCATCAACTTTATTCCTCTAGGCTATCTGACGTTTGGAAAAATCGGCTATTACAATGGTTAATGGTGACTGTGAGAATTTTTCAATTGACTGTTTAGAGTAGGAGTATACAGAAAAAGTGGTGTTCGAGAGAATATTTTTTACGTAGATTTTAGATATTTTCAATAACTTGGCATATTTGCTTAAGTCCTTAGTAGTACGTATCATGCTATGTAGGATATGACTTAAAAATTTATAACATCGAATATAATTTACAGCAAAATTTAATTAAATATAAATCATCAACCCATTTACCTAAGCTCAGTAAAGTTAAAGAATAAATACATAATTCAGTTATTAATTTTAATTTTAGGTATTTCAATGTATCAACATGATAATAATATATTTATATTTTATAGACAATGATTGCACCGACACTGAAATGGGTTAGACTACCAACAGTTAACGTGGAGACCTGTAATAAAACTTATAAGGGTCAAATAGTGGGAAGTGTAATGTTTTGTGCGGGCGACGAAGATGGTGAAAAGGACTCCTGTCAGGTAAAATAATTATATATTAAAAAATTATTAATAAAGAAATGGAAAAAATTCTTCACCCGAGTAGGAATCGAACCCACGACCACTGCATACCGTGCCAGCCGCTCTAACCACTGAGCTACCGGGTCAATTACTCGGATGACGAATTTTACCATCTCTTTTCTAAACTACATATTGGCAACGTTATTCTTCATCCCGATAGCTATACACTAGACAAATCTCAGCAAACAAAGCTGAATCCCTCAGCACAATGTTTAAAGATGAAACGATCAACCATATCCTAACGGATTATACATATTAATGGAGAAGTGTTTTTATAAAAATATTTTCCCGTGATAAAAAGTAGCCTATATGTTAATCCAGAATGTCAGCTAACTCCATAGCTAATTTTATTAAAATCGCTCCTGCCGATTTTACGTAAAAGAGTAACAAACGTCCATCCATCCATCTATCCATCCATCCATACTTACAAACTTTCGCGTTTACAATATGAGTAGGACTTAGACTGCATCAGTGCTTACCATCAGGCATGTTGTGGTCAAGCGTGAGCCTATTTAAATAATATATAAAAAAGGCTCGGAATCTCGCGAATGGACAAAGTCCGAAATGAGATTATCCGGCAGAAGACCAAAGTGACAGACATAGTCTCGAAATGTAGCAGACTGAAGTGGTAGTGGGCCGGCCACATCTGTCGTAGAACCGATGGACGGTGGAGTAAACGGGTTCTCGAATGGAGACCGCGCCTCGGCAAGCGTAGCGTTGGGCGCCCTCCGGCCAGATGACTTAAAGAGGACGGCTGGTAGTGACTGGATGGCAAAAACGGGAGATCGAGCCATGTGGCGTACAATGGGGGAGGTCTACGTCCAGCAGTGGACTGCAATAGGCTGACCGATGACGATGATGATAAAAAATGATAAATACCATGATAGTAGAAGAAGCGAAAGAGGTGAGCATGGAGTGCGGTTTGTTACGGAAGGGAGTAGGGGCTGCACTTCCCGCAGCGCCGGAGACGCTAAGAAGTCTTTAATTTGTTAACAACTTTTTCCCTCCCCGCACCTCGTCCAAAAGTCAATAGTAGTTTTATTATCAAATTGCCCAATGGTCTCTTAGTAATATTCATAATGACCAAACAAGGTGATAAATAAATATATCTAAATAAAATTTAATCACTTGGTCCGCTATAGCTAGCCATTATTCATAACGTCCTCATTAATCACTTGGTCCATTGCACAAATGCACACATGGCCGTGTTTCCAAAATGAGTCAGAAAAGCAGGATCTCGAAGGTGATCGTACAGACAGTTTAGTATTGTGGGATAGTCAGATAAAAAGATTACTGACAATTTGCTGTTTCTTAGTAGTTTCTTACGGTTGCACTGAAGGATTGCAACTGATGTATTCCAGACTTACTGTATTTATTTTGATGTATTTATTTTACAGGGCGACAGCGGTGGTCCATTCGTGGTATCCGGCATATTGTATGGAATAATCTCCTGGGGTATCGGATGCGCCGTGCCTAATTTATACGGAGTGTACACTAAAGTCTCCCACTTCAGAAATTGGATTGAAAATAAAATCATAGAGGACTGGTCACAATATTTTTTTTGTTTTTTTTTTTTCTTCTTTCCGGTCGTATCGGCTTTGTCGACTATATCGGACTATGAGAGTTTCGGAATATAGAGTGCACCTGTATTTGATCATACACTTGTGCAATATAATATCTCTTGCGTATGTAGAGATTGGCCACCATGTCCGAAATACGGTCTGAAACTACTTTATTACTTCTTTTATTTGTAACTAGCGAAGAACTGCGGAGTTATAGCCTAAAGTAGCCTTTATACCAGATATACAGGATGATTTTTGGTCGTCAACGGTCCCGAAAACTACGGAATCTCCTCATCATCACGATCATTTTTCTCCATGGAAGCATACCTGGGAAGTGTCTGGTTTCCAAAATATTAGGGTCCAAAGTTGAGTAAATAGACTGCGTTTTTCTGCATAAATGCACATAGACGTGCGTAGCGGGATTTTTTCACGAAAAATAATTAATATCTGTCTATAAAAAAACTAACATAAACACTAGACACTATAAATTTCGCACGATGAAGGAATTTTTTTTTTTTTTTTTTTTTTTCCCAGCATTTTTTTTGGCATAAACTTACTTTATTTCATGTATAGAATACGTACCCTTCGTTAAAGGTGGCCACAAAAAAACATCTTGTATATTATGCAACGTTCATGATGTCAATGAATTTTGTTGGTGGATATCAAATGCATCATGACTATAGTGACTGTGGAAAACAGAGTGTGATATACATGGTGTTTTTCATTGCCACCCTTAACGAAGGATACCTACGTACTCTATACATCAAATAAAGTAAGTTTATGTCAAAAAAAAAATGCTGGGCAACAGTGTAATTTTTTTTAAATTTTATTACTTTATCGGGCGAAATTTATAGTGTCCAATGTTTATGCATGTTTTTTTATAGACAGATATTAGTTGTTTCTCGTGAAAAAATCTTGCTACACGCGTCTATGTCTTGGGAACCAGACACTTCAACGTTGACAACCAAAAATCACCTGTATAGGTACGTACATATATTCTTGTATTTGAGTTTCTACATTAATGCAAAGGTAGGCTACTATCGTCGCTTCTCTCTTAAATTTTTGAAAATGAACACTTTTACCAAAAAGTACACAGTATTATTTTGTTATCAATTTATTATTTGTAACAAAAGTCATAGATTTTGTTCAATTTTTTCATCAATCCAGTCACGGTACCTAGATACTTTTGTATAAACACCGTAATACTTCGGTCTAGCACATGCTGACGGTCCCCAGGATACGATCCCATATACCTTGCCTGATGCAGTCAATGGCCCTCCACTGTCACCCTGAAAATATAAGCAAATATAGTGTACGGGATAACTGCATGGACGTATAAATGTCTATTTTTTTTATTTAGAGAAATCCACAGCACTTATAAATGTACAGAGTTTAGCATTATATCATCTATTATATTATATCATTATGTCTAAAGTATCATCATCATTATCAGCCTTGAGATGTCCGCTGCTGAACATAAACCTCCCCCAACAACCTCCAATCCGGCCGGTCGGAACCAGCCTACATCCAACCGACGCCCGCGACATTGGCCAGGTCGTCCGTCCATCTTCGCGGGTGCCATGTCAGGTTTGAGTTTGAGTTTGTCGGTGATTTTTGTACGTCTGCGGATCTCCTCATTTCTGATTCGATCACGCAGAGAGATGCCGAACATAGCACTCTAAATCTAAGTTATCCGTCTAAGGTATAAATATTGGAAATGGCTTCAAGCAGAGTAAAAGATTAAGTAAAGGGTAGTATTTAAACGCACATCAAATAAAATATTTTCTTTAGTCACAAATAATCGGAATTCATATCAAAATTACTGATTACACAGCAAAATACTCAAATAAGAATATCGCTAAACAAATTGCAATTTATATTTGTGGCATACCGCTATTTATCTTAAAGTAATGCTTTTTTATTAATGCACAGCAAATTTTTGCTAATGCACATCATACCTGTTAACTCTTTATTTTTTTTTAAATAGCTGTTATTTTTCTATTTTTATTAAACATACAGCAATTAACCTAAATGAAACATCATTTTATTTGACATAATCATCTTAATATTTATTGTTACTATTTGTAACATTTTAAAGTTACTATTTGTATCTGAATTGATATTTTAGTGTTGATCTCATTGTGTTATATTACATCAACACTATAATATTAAATCAGATACTTACAAATAGTAACTTCGAAATGTTTCATCAATTCGATTCTGGCGTTGTTTGTCATACTCTAACCCAGTGGTTCCCAAAGTGGTCCAGGTGGACCCCCAGGGGTCCACAGGAGACTCGATGGGGGTCTACATTGGCGTAAAAAAATGGGGGTTCACAATTAATTTGTATGCGGTGTAGCCTGTAGGTCCACCACGGGGTCCACCAGAACCAGATAACTTTTAAAAGGGGTCTATGAGAAATAAAGTTTGGGAATCCCTGCTCTAACCTAACCTATTATTTTTATCATTATATCAATGAAAAGGAAACTGTTACATCGACAAAACGTCATTCGTCTTATTTGTGCTATTAGTTTTGCGCTAAGGTTAATTTGCTGTGCAGTTAGTATTTTTGATGAGATTGTAGTATTTTTGTACCAAAAGGTATTAATTTGCCTTGCATTCAAGGAAAACGGTTATGTTGGGCTAATGTTTATTTTCTAATTATGTGCTGTAGTTGTTATGTTAAACATTTAGTTTATTTGTAGGTCCTAAAATAATTTATTTGATATAAAAAAAGTATATAAAAGATGAGATCAAATTAATGGAAGATTATTTATTTGATGTACAATTAAAAATATCCCTTTAGTAAATAAGCAAGAGTAAAGGATTGGTAAAATCACAAGGTGGCCGATCTACCACACATTGAAGTCACTGATTGAATGAATGTATTGAATTATATAAATAAATCACTTAACCAACCGCATATGGGATGTTAACAAAATATTCAATAAGACGGTTTAGAGAATGAACTCACATGACAAAATTATACGTACGTAAAATGAAGTTTAGCCACCAGTATTGGAAATGTTTCGAACCCTTATGCAAATCCTTACGCGCGTCGTAAAATTTATACATGGAAACCAGACACTTCCCAGGTACGATATGATGAGGAGATTCCGTAGTTTTCGGGAACGTTGACGACAAAAATGCATATAGACACAACTGTGTTCCTGAGATGGCCGGAGTTCCTTAGTTAACTCTTACATAAAAGATGCAGCTGATGTATTCTAGCGAAGCGCCGCGTAAGCACAGGATTGATATGATACAAAACAGAAGAACCATTCAGTTTACCCGACAAGAGTCCTTTCCACCTTCTACGTATCCTGCACACATCATATTAGCAGTAAGTTCACTACCATACAATTTTAAGCAAACATGGTGATCCACTATCGGAACTTTAACTAGTTGCAACTGAGGTGTTCCTATCTGAAAAATATAAAAAACTAGTACCATTTCACAATAATAAAATGATCATAGTTACCTAGTTTTTATACAATTGAACCCGACTGTAGTCGAATAAATGACTAGCGAAAGAGATGCAGGTAATGTAAAGTCAAACCATGCTACGTTTGCCAATAAATAAAATGGCAATCCCACAGAAATAAGTTTTTTGTAATTATTCTCGAGAAGGCCCACTTCGGCATAGACATTATAAATCATTTCTGTGATTATACTGTGCACCAAAGATGCGACTCGGGCAATAGCATTTAAAAAAAACATTATTATGGTACATTCTGACCGTCACCTAAACTTAAACTTAGTCCTACCTGTCCCTTTCTGTGATAGCCATTTATGTTAAGATTAGAGAGAGAGAGAGCTGTCTAATTTTAAGTGTGACGGTTAGAATCGACCATAGTATCAAAACTCTTAAGATTATTTGCGGGATATCCGGTAGGTTTTAGAACTCAATGGAGATCTGTAGTCATTGTCTAGCCCCATAAGACATAGGCATAAGGCTATGTATGTGAATGCATGTATGTTCGGAAGAGATCAAGCTATTTATACTCACTAGGGCTTGATTTGTGTCACCGTATCCAGTTACAGTGGTCATCACACCGGCCTTCAACTCTTCACCCCGATCAGGCAAGGCAATTGGTTGAACTTTATCGCTGAATTTGAGATCTTTTTTCAAAAATACTAATGCAATGTCGTGATGATTACGCTCAGTGTCATATTTCTCATGTTTTACATATTTAGCTATTTCATATCTAATAGTATACGGTATAAATTCAGAGCCCACATGAACAGAATAATCCGCAGGTTTACCTAACTGAAAAAAAAAATGTATGCGCTTGTAATACAAGTACTACTTTTGAAAGTGCGTAAACTATTTGTTCCGGTTACCTATCAACTTTAATACTACCTATACTTACTTTACGGTACTTAGGTACTCTCAGGATTTATAAATGGCTATATTTGAAGGGGTTTTGGGACATCTCACCCACACAAAATCTGGTCTGATCTGATTTTCCAAACTGATTCGGGCAAATCTACTCATTCACATTTTTAAAACTAAATATTTGGGCCGCAGACCAGTTTATGCGGGGCGAGATGTCCCATAACCCATTTTATGTACCGGTATCTATCGATTATACACTAACTAAGAACAAAGTATACACTAATATAGTTGACTATAAAAACACTACACAAACTTACTCAAGACAATGAGCTGCTGTAAGAACTACTTTTTTCCCCAAAATAGATCCTCCACACCAGAATATTTTCTTCCATTTTAAAGCAACCTGATATGGCGCTTCCTCTATTGTAGCATCTCTACCACCTACGATTCTTGGCTGATTCATGGGAGTACATCCTGGAAAAAGACGTTTGATATTCTTATATTCAAAATATTATTGGCAGTCAAAATATTGTTATTTTAGCAATCATTTATTACTTACTGAAATTCTTTAATTGCTTAAAACATAATAGATACTCGTAATTGCGTCGTTTTTGTTGCGAGGGTTTAGTACATTTTTTGTGGTTATTTTTGATAAATTAAACCGGGTATATACATTTATACAACAACAGGTATATATATTATACAATATTTGGATCTTATGTGAAATCGTATGAGTCTAAGAGTATTATAGGTGTTAAAGCAAACAGGAAAATTAAAGTTAGTATCAAGTGGATTGCGAATGTTGAAATCAAAGCATAAGAAATCAGCATATTATTCTGTTTTTGCGAACGGAATTCCTAGGTACTTAAATATAATTAATTAAAACTTAACTTAAAAATAATTATGCTTACCCACAATAATGACAAGAGCTAAAACAAATGGTAGAACTATCATTTTTGTCACTAAATGGTCTAATTATATTGAAGTATTGACTTTTATATAGGCAGATATATGATGGTTAGTATTTTAGCTATTTGGATAGCTTCCTTGATTATTCAAATTCCATAGGTTATTGAAATAGCATTATAATCAGTATTTACCAGCAATAAAACATGCTTTGCTTCCGCTCCGGAATATCTTAGAATATTTTAATGGGTTTACTTTGTTCAATATATTTCATTTTATCGGCGGATAAGCAGATAGGTATCTGCTACACTATTCAAAAGGGCAATCCCTGATTATTAAAATAACGGAAATATACGTCATTTTAAAATAATATAACGTAACATTAATTCAATCCAATGATCACAGATTTGGTTCTAAAGGGTGAGATATAATTCCAGAAGAATCAAAGAAAGTTGATTCAGATCTTCATCATGTTTTTTATAGAAAGAATCCCTATATATAATGTATAACTTTATCCTTCAGATAAGCAATCTGACCGTCGGAGAAATCGACCCTAAATAAAATTTCATTTTGGTGTCCACAAATCAATCCCATCAGGGCCATTCTTGTAAGCCAGGATCATTAACCTAGGTGAAACGAGGCTATTTAATGTTCTTAAGTTTAATTCAATGCAAATAACATTATTTGTCATTTCAACCACCATAATTCTTAACATAATTTCAAACATTATATAGAAAACACTACCTATATAGAAGAGTTATATTGGGCCTAGCATCGTCCCTTGTGGAACGCCACATTTATTTTTCTATACGCATTCGAATACTATTTAGGTATAGACTAACCACTGGCCGACCGCGACTACGTCCAAATTTAAGAATTCCCATTTGTCTTGTTCCTGTGGGAGTTTTTGGAAATTATCTTATTGGATGCCTAATGTCATACTAAGAATACATCCTATAAGTATCAGGTGTAGGTGTCAGTTTAGGCTATGCGTTGATCATTCAACGATTGAAGACAAAACATTTTATAAATACAGATCCGCTTTGCTAAGAAAAGTGGATACAAGTATTGAAATAAGTGCTATTATTATACCTTTTCCTATAGGTGTAGTAAGAAGTTGTAGCTACTCCGCGCATGTTAGAACAGTCTCTAAAAAGTGAATATTATTTAATATTTATTATATGTATAGGTTATTCGTACTGGTTCTTTGTTGATATTATATGGCTAGGATTTTAAATTCACAGTAATCCGGCTTTGTTATATTATATACATTTTCGATTTCTTGGACTAAATTTCTAAAAGAGTAATGTGTTTCAACTGCACGTTTTATAATGACAACAGCCTTATACCCTTCTTTTCTACATTAATAAATTGATTTCTATTTAATCTATTTCTTCCCATGTTATTTTTTATTATAAATAATACATTGTTTTCTCAGTTATAGTTCCATAACTCCATAAAAAACTAAATACCTTTCACTAAAACGGCACATAACTTTTTTCTTCAGTTTTCATTAAAATTACGGGAAACACTCTGGCCTGAGACTTCGTCCGCATATACTACAGAATATAGCCTAGGCCTTTCTCCGTACTCTTTTCCCTTGGTGCGTGCCCGTCTGTGTATATCTATATCTTGAGATTTTAAGCCAATGGCCGTGGCATCTATGCAAAATTCCAAAAAGATTGAAAAACTTTATTTAATATATATATAATTATAATAATATTTAATTTTTATAATAATAATAATAACCGGCTAGGAGGGAACAGCGCAAGAGCGGAACCTTTGCTCCAGGGTGGAAGTGTAAACTGTCATAACGCCGGGGGTAACTGATATTCACGCCCCGCAGTCTCACCTCTCTGCACCCTAAGTCGCCCGCGCCGGTGTTGCCTCCCCAGCATGGGCCACTTATAGGAAGCCCACCTCATGGCCTCAAATTTCTGGTGGTAAGTCACCGCCTGACACCTCACAATTTTGGGACTAGATTGTTACGGTAGGCGTCCGAAAGTCTCCCTATATACAATAGCCCTTATCCAGCCACCCAACATTCAACCCTATAGCCCATGACCTTAGTTTTCTACCGCATGACGTAGATCTGCACACCAATAGTCTTTGCACATGGCGGAGACCATCACTGGGTGTATCATATTGTGCGCTCGGTGATAGTATCCGCCATGTGGATCCCACACCATACTAAAGTTCTCTTAAAAGGGCCTCTACATCTTGGGTACGGCCCGATGTACGCTTCTTAAAGGACCGGGGGACTCTGTAGTCCCGTGAATTTCGCAAGAGATACAATAATAATAATAAGATTCATTGAGTAAATAAACACATGGACAGATGAACCATGGAATTAACTTAATTTCATATTTACAATATATGTGGGAGTTGGTAAACAAATTAAGACACTCAACAATAATACACAATGTTATTTCATTAATACTTTATTATTTATAGGTTATGACAATAATGAAAAGAATGACATGGAAACATTTCCCATTGGATACGTTACCGGTCGCCAGATTGATGTATTTGTGCCTGAAATGCGGCGGTAGGCTTATCTCTTACCACTTGAGACTTGTACATATATTTTGCACATACCCAACTTCATTGAGGACTATTACATATTTTTATTTGTTATTTTAAATTTTTCGGAAGACCACAGTAATACTAGAGAAAAATATAGGACGTAGAACTAGTGGGCCAATAACATGTCTCCACTAATGGATAATGTATGTATGTATAGTAAAATTTATAGATTTTCCTTAACTGTCTTGTCAATCCAGTTACGGTAGTTTGCTACTTTTGTGTAAACACCATACAATTTCGGCTTGGCACATCCGTAGCCCCAGGATACAACTCCGTACACTTTACCTGACGCAGTCAATGGCCCGCCACTGTCACCCTAAAAAACCCTTTTTTTATTATTAAGCCATTTATACACTATAAGAAAAGCGGTGATAGCCCAGTGGTTAAGACGTGTACCTTCCACCTACCGCGGGGCGTAAATTCGGGCCTGTACCACTGAATCTAGTTTGGATTTTAATATTATAAATTGTCACTTAGCTACACCCGAGAAGGGTTAGCATCAGGCAGGCAGCCGGTCGTTAAACAAACGCCAAATCTCTGGCAATATATTATGAATTTCGAAAGAAACCATAACGCGCCGACCTTATTTAGAATAGGATAGGACAGAAAAGAAATTAGCGGCTACCCACAATTTTGTTTACGTGAAGAATTTCATATTATTATCATCATTCCAGCCACGCTAAGTCAGCGGAATAGCTCCCAAATATTTAGTATGTTTTCTGTATAAGTGTGCCCTCTCTAAGTTGTTAGAAGGACTTGTCCTTAGTGATTTACCCTGTTCTTCGCAATAACACCCTGCCTGAACAACACGGTTTTGTGAAATGCAAATCTACTCTGACTAATCTCTTGGTATATAAATATTAGTTGTCTGTTTGAGAACATGGATAGACACATCCAAGTTGACGCTGTCTATACTGATTTTCGCAAGGCTTTTGACAGGATAGACCGTGAGATACTACGAGTACTTGACAAGATAGCTTTTAACGATATCAGAGGAAACCTACTTCGCTAGTTCACCTCATATATTACAAACAGTAGTCAATCCATAGTTATCAATGGTTATAGTTCTGCAATAACCACTGTAATGTTTGGTGTCCCACAGGGGTTCATACTGGGCCCTCTTCTGTTTACTATCCTAGTTAACGACATTGATAAATGTTTACTAAACACCAGAGTTTGTTCAGGTGGGTATTGGTGTTAATGTCTGCTACAAAAAGTACTTAAGTAATATACCGCTCACATAGTAATTTATTTCTAAGGTTATCATTTATATTTTGTTAATGTAAAAGCAACTTAGACACTCGTTATACTGCACAACCTTTCTCTACTTAAAGGACTCGTACGGTATTAGCGTCCGTATGCATCATTACAGATCTACCTAACTTGTAGATAATGTGGTTGGTTGTACATTCGGAAAAATCGCAAAAATTCTTGTATAATCATTATTTTTAAGTAATACAAAATGTATAACTGTTTGTTGTTCCAAATAAATAAATAAAATATACCTGACAAGAGTCCTTTCCACCTTCTGCGTATCCTGCACATATCATATTACCAGTAAGTTCACTACCATACGATTTTGAGCAAACATGGTGAGCCACTATAGGAACTTCCACTAGTTGTAACTGAGAAGGACTAGGCTAAAAAATATAAGAAAATTCACGGACTTGGTCATGATATCACATTGATAAATATATCATAGTAGCATACCACCATTACATTACATGATACCATTTTCTTTCCTGTAACTTTTATTGTAGCAATCGTTCCGGCATAGTAGAGTTTGTACCACCCCATGTCTGGGTATCGTACGAGGCGATTAAGGTTTTCCAGGGAGGTGGGCAGTAGCGCTTCCCGTGCTGGCAACTTAGTCCAAAAATCACACTGCGGTCACCAACCCGCCTGCCCAGCGTGGTGACTATGGGCAAATCCCCCCTGTGGCAGTAGCCTTGTGGTGTACCCTGGGAGAGGCTTACGTCCAGCAGTGGACTGCCATAGGCTAAAGACGAAGACAAGTCGCTAAGTTATTGGGATGCCATTATTGAGTAGACTAACTTATATTATGTGTCAAAATGGACGGTTTAGTTTAGACCATGCCAATTTGCTTTATAAAATTGTATATAACCCCCTACTATTTAACCGACCAGACTGTGTTGCTAAAATCTAATAACTTCTTAGAATGACAGTAATATGTTCCATTGGATTTTGTGCCGGTAGCTAGATTGTTGTATCTGTGCACAAAAAGCGGCGGTAGGCTCACCCCACGTGGGACTTAATAGGCTGACTGGAAAAAAGTGAGTGTGTAAATTGCACACTTCTGCCCAACCTCTTTGGGGATAATGGGCGTGACTATACAGAATGATTTTTGGTTGTCAACGTTCCCGAAAACTACGGAATCTCCTCACCATCACGATCATTTTTCTCCATGGAAGCATGCCCGGGAAGTCACTGGTTTCTAAAATATTAGGATCCAAAGTGGAGTAAATAGACTGCGTTTTTCTGCATAAATGCACATTGACGCGTGTAGCAAGATTTTTTCATGAAAAATAATTAATATCTCTCTATGAAAAAACTAGCATAAATACTGGACACTATAAATTTCGCCCGATTAAGTATACATTTTTTTTTATTGACTTTGTTTCCCAGCATTTTTTCTGCATAAACTCACTTTATATGATGTATAAAGTACGTACCCTTCGTTAAGGGTGGCAAAGAAAAAACACCCTGTATGTATGTAATATGTCTGATAATAAGGTAATTGGCTGTTTTATACACTTACTCCGCCTTGTTTTAACCTGCCGTACCCAGTTACAGTGGTGATCACGCCGGCCTTCAACTCCTCACCCTGATCGGGCAGGGCTATTGGCTTGACTTTATCGCTAAATACCAGATCATTTTTTAAAAATATCAATCCTATGTCGTGATCTAATGTCATTCCGTCATATGTCTCGTGTTTTACATATTTAGTAATGACATTTTTAACGGTTTCGGGATCAGGTAAATATTCTGATCCGACGTGAACAGCATAATACTCGAAGTCACCTTCCCTGATAAAAAAAAAGCTTGTAAATTAACATGTCAAAAACATATACGTGTATTATTTATGTCAATTGGTCTCGCCCACGGGTATAGGTATTTTAATTCCACATATTTTTGTAGCTGACAAGTGAAAACTTACAGGCAGTGAGCTGCTGTGAGAACTAATTTTTTCCCCAAAATGGATCCACCGCAGGCAAATTTATTTCTTCTAAACAGAGCAACTTGATGTGGTGCCTCTTCTATTGTTGCATTTCTTCCACCTACGATTTTTGGGTCATCTACGGGATTACATCCTAGAAAATAGAAATTTCATATACACCCTAACTCATGTATAACAAGCGTTATGTATGTATCCATTTATTTGGGACAACAAACAGCTCCCCGATTCCCGTAAAGTTTCGAAAACAAAACGAAATGTAACATGAAATGTAACACATGATGAAAGAATTTTCCGTTCATATTGTCGCAATGTATCATGCAATGTAACATAATTCCCATACAATAATTAAAATCATTCTTACCCACACTAACGAAAAGAGCCAAGGTGAACAGTGCTACTGTCATTTTTGTTACTGAATAGTTTCATAATATGAAATTTCCTATTTATATAGATGAGTAGATAATAAATTGTTATTCTAGCTATTTTAATAGTTTCCTTGAAATTTCTTAAAATTCCATTGTTTATTGAAATAGCAGTAAAATTCATTTATACTAGCAATAACCCATGCTACTCTTTGCAAAAAGAAATAAGGTAACTGTGACACATGTATAGATGAACAGACAGAGTTCCTATTTTTTAATTTGGCTACGGAACTCTAAAAGTACCTAAATAACGTTTATGGTTGATACAGAATGTGTTCGTTTCATCTGACAAACTTAGAACAAGAATATAAATCTAATCCATAAATTTCACTTTGAAGTGCACTCTGATCCACTGCTATAAAACACACTGGGGACTGGATAAGAGTACATCTATTCCACTATAATCCATTGGTCAAATCTATTTATGTAGATTCTACGCCCATACATACATTAATTTTATCGAATTCATGCATCTACAAACTTATTCTTCGTCTTCAGCCTATTGGGCAAGCAGGTTGGTGATCACATAGGATTCTGTGGTGATCGCAGTGTGATTTTTGGAAAATGTTGTCAGCAAGGGAGGCGCTGCTGCCCACCTCTCAGAAACCACCCAAAGAGGGCCACGCATAGCATAGATACATGCGTGCTCAATTTTTTTCGGTGTAACGTCTACTATGGCGCGCCATAGAATCAACGTCATCAACACGACGTTCTCGTTCTGCTCTGCGTGGGTACGCACGTAGTCACGCAGTCTTTTTGTATCTTGGGAGCTGCATTGCGTAGGGTAACGCATACGTCTACGCACACGCATCCGGTGTCTCCTGTCTTATACAGTTCCATATATTAAACTCATAGGTACGTGTGTGTACGTCTACGCTTACGTGCACGCATACGCATTCGGTGTGCTCGAGGCTTAATTCTCTCGCGATTCTTTATGCAAAGCATTGAAGACAATGGCATGTCAACTCTAACCAACGATATTCTGAAAGAACCCCCTCTTTTATTTAGCAATCGTGTTCAGAGTACTGAATATAATTAACTACATACCTAATTATTAATGTAGAAGACCGTTATAGGTCTGAATATTTAAAACATCAACATCATCAGATGGACCGATGACTTAAAGAGGACGGCTGGTAGTGACTGGATGGAAAAAATGGGAGATCGAGCCATGTGACGTACACAAGGGGAGGCCTACGTCCAGCAGTGGACTGTAATAGGCTGACAACGACGATAGTAGGTAGGTTAGGTTATATATGGGGTCAGTTTAATATGGTTTCTTTTGAACCTGAAGTTGCCAAGTATTTAGCGTATGTTTTACCGGCTGCCTGCATGACGCCAACCCTCCTCGGTATAGCATTGGCCTAATTATAATCCGTACATGAAATAAATTCAGTTGTACATGTCCTTGACTGGGATCGAACTGACGCTTTCCGACTGAAAGGCGCACGTCTTATCCATTGGGTTCTCTCACATCTCTCAATCTCACCGAAAGTATAAAATAATAAATTGAACGAATATAAAATTTATTAATTTATTAATTTTCATATTTCTATTGCCTTTTTTGAACCAATAACTAGACAGTATCTGGTCGCGTTTGATCTTTATGGTTGTGCTTGTGAAAGTTACCCGTGTCTTGCGCAGCCCCCCTTCCCTACCTTCTAAACTCGTGCTCGTATGAATATACAAGATGTGAGTGACAGCCAGGCAAATACTGAAATACTGAACAAGTACTATGTAGTTACGGGTATACGACAATGTTATTATTCGCATGATATGCACTTTTAATTTGATTATCCGCAATGTTTGCTTTCCGCACCAATGGTATCGGGCGATCCTGTGACTAGTTAAATGGGCTTATTGGTTACTCTGTAATACATTGCTGTTTTTTGGATCATGTGACTCTGCATTAGTATTGGACATCTCTGCATATGCCCACACCTTATGGGATATCAATCCTGTAACGTGCACGACCGCCCATTGCTCAGATTATCAGCTCTTTTTGTATTGTATCTGGCTAACTTATTTATTTGTTGTATTTTGTACTATACTAACATAAAATTTAAGTTTGTGTAATACTAACACTATGGGCACAAACCTGAAATAAAAAGATTTTATTTTATTTATTTTTTATTAGGGTTATTATTAATTATACAATACAATTATTTCAACTTATATGAATGAAAATGTTTTTTATTAAAAACTAGTTGACGCCCGCGACTCCGTCCGCGTAAATAATAATAATATGTCTTTATTTTCTCACCACAATGTTGCATCTTAAATTACACGGCAATATTAGGCATATTGTTATTTTCAACAAGTTAGCAAACTGTGGAGAGACTGGAGCCTAAGCTAGGCTTAAAGCCTGTATTTCAGGTCACCAGGTCTCAACTTTTATAGATACAAATAACAATAACAATTTGTCTATGTGTCATCCTGTCTTTTTTATCAATCAAGTAAATAATAAGTTTACATTTCAAGATCGTGGTTAGTTGTGTGAGACAAAGCCTATTTAAATATGTTAGTGTGGTTAGTAAAAGTTGAAAAAGGTGTGTATGTGTAGTAGTGTGCGTGTGTTATAAATTATAAACTATTCTGCATTTAACAGAAGAGTTTCAGTTTCACTATAATTTAATTCTAGAAGCCACAAGGTGAGTTTACGTTTTAGAACATTCTTGTTTAAACTATATATAGGTAGCTTCATATTTATTTTATTATAAAGGTGGCAACCTTGATAGCAGAAAAATCGTTTGGAGAACTTGGTTTTAAATATATCTTGGAAACAATCTACAGGATTAAATCGTCTTCTACTGTGATGCAAAGAAGAGTTATAATTTAACAATGTATGTTGCTTGAGTATTGTGTGAAGCACGAAAAGTTGACGAACCGTTAGTACGCTAGATTGTTTATAAAGGAGCTCTGTGGGAAACATATAAGGCAGGAAAGATGAAACTTTTAATATCGCTCTTTGGGATCTTTCTAGTTTAAGAATCGTAGACTTCGGAGCGCCACCCCAGGAGGTAATACATTAGGACAGTAGTGACTGAACAAGTGCATAATAAACATATTTTTTTAGATTATCATCTGTAACGAGTCTCAGGGTTTTAAACACATATATAAGTTTTCGAACCCTGTTTGTGAGGCTAAGAATATGTTCGTGAAAACTAAGAGTGCTATCAATGATTACACCCAGGTATTTCACGTGCTTAGTACTGCGCAGGGCATCACAGGTACAAGCCATGCTATGAGGCTCTGGGCAGGAATGAGCTACGATACAATAATGGTAGGCAGACAAAGCAGGTGGATTATTTTTAAGAGAGAAAGTTATATAGTTTGTTTTTTCGGTATTAAGCGTAAGTAAATTAGTACGAAGCCACTGTGAACTGTGTCCGTGAACTGTAGAAAAAACAAAATGTCTAAATTATCCGGGATAAAAACGTTTCCCGGGATAAAATGTAGCCTATATGTTAAGTGGCACCCGTCACAATATATTCGCGAAAACTGCATCGAAATCGGTCCAGCCGTTTCTGAGATTAGCGTGCACAAACATCGATCCGTTACAATTTTATTATATGTATAGATAGATATTTTTTAAATCTTTCTAATCTAAGGCCTAATTAAAGGAACACTCACTCACTGTATACCGTACACTGTATACAGACCATGATTCTCAAGCGATAACCATTTCGATATTTTTTAGGATCGAAATAGTTTACCTATAAGCAGTTAATTTAATCAGGTATTAGATAATGTCTTAAAAACAATTTTTTTAACATTAAATTTTTTTTTTAAATTGCGCTATCATAACTTTATAGCCGATCAACCTTGATGAAAAATCACAAGTGATTTAAAACTCAGCAATGTATCACATAATAATACAAAACAGATAAGCCCATTGAGCGTATCACAAGAGAGCGATTGCATTTCCTTCGATAAAAACACTATAGTAAAACTCAACACAATTGTAGTTGTTCAACATTTCAGTATTAGCTCAGCTGTTACTTCCCCCTATACCTACTGCAATATGATTCGCACGAACTTCACAACCGTAAAGATCAATCATGACTATACAGGGTGTAACAAAAAAGGTAAGTTAAGCGAAAAGCTATAGGTATAAATAGCCGACTTTAGAGAACCTATTTCTGAAATTTGAGACTCGAAATCACATGTTTATTTTTCAAAATTGTATATGAACATTCCTGAGTTGTTTAGGAATTCTCCATACCATCCTAAAAAATAAACATGTGATTTTGAGTCTAAATTTTGTGGATTGGCTCCTTTTAGTGGGCTATTTACATAGCTTTTCGCTTAAATTGTTTCGCTTTTGTTGCATCCTGTAAAGATAGTACGAGCTCTTAAAGGTTTTCTTCTAGCTTATTCTCGATCCAATGACGAAACTGCGAGACTTTCGCGTATACTCCATACGCATGTGGTAGGGCACAGCCCCAACCGTGTGATACTACTCCATGTAGTTTGCCGTCCACGACTAAGGGTCCACCGCTGTCCGCCTGTAAAATCATATAAATTAAAATATTTGCACGCCACATTTTTTCTGAAAGGTGTCTGATCTAATAACGTTATAATAGACGGCCGATTGGTCTAGTAGGTAGTGACCCCTCCTACGACGCCATATGTCCTGGGTTCGAATCCCGGTAGATGCAAACATTGATATGATGAATATTATAAAATTATTAACAAAGAAAATGGAAAAAATTCTTCACCCGAGTGGGAATCGAACCCACGACCACTGGAAACCGTGCCAGCCGCTATAACCAATAAGCCACCGGGTCAATTACTCGGATGACGAATTTTACATTTCTTATCTAAATTACATATTGGCAACGTTATTCTTCATCCCGATAGCTATACACTAGCCATGATGAATATTGATGTTTGTTTCCGAGTCATGGATGTTTCTATACTTATCTATGTATTTATATACCGTTGCTTAGTACCCACGGCACAAGACCTTAGGGATTCTTGCTATAAATACGAGTAGGTATACTAAAAGTGGCTTTAGTATCTTGTTAGCGATTTTGCAGTTCTGACTACCCTATTGTAGTGAACACTCGCGTGCATTATTTATACATAAAAGACAATTTTAAATAAAAATACGTCTATGATTTTGAGGATAGGGTCTTTATACTGCACTAGTGGACGCCCGCGACTTCGTCCGCGTGGACTGCAGGAAAAACAAAATGTTGAAATTATCCGGGATAAAATTATTTTCCCGGGATAAAAAGTAGCCTATGCGTTAATCCATGCCAAATTTTATTAAAATCGCTTCAGCGGTTTTTACGTGAAAGAGTAACAAAGATCCGTCCATCCATACTAACAAACTTTCGCGTTTATGATATTAAGTAAGATCTATATACCTACTTGTTTAAGTTTTAAAAGCATTACCTGACACGCGTCTTTTCCACCATATTCGTATCCAGCACAAAGCATATTTGCTGTGAGATAATAATAACTTGCTTTGCATGTGTCATAATCAACTATCGGTACTTTCACCAATTGGAGTATTTTCGCGTACCCCTGGAAGTGTTAAAAATTTACTTTAGTAGATATACATTTAATTACTTACTCATTATGTGGAAACATAGCCGCGTGGTGCCGGCAGAATAGAGTTTGTACCACCCCTGCCTGCCCGTGGGTATCGTACGACGCGAAAATCACACTGCGGTCACCAACCCGCCTGCCCAGCGTGGTGACTATGGGCAAAACCCCCCCTGTGGCAGTAGCCTTATGGCGTGCCCTGGGGGAGGCCTACGTCCAGCAGTGGACTGCAATAGGCTGAAGAAGATGTGGAAACATAATATAGAAATTGGAAATCTGTGTGCGTCTGCACTTGTCTTATTTTATTACCTCACAATTTGTACATTATCCTACCAATCCTAAATTTACTTATTGTGATTCCACTAATATTATAAAGATTGTTACAAGATGTTTATTTGTTTATTATAAGTTTACGCAAATTATAACCCACGCATACGAAGTAGCAAGAACGTTTAGTACACTAAAGGCTCGAGCACACCGGATGCGTATGCGTGCACGTAAGCGTAGACGTACACGTACCTCTGAGATTAATGTATAGAACTGTCATCGCTTGACGTCTATGCTTACGTCTACGCATACGCATCCGGTCTGCCCGTGCCTCAGTTCCATACATTACAACACAGAGCTACGTATACGTCTACGCTTACGTGCACGTACACGCATCCGGTGTGCTCGAACCTTTATTCTCGCCATAACCACTACACCAATGTTAATGAAATTTTGTTCAAAGATCAACTAGTAATCATGGCAAAGGCATTTTATATAAAAGGGGTTGAATGGGAGATATATTTTTTTATCGTTCTATCATACATAACACCATTGGCATTATGTATAGGTAGTTCACGAGGACGGAATGTCTACATCATCTTAATAAACGTTGAACTACTATGACCGTATGAACATTCTGTAGTATTAGTTATAGGCTTGTGTAGATAAAAAAATTGGAAACCAGCTCTGTTTTGCATGGTAGGCAACCCCTACCCTGTCTCGGCAGCATCCAGCTGAAAAGGGACCTGTTTGGCGGTTACACATACGCGTGATGTAACTGGCAGGTTCCTGATAGGGTGCACGGATCTTCTAGAATGTTTTTTGTTGCACTATATACATATTTTTATATTATTTAATTATAAAATTATTAATAAAGAAATGAAAAAAATATTTAATTACTTTTGCACTGTCGCTATTTCTACCCTGTTTGTTTAGTCTCATTGTTGCTATTATATCTGTGTGTGTGTAATAACCAAATACAAACTTATTCTATTCTATTCTATTCTATTCTATAGGTAGGTACTCTAGAATCTATCATTGCTCGTTGTGAAATCTTAAGTTTCTTTATATTTCTATTTATTAACATTACTTACATTATTGATTTTTAATTTGCCCCAACCAGTGACGGTGGCAAAATGGCCAATATTAGGTTCTTCACCCTGCGCCGGCAACCTGATTGGCCTGACATTATTACTGAATATGAAACTCCTGGACGACCAAACCAGGGCGATATCGCTGTCGTGTATTTTGTAATTATAATACTCGTGCAAATCGTATTTGTGAACGGCGTATCTAATTACTTGGTTCACGTTTGCCGATCCGACGCCGATTTCCAGTATGTAAAATGGGTCTCTGTAAATATATATTTTAATGAATTTTACATTTGTATTCCTTTTCACTGGTAGGATAAGCATGAACCTTTTTTACGCGCCGTAACACTGTCGAATCGCAAGCAAAATCGATGAGATAAGACAGAGAGACGATAGCGTTACGGGCTATCGAGAGGTTCGCGATATCAACGCGATATCGACATCAAGACAAATCTGGGTTGACCAGGACATTTTTGACTACTTCTTTTCGGGCACAAATATAATAAAGTAAATAAAGTACTGCACCTCTTCAAAGGTTCCGTTTCGGATAGAAATAGGGGGCTACGCATAGCAATGCAATCGCGAAAATTGTAAGTGTATAACGATTGAGTAGCGTCCTCTCATACAACAAAATTTCAGTAAGAAAATATGCTGCAATGTCATGAAAATACTTCTAATCCTAAGAGATATTTTCTCATTATCACGTTTTTCCAAATTCTTCGTTATGAG
The DNA here is from genome assembly GCA_014607495.2 of Carposina sasakii. NCBI lineage: Eukaryota > Metazoa > Arthropoda > Insecta > Lepidoptera > Carposinidae > Carposina > Carposina sasakii. Next base: position 2,169,378 of record CP053174.1, on the reverse strand, counting down.
GGTGAGATAAAAAAAACAAGAGTAAATTTAACATACCCAACTACACAATGCGCTGCTGTAACCACAGCCCTTCTAGTTATTATGGATGCACCACACCAGTGAATATTGGACTTGAATATAGCTGCCTGGTAAGGTACTTCCTCTATATCAGCATCTCTTCCACCGATTATTCTGGCTCCATGTTCTTGTGATTCAGCTGCAAAATTAAGTATGGCTAGCTTCTCATCATCATCATCCTATTAGTATTTTATTACAGATCCATTAGCACCCATAGCATAAAGTGAGTGAGAATGATAAATCTCACATCTTCATGCCCTTATCCTTATGATGATGATGAACTCCGACCGTATTTCGGCCAAGGCGACCAATCTCTACAAAGATTGGCCAGGTACGCAGGAGATATTATAGTGCACAAGTGTGTGCGCAAACACAGATGCACTCTCTATTCCTTAACTCTCATAGTCCGATAGGACGGAAAGCCGACACGACTGGAGAGAGATCAGGCGCAGGACCAACAGTTTTACGTGCTTTCCGAGGCACGAGCTAAGTGACAATTATACAACATTAAAATCTGTACATGAAATAAATTCATTGGTACAGGCCCGTGACTGGGATCGAACTTACGCCTCCCGCTTGGAAGGTGCACGTCTTAACCACTGGGCTATCACCGCTTTTTATCTATCTTATCCTAATATTTATGGGGTCGGCGCAATATGGTTTCTGTTGATACTCATATTGCTAAAGATTTGACATGATGCCAATCATCCTTGGGTACAGCTATGTGACAACTTTAGTATAATTAAAATCCGTACGTGAAAAATGTTCAGTGGTAAAGTCCCGTGTCTGGGATGTAACTTACGCCCCTTGCTTGGAAGGTGATGTTTTAACCATTGGGCTATCACCGCAGTGAGAGATAAAACTCAGATCTGAGCGACAATTCCAGTGAGCTATATCATAACTTAGCGAAGTAGGTAAGTGGTACTTCACGAGTAAAAAGGGATTGCAAAGCACGTCTTTCAACGAAAAATAATTCTGTCCTTCCTCAAGAACGAGTGTATGTTCGCCTTCCCAATTGTCTTTTCACACGCAAGGCTCATTCACCTAATTTGTCTAGTTATTATATAACGTGAAACTAAAAGGGTAAGTTAAGCAAAATGCTATAAAAATTTCCCACTATACAGGTTGATTTTTGGTCGTCAACGTTCCCGGAAACTACGGAATCTCCTCATCACCACGATCATTTTTCTCCATGGAAGCATACCTGGGAAGTGTCTGGTTTCCAAAATATTTGGGTCCAAAGTTGAGTAAATAGACTGCGTTTTTCTACATAAATGCACATTGACGCGTGTAGCAAGATTTTTTCACGAGAAATAATTAATATCTGTCTATGAAAAAACTAGCATAAACAATGGGCACTATAAATTTCGCCCGATCAAGTAAATAAAAAAAAATATAAAAAAATTTACATCGTTTGCCAGCATTTTTTTTTACATAAACTTACTTTATTTGATGTATAGAGTACGTACCCTTCGTTAAGGGTGGCAACGAAAAAACACCATATAGAGAACCTATCCAAGAGACTCGAAATGTTACATATTTATTTTTCAACATACTATGTTGTCTGTAGATTTGACATTTAGTCGTAAGAAGTATCTCTTTCATCCACCTCATACTATGGTTCAGGCCATCGTATTTAAGGCTGGCCCCATATGGTTTCTTTAGCACACACATTCTATGATCAATTGCCTGTCCAACCAGAAGTTAAACACAAGAACGAACCACATTGCTGTCAAAGCGGCTAAACTTAGAGGCAGCTGATGTATTCTAGTAAAGCCCCGCATCATCACGGGACTTGCGGAGATAACAGGAAAAAACCCTTTCATTCATCGAGAGACATGCACAGAATCTACGTTCTTACCTACGTATACGAACAAAGCCACAGCACAAAACAATACAAGCATTTTCCGTCTCGTAAAATGTAACATTTGACTACTTTTAATGTCAAGGCATAGTAATATACTGTTTTAATATCAATGCAATTCTACATATTTGAATAATCCAACGATAAATCAAAAACATATAAATCAATATGAAAACTAGATATTACAAGCATTCGTATTGTGTACCTACAGTGTATTTTGTACGTAGGTAATTATCTTAATGGACCGTTTCAGTTTCGAAGTCACACGTATTTCTATCGAACTTAATAAGATATATTGTATCGCCAGAGTAGAATAGCACTACCCCATGTTCGCCCGTGAGTATTGTAAGAGGTGATCAAGGATTTCGGAAGGTGGGCAGCAACGCCTCCTGTGTTGACAACATAGTTGAAAATTCACACTGCGGTCACCAACCCGCCTGCCCAACGTGATGACTACGGGCAAAACGTGCCTATGGCAGTAGTCTTGTGGCATGCCCTGGAGAGATGGCACATCCAACAGTGGACTACAATTAGGGTGATGTGTATATATTACGGGCAACGTGATTAACTGGGCATTATTAATAAAGACCGGCACTGATTAATTTATCAGCTCTCCGAGCTGCGCACCGGAGTGCCCACGGTGAGGGCTCGGGTGGCAGTTGCGGGGCAGGCTGTCATCCATTGCACGAGTCCTCAAGTCGAACGGCGCGTGCTTGTCGTCCCACGCACCGCGAGATGATAGGGCGCCAGAGGTAGAATGCTTCGGTAGTCCCACGACCCCGTGCAAGGCGACAAAGAGGACACCGTGGGGGTTTAGTGGGTATTCTCCGGCCATTTTCCATCTTTTCGGAGGTGAGTCCCACATAACCCCACATGGTAGCCCCAGCGCCCTTCTCAGGGCGTGCTGCGGGTATCCGTAAAGGGATTCCCCCACGATAAAAAAAAGGTTTAAGGACTTTCATGACAATTTTGTAAGTTTAATTTCATTTAATTAACAAAAACACTACAGTTCACCTATTTTATTACTTTGCTCAAGATATCAGGGCATTATCGTGCTGTTTTAAACACATTGTCCAATTGAGTTGGGTATTATGAATTCAGACCGGCCATTATTAATAGTGCCCGCGCTTATCAAATTGCCCGTAACATATATAAGATACAGTTATGTGGCAGTGTTAGCAATACAAAGATGCTAGCGTCGATGGAGACTTCATTATTGCAACGAAATATCGGCATGTGTAATTAAATATGCACCTATTAAGCGCTATAAAGTACCTGTCACAATGTATGAAACTGAGATAATTTTTTGATGAAATATCAAGAGCAGACCATGATTCTAATATGAAAACCAATGAAGCGGCATAGCGGCAGAAGGAATATACAGATTGTATACCTGTATATTTCTTGGAAATAGCAACAGCCTCTCTGTGGTTACTTGTAGAAATTAATTCTGTGTGAGCCAATTACTTAATATTCCATCTTTCATCTCTCATCATACCGGATTCAAAGTTCAACCTACTTGTACCTTAGTCTATTATACATACCTACATACACTAATAAATTATGAGTAAAGATTTGTTTATTTGTTTGTTTACATCGAATATGCTTCAAAACTACTTCAAAATCCAACCTGTTTCAAAATTTTTAGGTACTTAGATAAAATTCCTAGATTCATTCTCAAATTATGACACAACAAATGTAAACTCAAATATAGGGCTGAGCGTTTATTGTAACAAACTTTTAATAAATAATTCATTACGAGAACGTCTACCTAGCATATCTATACCTAGCACGTCACTGGGTAAATATAAAAAAATATTGAATGAAAAGTTTTCTGTTCATATCTAATGTTAGGTATTTACTAGCTTGTTTTTGAGTTACAATCCTGAATTTTACTATCTATCCAATCTATGTAAGATGACACTTTTGTGTAGACGCCATATTTGTCTGTCCTAGCACATCCCTTGTTCCAGGATGTTATTCCGTAAAGTTTATTAAATGTCACTAACGGGCCTCCGGTATCTCCCTGGAAAAAAATTGGAACGGATATGAATGACTCTGAAACATTTCCCTTTGGATTTGTTACCATATATAATATACATGATATATAAATAATACATAAATAAATATTCCCACACTAAGATTCCTAAGGTCTTCTGTCGTGGGTATATAGATGATGATGACTCGGAAACATACATCGATACTCATCATAACAATGTATGCACCTACCGGCATTCGAACCCAAGAGCTATGGCGCGGCAGGCATGGTTACCACCAACTAGGTACACATGGTTGTTGTTGTTGTCCCAAAATGGGTTAGCCAGAAGTGCAGGATCGCGAAGGGGACCCGAAACCAATGCTTAGCATAGCGACTCCAGATGTAATTGATTATTAAGAAATTGTTAGGTCATCGCCTGAGAGAACGCTTGAACGAATTCTTTAGTCGACTCTTACGACATGCACGGAATGAGATGCAGCTGTTGTATTCTAGTGAAGCCCCGCATCAGCACAGGTCACATAATGAATCTTACCTGACAAGCATCTTTTCTGCCGTCTCTAGATCCGGCACATAACACATCCTTCGTTATATTCTCTTTCATTGTATCATTACATGTTTTAAAGCCAACTATTGGCATTTCTACAAGTTGCAGTTTATTTGTGAAGTTCTAAAACACAGTTTTATTATATCAATTGAAATAAATTGAGACTTTAGGTAAGTTAAAATCTGTTAAAATATCACTTTTTAAATAAAGCCGATTTTCAGATGGTCTTTATCCATAACTTGATCAAGATTGAGACAGGATCAACGTTAGCCTTTAGATAGGTTATGTGATCATTGGAAAAATTGGGCTTTGGCCCTTAATTGAGTAATCCAATTCTTAAATTCCTAGATTCCGACATTTTAGTAGTGCCTCTGCCCAAGTCATGCACAAGGGCACTACCAATTTTTTGAAGCGACGCGTCTACATTTTTAAATCACCTGAACTTGGCTTAGTAGTATATTAGGGGGTTATTCCGCAAAAATATATTTTGGTGTCGAAAATCAAGTATAACGAAGCTGTAACTTTGCGCGCGGTTTATTAAGGGAATTGGGGGCGGTCTGTTCCGGTCTAATCCATTAATCAAATCCATAAATGTATTAGGTTCCACATTTCAGTGCACTCTAATCAACTGGTATAAAACTGGCTGGGGACTGGATTAGAATGGAAAGTCTATTCCGTTATAATCCATTAGTCAAATCCATTGATGAATTTTATTCTGCTTCTGAGTACACTCTAATCCATCAATGGATTTGTTTCTGCGTTCGAGTATTTATAATTTTGGGGACTGATCATAACTTACACCGCCATCATACAGTGACCCCCATCCAGTGACAACGACCAGCTCCCCCGCTGCTAACTCCTCTCCATGAACCGGCAATCCTATTGGTTGCACACGGTCACTGAACGTCAAGTCTTTGTCCAAATACACCAAGCCAATGTCATGTTTCCTTGTATCTTCGTCGTAATGCTCGTGAACCAGGAATCTGTTTGCATGGTGGAGATCCAGTTTATCTTTATCTTTGGATCCTACACCGACCATGTAGTTATTTGTAACAGACCTGGAAGTAAATAGTATTTACATACATACATATAATCACGCCTTTATCCCTTACGGGGTAAGCAGATCACCAAGGGCCGATAGGACCACATGGTACCACTTCTGACCAATTTTGAGGGTATAGTTGAGATGTACAAGTTCGGTTAGAGTGACAAGTGTCCCTCTACTGACTTGTACAGTATGCCCGGGAAGAGAAGCAGTTGTAGTATTATACGTTTCTTTTTTCACTCCCAGAGCAGCATAGAAAAAACAGTATTTACATTAATAAATAACATATACAGATACCCAAGATTTCCAAACTGTTGTGGCCAAAACTGCAGGGTCATAAAAAAGACTACAGTCACGTATAGCGTAGCGGAGCAAGATGTAATCAGTGACAAGATGCTAGCTCCTCGACTGAGGGAACGCCCCTGAGCTTCTTAGTTGACTCTTACGACATGCACGAAAGGAGATTCTAGTGGGGCACCACATCAATACAGTATAATAGTATTTGACATTTTATATGTGAAAAGAGATGTGCTACTGCTTCTTCAACGCCTTATAAGAAACTAAACTGGCCTTTCAAGGACAGATAAACTATACTAGACTTACAAGCAACGAGCAGCGGTAATCACTACATGTTTACTTATAATAGATCCTCCACAAACAAAGTAATACATTCTGGAAAACTGCACAAATAAACCCGCTTGGTAAGGCACGTCTTCTATACACACATCTGTTCCACCTACGATTCTGTTGTCATCTTTTAAAAATGCAGAATCTGTGAACATAGAATAATCAGGAGTTATGCCGAGAGGTGGCAGCAATAGGCTGATGTCTCGAGTCTAACGACTCATGATTGCAATCACAGACGCGACGAAAAGCCAGATCTGATTACGTAACTTGCAAATGCAAAGCGATAGCGAAAATCTTGAGTATACATTTAAGCTGGGCGATAAGCTGCGAGACGTTACCACATACACACTTACAAATTTATCTCAGTATTATCAATATGAGCTATCGCATTACTACCGCTTTGCTTTTACAAGTTACGTAATTAGCCTGATGAGCACTTAGCATCTAGCACAGAAAAGTGTTGCCTCTAGCATGAAATACATACATAGCTACTACTACGAAACCGCTTAATCCTATATAATTAATCTACTAGCTAATATACATACATATTATATAACTATAATGCCGAAATATTTACTCACCGGCTATATATGTAACTATTAATATAGTAGATAATATTATTTTAAACATTATTTAATATTTATGTTCCTCTATTCGTACCCAGTAATGCAATGCTATTACACTGATAGGAGTTTATTATATTTATCTACGTTTAAAATGTTGTTAATGCATATTAATAATATTTAAAATTATTGTTCACTAATGGACAAGCCTGCGACTTTGTCCGCTTAGATTGCTAAAAAAAATTATACCTTCTCTTGGATAAAAAGAAGCCTCTTTCCTGTCTCAAGCCTTAAACTTCCGAAGAACAAAATTTTATTCAAAGTTGTTCAGCAATTTTGGCGTGAAAGCGTGATAGATAGACAGAGTATCTACATTCGCATTTATAATTTTCAGTTAGGCAGAGTGTCTTAAAATGTTTAACACTAATAATCACTCGACTGACAGACAGAAAGATTGAGTACATTCGTATTTACAACATTATAGGTTATTTCACTAACTTTTTTAACATCCAATAATCACTACATATTGCTTAAAGATTCAATGTACGATTCGCGAATGCTAATCGCTGTACAATAATACCTATGACCGTAAGTCCGAGGTGATCCTATTGCCGTTTTTCGAACACAATCTAGTCAAACAAATCAAATGAGCAATGTTTACCGACTCTGAATGGAAATAGTGCACACACATCATAACAAAGTAGAAAAATGGCGTGCCAATGATATAATAAGAACGAGCCAATGCGTCCTAAACTAACATGGAATGCCACTTAGCTCGGCGCCATGATAAAGGAAAATTCTCCGGAAAAATAGTTCGTGCAAACATCAGGAATTTCAGGATTTTCAGTTTATTTTCTAAATACATTTTAAAATTAAACGTGTGTTAGGGAATCTTGGCTATCTACTCGTATATGCGGAAGATGCCAGATGATTCTAAATCTTTTATGTACTCTACATTTATACATGATGATGATGATGATGATCTCCGACCGTATTTCGGCCAAAGTGACCAATCTCTACGGAGATTGGCCAGGTACGCAGGAGATATTATAGTGCACAAGTGTGTGCGCAAACACAGATACACTCTCTATTCCGTTACTCTCATCGACGATGGGACGGAAAGCCGTCACTACCGGAGAGACAGCAGGACCAAAGGTTTTACGTGCTTTCCGAGGCACGAGCAAAGTGACAATTTTACAACATTCAAATCTGTGCACGAAATAAATTCATTGGTACAGGCCCGTGACTGGGATCGAACTTACGCCTCCCGCTTGCACCTATCACCATATATTATTATTTATACATAATACTTGTATAGATCCCATTGCCATGCTTAGCATAGCAGGAACACCACACGAGATGTAAATGATCAGTGATAATGTGCTTGCTTATCGCCTGACAAAACGCTCCGAGTTTCTTACTCGACTCTTACGACATGCACGGAAGGAGATGCAGGTGATGTATCCATTCATTGCATCGGCGTGATTAATGATGTCAAACTTATCCACAGCAGCATAGGATATCCTCTGGTTATGGCAGTTATATGAAAGGCAGCGTTACATTCATAATCAGCCTATTGCAGTCCACTGTTGGACATAGGCCTCCCCCAGGGCACGCCACAAGACTGCCATGAGGGGTATTTGCCCATATTCACCACGCTGGGCAGGCAGGTTGGTGACCGCAATATTTTGGACTAAATTGTCAACACGGGAGGCTGCCCACCTCCCGGACACCCTTAATCGCCTCGTACCACCCCATGTCTGCCCGTGGGTATCGTACGAGCGTTAGATTAAGAAGGATTAATTTGAATTTTTGAAAGCAACGCCTGATATAATTTAATATACAGGATGTAACAAAAGGGGTTAATAAGTGGAATTCTATGAAAAGAGCCCACTATTTTTAACCGACTTCAAAAAGAGAGGTTATCAATTCGTCTGTATGTTTTTTTTTTTTTTTTTTATGTGTGTTACCTCAGAACTCCGTCATTTATGAACCGATTTCAATTTTTTTTTATAGTTGTTAATGGTATACTTCCAGCTTGGTCCCATATTCACCATATCAGGATCTGATGATGGGATCTTGGAGAAATCGAGGGTAATCCTCGAATATTGTAGGCACATGTAGTCTGTTTTTATACTTTTACTGAGCGTTTTGGTCACCTACATATAAAACATAACATCTGATGATGGAATCTCTAAGGAATCTAGGGATATCCTCAAAAATAAAAGGCACGAGTAGTCCGTTTTTAGATTTTTATAGAGAATTTTGGTCAGCTACACATAATATAAAGGAAACGAGGGTCTGATGATGGAGCCGCCGAAAAAACAGATAGTGGAACTTTTTAGTAACAAAATCCCCCTATGGCAGGGGGGCCTACGTCCAGTAATGGACTGCAATAGGCTTATGAAGATGAAGATAATTGTGTTAAGTCATGAAATTATATGTTGCGTTAAGCCGTGTCCGAAGTAAGATGGTTATAGAGAAAGAGGTAGAAATGAGAATAACGAGATGACGGATAATAGGGATGAATGAAAAAAGAGTACCTACATATTGCACCGACCCCAAATGATTGGGAACAGGGCAGGAAGAAGGAGTGTAATTATATGTTGCTCAAATAAGTGTGTACATGGCTGTTGTGCTGCCAAATCTCTTATATTCCTCCGAGGCGTGGTGCATGTACCGTCGCCAAATACGTACTCTGGATCGATTCCACCTCAAGTGCCTCCGATCCATCATGAGAATCAGATGGTCCAACCGAGTGCGTAATACCGAAGTATTGCGAAGAGCCAATGTAAGTGGCATTGAGGCCTACTTAATGCGTCGGCAGCTTCGGTGGTGCGGTCATGTGTCTCGTATGGCGGAGGAGAGATTGGCTAAGCGCATCTTCTTTTCTGAACTGGAGAAGGGCAAGCGGAAACGCGGTGGGCAACTCCTCAGAGACAAAAATGTTCAGAAAAGACATATGAAGAGATGCAATATAGATCCATCTAAATGGGAAGTTTTGTCAGCACAACGACCAGAGTGGCGCAGGACGGTGATAAAGCAAGTACACGAGTTCGAGGAGCAGCGTCAAGCTGACCTTGACGCTAAACGTGATGAACTTAAGACTCGTCCTCCTGCTGCCATTATCTATAATACAATAATGGCGCACTAACCTGTCCTCTGTGTGCGCGGGCGTTCAGGGCGAAGATTGGCTATGTAAATGTAAGCCATCTCCGAGCGCATGAACGCCAACTTAGTAATATCTAGGAGTAGAAGTGGTCGCCATGACCGAAATTGGTCGGAGGTCATCATTATCATCATAATCATCATATTGTCAGACGTAAAGTTTCGAAGCCTAGTCCTTTTTCTCTTTTGTCATGTGGCCTATTTTATGTAAAAATTATATAAATCTGACAATATTATGCCTCCTAAACTTCGTACACGGCTTAACGCAATATATAGGTATATTTGCCCTTTAGTTAAATTTTACTTTAGTAAGCTCGAGTTTTGGGAGGAAGTCGGTTTTTCGTTTTAAAAAAATTATTAAACCTATTTTCAACGTTTTATGAGTTAAGTTAGGTTCACTATAGTGGACAATTTTTATATCATTTCTTTTAAAATACCTCTTTTGTTATACCCTGAATATACTCACAAACACTTATCAGTAACACTCAACTGACGGCATTTAGCAACTTTATGATAACATTTAGCTACTAAATGTTAACATTTACACAATGGATAGCTATGTGTGTGCTTGACGACAAGTTACACTTAAGTTTTCAAACTTGGCTCTTGTCAGATAATATATATACATGTTTAGCCGCGTGGTGCCGGCAGAGTAGAGTTTGTACCACCCCTGCCTGCCCGTGGGTATCGTACGAGGGGGTTTTCGGGGGGTGGGCAGCAGCGCCTCCCGTACTGACAACATAGTCCGAAAATCAGACTGCGGTCACCAAACCGCCTGCCCAGCGTGGTGACTTGAAATGGGCAAAACCCCCCTGTGGCAGTAGCCTTGTGGCGTGCCCTGGGGGAGGCCTACTTCCAGCAATGGACTGCAATAGGCTGAAGAAGAAGAAGATATATGTTTAGCATAGGCACAGTTATTTCAATGTAACTTTGTCTATGATGAAGATTTTTAAAACAGACGATGATTATATCGTTAAAATCAGTTGGGAAGAAAAAACCCGACTGCGTAAAAATAAGAGCTAGTGTCACTCTCATGACTGATAAGTCTTACGATACCTCTCATGGCATAATACGACAAGCCGTTTAAGCTCTAGAGAGTGCCAAAGAAATATACATCGGTAAATAAAGTGGCTGACATACGGAGTAACGTTCTTTCCTTTGCGCAGTAGTACTGGCGACTCGTCCTAAGGAGCGCTGGTGCAGTGTACTTCCACCCATGAAGATTACATAGGCAATCTATATTTCTCTACATTTATAATTATCTTTCAATTCTACTAATTTATACAATAGTGTCTACGCGTTCGTCTCAAGTAAGTTGTAAACTTATGTATCGAGTAGAACACTAGCGATCCAATGAAACGAAATTTGGTGCGATACCTAGTACTGTATTCAATGAGTGCGAAAGAGACATACTAACATAGTCCGGTGCGTGAAACAGAAGATTTCGTATACAAAATTATCTGGAGCTATATATTATAATCTGGAGCGCCGCTCACATTTTGTAGTGTGCGTATGTGGCCCCTAGATGTCGCTTAGTCCGAGTTAGAATGCGATATGGTTGTCTTTAATATATTTCATTAGGTCATCTGAATTTTAATAATAGAGAGGATCATTTCATTCGTTAAGGGGGTGAACACGCGCGGAGTTTCTAAATTGTAATTTTGCATGCGCTCATTAAAAAAGTGTGAACCCCCTTCTAAAAATATCATGAGCCGCCCCTGCCCAGTAGTGAAATTTATAAAAAAAAATACATACGGTGTATTATGCATTCTGCTTGAGGAACCCTAAAAAGGGCAACTTTTTCTAGAACAATTTGTTTCGTTATTTGTTACTAAGGCCGAAGACGTTTGGTAGTTCAAACTTATACATTTCCTTGGGGAAATCTTACTCAACAGATGTTTGTGCACGGAAAAATCTGATATTACCATCTTGAAAATTGAGTTACTTATATTAAATAAGAGAAAATACTTCTCTGAAAAATGTTGGAGAGTAAATTGAAGGGATTTGACCCAACTGACGTAGAAGAAAGGGAATTTAAATCTCGTATTGGACAAAGTTCCTATTATCTTCTTGAATAGTCAGAATTGATAATATGTTCTAAATTATATGATGAGGAAAAGTGGACTGTAAGGAAAATTGGATAAACTAAATGGATTTGCAGAAAAGGGAACCAACGTGTCGTGCAGGTTCCAGGAGGTACAGACGAGTGAATGTGTGGACATGGAAGGATCTGTTATGATGATGGAATGAACGAAATATGAAATAAGGGATAGCGATAAATTTATGAATGTATACTCGTAACTAGGGACTCGCCCTGGCTTCGTGCTGCCTTTTCACGCGGACAAAGTCGTGGGCGGCCGCTGGTTAAAGAGTAATAAATTACTCATTTTCTCGTAATATACATTACCTGCATGTTGAAATACTCGTAGTCGACTAAGAACATTACAATTTATGCATTATCTAATTGTCGCAACAGTGGCATTATCTAATCTAGCAACTTGTCACTGATAGTGACACCTTCCCTATATGTTAAATATGGCTGGGGAATCTCCTTTACGATCTTGCAGTTCTGGCTACCCCATTTCATGAATGCAGCGATGTGTATATACGAGTATAAGTAGGTACGAGTATGTATGTTATATTCCAAACATTCCGAATCTGAATATAATATAAATATTCCGACCGCAGATTTTACCATAATCCAACCATCTTCCAAACTTTGTTGAGATACTAAAGTTACATTGTTTGTTTATCCACATCCTCTGCGAGGTATAAGCAAAAAATGCAGATGTTTATGGAAAAATTTGCCGTAAACGTGACTCTAGGAGATGCATCTAAGGCGGCGGAAAGTGCATAAAGTTGCTTACCTACTTGAGTGTGAAAAAGGTAACTTTGTATTAAGCTATTACCACAGAGGAATAAGTGTAGACATAGAGTGCTAATGTCATACTAACAGTTTCGATGCACCATTAGACTTTTCGGTGCCTCACAATTCCAGTACTTGACATTTAGATTGCATTACTATACGTTACTATACATTAGTAATGTAGTACATTACTACACATTACACTAATGGAATCTTCTAAAAATGGTGCATCGAAACAGTTAGCATGACATTAGCACTCTATGACATCTTATTCCTCTATGCTACTTTGAAAACTAGAGCGAACGGTGGTGTTGCAAAACCGCGTTTAAAATTAGATACTGTTTAACAATGACATTTTACAGCAAAACTATAAATTAATATCTCTCAGATTTAGGCAATGTTTAACTTAAACAATCTTTTAATTCTTTAGTAATAGCACGGATGTGCTAGCTAAACGTCAAAAGGCGACTACGCGACAGTTACAGTATCCGTATTTTATAATCTAATATCCGTTTAAAGACACATACTATTTGAACTAGTATAATAAATCGAATTTCAATTATTGATTGCATTTGAACGTGACTATTTTGAATTTGCCATAGTTACGAAATCGGCATGTTGTAAAATCTGTTCAGCTTTTGACACAGTCAGGCATAGAACCCGTACTGTAAACAGCCCTTAAGTGCAAGCTCGCACTCAACATTATTACTTACCCACGGCATTGCTGTGTGTTTGTTTACACGCATGCATTTTACATGGGTACGGGAACAAGTTTGTGACCGTAGTATCTGTATTTGAACCAGGGATGTAACGGAGGTAATATATCGGAACCGAGGCGGAGTCGGAGTTTTTATATTTGATTTATCGGAGTCGGAACCGAAACTGGAGGATTTTATTGATACTAAGCCGCAAAAATCAAATGTGTGTAACAAACTAACAACAAGTGAATAATTGACGATAGGAGTCAGAGGGATTCCCCGCGCGACATGTACGAGTATGAACCCGCTCCCTTATTACCTAATTTGCAATAGCAAAGCCGAAGCAGCGCGATCGCGATAATTGAGAGTGCGTGCGTGCGTGCAACGAGCGCTCGGCATCCTCCCCCGCCCCCGCCTCCCGCGCACACATTCTCAATTTTCGCTATCGCATTGCTTCAGCTCTGCTTTTGTAAGTTTCGTAATCAGTGGGCCGTTCGTAACAGTCGACGCAGGCCGCCGCCGCCGCTATGTTATGCTTCGACCTCCGATTTAAAAGGTGTCGGAGCCGTAGTCGGAACCGAAGATTATATAAGAGTATTAATAATCGTAAGTTTCGACTTAACGGAGTCGGAGTCGAAGCTCCGTAACATCTCTGATTTGAACCGGTCTTCGCCCTAGAATAGAATAGAATAGGTTTTTAGATTAGGATTACGCATACACAGATACAATAGCAACAATTTTAATCTATATATGTAATAAAACTGTATCTGACTGCTGTCTGTAATCTCAGCTTAACCGATTTTGGGTAAATTTTCGGGAATATATTGTTTAACATTTAGTTTTTTAATTTATTTGCAGCGAATAGGCTCCGAAACTACTGCAGTCTACGCGCACGTAGTTGTAGGTGTCCACTGGTATAATATAATTACACCACTAGGCTATCACCACACACACTCGGAAAGCACGTAAAACTGTTGGTCCCGCGCCTGATCTCCTCCGGTCGTGTCGGCTTTCCGTCCCATCGAACTATGAGAGTGAGGAAACAGATAGGTGCACTATAATATCTCCTGCGTACCTGGCTAATTCTCCGTAAAGATTGGCCGCCTTGGCGAAATACGGTCGGAGAGATACATACATAATTACACCGATATCAGCAATGAAAAAAATATTCACATCAATCAATATTATTTTAAACTCTGCTACTGACTGAAAGATTGCTTAACTGTATATATCTGTCGAAGGCGTATTATAGGCCATGCCGTATTACAAAACAGCTAGGCATTTCGAATAATATGAAAGAAAAAATTCCTTTTAGTTGTTATTTTAACAGTTCTAACATAACCTAGCCTAATTAATTAAGCAGACAAATTGCTAGAAGTCAAATTGTCTCACTCCAAAACCCATGCTGTTCAAAATGCCTAGCCATTTTGTAATACAGCGTGTTTTACAATATTCCTTCGATATCTACAAATAAGAATAATGCTATCATCAACAGCCATATTTAAGTCGACTGCTGAACATGGGCCTCCCCCAATAATCTCCACTGCGTCCGGTCGTACATACAGCAGATACCTACGATCCTGACTAGATCCGCCCCCTGATTACGTAAAAGTGATAGCAAAGCCGAAGCCGCGCGATCGCGATAATTCGAGAGCGTGTGCGTGTTGCCGGGCGCGGGAGGACGCCGAGCGCTCGTTGCGCGCACACTCTCAATTAACGCGATCGCGCGGCTTCGGCTTTGCTATTGCTTCTTTTACATAATCAGGGGGCCGTCCATCTTGAAGATGGCCTTCCCACGTCTTATACAGTTCAGTAGATCTATTATACTCTGCTCTAATATATTACTAAGCAAGCAGAATATACTATATCCCGAGAAGTTATTCCTCTACCGAGTAAGATATAAGACAATTCTCCGAGACAAATAAACTTCTAATGTAAATATTTGGCGAAATAAACAGAACCGTAATATGTAGACAAGACGTGGTTTACGTTATATATGGCGTATTCGATACTATATGTTATGGTTGGTTTCTTGTATGTAAGTAGTTAATTTAATCGTACATGTATATAGTCATAGGTATATTATTACGATGCTTTGTTAACTTATATTTCATATTAACTTTAAATTGAGGAAAATATTGCGTTCATCTTTCCGTGCAATTTCCTTAAAAAGAGGTAACGTTTTTGCTTCACGTATAAAAATTTTGATAGATATTGTTATTGAATATTTACAGCCTACTATGACCTGCAAAGTACGTAAAGTATCCCAACGAGTGTTTTAGGTTCTAGGTAAATATTAAAAAGCTTTCTATTTTAACCAACGAATTATGGACAGGTGAATCGCGGGCGTCCACTAGTATTGTATAAAAATGCACTACACTGCTGTAATGCACCTGTTTTAATGTGTTCATAAACTCTATAACCTATCTTGTTATTTACCTGTTGACACTCGTTTAGTATTTAATTTACTTGCCTTAACAAGAATGGAGTACCGAAGTCAAACTTTTTATATCAGTCCTCGGTAAATTCCGGGAGGTTTGTTGTTACAACGTAAATTATATTTGTTTTTCCTATTTACAAGCAAATAACATAACTTGCTGGCATATTTTTGTAATGGCTGACTTTTTCTACGATCAGAGAGCCTATCTGAACGATAAATTTGGTCCTGTCTTTATCCAAAACTTGATCTAGATAGAGACAGCATGAACTATGAATAAATTAGAAACGCGAAGAGAGTACGCACTAGCCGAGTACATAGTGAGGGTCCTGCGAGGAAAGGTGCACAACCCGGGGGTGCTGCGCGGGCTGGGGCTGTACGTGCCGGACGGGTACGTGTGGCGCCGACGCCGCCCGCACCTGCTGGTCGTGCCGCGCGCGCGCACTAACCTGCTGGCCAAGGCGCCGTATAAGTAGATAATTAATTTAGTCATGTTTTTATAATAATGTATTTAATAATAATTTTATATCTTTGCCTGCGCTATCGCATTGGACTAATGTCTGTAATGATGGTGAGAAGGGAGAAATAAATAAATAAACTCTATCCTTTAAATAGGCTATCTTTAAAAAATCGACCCTAAGTGTTAATAACCACTTGGCGTGATGAATGACGTTGCCTTTTAAAGCATGGGCTCTTAGTTCAATGCCTGGTTAGGAAAAATATAAAAGCAATTTGAACAAGTTTCTAATCTATCGCCTGAGACTGAGAAATTTATGAGTTCCATAGTCGACTCTTTCAGCATGCACGGAAAGAGATGCGGTTGATGTATTCGTATCACAATCCCTACTAATATAATAAAGGCGATTGTAAGTTTGTTTGTTACGTCTTCACGATTTATTTACATGACCTATCTTTTCGAAGCATACATTATAGATAGAAGTACGGAGTAGGACATAGGGTACATTATGTAGTCCACGCAGACGAAATCGCTGGCAACAGCTAGTTTGTAATATTATAAGGCCCTGCATCAACACAACACAGAAAACACACAAAGGCACATACTATAATATGCCAGATTTTACAATTTTCCTTTAATATATACATAGATAGACAAAAACAAACGTTCGAACAAGGGCCCGGAAATGTAAGGGGAAATTGAAAACGAGCCAATACTGGCAGAAACCGTGCTCGCAATTGTCATTTTAGACCCACCACGCTGTTATGATGCTTTTATGATTACAAATGTGTTTTTGTTTTGTTTAGAGATGTGTTTTCAATTCTTCGTAAAAGTAGGCAAACTTTTAAAATATATATTAATTTCAGGGGTATTAAACAGAAACGGAACTGAATAATCGAATCCAACCTCGTATCGGCGAATTTTTTTGACAGTTCATAGAGATGATCACTATGTATGTGGGTGTTGCTTTTTAAATTAGTTAAAGATCCACTAAACCCAAAAATGCAATTTTAAAAATGCAAATTATACCATACATATACAAAATAAACACACGGTTGTGTTTCCGAAATGGGATCGCCTGAACTGTAGGATCACAAGAGAGATCCCCAGCCACGTTTAGCATAGCGGGGACAGATGTTAATGATCAGATCAGACAAGTTGCTAGCTTATCGCCTGAGAGAATGGAGTTCCTTAGTTGACTCTTACGACATGCACGGAAGGAGATGCAGCTGATGTACTCTAGTAAGCACAGAAAATGTAAATATAAATAAAAATAATATAATTGAATTGAAAGTAGCGTGTAGGTATATGTGTGTTGACAAATTTTAAATAAGTTTGAGATCCATGAAACCCAAAAATATAATCCAAAAAATGTAAACTATAGAGTTTTCAAAAAAAATTATATTGATGTTTTATCAATTAATTTAGAAAGCAAGATTACCTCCAAACAAATTTAATTTAACTTTTGCCACACATTATTCATGACACCTCATATCAATAATCGTAGAATTAAATTTCAACTATTGAAAAATAACTCTTATGTCAAAGAGAAAATCATCCCTCAATCAAGGGCCCTCAAGCGAAAGCTACGTCTAAGAATACAATAAATAACAACAACTGAGACAGTCTAGCTGTGAACTTAACAAGACGCGAGCTTCAAATTAAGTAACATATCATTAGCAGTGCGCCATTTACTTAAATGTATGGCTAGGAAACTTGAAAATTTAACGATACCGACTCGCAAAACAAAATCTATGAGATTTGACAGTTTGACGATAGCGTTACGGACTATCGAGAGGTTCGTGCTTGCCCCTCTATGCCAATAAGTAGAATTTCATTCGTGATCCCGCAGTTCTTTTGGATTTCGGGTACGCCATTGTACTAACGTTTAGAAAGCGAAGAGCGTAAACGTATTAGAATTCCATCATCTAAAGGCCAATTTTTTCATAACCTTGATGCTGTCTCTACCTAGAATCCTAGATGAAGTATTATAAAAAGTCAGGACAAAATTTGTCCTTTAGATAGACTATCTAACCGTTGGGGAAATTTGCTCTTAATTTATCTAAATTCTTCAGTCAAAATCTAAGTTATGTGCCTATGTTAATTATATTTCTTATCGGATGTCATAGAAAGAACATACTCTCCAAGTTTCAGGCTGTGCGTTGATGCTTAAGTGAGTCATTCAGAGTACAGTATATTACATGTATATGTATACCCAGATAAAAACTTGTCCTAGATACCTGAGCATTAATATAGGTAAAAATATTCATAGTCATGACCCCGCAAATATTATGGCCACACCACACTTGCTCAAATTGTCACTCTGCGAGTGTGTACACCTTAACAAGCGCGGTGTGATTGTAGTCTGGTAAAGGGGTATATTTGCATATTTATATAACGTCTACTAAATAATTTGCTAAGGTTAAAATAGTTACATAATTAAAGTGATACATTTTGAAATTGCTGAACTAACATAAGCATGAATTTATTTCTTTAATTAGTGTTTGTTTTTAGATAGATGTTGAAATAAGTTATGGTATAATTAAGACGCCGAGAACAGCTGTTTCACTGAACTATAACTTTGCTAACAAGGTCTATTTTATTCAGTCTGTAAAAAGAAAATTGTGTATATAATTTTGGTAGTGTTTTTAATTTGACGGCCGATTGGTCTAGTAGGTAGTGACCCTGCCTGCGAAGCTATAGGTCCTAGGTTGGAATTCCGGTAGGTGCAAACATTGATATGATGAATATCGATTTTCCGGTAGTGTTTTTACTTTTCTATGTATTTAAAATAACTTAGGGATCTTAATGTGGGAATAGGTTAATGTGTTGTGAAGTGTGTGAATTAATATGTGAATTAATATTATTATAATTATTAATAAAATAACCTAGACAAGCTCTTACAAACTAATACACAAATGATTGATTAGACACACTAAATATATTAGGTAGATAAGAAATATTACATCATGAAAACAAGGAAGGAGAACAAAACAACTTTCTTGTTGCAAGTCAACAAGTAAAAAACATGAAAAATAATGTATAAAATTATAATATACACCATTTCCCATACCACAAGTATACAATGCTCGTTACCCCAGGAAGGGCAAACGAGAGGGCTCACTTTTTTCTCGGCACAATCGAGACTCTTTGTCTTATCCCATACTGTTTAAATTACAGGAGGGCCGTAAAGGGAATGAATACAGGGCTAAGTGGATTGGATAAAGGCCTTTTATAAAAGCTCATGGTAGGGCCATTGTGTCTGTTAGTTTAGTAGAATGAGGGACATTAATGGAAGTATTTTTTAAGATGAACACTGTAACTATACAGATTGAGTTTGGCACCCGTATCTACAAATCACTTTACATTACGCAAGCTCAAATTAAGTATGAATTTTTCCACGCTACGAAAAATGCAGTGTTTATCACAGCCAGGAAAATATTTATATCCTGAATTCAGACCATAATTCTGAGGCGAAACCCACTGGAAAATAGGAAACAATAGGCGAACCCCTGAAAAAAGTGTCAGTTCCTTATTTTGGTAAATAGCATCAAATATTTCAGCAATGAATGCATAACCTTAGGGAAGTCATTATTATATAGGTACTTACCTTACCTATATTGTTCGTCATCATCATCTTCCTGCCCTTATCCATTCATTCTTATTATTATTCACTCTCATTATTCAGTCCGCGCCAGGGATTTGGTATCTATATGAGTCCGCGCAATATGGTTTCTTAAGACATTCAAATTCTCAAGGATTTGACGTTTGTTTTACGGCTGGCTGCCTACGAGTACCTAGCGCCAACACCCCTCTGGTACAGCTAAGTGTCAATTTTCAACATATGTTTCGCCAACAACCGTGGCATCCTCAGGATTATAGAAATTAGTAAACCACTAATTATTATGATACTCTAAAACCCAACACATTACCTACACAGAATTAACTACAATCTACTAAGTATTAAAAAATATATAAAGAATTACCTACATCTAGTAGTAGATGTAGGTAATGTGTTGTGCGATTATAGTTAGTGCAAGTGCCTGTTTTCGCAGTTATGAGTTATCAGATCCGAGGGTCAGTGGAGGGTGTAGGGCCCGGTGGTGGGCGCACCCATAGTGAATGTTTGAACTTCCGAATTGTAACGCCTAATACAATTTCATTTAACAATTGTTATCACTTTCAAAAAAAAAAAAATACATTCTTTCAGGCTTCTGAATTCAAATATAATTAAAAATATTTTAATGACTTCGTAAATAAATACTTGTGATAAAATATAATTTTCAACTTTCGCTTTTGCGGAATTTAATTTCTGTTTCCAATTCAAACTGTCAAAATGTGGTATATTGAAGAGGGTCCCTTTTGAATCAAATTGTAAGGGAAAAGGTCCGAAGGTCACTTTTTTGGCGATGCTTTCTACCATAATACTAATATAGATGAGACGTACCTACTATAATTTGGTAGTCCAATCTAATGTTATAAATGCGAAAGAAAGTTTCAAGTCACGCGTTATTCACTCAATCAATCTTCTTGAAATTTTGCATACATATAGTTGGAATAATGGAAAAGGACATAGACTATACAGGATGATTTTTGGTCGTCAACGTTCCGAAAACTACGGAATCTCCTCATCATCACTCCTCATCATTTTTCTCAATGGAAGCATACCTGGGAAGTGTCTGGATTCTAAAATATTAGGGTCCAAAGTTGAGTAAATAGATTGCGTTTTTCTGCATAAGTGCACATAAATGCGCGTAGCAAGATTTTTTCACGAGAATTAAATATCTGTCTATGATTAAACTAGTATAAACACTGGATACTATAAATTTTGCCCGAACAAGTAATTTAAAAAAAAATCAAAAAAATTTACATCGTTTCTCAGCATTAATGGCATAAACTTACTTTATTTGATGTATAGAGTACGTACCCTTTGTTAAGGGTGGCAATGAAAAAACATCGTATATACATAGTCCACGCAGACGATGTCACTGTCAATAAACGATAGAACAGTTAGTTGGTGAATAAATTGAATGAAGTTGAAGAAGATTATTTACTTATTAAGAAACTGTCGTGTCCTTATCAATACTGAATTAGGTAGAAGATTTGTGATCCTAATCCTGTTAGGAATTTACATAGATATAGTAAATGATGTTTGTTTTTTGTTTAATTTTAAGGAGAACAAAACTATTATTTCGTGTTTCATTATGTACCACTGAACTTAGGTGGGGTGGCGTCAGGCAGGCAGCCAGCCGTAAGACAAACGTCAAGTCCTTGGCAATGAGTTTCGAAAGAAACTATACAGGGCGTGTGTGACAGCCAGGCAAATACTGAGATACTGAATAATTACCATTATTTTGAGTTATACGAGTGTTATTACTCGCAGGAAATTAATTTTTGATTTCAATAAACGCAATGTTTGCTTTACGCACCAATTGTATCGGGCGATCCTGTGACTAGTTAAATAGGCTTATTGGTTATTTTGTGATACATTGCTGTTTTTTGGATCACCTGTGACTTACTTACCTTTGGGGTTGATTAGTTAATTAAACTTTATTGAAAGCAACTTTTTTTTTAATTAGCCAAACATAAAAAAAATATTTTTAAGTCATTATTTAAGGCCTATTTAAACGAACCACACTATTTTTTTTTCCAAAAAAAAATTAAATATATGTCAGAAAATTTTAGAATTTTCCTGTGAAAATTTTCACTTCTTTTCATCTCAGAATCATGGTCTGAAGTCACCATATCAATATTTGCCTGGCTGTCACAGACATCCTGTATAGCGGCGACCCCGTAAATAATGGGATAAGGCCAGGAGAATGTATTTGTATGTATTATTTTACGAAATAGGTACATACTTGACCTGTCTACGTTAATATTTTCGTTAACAAGGGAAGCCATTAAATTGTTTGACAGGCCAATCTTTAGGGGTATTGAAATGTCAATAAATGTTAGCATTTACGTTGCAAATAATATTAGAAATATGCATTTAAATAACTTTACCAGGCTAGTAATATGGAAAGTAAATACATATTTTAACACAAATATTACCAGAAAACAAAGGTTAAATTTCGCCATTGTGGGAAACAGTGTGAGTAGCCCCCCAGCGGGGTAATGTGGCCAGCCTTTTGGCCACGTTGTCCAGCGGTGGAGGAGTTGGTGCAATCTTTTATTTGTAAATATGTTCTAGATGTGAGTTGGTTGTAATTATTGTTACTGCTCCTAAAATTCTAGCAAATAAATAACCAAGAATCATGTTAAACCGTGGAATAAAGGCGGACTAACATTATTCCAGTGAAATCCCTTCATTAAATTGTTCGAGTTTAAGTTCAGAGTATGCTAGAAAGATTTTCATTAGTATGTAAGCAACTAAAATTTACAATTTGTTCACAAAATGTGATAGCCAGACCTACAGGATCACTAAGGAGATAATACACCCACGTCTAGTATAGGAGCCAGATGTAAATGGTCAATAACAAATTGCTAACTCATGACCTGAGTTAACGCCCTTGAGTTCATTAGTTGACTCTTACCACATGCACGGAAGGAGATGCAGCTGATGTATTCTAGTGAAGCCTCTTGTAAAGCTCTGTATCTAGAGCGAGAATATTTCCCGGCTTAAACTCTGAAAACGCTGAATTTATTTTAGTGCTTTGTTGGAATATATGAGTGTGTGGAGCTTTAATAGTTCGGTCTCGGTCTAATAGTTCCTTTACGATTTGTTTATTTGATAGCTTGAGTTGTAGTATCCTTTTTACGATATTGTTTATTTGATACGCTTGAGTGCCAAAAAAATGCTGGGGATTTTTTTTTGAAAAAATTTTAAATTCCTTGACGAAATTTATAGTGTCTGTAAAACTTTAAAAACCTTAAAAACTGTAAAAAAAAAACATTTAATATATTTGTATTTATTATCACATATCATAGCCTATTGTAGTCCACTGCTCTTGTAGGCCTCTCCCAGGGCACGTCACAAGGCTACTGCCATAGGGTTTTTTTTTTAAGATTTTTTAAAGCTTGTTTTTTTCTTGTAACCGAGGTTAGGCAGAAGTGTGCAAATTACACTCACAGCCACTTTTCACCAGTTAGCCTATTAAGTCCTATTAAGTAAGTAAGGAGTGAGCCTACCGCCGCTTTTCGGGCACAAATTGAACAATCCAGCGACCGGTAACTAATCCATACAAAATGTTTCCGTGCTATTCTAAATGGTATTATAACATAATCAAAAGGAAGTTAATCAATGAAGTTACGTATTCTTATGTCTTTTCGGCGAAACACTTCCTCTTCATCTTTCTGCCATCATCCCATTATTGAAGCCCCGAGCACACCGGGTGCGTATGCGTACACGCAAGCGTAGACGTTTGCGTTGACGTGCACGTACCATTAGTTGTAATGTATGGAACCTTAAAGGCTCGGGCAGACCGGACCGTATGCGTAGACGTAAGCGTAAACGTTAAGCGGTGTGGCCTGTCTTATACAATTTCATACATTACAATTCAGCGGTACGTGCACGTGTACGCACACGTCTACGCTTACGCATCTGCTCTAGTAGCATGACCTGTGAAACACGATATGATAAACCGATTTTTTGACATTTAGCCTGTCAAAATACGATAAATATAGCCGCCATGTTGTATTTTGTATAATGACGATACGATATCCACGATGCGTGGTCATGCTAGAGGGCTGGTGTGCTCGAGGCTTTATGGTGTCGGCGCAATGTGGTTTCTCTCGAACATCATATAGGTATTGCCGAGGATTTAGGGTTTGTTTTTACGATTAACGCTAACCC
Organism: Carposina sasakii; assembly: GCA_014607495.2. Classification (NCBI taxonomy): domain Eukaryota; kingdom Metazoa; phylum Arthropoda; class Insecta; order Lepidoptera; family Carposinidae; genus Carposina; species Carposina sasakii. The sequence continues at coordinate 2,145,261 of CP053174.1, read as the reverse complement.
TCCTCGGGTATAGCTAAGTGACAATTTTAAATATCCGTACATGAAATAAGATCAGTGGTACCGACTTGACTCGTATTTTCACTCGTATCTTCACTCGTACCCACTGCGATCCACAAATAGACGCATTTGAGTTCGAAAACTACGTTCTAGTTGTACAGAGAAGTTCAAAATTGGCATTTAAAAATCCCGAACAAACGCAACATTGCGATGTCTCTTTTGTCGGCCTAACTTTGAAGCGGGATATTGAATTTTTGGAGCTTCCGTTTGCGCGGACATTTGACAGGCGGTCTTAATTAAAAATTTTCGGTACCTATAATATATTTTTTATCATCAAAAAGTATTTCGTTATTTTTCGATAGTACGGTATATTTTGCTGGTATTGAAAACTCAATTAAAAGCTATATTTACTCTACGGTATGAAAGTCGCTTATATCTGCCTTTTAATCATAACAATTTTTATGACTAATATTGAAAATATTTTCTTTTCAGGTATTTTCAGCCAACCAGACGTAAAAAGTCACATGTAAGTAAATTACTACTCTATTATATATAGGTATATAACACGTCATTACTTTTAATTGATTCTAAAATCCTCAATACTCCTTGTATTGATTCCATATTTTAATGGAATTCAAAATATACATCATGTTGTCGTTGAGGATTATGTATTTCATTAATACCGTCATAACAGATCCTTCCATGTCCACTCACTCTCCCATTCATTCACTCTCAATCTCTACCTCCTGCAAACTGCAAGGCGACGGCGCAGGCGCGACGTTTTCCTTTTTCCACGGATCTATTAAGTCCCATTTCCAAAACCAAATTACTCTTACTGTTTACTTTTCCTCATCAGTAGGAAACTAAACTAGGAGGGCTTCACTAAAATACATCAGCTGCATCTTCAATCTCGCATGTCGTTCTTTGAAACGTTTTCTCAGGTGATATGCTAGCAACTTATAACTGTTCTTTTACATCTGGCCTCGCTATGCGTGGCTGTCGAATATCCTTATTGTCCTTGCAGTTTTGGCCACCCTACTCTGGGAACACTGACGTCTGTATATCAATATAATGTAATTTACCTACTAGAGTCTGATTCATAGAATAACCCTATAATAGGTGTAAGGTGTACAAGACCGTAATTCAACCTATCGTCTTGTATGGATCTGAATGCTGGGCCGTAAGGAAGAAGGATGAAAATCGACTGCATGTAAGTGAGATGAGAATGTTGAGATGGATGTGTGGAGTTACAAGAATGGATAAAATAAGAAATGAGTATATAAGAGGACATAGCTCAACGGTCCAGCAAGCTGAAGTGGCAATGGGCAGGGCACATAGCTCGAAGAATTGATGGCCGATGGAGTCGGAAAGTTCTAGAGTGGATACCACGTATCGGCAAGCGCAGCGTGGAAAGGCCACCCGCGAGGTGGACGGATGACCTGGCCAAGGTCGCGGGCGTCGGTTGGATACAGGCTGCTTCCGACCGGTCGGAGTGGAGGTTGTTGGGGGAGGCAATGATGATGAATGATGATGATATAAGAGGAAGTTTGAAAGTTGCGCCGATCACAGACAAATTACGAAGTAACCGTCTGTCTTGGTAAGGGCATGTAAAGCGACGGGATGAAAGGCATATTTTACAGAGAGCGTTGTGCATGAGTGTGGATGGATATAAAAGAACAGGTAGACCAAAGAAATGTTGGACGGACTGTGTGAGAGAGGATATGTGTGTATTGGGAGTGAGCAATGAGATGGCGGATAATAGGGATGAATGGAAAAAAAAGTACATATTATGCCGACCGACCCCAAATAAATGGGAACAGGGCAGTAAGGTGATGTTGATTCATAAAATAACACCTGCGCATAATTTAAGAACTAACATTTTGTGTATGCAGTTAGACAAATAACGTAGTCATAAACAGACTAACTAGCGCCATCATTCAAAGGAACTATTTGGTGAAAAGCATACATACTCGTAGTGTTACTTCAGTAATGAAGCCCAGATAATCGTTATGTGGATAATTAAAAAATTTATACTCTTGCTGCCGATTAGGGATATTTGATCTTTCAGATTCATGCGTAAAATATTGGAGATTTTAATATTAAATTATCTTATATAAACACCCGAATGAGACTTGAACTCACGAGCTCTCGCATACCGTGCTTTGCTCTAACTCTAAGCTACCGAGTCAATTAACTATTGTTATTATTTAATTAATTTTATTTTTAACAATACTGTATACCGATATTTTTGCCACTATTTGTCTCTGTTAATTTACATTTTGTGGTGTTATGAGTTGGGCTTGGATTATACAGGATGTTTTTTTGTGGCCACCTTTAACGAAGGGTACGTATTCTATACATGAAATAAAGTAAGTTTATGCCAAAAAAAATGCTAAGATTTTTTTTTTTTTAATTATTAAATTCCTTGATCGTGCGAAATTTATAGTGTCTAGTGATTATGTTAGTTTTTTTATAGACAGATATTAATTATTTTTCGTGAAAAAATCCTGCTACGCGCGTCTATGTGCATTTATGCAGAAAAACGCAGTCTATTTACTCAACTTTGGACCCTAATATTTTGGAAACCAGACACTTCCCAGGTATGCTTCCATGGAGAAAAATGATCGTGATGATGAGGAGATTCCGTAGTTTTCGGGAACGTTGACGACCAAAAATCATCCTGTATACAACACAAATTACCATTGATACACTTGACTACATTTGATATTTGCCTAGATTAGCCCTAATGGGGTAGCCAGAACCGCAGGAATTATAGAGGATATCAGACAGACACATTTAGCATAGCGATAACAGTAAATGATACATAATAATAAGTTCCTAGGCTGGAGGCAATTCTTCAAAAGATTTACAGCCGAAACGCAACCACTAACGAACTATTAACTAAACGCGGTGCGAAGCAATATTTACTTACTGCTGGAGTATTAACGTAAATTTTTTGCACGCATCGGTCGCGAGTATGACAGAAAAAAATCAAATATCTGTCTCGTGCTGAAATGTGTCTCATTACGTCACCGTACTGTAATTATTGCTTTGTTCTGAGCGTCTATAACGGTTCCGTTTGAAGAATTGGCCCCCTGAGAGAATATCAAGTTCCTTACTCGACTCTTACGACATGCACGAAAAAAAATGCACCGCTCCGCGGATAGCACAGAAATTATTCATATGAATTTTAATATCTTCACATACAAATGGCAGAATATTTTCAAAAACAAACTCACGCACTGGTAAATGCATTGTAATAGCGATGTCTCACTATGAGTATACGATATACGTCACATGTTCATCTTAGGAAGATTCCACTGTAGGACAACTATGATTTTATAGTCATTTTGGAAAGAGGGGAAAGAATAATCCGTGATCAAGGATAAGGGGAATAGAAGGTTTTGATTAATTTTTATATTTTCTGTTTTTTTTTTACATTTTAAGTTTTTTATTATTTTTCAATATTCAATTTAATCTACATATTTAATCTATTTATTGGCTGATGCCCGCACCTACGTCTAAAAAAACCCTAAATTATAGCCTATACCTAATGTTATTCAAGTGTTCCAACTAACTTGATAATACATATACCCACAGCCACTAATAAGGTAGACAGAATTGCAGGATAAAAACTTATAACACCCTGTCGTTTTTGCGTCGGGGGTTAAAAACGAGATAGCGGGGTCAGATATACTTAAATGATTAGTAACATGTTGCTAGCTAATCGCCTGAGAGAACACCCCTGAGCTTCATAGACCACTCTGCAGCTGATGTATGCTAGTCTATCCCCGCATCAGTATAGTTTAATTTTGATTCAAATATTTTCTATTTGACGCTTCTAAATTATTAATATTGTTATTACGGCAATAAATGTACTCACTGAGTCAAGCTTGAGGGCTCAAATGTAATTAGATTTAAGTCACATGAATGTAATTTAGAATGTGCCTGTGCTAAATAAATAATGTAATCTCTTTTCGGTTTCTATGAAGATGTTATTATTTTATTACTAACGAGAAGTACTCGGCTCAGTATTCAATGTATTAAAGGTATTATACAGGGTGATTTTTGGTCGTCAACGTTCCCGAAAACTACGGAATCTCCTTATCATCACGATCATTTTTTTCCATGGAAGCATACCTGGGAAGTGTCTGGTTTCCAAAATATTAGGGTCCAAAGTTGAGTAAATAGACTGCGTTTTTCTGCATAAATGCACATAGACGCGCGTAGCAGGATTTTTTCACGAAAAATAATTAATATCAGTCTATAAAAAAACTAACATAAACACTAGACACTATAAATTTCGCACGATCAAGGAATTTAAAATTAAAAAAAAAAAAAAAAATCCCCAGCATTTTTTTTGGCATAAACTTACTTTATTTCATGTATAGAATACGTACCCTTCGTTAAAGGTGGCCACAAAAAAACACCCTGTATATGAAATACGCTCGTTAAATTTTTACAAAAGTAACATTTACATTCGTTATTAGCATACTATACACAAAAGTCCATATAGATATAATCACGCCTTTATCCCTTACGGGGTAGGCAGAGCACCAAGGGCCGATAGAACCACATGGTGCCACTTCTGACCAATTTTGAGGGTATAGTAGAGATGTACAAGTTCGGTTAGTAGTGACAGGTGGTCAACCCATCGCCTACAAAACACCAAGACCCTCTTGTCCCTCTACTGACTTGTACAGTATGCCCGGGAAGAGAAGTATACAAAAGTAAATTATGAAATATTTTTTTAAATATTAATAAGTCATCTCATTTCGAATTGATAAATCTATACATAGTATAATAAAATCGTAACGGATCGATGTTTGTACACGCTAATCTCAGAAACGGCTGGACCGATATCTATGTAGTTTTCGGGAATATATTGTGACAGGTCTCAATTAACATATAGGCTACTTTTTATTCTGGGAAAATGTTTTTAATTCGGATAATTTCGACATTTTGTTTTTTCTACAGTCCACGCGGACGGAGTCGCAGGCGTCCACTAGTTTTTAATAAATAAGTAAATAAAGCTATTGAAAAAATTATAGGTAATTAAAAATATATCTTCAGACAAAACACAAATATTTCAAAACGGACCTGAGTTCATTACAAAAGTAGAAACATAGAAACATTTGAGATACACTCGTGCACATTACAGGTCACGTACTAAAAAGCTTCTCTCTGGGTGATTGATGATCTTTACACGGAGTCCTATACAAAAAGCTACTTGCTGTCCAGTAAGTCCGTTTACATGACCAATTTGGGACAAGTGCTTTGAGCTCCTCTTTTTTTGTGGATACAGGTAATCGCTTATTCTAACTTCTTTTGAAAATTAGTTCTTTCGAAACTCATACTTTTTACGGCCTGCCTGACGCCCATCCTTCCCGTGTTAAGTTACAATTTTAGGAAATCCTTGCATTAAATAAATGAAGTAAAGATCTATTTATGTTTTTATAATTATTTTTTCTGTAACGTGTATTTGTGCACAAGAAAATACATAAAGAATAATAATAAAATATCAAATAATGTTATTAATTTACCAGGTTCCCGATCCTAAGTTGGACCCAAAATATTTCTCATTTTTCGATATCAAAAATACACAACTCCAGTTAATGCTGGCTTAAACTTATTAATTTTATAAAATAGGTATAGAATTATTGTAGTTCAATATAGACTGTTAAGCGTAGGCAGTCGTTCTATCATATCGACATGTTATAAAATTATTAATAAATATGTATTAGAATTGTACATGGCACAATTTTTAATATTCGTCGTTATCTTCTTTCTCGAAATTATATTTATAACTCTTTTAGTACAAAGATTTCTTTGTTACCTTTTATTTTTACAACAAAATATTATTTCGTAGATTAGTAAACCTTGTATATTTTTAGCAAGAATAAAACATCGATGGGGTCAAATCGGGGAATCCTATTTAAAAACTATTTTAAAAAATATTATGATATTTTGTCACTTTTATGCTGTTCATGATGTTAAGATTCTTTTCAACGTTACAACACCAATAATTTATCTTAAAAAACCATTAAAACCAGTAAAACACCTGTTAACCCATTAAAAAGACCGTCGTGCCAAAACACGTGGTCACCCTACTCAAGGCACTTTACCAGATTGAAGTTCCTGAGGTAGTCCCCCTGGATATGTCACGCGAACGTAACGAGACGTGTCATTTTTGTAATTTTATTTATATAACGAGCATGATACGAAATACATGTGATATTTTGTTGCGTTTTGTTGGGTTTACTTGGTTTTTTACGTTAGGATGGATTTGACTGATACGTTTATTGTTAAGCGTCGTTATATATGGTAAAGCACCGTTGCAGTCTAAGGTCCTAAGATGAATCTAATCATACCTCTCAAGCTCAAATGCAACCAGCCGTTTAGGCACTAGAGCGTGCCAAAAAATATACGGAAGTACACACTTACATACATACACATAAAAAATATAACCCCTTCTTCAGATGCAGTCTGGTAAAAATATAGAAAACAAGGGAGATTCAAATTTTAATCAAGAAAGTACAGAAAACGAAGGAATTTTAAGATTTCTACCTTCTAGCATACCTAACGCTCTGTCTTCGCTGAGAATTTACAGCAGGTGCTCGACGGATCTTAAGTACGTGTTTGAAAAATTTACCAAGAAGAGTGGTACTAGAAAATTCAATGCTTTTCTATATGGCATTATTTATGACTTGGTATAATTCGGCTTTTCATTGTTACTTCCACCTAGTATTATCATATGACGGCCGATTGGTGTAGTTGGTAGTGGTCCTGCCTGCGACGCCATAGGTCCTGGGTTCGAGTCCCGGTGGGTGCAAACATTGATGTGATGAATATCGATGTTTGTTTCCGAGTCATGGATGTTTATATACTTATCTATGTATATACCGTTGCCTAGTACCCACGACACAAGACCTTAGGGATCTTAGTGTGGGATTAGGTCAATGTGTTGTGAAGTGTTGAATGTGTGTGTGTGTGTGTGTGTGTGTTACCTTTTATTTTTACAACAAAAATATGTTACTTATATGTGCCTTTGTGTATTCAAGTTTGACGAAGATGTGTAGGGTAGTTTCACATTGTATAATTCTTTCACTTGGCTTCCCGCTCTGCACTATGCCTTTGTCGACGATCTTCTATTTTTATAAATGATAGGTATGTGTACAATAAATAATTAAATTATTATTTTCCCTTCCAGTTTCATGTATAGTATACATGTCAACTAATATTTAGTAATTTCATAATTTTTTATAATTTTTAATTTAATACTTATTAGTAATACGTAGCCTTCTAAGATTTATCGTCAAATTTAATACTAAATTCTTTTAAACAATCAATTTTCCGAAATATACCCAAACCAGCTTTTTATGATATTGCATTAGTCTAGAAGTAGACGCTGAAAAATTCACTAGCAAAAGTGCTCACTGAAAAATTTACTTGCAAAAATGCTCGGTGAAAATATCACCATTTTTCTCAGAGAGACAATTACTTAGCTTTGCAGGGCTTATTGGCTTTTAAGATATTGCTTTAGGTGTGGTAAGCCCTTCTTTAAAAGCTCTTATAGCGCCTTAGCTCTTATTTCTACACGCGTAAAGCTATATCTTGTATGACACGTGTGAAAAACTATGTAAATGGGTATTTTTTGTGTATCCATCTTCTTTGGATATATCTGTTTCATAGACATATAGACTTGGATGTATTCCCTAAATAGGGTAGCTAATACTACAGGATCATAAGAGCGATCCCACAGTCACGTTTAGTATAGCGGGGACAGATTTTAATGATCAGAAACAGGTTGCTAGCTTATTATCTGAGAGTTTGTCCAAGTTCCTCAGTCGACTCTTGACATGCACGGAAGGAGATGCAGCTGATATATTCTAGTGAAGCCCCGAATCAGCTCAGGAGTATTAATCTGTTTCATCAATATAAAATCCATCACTTTACTAAAAACCAGCTTCAGTTATTTTTGCATGTCTTTGGTACAAAGCTCTTTCTGTATTGTATCGTATTTTTGCATTGTTGGCTGCGATGTTTTTTTTATTCCTTCATCTATACATATAATAAAAATGTAATGGATGGCTGTCTGTGCATGGAAGATATATGAGAAAAAATATTATAGGAGACCTTTATCAATGTAATAGTACCCAAAACAATGATTTTTGGAATTTTTGTCTGTCGGTTTATCTGTGCGTTTGTGCACGCTAATCTCAGAAACGGCTAAACCGACGCAGTTTTCAGGAATATATTGTGACAGGTCCCACTTAACATGTTTTACTTTTTATCCCGGGAAAATGTTTTTATCCCGGATAATTTCGACATTTTATTTTTTCTGTAGTCCACGCGGACGCGTCCACTAGTATTAAATAAACATGAGCAAAAACCTATAGTTTTTCATTAATATATGCGTTATTCATCCAACCAAAATGTAATATTGCACAATCAACAAGTTGAAAAAAACCGAAATTAAAAATATGCCGTCAGTGACCATAATATACTGATGAGAGTAGTTTATGGATGGTGGCGCTAGCTACTATGTGTATAAACACATTTTCTGATTGACTGCATACAAAAAAAATGTTAATTGCGAAATCAGGCATAGGAATTATCTGTGAAACGGACTCTATCATGTGGGAGCGGTCACAAGCGGTGAACACCCTGTGATTAAGATGCGCCGTCCGCGAGGGGTCGTAAGTTTGATCCCAGTCACGGGCCTGTACCACTGAATTTACTTTATGTAAGTACGGATTTTCTAAAATGGATAATTAGCCACCTAATATATCCAAGGAGGGTTGGCGTCAGACAGTAAAACAAACGCCAAATCCTCGGCAATATGAGTTTCAAAAGAGAGGAAGATGATTTTTTCTTAAAGTAGCACTCCATTACTATATGCAGACTTGTCCCTGGCCATTCGGAACAGTTCCTCCACATCAGCTATTCTCGTCCACTCACGAATTTTCGCAGCCAAGATTTCTTTCGCCTAGAAAGATAATGATTATTAGATAAACTACGTATTTTATTCAACAGTCCACTCGTCAGTCATGACTGCTGTATAAAATATAATTATTCTCTCGTCCAACCCGCCCGGGGATAGTTTCGCGATGCGCGTTGATTAACTTTCCAAATGGGGTTCTGTAAACATTTTGTTTTTGAGCTTTATTGCGGGGATTTAAAAGTGATTATTATGTGGCTTGTCCGGATTATTATTCAGATCGGATTAAGCTATAGATTCGTAGTATAGCGATGCCGTTATATGGTGGCCAAATGTACTTAAAAAGCCAGTGTGAATATTTCCTTCACTAAAAGTAAGAAAATTTCCAGAAAAAAATTAAAACACACCTATCAAATAACCAATGCAAACACTAGAGACCGTACATATATACAATAAAAAGTAAATTTAAAAAAATGCTTAAAAAATTTAAATCAATTTTGTTGGCATAAAATTATTTCATGTATACAGTACGTACCTCTCGTAAACGGTGGCAACAAAAAAAATATTCTGTAGGTACATACAGGGTGTTTTTTTGTGGCCACCTTTAACGAACTACGGAACATCATATACATGGAAGCATAAAGTAAGTTTATGCCAAAAATTAATGCTCCAAAGTTGAGTAAATAGACTTTTTTCTGCATAAATGCACATAGATCGCGCGAAATTTATAGTGTCTAGTGTTTATGTTAGTTTTTTTATAGACAGATAATTAATTATTTTTCGTGTCTATAAAAAAAATTTGCTACATTTATGCAGAAAAACTAGACAGTCTATTTACTCAACTTTGGATCCTAATATTTTGGAAACCAGACACTTCCCAGGTATGCTTCCATGGATAAAAATGATCGTGATGATGAGGAGATTCCGTAGTTTTCGGGAACGTTGACGACCAAAAATCACCCTGTATAGAAATAGGATTTTATTTAAATCCGTCGCGAAGTGACGTTGTAGTGTTGGTTGCCGACCGCTCTCAAGTTAGTAAATAAATCTGCCAGTGTAAAATTCCAACGAAAAAAGTTATTCTTAAGCATACGCAGACAAAGTCGTGGGCGGTATAAAAAGTGCTCAATAGCTCTATGGGCGTGACGTTTTCAATGTGTACTTCACGTTCATAATTATCTGTATCTCGAAAATACAAACATAAGCTCTCATTAAAACGGCACGTCTTGAGGAAATCTCACGTCTCTTTCCATTCACTCCGCAATAACTCTCCGCTCCTTTGTTCTCTGAACGAATGAAATCTCGAAACAAAATCCGTTTTCAATAGATCTTAGAGCCTGGCGCGATTCTCACTACAACGTTTTATTCATACAAACAACTGTAAAACCTCATTTCATACAACATAACAACTATGTTGGATGTTTATTTACTCTTTCACGCAAATACTACGAAACAGATTTGGATAAAACTTGGCAATTACATAGCTGATATATCAGAATGACACATAGTAGGTATAGTTCACGCGGAATAACGGCTAATTTCAATACTAGAGATCAAAAAGAATCTCGGTTTTTTATCCCAAATTTGAAATTGCTGAAAATTCAATATTTATGATTTAAGCAAAAAATCTTTCACGGTAAGTTAAAAAAAATTGGTTGCATGCAAGTCAGAGACGTATCCTAGATTAAAATAAACCAACGACAAATAAGGTCATGTACCTTAGGGATCTTAATGTGGGACTAAGCTAAGTTAATTTTTTGTAAATTGTGTGAATATTTAAACCAATAAACTATAGGCTGGACACAAACAACTAAACTTTACAAGGTAATAAACAAATATATACATATACTATGACGTGGTCTCTAACTATGTGCCTCATAAAGAAGCTCAGGATCGCACAGCGAGCGATGGAGAAGAGCTATGCTCGGGATCTCTCTGCGTGATCGAATCAGAAATGAGGAGATCCGCAGACGTACAAAGATCACCGACATAGCTCAACGGTCCAGCAAGCTGAAGTGGCAATGGGCAAGGCATATAGCTCGAAGAACTGATGGCCGATGGAGTCGGAAAGTTCTAGAGTGGATACCACGTATCGGCACATGCAGCGTGGGAAGGCCACTCGCGAGGTGGACGCACGACCTGGCCAAGGTCGCGGGCGTCGGTTGGATGCAGGCTGCTTCCGACCGGTCGGAGTGGAGGTTGTTGGGGGACTTCTCAGGGCTGTAAATTATGACTAGACATTTATAAATATAGACACGGCTGTAAACTCGAAATGGAGTATCCAGAGCAAGATCATAAGGGAGACAAAGCCACGTTTTGCATAGCGAGGACAGATGGAGAGATCATTAACATGTTGCTAGCTTATCGCCTGAGAGACCGCCCTTAAGTTCCATAGTCGAGACTCTTGCACAAAAGGAGATGCTGCTAATGTATTCTAGTGAAACCCCGCTTCAACGCAGGAAAAACAAGGTACTCGTTATAAACAAATAGTAGATATATTATAATAGCTTCATAATATCACAAGATATTTTGCGTATGAAATCCCCGTCGAAGCAATTTCAGGGTTCAGCGAGTCGGATAATGTTATTTATCTACCGAAATGACAGGAAACGTACCGACAGAGGCGTCTGAAATGTATTAAAACCTGCCTGACGTTGGATAAGAATGTTCTAAAGAAAGAGGTTTGCATAGTGGGTGGAGGGCACCCATGACTTAGTCCATGTCCTCGCAATACATACAGACGGCCGACTGGTCTAGTAGGTAGTGACCCTGCCTGCGACGCCATAGGTCCTGGGTTCGAATCCCGGTAGGTGCAAATATTGATATGATGAATATCAATGTTTGTTTCCGAGTCATGGATGCTTATCTATGTATAGTTGCTTAGTCCTGGGACTAGGTTAACAATCCCGGTTAGCGAATCGCTTTTAAAGTATTGAAATGAAAACAAGATGGACGCTGAGTATAATCATGAGTCATGATTGTTCTAGACTGTACTGGGCTATCTAACACTCAAATTATGAGATTATACCCTGTCCAAATTACTTATTTTTGTAAACCCAAATAAACTTGACACGAAAGACCTTAAAGTCGGGTCACGATCTTCGCACAGTTATCGCACTAGTGTGGGAGCTGACGTTAACGTGATATAGATGTAGTGAGTAAAAAAAAAAAAAAAACATGGCTGTGGTCCCGATATGGGGTAGCCAGAACTGCAGGATCATAGAGGAGAACCCACGGCCACGTTTAGCATTATAATAATAAAGTACATTCATTCAGACAATTAAAATCCAAAACATCAGAAATTATGTTCAGGTTCTGGCCGTTACATACACGGTGTGAGTTACAGTCAGGCACGTACTGAAGTGCTGAACAAGTACCTACCATTGCTTTGAGTTATACGACAGTAATGCATTCTTATTTTGATTATCTACGATGATTGATTTCTGCGCCAGTTGCATCGGGAGATCCTGTGACTGGTTAAATAAGGTTATTAGGTTATTGTGTGATACATTGCTACTTTTGGTTGACTTGTGACTCTCCATTAGGGTTTATCAGTTAAGACTGAGTATTTTTTTTGTTTCTGATTATTTTTGAGCGCATTTTTTTAAATCAGCTATTTGCTAAAATTTTGATTTTAAGCCATTACTTAATTATTACTTACACTGTTTTTGTCCTAAAAAAGTCCTGTGAAAATTATCTATGACTTTCGCCTTAGAATATGGTTTGAATTCAGCATATCAATCATATCAATATTTGCCTGGCTGTCACTTATACCCACTTACATGGTGTTTTTTGGTCGTCAACGTTCCCGAAAACTACGGAATCTCCTCATCATCACGATAATTTTTCTTCGTGGAAGCATACCGGGGAAGTGTCTGATTCCCAAGATACTAATATATTGGGGACCCTAAGGTCCAAATTTGAGTAAATAGACTACGTTTTTCTGCATTAATGCACATAGACGCGTGTAGCAAGATTTTTTCACGAGAAATAATTAATATCTCTCTATGATAAAATTAGCATAAACACTGGACACTATAAATTTCGCCCGATCAATAAGTAATTTAAAAAAATATATTTCCCCAGCATATTTTTGGCATAAACTTACTTTATTTGATGTATAGAGTACGTACCCTTCGTTAATGGTGGCAACGAAAAAACATTCTGTATAGTTTTTTTTAACTTGCCTTGTCTACCTTCATGATCCTCAGCCGATATAATAAGGTCAATGAATCTCTTTTTCTCTGTGAAATATAACACCAAAAAAGAAAGGCATTCTCGTCATTAATATAACGCCCTCATGAGAAACGTATCGTTTATTTGGATGATATTGCAATAATGGGATATCGCTTTCATTACTGAAGATTAATGGAGATTCCAAGAGCACTACACACGTATTTGAGCAACAAACGTTTCTGATTGGCTAACATTAATTACAAGTCATGCGTTGGTCAATCAAAAGTAATTTGCAAACATTTTCAATGTAACAGAAAGGGTATGTTTAGCGAATAGCTATGTAAATAGCCCACTATTAGTGAACCTATTTCCAAAATTTGAAACTTGAAATCACGTGTTTATTTTTGGAGATTGTATGAACATTTCTTTATTTATTCCGGTTGTTTAGGAATTCTCCATACTATCTGGAAAAATAAACATGGGATTTCGAATTTGAAATTTTGTGGGTAGGTTCCTTTTAGTGGGCTATTTACATAGCTCTTCGCTTAACATACCCCTTTTGTTACACGCTGTATAGCCCGTGAGTTCTTTCAGAAAAAAATTACAAATTTAGAATTTCCGTTTTTTTTTCAATACCGTGGGAAGTTTGGGGATCTATGAGTTGGATATATAAAAGATCGTCCATGTGGACTGCAGAAAAATAAAATGTCGAAATTATGCGAATAAAACAATTTTCCGGGAAAAGAAGTAGCCTATTCCTTTCTTAGGTTCTATACTACATGTGTACCAAATTGCACTCAAATCTGTTCAGTAGTTTTGGTGTGAAGCGGTGACAAATAAACAAACTTACTTTTGGATTCATAATATTACTTATTTACTATCCAAAATCTTTCTAGGGATGATCAGATGCATAAATTTCGCCCACGGTAACCATGGCAACTGCATAAAATTAAAAGTTCGCATAAGCCATAGCACAGTCAAAGTTCTTGGTATTTACAACGCGTAAAATATTAACTTTTTACATTAATATTACAAACTGTATTAAAAGTTTTTTATGTAAAAGTATTTTTTTAATATATTTTTGAGAAAACTTATCTAGGTAAAACCTGCCGACTATTTATATTCTACTGTACTGCAAAAAAAATATACTACATACTCGTACTTACATAATATATGTGCCTCTGAAAAGCTGCTGTAGAGTGACAAAGCATATCTTCTACTTTCGAACCTCTTTAAAGATAGATTAACTTTTGCATATTCCAAAGTATATAATGATACTAGCTGTTGCCCGCGGCTCCGCTCGCGTGGACAACCTTTATCAATTAGGAGAATGAAAAATAGATAGTAGTCGAATCTCAGACTCACTGAATATGCATATACATATAATTTCATAAAGGAGCCGGTCAAGCCGTTTCGGAGGAGTATAGTAACTAACATTGTGACACAAGAATTGTATATATAAGATGCAGATTAGAAATAAATATAAATTTTCCCTTCTGTGCTAACTAACATCGTCAGTATAATCTCTTGCCGAATTGCTGCCCAGCAATGGGTTGGTTTCCCTTCCTACCAGCCTGGTGCATCAATCAAGAGCTCTGATGGTCCACTCCAACGTGCAGATAGTGAAATGAAAGCTGTGTTTCTATTTATGTATAAAATGTAGTAGAAATAGTGATTTAAAAACTTATAGTGCGATTATTTAAAAATACGGCCGATTAGTTGTGTCGGTAGTGACCCTGCCTGCAGCGCCATAGGTCCTGGGTTCGAATCCGTCTAGGTGCAAACATTGATATGATGAATAATCGATGTTTGTTACTCAGTCATGAAGACTTTAGGGATCTTAATGTGGGACTAGGTTAATGTGTTGTGAAGTGTGTATGAAAAACCTTTTTTTTGCCCGCGATCCTAACAGTACTTTCGTCAAATCTACTACCACGTTTGCATCGACCGGGGCTCGAACCTAGGAATAATGGCAGGGTACTAACCAACCGGTCATTAGCCTTTACATAACAACCACAGCTCCTTCTTGTACCTGCTTCATTACTACAAAGGTTTGTAGGAGGCTTAATGCAAAGTGAAGATGTGAGGCTTTATGAATAATTCAGGTCAGTGACGCGGCTCGGTATGAGGAATTTTAAAAAGTTGCGTCAAATTTTCACTACAATACATCAGCTGCATCTCTTCACCTCGTAAGAGTCGACTAAGGAACTCGGACATTATCTCAGGCGATAAGCTAGCAACTTGTCACTGATCGTTTATGATTATTTAGAATATAATAATATTCTATTCAACTATGACCAATGTTCCTAAAGAGTAGGTAACTTGAAAAGTTAAAACGTTTCTAATTTGTCGCCTGAAATTTAAATGGCCGCCTTAGAAGTACATACAATTACTCACTTACCTATGATTTTGTTTTTCGTAGACCAACCACGGAGGCGGATATACAAGTAGACCTTTCACGTGTAAAAAAATAATGCTGCAAACAGAGTATCTGATGTATCTGAAGATACATCAACCGAAACCTGTAATTTGTTTATAATCCGGGATTGGCCCGCCACTCATTCCCGCCACTGCAACTCCAAGGATCAACAGAGGCGACCAGAAAAATAAAGCATAGACAATCCCGGGGGGGACCCAACAAGCGATTACAAACTAATTAAAATACAGAATGTGAAGTATCAAGTTACGCTAAGCCTGTTGTAGATCTTACTAATGTTATAAACGCGAAAGTTTGTAAGTATGGATGGATGTTTGACGGCTGGAGCGATTTTAATAAACTTTGGTATGGAGTTAGCTGATACCCTGGATTAATACATAGGCTACTTTTTATCCCGGGAAAATATTTTTATCCCGGATAATAACTTTAGGTCTTTAAGGTATACCATAATAACCTCATTCATAAGAAAAGTCTCGACTGCATAAAAATGTTTACGCAGTATCACTCTCATGGCAAAGACCATGAAGAAGGTATAAAAGAGGAGGTGGGACTATGAACTAAGTCGTGTGGCAATCGTGAGGCCATGACGTCATGATAGGGGCGGAGCTTCAGGGCCAGTGTAACGCAGTAGCTGTAACCATACCCTTGTGCTCCGAACTGTAACCGTATTAAAATTACAAAGACACTAGCGCTATTATCAGGGTACTTTTTTACTAAAACGTAGTATAATATTGCCATCTAGCGATGAGTAATTGCACTAGTAAAACAATCTTAAACTATATTAATAACTAGTGGACGCCCGCGACTCTGTCCGCGTGAACTGCGGAAAAAACAAAATGTCGAAATTATCCGGGATAAAAAGTAGCCTATATGTTAAGTGGGACCTGTCACAATATATTCCTGAAAACTGCATCGAAATCGGTTCAGCCGTTTCTGAGATTAGCGTGCACAAACATCGATCCGTTACAATTTTATTATACTCGTATATATAGATAGATAGATGAGCAAGTAGTTTGACTAGTTTGTAGCGACTAGTCAAACTGGTTTCTATGTAAGGCAGGGCTACAGTGTTCAATGCTCCCCTCGTCCCATACTTCACCCCCGCTTCGCGGCATACTATTTTTGTATGAAAATATACTTAGCCACTACTCCTCTTTTATTTCTTCTCCGTGACTAAGACGAATCTGATGATAACCTCTCAAGCTCAAATGCGACTAGCTGCTTAGTCCCCAAAGCGTGCCAAAGAAATATACCTACCTACATACATAAATCCGAAAAACATTACCCCCCTTCTAACGCTATCAGTAAAAAGCAAGCTCCGCTTTATTTCTTGATGCTTACCTTCGTGATACACTGTGTTTTATATCCAGCACCAGAGTGCTTCTAGCCCAGTGGACTGTAAAGCTCTGGACGTAGTTTTATTTATAAAAAAATATGTTACTCTATATGAAATACTTTTGAGAGTCCGGGAAAGTGAATATCCTTGTCCAGTCATAACATTGAATGGCGGATATACAGTTCCGAAGAATTTAAATGATATTATCCTTCCCAGTCATGGTATACTCAAACTGTGGCGAATATAGGGATATAATTATACAGTTCCTATAGTAATTGAGTGTAAGGAATAAATGGGATCTTCAGTACCTGTAATTGATATACGACATGTGACGTATTGCGTGCGTACTTTTTTTTTAATTTTTTTTAATTTTTTATATGTAATAAATAGGCTTACGCTTGACCACAACGCGCCTGATGGTAAGCACCGTTGCAGTCTAAGATTACGTCTACGCATACGCATCCGGTCTGCCCGTGCCTATACAGTTCCATACATTACAACTCAGAGGTACGTGTACGTCTACACTTATAAGCTCGAAGCTTTATGCTGGCTATATTTGCGTCAACTGGACATTAAGCAAATAACAATTAGTTCGTGCTTATCAACATTGTACATTACAAAATTTGAAGTCCGACATTTGCAATTGGTCTTTAGTATTGAAATTAGCTATTTGTGATTTTAAAAAAACTAATAAAAAATACATACGTCAATGTGCATTTATGCAGAAAAACGCAGTGTATATGTATTATTCAACCTTGGACCCTAATATTTTGGAAACCAGATACTTCCCAGGTATGCTTCCATGGAGAAAAATGATCGTGATGATGAGGAGATTCCGTAGTTTTCGGGAACGTTGACGGCCAAAAACCACCCTGTATAAACAGTATTAAAATACGTTGACTGTCGATTGACTCTTATTTTACATTAAATAGGTAGTTATGGTTAAATAGGGTGGCCCCGTGCCGGCAGAGTAGAATTCGTACCACCCCATGTCTGCCCGTGGGTATCGTACGAGGCGATTAAGAGATTCCAGGAGGTGGCAGCAGCGCCTCCCGTGTCCAAAATACAAACTGCGGTCACCAACCCGCCTGCCCAGCGTGGTGACTATGGGCAAATACCCCCCATGGCAGTCTTGTGGCGTGCTCTGGGGGAGGCCTACGTCCAGCAGTGGACTGTAATAGGCTGATGATGAGGTAGTTATAACATTGATCAACTTACAGGAAACTTGCACATAATTGTTAAATAAAGAATTTTGATTTAGTAGATATTCCAATAAGATTACTATTTTCGTTTCAGGTACGACTTCGGTATTAAAAATGTCAGCAAATTTGATGAATCAAAACTTGAACAAGGTAAGTTTATCCCTTACGGGGTAGGCAGAGCACCAAGGGTCGATAGAACCACATGGTGCCACTTCTGACCAATTTTGAGGGTATAGTTGAGATGTACAAGTTCGGTTAGTAGTAACAGGTGGTCAGCCTATCGCCTTCAAAACACCAAGACCCTCTTGTCCCTCTACTGACTTGTACAGTATGCCTGGAAAGAGAAGCAGCTGTAGTATTATACGTTTTTTTTTTTTCACTGCCAGAGCAGCATAGAAGATACCTATGATGAGATAAGATTATACCTACTTGAATATACCTATACGAACATTCAATGTTATTCTCTGTTCACGCCTACTTAATAACTAAAATATTTAATTACCTAAACGCATTTTACATGTATAGGTACATACGGGGCTTAACTAGAATACATCAGCGGCATCTCCTCCCGTGCATATCGTAAGAGTCGACTAAGGAACTCAGGAGCGTTCTCTCAGGCGATGAGCTAGCAACTTGTCATTGACCTTTAACTTTTAGCTCCGGTTGCAGGATCATCGTGATCCTGCTGTTCTAGCTACCCCAATTTGAATACAGCCGTGTATACAGGGTGTGGGTGGCAGATAAAGCTGTAACAAACCGTATGTATTCGTTACTGAGTAACGGGTACTCCATCCAGTACCGAGTAACGAAACGTTACAAAGGAATTCGTCTCGTTACTCGCATATTTCGTATCATGCGTATTTTTCGTATAATACACTGTTTCGGATCGCAAATGGTGTATTCATACGTTTGTTTTTGATCGTATGATCTACCCATGCGTGTGATGCGGTTTATTTAAATCCCTAATTTCAAAGAATGATATTTAGGTTTGTTTAAAGTATAATTTTTAAAAAATCGTCAAAAGTTTTTTAACTGTTTTGTACTATTCTTTGTAATATAATTTAAGTAAATCGTAAATCCATTGCAAACTTGGTAGATTACGGAGACAGTTCACGTCGATTCGACTCGTTACCATACTACATACTATACCATATGCAGTATCAGAAGTAACGAGAAACGATACGATAGTAACGAGGTCAAAGTAACGAATACATACGGGTACGCTTTTTTTCGTTACTTTTACACCTCTAGTGACAGCCAAGCAAATACTTGAATGCTGAACAAGTACCATTGTGTTGAGTTATACGACAGTGTTATTTATTACTCGCAGAAAATGTATTTTTGATTTGATTATCAGTAATCTTTGCTCTTCGCGTCAATTGTTCAGAGCGATCCTGTGACAAATTAAATGGGCTTATTGGTTATTGTGTGACACATTGCTGTTTTTGGATCACTTGTGACTCTCCATTAGGGTTGATCAGTTATTTGAAATTTTTTGAAGGCAACTTTTTTTTAAATCATCTTCAGGTTAAAATTTTATTTTTAAGTCTTTATATAAGGCCTAATTAAACGAGCTAAACTATTTTTTTTTGGTAAATATTAAAATAATGTCCGAAAATTTTGAAATTTTGGTGCGAACATTGTCAGTGTCCTAGTAAGTGTCATCCTCAGAATCATGGTCTGAAGTCATGGTATAAATATTTGCCTGGCTGTCAAAAACACCCTGTATATGTAGTATTTTATATCCTCAGAATAATAAAAGAACCTTTGTTCATCTCAGTATCATCCTATCCATGAAATATTTAAAGTCACACGTGGGTTTCACATCGTTTTTTAATAGCACAAAATATACCTTTCTAAAATTGTCATGGACACTGCCACCTACTTTTATATTATTTTACTATTTTCATTATATTTTGTTTCACTGTATTTACGTAGAGATCGCTTGAGAGATTACAATTTAACATATCGAAAACTTATGTGTTTTTTTACCAAGTAATCCATTTATATCTAAAAACCTGGTTCCTGGGTCGACAGGAAACAAAAATAATCTTTTTGGTTGTAAGTTATAGATTTTCCTTTATATTAATAAAGCCGGGGAGCTTTGTTCTCTATATTTACCTTATATCACGGCACACAAATAAACAGAACACGAGGCGGTCCCGAACGAACCAATAAAATTAACCGCGTGTTACACCGAAGCGAACATCCAATATTTTAAAAACAAAAGTTTTGGATAATGTCTTCCAACCGTATTTCGGTTAATATAAAATAGAGATTAGTCAACTTTGCTGAGATATTATAGTGCAAAAGTGTTTACACAAATAAAAGTGCACCTATCTTCATTCTTATACTGCGATGGGACGATATCACCGCTTCAAATCAGTTTTGCATATTTATATATGAACCGAGTGTCCATAAAATAAATTCATTCATTTTCGAAAAAAATATTTAACCAATTTAATTGCCTGTACTTTAAATAATATAAAAATTTTAAA
Source organism: Carposina sasakii (assembly GCA_014607495.2). Lineage (NCBI taxonomy): Eukaryota > Metazoa > Arthropoda > Insecta > Lepidoptera > Carposinidae > Carposina > Carposina sasakii. The sequence continues at coordinate 2,124,674 of CP053174.1, read as the reverse complement.
ATGCGAATTGATTGCGTCCCATTCCGTAATAATTTAAAACTCTAAAATGAGTGCAAAAATATTAGAGGTATTTTTCTTAGAAGTATTGGAGATACTCTTTCACGTAGAAACGGCTGGAGCGATTTTAATAAAATATGGTATGAAGTTAGCTGACATCTTGAATTAACACATAGGCTACTTTTATTCCCAATATTATCCCAAAATATTACGCGTCAGTGTAATACGCGGCCAACACAATAGTCCTGACAACGTAAAGGCCACTCCACACGGTGTCAGCTACAGATTATTTATCGCCGTTATTTATTTACGCCCGCCGAATGCGAACGCCCATGTGAATGGGCACTAAGATCTATTTACACACTGTTAGAGACATTAAGGAAGTAGAAAAAGGAGGTGGATTAACAATATTTGTTCACAGAAAACAACCAGCTACCTTAGTACGCGTGTACTTTATAGTAGAGGGCGGCCACGATTTCGTTTGCCTAAACTTAAGTTCCCGTTCTCATAAGAATATCGAGAAATTCGGATGCCTGCGTCATACAAAAGATTTTCAAAGTTTCAGTTCTCTAAGACCAGGGATTTAGGCTGACTGCTGAAAACAAGAGTAAAAAATTTCCAGAAAAACATATTTTCCCGGGATAAAAGTAGCTTGTGTGTTTTCTCATTATTACCGATAAATTAATTTCATTTCAATCGGTTCCGAATTTTAGTGTGCACAGGTAATAAACGTGTATGTAATACTAACCGACCTTGTACATCTCAACTAAAAAGTCAAAATTGGTCAGTAGTGGCACCATGTGGATCTATCGGCCCTTGGTGCTCTGCCTACCCCGTAAGGGATAAAGGCGTGATTATATGTATGTATGTTTATACATCTACATTGCAAATCGCACCTCCTTTTTGCCCTTCGTTCACGGTTAGATCCATTGTGGGTAATAAAACTAGAATAGGAAAGTAATTTGTTACAGAAGATGAGAACTAATTGCTGGTTCTTTTTCATGGGTCTTTCATAGGTTTTATTATGTTCACTATACCTATCCTTATTAATATTATTAATGCAAAAGTAACTATGTATGTCTGTCTATCGCGTTTTCACGCCAAAACGACTGAACCAATTTAACTGAAATTTAGTACACAGGTAATCTAGAGTCCGAGAAAGGCAACTGTTTATCCCGGAAAATGTTATTTTGTTTTTCTCAGAGTCCACGCGGACGGAGTTGCTGGCGTCCACTATTATATTAGGTATACTAGCGACCCACCCGGACTTTGCAAGGGTGCAAGGCTGATACTATCCACTCTATAGAGAACCTATTTCCAAAATTTGAGACTCGAAATCACATGTTTATTTTTTCAAGATTGTATGAACATTCCTGAGTTGTTTCGGAATTCTCCATGCTACCTAGAAAAATAAATATGTGATTTCGAGTTTGAATTTTTGTAGGTAGGTTTCTTTAAGTGGGCTGTTTACATGGCTTTTCACTTAATATACCCCTTTTGTTACACCCTGTATATTATAAAGCTTCCTCTTGAATCACTCTATTTTTTTAAAGCCGCATAGAAATACGTTGCGTAGTTTAAAAGATCTAAGCATACATAGGGACAAACAGCGGGGAGCAACTTTGTTTCATACTATGTTATGAAGACAAGTATGACCACAAATTCCGCATAATATTAAAACACACTGTCATAAGGTTCATTTTTAATTACCATTTGCAAGATAACTAATTGACACATACCAAGTGAAATTGTTTCACTGAACCGACAAATATGCTTTTGCAGCTATCGAAAATGGACTTCAACGTGAATTATGTCCGAATCCATTGAAGTCAAGTTTTAGTGGAACGCAAACGCAAGTTTGTGAGACCGATAACCAATAATCGGGCGTTCGGCACAGTTATGACAGTTGATTGGCAAATTAAACCGTTTAATGGCACAGGCATAGAAAGGAGCTTAGGACATTTTATATGTAGTGAGTTTGGCTATCGACGCCATTCTCCGCCATTTTGTTTTTCAAATCCAATGAAAATTTTATGTCGAATTTAGAAATAATGTCGAGTTTATAGAGTTGAGTCTGTGTAAACTCAACATAAAAGATTCCAAATATCTGAGAAACAAAATGGCGGATAACAGACCAGCTGATATAGAAGGGACTTACCAGAACGTTGTAAAGAGCTTTCTTATCACAGAACCTAATCAAATTCGGTTGACTCTATATTCAAGAAAATTACAGTAAAATCAACACTTGTAAGCTTAGAATAATGATTCGCTCCGCTTCGCTCCGAGCGAAGACCTATCATGAATCTAAGCTTGTAAGCATTTGAAAAACCCGCGAATTATAATATAACTTGTACATAACTGACTGACTTGTATACATAACTGACTTCGTTTATCTATATACATACATGGTACCAGCATAGCATATCACTCGAAGGTATACTCCGTTACTACGACATCAATTTGCGAAGGCGTCCGACTGTAATCGCATTGGCGATAGATTGCGCGCTAATTACGGCCCGTGGCTATCTTATTGGACGGTATAATGTATGCTACATTGATTTCTGCAGTGCTAGTATATTGACCATACATTTTGTGGCTTGTATGAAATTGAAACGTTATTTCATTATTTTCTTCCTGGCTTTATCCCATTGCTAGCAGACTTCGCCCGCGTATACTTAAAAATTCACGTTATTTCCCGTCTCTGTGGGAACATCGTAGTATTTTCTTTCTGTCATATCGGACCCGTTGAGGGTTGGCGTCAGAGTAAAACAAAGGCGACATCACTCATAAGTTTGTAAAATTATTAATAAAGAAATGGAAAAAAATTCGGAAGCGTGTCGTACCGGGTCGGATGACGATTGATCCCGATAGTCATCCCTCAGCACGGATGAAACGTCTGTAGTCAATTCCTCACCCTGACCTCTGCATTCATTACATGAGCCACCGGGTACTCGGATGACGAATTTTACCATAAATTACATATTACATTTTTCATTAGGCTAAATCTAGCTGAATCCCTCAGCACAATGTTTAAAGATGACGACGGTAATGTGCTTAGTCAAGAGTGGAAAACAAAGGCGACCCAATGCACTGTGCTAACCACTAAGTTTGGTAAGAAACTTACTATGAAAAGGGCAGGAAGATGATAATTTTCTAAATACGTACATACACAAAATTTCAGAAAAAAAATATATTTTTCATCTTGAAGTTACAAAAACCTAATTTTAGCAACAACTTACTACTGTTTTTGACAGCTGCTCTGTTTACCCTTCCACAAAAAGTGGCCTGTCGGTACTTGACCCTTGTAAATGAGCTATTACGCTGAGCAAATGAGATAGCCTCTGGCCATAATCACTCTCATTAGCACGCAATATCGTTACTGCTGATTGCGTTACACCTCTTCAAAACTTATGCAGTGCTAGTACTTATATATAGGATTTTTATATACTTACGTATAATTGACGTGCATTCTAATATTTTTAACAAAAAATATTAACATGGTCAAAAGGAATTTTAGCAGTCGAAGTAAAATCCAGCTTTTGCTTTCTCTGTATAATGGCAACGCTATACTAGAAAAGCAAAACTAGAAAATTAAATGACCTTCTTGGCGGATTATTAGGTGTGATAAAGGGTGTATCAAACGGGGTATGTTAAGCGAAATGTTTTGAAAAAAGTTGTTTTTATAGAAAATCTCCATACAATTTGCAAGAATTATGATTTTGTGTCTAAAATTTTGATTTTTTTCAGAGCATTTCCCTTAATATACCTCCTTTTGTTACACCCCGTATAGAGAAGCTTCTTGAAATTTATTATATCCACGAATCACAAATGACCCTTCAATCAATTGGGTCTGAAAACAAAAAGATTAAGAGAGAAAGTTCCCGGCGGAAATTCAGAGACGTCATTAACCGTTTCGTGATTTCTCATTAACTATGCCAGTTTTATTTGAGAGTGTTTTTGAACGAAATTTTAGGGATTTTATTTGATTCCCTGAAAACTTCAATAACTTGAACTCCATTGATGTAAAGAAGACGTTTGTCGCCAAATCATATAGAGTGCCAGAAGCACTAGTCTTGTTATTAAAATGTGCCATTAGACAAAATGCCTGCGATATATACAAGATGTAACAGAAAGGATATGTTAAGTTTATCGATATATTCGTCTCTTAGGAATGTTCACACAATCTTTAAAATAAAACAAAAAGTGGACTCAATTACATAGCATGTTGCTTAACATATTCCTTCTGTTACACCCTGTACACAGACACTTACAGGCTCTCCGATTCGCCACTTTAACGGTATATTGGCAACGTAAGCCGTTGCCTAGCAACGCCGATAGCCTGTCAAATGCATGACCGATTTTGATGCGTTTCACTCGACAGAAATTGTTTCACCGATGGAAAGTTCATTCCCTTTCCTAATGGCAGGTTTATTTCAGTATTTTAAGTATAAGTTCTGTCTTATGGGAGCCTATACTTGTGTAATGAAAATCATTGAAAGGAATTGCGATAAAATTATGGATTCCCCTCTAAGAGATTTCTTCCAGCAAACCAGATCAGTGAGAAGTTGCCAGCTCACCGCTTGAGAAAACACAGAAGTTGCTTAGTGGACTCTTACGACATGCACGGAAGGAGATGCAGCTGATGTATTCTAGTGAATTACCATATTAATTATCTGATACTCAAAGGTTCTAATAAACTATATATAGAATGTTTAGAGTTCTATGCCGTCAGCTAACTCAATCGAGGAGTAATTAATTTTCAATCGCCCTCTATAGCTTATTTCTATATGTTCTATTTAAACTGCCTTTTCACCAGAAATGTACTATCCAACGTTGCTACGGATATATGTGATAAGTACATTACAGGCTGTAACAAAAGGGGTGAGTTAGCGAAATGCTCTTGAAAGATAAGGATGGTTTAGGGTCTTAAATTTTCCGAATTTTTTGGAAGTTCTTTCATAGCACTTAACATATATCCTTTTGTTACGCCCTGTACAATCATATTCGTTGATCCATAATGATACTTTTTTTCAATACTTGTCAATTTTCAGTTGTGGGAATAATGAAAATAGTTTCATAGCATTTCGCTTAACATGCCCCTTCTCTACACACTGTATATAACGCACTTTCACCTTGGTGTTGTCTCGTGCAGGCTTAGACAGAAGGAAAAGAACACGACGAGGCTTAGACAGTCGTGTGGTGATCACCCAACACTTTACAGAAAGGACTGTGACGTCAGGCGGTGATGTAAGTATCTAACTATAATATAGGTACATACATATGTAGGTATACTAACTTTCATGCTGAGTGCATTCCAAAATGCAGCAGACTTTCTTAGCTGAGCCTAGCAAGTCACTTAGCAGGTAGCTAAGTAAAACAAACATTAGACTATTGTGGCGACCGACCGCACCCAAGGAAACAAACATGACTGTTTTGACACTAGGCGGTATGCAAGCCACTAGGCTCTAGGCGCTAAAAAGCCTACATCCTACCTGTGCGGACACAGCCTTATAGTTTTAACGACAAAGTCCCCAAACATCTGGGCCCGTAGTACTTTCTCTATGGCCCCCGTGGCCTAGTAAGAAGTTATTTACATTTCTATGTGTGACGCCATTTTCATTTTAGATAAGCATGCAGTGTGCAGCCAGTGGCGACAAGCCACCCCAGTTCACTTGGGAAAGGGATGGCGTGGTTGTATCCAGCACAACCGATCCCAGGTAACGTATACTATTGCAACAAGTTCGTATATATCTATATTTTGTTACACCTTGTGTAAGCGACGAATTTAAGTTTATTCTAGCGTGTCAATTTAAGCAGGCTTTGCAGTTTATGCAATTATGTTGGTCCAGGTAGAACTCAATTTTTATTTCCACACTAGTGGACGCCCGCGACTTTGTCCGCGTGGATTGCAGAAAACAAAATGTCGAAATTATCCGGGATGAAATTATTTTCCCGGGATAAAAAGTAGCCTTTGTGGTAATCCAGGGTGTCAGCTAACTCCACCTAATTAAATTTGATTATAATCGCTCCAGCCGTTTTTACATTAAATTTTCGCGTTTATAATATTAGCAGTATATGCTAGTGCACATTACCAATATTGCACTTAGGTGAACTGTTAATAGAAAACGAAATACAACTAGGTACTTTAAATGCATTTAATTTTGGAACAGACAAGAATAATTAATCGTCGATCACACATTCGATGCAGTAAGCAACCATGTTGGCTCTCAAATAAAAACATTGTGACAGTGCATTGTACTGATATTTATATACGAGCATTATTCAAAATCCATTTTCTATGCTTAAACACATCAACGGAATAATTGACGCCACCATTAGCGCACGCTTTTGGACCACTGTTAATGACACCCACAAGATGAAATTTGTTATATTTCCTTAACATTACCGGTCCTCCTGAATCGCCTGTGCATGTATCCTGTCCTACGATTTTACCAGAACAGATAAGGACCTGGTTTGTCACCACATTTCTCAATAAAGGGCAGTTCCACTTTCTTTTTAATGGCCTTTCGCTTGTCTCCCCAGCCTGCGGCAGTCAGTTTTAGACTTTTTCTATATTCATTTGCAGTTTTTAACAAGTCCTCCTTTGGCAGGCACACCGTCATTATAGATCCTGTAATGTAATAAATTGTAAATAACTTCTTTTTCACTGTAAAAAGTTTTGAGATCTATGTAATATGTACCAAGATGGTTAATTTTATCCAGCCCTTGTTGGCTAACTATACATCAGCCTATTATAGTCCACTGCTGGACGTAGGCCTCCCCCAGGGCACATCACTAGGCTACTGCCTGGGGGTATTTTCCCATAGTCACCACGCTGGGCAGGCGGGTCGGTGACCGCAGCCAATTTTCTGGCTATGTTATCATCACAGAAGGCGCTACTGTCCACCTCCCGTTAATCACCTCTTACGATACCCACGGGCAGACATAACGTAGCATTATTTTACTCTACCGACATCATTACATAGTTTTTTTTAAATTAAAATGGCCATTGCCATTCATGGATATTATCATATTCATCAAGAATGATATCGAAGGCGTCATCATATACCTGTAAGTTGAATATTAGACACTCGAGACAAAGCGATGTCATTTATCACTTCTTTGGCTTTCTTATATCCAGGGTGCACGATATGGTATTCAAAGATGACTTGGTTTTTTTCGTCACCCCCAAACATTTTCAAATATTCATTTGTTATGTTGGCAACGTCGATTACACCGTGGATTCTGAAAATAAAATATGATTTAGATTAATAAAATAAGATCCTATGGACCGTTGACTTAAAGAGGGCGGTTGGTAGTAACTGGATGGCAAAAACGGGAGATCGAACCTTGTGGCGTGCTCTGGGGGAGGCCTATGTCCAGTAGTGGACTACAACGACGACGAATATTGCATCAACCCCTTAAATAATAGGATAATGACTGGAAGATGGTGTAGTTCTTGATGGAAACCTACTTACATCTCCCCTTTATCTTCTGTCACACAGTGGGCGGCAGTCAGCACGAAGTGTGAGCTGATAAGGCTACCGGCACAGTGGACCCATTTGCTACTATACACGTAGTACACCATCCAAGGGTACTCTTCAGTGTATTGTCCTCCTAAAAAGTAGATATGAACATTAGTAGAAAATTAGATATGAAAATCAGATATGAGTATTAGTGATTAGTTAGTAGCTGTTCACCGCGACTTTGTCCGCTAAAATATTCTGAGAAATAAGATGATTCACTACGATTAGGCAGCCTTATTAAATTTTTCAATAATTCTAACATAGTAAAAACCTTTTTCCGTGTAAACTTTACGTTTCCATGGTAATTGCGGAAAATCTTCTCACTAGGATTCTCTTGGTGGCTGTTAAAAAATCTTAAACCTCAATATAAAGTCAAATAATACTGCTAGCGCCGTTTGCCTGTGGAATCCATAAGCAAACACTCCTCACGGTCGTCAAAAGATGAATTTTAGCATAAATTCAGTCAGTTTTTCAGTAATGGTAAAGTTTTATATTAAGCGCAAACTAAATTGTTCACTTATTTTTAACAGGAAATGTATTCAGAGATTTTTCTATAAGTTATTTAATATTATTTACCGTAGTCCCGATATGTAGCAAACTGACGTGGCACGGTCACATCTGTCGCAGAACCGATGGACGGTGGAGTAAGGGGTTTCTCTAATAGAGACCGCGCCATGGCAAGCATAGCATTGGACGCTCTCCGCGGTCAGATGGATAGATGACTTGAAAAGGGGGGGCTGCACTAACTGGATGGCAAAAACGAGAGATCGAGCCTTGTGGCCTGCTCTGGGGGAAGCCTACGTCCAGCATTGGACTGCAATAGGCTGCCGACTATATTACTATATATATGGTTTTGGCCACGTTGCCAATAATGTAATTTGAAAGAGATGGTAAAATTCGTCATCCGAGTTAATTGACCCGATAGCTCAGTTGGTTAGAGCGAAAGCACGGTTTGCGAGTGGTCGTGAGTTCAAATCTCACTCGGCTGAAGAATTTTTTCATTTTCTTATTAATATTTTATAATATATTACTTTCATACCCTCAATCCTTAGTTGTCTCTTTGGAGTGATGCCGCAGCAGTTGTTAGGTGCAACAGAAGACCGGCAAGTCACTGCGTCTGCTTTTATTAAGAAAAACCAAATGAATGCATTACATACAAATACACACGGCGGTGCTTCCAATATGTAGCCAGAACTGCAGGATCACGAAGGATAGTCTATAGCCATGTTTAGCATAGCAGAGCTATATGTAAATGATTAGTGACTAGTTGCTAGGTCATCTTCTGAGAGGACTCCCCTGAATTCCTTGGTCGACTCTTACGATATGAACGGAAGAAGATGCAGCTGATGTATTCTAGTGAAGCACTGATTTACACTAATTAACCATTTAATAAAAACAAAAAAAAATATGTACAAAAACTTACCTAGTTCTATTGAACTGCATAGAGCTATTAAACTTAAAAACTTTATAAAATAAAGCATTTTAGATGCTTCTAAAAATTATACAGTTTTTAACATTTAAATAGCTTACAGCGCAAGGGACACTTCCAATGTGCAACAAATTACTATTTTAACATCGCTTTATTTATATTGAAATAGAAGGAAAATTATTAAATTACGTAAATTGCTAAAATAACACGTAAGACCGTTTCAATAACAAATGAGTAAACGAATGCAATAACATCACGAATATAATATATCAAACAAAATGGAGCTGTTTGTTTTTCAGTCTCACAATGTGTTAATTAATGTTGTACCATTTTCTGTAAATATACTTGTTTTAGCCGGCAGAGTAGAGTTTGTACCACCCCATGCCTGCCCGTGGGTATCGATGCGATTAAGGGTTTCCGGGAGGCTGACAACATAGTCCGATAATCACACTGCGGTCACCAACCCGCCTGCCCAGCGTGGTGACTATGGGCAAATCCCCCCTGTGGCGGTAGCCTTGTGGCGTGCCCTGGGAGAGGCCTACGTCCAGCAGTGGACTGCAACAGGCTGAAGACGATACTTGTTTTATAATAATATGCTATTCCAATATTATGTTGTTCTAAGCGTGGCTGTAGGGTCTCCTTTATGATCCTTCAGTTCTAGCTATACCATTTTGAGAACACAGCCGTGTGTATATGTATGTATGTATTGCTACAAGTCGCCAGCACCTACTAGGTTTGAATACGAATGATGCATTTTCCTGCGCGTTCGGCTTGCCTAATATGTAGGTACCACTGGCGGCTCGTCCTAAGGAGCGCTGGTGCATACAATATTATATAGTTACATAGGCAATCTATATTTCCCTATATTTATAATTATCTTTCAATTCTACTATGTTTATACAATAGTGTCTACGCGTTCGTCCCAAGTAAGTTGTAATTTTATGTATCGAGTGGAGCGCTAGCGATCGCGCTCCAATGAAACGAAATTTGGTACGATTCCTAGTACTGTATTCAATAAGTGCGAAAGAGACATACCGATATAGGCCGGCGCGTGAAATAGAAGATTTCGTATGAGAAATTAGCCTTATCTGGAGCCGCTCACATTAATTCGTTGGTTGTATTTAAAATTTCATTTGTAAAATTATTATTTTGTCTTCTTTTACTTTTCTTGTGCGCACATATATTTGCGTTACAATTTAGATCGTATTTTTATAATTTGCATAGTTTAAGTTGCATGGAATTGTAATGTGTAGTGTGTGAGAAATAAATAAATAAATAAATAATGTGTTTCATTAGGTCATCTGAATTTTAATTAGGTTGCACTTAGGTAGGAGGTTGCACTTGCGCCATCTCATTCGTTTAGGGAGTGAACACGGTGGCGTTTCCACACTGTAATTGAGCATACGCTCATATTAAAATAAATGTGAACCCCCATCTAAAAATATCAGGAGCCGCCCCTGGTAGGTACTATGTGCATATTTTCGACAATAGGTACCTAATTAATGGATAGCTATTTACCTATATATTATACTGCGCAAATACAATATACACCTCAGCCTAATGCAGTCCACCGCTGTACGTAGGTGGCACCCCATGGCACGCTACAAGGCTACTGCCATAGAGGATTTTTGTGCATAGTCACCACACTTGTTAAGCAGGTTGGTGACCGCAGTGGGATTTTCAGACTATACAGGGTGATTTTTGGCCGTCAACGTTCCCGAAAACTACGGAATCTCGTCATCATCACAATCATTTTTCTCCATGGAAGCATACCTGGGAAGTGTCTGGTTCCCAAGATATTAGGGTCAAAAGTTGAGTAAATAGACTGCTTTTTTCTGCATAAATGTACATTGACGTGTGTAGTAGGATTTTTTCACGAGAAATAATTAATATCTGTCTATGAAAAAACTAGCATAAACACTGAACACTATAAATTTCGCCCGATCAAGTAATTTAAAAAAAAATCCAAAATAAATACATCGTTTGCCAGCATTTTTTTTTGGCATATACTTACTATATATATATATACTTACTTTATTTGATCTATAGAGTACGTACCCTTCGTTGAGGGTGGCAACGAAAAAACACCTGTACATATTGTGAACACCTCCCGTAAACACTTCGTCGCCTCTTACGATACCCACGGGCAGATATTGGATGGTGCTATTCTACCCTGTGGACTCACAAGTATCTTCACATTCCCACAAACTATTCACAAACAATCACAAACCTTTATAATATTGTAGGATGTATTGTTTGTTAAACTTTCATACAAAAACTACCAAATAAAATTTGATAAAACGTGTTACGTTACGTCCAGAAACACCTACGTCCTACTTAATTTTAAAAAAAAAATCCTTTTTTTAGATACGCACTCGGCCAATTGATGTCGACTGACAACTCGGTGGTGTCCCAGCTGAATATCACCAGGGTACGAGTGGAGGATGGAGGGCTTTACTCCTGCACGGCCAAGGAGGGAGACCATGTGGCTACACATGAGAACCGACTGGATGTTTATGGTAAACAGACCTTTACATACATACATACATATAATTCATGACTCCTCATCTTCCTGCCCTTATCCTATTATGGTGTCGGCGCAATATGGGTTCTTTCAAACATACCTATACAGGGTGTGTGTGACAGCCAGGCAAATACTGAAATACTGAACAAGTACCACTGTTTTGAGTTATACGACGGTGTTATTACTCGCAGGAAATTAATTTTTGATTTGAAAACGCAATGTTTGCTTTCCGCGCCAATTGTATCAGGCGATCCTGTAACTAGTCAAATGGTCTTATTAGTTATTGTGTGATACATTGCTGTTTTTTGGATCATTTGTGACTCTCCTTTGGGGTTGATCAGTTAATTCAACTTTTTTAAGGAACTTTTTTTTTTAAATCCATAATGGTCTAAAGTCACCACATAAATTTTGTGGGATAGCCAAAACTGCAGGATTAAGCTATTATTATGACAAGCTAACTTATCGCCTGAGAGAATGCCCGGTTCCTTAGTCGATTCACTGATGTATCCTTAAACGAACTGCACTATTTTTATTCGTCAATTATTGACGGAAAAAATGAAAAAAAAGTCAAGGGCAACCACCGAAAATTGGAAAAATTTGAAATTTTCCTGCGAACATTTTCATTGGTTTTCATCTCGGAATCATGGTCTAAAGTCACCATATCAATATTTGCCTGGCTGTCACAAACACTACAGAACTCCATAGTACTGCAATTGGTCGATGGAAACTGTATATACGACTGAAGTGCTGGGAGACAGTACCCAAGATGGGATAGCCAAAACTGCAGAATCATAAAGGTGAGGTATACTTGAATCAAAATCCAAGCTACAGAACTCCTTAACATAGCTATTTCGATGGAAACTATATATGTTATACGGGTAGATACTACTCCATAGCGGGAGGGTAGTACTCTATAAATATTGTTCAGAAACATTGATCAGTGACAAGTTGCCATCTTGCTACTTATGCATTCATGCAGAAAAATGCGCCTGAGAGAATGCCCGAGTTCCTTAGTCGACTCTTACGACATGCACAGAAGGAGATGCAACTGATGTATTCTAGTGAAGCCCCGCGTCAGCACAGGACAGCCCCTTTTTTTCTAATAAATCCAACCCTGCGCTGTTACCTCCTCACTCGTCCCTCCTCCTTCAATCTCCTCTTTCGATTTATTAGAATATCAAAATCCGTTTATGAAATAAATTCACTACATACATGCCCGTGACTGGGATCGAACACGCGCCGCCCGACTGGAAGGCGCACATATTAACCATTGGGCTATCACCGCTTTTAATGCCATGACCAATATTACAACTTTATTGCTTCCAGGACCACCGTACATCAGGTCGCTGCCACCAATCAAGATACAGAGTGGCGAGTCTGTAAACCTTCGATGTCCTTATTATGGCTACCCTATTAGGTATGTACGAGTATTACTTGCGATTCGAATGAGAATCACGCTTATGTATATTTTGGTATGCTGCGGTTGCCAGTTAAATTAATATTTTGGCCTAGATGGGTTCAGCTATTGAATACAACGGCATATTTTAGTATGCCGTATGCAGGATGTAACAGAAAGGGTATGTTAAGCGAAAAGTTATACAGGATGTAACAAAAAGGGTATGTTAAGCAAAAAGCTATGCAAATAGCCCACTATAGAGAACCTCTCTACAAAATTTGAGACTCGAAATCACATGTTTATTTTTCAAGATTGTATGGAAATTTCTGAGACATTTAAGAATTCTTCATACTATCTGGAAAAATAAACATGTGATTTCGAGTCTCAAATTGTGTGGATAGGTTCTCTATAGTGAGCTATTTACATAGCTTTTCGCTTAACATGCCCTTTTTGTTACACCCTGTATAGATAGCCCACTATAGAGAACCTATTTCCAAAATTTGAGACTCGAATTTTTTTTTGTTTGTTTTTCAAGATTGTATGAACATCCCCGAGTTGTTTTGGAATTCTTCATACTACTAATAACTTGTTATATACCGAGCCTATGTAGTATGAAATAGAGGCGTTTGGTCTGTGTAGTGCTTCAAAGGAACATACATACATACATACATAGGCTGTTAAACATAATACCACTCCTTTACGTCGCGCAGTCAGGTAAAAAATAATTTATGTATGGTTTAGTACTTATTATAGGAAACCGCGCTTCTACCTCCATTCCAGCTGCTGGTAAATTTACTGAAATTAGTTTGCTGTACAGTCTTATCATGATTTCTCATAGAATGTGTTGCACCTAATAATATTTTATTTTACTTGTGTTCTTTACAGCAAAATCGAATGGGAATTCCAAGGCACGACACTAAACACAAACAACCTATTCCAAACCCGCTACAAAAGAACGTCCCGTAAGCATAAGACCCGTCGCAACGCTCCAACAGTCAACATACACGGTATCCTGTCCATACCTGAAGTAAATAAGGAATTGAACGGAGCAATATATACATGCGTAGTCACCAGTCCTTCTGGGGAAATGGCTAGAAGGGCTTTTGAAGTACAAGTGATCGAAGCTCCGGTACTTGAGGACTTGCTTCTGGGTAACAACCTCCAAGAGGGGCAGATTGTAAACATATATTGTAATGTACGGAGTGGGGATCTGCCTATACATTTCGAGTGGTTGAAGGATGGTAAACGGATACCTAATAATTTAAAGGTAGGTTTTGGGTCTCTGTTAGCATAAGCTTGTGAGATTCTCTACATCTAAATTATATTTGCACGAAATCCTAATAATATTGATCTGTGAAGTTATATGTGCTAAAAATCTTCGCACGATTGACTGAGATCTTGACTAAAAAAAAATATGTGTGATTTCTCTCTTGTGGATAGGGTCGCTATTTTTATAGCATTTCGTTTAATATATCCCTTATGTTTAACCCACATTTATTGAGATACTCGGAACATTGCAAAAATATTGAACCGGTTAAATGGGATCAATTCAAGAAAAATTATGCTCCTAACCATTTACAGGTAGTGGAGCGGAGTTCAGAGCTATTTAGTGCTCTGGTGATAAAGAAAGTGGCACTTGAACACTGTGGTACATACACGTGTGTGGCATCCAACCATGTGGCTAAAGTGAACCGATCTACTGAACTGTATATAAAAGGTTGGTTAAAAAAGTCGATATTTCCCATTTACATAGGTGAAGAGCGGATACGTCATATACTCGTAAATTAAGTGGAAAAAATATTAAAAAATAATACTTATACAGGATGTTTTTTCGTTACGACCCTTAACGAAGGGTACGTACTCTATACTCGTAGATCAAATAAAGTAAGTTTATGCCAAAAAAAAATGCTGGGAAACGATGTAAATTTTTTGTTTTATTTTCTAATTACGTCCAGTGTTTATGCTAGTTTTTTCATAGATAAATATTAATTATTTCTCGTGAAAAAATCTCGCTACTTGCGTCTATCTGCATTTGCAGAAAAACGCAGTCTATTTACTCAACTTTGGACCCTTATGGTTGGACCCTAAGGTATGCTTCCATGAAGAAAAATGATCGTGATTATGAGGAGATTCCATAGTTTTCGCGAACGTTGACGACCAAAAAACACCCTGTATGCACACACAGCGGTGTTCCCAAAAATGGGGTAGCCAAGGAAACCCTACAGACACGTTTAACTCAGCGGGTCCTGATATAAAATATTAGTGACAATTTGCTAGTTCATCACCTGAAGGTATGTCCCTGAGTTTCTTGACTCGTACCACATTAGAGCTTATACATGAATATGTAACATACATACATACATAAAAATCACGCCTCTTTCCCGGAAGGGGTAGGCAGAGATCACGGATCTCCATTTGCTACGTTCCTGACACACCTCTTTCCCTTTATCTACTTTCATGATATTCTTCACGCACGCTCGTCGGTTTAGGGTACTCTTGACCTGACCGAATATGTAACTATGGGCAAAAACCCCCCTGTAGCAGTGCCTTGTGACGTGCTCTGGGGGAGGCCTATATCCAGCATTGGACTGCAATAGGCTGATCTGTGTAGACATAACTAGATATTCATATATCTATTATGTTTCAGTGGCTCCAAAATGGCTTGACGAGCCGTCAAACTCATCTCTACTCTTAGGAAGAAGTGGAACGGTCTCATGCAGTGCCAGTGGCTACCCACAGCCACAAGTACATTGGATGAAGAAAGACGGTGAGACTACTATGTTCTATCTCTTTTCTTTCACCAAAGCTGGTGGCTTCGCCAATATAGGTCTATAAATATCGTATTTGTGTTAAACCTATTTCACTTAAACCTTTTCTTTTCTCGAAGCAATATGGAGAACATATTGTTATCCCTCTCTATATATATCAGTTGCAGGTAGAAGTCAGATATTGTAAACATTTACCTACTAATATGTAACTTACAGGAGAGCAAACTGGTAGTGGATTCTCGTGGCTAAATACGGATGTTTGATCTTATGCTCTCGCTTTGCCCTGCCAACGTTACAATTTGGCCGCGTGGTGCCGGCAGAGTAGAATTCGTCCAAAATACAAACTGCGGTCACCAGCCCGTCTGCCCAGCGTGGTGACTATGGGCAAATACCCCCCATGGCAGTCTTGTGGCGTGCCCTGGGGAGGACTACGTCCAGCAGTGGACTGCAATAGGCTGATGATGATGATGATGAAATAAAAGAAGAGATTAATATAAAAAAATACTTCTAAAATGATTTCCCTGCTATCCAATATAACCTTCAAAACTATTTACAGCACTTCTTGGCACCTGGCAGCCAGTCCTCGAGTTGGCCGGTGGTGGAATCCTCAGCCTACCAAACGGTACCCTTGTGATTGAGGAGGTGTCTCTCGGTGATGAAGGGCTCTACTCCTGTAATGTCGAGAATGGCGTCGGCACACCTCTAAGCAAAACTATTTGGATGAGTGTTAATAGTAAGTTACTGAAAAAGTCGTCACTATTCATAAACAGGATTAAGATACCTAAGAAATAAATAGTTTCAAGAGCCTTAAAACTTATTTATCTTAATGATCGTTATATAGCAACTTACTTACGGCTTAGGCCCATGTGCCGGCAAATCATTTCATTAATTTACGAATCTCCTACTAGAAGAAGAAATAGATACCAACCAGTTCATAGTACTATAAGTTCATAGTTCTAATAATCGACAGGTAATTTAAAACTTTCGCTTGTTATGGAGCTATCACCAGTCTTACCTTATGATAACCGTAATAAGAATGTGTCAGACACGTAGCCTTTTATGCACATTACGTATCAGCTACGGCGTAAATCACGACGAGTATTTTTTTTTATAATAAATAGACTTACGCTTGACTACAACACGCCTGATGGTTAGCACCGTTGCAGTCTAAGATGGAGCGCGCTTACCTAACCGGTTCTCTCTCGACTTGAAGACCGCAAGATTATAGTTTATGGGGAACAGGGATTCAGGCAGGGAGTTCCACAGCTTGGCCGTTCGCACTATGAATGTAGAAGCAAATCGCTTAGTACGAGTTTTCGGCACTTCAACTGTGAACAGGTGTCGCCTTGACATTTCCCTGGTCGTCCAGAGTATTCGTTGTCGGTCCGTGCATGATACATTACAGGTACGCTACGTTGATTGTCCAGTGACGGAACGTGCCAGTGCGTGCTATTTCATGTAAAATAATCGTATATTTCGATCTTCCAGAACCAGTTCACTTTGAATCAACATCCTTCAACGTGACATCAAGACTGGGTCATCCTGTCAGCTTGGAATGTCGTCCCATGGGAGATGACCCCATCAGAGTCACGTGGACACATGAAGGATCAGCATTTGATGCTCAAAATGCCAGGTAACCAATAGATTTCTGAACTAATTTGAGGTTTAAGTGGATTATGTCGGCTGCATCCCCCCATGCATCTCGGCGTTCTCTTAGTTGATGATCCTAGTAATTTTTATATATACCAGCGCCCGTAGCATGACTTTGGTGAGAGCGAGATGTCTCACATTTACGCGATAAATCCACAGAGCTAAGTAATAACTAGACGAGGCAAGTGTTTCTACTTGGTGTGTAAAAAGGGATTGCAAACCACTTTTATCAGCCCTAATTAATTCAGTCCTGGCTCGAGAACGAGTGTCTATTCTAATTCCCAAGTCTACTTTTTACATGCAAAGCACATACACTTAGTTTATCTATTTATTAATAGCTCTGTGAATTTGACGTTTAAAAGTGAGATATCTCGCTCTCACCAAATTCATCATACCGGTGCTAGATATGGGTGTTTTTCTTTTTAGTCATCCAAGCATCTTTTTACTCGTATCTCTTTTTGGGAGTATAGACTCAAGTAATTATATTTGTGTTCAAGAATGGATTTTATATTGAATACATGGTACGCACATAGCTGTATTCCCGGAACTTTGGAATCTAAATGAGCCAAGTTTAGGACAGATGATTAGGGGTGAATTGCTAGCTTATCGTCTGAGAGAACACCAGAATTCCTAAAAAATATCATAATGTATGTAAGTAATATTATTACTTGAATTATCAAGCTTTTAAATCACTTACATACATACATATAATCACGCCTTTATCCCTTACGTGGTAGGCAGAGCACCAAGGGTTGATAGAACCACATGGTGCCACTTCTGACCTTTAAACCACTTGGTGGTAAATATTTCATTGTATCAGGCGTCACTATTCGGAAGTTCACTTGCTGGTGTCCAACTTGCTATTAATTCCACAAAACTAAACTAGACCAAGGTTTACCAACCCCAACATGTTATTTCTAGAGCAAAGCTGTCAGAATCGAAGACTCCTCTAGGCATCATCAGTACCATCAGCTTCCAATATGCCGAGGCGCGGGACGCGGGGGTGTACCAGTGTCGAGCTGCCAATCCTTATGGTGCTGCAGGGTTTAATGTGTATCTAACTGTACTTGGTAAGTTCTTGTTGGTTAAGCTTGCCGTTTTTTGACTTACCATGTCTTTCTGTCTATAGCTTTCGTTCAGTCGTAATTTATTTAGATGACATATGAATCACTTGTACTGCATTGAGGAACCTATCATCTTACTTATTTTCTGGCTACTATTTCGGGCAAAGAATTTAGTCTTGCCATTCAAGGCGGCATATTTTATTTAGCTAACATGTTACGCTACGTTGCACCCGAGAATGAACGGTCCATTCTTAAATAACTTACCAGATCCCCATTTCTACCTCTTAAGTAGAACTTAAACATTGCTAGCTTAGGTACGAGTATATTATACTCCCCATTCTAAAGCAACAACTAAAGTCTATATCTAAACAGCACCATTTTTTTCCATACCAATAATGGACATAAACTACCCGCAGAGCCCCCCACTCCCCCCGTGGAGGCGCGCGTGGACTGGACGCGCGCGCGCTCAGCGTCAGTCTCGTGGCGCGCGCCGCATCGAGCGCACGCTGCGCGCTTCGTGCTGCAGTACGTTGTTACCCACTATGCTGCTGTCTGGGACAAGGCGACTGTTGTTAACGTTACTAGGTAAGGAAGAGATATACTGAATGACCTCACTTATTTAAAGGACAAAACCCAGTGTGTCTATCACGATTAATACGATGCTCAAATGCGACAAGCTATTTAGGCTTTAGAGGGTGCCGAAGAAATAAACATACACTCGAAAAACATTGCCCTCCTTCTAATGCAGTCGGGTAATAAGACGACAGATTTACTCTTGGCTACACTTAGAAAGCTGGCAACAGAGGCTAATGACGGAATCATAGTACTAATAGGATGAAGGCAGCTGGTTTATGAAGACGTAGCACACATGGTATTATTACACTCTGTTATGTATGTCGGCAAAAATAGCAACTTACAAAAGAGATACATCATTCCATAACCGGTCTATAGCTGAACATCGCCCTCCTCCGACAACCTCGACTGCGACCTATGTAGTAAGCGGCCCACATCCTGCAGAGACCAGCGACCCTGACTAGGTCGTCCGTCCATCTGCAAGTAGTCTTCCCACACTGCACTTGCCAGTGCATAGTATCCACTCTAGAACTTTTCGGCTCCATTCGTCGCCGATTCTTCGAGCAGCAGTTTGTTTCTACGAATTAATGGGTTTAATCGGTTTACATCTTTCCAGAAAAGACAACGACATCCGTCAATCCATAGAGCTGCAGAACCTCAGACCAGCCACCGCGTACAGTGTGCGCATAGCCACAGCCAATGAAGTGGGCATTAGTGTGTTTACCACACCTATACACTTCACTACCCACGAAGAAGGTACGATTCTTTACAAAAAACAGATAGTATACTAATTTAGGATTGGCGTAGGGAATACTCAATAGGTACAGTCGCCAGAAAAATACCGCAAGAAGTTAAATCATGACTATTTTATCCAGAAGAAAATCCTTACCTTTCAAACACTGAATCAATGTTGCTGGTCATGGTCACACATGGCCTTTGGTCCCACAAACCCCAAATTCTCCTCAACCATCTTGTATACCTATAGGTACATTTACGTGTCTATAATAAAGAATTTGATCATTTATTTCCAAAATGCCTTCGTTCCTGTCTGGTCTGTAAGGTTCTGTGAGGTCTGTACTATACGCCACTATTTCGACGTAAGCAGGCACTACGTATAACGGTGTTCTCATGCAATTAATCCACAATAGCATACCCCTTGGCCCTAAGAAAGGTTTTAATGGGTAGTTTTTTATCACAGCGCCCTCGTCCCCTCCAACGAGCGTACAAGTAGAACAGACGAGTAACCCTGGAGAGCTGAGAGTCTTGTGGAATGCTCCAATCAAAGATGCTCACAACGGCGTCATTGTAGGATACCACGTGAAGGCCCAGCCCCAGAATGTAGCAGGAGGTAAATACTGACGAGATGTTTTTATTGGTAAATTGCTGACTTCAGGTGTTTTGGCTACTGCTCCTTACTTCTACGTTCTTTTGTTACTGAATGACTAACATGCTCACAACAGAAACTACTAGACATTGCAATCTGGCATAATTTGGAGCAAAAAGAAAGATTATTCGGAAATTTCTAAATGAATATTTATTACTATTTCTTGTACCAAAATGTCCTAGTTTATATCATAGTACCTGTTTTAAGAGGAGTAAAAATAAAAATATGTTTTTAAGTTTCAGAAGAAGCCCAAACGAGGACTTTGAAAGTATCTCAACATTCGGGAAAACAAGAGACTTTAATCTCCGGTCTACTCAAGAATACTAGGTATGGAAACATATATATCTAAAAGGATAATCCGCCTATTTCGTAAACATGGTTTATCAAATTTTATTATAGTATCTAACTGGGGTTTGCCCACCTCCGCTGACCATCGAATCCTAGAACTTGCTATCACAAGGACCTACAACATACGTACATATACATGCGGCTGTATTCCCGACTTCCCGATATAGGGTAGCTAGAACTGCAGGATCATAAAAGAGTTCCCACAGCCACGTTTCCTACGTCGACCCTCACATCTAACAACATACATAGCTATATGTTTCACTAACAAACGTGGCATCTTCGGGGTGTTGTATAATAACAAATGTTATCCGCTAAGGGTCTGTATTTGAGAAAATCCTAATGAGATGATAACACAAAGTGCTTATATTTGTTTTTGACTTTCCAGATACGCTGTATCGATAGCAGCATTCACCACGGCAGGCTCTGGTCCGTTCTCTTTGCCTGTCTTCCAGGATACTCGAGAAGGAGGTATGTATCTCTCGTCCTTTCCTCCTTATTAAAGACGGAACAGAGGGTTTGGAGTCGATTTCTGATTGAGAGGATGTTTTTATTGCCATAAATACCCAAGGTGCTGCTAGGCAAATATTAATAATAATTTGAATATTCCGTTATCCTATTTGGGCGTTCCCGTGACTCGGAATTCATTTCAATTCACCTCAATGGCTATTTTCTAATTTATCATTCATTTATACAATATAGGTATTGCTCATTACAATACAACCTTTCTTCCAGCTCCAGAACAGGCTCCATCGTCAGTGGAATGTACGGCAATTTCCTCTACATCATTGAGGGTGGGATGGCAGCCTATAGTCCCAGCTGGACATGGAACGTCGCTTATCGGATACTCTGTATTATATTCTACTGAAGGTAATCTATAATTCCATACTTCCTGAACAATGTTATAAGTACTAAGCAATCTATTCTTTAAGTATAGGCATAGAGGAATAAAAGACTATTCCTCTATGGTATAGGTTACAAATATCAAATAAAAATATCAAAAGTACGGACGCGCATTACGAATAATTTCGTTTAATGACCCATACAACCATCATACCCACCAGCCTACACTGGATCAGTGTTTTGGGCCATCATAGATCATAGACGATTCATCATAGTTCTAACATTCTAATATGGTATAAGAGGTGGCCTTTGCCCAGCAGTGGGAAACAATGAAGACCAATAAAAATATTAACATTTTACTTCCAGAAGGTTCATGGCAGAATCA
This sequence comes from Carposina sasakii, assembly GCA_014607495.2. Classification (NCBI taxonomy): domain Eukaryota; kingdom Metazoa; phylum Arthropoda; class Insecta; order Lepidoptera; family Carposinidae; genus Carposina; species Carposina sasakii. Next base: position 2,102,790 of record CP053174.1, on the reverse strand, counting down.
CACATCACTGCATACCGAGCTGTACATCCAAGGTCTGCTGAAGTATACCAACTATTCTGTCAAAGTGGCTGGGTTCTCAAATTATGGAGCTGGTCCTTATTCGTTTCCAATCGTGTGTGCTACACTACAAGATGGTGCGTATTGTTATAAGCAGCTTCATAAAACACCAAAGCCTTAATTTACATACATTTGACAACCGTCTCGATGCATTAATGTGATAAACCAAAACTTATGGCAGTCATTTTACGAAACAATGTTTTTTTTATTAATATCAGTCCCGAAATAATTATCGGGAGTTGAAATTATGAGACTAACGGGAACCTTTCAGGGTTATCTGGGTTTAATGCAGTTATTTGTATTTCAAGTTTTTAAGTTATTTTGATAAAATTGAGACTTAATTTTCTAGTTCCCGGGCCACCAGCTGACGTGAAGTTGTTGGTTCTCTCTTCCACCTCTCTCCTGATTTCTTGGAAGAAACCTGAGCATCCTAATGGGGAAATTCTTCATTACACCATTTATTACAAGCCTACTTCTAGGTAATATTGCAATGTCTCATTAGGGCACGATTTTTTCAATAGTCAGATAAGTCCACTTGAAGCATAAAGTTGATGCTGTCTCTATATTGATCAAGTTTTAAAGAAAGCCAGAATTAATTTATCAGTTACAATTTATCTGCTTATAGAAAAATATGCCCTTATACACTTTCTTTCAGATCAACATTGAACACTGTTGGTTTATAGGCATATTCTTCTGGAGTTTGATTCTAAATAGTATGCCTGGCAAGATAGCACAAACTCTAAAATCTTATTTCACCTCTTATTCTATTAGATATTTTAAGGGAGTTGTTACTTTTGAAACGCCAATCCTCCTAAGCTGTATCATTGGGATAATTTCACAAAATACAAATCCGTATTTAAATTACCTAACGGATCTCAACACTGATCGATGAGCCATCATCGTTGCTCCTAAACTCTCTAAAATCAAATCAAATCAATATCTAGAAACAGCGAAAATAGATCATGCAATTTTCAAGTTTCCAGTAATTAGTAGCCGAGATATATCATATAACTAGTATTATTTTATTTTCTTGCAGCAACGGTCCACCACACACGATCCAAGTGAAGCCGGAGCCCCGTCCGCAGCAGAGCGCAGAGCTGACCGCGCTGACTCCTGACCGAGCGCTGGAGGCGTGGCTCTGCGCCAGCACGGACGCGGGGCAGGGGGCTGCTAGCCGACGGGTTTCTAGGACTCCTGGGGCTAGAGGTAACTTTTATACGGGTATAGGAATGTAGGTGTATATGGATTGCACGTTTTACAGAGGGTGATTTTTGGTCGTTAACGTTCCCGAAAACTACGGAATCCCCTCATCATCACGATCATTTTTCTCCATGGAAGCATACCTGGGAAGTGTCTTCTCAAGATATTAGGGTCCAAAGTTGAGTAAATAGACGTGCGTTTTTCTGCACAAATGCACATAGACGCGCGTAGCAAGATTTTTTCACCAGAAATAATTAATATCTGTCTATGATAAAACTAACATAAACACTGGACACTATAAATTTAGCTCGATCAAGAAATCATTTTTTTTTTTTTTTTAAATTTAACACCATTTCCCAGATTTTTTTTTGGCATAAACTTACTTTATTCGATGTATAGAGTACGTACCCTTCGTTAAGGATGGCAACGAAAAAACATCCTGTATAGTGTGAGATAAAAAACGATGTCCTAGCAGGCGTTTGTAGCCAGAAGCATTTTCAATTTGCTAGTATGGTTGCAACAATGACTACATTTAATTAGACCGCATTGAAATAGATGGAGGAGTAGTAAATCGAATTATACCTATACACTGAAAGTAAAAGCTTTCATTATAGATGTCACTTTTACAGATGTGTAGATGTTTTATTTTATAAGAGCTTCCCTTCTCACCACCCACAAACATATATCTCTCTTTCCAGTGGTAGCAGGTGTGGCATCGTTAGGAGGCACCATATCGGTGGGAGTGGGCAGTTCCCTCCTCCTGGCCTGTCAGTGTGTGGGAGTACCACCGCCTCGTACCGTGTGGTACCACAAGCACAACATCATCACCCATCATCCAAGGTTTACGAGGAACCATGATGATAGTCTACTGATTAATAGTAAGATCTTTTGTACATACATACATACATATAATCACGCCTTTATCCCTTACGGGGTAGGCAGAGCACCAAGGGCCTATAAAACCACATGGTGCCACTTCTGACCAATTTTGAGGTTATAGTTGAGATGTACAAGTTCGGTTAGTAGTGACAGGTGGTCAACCCATCGCCTACAAAACACCAAGACCCTCTTGTCCCTCTACTGACTTGTACAGTATGCCCGAGAAGAAAAGCAGCATACGTTTTTTTTTTTTCACTCCCAGAGCAGCATAGAAAAAATCTTTGTAGTTTCTGTTATCTGTTTTACTTATTTTAATATTTCTGTTACGAACGTGAAGATTTTTTTTATGTTTGTTAACCTTGTATTGGCGCCGATTAGTGTAGCTGGTAGTGCACCAGCCTATGACGCCATAGGTCCTGGGTTCCAATCCCGGTAGGTGCCAATATTGATATGATGAATATCGATTATGTTTCCGAGTCATGAATGTTTCTATATTTATCTATGTATTTATATACCGTTGCTTAGTACCTACGACACAAGACCTTATGGATCTTAATGTGGGATTAGGTAGTATGAATATTTATTTATATTTGTATGCAAAACTGGCGAACGGATGTCAATGAAACTTGCCCGAGTTAGTGCCATTATATAGCGGCCTGATAGGAACTTGTCAGATGTCGTCAACGCTGTCTTCTTGCTTTAGTAACGCCGTTAGTATACTCGTATTAGCAAAACCATAGTATTAATTAGCCCCTTGTGTTGGTACTTATAAACCGTGTGTAAAGTTAGGCAACCGTTAAACACGACATCTGAAAGCAAAATATATGAAATATCTGTCAAATTAAGCATTAATTAGCCTAAACGGCCCTTAAACTTTTTTACCTACGTTGACAAAATCGGGAATGCAGATCCTTAACCAAACTTTTTTTCACAGACATAGATCAATCACTGAGCGGCAACTACACATGCCTAGCCAAAAACCTGTACGGTTCAGACTCGGTGGACTACACGGTGCTGGTCCTCCCACTGCCGGAAGCTCCACTCCTCAGCGCTGCAGGGTACAAGCACTCCATCCTGGTTACCTGGGAACGACCTTACTGTGTTGGCAACAGCAGTTTAAAGAAGATTAGTAAGTGAACAGCGAAAGTATTCTTACGGGTTATTTTTTAATAGGCTGTGCGACTCGGTATGTGAGTGCGCGCTCCGGCCCCCTGATTACGTAAAAGCAATAGCAAAGCCGAAGCCGCGCGATCACGACAATTTGAGTGTGTGCATGCGCGCAACGAGCGCTCGACGTCCTCCCGCGCCCCGCACCTCGCCCCGCGCACACACACACTCAATTATCGCGATCGCGCGGCTTCGGCTTTGCTATTGCTTTTAATCAGGGGGCGTGTTAGGACTGAGCCCTTGGCCACGGTGTACGTTGTTGGTGCGTATCGTTCCGATGACGTGATCTTGGCTACTCGGAGGAGTTCAGGGTGGAAATGGTGTGGCAGCTAACAATATGTTAATATATGATTTTCGGAAATTATACCAAAACTCATACTTACTCGTAACAGTGAAATCAAAGTTGTAGTCGCCAAAAATATGTTCATAAAGTTCTTAAAGACTAAAGTTGATGCTGTCTCTATCGTCATCAAGTTTTAGAGATAAACAACTTTATCCTTCAGATAGGTTATCTGACCATAACAAAAATAGACCCTAAAAAGACCTACTTTAACATAGCAACCATTAAAATTGTCTTTAACCGCAAACTTAGTCACTAGGTCACAGGGTCGATTAATGAGCCTTATGACCATATATGTCACAAAAAAATAAATTCTTTTATAAGGAAATTCTAATCCTAGAGATTTATTCGTTGTAATTAAACATAATATACAAATTAGCTATCTTTATCCTTCTTTATTTATCGCCTCTTGTTTTAATTAGTGGTTTGAAAACTTAATTGGGAACATTGAAAAGATAGTTCATTACGGCTATAATAAAAAGATATTTACCTACTAGTGGACGCCCGCGACTCCGTCCGCGTGGACTACAGAAAAAATAAAATGTCGAAATTATCCGGGATAAAAAGTAGTCTATATGTTAAGTGGGACCTGTCACAATATATTCCTGAAAACTGTATCGAAATCGGTTCAGCCGTTTCTGAGATTAGCGTGCACACACGCACAGACAGACAAAAATTCCTAAAATCATTCTTTTGGGTACTATTGCGTTGATAAAGGTCTCTTATATTTTTTCTCATATATCTTCTATGTATAGACAGGGATCCGTTACATTTTATTATATGTACTATAGAAGGTATAGATAGATTATGCTACTAGTTTTATAAACGTAAAAGTTTGTGATAATATAAAGATGTTGGTATGTCTGTTACTCCTTGAACGGGTTTTGATGCCACATGTTCGAGCACCTAGCATACAATACGTTAGATACTTCGCTAATACTCATGACATCCTCAGGATTATTGACCAAGATTGAAGATCAAACTTAAGGATTTCTTCATTTAAAATAAAAGTTTTGAAGTGTTCCGTTCGGTTTTGAGCTTCCCTGGGTGCTTTGCGTTTCCAATGATCGTCTGCCGCCAGGTCTGTTGCTGCTGCTTTTACGTTTTCCTAGGGGATTACAGATAAGGCTTGCTTCTAATCTATTATCATGACCTTATATCATCTAAGCACAATTTTCGTGCCTTCAAAGAATTTTGTCACATTTATTATTGGCATAATAACTTATAGGTAGCTTAGTATGTTTTTGTATGTTCTAATTGTTATAATTTTGTCAGACAGCGCTTAATTTAATATTAAGTGTACCTATCTTCATACTTCACATTCTGTTTTGTCTATTAGTTTTAATACTTTTTAGTCGCTTATTAGGTCCCCGGGGATTTTCTATGCTTTGATTGCATTTTTCTGGTCGCCTCTGTTGATCCTGGCTTACACGAGTTGCAGAGGTGGGAATGAGTGGTGGGCCAATCCCGGTTTAAGCTTCGGAAGTCTTGCTTCGATATATGTATGGTTAGCATCCCTTCGGAATGTGTAATCTATTATGTATCATCGTAGCTTCACATTTGTTTCAGGCTACAGCCTGACCTGGAGGGAAGCCAACGGCCCCTGGCAAGAAGTCTGGCAAACAAGCAAGCAGGGCAACCAGACCTGCACCCAGAAGCACATCCTGACTGGCCTCAAGTGCGGTACCAAGTACTCCTTGAGGATCACCGCTACCAATAAAGTGGGGACTTCCCAGCCTGCGTACATGGATGTTAGCACATTAGGTGGATGTAAGTATTCATATTATTTATCGCTCGCTGGACTTTCACCGATCAAATTGGTGAAATTTTAGAGAAAGATCAGGTCAAAAGTACCCTAAACCGACGAGCGTGCATGAAGAATATCATGAAAGTAGATGCAGCGAAGAGGTGTGTCAGGATCGTAGCAAATGGAGATCTTCATCATTATCATCATTGTCCACTGCTGATCATAGGCCTACCCCAGCAACCTCCTCTCCGACCGGTCGGAAGCGGCTTGCATACAACCGATGCCCGTATTACACTTACATACATAATTATACCCATGGCTATTCCCGAAATGAGGTAGCCAGAACTGGAGTATCATAAAGGAGGTCCTTTAGATTTAGCATAGCGGAGACGACAGATGTAAATGATCAACGACGGCCGATTGGTCTAGTAGGTAGTGACCCTGCCTGCGAAGCCATAGGTCCTGGGTTCGAATTCCGGTAGGTGCAAACATTGATATGATGAATATCGATGTTTGTTTCCGAGTCATGGATGTTTCTATACTTATTTATGTATTTATATACCCACGACACAAGACCTTAGGGATCTTAATGTGGGACTAGGTTAATATGTTGTGTTGTATGTGAATATATGTGAATAATATATATCAATGCCACTTTAGCTTATTAAGACAGTACACAAATTGAATATTCCCGAGTAATTTATATCCATAATAAGCTACGCCATGGGTTTCATGGCAAAACCAATGGTATAGGGAAATTAGGAAGACCTTTGCCTTGACGCAATGCGATTTCTCACAAGAATTTTTCCGGAAGACAATTAGATTAAGATTCACACTATTTCCCTATTTACTTTTCTATAAATACTTAGTAATATCGTTTTCCTTTGTTTTTGAAAATATTGCATGCCTTTGACGTCATAATGGTTTGCGGAAAAGATAGAATATTTTGTCAACTCATTACCTATACTTGCCTCCTGTGACGTGATTTCATCTAGCTTGCCTCTGTAGGTATCACTCTGGAGCTTGTTAAATTGACGTCATAAATCCAATCCAGGTAACACTTGGTACTGAGAAACGTTATGAAATACCAGTAATGATGACGCAGGCTCGTGTCACCATGAATCATCATCATCATCAGCCTATTGCAGTCCACTGCAGGACGTAGGCCTCCTCCAGGGCACGCCACAAGACTGCCATGGGAGGTGTTTGCCCATAACCCTGATGTAACTGTACTAGTTAAAATAGCTCAAAACTCAATGGATACCCCTAATTTACTGGCGAAACTTTTTCTTAAAGTACCGAATAGATCTGTAAGAATACCTTAGATCCTTGCTGTCTCTCGCAGTTTAAGCAACTATAGGCAAAATTCATTCTTTATTAGATCGGCACATGATTTTAACAGGCTGGCTATCTACTCGGAACTCGACTTGTTCAACTCAAACCCGTTTAATGGTTCTCAATCTGTCTTTAACTAGTTTTATGTAACAGACAAGCATTTTTGCTACAGTCATGTGAAAACATGTAAATGGTGTTTAGTTTTATTTATAGTTGTATATTAAGATAAACTGACCGTTTGTTTTCCGAATAAAATGAAATAGTCACCACGCTGGGCAGACGGGTTGGTGACCTCAGTTTGTATTTTGGACTATGTTGTCAACACGGGAGGGCGCTGCTGCCCACCTCCCGGAAACCCTTAATCACCTCGTACGACACCCACGGGCAGATATTGGGTGGTACGAATTCTACTCTGCCGGCATGACCAGCCATCACCATGAATACGTCACTATAACTCAATATTACTTACAAGGCCGCTAGACCTCGTCCGCGTAAACATTAGAACTATCGTAATTTTTGAACATCCTTACTTAGCCCATATACCCTAGTCATAATCTATTCATAATTGAGAAGTTGCTAGATTATCGCCTGAGAGAAAGCTCGCGTACCTTAGGCGACTCCTACAACATGCACGGCCGGAGACTAGTCGTTGCATGTAATCTTTTATCTACAAAAACCTTCCGTCCTACACTAAAGCTTGCGGGGGTGGTGAAAAGGAAAGCGCTTCCAGCCCCACCGCGCCACTAGTCGTTATTTGGCCCATGTATATGTCGTGGCCATATCGTAGAATTGATCATTTCATGAAATGGTCGAGCATTTCATGAAATGGTCGCATTTCATGAAAAGTTCAACTGTCTATTGGCCACATCATGATATGGTTTGGGCAGATCGATGATAAAAATCGTTTCTCGATATGGGCAACTAAACGCCCGATCATTTCATGAAGTGATCAAGATTATTGATCATATCGTAAAATAGTTACATGAATCACCGGTAGAGGCGCTGCGCGCGTTTTATTTATGTGTGAAGATGGCGGATTTTTCTTTTTAGGTTATAAAACAAATTAAAGAGAGTAGGGTGACTATGCAGAAGAAGTTCACGGATAGTGTGTTATATTGTATAATGTATATTAGACTTAATGGTGGTTTATAATAATATTGTTAAACAAAAACCTTAGATTACGATAGGTTAGGTTAGGTTAGACTATGACAAATGACGCACGAGCCGAGCGAGCGGAGCGAGCGTGCCCAGGCAGCGTCCGGCGATGTGCCAGATGCGAATCGCTTTTGTAAAGTCTTTTATGTTTTTAAATATTATATTGTGAAAATATCACATAAATAATAGCAAAAAAAAATCATACCATCATACCTTATGGTATACTTATATATTATGGTGTACGGTATATATTATTTATATAAGCTCTTACCACATTCGGATTTTATGGACACCCTGTTAATACGATTTGGCCAAACGTGGATGACAAAATCGTAAATTGTAGACGATTTAACGATCTGGTCAAATTGAATTGGCCACTTCATGAAATGCGACCACTTCATGAAATGCTCGACCATTTCATGAAATGATCAATTTTACAATATGGCCACGACATATATATTCCAATCATTGTAAGAAACTTCGATATCGCGTTCTAGGATTTTGCATTCGATTGTGGTTCTCTCCTGCATCCGATAGATGGCTCCGCTACAAACTAAACAAATAGTTGTATTCGCCAGTGCCATCACCACCGACCTCCGATTGGTTGTGGAGCAACAGCAGCCACATGCACGTGGACCTGTCCGCGTGGGGGCACGGCGGGTGCGAGCTGCAGGGCGGCGAGGTGGAGTACCGCCAGCTCGGGGCCAGGGTCTGGCTTAGAGCTAGAGATGCTGTAAGTATGTTTAAGAACCCTCGTTTTAACACTACTATCATGGACAAAGTCATTTATTCGACATCACTCCAAAACTTAACTGTAACTTTTTACGTGTGTGACTCGGCTGTGTTCCCAAAATCACGAAAAAGCTCCTGCAGCAACGATTGGCATAGTAAAAGATCAGTGACTTCGTCTAAGAGAAAGCCTGGTGACTTTTCATTAACCGACTTCAAAAAAGAAAGGTTATCAATTCGTCTGTATGTTTTTTTTTTATGTGTGTTACCTCAGAACTCCGTCATTTATGAACCGATTTCATTTTTTTTTATAGTTTGTCATGGTATGCTTCCGAGTTGGTCACCATGTCAGGATGTGATGATGGGATCTTGAAGAAATCGAGGGCAATCCTCAAATATTGTAGGCACATGTAGTCTGTTTTTATACTTTTACTGAGCGTTTTGATCACCTACATATAAAACATAACATCTGATGATGGAATCTCTAAGGAATCTAGAGATATCCTCAAATATAAGCACGAGTAGTCCGTTTTTAGATTTTTATAGAGAATTTTGGTCAGCTACACATAATATAAACGAGGGTCTGATGATGGAGCCGCCGAAAAACAGATAGTGGAACTTTTTAGTAACAAAATCCCCCTATGGCAGGGGGAGGCCTACGTCCATTAGTGAACTGCAATAGGCTTATGAAGATGAAGATAATTGTGTTAAGTGGCAAAATTATATGTTGCGTTAAGCCGTGTCCGAAGTAAGATGGTTATAGAAGAAGAGGTAGACATGAGAATAACGAGATGACGGATAATAGGGATGAATGAAAGAAGAGTACCTACATATTGCACCGACCCCAAATGATTGGGAACAGGGCAGGAAGAAGGAGTGTAATTATATGTTGCTTATATTGTCAGACGTAAAGTTTCGAAGCCTACTCATTTCTCTCTTTTATCATCATCATCATCATCAGCCTATTACAGTTCACTGCTGGACGTAGGCCTCCCCCAGGGCACGCCACAAGACTGCCATGGGGGGTATTTGCCCATAGTCACCACGCTGGGCAGGCGGGTTGGTGACCCTTTTATCATGTGGCCTATTTAATCATTTGCTGGCATATAAATCTGACAATATTATGCCTTCTTAACTTCGTACACAGCTTAACGCAATATATATTTGCCCTTTAGTAAAATTTTACTTTAGTAAGCTCGAGTTTTGGGAGGAAGTCGGTTTTTCGTTTTAAAAAAAATATTTTAATGTTACTTTTGGATACTTTCTTTTATTTGTTCCTATCTGACAACTACGATACGTTGGCGTGTCTTGGCTATATGGCTGTAAAAGAGAATATAATCATACTATACGCCAACGCTCCTGGCACACGCAGTCATATAACGTTATAATATGACAGCGCGTGCCAGGAGCGTTTGCGTATAGTATTATGGTTTTATCGCTTAATGACAAATCTAGGGGATATATTAAAGCCGGTTACATTTTTATTTCAAAAACAAAAGTCAAAATAACATGACTAACATCATAGCCACAAAGTTCCGCCGCGATCAGAGTGCGTTTCAGCGACCATATTTTCTGTACATACAAAAAATGCTAATGCTAATTATTAATGCGTATATTATTCTATAAAACGGACTCTACAGACTGATCAGAATTCTTTTTGCTTCTTCTTTACAGCCATACACGTCAGTATGGGGCAGTCCCACGTACCAGTCAACATTCCACCGTTCGTTCGACATCACCGACCTGGCGCCTGGTACGTGGTACCAGGTCCGAGTGACCGCCACCAACGAAGCGGGCTCCGTGACTACCACCTACAATTATGCTACCAAGAATGAGGATGGGAGTGAGTATTGCACCGCCTTAATCTTAAAAGCAGTTTAAACCATAGATGAATAAGATTTCATAGAGTGCTAATGTCATACTAACTGTTTCAATGCACCTTTAGACTTTTCGGTGCCTCACAATTCCAGTCCTTGACACTTAGATTGCATTACTATACGTTACAATACATTAGTAATGTAGTACATATCGAAACTGTTAGTATGACATTAGCACTCTATGTCTACATCTTATTCCTCTATGGGAGTGGTGAATAATGTGTCCCAAAATACAAAAATAAATAAAAATCCATGTTTAGGAAGGGGGCTGGGTTAAGAAAATTAAATGTTTAGGGAATTAGGGGGTCGCGTCGCGTCAAAGTGAAAATAGGTAATGTCAAACCTTGTTATTTTCTCTTCTTTCTTCTTCCGCGCGGAATCTTTCATAGGGTTCTGGGGGTTTTCACTTCACTTTCCACTTTAGGTTTAGAGGCACTCCGTTAAGTAAATCTGTCCGTTTGTCACACACGAAAATTTAACTTGTTGAGCAAGGGTTTTGGCGGCGCGCAGGTGTTTTGGGAACGGTTATTGGGCAACTAACTTGGAGGGGCAAAGCACACGGGGGGGCCGCATCTGCGGCAAAGAAAAGAGATACGACGATTATAGTTTTAACAATCTAAATAATTTTTCTACACTTCAATGCAAATTTTTCTAATGTACGGGTAGCCTATCTGAAGGGTAAAGTAATATTTATCTTGATCAAGTCTTTCTATAAAACTTGATAGTGACAGCATAAGCTTTATCCTTCCGATAGGGTATCGGCCCTTAATTAAATACAGCACATGCAGACTATACAGGGTGTAACAAAAGGAGTATGTTAAGCGAAAAGCTATGTAAATAGCCCACTAAAAGGAATTTACCCACAAAATTTCAGACTTAAAATCACATGTTTATTTTATCCAGATAGTATGAAGAATTCCTAAACAACTCAGGAATGTTCATACAATCTTGAAAAATAAACATGTAATTTCAAATCTCAAATTTTGGAAATAGGATCTCTATATTGGTCTATTTACATAACTTTTCGCTTAATATACCCTTTCTGTTACACCCTGTATAAGTCGTTGTAATCTAAGTTGAAATCGACCTTAAAGTGCCTTTAACCCTACCCTATTTCTATACTGACACTTTACACCTCGGAGTATAATACTGCACATTTAAGATAAGGGAAAGTGTCAGTGCCTTGATTAAGCGCAGTGCAATGTAATTCAATTGTTCAGTGTCCAATTTATTTATGAGGTCGCATGCAGTATACTCATGTATCCTTCCACCAGGTGAAGTGGGTCCTCCGTCAGACAGCATCGACCTGAACATGATCGTCATAGTTTGCAGCTCCATCCTGCTGGCCGTTTGCCTCGTCAGCTGTGTGTACATACTTGTGAAACGACAAAGGTATGACGGTTCAAGTGTTCAGTGATGATTTTTGGACAATGTCGTTTAATATATACATACATATAATCACGCCTTTATCCCTTACGGGGTAGGCAGAGCACCAAGGGCCGATAGAACCACATGGTGCCACTTCTGACCAATCTTGAGGGTATAGTTGAGATGTACAAGTTCGGTTAGTACTGACAGGTGGTCAGCCCATCGCCTACAAAACACAAGACCCTCTTATCCCTCTACTGACTTGTACAGTATGCCCGGGAAGAGAAACAGCTGTCGTTATTATATGTCGTTCAAAACCTTAAATAAATAATGGGAGGAAGATGATAATTTTATATATAAAGGGATGATCATACTGAAATGCATTTGTAGATTCAGTAACCTACATCCTGTAGGTGACCTATGTCACTTTCCTAACTATAACCTTTCGTATAGTCAGTCTTAGCACGTATATGAGCTACGTAGCTACTTTATTTAGCAAAGTGAACCTTACATCTTCTTCAGCCTATTGCAGTCCACTGCTGGAAGTAGGCCTCCCCCAGGGCACGCCACAAGGCTACTGCCACAGGGGGGTTTTGCCCATAGACACCATGCTGGGCAGGCGGGTTGGTGACCGCAGTGTGATTTTCGAACTATGTTGTCAGTACGGGAGGCGCTGCTGCCCACCTCACAATCTTACATAGTCTTCGTGATTTACCAAGCGGTGATTCACTATTCGCTTACATAAATCCTATTAGTTATTCGATAAAACATAAGATAAGGTACATACCCCACGCCTATGAACCATAGGAATAGTTAAACACGACAGATCTCCATTTAGTACGTTCCAAACATACCTCTTTCGCCTCATCCACGTTCATTAAATTCTTCATACGTGCTCGTGACTGGGCCTTTTCTTAACACATCACATCAGGAATTTGGTCTGCGTGAGCTATGTATAAAAGATATTGATTAAATGAAGAAACTTCCATCACTCGGAAACAAACATGGATATTCATCAACAATTCAATTGAAATTAAAAAATTCAAAATTCTTTATTGACAAATATAAATCACATAAAACATTGCGGATATCCTTTTAAGTTAATAATAACCTGTGACAGGAGATCCTATTTAATTGATAGCACATACATATTTATCAACCTATCTATCTTAATTTAATTTTCATCATCATTCATCATCATTTACAGCCCTGAGAAGTCCACTGTTGGACATAGGCCTCCCCCAACAACCTCCACTCCGACCGGTCGGAAGCAGCCGGCATCCATTCTCATAAATTAAACTAAATTAAATCAAATTACAAACAAAAATCAAATTAAATCAAATCAAATTAAGCCAAATCACAATAACCCATTACAACATTCCAGTTACTAAAATTAAATACAAAAATCATCAATGTTTGCACCTACCGGAATTCGAACCCAGGACCTATACCAAATCTGGCTGTCAATCGGTCGGTCATCAATTCAGTGGATTTCCATTACTTTACATTACCGTTCCCGTGAAAATTCTCATCAAAATCTATTTATTTTTATCCCGAGAAAATGTTTTTATCCCGGATAATTTCGACATTTTGTTTTTTTGTAGTCCACGCGGACGGAATCGCGGGCGTCCACTAGTTATAAATATGTTTTAAGAAATGAAAAAATTCTTCACCCTAGTGGGACTCGAACCCACGACCTCTTGCATTCCGTGCAGTGCTCTCACCAACTAAGCTACCGGGGCAATTACTCGGATGACGAATTTTACCATCTCTTTTAAATTACATTATTGGCAACGTTATTTTTTCATCCCGACACTAGCCAAACCATACATTTATTTATCCTCTTTTTTTTCAGAAATGGCAACCTAACAGAATACAGGGACTCGATAACAGTCGACAACAAGTCGGAGAGCGGCAACCTAACGGCAAACACGTCTCATACCAACCTAGCGACGGCCAAGGAGAACGCCATCAACGCACAAAACAGGATATACAGCGCTCCTATACATATGAGGAATAATAGCAAACATGGTAAGTATCCTGTGCTGATGCGGGGCTTGAGTACATCAGCTGCATCTCCTTTCGTGCATGTCGTAAGAGTCGACTAAGGAACTCGGGCATTTTCCCACGATACGCTATAAAGTTACAGTCACTGATTGTCATTGACATCCACTGTGATGATCCAGGGTGGTCTTCCTTATGATCCTGCAGCTCTGGTTGGCATTTCAGGACCACTCTATGTATAAGTAAGTATGTATGTATGGTTAGTATTATTATAAAATTATTAATAAAGAAAATGGAAAAAATTCTTCACCCGAGTGGGAATCGAACCCACGACCGCTGCAAACCGTGCCAGCCGCTATAACCACTAAGCCACCGGGTCTATTACTCGGATGACGAATTTTACCATCTCTTTTCTAAATTACATATTGGCAACGTTATTCTTGTTGAATCCTATTATTATTATTTATTAACGTTATTCATGTTAGTATTATGTAATGTCTGACAAAGAATGTCATGCAGACTCGTTGTTACATGTTGTTAGGTACGTTAGCCATGTGGTATTGGGAGAATAGAGTAGCACCACCCCATATCTGCCCGTGGGTATCGTAAGATTAAGGGTTTCCGGGGGGTGGGCAGCAGCGTCTCTCGGGTTGAAAACGGAAATTACATTACATTACACATATATCAGATGGTCAAATTCGTCATCCGAGTTAATTGACCTGGTAAGCTCAGTTGGTGAGAGCACTGCACGGAATACGAGAGGTCGTGGGTTCGAGTCCCAATCGGGTGAAAAATTATTTCATTTCTTTAAAAAAAAACATATTTATAAATACACACATAGTCTGAAAAACTACGGTCACCATCCCGCCTGCCCAGAGCGTGGTGCCTTGAGCTTTCAACCAATTTACATAGATACATACGAGTACATATAGTTAGGAGTAGCTACGGAGAAAGATGTTTTGTAGTCCACGCGGAAGAAGTTGCGGGCGTCCGCTAGTATGAAATAAAGCACATAATATTCATTGTATCTACATATTCTAATGTCCCCAAGAGATAGTAATTCAGATTTTCCTCATTATATCTATTTGAAATTATGTGGAATTTAACGTACTTATACGGTTAATTAAGTTTTGATTAATAGTGGTTTAGGCAAGTATAGATTAGTTTTGGGAAGTAACAATTACCTATATTTTATTTCATTTATCTACTTACATAATTTTTAATACAAGAATTTTTCTGCAGGTGGCCATGACTACCTCATGCCATAGAGGAATAAGATGTCATAGAGTGCTAATGTCATACTAACTGTTTCGATGCACCATTAGAATTTTCTGTACCTCACAATTGCAGTCCTTGACACTTAGATTATATTAGTGGAATGTATAGTAATGTACTACATTACTTATGTATTGTAACGTTTAGTAATGCAATCTAAGTGTCATGGACTGGAATTGTTAGGCACCGAAAAGTCTAATGGTGCATCGAAACTGTTAGTATTGTAGGCGTGTTGGGAATAATATACAAGCTTGATGGTCGGATGATATATTTACAGGAGAAATATTTACAATGAATATAAAACACAACCTACACTATGAAATAAGAAATATGGCGGATGGCCAAAGGCGAGCGGACGTGCGTTCGCTGTGAGAGCCTGCGATCGAATGCGTCAGTAGGGCGCCGGCGCGTGGCTCGCTCTTCGGCGAGACTATAGTAAGGCGCGCGGCTTTTCTCACTATATGCAATATATTTAGCGGTGTCGGGTTGTCCGCCACAATACTCCCCCGCCGAGACCGTTGCTTGCTACGGTCGATAGTGATCAGGGAAGCGCACTATTCTACCATGTCTTGTTCTTTGTGTTTGATCTGGACACACGACTGGAGCTGGGGAAGTTGGAGTTGCGTCGCGTGTCATGTGTGCGGGTTTGATGCGGTCGATGGTAACTGTTGTTTCCTTGCCGTTGACGTCGAGCTTAAAGAGCTTCGGCCCCCGGTCTATAACTTTGTGTGGACCGGAATAGGGCGGTTCTAGCGATCTCCGCGAGTGTCCCTTTCTGAGGAAAAAGTGG
Organism: Carposina sasakii; assembly: GCA_014607495.2. NCBI lineage: Eukaryota > Metazoa > Arthropoda > Insecta > Lepidoptera > Carposinidae > Carposina > Carposina sasakii. The sequence continues at coordinate 2,086,867 of CP053174.1, read as the reverse complement.
CTTGCTGTCATGATGTTCTTGGGAAGGTAGAAGGATCTGTTTCCATGCCATGCAGCAGGTTCAGGAGCCAGGTTTTTCATGTGGGTGCGGAGGCGTGAGGCGAAGTCTGTCGGGTCTACGATGAGGTTCTTATCAGGTTCGAAGAACTCTCCTGGAAGGCGCAGAGGTTCACCGTAGACGAGTTCGGCCGCTGATCGTTGGAGGTCGTCCTTCCATGCACTTCGTATTCCAAGAAGTACGAGTGGAAGTACCTCGGACCAATTGCTATTGTTGTGGCACATGATGGCTGACTTGAGTTGGCGATGTAGTCGTTCAACCATGCCATTACATTGAGGGTGATATGATGTGGTAGGACGAAGTTCAGCACCGATAATTGAGGCGATGTTCTTGAAAAGCTGCGATTCAAATTGTCTGCCGCGGTCGGTGGTGATTTTGTGAGGGCAGCCGAAGCGGGCAACCCAGCCGGCCACGAAGGTGCGAGCGCAGGTTTCTGCAGTGATGTCACGCAGAGGATACGCTTCAGGCCATCGAGTAAAGCGATCGATGACAGTGAGGCAGTACCTGTAATCATAGGAAGGTGGTAATGGTCCTACGATGTCCATGTGAATGTGTGAAAAACGATCAGATGGAGTTGGAATGGGTGTGAGAGGTGATGATGTATGACGAATGATTTTGTTACGTTGGCAATCTGTGCATTCTTTTGCCCATTGTCGACAGTCCTTTTTTATTCCGGGCCAGACGAATCTTTGCGATACCAACTGTGCAGAGGCTTTGGCACCTGGATGGCTAAGATTGTGAAGCATGTCGAATATCTGCTTGCGGAAGGATTTGGTGATGAAAGGTCTTGTGACTCTTGACGTATCACAGTAAACTTCGCAATTAGCTTCTGGTAGTTTAACTTTGCTCAGCTTCAGCGAGGATCCTTTCCGTAACAAGTCTAGCAGTTCACTGTCGTTCTGTTGTTCGCGGGCCAAGGACTGGTAATCTATGCTTGAGATAACTTCTATGCGTGAGAGAGCGTCGGCTACTACGTTGTCTTTCCCAGATACGTGTCTGATATCTGTCGTGAATTGGGATATGTAGTCGAGATAGCGGAGTTGTCGAGGTGAGCAGTTATCTCTCTTGGTGGTGAAGGCGAAAGTGATAGGTTTGTGGTCGGTAAATACAGTGAAGGTTCTTGCTTCGACCATGTACCTGAAGTGTTTGATTCCTTCATAGATGGCTAGGAGTTCTCTATCATACGGGCTATAGCTTTTCTGGGAGCTGGATAACTTCTTAGAGAAAAATCCTAGTGGTATCCATTCTTCACCGTCTCGTTGTTGTAGAACAGCACCAATAGCAACGTCAGAGGCATCAGTATAGAGGGCAAGTTCGTTTTGTGCATTTGGATGCGACAGTAGAGTGGCTTCAGACAGTGTGGACTTGGATTCCTCAAATGCCTGGAGTAGTTCTGGTGTCATATGCACTGGTGTAGATCCTTTCATGTTGGCACCTCTAAGAGCTGAGTTGAGTGGCGCTTGAATTTTAGCTGCGTTTGGTACAAATCTTCGAAAATAATTCAGCATTCCCAAAAATCTTCTAAGTTCTTTGGCAGTTTTAGGTACTGGAAAATCTTTAATAATTTCGACTTTATTTACAAGTGGACGAGTACCTTTAGATGAAACGTGGTATCCCAAAAAGTCAATTTCGTTTATGCCAAGAATACTTTTTGAAGTATTTATTATGACACCATACGTCTTCAGTCGTTCAAATAAAATTTTGAGATGTTCCAAATGTTGTTCTTCTGATTTTGAAAATATTAAAATGTCATCGAGATAGCCAAAAGTAAATGTCAAACCTTGAAGGACTTCGTCGATGAATCTTTGGAATGTTTGTGCAGCATTTCTAAGACCAAAGGTCATATAAGGGAATTCAAAGAGACCAAATGGTGTTGTAATAGCTGTTTTAGGAATATCGTCTTCGAACATAGGAATTTGATTGTAGGCTTTGACTAAATCTAGCTTGCTGAAGATTGTGCAACCGGCGAGCTGGTAGGAGAAGTCTTGTATGTGCCTTATGGGGTACCTATCGGGAATGGTTCTGGCGTTTAGGGCTCTGTAGTCGCCGCAAGGTCGCCAGCCGTTATCTTTCTTCGGCACCAGGTGTAGAGGCGATGACCATGAACTTTCTGAGCGCCGGGCTGTACCATTGTTGACCATGTCCTCGAATTCCTTTTTGGCTATGAGTAGGCGATCTGGAGCTAACCTGCGTGGACGTGCAGATACTGGCGGGCCGGTGGTAACACGAATGTGGTGTTTTGTGTTGTGCTTCGGCTCTGCCAAGATAGGATTACCTGCTGGTCTGGTTATCTCCGGGTATTGTCTCAGCAGTGCGTGGAACGTCGAGTCCCCGGATACTGCCTTGACTGCTTCTACTGCTTGAGTTTGATGAGGAACTTGTATGGACAGAGAAGTGAGGCCGTCGATGAGTTTATGCTGTCGGCAGTCAACTAAAAGGTTATAGAAGCTAAGGAAGTCGACGCCAATAATAGGTTTTGATACGTCGGCGACGACGAACTTCCAGTTAAAGTCTCTTCTTAAACCGAGATTAAGGTGTAGTTGAATGTGGCCATATGTGGCGATAGTGCTACCGTTGGCCGCGAAGAGTTCATAGTTGCACTTCGTGCGGCGTTCGCGGGTCATCGTGCGTGGAAAAACGCATAGATCTGAGCCTGTGTCTATAAGAAATTGAATTTTGGTAGTGCAATCAGTAACGAAGAGTCGGCCATTACATGTGAGGCATTCGTTTGCCTGTGGCTGCATGCGGTGATTTCTCATTTCGCAAGGCGAAGAATTTTTCGTTGCGCTATTGCGGTGGTGAGACGTCGCATGGCGGTTATAATAATGTGGAGATTTGTACCTGTGATTCGATCGGGCAGCGGATTGTGAATAATGTGAACGGGTTTCCTCTTGTTCTATCATTTCGAGCAGTGTGGCAACCTGGGAATTTAGTTTTTCAATCCGTTTGGCCAAAAAAATTTCTTGATTTATCTTGTCATCCGAGCTTTTGTTTTTTCCTAGGTAGTCTTCCGTGGACATTGTAGGAAAAATTCACTGTTCTTCGGACGTCGTGGGTCACCAGTTGTAGGCGTGTTGGGAATAATATACAAGCTTGATGGTCGGATGATATATTTACAGGAGAAATATTTACAATGAATATAAAACACAACCTACACTATGAAATAAGAAATATGGCGGATGGCCAAAGGCGAGCGGACGTGCGTTCGCTGTGAGAGCCTGCGATCGAATGCGTCAGTAGGGCGCCGGCGCGTGGCTCGCTCTTCGGCGAGACTATAGTAAGGCGCGCGGCTTTTCTCACTATATGCAATATATTTAGCGGTGTCGGGTTGTCCGCCACAGTATGACATTAGCACTCTATGTCTACATCTTATTCCTCTATGCTCATGCTTGTCTAGTTTCATCAAAATCCATTGAGTAGTTTTTGTGTGACCTACCTAACAAACATCCAAAAAATCTTTATATTCTTACGGTAGATACACAACATAATATGTGTGATATTCTTATTGTTTATTGCACACACAAAAAATATAACAAAAGATAGAAGAAGAGATATGTACAGGGTGATTTTTGGTCGTTAACGTTCCCGAAAACTACGGAATCTTCTCGTCATCACGATCATATTTCTCCATGGAAGTATACCTGGGAAGTGTCTGGTTTCCAAAATATTAGGGTCCAAAGTTGAGTAAATAGACTGCGTTTTTCTGCATAAATGTACATAGACGCGTGTAGCAAGATTTTTTCACGGAAAATAGTTAATATCTGTCTATAAAAAAGTACAACATAAACACTAGACACTATAAATTTCGCCCGATCAAGTAATTTAAAAAAAAAAAAATTCCCAGCATTTTTTTTGGCATAAACTTACTTTATTTGATGTATAGAGTACGTACCCTTCGTTAACGGTGGCCACAAAAAAACATCCTGTATATGTATAAACTTATCTTCCAGAAAACCAAGGAATTAAAATTATTTTTCATATGTACATAACATATGAAATTAATTAAATGATGTAATTCTTGCAGAATTGTATGAAATAAGTCCGTACGCACAATTCGCGGTCGGATTCAGGACATTCGGGCATGTGGACAACCAGGACATGCCGAGTCGACACAAACACAGTCGATATGATACCGGTAATTCACATTTTTAGTCATTTAGATCACCAACCCGCCTGCCCAGCGTGGTAAAAATGGGCAAAAACCCTCCTATGACAGTAGCCTTGAGGCGTGCCCTGGGAGAGCCTACGTCTAGCAGTGGACTACTTGAGGAATATAGCCGAATTACAACCACTAATGGGACTAATTGACCGCTAGTACAGGGTGTAACAAAAAGGGTATGTTAAGCGAAAAGTTATGTAAATAGCCCACTATAGAGAACCCATTTCCAAAATTTGAGACCAGAAATCACATTTTTATTTTTCAAGATTGTATGAACATTCTTGAGTTGTTTAGGAATTCTCCATACTATCTGGAAAAATAAACATGTGATTTCAGATAGCGTAGCTTTTCGCTTAACATACCCCTTTTGTTACACCCTGTATAGTATTATGATATCACCTACGCAGCTCCATGCGAAAATTATATAACCTTTTAATGTCTTTTGTGGTATTTCAGAGACCAGTTTTCAAGTGTGCTCTGAATCGGAAGACAGCGATAGCATATCGAAATCTACACTGAAGAGCATACCTAGGAGTAAGTAAAATACCATTTTATTTGGGACATGAGTAAGAATCTTTACATAATGCCTATACATACATACATAAACATATATATATATACAAGTTCGGTTGAGATGTACAAGTTCGGTTAGTAGTGACAGGTGGTCAGCCCATCGCCTACAAAACACCCAAGACTCTCTTGTCCCTCTACTGACTTGTACAGTATGCCCGGGAAGAGAAGCAGCTGTAGTATTATACGTTTTTTTTTTACTCTCAGAGCAGCATATACATACGGCTGTATTGCCTGTATTGCCAAAATGGTGTAGCCTGAACTGCAAATGAGATCCTACTGTAATATTTAGCATAGTTTCAGTCAGATATATGTAACGGATCTCATTACCTGACAAGACGCATGATTCTTAATTATGCGGGAAGTGAGCCATTTCAAAAGAAAGTTAATGTTTATTTTTTTTCGCCTACATAGTAGACCCCACTGGCAAGAATCAAATAAAATACCCAAACCAAGAAATGGTTTAAAACCTCGGCTTTGATCTGAAAAGTCATGATTACAAGCAACTATTCGACGAGACACCAGATCAACTTTATGTGATTGAGCAGCTCCATTAACTCATATTTTCCTTTTTCCAGAGGTCTGCCGGACTCCACATCATAGATAACTAACAAGGGTGCCTTCACAGCGAAATATATGATTTAATTCCACGAAATAAGGATATTGCGATTGTATATAACATTTGAGGAAAATGCAAAGCTTCTATTGATTGTAACAGGAAGTCTTATCCATACCATTTATTCCATACAATGAAATCATATTCATAGGTAGAAGCCTAACATTGACCATAAAAGTTAAGTCCTCCTTTCCCGAGATGTATGTGCCACATAGAGTACACATATGCATGACGTCACTATCGGTTCCAACAAAATACTGACAACTACCAAATCAAGTAAGCTGAGGTGGGACCGAGTTTGTGATAGAACACTTAACTTATTACCTTAACGTGAATGTTTTATTTTATTCTTTGTTGTGTTTCTGTCTCAAGATAAGCTTTCATTCATTCATGCAATAGTTATAGAGTGCGCTTTACAACATAATATGAGCCATATGCATATAACTAACATAGGATATACACAGGCAAACTAATGGCCGTGTCACTGTCAATAAGTAGAAAACTAAGAAGCTTGCGCCAGGCATAATAGATGAAGCAATACTGGGGCTCTAAGCTTATGTGTACCTACCTACCCTATAGTATTCTTTCCACAAAGGTCATTCATCAAACCTAAGCCTAATTTTATTAATCACTAGTGGACGCCCGCGAGTCCGTCCGCGTGGACTACAGAAAAAACAAAATGTTGAAACTATCTGGAATAAAAAAAATCTCGGGATAAAAAATAGCCTATTTGTTAAGTGGGACCTGCCACAATATATTCCTGAAAACTGCATCGAAATCGGTTCAGCCGCACAGATAAACAGACAAACCGACAAAAAATCCAAAAATCATTATTTTGGGTACTATTGCGTTGATAAAGGTCTCCTATAATATTTTTTCTCATATATCTTCCATGTACAGACAGCGATCCGTTACATTTTTATTATATGTATAGATAGATAGATGAATAAGTATTTATTATTATTATACGAAAAGTTTGGAAAGAAACCATATTGCGCCATCCCCATAAATACTGAGATAAAGGCAGGAAGATGATGAAGTATCTATTTATTATTAATTTTGTGATATTTTATTAAATCAGCCTAATAGTTTAATAGAAAATATACCAATAATAGGTCCTATCCTATTGCACCATGGCGGCTTTATAATTTTTTTTAATGTAATAATAAAGGTCACGAAAATAGCAATTTTTCCCTTGAGAGCTCAGGTGAGCTGTAATTACTTTGTTTTCAAGAGTTATACTCGTATTTAAAACATTTATTGTGATTATGTAAAGTTTCATTAAATGAGTAATGATATTGAAGTATGGACTTGGTGCAAATAGGGCGGACGGGTTGTTTTGTATCCTTTACTATTACGGGTACTAGATGACGTTTAGTAATCTAGGGCCTTACTTATGAACTATGTGTTAAGTTAACCAACCGTTAAGCACGACAAATTTTGACAGCAAAATGTACCGAATATCGCTTTCTTCCCTTCCTAACACGACCACTATTAAATTTTTACCTAAGAAAACGAGATGCGATTTTTCTACACACAAGGCGGTGTTTCCAAAATGGGGTGGTTAGAACTGCAGGATCACGAAGGAAATCTTACAGCCACGTTTAGCATAGCGAGAAGAAAGATTCGTGACAAAATGCTAGCTCATCGCCTGGGAGAACGCCCCTGAGTTCCATAGTCGACTCTTACGACATGCACGGAAGGAGATGCAGCTAATGTATTCTAGTGAAGCCTCGCGGTGTTTTCTATGTAGAATAATTTCTGCTTTACTTATTTATTAATACATTTTAATACATTTATTAGTGCAAGTGCCTGTTTTCGCAGTTATGAGTTATCAGATCCGAGGGTCAGTGGAGGGTGTAGGGCCCGGTGGTGGGCGCACCCATAGTGAAAATGTGTTATAAAATTATTAATAAATAAATGGAAAAATTCCTCACATGTGTGTCGAGTTGGGAATTTAACTTTGTAAATATTAAACCGATGCGCTGGCCTGTTTCGCCTTGTATAGTAATATCTAATCATCATTGTATCTAAAGTTATTTTAAAGTATGCCAAATATCTGCAAAAAGACTGATTTACGAGTATCCAACAAAATGTTGGCTGTTTTGATCTAGGATTAAAAGTTATCTAGATTTAATACACCGTGTTTTATTTATTTCCTTTATGCCACTGAGAGAATGCCCGAGTTCCTTAGTCGACTCTTACGACATGCACGGAAGGAGATGCAGCTATTGTCGGTCCAATTATCAAAATGCGTAACTCCAAAAAAAATCTAAATTTTACTTTTAATGCCATCTAGCGTAGAATCGTGTTACCTTCCTGTCAGAATAATGCTTAAAAAAATTTTGAGTTACGCATTTTATTAATTAGACCGACGTAATGCATTCCAGTGAAGCCCCGCATCAGCACGGGAAAGTGTTATATGTTACATGCGGGATATTTAAACGGATATATAGGTACCTACATACATAAAATCACTAGTCGCAGGCAGAGATCACGGATGTCCACTTACTACGTTCCTGACACACCTATTTCGCTTCATCTAGTTTCATAATATTCTTCAATCCTCTCTACATGCCCAAACCATCTCAACATACCCTTATCAATCTTCGTCACAAAGTCCTCATTTATACCACGCCTCTCTGATTCTGATCACCTCATTTCTTATTATATCTTTCAAAGTTACTCCACGCATACTTCTCATCTCAATGCTCTCATTTCTACTGATATTGCTAATGAAATTCACTAGTTATTTTTATTATCACATACCTAAATTTGGCCTAAATTTAGGAGATTGTAAAGCAAAATGGGAAAATCCTATAGCGAAATCACAAGTAGGGTGCTTTCTACGTCATCGAAAATTCTAGTAAGTAGGTACATACCTCATACGTATGACTTAACTCAAAAGTCTTTCTTTCCCATTTCATATTATTGACGTAGTTTAATAATTATGAGTGTGTTAACACACCAATTTGCTTTTTTATACTGTTCATCCAATCAATCCATAGTTAAATAAATAAACAGTTTTTTACACACTTTACAACACATTACATTAACCTAGTCCCACACTAAGATCCCTGGGATCTTGTATCGCAGGTACTAAGCAAGTATACACATACAGACACAGATAGTTATAGAAACATCCATGACTCGGAAACAAACATCGATATTCACCATATCAATGTTGCTACCGGGATTCGAACCCATGACCGGCGTCGCAGGACACCTCTCCAACACTGTCCAAATGTTGGCCAATGGGCAGGTCCACACAGAACAAACAATTCCGCAAGGCATTTGCCTAGAGGCCAAACGAAATTTACCCGAGCCACATTTTCGGAGACCTGGTCAGTCAAATAGAGTTGCTCTTAGCGGCTGTTGTATTCCAAGCACGTCTAAAGATCTCAATTATTATAACTTAAGATTGCCCCCTACGCGGTTTTCTATTTATTGTAAAATCGCTATAGAATAGATAACACATTCCCAATTTTCTCTGTCGCATTGCTTCGGCTTTTCTAGCCCCTGCAAGTTAGGTAATAGCCCTGCGGGTTAACTCGGGTTCTCAACTAGGTACTAAAACCTCAGTTATTGGAACAATATTATTACGAAAAAATTATCAAATTTTCGAAAAAAATCTCGATTGTATCTACTTCTAAATAAGATAATAGCTACCTTATCTTCTGGATAACCTATTTTGGAAACGCATGTATAATATATAAACATATATATGTAACATCAGGTTCAGAACGCACAATACGGGATTCCAAATTCACACCAGTGTTTTCCTAATACGTCACACCCAGTCATATAAAAGCAGCGGTAAGCTTTATTCCCTCATCAGATCACCGATCCCACGCTTCGCAGTTGGTCGAACTACAATAATAGGCTGATGCCTTAGTGTTAGTTCGCCAACATTCACCAAATTCCAAATTTCCCAATTCGATATGCTTATATTTTCGACTGTAGTCCAGTTGTTTGTGCATACGTTTTGTGGTTTAACTCCATCATGTTCTGTACGAGTGTTTTTGTGTTGTGTCTATTAGTGTATGTGGCTAATGGGCTGCCAATGAAGGTTTTTAACTGGCCATGGATGAGTGAGTACCTATTTTGTAATTTTTGCTTAATCTTTCACAATTTCTAGAAATATTTATTGTATTCTGCGTGTGGTCACTGGACTGCGTTACAAATGCGAGTCAACAATTTTTACAGTTTTAAAGAATCACACATACGTCTCTTTGTCTCTCCGTCCTTCCGTGAGTTCGACTCGTACTTTTCCGATATTTTATCTGTCCTCGCTATGCTAAACTTAGCTCAGGGACCTCCTTTACGATCCTGCAGTCTGGCTACCTCATTTCGAGGACACAGCCGTGTTCATCTAATATATAAAATTCTCGTATACGAGTATGTCACGGTGTTTGTAACCAATCCTTTCAAACGACATCCTATAAATAAAGTTTTCAGTTCTCCTTTCGTGCGAACTAATATACTCGTAGGAAAGAACTCGCCAATTTTTAGGATAGCCAATCAATTTAATATTATAGTAACGCATTGCCAGATATAGATGTTCATTTTGACTCGTATCACAAATTCCGTTCTAAAATCAAAGATTCTCTCTAGTTCCTGGCTCTTTATTATTTTATTGTGTATAGTTTCTGTTTATGTCATACATAATATATAGAATGTTATATTTAAGGTGCAATACGAACATGCCCATAATTGGTATGCGCATAAGACAAAATACCTTATTGCCTGTAATAATTTAATTTATATGTGTATACTGTTGGTGTGTCTTAGTAATAAATAAAAATAAAAAAAACTGGGTTCGAAAAATGGGTTACATTTTTATAAAATTTTGTGTAGGATATTCGCTAACGAATGGCCAATCTTTACAACAGATCAAAACTACCTGACACTCCGCTCTCACCAACACGAGTGCGGTGTCGAAGTGAGCTCCAACCTCATCCATCACAACCCTTGGCTGGTGCACCTGGAGTACCACGTCGACGGCGTGGAAACCAGGATCCGATGTGCCGGTACCCTCATCGGAAGAAAACACATTATAACTGCAGCCCACTGCATTACTTCTGCCAAATTTAGCAGGTATGGTAAATGATACGTCTACTTTAAGGGTACCTTACGATCCCTGCTACAAGTGGAGATACCATGTGGGTCCGAATCCAGTGCAAACATTTATATGATGAATATAAAGGTCGTGAATGTTTCCATATTATGTATTTATATACCGTTGCTTAGTACCCACGACACAAGACCTTGAGGTCATAGTGTAGGACTAGGTCAATGTGTTGCGTTGTGAAAGGATAAAACTGGACTGTAGTACCTACTAATTAGGACCCGCTGTCCGTATGTCTGTCTGTCATCACTTCATCAGGCTTTATTTCAGGAACCGTGATATAATTAGTAGAACGATGTAGATATTTCTGTTTATGCTGTAACAAATGCTAAAAAGTACAAAATGGTAGATACGGATCGTAGTTAGTCGGTTTTTATACTATATAAACATTTATCCTTCCAGCCTCGTGGCTCGTCTTGGCGAATACGACACGGAAACCGAACGGGACTGTGTAGAAGACGTATGCGCAGGTCCAGTAAAACGCATCAACGTCGCCCATTCCATCGTCCACCCGCACTACCGACGTGGAGAGAACGACATCGCGGTTCTAATCCTCGAAACTGAAGCACCTTACACCGATTTCATCCGACCAATCTGCCTGCCAAGCGGCTCCATCGACCCTGACACTACATTCTTCGCAGCAGGCTGGGGCGAGCTTATCAACCAGCAGAAAATGAGCAGGACAAAGAAGATTATACCTCTGCCTTTCTGGTCGAGAGATAGGTGCGAGAAAGCGTGCGATTCGGGGAAACTGCCCAAGAAGATCATTTGCGCTGGTGGGGAAAGTGGGATAGATACTTGTAGAGGAGACTCTGGAGGTCCACTTACTATGGTCAAGGAGGTCGTTGAGCTCTGGGGAGTGACCAGCTCGGGTGATGTACAGTGCGGGAAGCCTGGATCCCCCGCTTTTTATACCAGCATTCCTGACCATTTGGAATGGATTCAGGAAGTACAAGCTAGAGGCTCTATGAGCTAAAGGATCTGTTATATTAATAAAACTACTGAACTACCTAAGTGACCTATAAGGTAACCATGAACCTTTTTACGCGCCGTAACGCTCGCAAGTCAACTAGGAACGTCATCGAAGATATGACAGTGTGACGATAGCGTGACGGACGGACTATTGAGAGGTTCGCGCTTGCCCTACTATAGGGTTGTCCCAATGTCCATAATTATGTATTGTACTATATTTCAATTAAATTATACTTATGTCTATACATATTGTATAAAAACTTATGTCAGCTTTAAAAATATTATAGTTTACAGCTTGTGAAAATAATCCCTTTACTTCTCAATGGGTGGGAAAGGGGAAAACTGCTTCGGATAGCACGGGGCAACCCTAATATGCTAAATAAAGACTGATTGCATATAACTACATGTTAATTTATTTATCCCATTTCTATACTACCTGATAGATGATAGTTAGCTTTCAAAGTCGCGAGCGTCCTCCAGTAAGATCTATCTATTTATACAAAGTTCCTACTATCTATGAACATAAATAATATACAACCGACACATATAGGTACCTAACATCTACATACTAAGATTTTTGGTCGTCAACGTTCCCGAAAACTACATAATGTCCTCATCATCACGATAATTTTTCTCCATGGAAGCATACCTGGGAAGTGTCTGGTTTCCAAAATATTACGGTCTAAAGTTGAGTAAATAGACTGCGTTTTTCTGCATAAATGCACATAGACGCGCGTAGCAAGATTTTTTCACGAGAAATAATTAATATATGTCTATAAAAAAAACTAACATAAACACTAGACACTATAAATTTCGCCCGATCAATAAGTAATTTTTAAAAAATCTTTTTTTTTTTTCCCCAACAAATTTTTGGCATAAACTTACTTTATTTGATGTATAGAGTACGTACCCTTCGTTAATGGTGGTCATAAAAAAGCACCCTGTATAATAAATATGTAACGGATCGCTGTCTGTACATTGAAGATATATGAGCGCAATGGTACCCAAAAGATTCATTTTTGAAATTTTTGTCTGTTTGTCGGTTTGTCTGTGCGTTTGTGCGTTTGTGCACGCTAATCTGAGAAACGTCTGAAGCGATTTCGATGCAGTTTTCAGGAATATATTGTGACAGGTCCCACTTAACATATAGGCTACTTTTTATCCCAGGAAAATGTTTTTATCTCAGATAATTTCGACATTTTGTTTTTTCTGTAGTCCACGCGGACGGAGTCGCGGGCGTCCACTAGTCATTAATATTTTTAATATGTGGACTGGAGGGTTTTGCGTCAAGCAGGCAGTCGGTCGTAAAACAAATGCCAAATTCTTGGCAATATGAGTTTCGACAGAAACCATATAGCGCCGACACCATAAATATTGGAATACTAGCTGTTGCCCGCGACTTCGTCCGCGTCAACAAACAGAATAAAATATTTTAAAGTACTTCTGCGTAAATTATATTTTTTGTTTTATTTTCTTGTGGCAGAAGAACATACAGATTTTCTCCGCAACCCGATCTTGACAACGCGACATATAATTGGCCGTGTGAAAAGCAGTCTTGACGTAAGTCAATTCCAACGTGTTTAAACGTTTGCCCCTGTGATTTATTAATTGTTACAGCAAAAGATAACAGGGAATTGAATTCTTTTAAAATGTTGAATAACTTTTCCTAAGACGGTATTTTCATATCTCTCAAAATTTAGCTGGGCTGTTAAGGGTTCTGCATCAGGTTATCTAGACCTTCAATTTTATTACGTTATTAGAAAGTGCTTATCATGCTGAGCAACTTTTCCTAAGACGGTATTTTCATATCTCTCAAAGTTTAGCTGGGCTGCTAAGGGTTCTGCATCAGGCAGTCTAGACCTTCAATTTTTTTCTTTCATATCATTTCTACGTCATTTTATTCTTTCATACATATTTTTTGGATAACTTGAACCGTTTACGCAGCGCACGCAACGGAAGTCTCCAAAGTTGAATAATTTTCCCCGTTTTTTCCACATTTTCCTCTTATTCTTCGTCCCTATTGGTCACACTGTGATAATATATAGCCTAAAGCCTTCCTCGATAAATGGACTATCCAACACAAAAAGAATTTTTTAATTCGACCCAGTAGTTCCGGAGATTAGCGCGTTCAATCAAACAAACAAACAAACAAACAAACAAACAAACAAACAAACAAACAAACTCTTCAGCTTTATAATATTAGTATAGATATAGATGGGCAGGGGGAGTTTTCAGAAGTTTTGTTTAGTAGGTGTTTCAGCAAGTCTTCAGTAACTACAGGAAAAAGGTCAGTGACGTACAACTGGGGTAACCCATGCATCATACAAATAGAAAGATTCGTATTAATATTTGTAGGTACTAAAGTACCCATAAAAAGACTATGGTTTTCCCTATACCAATGCTCCAGCATTTATCCTGCTAGCTATATCAATACTAGTATAATTACTAAGTTCAATAAATAACTAATGTTACGGAACGTTGCGCCTAAGGCAGCGAATCATGACCCATCATAACCTAGCCATTTGCCGTGCCCGTACGTTACACCCCAAGCCATTCAGCCACTGCCATGCCATAAGCTTACGAGTAGACCTTCTACTTCAGTCATTCATTCGTGACTTGTGATTTGCGCGCAACTCGTAACGTTATAACGTCACGGAAAAAATAGCGCGCAATTTGCATGTAGCATATCACTTTCACGCGTTCCGAGAATATAGCTTTTTTGAACACCACTACTGCTCGCCACCGATTGCGCCAGAGCGGTGGTGGCTCGTGGCGCGAACATCTAGCGGACACTTTTTAATTTATTATATTTGCAGCAAAATGACTGACGATCTTATTGAACTTGTACGAAAGTTATATATGACTCAAAGTGTAAAGAGCACAAGGATCAATTTATCAGAAATGTTGCTTGGGAAGAAATTGCTGAAATTTTGAAAGAACCAGTTTTTCAGAAGTTTCATTGCTAAGAGAAATTGAAGGTCAAAATCACTATCCGTATCAGAAGAAAACATTATGTATGTTTGAACGCTGCAAAGGTTCGTTAAGTACTGTTCAGAATAACGCCAGAGTACGCCACGACACGACACGTTAGTGTGCACTCAACATCACGACAGAAAGCATCGCGCCACGCCACGACACGTAAATATGTTTCCGCCTTTATTACGGAAACACAGCTGTGTGTACGTATGTAGGTACTTTAAATCCAAGGTCAAGTAAAATACATACATATAGGTACATACACACACACGGCTGACCCCAAATGAGGTAGGCAGAGCTGCAGGATCATAGAGGAGATTCCATAGCCACGTTTAGCATAGCTGGGATAGATAAAAGTGATAAGTTGCTAGCTGCTATCGCCTGAGAAAATGCCCGAGTTCCTGAGTCGTCTCTTACGACATACACGGAAAGAGATGCAGCTGAGGTATTCTAGTGAAGGAAGACCCGCATCAGCACAGGACAGTAGGTACATACAAACATACACAATACAGTCACGCTCATCATCCCACAAAGAAGTTGGGTAGAAGTGTGCAAAATACACACTCACTTTTCACCAGGACAGTAAAGTACATTAAATAATAAAAATAGACACGTTTTATTGCAAAACCAACATTATCATGAAACTCATGACACTTAACTAAATAAATCACAATTTCCATACACGGAAAACAGTATCATTTTAATACACAAACAATTCCTAAAACAATCATTCAAAAAAAATGTAATGGATTAATAAATCTTGTTACACAAGAATAACTAGGCTAGTCAGAGGTAATTTCTAATACGTTAAGTATAAAAACAGAGTACAGGTACAGGTGTTAAGTGTAGGTGCAAAGAGTAAAGTAAAATCAACGTATATAAATATTCACACACTACACAACACATTAACCTAGTCCCACACTAAGATCCCTAAGGCCTTGTATACAAGGTATACAAGGGTCTTATAGACCTAGTAATGGGTAATCTATCTATAAAATTTGAGACTCGAAATCACATATTTATTTTACAAGATTGTATGAATATTCCTGAGTTGTTTAGAAATTTCTCCATACTTACAAATACATTAGTAATTATAAGCCTGCAATACATGTTGGCCCAGCCTAGCCGAATGAACGCTAGAGGTGAGGCATAAATATTGGAATAGGTATGTGGATTAGGAATTTTTAACCCTTAAATGGACGATTTTGGTTTCACGTCCGAACACAGCTACAAAACTTAGTTTCGCGCCACTAGAAAAGTTTTCTTCAAAGTGACATTTGACATTAACTTATTTTCAATGCATAAAAATATTGGATAGTGCCAACATTAAAAAAAGTACAAAATTCGTTCAGAAATAAGAACTAGTGTTCAAAATTAACAAAAAATTTAAAAAAGGTCAATTTTATCTGTGATGTTTAGTATGTTGTTTAAAAACAACATTGTCCATTTAAGGGTTAAATACTAGTCAGTTAGAATAGTATTCTAATGATATTGTAGTATTTTTGGTAAATAATAAAATTGAAACTTATAGTCTAAACCAGTGGTTCCCAAAGTGGTCCACAGGAAACTCCATGGGGGTCTACGTTGGCGTGAAAAAATGGGGTTTCACAATTAATTTGTATGTGGTTAATGTGGTGTAGGCCTGTAGGGGGTCCACCAGAACGAGTTAACTCTTGAAAGGGGTTTATAAGAAAAAAGTTTGGGAACCCCTGGTCTAAACCTTACGGTTGATTTCTCTTAATGAGATGATATTTTATGTGATACCTAATACCTTGTATTAGGTACCGACTAGTATTGAAAAATACCTATTCCAATATTTATGTCTCGACTCTAGCGTTCATTCGGCTAGGCTGGGCAAACATATATGCAGGCTATAGAAACATCCATGACTCGGAAACTAACATAGTATTCATCACAATATCAATGTTTGCACTTACCGGGATTCGAACCCAGGACAATTGGCGTCGCAGGCAGGGTCACTACAAACTACATGAATCGGTCGTCATATCTTTCAACTTATTGGCTCACTTCACACCTGCACCTAGACTTTAATTACTATCATTATGTTGGCGTCAAACAGGCAGCCGGCTAATAAACTATGTGCCAAATCTTTTAGTATTGGCTTTCGAACGAAACCAATAACATCAGTATCTTATTTAGGGCCGATTTTTCCTATCTGATGGATAAATGTGATGCTTACTCTCTCCGAAACTTGATCAAGATCAGGGTTCGAAATTATAAAGATAAATATTTTTTTGGATAATCATCTTGATAATTATCCTAGTTGAATTTCCATTTAACTTCTTGAAATTTATTTAAATGATAATATATTTATCCCACAAAGGGTCTCAGATTTTTGACACTATCAAATAAACAGCAAAGAATAATGCGAGAAAAATGCAATTTAATTCAGAGTTTGTTTTTATGGCGTCAAATAAAAGGAAAAAATTATGTAAAGAAAAGGTATTTATCTTGTCTCTTTATCTTATCTCTTTAGCACTTGTCTCGTCAAACATTTTTTCTCATGTTTTACGCCTTTGGATACGTAAATAAACTTAGAATATTTTAATGTATGATTTTTATAATTATCAAGATGATTATCATGATGATAATCAAAGGCAATTATCACTTCGAACCCTGTTCAAGATAGAGACAGTATCAACTTTATTGCTATGTCTATTTTGATCATTGGAAAAATTGGTCCTTGAGTATAAAAAAAAAACTTAATTTATATATTTCCGTATCACATAGTTGGTGGGGATAAATCATGGAAAAAAACAATACAGGGTGTGAGTGACAGCCAGGCAAATACTGCAATGCTGAACAATTACAATTGTGTTGAGTTATATGACAGTGTTTTAACTTACAGGAAATGCATTTTTTATTTGATTATCAGTAAGTAATGTTTATATCGGGCGATCCTGTGACTAGTTAAGCTACTAGATAAGCCCATTTGGCTTATTGGTTATTGTGTGATACATTTGGATCACTTGTGACTCTCCATTAGGATTGATCACATATTTGAACGTTTTTTTGGGCAACTTTTATTTAATAATCTAGGTATTGGTTAAAAATTTGTTTTTAAACTTGTCTTAAGCCTTATTAAATGAACAAAACTATTTTTTCCGAAAAAATAATAAGAATTCGGAAGATTTTGAAAGTCCTGCGAATTTTTTTAGTGTTTTTCGCCTCAGAATCATGGTCTAAAATCAGCATATCCATATTGCCTGGCTGTTACAAACACCCTGTACAACCATTAAAAAAATTAAAACATAATTAATATTACAAAAAGATAACCGTGAGATTCAAACCTAAGATCACGATATAGTTCCCTCTCTTTCTTAACTATTAGCGATTCTATAAGCGTGTCCCGCTTCCACAAACTTGTGATATTTCCACTGTCGATAATTCATGATACGTTTTCCGTTCATTATAGTATGTACTGTTATGTTTGAATTATATTCCAAATTGTTTAAAAGCTGAAAGAAAAAAAATTTTTTTTTAAGTATTAAAACGAGCGAACAATGTGATTGGATCGGTATCGGTCTAGTCGAGCTAGGAACTGATGAACTAACGAACTAGAAGAATGAACTAGTTCGTTTGGGAGCGGCGAACTAAACTGAGCGCTCCCTGTTGTGAATTAGTGTGCCCAAGACTAGTTGCTAGCCTATCGCCTGAGAGAATGCCCGAGTTCCTTAGCCGACTCTTACGACATGCACGGAAGGAGATGCAGCTGATGTATTCTAGTGAAGCCTCGCATTAGTACAGGGCTAACTAAGTAACCATTAAACGTGATTTGATTCCCTAGGATAGCGGTGCCGTTATATAGCGGCCTTGAAAGAACGTTTCGCAAGTCGGCACCGTAAGATAGATATTATAAGCTATTTAGCGTCAGAGCCTCGTCCGTTAAATAGTAGGGTGCACCACAGACAGGTGAGGTTGACTTTGGGTCCTCAGGTAATAGTCGAACTCACATAAACTCACACTTACATAAACTTAAAAGAGTTCTATCTGTCCCTCTCCATTCTTAACGCAAATGGCCGGGACGGAAAGAGACAGATAGAAAGTGTGATCGACCATACAGTATACTTACTTTAGGCGTCAATAAGAAATACTGTGCGTTTTCGCATTCCGTAGTAACTTTAACGAGTAACTGAAACATTTTCCGTTCGTTTATCGGATCCATTCCCTGGTTTATTTCGTCCACGCATCTGTGAGAAAAGTTATATATTTTTATATTTTTGACATACATTATGTAACATTTCCTATTGGACTCGTCACCGGTAGCTGGATTGTTGTATTTGTGCCCGAAAAGCAGCCGTAAGCTCACCCCTTACCACGCGGAACTTGATAGGCTAACTGATGAAAAGTGGGTGTGCAATTTGCACACTTCTGCCCAAACACATCGGGAGATAATGTGCGGGACTGTATGTATGTATGAACACACACCTACATACATGGATATTGATTGATTCCCTCCCCAATATTCACATATACCCAAATCTACAGTTTGACACAAGCTACACAATACATACCGGAATGGCGCCTGGGCCATAGCCTGCAACGCCATCAGATAGATGGCAGTACATAGCGCCCTTTCCCCGCCGCTCTGCGCATGTCTAGTTAGTTGCTGTAACTGTTCCCCTTGACGGAACTTCACTAGGATCGATATGCCGTATTTGTCGTAGTCTTCCTGTAAAAATTGAGAAAACGGAATATAGCTAATAGCATAGAGGAATAAGATGTAGACATAGAGTGCTAATGTCCATACTAACAGTTTCGATGCACCATTAGACTTTTCGGTGCATTACAATTCCAGTCCTTGACACTTAGATTGCATTACTATACGTTACAATACATTAGTAATGTAGTACATTACTATACATTACACTAATAGAATCTAAGTGTCAAGGACTGGAATTGTGAGGCACCGAAAAGTGTAATGGTGCATCGAAACTGTTAGTATGACATTAGCACTCTATGTCTACATCTTATTCCTCTATGCTAATAGCGAAAAAAAAATGGAAAACTAATGTCATAGGCGGCCGCTAATTTTAGATAATATGTACAAGTAATCGTGTAATTGCACTTTCATTTGTTGCTTGTTACTTCTAAGCACCAGAACTAATGGACAGATTTAAATGAAATTTGATACACAGTTAGTCTAGAACCTGCAAAAGGACATATGCTACTGTTTATCCTGGAAAACCTTTTTACCCTACAGACTACACGAATGAAATCGGACGACCCGAATCTATTATTAATTTAAATTCTATACAAACATCATCATCAGCCTATTGCAGTCCACTGCTGGACGTAAGCCTCCCCCAGGGCACGCCACAAGACTGCCATGGGGGGTATTTGGTTGGGTTGGTGACCGCAGTTTGTATTTTGGACTATGTTGTCTACACGGGAGGCGCTGCTGCCCACCTCCCGGAAACCCTTAATCGCCTCGTACAATACCCACGGGCAGACATGGGGTGGTACGTATTCTACTCTGCCGGCACCACGCGGCCAAATATATAAATAACTAAAACGAAGTCATAAATAT
Source organism: Carposina sasakii (assembly GCA_014607495.2). NCBI lineage: Eukaryota > Metazoa > Arthropoda > Insecta > Lepidoptera > Carposinidae > Carposina > Carposina sasakii. Next base: position 2,066,838 of record CP053174.1, on the reverse strand, counting down.
AATAAAATAAGATTACACTCACATCACTGCCTTGCTTGTCCAGTTTGATTTCTCCCGCGCAGCCGAGCTTTTCAAACATGGCGCCGAAACCGCGATCTATTTTACGTAGCAACTCTTCTAACGCTGGCATCCATCTCGCTCTAAACATACATACATACATACATATAATCACGCCTTTATCCCTTACGGGGTAGGCAGAGCACCAAGGGCCGATAGGACCACATGGTGCCACTTCTGACCAATTTTGAGGGTATAGTTGAGATGTACAAGTTCGGTTAGTAGTGACAGGTGGTCAGCCCATCGCCTACAAAACACCCAAGACTCTCTTGTCCCTCTACTGACTTGTACAGTATGCCAGGGAAGAGAATAAAAATATTCATAATAATGTATTTCACCAAACCCATATTTCTAGAGATTATTCTACTGCGCAGGACATATCTAGTGCCCAAGTGTGTGCGCAAACACAGGTGCACTCTCTATTCCCCCACATTCAATTAGTCTGAGTAGTCAAACAGTCCAACAAATAGTAGGGACTATACTAAAATGATAATTTGCGAGAGGTCGTGGGCTCGAGTCCTACTCGGGTGAAGAATTTTTTCATTTCTTTATTAATAATTTTTATAAAATAATAAAAAATTGGATTAAGCCAAAGTTACTGTCGGGTGCTTAAGAAACAATACTGGAGTATTACCATAACTAGCAAAAGCAATACGATAGCAAAAAAATTACATTATACGCTGATTGCTTGTTACATTCGTAACAAGTTACGTAATTTGACATTTTAACGCGAATATTGTACAATTTTCGCTATCACATTTCTTCTGCTTCGAGTTTGCCAGTACGTAATCAACCTACCGATGTTACGGTACTCTTTATGGCATGCATTCTTCACACGGTTGTTACTTGTTAGACGTGCACTTTTTCACCCTTTTTACCCCTTATTAGCTTACTTATCTATATTAATAACTAGATTATGGTATTTGTACCCGAAAAGTGACGTTAGGCACACCTTACCACGTGGAGCTCAACAGGCTAACTCAGGGGTTCCCAAACTTTCATTTTTCATAGACCCCTTTCAAAAGTTAACTGGTTCTGGTTGACCCCCTACATACTTACAACACATACAAATTAATTGTGAAATCCCATTTTTTCACGCCAACGTAGACCCCCATCGAGTCCCTTCTGGACCCCTGGGGTCCACATAGACCACTTTGGGAACCACTGGGCTAACTGGTGAAAAGTGGGTGTGTAATTTGGGGATAGTGGGCGTAGTAGTATATGTATGCATGTTTTAACTTACTTGAGCCTCTCCATTTCGTCCTCCATCTGTTTGTGTGTATCACTCGACTGATTTACTTCGCTTTTCAGTTTGGCGATTTGTTTCTCTCGAGCCTCGTACTCTTTTATAACCTAAAAGTTGCAATAACATAAAAAATGTGCTTTTAAATATGTAATGAAAATAAATTGTAATCAATTAATGACATCATACAAGCATATAAACACGGCCAGTGGCGTAGCTAGGTAACTAGGAGCCCTGGGGCAAAATAAAAAATGAGGCCCCACTGCTATCTCGACTGATTAGATTTCAAGGAATTTTTGTTGATATCTTCTTGAAGTTTACGATCCCCATAATTGAAAGACTGCTTAATACATAATAGATGCGCGAGCGTATCGAGCGCGAAATTTTTTCTCGAATTTACCACGTAACTTGTCTATTACCTTCTTGAAAAATTCAAGCTCTACCGAGAATTTCTGACCATTGCTAAAACATGAGATAGGTCACAATCGGATAGACGTTACCAAGAAATTTTGGAGTTTACGAGCCCCATAATTATTGAAAAGTGAAAGACTGCTTAGTAACGTAATAGATGCGCGAGCGAAGCGAGCGCAAAATTTTTTCTCGTATTTATCTCAAGTAAGTTGTCTATTAATTTTTGAAAATTCAAGCTTTACCAGAGACTTTCACGGTAAGGATTCGAGGGCCCCTTGAGCTCGAGGGCTCCGGGGTACTCCTCCGCCTTGCCCCTAGGTACACCACTGAACACGGGTGTATTCCCGACATGGGGTAGCATGATGAAAGGCTGATGTGTTACGTATTTCGATCATTGTGGAGATAGCTCAGTAATTAAGACTCCAAGCGGAGGGCGGAAGTTCGATCCCAGTCACGAACCTTTACCAATGAATGAAATGAAAGCACACGGGCATGAGCAATTAATTTATTTCATGTTCGGATTTTAATGTAGTAAAATTGACTTAACGTTGTGTCCCGGAAAGCACGTAAAACCATTGCTCCTGCGTCTGATCTCTCTTCGGTCGTTCTCCGTCCCATGGGTCTATGTGAGTAACGCAATAGAGAGTGTTTCTGTGTTTGTACTATAATATCTCCTGCATACCTGGCTAATCTCCATAGATAATTGTCTTGATCGAAATACGGTCGGAGACATTATTATTGTTATCTTATTATTATTATTACCTGTTCATCACCCTGTTCCATACAATCGATCCTAGTCTGCAACTCGTAGCAATGTTCCTGCAACCTATTCATATCAGACGGCAGGGTTTCAAAGTCTTCCTTGTAAGGAAAGTCGGAGTCTTGCGGTAGTTTATTGTTGCAGGATCGCTTCGCCTCTAGAAGCTTCTCTTTTGCTGCTGATTTCGCTCTTGTTAGTAGGTTTTCGATGTTTTCTAGGGTCGCCTGGGGATTTAAAGATTTATTATATACTATCTTATAATTTTGGTTGTTGGTGGGTTTGGCTACACAAAACTATATACTATAGCACAGATGAAATATCATACAATAAATCGAATACAATTTTAAGCTAGTAACCTAATATAATTTTAAATGTATCTATTTTATGGCAAAATCTTTATCATTTTCATTTTCCTTTATTTTTCATTTATTTTTTCTTGTGCCTTTATTGTGCTACCTATAAGTCACCACATCTAGAGGGTTAGGGTTATGTACAATTTTTCTTTAGTAGAATAAAGAATTTTCTATCTATCTATCTAATAGCCCAAATGCATCTTCCTAATTTTTTTTTATTCCAACCAAATGTGACTAAACAGAAAGGTGTGGTAGCTAACCACTACGAGTACTATATATGTTATCCGTTACGAGCTGTTTATTATAGAAAGTCAATTGAAAAGTCCCTCAATGAAGCCCTCAAATTTAGGATTAATAATACAGTGATATCATTCCAATTATGCTATTTAATAAGTAATCCCTAATGTAATCACCTGCACATTTCGTAGTTCACTCTTCAGTTCACGTAACTCCGACTCTTGTTGAACGATCGCGTTCCTGCTTAATTCTAGTTTAACCTGAAAACAGTATGTTTATATTATACCATACTTAATTAAAATATAATCTCTGTTAGTAGCACCATGTGGTTCTATCGGCCCTTGGTGCTCTGCCTACCCCACGTAAGGGATAAAGGCGTGATTATATGTATGTATGTTAGGGATAATGACGTCTTTGTACATTATCATTTTATTGACGTGAAACGTCTTTAAAATCGCGCCGACACATACGGGTACCAGGTTTAAAAACTGGACCGTAACGAAAAGGTCTATATCATCGTACCTTAATAATTAAAAAACTATTGGTCTTAGAAACAAAAATGTGGTGTAAATATTTCACTTATATAGTCAGCTCGCTGTTATGACATTGAGTTCGTGTCGGGGTCAAGCGGGGCGGCGGGGGAGGGATACTGCGATAACTGTGCGAAACCGGCGCTCACGCTTGTTTCTATTCAGTGTAACTCGTGACTCCGACTTTATAGCGTGGTGATTCTTTCGTGTGTTTGTCAAGTTTATTTGAACCGATTGATTTATACAAAAATAAGTGTAATTTGGACAGTATTTATATCTATACTAATATTATAAAGCTGAAGAGTTTGTTTGTTTGTTTGTTTAAACGCGCTAATCTCAGGAACTACTGGTCTGATTTGAAAAATTCTTTCAGTGTTAGATAGCCCATTTACCAAGGAAGGCTACAGTCTATACAACAACCTGCCCGGCTTCGCACGGGTACAACGCCCCCTCACGCGGACGAAGTCGTGGGCGGCTGCTATTTAAAATAACCAGAAAGTGACAATAAATATATAAACATTTGCTATGTATTTTATGTTTCTATTATGTACCTGTTCTTTTTTTATTAAAATACTTAAAACAGCGTCCATCTTGTTTTCATTTCAATCTTTTACTTTAAAAGCGATTCGCTAACATAGACGTTTCACGTTAAAACCAACGGCCGTGTGCCCCGACACAGCCCCACCCGCTTTTTTCTGTTTTATAAATGAAATTGTATTAGGCGTTACGATTCGGAAGTTCAAACATTCACTATGGGTGCGCCCACCACCGGGACCTACACCCGTTTTTAGAGTTTTATATTTCGGGTTTTAGAGGTTCATAATAATTAGTGGTTTACTAATTTACTAATTTCTATAATGCTGAGGATGCCACGGTTGTTGGCGAAACATATGTAGATTATTTATCTAGTTTTTGATTTCGGAATAGTGCAATGTATTGTCTTGCATGCTAGGTGCTCGGGTCTGGTTTCTCGTGGCGATTGTAGTTAGTGCAAGTGCCTGTTTTCGCAGTTATGAGTTATCAGATCCGAGGGTCAGTGGAGGGTGTAGGACCCGGTGGTGGGCGTACCCATAGTGAATGTTTTTTCTGTATAAAATGTTTGTGTACAATCAGTGACGTGATTATAGGTAGACGCGGGGTCACATACAAATATTTCAATCAAACCTTGTGCAATAGCGACATGTAAGAAACATTATAAAAATGCATGTGTACGGTGTGGCACTCGTACAATAAAGTTGCTAGTTAAGGCTATGATGCTATGCTATGCTAATGCTGAGGGAAGTCGTCAACTCATAAGAGATAAATACAACTGAACCCGTTGAGTGAATGTTGAACACTGAATTTAATATATTATAATGCTATGTAGTTCGCTAATACAAGATATGCTATATAGACAATACTATACAAATTACGCAGAGAGACTTATTACGAAATATTGATCTGTCGATAGGTGACATAACAATGTACGGTAACCCGTACATCTTGCCAACTCGAAAGAAAAAGAAAGAGCTTAAATATTAAATGGTACATAAAGCAAATTCAAATAAAGCTGATGGAATTATTACTAAATGGTATGAATTATTATTTTAAAAACAAGCTAGCTTAATTTAATTAAATAAAATATTGTGCTAATTATTAGGGGCACTTTCACCGTACAATTCAGTCGGAATCACCGATCGCGGTGGTTTAGGAGGTGAAATGCCTCTATTACTTGAAGCTATGCTCACTGAGTTTGCAAGTCCACTACCACTATCACTTAACACGGGTTGCTGACGCGTGGGTGCGTACAGCGGTAAGACGGTCGTGGCCGCGCCGCCGCCGCTCCTTGTGGCGGAGCGTCCTACTGACGACGAATGCTCTCGTATCTTACGATGCCTGTCCCTTATGTAGAGAACTAGCGCTGTGGTTGCTACCAAAAGTAGTACTACCAGTGTTCCGTAGCTAATTGAATAGTGATGGATATCATTGGTGCTGAGATTTGGTGTTACATTTATTAGTGATTTCAATTTTATTAGTAAACATAAATGAATCTAATGTAGGTTTCCAGCTGATTCCTAATGTTTTACGGGACTCAGGGTGCTTAAAATCCAGAGGGTTTTCAATGAGCTCAGATGATAAACTTTCCAGTAGTTGTGGCTCGTTAGATGACCATTTCCGTAGGTTCATTCCTGCTCCTTTCATGACCTCTATAAGTTGTTGCTGTAGCTTTTTAGTTTCTTCTAAAGTATTTCCACCGCTGAGTAAATCATCCATATAGAAATCATGTTGTAAAGCTTTCGCTGCTAGCGGATATCGTGAGGCTTCGTCTTTAGCTAGTTGCCGTAGAGTGCGCATCGCTAGATAAGGTGCAGCTTTGGTACCATATGTTATGGTTGTAAGGACGTACTCTCGGAGTTGTTCATGCGGAGTTTCTCTCCACATGATCGTTTGTAGATGTTGGTTGCTTTCGCGAATCATAATTTGTCGGAACATTTTTTCTATATCCGCCGTGATGACGTATGTGTGTAATCTCCACTTTAAGATCAAAGCTGGTAGATCGTGTTGTAGATTTGGTCCACATTCCATGACGTCATTAAGGCTGATTCCTGTGCTAGTTGGAGACGAACCATTGAATACTACTCGTATCTTCGTGGTGGTAGAATCTTCCTTTATAACTGCATGGTGAGGTAGTACGTATTTAGGACCTTTGCTGTAATTTGCTAGTCGCATATGACCTAATTCCAAGTACTCTCTCATGAACTGTCTGTAGCTTAGGGCAAATGCTTCGTTCCTTGCCATTTTTCGCTCTACTTGTATAAACTATGCTGTTGCTTTTGACTTTGAATGTCCAAGTTTTTCTTCATAACCTGGCGTCATCGGTAACGAAACTTCGTATCTACCGTTGTCTAATCGTCTTGTGGTGGCTATATAATGCTCTTCAAATCGGTGCTCTGATTCTGTGAGGTCAGATGCTGGGCTAGGAAGGTCTTCCATCTCCCAATATTGGGCTATGTCTTTTAAATTGTTAACGACAACGCTGCAATTGAAAGTTTTTACATTGCCTGACAAGATCCATCCTAGCTTTGTTTGCTGAGCTATTGGTGCATTATGTGTGCCTTTGACAAGTCCACTCATGATGACATCTGAGTATACACAGGCATCTAGTAATATATCTATAGGCTTTGACCTACAAGATAGATTTCATATAAAGTATACGAAAAACGTTGGAAAAAAAAATACTCAATTTTTTATGACTTAATTTTATAAATCGATCTTTTAAATGTATTCTCCAAATACTTAAAACAAATCTGAAATGCCATTCACCATTTTGTCAAATTAAGACTGTTTTCTATCAGAGTGACGGTGTGTGTATACAGGATGTAACAAAAAGGGTATGTTAAGCGAAAAGCTATGTAAATAGCCCACTATAGAGAACCTATCTACAAAATTTGAGACTCGAAATCACATTTTTATTTTTCAAGATTGATTAAATTAAAAATTCTCCATACTATCGGGAAAAATAAACATGTGATTTCGGGTCTCAAATTTTGTGGATAGGTTCTCTACAGTGGACTGTTCACATAGCTTTTCGCTTAACATACCCTTTTTGTTACACCCTGTATAAAAGAGATAATATTAACTTGCCTTCCACATATCCGCATTCCTGATATCTCTATGTAACTCGTTGCTGACACAAATAAGTTCTGAATGCAGTTTACATTGTTTTAACACACACTGCTTCTGTTTAATTCGCATATTGGCTTTCTCTCGTTGTATATCGAAGGTAGGGCTCGTTTCTATGTCTTGCACTTTTTTCTTTTGCAGACGAATTTGTACGCCTATTGTTCGTACCTGAAACATATATTTATAAGTACATATCATACATTCGCCTAGCAGTCAACTGCTGCGCCCGTAGCATGAACTTGGTATGAACTAGATATCGGCCGATTGGTCTAGTAGGTAGTGACACTGCCTGCGACGCCATAGGTCCTGGGTTCGAATCCCGGTAGGTGCAAACATTGATATGATGAATATCGATGTTTGTTTCCGAGTCATGGATGTTTCTATATTTATCTATGTATTTATATACCGTTGCTTCTCCTATCTTCCTGTACTCCTTGTCGGGTTTAGCTAAGTGAGAATACATATTTAGAAAATCTGTACATGAAATAAATTCTGTGGAACAAACCCGTGACACGAATCGAACCCACGCCTTTCGACTGAAAGGCGCACGTCTTAACCATTGGGCTATCACCGCTGACTACAATGTAAAGTAAATGAAATTGTATTAGGCGTTACAATTCGGAAGTTCAAACATTCAACAACAAACAAACAAAACAGGTGTAAGTAATGTGTTGGGTTTTAGAGGTTCATAATAATTAGTGGTTTAATAATTTACTAATTTCTATAATCCTGAGGATGCCACGGTTGTTGGCGAAACATATGTAGATTATTTATCTAGTTTTTGATTTCGGAATAGTGCGATGTATTGTCTTGCATGCTAGGTGCTCGGGTCTGGTTTCTCGTGGCGATTGTAGTTAGTGCAATTGCCTGTTTTCGCAGTTATAAGATCCGAGGGTCAGTGGAAAAGAATACAATGTAAAGATTTGAAATACCTAAAGAGAGATCTCTAAAAGATATAGTGAAATCGCAGGTATTAACTAGTAATTTGAAAATTAAAATTGAAATCATTTATTCTAATAAGGAAAGCATACACAACTTATTTGACAATTTTCATCTACACTAATATTATAAAGAGGAAAACTTTGTTTGTTTGGTTGTAATGAATAGGCTCAAAAACTACTGGACCGATTTCAAAAATTCTTTCACCGTTAGAATCCTTATTGGACCTGGATGAACATAGGCTATAAGAATTTCCCGATATTCCCACGGGAAGGCGACCAACGGGAATTCTATATTTTTTACGAAAACCGCTATACATATGAAGCTGAAATCGGGCATATATGTTCATTGGGGACAGCGAGGGAGGACTAAAAACGGATTTCCCGAAATTCCCACGGGAAGGGGACAAACGGGAATTCATAGTTTTTACGAAAACCGCTATACATATGAAGCTGAAATCGGGCATATATGTTCATTGGGGACAGCGAGGGAGGACTAAAAACGGATTTCCCGAAATTCCCACGGGAAGGGGACAAACGGGAATTCATAGTTTTTACGAAAACCGCTATACATATGAAGCTGAAATTGGGCATATATGTTCATTAGGGACTGCGAGGAAACACTAGAACGGATTTCCCGAAATTCCCACGGGAAGGAGACCAACGGGAATTATTTATTTTATACGAAAACGGTTAAACATGTGAATCTGAAGTTGAGCATATATGTTTATTTGGGACCCCGAGGAAGCACTGGGAACGGATTTCCCGAAATTCCCACGGGAAGGGGACAAACGTGAATTAATTTTTTACGACAACCGCGATAACATATAGGCTACTTTTTACACTTAACATATAGGCTACTTTTTATTTTTTCTGTAGTCCACGCGGACGGAGTCGCGGGCGTCCACTAGTTTGTTATATGTTACTTCTACCAGCCATGACCTACGGAGCCGAGACGTGGAACCTGACGGCGGGGCTGGCTCACAGATTACATGTCACTCAGAGAGCTATGAAAAGATCAATGCTCGAAATCTCGCTAATGGACAAAGTCCGGAACGAGATTATCCGGCAGAAGACCAAAGCGACAGACACAGTCTCGAAATGTAGTAGACTGAAGTGGCAGTGGGCCGGCCACATCTGTCGTAGAACCGATGGACGGTGGAGTAAACGGGTTCTCGAATGGAGACCGCGCCTCGGCAAGCGTAGCGTTGGGCGCCCTCCGGACAGATGGACCGATGACTTAAAGAGGACGGCTGGTAGTGACTGGATGATGAAAACGGGAGATCGAGCCATGTGGTGTACACTGGGGGAGACCTACGTCCAGCAGTGGACTGTAATAGTCTACGTTACTTACTACTACTACTAGATATACTTACCCTATCCACCCCTTCGTTGATATTTTTCCTGCGCGTGTTAAGCTCGTTAAGGTTAACCTCTAGTGTAGCTAACTTGTTATCCATGTCTTGCATTTTAGTTCGATGCTGTTGGGCGGTTTGCTCGAATTTTGATAGCCTGGGAAGTTTAATAAGGAATAAAATTTACGATACTGTGGAGGTAAAAAAGTAGGCACTTTCTCTGACGGGCCACATTTTTTAATGACTAATGATGATGTAATCTGAATGTACAAAACAAAAATAGATGTACATGTATAACAAAGGAGATATTTTAGTGCACAAGTGTGTGCGCAAATATATGTAGGTGCAATCTCTACTAATCCTTGTATGAAATATTTATGTTGGTTGGTACACGCATTTTTATATGCAGGGCGTAAATATTGACATAACTTATTGCAGTTTTCAGCTTATTGCAGTCCACTGCTGGACGTAGGCCTCCCCCAGGGCACGTCACAAGACTACACAGGGGGGTTTTGCCCATAGTCACCACGCTGGGCAGGCGGGTTGGTAACCGTAGTGTGATTTTCGGATTATGTTATCAGTACGGGAGGCGCTGCTGCCCACCTCCCGGAAACCCTTAATCGCCTCTTATGTAAACAGGGTGTTTTTCTAAGGCCATCCTTAACGAAGAGTACGTACTCTATACATCAAATAAAATAAGTTTATGCCCAAAAAAATGTTGGGAAACGATGTAATTTTTTTTTAATTACTTAATCGAGCATAATTTTTAGTGTCCAATGTTTATGCTAGTTTTTCATAGACAGATATTAACTATTTCTCGTGAAAAAATCCTTGCTACACGCGGCTATGTGCATTTATGCAGAAAAACGCAGTCTAATTACTCAACTTTGTACCCTAATATCTTGGGAACCAGACACTTCCCATGTATTCCCTGGCTTCCATGGAGAAAAATGATCGTGATGATGAGGAGATTTCGCAGTTTTCGGGAACGTTGTCGACCAAAAATCATCCTGTATACTTACTGAGTACTATAGTTCTCAAGTAGTTCACCATCCACAGTTATGGCTAGAAGCCGCGCGGGTCGCACTTCTATAATAGAACTGGACTTAGCGCCGCTGTAGGCCGACGTTCGTACTACGAATCTGTGGTTTTCTGTGCAAAAGCGTCATAATTATTATGATAATAATGATTTATTTATTTTTGAAGTATAAGAAATATGACCCAGTTTTGTTAGTTACAAATTTTAAATCACTATGCAGGTACCTATATTATAAAACAAAGTCGCATCCTGCTGTTTGTCGTTATGTATGCTTATATCTTTAAAACTACGCAACGGATTTAGATGCAGTTTTTTTAAATAGATAGCGTGGTTCAAGAGGAAGGTTTATTTGTATAACTCTGGACCCGCCCCGGCTTGACACTGGAGTTATGCCCTTCCATGGGGACGAAGTCGTGGACGGCCGCTTATTATTAGATTATTAATATAAATAAACTAGTAAACGCCCAGAATACATCAGCAGTATCTCCTTCCGTGCATGTCGTAAGAGTTGACTGAGGAACTCTTATCACTGATCTTTTACATCTGGCCCCGCTATGCTAAAAGTGGCTGTACTATCTCCTTCGTGATCCTGCAGCTCTGGCTACATTTTGGGAACACAGCCGTGTGTGTATGAACATACCTATATGTTAACTATTATGTAATGAGTTACACCTATATAATATACAAAAAAAATATATATATAAAAAACCAACCTGTATAAAAATAAGTGATGTTGCTAGGTACATTTCCACTGTTTGTGTATGTATGTTGATTGCCGATAGGTATCTTATGTATGTTATATTGCTTGCACAGGTATTTAGTGATAGGATCGGGAGCCGATATAGTATCTATTAAATATGTACTGAAGCCTAGGTAGCTGTGAAAAAAAAAGAAAAAAATATTGTTCAAGTTTTATTCAAAGATCACAACACATTCGCTGCCGGCAGATTTTCTAAGGGTGCCGACATTACGTCAACGTCTAGCGCCATGACGCAAATAAGCATCAGCGACACCTCTAGAAAGCCTAAAAGACACAAATACATAGTCACCGGCACTGAATGTGTCAAGACTTGAAACCGGGATTGACCGACCACTGATTCCAGCCTCTGTAACTCCTGTAAGCCAGGATCAACAGAGGCGACGAGAAAAATACAAATAAAGCATTAAAAAATCCCAGAGGGACCTAACAAGCCCCCTAAATTAAGGACTTCCTAGAGGAAATGCTTCGCTAACTTCGCGAATCTAGCTGTCGCTGTTAAAATAGTTAACATCATCTAAATATCCTGATTTCATATGGAAAACTAAATTTGACATTTGACTTACCTAAGTTGCCTTATATCCGGCTTAGTAACATTCGGCCTTCCCTGACTACAAATTGCATTAACTCGTCTCAACCCCTGTTCCTTGCGTACTTTACTAAGAAATAAGTTCATATCTTGACTCGACTCAAACGTGAATGCTACTAAATCCCGAGCGGCTATTGTCGATTCTAGGTATCGAGCGAATTTGGGGTCTGTGAAATTTATCTGAAAGACAAAATAAAGATATACATTAATATATCATCAGATAATATACAGGGTGTAACAGAAAGGGTATGTTAAGCGAAAAGCTATGTAAATAGCCCAATATAGAGAACCTATTTCCAAAATTTGAGACTCGAAATCACATATTTATTTTTCAAGATTGTACAAACATTCCTGACTTGTTTAGGAATTCTCCATACTGTCTGAAAAAATAAACATGTGATTTCTAGTCTAAAATTTTGGGGTATGTTCCTTTTAGTGGGCTATTTAGCTTTACATAGCTTTTCCTGTATAAGGTGTTTTCAAAATTAGTGATTTGCTTTTGACACGAAACTAGGTAAATAAACAGAAACAACTTTCACTATGGGACATGCACATGTTAAGCACGACATTTGACATCATAATTTATAACGAATATCTGTCAAATTACGCATTGATAAGCCCTATCATTAGCCTAGAAAAAAGCTTATTTTTTACCCGACTGCGCCAGAAAGAGGGTTATGTTTTTAAAATGTATGTTTGTATGTATATTTCTTTGGCACGCTCTAGCTAGAGCCTAAACAGATTGTTGCATTTGAGTTTGAGGTGTCATTAGATTCGTCCCGTGAGAGTGACAATGGGTTACGAAAATTTTACGCAGTCGGATTTTTATCATTATACAATAATTCATTATAATTTTTTTAATAGTGTAGGAATCATGGAGAAGAAATAAAAGAAGAGTAGCGGCTAAGTATATTTTCATACAAAAATAGTGTGCCGCGGAGCGCGGATGAAGTATGGGACGAGGGGAGCATTGAACACTGTAGCCCTGCCCATTTACATAGAAACCACCTTGTAGTGACTAGTCAAACTACTTGTATAAGCGTGTAGTTACAGCTACTGCGTTACACTGGCGCTGAAGCTCCGCCCCTATCATGACGTCATGACCTCACGATTGCCACACGACTCAGTTCATAGTCCCACCTCCTCTTTTATACCTTCTCCATGGTAGGAATATATGCATACTATGTACTTAACTGGAAAAAATAATATTTCATTTGATGTCACAGATTTTTGTGTAAAAAATTTCCTTGGTGTCTTGTCTAACCTGTATAAGGTGACAGACGCAAAATAAAAACAACACATGTAACCTAAAAACGCCAAGCCAATCTAAACCTTACCTCCAACATCATAGGCTCGTAAAATGGCTGCTGGAACATCTCGCCGTTTTCTCTAATCCATTTGACAGCTTTGTAACTATCTTCACTGTAATTTCTTAATACTTCCAGACGTTTTGTATCCATGTCTTGAAGACTTCTAATTCTGAAATTTTTTAATAAATTTTATTTGAAATCAAGTATTTACAATTCATCCTTATCTAATATTTAACAGAGTAGGTATTTGTAAAAGAAAAATACTTTGCCATAATACAAGGAGAGCTGAGTTTATAGCGGTCCCCACACTAGGTCAGGCCTGTATCGTGGGGGCCAGAAAAGAATTGAGGCCATCAGAACCAGAGTGGCACAAACCACAATTTGTGAAAATATTAGTTAAGCACGACAATGCCCCTTTCAAACCCCCAAGCTCAAAGCCAGAGTGGCTCAAAGGTAATTTCAGTAAACAATCATAGATGACATAAAAAAAATATGTTGTGGCATCTTGATTCTTATTAAAATATTAATAGAGCATAGTATTTTGGCATATATCCACATATTCGTATTTTGTATTTGGGCCACTCTGGTTCTGGTGGCCTCAATTACAGTGGAGAGTTAAAATGTTAGGTGTACTCTGAGAAGTTACCGTTGAACAATAATATATGTAAGTACGTACATATATAGAATTTAACATAAAAAAGTAAAGAAATCAAAGATAGTAGATAAATGTAAATGTATATTTATTCTTATGTCAATATATTTAAGTATATACATACACCTATCTACTATACTAATATTATACAGGATGTAACAAAAAGAGTATGTTAAGCGAAAAGCTATGTAAATAGCCCACTATAGAGACCCTATCTACAAAATTTAAGACTCGAAATCACATTTTTATTTTTGAAGATTGTATGAAAATTCCTGATATATTTAAAAATTCTCCATACTATCCGGAAAAATAAACATGTGATTTCGGGTCTCAAATTTTGTGGATAGGTTCTCTACAGTGGGCTGTTCATATAGCTTTTCGCTTAACATACCCTTTTTGTTACACCCTGTAAAGCTGAAGAGTTTGTTTGTTTGCTTCTTTGAACGAGCTAATCTCAGGAACTACAGCCCCCTGATTACGTAAAAGCAATAGCAAAGCCGAAGCCGCGCTATCGCGATAATTGAGAGTGTGTGCTAACCTAACCTACCCAATTTTAGAAACACACCCATTTATATACAGGGTGTAACAGAAGGGCATTTTAAGAGAAATGCTATGAAAATAGCCCACATTATACATAAAACCCACTCACAAAATTTTACTCGAAATCATAAATGTGTTCATTGGTCATTCCTACTTACTTATTCTGATACATCCTAATTTGCGGTAGAACATTATTTTCCAAATCGAATTGCATCTCCAACTTCTGTTTCTTTAGAGTATCGATAGCGGCGTTCGTTTTCGCTATCGGCTTGTGTAATTCTGCGAGCTCCATTTTTACTTTGGCCTCTGGAAAATATATTTTTTAATGATTTACCTGAGAAGGACCTAGCTTACCCAGGATGGATTGGCATCAGGCAGACAGCCGACCGTAAAACAAACGCCAAATCATTGACGATATCAGTTCATCATTAAACATTGTGCTGAGGGATTCAGCTTTGTTTACCGAGATTTGGCTAGTGTATAGCTAGTAAAATGGATGGCTAGGAAAAGATGGTAAAATTCGTCGTCCGAGTTAAGTGATCCGATAGCTCAATTGGTTAGAGCGATGCACGTAATGCGAGAGGTCGTTTGTTCAAATCTCACTCGGGTGATTTTTTAATTTATTTTCTTATTAATTTATATCAGTTTCGAAAGAAACCATATTGCGCCGACCCCATTTATAATGGGGTAAGGGTAGGTAGATGATTACATTAGTAAGTTTACCTGACAACAAAGAGGTCACTTTATAGCTTTCTATGATGATGTGATTATAATCAAAACTTTTTTTTTCACCGCACTGTCTCTTGTTTAACCCTGACGTTGGCAGAATCGTCGATAGTCTACAGAGCCATTTATATTTTTAAAAGTTGAAGTTGATGATGTGACAGGGAAAGAAATTAAACTCGAATTTGAAATGGACTCGAAAAACATAACTATCCTTCTGGCGCCGTCGGGCCCCATCAGCAAATACATACCATCGCCAACTCTCTCGACCAATTTACATCTATCCGTCATCAGTTTCTCCAGCTTAGCTTGAGCTTCTACTAACTCCCTCTCTCTATTCTGATGTCTTTCCAGCTTCTCTTTAAAGGTCTCTTCGAGGTCTTTTAACGTGTATTCGTGTGTACTAACTGAGTCGACGCACTCTTTTACTCTGTCTTGGAGTGTGTGAATATGTCTGCCCTGAAAGTATTTCAGTAAATGTCATTGTAAACAAGTACAGAAGGTACATTATAATAATACATCTCTGGGTGTGAAAAAAAAACGTATAATACTACAGCTGCTTCTCTTCCCGGGCATACTGTACAAGTCGGTAGAGGGACAAGAGAGTCTTGGGTGTTTTGTAGGCGATGGGCTGACCACCTGTCACTACTAACCGAACTTGTACATCTCAATTATACCCTCAAAATTGGTCAAAAGTGGCACCATGTGGTTCTATAGGCCCTTGGTGCTCTGCCTACCCCGCTATCGCGCTGCTTCGGCTTTGCTATTGCAAATTAGGTAATCAAGGGGCACATATCTGCCTCGCCCCTCCATTCTTTCTCCCACAGGGCATTATGCTCACCGTGTGGAACTAATGGGCTAACTTTAACTGTAACATATATATTAAGACCTTCTTAGCTTAGGAGTCAGAAAGACAAATGGTCTAAGCCTTAGACCATATGAACATGAGTCCTTAGACTCTAAGGACATACTGAAGTAACATACAGAGTAAGATGGGAGGATAAAAATATTAGAAAGGTAGCAGAAAGTACTTGGAGAGAGAAAAAAAAAGGCGAAAAAAAATCTTTAAAGATGGGATGTCAGAGGAAAGGCTATAATATATAATTAAAAGATATTAAGACCTTACCGCAGCCAATTTTTGTTGCTCCACCTTATGAATACCAATTTTCGCTTGATCTATAACCTTCTCTAGAGGCTCCATCTTGCTTTTATGTTTGTTAACTATCTGCACAGACTGTTTCTTATCATTTGTATACTCTACTACTTTTTCTCGTAAGTCTTGGTATTCAATCCATAGTTTTTTCTTTTCGCATATTTCTATTTGCTTCTCAATTTCTTTGCGTTGCTGCATCGCGTCTATTACTACTTTTAATCTGAAAGTTTGTTTCAAGTTATTGGAATTTTAGGATAGGAATCTCAAAAACAAATCTAAATGATTATTAACTATAGGTTTCAGGTACTGAAACTGAAAATGACTAGCATAGCATAAAAATTGTTACATTCAACTAAAACTAGGTGTACAAGCTCGACTAGCCATAACATAACCATAGGAAGGCGCGAGGCATGGTCTTTGGCCATAACATATAGGTAAATTAGAATAACATATTGAGGATACAGTACACATAGTCCATGTTATAGACCATATTGCAGGTGTCCTAACCAATATAAAACAATATCCACCCAACACACACCTCATCTATACCTCATTTTATTTAGAAACAGAAAGAATCCAAAACGAAATCAGGTTTTTTATTCGGCACAGTTTTATATATTATTATCATCAATAGTTCCTAGAGTTTTCCACTGAATTCAATAGTACCTACACTCATATAAAGTTTGCACTATAAAGAACCTGATTTCGCAAACACAAAACTGAACTTTTTAGTAGGAGACATTAATATGGAAAAACGTTAAACTTCACTCATATCTTACAATTATGAGTGTTTTAATGTTAACAATGCTTTTTCGAAAATAAGATTTATATCTTTTAAAAAAACGGGGTATAGGGGACATATGACCTTAAGGCAGTCTGTCCTCAACAAGAGAGAAATATTAATCAATATGCAGGACTCAAGGTATGCCAGTATTTTACACAATCAAATTGGTTAAAATTTCTCTGTTTCCCCTCCAATGGACTGACAGCCTAAGTCCACCCAGAAACTTACCTTTCATTCAATCTAATACACTCCTGCATAGTCTGAGCCTTATTCTGCAGTGTAGTAGACAAATCTCTCTGCTGAGACCGGGTTTCGATCAACTGGTCTAGTTCTGCGACCATTTCCAGTCCACTAACTGCTGATAGTGTACTCCTGAGTAGTTGTGGAGGGTCCATTTTGGAGAAGTCTTGGACTCTATCTTGGGGTAGAAGCTGGCATAGGTTATCTACCTGTAAAGTAGCATAGTTTTGATAATTGAAGAATATTATTGGAATCTAGCTGACCTGGTAAACTTCATACCACCATTTTTTTTTTGTAAATATTATTTGTTTTATTCTATACAAACCTTGTCCTAGAAACAACAAACACGAAAAAGGAATCATCCAATTTGGTGAAGTTGTTCAGAAGTTATGCACTAACTTACCTACAATGTTTATATTTAAAAAAACTATACACTGCAGTGTATGGACAATGTGTGTCTGGGTACCCTATAATTAGGCCACATTACAGCAAATACTGTTCTATGCAAATTTTTTTTTCTTACACTGAGGCAAAATAAATTATACCTGTATGCTCATAGAAGATATCAACTCCTGGACTTGTTTCTCCCTTGCTGTCTTGTGGTCAATGGCCCAAGTGGAGACATCTTTCAGGTTGAAGGTCCGTGTTATGATAACATTCCTGTGACCATGCTCCCGGTAAAGCTCTATCTCTATGGTGGCGGTTTCACAACCTCCTCGTACATACTCCGATATCTAGAAAGTAATGTACAGGTTGATCAAGAAACAAGATATCATTTTTTAATGGACAAATTATTGGAAACAATGTACCACACTCTAGACAAAAACACTGTTTTCCACTAAGCAGCCTATTGGTAGCACTGCTATTGGTAATTGCAGATACCAGTTATGCATAGCAAAAAAAAGAGTTAATATAACTATTTTTTTAAACTTACTTTCTTAGCTCTTCCAATGACACTAGTCTTTCCACAGAGGCCCAAAATGATCGCGCAGACAAACGTCGATTTGCCCGTACCATTAGGACCGATAATCAGGTTTAAAGATCTCCCAGGAAATAGCTCAACCTGTTTGTAAGTGCTGAAAATGAGATAATCATTAAAGGATCTAAGTATATGCATAAAATAAATACATATATGCACACACGGCTGTATTCCCAAAAAGGGGAAGCTAGAAGTTTCGCATAGAGGAGCCAGGTGTGAATCAATGAAAACTTGCTAGCTCGTCGCCTAAAGTCGATATAAAGCTCAAGTTCCGTAGTCGACTCTTACGACATGCACAGAGAGATGTAGCTGATGTATTCTAGTAAACCCGCGCATCAGCACAGGACATGATAAAATAAATAACTATGTAAAAAACAAACTATGGCGCGTAAATACTTACACAAAGTTTTGAAGAGCAATTCTGTAAATACACCCCGGTTTAAAGTTTTGGTCGTTGATTATTGAAGACATTGTGGTGGCACATTGAGTTTTTGATACACTACAGATAAGATAAATAAAATCAGGACAATTTTTTAAAAATTACAACCTATGAAAGCCTTCAATTTTTTTTAGTTTATCCCGAAGGAAAGGCAAGGGGAACTAAGCCCATACAGCCTAATCATTGTTTAGTAAAATGTATTCTGAATTTATGATGAATGACAATGATGATGAATGGAAACGTCGGGAAAATCCTCAAGAACAAGTGTAAAGTTAGTCAAAATGAAAAATTATTGCAGAAACAACTTACATGCGCCCATGAAGAGATCGTAATCCAGCTAAAGTTTTACTCGGCTTACCTGCGTATAAAACCATGCACACGCACTAGATTCACATCACAAGTAGTCAAAATATAACTTATCTACCAGAAAACATCACTTTACAGACACATGCAAGCCATCTACAAATAAATTTTGATTTTCACAAGAAAATTACACCTGCACCCTTCCAGCTTTTCCCGCCGAATCCGAAAGCCTTCAAAAGAAATTGATCCCGAAGGAAAGGCAAGGGGAACTAAGCCCATACAGCCATTGTCTTTAGTAAATGATTTCTGAATTTATGATGGATGATATTGATAATGATGAATGGAAACGTCGGGAAAATCCTCAAGAATGGATGTAAAATTAGTAAAGATCAAAAATAAATGCAGAAACAACTTACATGAGCCCATGAAGAGATCGCATTCCGACTAAAGTTTTACTTAGCTTACCTGCATATAAAACCATGCACACGCACTAGATACACATCACAAGTAAACAAAATATAACTTATCTACCAGAAAACATCACTTTACGGGCACATGCAAGACATTTACAAATAAATTTTGATTTTCACAAGAAAATTACACCCAAACCGTTCCAGCTTTTCCCGCCGAATCCGAAAGCCTTCAAAAGAAATTGAAAACAATGTCCACAGACTACATAGAGACAATGTCAATGTCAAACTCATTTTTTTATTGGGCATTACGGAAACACATAGGGATGTGAAATTTTACGAATATTTTAAAATAACTTCAGTACATATTTTTTAATATCATTAAAAATAACGATACATAGTTTTTTATTGGAAATATTTATGCAGATAGGTAATAAGTATTATGCTCCTTATTTTATATTTTAAGGGTGTGTATTATGCAAAATCATAAAATTGAAACGTTACTTCACCGATCCTTTAAATTTATGGTTCAAGTATAAATTTGTAGAGGTTTGCGTTTGGCCTCATCATGTTCTAATCATTATGAGAAATTTCGATATATAAAAAAACCCGCATCAAATACTCGAACTACAGAAGTATTAGAAATAGCGATGTATGTGGACCAATGAAAACTCCCACTCTAGCAGGTAATAAATATCTTTTACAATATTAATTAGAAGATGAAAAAAAAAATCACCCGAGTAAGATATTTTATAACATTTTATTGATGATTTTTCGAGATACTGTCGTGTATATTTATTGAAACATAAAAATGAAGTTTTAGACAAGTTTATAGAATTTAAAAATGACATGCGTAATGTTACTGTAAAACAAATTAAATAGCTTCAATCCGATAACGGTACAGAATATGTAAATAAAAAGTTCGATAACTATTTAAAAGAGCATAATACGAAGATTTTCAGCTCCCTACACCCCGCAGCAGAACGGTTTAACCGAAAGGAAGAATAGAACCATACTAGAAAAGGCTAGAAGCCTTATGTTAGGATCTAAAGCACCTACTAGTCTTTCGGGAGAAGCTGTCATGACTGCGAACTATTTATGCAATAGAAGTATAACTAAAAGCATAAATGAAGTTACACTATTTGAAAATGGGTTGGGAGAAAACCCTGTGTAAATCATTTATATACGTTTGGTGCCAAAGCCTTTGTACTTAAAAAGGGTGAAAACGAACATAAATTCGCTTCAAAAGCGATAACTGGAATGTTTGCAGGATACTCGGAAAATTCAAAAGCCTTCCGAATATGGGTAGCTGCTCAACATAAGGTACATCTAAAGATATGAAAATTTGTACTTATTTTTAAACACCCTATAACTCGAAATTACCTTCTCGTTACTAGCACATAAAAGCATAAGATATCGCACTCTAATGGGTCACCATGTGATGGTCAGGTAGCGGCTCAGCGGCTATCTTTACTGAAAACCCTGTTTTTGTATAAATCTTATACATTGTGATCCTCAATTAACCACTTTAAAACACAAAAAGGTAAACTTAAAGCATTTAACCAACACTATTTTCGTAGCTTGGTGGTAAAGTGTTTTTCATTTATTAACATTTACTATAGTAAAACAGTATTCAGTATGTACTTCAACCGATTCCATAATAATAAAAAAAAAATTTAAACCATTGTAACTCGAAAGTACCTTCATACACCCACTTGGTGTTTTAGGAAAAAATGTCAAGAATCGGTCCTTAATGATCCAATATAAGTCGTATGTCTAGCACTTTTAAGCAATTTCAGAAATTTAAAATTATGTATTTTTTCCCATACAAAAAAATCTTCAACATTCTTTTAAAGTGTGATAACTTGATTTTAGACAAAAACGTTACAAAAGTATTGTTAGGAACATTATAATCTGTCTTCAAAAAAATAATAATAATAATAATAAAATGTTAACCACTTTGTCGCTCCATGCGTGCGGCCGTTTCAAGGGGCCCATGAACTGAGTCGGCGGGTCACCGCCTGCCACCAAACAATTATGAGACTTGGTTGTAATGGCAGGCGTCCGTTAGTCTCCTTTAATAGCCCAGTTACCCAACCCCACCCAACATTCAGCCCCATAGCCCATGACCTTTGTTTCCATCCCATGACATAGAACTGCAGTCCAATAGTCTTGCACATGGCGGGGACCATCGCCGGGTGTATCATATTGTGCGGTCGGCGATGGTACCCGCCATGTGTATCCCACACCATATTAAAGTTCTCTTAAAAGGGCCTCTACATCTTAGCTACGGCCCGATGCACGCCTCTTAGAGGACCGGGACTCTGTAGTCCCGAGAATTTAAACAGAGATACAAATAATAATAAGTTTATTTTCATAAAGGCGCGTGAGTAGGTACATACAGTGTGCGATTATGAGATATGTTACAAATCAGCCGCTTCTGTTTCGTTTGACACCTATGTCCCATATATTCCAATATGGAACCAGTGTGAGACGGTTCCAAGAACTATTCTTGTCACTAGCCATAATTAATAACGAACGTTTACGTTATTACGTTTTTTGTAATAGTACATCCCTAACAGGCAAAACAACTTTAGGACAGATATACACAAGGTGAGTGCACAAGTCAGTTTCGCCGTCTTAAACTTATGCCTTGTTTACACGTATTGAGTAATCAAGTAGGTAGCTAAATTTTAAGTCACTTATTGCCAGTGGTCGGAGTAGGTATATTGATTTTACATACTTGCGTCATGATATCAGAACATGGACATGCATTTTTTCCGGAATGTACCGGAGTTTCCAAAATTTTGGTAAATAGAGTAATAAAATAAAAAACCATACGTAACCAAACAAAATTGTTTATTGTTAATACAAATAATCATTATTACAATTTTATTAAAAACAATTATTTTTAATCCTCATCGGTTACAATTTCTACATTTTGTTTTTCTGTCTCTATACAATTAAAATAAATAACTATAATTTTTTCAATATTTTCTAATTTTAAGCTATTTCTTTTAACATCTAAGATCCATTTGTATCCGGAAACTCGGAGGCGTCTCCATATTAACATATACGTTTGATGTCAATGACCTTAATTCAATATACCTACTCCGACCACTGCTTATTGCATGTAAACAATTAATTAAGTATTAAGTTGCAAGTTAAAATTTAGTACGCAACTAAACAAGAAGATTAGAATTGTTTCTATTTTTCGATTAAGTTAGTGGGCGTGGCTAATTACTTGACACGTTTGGACAGGTACAATTTAGTTAAAAATTAGTTAAATGCACAAGTAAGTGTTTTCATCCTGTGTTTCTTTTTATAAGAATGTCCAAGTGGACGGAAGAAACTACATTTAAGATTGTGGAAGAATGCTTATGGAATATAAGAAGCACAAATTATAGAAATAATAATATAAAATAAATCTATACATAATAAAATTGTAACGGATCGATGTTTGTGCACGCTAATAATATGTTGTGACAGGTCCCACTTAACATATAGGCTACTTTTTATCTCGGGAAAATATTTTTATCCCGGATAATTTCGACATTTTGTTTTTTCTGTAGTCCACGTGGACGGAGTCACGGGCTTCTACTAGTAAATAAATAAAATTTTAGGTATTGTTATTTCTTTTATTATTTCATCTTTAACTTTCTCCAAAATCTCACTAATAACAAATCTATGCACAGAATTTACGACTTCCTTGTGTTGTTGCTCGTCCATATTGAGTGAACTAAAGAGCTTAATTACATAAATACGTATGGACACATACTTAAAATTAAATCGCTTAAAATTAAGTTTAAATTCAGTTGTCTACTTGACTACTTAATACGTGTAAACCAGGCATTATTGACTTCTGCCGTTTACAAATATTTGGTGGATGTGGTTACTTTTTTATTGTGAGCTCAGTCACGTCTGAAAAATCGGTGAGAAAGAAAATGAATTTGTGAAAACAGCAGTAACAACAATGGAGGTAATAAAAATACGTATTAATAACTATTTTTATTACCTTCATGGTAACAACGATTAAATTAGCAATTTGTTAATAAAAAAAATATTGTTAAATAGGTAAGTTTCAAAATAAATTATGAGAAAAAGATAAGCATTTTTAAATTTTACTTTACATATAGGGAAACCTACATGATCATATTAATTTTGAAGATTTCATCTTCGCTCAATTTACGTGTTGTTTTACCAAATTATTTAAATCAGCTTTTATATATTTATTTGTAATGCAACTTTACCCTAGTGGCAGACCAGTTTCTTGATAATTCAAACACTGCCGAGAATTTGTGACCATTGCTAAAACATGAGATAGATTATAGTCGGGTAGACATCTAAAAATATTATTATTTTTAATAAAATAACATCGCATAATTGAATCACATGTAACAGCAGCGCGAGCGCATTATTTTGTAAAATTATAATATTTTTCCTTAACAAAAAATGTTAACATTGATATAGCTTTAATTTATTAGGTACGGACCTAAGTCGAGTTCGGCACTTGCTAACTTATTTAGACAATAGCAAGATTTATGGAGTTTAGGAGTCTCTAAATTGAAAACGAAGTTCCTTTAGAATAAAAGCGCGAGCGGAGCGAGCGAAAATGATGATGAATGTTTCGTTGCACGCGGAATCATAGAACATTGTATTGCCCCGTGTGCAGCGAGGCATTGCTTACCTATTTTACTTCCTAAAAATTCAAGCTCTACCGAGAAATTGTGACTATTGACAAAACCGCGAGCGGAGTGAGCATGAAATTAGGACCATTTTTAATGACCTAAATTTTAACCTAACCTAACAAAAGTCGGACAAGCCGTACATCGTTAATTTTGACCGGACACGCAATTTAAAAGCCTGGCAACCTACAAAAGCATGATTTTTTAAAATTACTGTCAAGTAAGCATTGGAGCATGATTGGAGCGCGGGCCCCGTAGCATTTGCTACTCTTGCTACGTGGCTAATCCGGCACTACTTACTTCTCTCGATTTCGGTGCTGCTGGCACTGACTTGTACACTGTCCCTATGTATACGGAGACTTAGATCGACAAAAAAATTAAAACGTCAATATGTCATGGCAACTTCCGCCCGCCCGCGCTCCTCCCGGCTCACCCGCGCTGCCCGTTCGCAAGCGGCGGCAGCCAGCCAGTAGCGGCGTATCCAAAAGTGAGTGACCGATATGCTCGGTGATGCTTTCGAGTGATTGTGCGTCGTGAAAACTAAATTATTTCAATGTTTTTGTATGAAAATACCTTATCGATCACTTAATATGAACGTTAATGTAACCAAATTTAACAGTACATCGATAATTACCATGAATTTACATGAGTATATCTTTATTCATCCCCAATTTCGGGGACAGCTTCGAGGGTACTTATGTTTATAAATATTGATTTGTTGCATTATCGTGTTTTCTAACGTTTCTATTGTGCCTTGAAACGTGAAGTGAAATGTAGGTAACCGTAAAACTAGTGAGGATTAATTTGTGCAAGCAAAATGCAACAGATTATAGTGAGTTTGTGCGCCATCAATTTAATGTGAATCAAGTTAGTGGTGGTTACGTGTTTGTGTTTCTACTAGTGTATTTTTAAAATGGAAGGGACTACAGAAAAGGATTGTTCTCCTTTATGGAGCCTGTACCAGCAGATTATTTCTGATATGAAGGTAAGTTACACATGTTTCACTTCACGAAATTTCCGCTCAAGAACTGCATTGTTGGTCAAATTTTCAGCGTATGTTGCATAGGTATAAAGTTTTTCATTCGTATGCATTTACTACGCTCTAGATACCGTGTTTTCTATGCAGTTTCAGTCTATAAATATCTCTTATAATGTTTCTTTAGCAATACT
Source organism: Carposina sasakii (assembly GCA_014607495.2). Taxonomy (NCBI): domain Eukaryota; kingdom Metazoa; phylum Arthropoda; class Insecta; order Lepidoptera; family Carposinidae; genus Carposina; species Carposina sasakii. Next base: position 2,041,518 of record CP053174.1, on the reverse strand, counting down.
GGTTAGTAGTTATTCTTTTATGAAATTAACAGTAATAAATTGGATAACCTATCCTATAATTTGGATAAGTTAGCTTGCAATCTGCAGTAGTTGTGGATATTTCTAGTTACCTTATTTCTATTATTATACTTTATTATACACATTTTCTAACTGGCTATAGTTAACTATTCTTCATATAATAATCTTATAAGAAAACTCTTGTGGTGTTGCTTATTCAAGGCTTGAAGGCCCAGTGCTGGAAATACTACTCCACGACAGAACCACAATGTACCTATACAATTAAGTATTTTAAAACTTAATATATATTGTGTTATTTAGGATTATTTACTGTTTTTGTGTAGCTAAAGTTCAGGAACAAAGTATGAGGAACAGCTTGGGGATTAATTAATTCTTAATAAATTAAATAGAGAAATAAAATACTTACTGAAAGAGATGTCTAATAAAAAAAGTAATATTCTTATTATGCACATACACAAAAAATACAACATACAAGATAAAAGAAGAGATGCATGTACAATGGCAAGCTTATTTCTACAAGAGATCTCTTCCAGCAAGCCAAGCAAGAAATTGTTAACAAATACAGTTATATCGACGGTGAAGTGACGATACCTCCTAACAAATAGACTTTTTTAAATGCAATATACTTATTATTGAATTATAAGTATTGTATTGTCACTGCACCGTCAATATGTTAATTTATCACAAACTGGTCATCTTTTACAAATAAAAGATTATCAAGTACCCACACATACATAAATAAGTACTTAAATAAATAAATAGCAATCAATACACAACACTTATGTATTCTGTTCTTAGCTTTAAGCTGTCTCTCCACTAAAGATGTTGCTATATATATATAGATCATATCCATTAGATATCAAATACAATATAACTATGCAAAGAGCAGTAGTTATAATAGTGGGAAGGCACAATTGGGCTGGGTAAACATTTATTTATCTACTTATTTAAAGTAGCCATTATGGGCTATCTTATAAATAACTTCTTAAAATCATATTAGCCTATTGCAGTCCACTGCTACATATTGAACTGCCCTAGGACCCACCACAAGGCTTCTATCATAGAGGGAATTTTGGATATATATAAGACAATTTCTTAATATAATTCGATTTGTATAAATTAAAATAAACTCAAATTTTGTTGCTCTGTAAATAGAGATTTATTAAAATAAGAAGGAACCTACATAACTATTACAATAATATGTACCGAAAGTTACGCTATATCAAGCGAAATAATATTAATGTAAAATATAAGAATATCTTACCTGTAAATTATAATATTAATGTAAAATATAAGAATATCTTACCTGTAAATAGAGAAACGACATTTAAAGTATTTTGAATTAAAACAATCCTTTCTTATAATACAATAACCAAATTAATATATTTCAATATTAACAGTAAGTTTTGCCATAGCAACCAATGACAACTGTCAGCGACAAATAGCTATATATTTACAAAGAACTATAATTACAACTGAGCCTACCGACGGCGACGAAAGTACCTAAGAAACAATACCATGTTTCTTTACATATATGTATAGTTATCACCCATTACATTATAGTGCCCTTGTGTGATTTTGGGTATAAACACGGGAGGTGTTCCCACCTCCCGGAAACGCTTGGCCACCTCTTACGATATCCACAAGCAGACATAGGTGATGTTATTCTACTCTGACATCACTATATGTCCAGATAGAGTAATATAATCAGCCTGTTGCAGTCCACTGCTGGATGTAGGTCTCCCCCAGAGCATCCCACAAAGCTAGACTCACCGTTTTAGTAATATACTCATAGTTATATAAATAGATAGGGAAGTAGTAGTTAGTTTTATGTTTATGTTAGGTATGTTTCACTGACTGGAGTAGGTGTGAGTAGGTATGTCAAGTAGATCTATCTTTCTATCTATTTTAGAGGAGAACATTATTTGGTATTGCATATGCATCTGCATCATTGATAATCACAACAGGTATTGATTTGTAGTCCTAGAAAATACAGTTTGCAAATAAATCTGTCATCATGCAATAAAAATTCATGAGATCAGATGGCTTTATTAGTCTATTATTGATATTGAAGTCATCACTAGCAAGGTCAGAAGGCAAGAAACTTGTTTTCAGAAAAAAAAACTTCCAGTAACTATGCTTTTATAAATAGGTAGATAAGTAAGTTAAAATAAAATATTAATTTTATCACAGGCATACTGTACAAGTCAGTAGAGCGACGAGAGGGTCTTGGTGTTTTGTAGACAATGGGCTGACTACCTGTCACTATTAACCGAACTTGTACATCTCAACAATACCCTTAAAATTGGTCAGAAGTGGCACCATGTGGTTCTATTGGCCCTTGGTGCTCTGCCTACCCCCTAAGGGATGTATGTATGTTTGTGATAACTATGGTGCTTTCCTTCTTCTACCTATTTGTGATTGCTGAAGACAAAATAAGAATACTTATCATTTTGTTTCATACCTAAAATAATAGTTTTTAGTATTAGTAAGCACCTAGTTTTATTAAAGGCAACAACATAGGCAATCCCTTAAGACTTCATAGAGCAAACTTCCACCAAGTCAAGGTTTATTTTTATTTGTAAGAAATAACTAACTAATCTATTTCTGATCTAAACACTATGATATAATTTCGTGCCAATGACTGATAAGGCTTCAAACATCTTTGATAATGTTTTACTTTCTCATGCATAATCTATATGTCAAAAGTTCATTGACTTATTGACAAGATAATATGGTGCAACTTTCTGTCACCCTGCTTTGTTCCCTTAGGTACCTTATTCGCGTCTCCGTAAAACATATTTTTATTCACTTATTCAATCTTGCGAGATCTCTTTAGATTTCTGAACGAGATTAATGCCGATTAATAACGAGGTTCTATAGGCCCTTGGTGCTCTGCCTACCTCGTAAGGGATAAAGGTGTGATTATATGTATGTATGTATGTATTAATGCCATATCTCGTTCGATCGAGATTAACCTCGTTAAAAAGGGCCGAGATCTGGCGAAAACGAAACGAACGAATTCCCAGCAATAGTTAGCGGCTAGAATTCATACTAACGCGGCAAGTTAACGGACGGTTCGTATTAGAGAAAATTCTTCGTTCCTCGATGTCGATGTCGCTCGGAAATCTTGTTGCTTTTAGTGCGTATTGCACGTGAACTTTAACAAATTTAATTAATTAGGTAATTTTCATAGGAGTAGGTATTAAGTTTTCCCTTCACGTCTATTGTAAAAACTGCGGCTTATAATTCCAGTTTTTTCATTCCCGTAGGAATATCGGATAATCCTTTCTTATTGGATGCTTACGTATGCAAAGAACACATCCTTCAAGTTTCCGGTCTCTAAGATCAGCTGTTTTAGCGGAGGGTTTGTCCGGGCTGTACTTGAGGACAAATAATTTTATTTGTACAGTTAACATAGATAATAATTCCTTAGATATTAATTTACCAGTGGACGCCCGCGACTTCGTCCGCGAGGACTGCAGAAAAAACAAAATGTCGAAATTTTCTGAGATAAAAATATTTTCACGGAATAAAAAGTAGTAGGGTGTCAGCTAACTCCGTACGAATTTTTATTAAAAGCGCTTCAGCCGTTTTTACGTGAAAGATCGCGTTTATAATATTACTTATTAGGAACATAAGTAGGATTCAGTCGGCACTGAATCTTACTCTGTCAATTATATTTTTTATTGTACCGTGAATGGAACAACTGTCAGTTTTTTTCGACAATTCATCTTCGGCAATTTAATTTCATCTTGTAACGCTTAATTAATTCTATTTTAGAATCACTCAGGGTCGGATGTGTGACAGTTAAATTTAACTTTGTTAGTTTTAATTATATCTTGTGTACGATTTCATTGAGTAGAATGAAGGGGACCATATAGTTAATGTGCCTTAAAAACATCACATGCAAAATGCGAGCCAAGATCGATTTTTTGCGTGATTGTCAAGACAGAAGTGCCAAGTTACTTATCTAAATTGATAGTTCTGTAGTGCAACAGTTGAATTAAACTAAACGTGGCTATATGATATGTCTTATGACCCTGCAGTTTTGGCTACCCCATTTCAGGAACACGTGCGATTTTTTAAATTCAGTTTGCGATTTGCCAAAAGAAGTTTTCATTTGGCAAGTTTTTTCCTATTTTTTACATACATATAATCACGCCTTTATCCCTTACGGGGTAGGCAGAGCACCAAGGGCCGATAGGACCACATGGTGCCACTTCTGACGGATTTTGAGGGTATAGTTGAGTTGTACATGTTCATATTTTTTATGATAATTAAAATACGTCGCTATAGATACCGATTACTTTTAACACCTTATTAGCCACTAATTGACTAATTAGTCAGTTTAATATCGAAATATAGCGTGCTTGGGGATAAACAAGTAGCACGCTCCGTTTACTTATTAGCTCACTTCGTTATTGTCAGTATAGTTAGTGAAATATGTAGTAGGTACGTACATAACATACACATTGCAGTCTACTGCTGGACGTAGGCCTCCCCCAGGGCACGCCACAAAGCTACTGCCATAGGTGGGTTTTTGCCTATAGTCCTAGCTGGGCAGACGGGTTGGTGACCGCAGTGTGGGTATACCGCAACATACGAGTACATATACATACAGATGTGTTCCTAAAATAGTAAAATTGTATAGCCAGGACTGCAGGATCACAAATGACGTCCTACAGTCACATTTAGCTCAGCAGTGTCAGATGTAATAGTACAGTGATTGATATAGGTCATCGCCCGAGAAAACGCTCCCGAGTTCCGTAGTCGATTCTTACGGTATGCACGGAAGGAGATGCAGCTGATGTATTCTAGTGAAGCCGCGTCTCAGCACAGGATTATTAATGCCTACACCATTTAATTAAGTGGAATACAGGTGCATCAAGGAAGTGCAGCGTGACTGAAATACATGAAGAGTACCATATGTTTACGGCCGTCTCGTACGATATAGGTTAAACACCCGGCGTTGCTTACTTTGAACGGAAACTGTTAAAATATACAACACGTGTGCGTCTATTAATAGATTTGGACAAAGATATGGCTGTAGATGGATAGCGGCTAATTAAAAAAACTTTCCAGCATTGACACTAAAAACGGGTTCGATAGGAGCTGACATTGATATGATGAATAACGCTGTTTGTTTTCGAGACATGGTGATTCTAAAATTTATGTTTTCTGATCCTATGCTAATGCGAGGCTTCATTAGAATATATCAGCTGTATATCCTCCGTAAATGTCATAGGAGTCGACTAAGGATCTCAGGTATGAGTGTACTCTTAAGCGATTAGCTCGCAACGTGATCTTTTACATTTGTCCCCGCTACATATGCTAAAAGTGGCTGTGGCAGGATTGAGAACCGTGATCCGGCTATATACCTATGTATTATAACCAGAGGTCGGAATTAGGTAGAGTCATTTATGTACTTGCATCGAAATGTTGATATTAATGTGGACCTTCCCAGGATTTCTAATGGACAATCCCGTGTGGCCAACAATATTACAAATAAATAATAATAAAACCCTCAGAGATAGACAAATAAAACAAAGATAATTAACATAAAATTTCTGCTCTTTAAAATTAATACCGGAATTTGAGGCATATCCACTTTCTTCTTTCGCTGCATGAAATCAATGACTACCTAATTCCGACCTCTGATTATAACTGGGTATCTAGATTAGTACTATTCCCAGTATAGCCACAGTGGATGTGGTTATTTATGGCAATTGCCACAGGCGACATTGAAGGTGTGGAATGACATTGGAGCTAGTTGTCAGGGACGTGAACGGGAAGCAAGTGGGTACGTAAATGGGATAATAGTTCTCTACGTCTACATATCTAATGTAACTACTTGGTTTCAGTCCTCAGATTGGCGCTAGTGTCCTTGTAACGTTATTGTTTTATGTTTTATTTAGTGCCATGAAAATCTTCGTTCGTTATTGAAGCAAACATGTAGTCTTACTTTTGGTAAAAAAAAGTTTGGGAGACGAATTCGGCCCAGAATAATACAAAAATTACTACTACTATCCGCCGCCACGCTGCAGTTTGGAGTAAAAGTGCGACAGTTTTGCGTTAAAAAAAATATTTTAGGCTTGGGCCAAACTTACCCTCCTGCGCTAAAATATCGGTACTAGTAGTAGGGTAGGTACTAGTTAGGTATTTATAAAAAATCATCATTACGCAGACTCGATACTGAGCTTCGCCAATCGATAGCTCATTGGAATGCGCCATTAAAATAAAATGTCACGTAATCCATTGCACTGGTCGTTGACGTAAATTTCATACACCTTTCTACGTAGCCGGCGTTGATTAGTGAAGTATCGATAAAGACAATTAGACTTATCGATAAAAAGTGGCACGGTAATCGATAAAATAAAATGTCACGTAATCCATTGCACTGGCCGCTGACGTAATTTCATACACCTTTACACGTAGCCGGCATCGATTAGTGAAGTATCGATAAACAAGTGGCACGCCAATCGTAGTCGCCGGGAACCAAACCTGTTTTAGAGCCTAGATCTGAAGGAACGGTGACTTGCATCGATGGCAGAATACGGTAGATGTGCTTGGGTCGAAGATGTAACTTCACTACGCTCATCGTCTTCGGAGGCTCAAAATCTCGGGCTTAAAATCCGCCGCCAACTATACACTTGCGACTTTGTCCGCGTGAGCTTTATAGCCTACTAGCGGCCGCCCACGACTTCGTCCGCGTAGGGGGCATTGCACCCGTGCGAAGCCGGGGCGGGTTGCTATATAGCCTCCCTCGATAAATGGGCTATCTAAAACTAAAAGAATTTTTCAAATTGGACCAGTGGTTCCTGAGATTACCACGTTCAAACAAACAAACTCTTTAGCTTTATTATAGTGGATAGTGGATATGTGCTTCTCTATCTGTTATTAAATAGTAGGTAAATAAAGCGTGAAGAGGTAACAAACAAGTAAACATACAAATAAACTTGACGCTACGAGGAAGAGTCTATAATATTCCTACATCAATGGCAAAACACAAAACGTCTACGTTATAATCCTAACTCTAAACTTTAAGTTAACCGATTGATAATAGACCTTATTCCTCAAGCAGAAAATTTATGTGGAGCATAAAAATTGCAGTGGTTACGTTAAGTACTTAAAAGTATGTAGCAAAAGGGCGGGTAGGTACCGGTTTGGCAGACTGCGCGGAACTGGGACGCCACTGCGTCTGATACAGACTTGCACAATAGAATAGATTCTATCTAGGTCTTTCGTATTAAATAGGGGCCCAGTATAAAGGTTGCTTTGTTTATGGGCACGAGTTTACATAGTCTGTGCTGATTCGGGGCTTTATTAGAATACATCAGCTGCATCTCTTTTCGTGCATGTCGTAGTTACAGTCGAATTGAACTCGGGCATTCTTTGAGGCGATAAACTAGCAACTTGTCGCTACCATTTACTTATTTAATTGTATCAGGCGTCACTATTCGGAAGTTCAAATCTCCATTGAGGGATTTTTGGTTTTCTGATTAGCAGCTATGTATTTATGGTTGCATGCTAGGTGCTTGGATCTGGCTTCTCGTTGCGACAGTAGTGTCTTGTGTTCGTGACCATGAGTCGGCAGATCCGACGGTCAGCGGAGGGTGTAGGGCCCGGTGGTGGGCGACCCCTCAATGGAGACTAGGTACCATTCACATCTGTCCCCGCTATGATGAACGTGACTATGATATCTACTTAATGATCCTTTTGTTTTGTCTACTCCATTTTGGGTATGCAGTTCCGTCTATCCCATTCTGAAAACACATCCGTGTGTATCTACTATACATATACCTATATATATGCCGTGTGTACCTACTATGATCTACATACATATATACGTATGTATGTATGGCGCTGGTGTTTGATGCATCCCAAAATCTCTTAATACCAACTCCCATTTCGAACCAAAAGTTACGCAAGTGCGGTAACCCTAACCTTGGCGAAAATCAATAAACCACCCCATGTTTTAGAACCCCTTAACAATTTGTGTCGCTATTTTATTGGTTGCGCCTGTCTGTGTGTTTCACCTGTGACGATCAAGTATGTAGTTTAAATATCTATGTTATGTTTGATTTAGACTTTTTGGACAAGAATGGATAAGCTAAGGAATGAGTATGGAAGTTTGAAAGTTGCACCTAAAGTAGGTAACCGTTTGACTTGGTACGGACATGTGAAGCAAAAAGATGAAAGGCATATTTTACAGAGAGTGCTGGGCATGGATGTGGATGGTTATAGAGGAAGAGGAAGATCTAACAAGTGTTGGATGGACTATGTGAGAGAGGATATGCGTGTACTGGGAGTGGGTAACGAGATGACGTAAGTATGATAGGGATGAATGGAGCAAGATTCGAGTAGGTACATATTGCGCCCCAAGTTGAATGGGCACAGGGCAGGAAGAATAAGAAATTGACGTTCGATTTCTACTACGATTACCTAATCCTGTGCTGTGCTAATGCTTGAATGACGCATTGAATGTTCATTGACGAACATACAGGATGTTTTTTGGTCGTTAACGTTCCCGAAAACTACAGAATCTCCTGATCATCACGATCATTTTTCTCCATGGAAGCATACTTGGGAAGTGTCTGATTCCCAAGATATTAGGGTCCAAAGTTGAGTAAATAGACTGCATTTTTCTGCATAAAAGTACATAGTCGCGCGTAGTAAGATTTTTTCACGAGAAATAATTGATATCTGTCTATGAAAAAACTAGCATAAACACTGGACACCATAAATTTCGCCCGATCAAGTAATTTTTTTTTTTATGTACATGTTCCCCAGTATTTTTTGGCATAAACTTACTTTATTTGATGTATAGAGTACGTACCCTTCATTAAGGGTGGCAACGAAAAAACACCCTGCATAATGACTGCGTAAAATTTTTGACCCAGTGTTGAATTCTCATGGCAAGACGAATCTAATGATATATCTCAAGCTTAGTATCGAGCACACCGGATGCGTATGCGTGCACGTAAGCGTAGACGTACACGTACCTCTTGAGTTTAATGTATGGAACTGTCACCGCTTGACGTCTATGCTTACGTCTACGCATACGCATCCGGTCTGCCCATGCCTATACAGTACACGTACCTCTGAGTTGTAATGTATGGATTACAACTCAGAAGTACGTGTACGTCTACACTTACGTGTACGCATACGCATCCGGTGTGCTCGAGGATTTAGGCTATGTACACTCGAAAAACATAATCCTTCATCTGCCGCAGTCGGGTAAAAATACATGGGTAACCGAGGACGGGTCAAATGCAGTCAATAGTTATAACAAAGCCGATATCCTATACCTTCTGCGTGTCGGTTGATAATCCATATTCCGTTTCAGCTATTTGACACTTTGCATAACTCGGTTGCATTTTTTCGAAATGTGGTAGACTGCAGGATCATAGAGGAGATTCCACAGCTACGTTTAGCATCTTCTTCTTCTTCAGCCTATTGCAGTCCACTGCTGGACGTAGGCCTCCCCCGGGCACGCCAAAAGGCTACTGCCACAGGGGGGGTTTTGCCCATAGTCACCACGCTGGGCAGGCGGGTTGGTGACCGCAGTGTGATTTTCTGACTATGTTGTCAGTACATTTAGCATTCAGGACGTTTAGCATAGCGTTTGTAAAAATTATCAGTGACAAGTTGCTAGCTTATCGCCTGAGAGAATGCCCGAGTTCCTTTCCTTAGTCGACTCTTATGACATGCACGGAAGGAGATGCAGTCGATATATTTACATGACAAATATATTGTAGGTAGTTGTATGTTATAAAATATCAAATTAACGGTTTTGTTACCATAACTCATCACAGCCTCTCTCATAACAGTTATGAACCTCATCAATGAGATCACAATAAACTGACAGAGTCCCATAACATGGTCCCATCGACCGCCAATAGAACCGTGTCGCATTCAACTCGAAATTGCATTGTTCTTATAACGGGGCGGCCGACCTCCCACGGGTAATAGTCGTAATGAAGGCAAGTTTGAGGTCACTAGTATAGTACATAAATACACACGACTGTGTTTTCAAAATGGGTTGGTCAGAACTTCACGTAGACTCCTACAGCCACTTATTGCATAGCGAGCTGATGGAAATGATTAGTGTCCTTGCCAGCTCATCTCCTGAGAAAACGCTCCTTACTTCATTAGTCGACTCTTACGACATGCACGAAAGGAGATGCAGCTGATGTATTCTAGTGAAGCTCCGCATCAGCACAGTATAGACAGACTGGTATATCTTCTCACGCCGTGTTCTTACTAAGTAATCTTTGGTCCTGCGCTGAAAGGATCGTATGAAGAATTGATTCGCATACTTGCAGTATTTGTCTACGTTTACTAGCTACTCACTCGTAACCTCTCCGCAGTTTCTGCCTTCACCGATGAGACTATTCTACGACAAAGTTGTTAAGAAGTAGCTGATCGTGTTGACATGCACGGACTAACGGAGAAATAATGTCGTACGTTTCTTGGAATTCTGTTTTTGTAAACCGAAAATGTTAAAACATATTTCCGAAAGCCACATTAAACTCGATATGTCATCGCCGAACGTAAACCAATCCTCGAATTAGAGACGAGGGCAAAATGGTAAACTACGAAATCATTGGAACAAATTCGCTTTTGTGGCGTAGAAAGTGGCGCACTCACTGTAGGAATCTGCATTTGCAGTGTTGACGGAATCGATATGTCGACGTGTTATAAATTAGCCCCAATAGTCGAATCGTGCGTGGTTATAGGTCAATCGTTAAGGGCACGACTATTCCATGTTACATTTCATAGGTACAACTGCATTATCACGAATACGTTGCCTGCATCTCCTACGGAGCATGTCGTGCGAGTCCACTAATGAAGTTAGGGGCGTTAGCCAATAAGCTAGCAATTTGTCATTGATGTTTTACCTGACCGGCTATGCTAACTAAATGTGGCTACGTGTCTTCTTTGGTGATACTGCAGTACTAGCTACCCCATTTTGGTAACCCAGCCGCATGTACTAGTATTGTACTAGCAATTACCTAATGTAATAGATAAGTAGGTAAACCTAGATACAAAAGTATTGTAACTAGTTAATGAGAGTTGTTTAACCAGCACGCCCGCGGTCTTATGCCGTCTGCACACGCTCGCCGAGACACTCCGAGACAGACTGAGAGCGAGTGTGTACATGATGATCTATACAAGGCGAGAGCTTTCGATCTCGGCGAGTGTGTACAGCCGGCGTTAAATGCACATGCTAGCCAGAGCTATAGGACACGAAGGATATCCTCATAACCTGAGGGAACACCCCTGAGTTTCTTAGATTACTCTTACGACATGCATGAATGGAGATGTTGCTGATTTATTCTAGTCAGGGTTCGAAGTGATAATTATCACGATAATCTATGATAATTATAAAAATTAAACACTAAAATAATCTCATTTATTTATGTGTATCTGAACGTCATTTGCGTATCCAAACGCGCTAGACCTCAAACCAAAAACAAAAAAACTGTTTCTCTGACGAGAAAAGTGTGAATTTCTATTCTTTAGGTACTTTCTTACTTTTATTTGACGTCATAAAAGCAATTCTGAATTAAATTGTATATTTCTCACATTTATTCTTTGCTGTTTAATTAATAATATTGAAAAACCTACCCTTCTTGGGATAAATATATTATCATTTAAATAAAGAAAATTTCAAGAAGTTAAATGGAAAATTAGCTAGGATAATTATCATCAGTTACTTAATTATCCAAAAAAATATTTATCTTGATAATTTCGAACCCTGATTCTAGTAAAACCTTGCACCAGCACAGGCATTGTAAATGATGTGTAGTGCCTTAAACACGAAATAACAATGAATCACATCCACTGAGAGCGAATCGGTACGTAATTCGGTTTTACGAGTTGATGGTGTGCCAAGATTGGATTACCTACTTTGATTAGCCATAACTAAGACGAAAGATCGCGCAAACTTACTCTTGTACAAAATTATGTACAAAAGTATCTATAATATAAAAATGAATCGCTAAACGTGTTGGTAAGCGCGAATCTCGAGAACGGCTGAACCGATTTCGCTATTTCTTTTTTTAGCGTATTCCTTGAAGTACAGGGATGGTTCTAACGGAGAAAAATTAAAAAAAATACATGAACATGTCTAAAACATTCCTTTTCTACATTCCCATACAAACAATTTGTTCGAAATTTGAAAGTCCGGGAAGGCAAAACAATTGGGTGACGTTAGTTCAAAGGCGTGGGACAGGACAACGTCTGTCAGGTCCGCTAGTTTTGAATATAGAAAAAGAAAAAAAAAACAATAAAAACAAAATCAATGTCGCCTGCTATGCCATAAATTATGTAAAACCTAAGGTTCTAACATAGTTGGGCTCCAACATTGTGAAAGTACCTACTTTTATAATTTTATTGGTAATGGTTTTTTTTATAGCCTAAGTAGTTATACCGTGTCTCACTGCTAGGCAAAGGCCTGCCCGATTTGAGCCGACACTTGTCTTGTTTCCGCTTAAATTATGTGGTACGAAAACAAGTAACTATATTGGCATTTCTTGCAAAATGTACCCATGTTTCAGGTACACATGGTTTGCTTAGAGTTTGTGGTGAACCATGATTTACGTTGCAGAAAGAAGTGTTGGTACAATTTTAGCGGGATATGTTAGTGGACTCGTAAAGATGCCACTCAGAGATTGCATCGCTCTGATGACTTTATAGGGTTACGTAGGAATCAGTAGGTTCTTACGCTGGGTAATTTCTGACGTCCTCATACTACACTTTTCAGAACTATAAAATTTGTCAATAAGCAGTCATATCTAGTTGCCCTTTTGTTAATTATGATCTAAGTACGGAATGCTGTATTTGGTAACATGGGGCTCTTTGGGTAATAGGTAACTAGTTGTCCTTTTGGTAATTAATTATGTTCTAGGTACGCTGTTTTAATAATGTAAAAATTTGATAACTAAGCCCCCATCGGAATTTGTTTTTGCCTGCGTATACCTACCCACATACGAGTACCTACACTTACTTTGCCATACACCCTGACCTGTATGTCCGATTATGTAATTGACTTTTCACCTTCTGAAGGTTAAGATCTTTTCATATGGCTGGTAAGATTGCAATAGGGGGTGAGAAGCGACTTTTGCAACTAATTTTATCTTGTACTTTACGCGAGTTATCACATGTGTTGTCCCGTTTAATTCGCTTACATTAACTAATTGGTATTTAAAAACCCCATTCAAATCTATTGAGCAATAAGGCGCTTCTAACTATTCCACAGATAGTCAAACACACATACACACTAAGCGATCAAATCAAACACACACCCGCCGATTTTTTTTGCGTCGGGTTAGAAAATACATAAGCCTTGTACGGAACACTTAACCGGCATTTAAAACGATACCAAACGAGCCCCTCGAGAACGTACATTAACTTTAGAAATACGTGTACATTGTTATGATGCGAATTGTAATTAACGATCGGTAGATAAAAGTTCTTTGCGAATTTCACGGATTACTACTGCATGACGGAAGGCATCATAACTTTCGTTTTATTACTCTTAGATAAGAGGCGAGATGGTATTGGAGTTGGGTGTAAGAAGGTGGATTGAGAACCTCCGCCTTTTTTAAAATTGGATATAACTTAAAAGTGATGCGAAAGGAGAATAAGTATTTCACTAACTACATACATGTACCTATAGACAAGGCTGTGTTCCCGAAATGGGGGTAGCCAGAACTGCAGGATCATAAAGGACATCCCACAGCCACTTAATCTAACACAGTGGATTGGCTTTCGATTGCGTATAGCGGAGGTGGGTTCCTACGGTCCGCGATATTGCAGACGGACGCGGACGCGCCGACGGCTAAACACACATACACACTAAGCGCTATATCTATTAAGGTGTATAATCAAATCAAACACACACCCTTATTGAAATAAGGCCGAATACTTTGGTACCTTGCGTCGGGTTAGAAAATAACTCATAACTGCGAAAACAGGCACTTGCCTTGTCGCCACGAGACACCAGACCCGAGCACGGAACATCTTTGACTAGTCTAAGCGACATCAGTAGACACACTTAACCGGCATTTATAAACGATATCAAACGAGCCCCTACATAAGAGAACGTACATTAAGCTTAAGAAATACGTGTACATTGTTATGATGCGAATTGTAATTAACGATCGGTAGATAAAAGTTCTCTTGCGATATTTCACGGTATATACTACTGCATGACGGAAGGCATCATAACTTTTCGTTTTATTACTTTCTTAGATAGGTAGAGGCGAGATGTATATTGGAGTTGTGGTGTGACAGCCAGGCAAAAGAAGGTGGATTGAGTACCTCCGCCTTTTCCGCAAAGTTTGCTTTAAAATTGGATATAAATTACTTATTTGGTTATTGTGTTAAGAACATTGCCGTTTTATATCAGTGATGCGAAAGGAGAAGAAGTATTATTTTTTTCCTGTAACTACATACATGTAGACATAGGCTGTCACAAACACCCTGATCCCGAAATGGGGGTAGCCAGAACTATACTACCACAATCGGCATCCATGCAGCCGTATGGTCGTCAGTTTTTATGTGGTCGCCTACAGACATCACCACAGCGCACTAAATTCATAACACAGTGGACGGTGCGTGTCGGTGCGGGCTGGTCCGCGTCCGCTTTCGGATTAGACGCACCGAGACGGACGCGCTGTATAGTCGGTATAACTAACGGTGATAGCCCAGTGGTTAAGACGTGTACCTTTCGAGCGGGAGGCGTAAGTTCGATCCCAGTCACGGGCCTGTACCAATGAATTTATTTCATGTACAGATTTTAATGTTGTAAAATTGTCACTTAGCTCGTGCCTCGGAAAGCACGTAAAACCGTTGGTCCTATGCCTGATCTCTCTCTGGTCGTGTCGGCTTTCCGTCCCATCGGACTATGAGAGTAATGGAATGTAAAGAGTGCATCTGTGTTTGCGCACACACTTGTGCACTATAATATCTCCTGCGTACCTGGCCAATCTCCGTAGAGATTGGTCGCCTTGGCAGAAATACGGTCGGAGATCATCATCATCATAACTAGTGGCATATGTTGTGCTTTATCCTTAAATAGGTTGAACTATAGCATCTCTTCTATTCATAGATTTCCAATCGTAACGTTTTTCAATGCTATTTTCAGAAGGGTGGAAATGGTTCTATTTAAAATTCACACCCCTATAGATAAGTTATTTACAAAGACAATTTCCGGTTCATTTCCAACCCCTGTAAATAAAATACATAGTTCAGGTGTGAAAGCCTTTTGTAGCTAAATTTCTTTCATACAAATTAAGCTAGGTAGTTAGTTTCGTTTTTCTTTCTTTTTGCCGTGTCATGTTCTTAGGGGATGTTTTTAATCACCCTGATATTTATAAATGAGTAGGGACGTAATATCTTTACTCCAAGGTGTAATGTGGGCTTTTGTATGGAATAGTTTGGGTTCAATAACGAAGTATGCTTGTAAAATAATTACCATGTATTAGTGAATGATATCGTCCAGGTGATTAGTGTGCCTGATGCGGGGCTTCACACTATAGAACACATCAGCTCTGCATCTACTTCCGTGTATGTATGTCGTAAGAGTCGACTATAGAACTCAGGAGCGTTCTCTCAGACGATGAGTTAGCTAGTGACTGTCACTAATCTTTGACATCTGACCCTGGTATACTAAACGTGGTAGTTCTAGCTATCCCCATTTTTAAGAACGCAGCCATGTGTGTGGATATATTTTTGGAGCACAACTTAGCTACAGGAAGTCGCTTTTCTTTAACACAAATCGCAGTTTTCGCGATAGTCCGTTGACCCAGTAAGCAAATTGCAAGTCAGCAGCTCTCAACGGAACTAATACCGAGCCGCTACAGATAGCTTAGTATAGGCATAGACACCAGCGCCGCGACCCGAATGCAGTGCAACGATCCCAATAGACTGAGAGATAGCTGCACTTTTGGTAACTGTTGTGGGAAGGCTGATTCGGTAGAAGGTGCAGGATATATAAAGGCAATACACGATCGATCTAAGACCGGTGTAATTTACGTAAGTTTATTACTAAGGGCTCGCTTTTCAAATGGTCTTATAGCCAATTTGAAAGATAAAGTTGATGTACAAGTCAGTAGAGGGAGAAGAGGGTCTTGATGTTTTGTAGGCGATGGGCTGACCACCTGTCACTACTAACCGAACTTGTACATCTCAACTATACCCTCAAAATTGGTCAGAAGTGGCACCATGTGCTTCTATCGGCCCTTGGTGTTCTGCCTACCCCGTAAGGGATAAAGGCGTGATTATATGTATATGTATGTAAGTTGATGCTCTCTCTATCTTGACTCTAGAAGGCACCTAGAGAGGAAGTCCACGATACAAAGATAATTCTTACACACGTAAGTTTTAAGATGTTAACACGTTAAATGTAACTATGATTATCTGATATCTAATCCAATGTAAGATTCTTTTGTAAATATGTTACTTAGTTTTGACTGTGTCGCTGGGAGCTTTCTTGCTATTTCTTCTTCCAAGCAATGACACTTCACTGAAATAGTGTAACAGTAATAGTAGAATCATGCGGTGTGTCAGACCTAATGTTGGTTTTGCCATAAAGAAGAACTGTCTAGCAGCTCTCCTGGATTTCGTCTTTAGGCGACCTTAACTCTTATTAGCTCCACGTTGGTGGCTATTAAGCCCCGAATCGCCAACTTATGCCTGACAGACCGTAACAAATCGCACCTTGGGGTGGTGACCGTTGCCAAAGCAAAAGCTTTGTGATATTTTTTTTGGGTTGTTTAAATTCACCTCCTTTTTTGTTTGGTAGCGGTTTCATTTTGGGGTGCGAACATAGAAAGTAACATATAAAAAGACCGTCGACAAACAAGTTGTTAATGCTTTCATGTCGAATAAATGATTTTGAATTTGAATTGACACGGCGTAAGATTTCGATTAGATCACGAAGGGGATCTTACGGCCACGGTTAGCATAATACGGCTAGATGTAAAAGGTTAGTTGCTATTTGGCATTTGAAGACAAATAAAGACAATACAAATAAGTTAGTCATTGATTCGATCACGGAAATATTTTACGTAACTTTTCTCCTTGAAATACTCGGGTAAGATATGGCAGTTCCTTGAGTTATTTTTCATAGGTTGATTGTGATCGATATGAGGGTAGGACCCTTGATTTGTCTTGTTGACGATGGTCACCAAAGTGCAAAGCCATCTCCTAGTCTATAAGGTTCCGTGTGCTCTGCATATGTAAAGAGTAAAGACGGCGGAAGTATGGCCTATCTACATATACGATAGAGTACTAGAGTGCGTTTCACCGTATAGTTCCGATGGATGATGGCTCTAATTACTATGTGGATAACCACATTTTCTGTTTCACTGCATACAAAAAATGTTAGTTCCGAAATCAGGCACAGGAACTATTCTATGAAACGGACAATTACCTAGTTCTGTATCGACAGTGCGGCAGTTTTATAAATTTCACCACCCCCACATTTAAAAAATCTTTTCATTGCCGATGTCGATAATGGGTCTTACGCGGACGCAGTAGGAAGCGGTAGCTAGTCAATCCTGTAAAATTAATCTTTTAACCGCCCCTCGGCGTTGCTACATAGTGCGATGAAGAAGATTGCTTCATTATTACATTAGCCAGTGCTGATAGAGTAGGCTAGAAGGTGATTTAGCAATTTACCTTCGTTTACTCGCCCTTATCATGAACATACATACATACTATAAGGGGTATTTTATCGTTGCCACCGTTTAAGGGGGCTTTGTACTCTTACATTATTTATTTTATGGCAAAAAGAATGTAGTTTTTGCGTAAATGTATGTACCACGCGTCTTCGTTCCTTTTCTGCAGAAAAATGCAGTCTGAAAACTCAACTTTGAACCTTAATATCTCGGAAACCAGACACTTCCCAGATTCATGATGATGAGGAGAATGTGTGGTATTCGGAAACGTTATATCACACACGGCTATGTTCCAACAATGGGATTGCCATAACTGCAGGATCTCAAAGGAGATCCTAATTATAGCTCACGGGCTTCGAACGGTATACTTACGCCACTGCTAATTGTTACTGTACTTAAGTAAACTAAGTAGTCGAATCGCAAATAAACATTCCCCCCGACCAAAATTAATTTTCACTTCCCCAGTCATAACTTCAAAAACTTTCAACATTACAACCCTAAAGAAGTTTGTTTGGATTTATTGTAATTACCGTGTAATGTAAAACAACTGTTAGCGACTCTAAAGTATACTTACCCACATATCCCCAAAGAGGTAGTGGGCAGAAGTGTGCAAATAACATACTTTTCGTAGGCTACCACGAGCAGAAATACTCGTAGGCATAAGAATAGCGACACAGTATTTTATTTCTATAATTTAAATGGCGATTGGCCTAGAATAGTCTTGATTATGGCCTCGTGGTGCCGGCAGAGTAGAATTCGTACCACCCCATGTCTGCCCGTGGGTATCGTACGAGGCGATTAAGGGTTTCCGGGAGGTGGGTAGCAGCGCCTCCCGTGTTGACAACATAGTCCAAAATACAAACTGCGGCCGGCCACCAACCCGCCTGCCCAGCGTGGTGACTATGGGCATATACCCCCCATGGCAATCTTGTGGCGTGCCCTGGGGGAAGCATACGTCCAGCAGTGGACTGCAATAGGCTGGTGATGATGATGATGAGTCTTGATTAAAAGGAACCTAATAACATTTTCATCTATTTTCTTTATTATATTAGCTACGGGTCACTAAAACTCTAATTACAAGAAGAAGAACAATTTGTATGTGTATCCTGATTTGTCGACCCAGAGTAATAATATCTGTTTTATGTAACGACATCGCCGGGACAGTGTCCTTCCGCCATTTTCGGTAATTTGTCGCAACATTTATTACCCAATGGTGTATTTTTAGTACTAAGGGTTTTCTAAGGAAGGAAAAGTAATTCGTAGTAGATAGATTTTTTTCGTAATATAATATTAAGTAATGGGTAATGTCTAAACATAGGTATGTAACCCGCAAAATTGGCTTTTTGTTACTATACCAAAGTTATGTTAAATTGTTTTGTAAGCTGCTGGCTGTCCACAACATTAAATAAATCATATAATGTAAGCACAATTCCATTGATCTACTATACCTATATTGCCAATCGAATTCAATGTATTTTAAAATTACGTTTTCTTTTTCGCAGGTACGTACGAGTGCAGCGCCAAAATGGCTACATTACAAGTGAGTGTGGTATGAATAAAATTATTGAATAGACTTAGTTCCTTTAGTATATTAGGCGTCATGTTCAAGTCATCCATTTTTTATCAAATAAAATTATAACACGAGATTGTAATCCCATATGCGAAGCTTGGACTAAAACGCAACAAACTTCTGAGTGGCCTGGGACAGGTCTAGGTACATTTAGTAAGCTGACGGCAGACCTCCAGTAATGGAGTGCCATTAGAAGATGTAGATAACAAAAAAAAACATGGTAAACCAGAATAGCACCTATGTCTGCCCGTGGGTATCGTAAGAAGCGATCAAGGGATTTCCGGAGGTGGGCAGCAGCACTTCCCGTGTTGATAAAATAGTCTGAAAATCACACTGCGGTCACCAACCTACCTGCCCAGCGTTGTGACTATGGCAATAGAGAGAAAAGCCCCTATTACAGTTTTGTGGCGTGGCCTGGGGGAGGCCTAAGTCCAGCAGTGGACTGCAGCCGGCTGATGTGTCTACAAAAACGAAAACAAGGTACTTATTACAATATATTCATCAGGTGCCTTCAAAGGAAAAGTTTAAAAACGAATTATACAACATACAAATCATTCGCCATCCTGCAACTGCTGGAATTAACCCTATTCTGGTCTGCCCAAATCAAAACTATAACGCTGCTATACGACCTTAAAACAACATTAAGCTGTATAAAAGCATTATAAAAGTCACCGAAATAAACTGTATTATTCTTTATCGGTCTTCGTGTGCGGTGTGTTTACATAGTTATTTTTATTGCTTTGTTTTACTAGCTATTTATTGATTTGGTAGTTCATTAAGTAATTTGTCAGTCGTCTTGTCTAATTTTCGATATGGTAGGTCAAAGAGATGACTGATTCATATGCTTTCATTGCAGAATATTTTGTTGGGCTTTTTAAATGGTTGATACTTGGTAGATAGTTACACCTTTTGACGGTGTGGACATGTGAAATAATCTTTCAGGACCGCTATACCTGTATTGGTACCGTTATCCTAGAAAACCAAAGCTTTAGCGCTCCTCTATTATCAACTGCAAGGAATTCTATGGTAGAAGTCAGATGGTAAAACATATTGCAATGTAGGTGCTAGGCATTTAGGATACCTCCATTATACCAGGAAGTTCTCTATGTTCCTATATTCAAGTACTACAAAAGAGCAGCCTTTTTAAACAAAACAGCACAGCCGATTGCGTAGTCACAATAGGTGCATTCCGATC
The DNA here is from genome assembly GCA_014607495.2 of Carposina sasakii. Classification (NCBI taxonomy): domain Eukaryota; kingdom Metazoa; phylum Arthropoda; class Insecta; order Lepidoptera; family Carposinidae; genus Carposina; species Carposina sasakii. The sequence goes on along the minus strand of CP053174.1, from coordinate 2,021,042 downwards.
CCTTTTGTCTGAACCCGTTCCCTTTGATATGCCTCGATGTGAGAGCACTACACATCGGGCACTCCTGTGATCAAAATTGTGGGGGAAAGCATGCCGAATTTGCAGACTTGCAAGAGCATAATATCTAGCGTTTAATCAAATAGTCCCTATGGATGATGGCACTGGTTACTATATGTATGACTACATTATCTGCGTCATTGCAAACAAAAAGCGTTAGTTCCGAAATCAGACATATAGGTAGTTAACTTGACTTGTTCTATGAAATAGACTCTAGTTGCTCTGCAATCTGTCAACTAAGGAACTCAAGCATTCTTTTAGTCGATAACCTAACTTATCATTCTTTTACATCTGTCCCAATCTTCTGTAGGATGTCCTATAATCCTGCAGTTTTGGCTGTCCCATTTCGGTAATCCAGCCGTTTGTAAGTATATTACTTCGAGTCGAGTGGTATATTATATGTAGGTACTAAAGTTTCACAAATTGTATTCTTTTCTCACTACACACTACAAAGACCCTAGATTAATCATTTGGGCGTGAATAAGGTGAAAGCCATAGTCATCCAATAGGCTGCGGTTTGATATGGATTGCCATTGGTTTGAGGTTGTGGGTTTAGAAATCTAGGTGTAGTTATTCACAATTGTATCATGCTCCTGCTACATTGTCGCGACAAGATTCGTGTTGCGTTGTCGCGATAAAACTTCGTGTTCGACTTTACGACGAAGCGCTTGGCCACATTATAAAAACTTCGCGTAGTCGCGACAACCTAGAACGTCGCGACAATCATTTCACGGAAAACATGGACGAGGCGGTTGCACTGTGTCATATGGCGGCAAATAATTATTTACTGCATCTTTATTATACAGCCCTTAAACACTGTTGAAATAGGCCTCCCCCAAAATATCCGACCGGTCGGAAGAGCCTGCATCCAACCGACGCCCGCAACCTTGGCCAGGTCATACCTCGCGGGTGGCCTTCCCACGCTGCGCTTGCCGAAACGTGGTAACTCTAAACTTAGACTCCATCGGCCATCAGTTCTTCGAGCTATGTGCCCTGCCCATTGCCACTTCAGCTTGCTGGAGCTTTCTTTTTTAAATGTTCTTTCGTTACTCCAATCCATGATATCTCAGACGATAAGCTAGTTAAATTTATATCTGGCCAGTAGACGTGGGTGTGGGATTTTCTTTATGATCCCGCAGCTTTGGCTATCCCCGTATCGGAAACAGACGTGTGTATGTATATGTATGTTACTATTCGGAAGTTTAACCTAAACTAGGGCTTTGCCCACCACCAAACCCTACTCTCCTTGGACTCGAATCTGAGCACTCATGATCACGAGCATATTGGCAACTACAGTCGTAGCTAGGACAATCAAATTCGGAACAGGTATTCCAGTAGCATCTCATCTGCTGCTAATGGGCGTTTTTCCACTAGACGACACGGCCCCTCTTTATTATTTTTTTAAAAGTAGTAGACGTACTTTAGGCATTGCCGCAGTCGGCTACGACATTCTGTCAAGGCAACGTAATCTCCTAACTGTCAATATGAAGATACATCTCATTACGACGCCGGAAGTAGCGCGGCGCAAAAAATGGCGCCCGAGTGTCAATGACCGCCACGCTCTGTAGTGATGTGCTGTGGCTATCGACATTGACTTTTTCGTCGACTTTTTATTTGACTAGTAGACAGAGCACTATACATACATAGAGCATGTATATGCTATGCTCCCATGGTAAAATTAGCAGAATTGAAAAAAGGTTATGTATCGGAATTGGTAGCTATTGCCAAAATGAGGATTTGAAATTGGCAAAAACAATTTTATAACTAATAGTTACGTAAAAGGCGCCAAGTGAAATCCCTCCGGTTTAATGGCACCCTGAACCTAATTCTATTTATTTTAAAAGTAAAAAAAATTGAAGAGCAAACCAGATTTAACAGTATAAAATAATATAAGAAAAAGGGCCCCAATCTCACCCCAATCGTGTGGACACATCTAGAAGTCTTTCCAGAAGTCACTATGTAATATTTATTGTTATCTCGACCTAAATATCGAGTAAACATATCCAAGGCACATCGCTATTCCAACGGGGGCGGCGCGTGACGACTCGCTCTCCTCTATTCTACGGAGCCATGGTTACTCGCGATGCATGGGAGTATACTGAACGTGGCCGTGGAACGTGGCTCTCCCTCGTGATCCTGCAGGCCTAGCTACCTCGTATCGGGAACACAGCCATGTGTATTATGTATGTATGTATCGGAGAGTTCTAAGACCCACCTGCACCAAATACGTAAACCTTAAGCTGTCTTAATCGTTTGATCTATCTATATGTACAATTTCGTCTATTGACATACCTATACAGGATGTAACAGAAAGGGTATGTTAAGCGAAAAGCTATGTAAATAGCCCACTATAGGAAATTTATTTCCAAAATTTGAGACTCGAAATCACATGTTTATTTTTCAAGATTATATGAACATTCCTGAGTTGTGTGGGAATTCTCCATACTATCTGGAAAAATTAACATGTGATTTCGAGTCTGAAATTTTGTGGATAGGTTCCTTGTAGTGGGCTATTTGCATAGCTTTTCGCTCAACGTACCCCTTTTGTTACACCCTGTATACATGGTAATGGGGTAGTAAGAACTAGATCCCACAGCCACGTTTAGAATAGCAGAGGGACAGATGTATATCATACCTGAGAAAACGTGCTCGAATTCCTCAGTCGACACTTACGACATGCACGGAAGCAGACGTAGCTGATATACCTATTCTAGTAAAGCCCCCCATCAGCACAAAACTAATTAATGTACGAGTATTCTAAGTCTACAGACAGGGATCAAATCACCCCTTATGTCCCTCATAAAATTAACTTGTCATCACAAAACCGCAATATCACGGGGTTGTTAGCGCCCCGCATTACCTCACATCTGCATTTCCCACCCTAGTCACTACCCTTAGAACATTAACCCCTTTCTTGGTACTCTGCCAGCAGTGGGTAAGGCTCGCTTCCTATTGGCTAGTATTTGACATTTACTTAATATTAATTCGTAATCCATTGCTCGTTTTCTATCGTTTGTTATCGCCTCGAAATGTTACTATGTAGGTGATGAAATCAGCAATAAAGTGCAAATTTTTATTGACATCAAGGAAATTTTGTTGATTGTTTTTCATTTCTACTGGAGCCCCACATTAGAGGAGAATAACACTGGCTGTATGAAGTTGTGGGTATTCTGGGTATCAGCTGATGATACTGATGAGACTTGCAGCCTTAGGCCATTGACCCTCTTGACACTTTGCCAAGTAAGCGTTTAAGGCTTAGTGTAGTGACGTCACAGATGTATGTTCTAAGTAGTAGGTGCTTGCGAGAGGTTCTGGTCCGGGTTATTGGCGTGTGTGTGACAACTAGAGGCCGCTCGCGAATCTGTCTTGTCTGTATGTACATACATCGGAAAATAAATCTCTATTTATCTATAGAACTTCCATCTATCTTTACTATTTCGATGGGAAATTCATCATACGTGGGGCTCTTAAGGGGGGAAACCAGTTTAGACCGATCAAAAAATCGATTTTATTTTTATTGCATAAATCGTTAGTATAACTCGTCAAGAATATGTGGTCAAAATTTGAAAGCAAAATTCGCATTATTTTCAATGCTATGAGGACTTGAGTGACCGCCCGTCGGTCCGGAGTCGAAGCGCGCGGTAGTTAGAACGGAGCGGTCGCTCAGTGACCCTTTTTCGGTTACCTGCCTCAATTTTTCCTTAGTACCGCTGTACTAAGGAATAATAGAGAGGGGGGCATCTCGGCAGATGTTGTTGTTTGACCTGGGGTAGAACTTTCTCGAACGTTTACGATATTTCGACAGAGCGTCGAGCTTGGCTAGTTCAGCTCCGGCATTCTTACCGAGTGTTGTCAAAATGTCAGCGTATTCGAAAGGTTCCCGTGAGTTTACCGAACGACGTGGTAGACCACGTAAGAGATCATTCCATGGTAATCAACACACCAGAGTGATAAATGTATATATGAATAAAATATATAATTTTATATAATTAATAAAAAAATAATTACTGCCTCGAATCTCGTTTTCGCTACATTTTATTTCAAACGCGTTTTTCTCGAAACGACTTTATTTCCACTTGTGGGCATTCTAGCTTGAAAAGTTTTTTTTTTTTTTTTTTTTTTTTTAGGACAACAAACAGTTACACAATACATATATGTAAACAACATTGTATAAAAGAGTAGATAATTGAGTAACCCACTGCGTTGACCACGAACTTAATAAATATACAGAGAGATTTAAAAAAAAAGATAACATGTGAATAACATCTAGATAAAACTTACAAAATGAAACTATTACAAAACAAAGAAAAAGAAAATACACACACATAGTTATTATATTACGTAGAAAATAGAGGCGTTTGCAATTGCAATGCTGCCATGGCATCTTTTCTGTATGCAGCTGTTGACGTTGTAAATATGTCGATATTGGGAAATGTGTCGTTATAGGTCTGAACCATGCGAAACAGAGGGGCGCGCTTGCCAGCGTTCGACAGATACCTGTCATGAATAGTCGGTGAGAATACCCCGCACGGGGGTTAGCCGTTCTAGGGACACAATAGCACAGCCTTCTCGTGAGCGGAATACAGTCGTATCTGTTATTACACAAGCCATGCAGAGTCATGGTCTCCAATAATTTACGTCTAGACTGGAGGTCCAACAGGTGAAATTTGGTTAAGAGCTGCGAGTAGGAAATATGATAGCGGTAACAATTGACGAGTTATACTAAGTTATTGACCAATCGTTCTGAAATTTGGTGTGAACATTCTTTATTCAATTCAAATCTAGATGAACCTAATTCTGGAATTTTTATGCGAAAAAGGTGAAAAAATATGGTATAAAAACATAACATTGTCTTCAAACACCTCAAAAAAATGCAATTTTCAATTTTTTTTTACACAATCAGGTTCATATTCTTAGGAAATATGTTGTTAACGAAAAAAAAAAATGTGATGATTACAGATGAAAATTGCTACCACAGGAATGCCCACCAGCAAAATACTCCGATGGTAATCGTCCATGGACAGCACGATCTAGCGACACTGTTTCCGGCGGAAATCGCTTGAAAAAATTCTCAAGTCTATTTCAAACCATGAATAAAATATTCTCAATTCAAAAAAAAAATCTGTTTATATTATCCATATGTAAAAATTCCGAAAAACAACAAAATTTCGGCCTCCTAAACTGGTTTCCCCCCTTAATACGATTAATAGATAAGTGACATTGCTTGTATATGGTATGATCTAGCAAATAATCTAAACCTGCAAATCTTCACTTTATGACTGGATGGATTATTGGACGTATTTCGACAGCTTTCCGCATTTTAACTGTACAAAAAGTTTAACTCTGCAAAAAATGCTAGATACAACTATGTTTTTACTCGATCGTGGCTAAGCTCAATTACAATTTGAACAGTAGATCACGCTCATCTCAAGCCGTAAAGGAATAACTATGAGGAGGTGCTTTAGTGAAACTTCGCAGTAAGAAGCAATCACAGGGGGATATTAGCCGCCCGCCATAGTTTTTTTTTTCGCGTTTCACTCGTAGAGACAACGGCAACGTTGTAGGTTTTTTTAAAATTAATACATATTCACAAACATTACAATACATTGCCCTAGCTAGTCTCAATCGCCAAGGTCCTGTTTATAAGGTATATGTATATGAGACAATGGTATACCTAAATAAGATAATATGCATAAGGGGAAATAAAAAATTATATGTTATTTGCAAAAGCTATACATATAACCTGTGAAGATACGGGGCTTCATTAGAACATCAGCTGAATTTTCTTCCGTGGATGTCATCGCAATGTTCGACTGAGGAACTCAGGGGCATAGCTAGCAAATTGTCGTCACTGTTAGGATCTCTTGCCTGCGTGATCCTGTGTGAACTATAAGAGGCTATCGGTCTGCTATGTTGTTTGGCCATCTCCTTATAGTACTTCCTTTATGTCTCGACCAGTTTCCGTGCGCAAAGAAACGTTGTATTCCTATTATATGGTTTTAAAATTATGCTTTCATGGCGTTCTTTGATTTAGATTTATTTGGCTTGGGACAAGTTTCCATTGCATCTCTACGACACGTCTGTCTGTTGTGTCGGAAGGATAATAGGGATGAATGGAAGAAAAGTACATATTACGCCGAGCCTAAGTAGAATGGGAACAGGACAGAAGAAGAAGAAGAAGAAGATGATATATTATGTAGACTCCTCTCCTCTAAGACTAACTCATTACGTCATGCACAATGCAAGTATCGAAATATAACGTTAAATTTGCCGTAGCCCTGCGAGAAATTACAATTTTTACCTACTATCGTGTTAACCCTATGGGACGTGAATTAAGACGGACCGTCCAGCACAGCGGGGACGCGTACAAGCCGGATAACAAGTATTATGTACCGTTTCGGCTACCGTTCAACGAGGCTAATATTTGTAGTTTCGCGCCGATGGGTGTTTTATAAATACAGGATGTGAATTGATATAGGTTAGTCGTGGTCAAGTTTTAATTGTTATTCAATAAAAACGGCTTAATCACAGCTATTACCTATTTACATTTGTTTTTTTTTATACAGGGTGTAACAGAAAGGGTATGTTAAGCGAAAAGCTATGTAAATAGCCCACTATAGAGATCCTATTTCCAAAATTTGAGACTCGAAATCACATTTTTATTTTTCAAGATTGTATGGACATTCCCGAGTTGTTTCGGAATTCTTCATACTATCTAGAAAAATAAAAATGTGAATGTGGGCTATTTACATAGCTTTTCGCTTAACATACCCCTTTTGTTACACCCTGTATAGCGGGCAGGGCAATTAGGTAATTTACAATAGCAAAACCGAAGCAACGCGGCAGGGATAATTGAGAGTGTGCCGGGGGTCCTTCCAAAACCTGCACCTCGCCCTGCACACTCAACGTCAAAATACGAACATTATTGACTGCACTAGTTATCAAAAATGTTACAAATGATAGAACTTAAGTAATACTATGAATCATTATCTTCCAATGTCACGATCTTATGTCGATTCAGTGGGGCGAGCATGAACATTTCGATAGCCCGTTATGATATCGCCATATTGTAAAACTAGTGGCCGACCACGACTTGGTCCGCGTGAAAGGGCGTTACATTCGTGCGAAGCCGGGGCGGGTCCCTAGTTTAGTTACACATATAAACCTTTCTCACCACTCTATCTATTTAAAAAAACCGCATCAAAATCCGTTGAAAATCTAAGCATACATAGGGACAAACAGACAGCGGGAAGCGACTTTGTTTTATGATACGTACGAGTATGTAGTGATGTCAAAGATTCTGCCTGCGACGAACACACGTGCGTACCCCTGTTACCTGTACCTAATTAAGAAAGTTGCGTGTCGCTAGTCCAGTGTAAACAATAATGCACGGATCTAGGGCGAACGTAAGGCCGTGACGCCTCATCAAACAATGTCGGCGTGACAAGCAACGTTTGTCAAACGCCATTTTCTTAAAGAAAACTCTGGCATTGATGAAGCACGGTGAAAGAAAATAGTGTTACAAGGCTAAAGGTGTCTTGCCGACTTTGTAGGGAAGCAATGGATATCCATTAACAATATTTAGTAGTATACATTGTGTCTACGCATTGATATATCGACACTATGGATTGGCTGTGGCTGTATGGTGCAGTGATACTCTCGCCTTACCAAACGAAAAAAATATAGCCGTCACTAGAAAAAGACATGGATAATATTCAACACGTTTTAAGAACAATTTATTTTATTTACTGAAATTACCTAACTATTCGATGTAAAAGCAATAAACCATCTATTTAAGAAGATCATTTATCATTTCTGAAGATATCGTACATGTTTTGGTGACCCCGACGTGATATCGACAGTAGAAGTATCGAGTACAGGAACAATTGGAGGCAGGACGAGATTTTGTACGTAAAGGCTGCATATTACGGATCCGAAGGAAGTTGTGCCCCTTTTTCTATACTTATTAGTGTTCCCTTCATGTTTCTAATTGTGTTCGATTTGTGTAAATAGTGTATGTGTCTTCAGATATTCAACTTAGTTTCCATACATTTATCTACAATTTCTACATTCATCACACCTATTTTATTTAGAAAATATATACACGGTTCTTCTTTATGTACTAACACACAAGATAAATGCATTTATATTTGGGTAATAATAGTAAAACATCATATAAACTCGCATTAAGGGTGATGTGGGCAGAGTAGGTACATCATCATTTTAAAGTTACAATTAAAACCACTCCATACATCACTTTTAACACTTGCGTAAACAGATATTTAATTATGCTTATTAACTTCTAGGAACACACAGAGGAAATAAACGGACGAGAACAATATTAAGTAAGGAATTCCCCGCAAAATCACTGTTCGAGTGCATCGTATCATCTGTATCTGTAGCAGACCTTGCAGTTCATTAGCCCTTTGTACATTGGGTTCGAGGTTGTATTCATTGCTTATCATATCGTTATTCTGAGTCATAAACAGTGGTAGTTGATTTTGCCATCATAATGACTGATTTAAAGGAACTTTTTCAGCAGAGAGGTACAATTAGAAGTCGCTTAACATTATTTGAGAAATATTTAACACCATTGTTATTAATTGAAGACATACAGGAACGCAATAAACTTGTAAATAATGAGCTCAACTTAAGATTAATTAAAATACAAGAATTATCTCAAACTTTTGAAGAGGTCCAATCTAAAATAGAAATCATAGATCCCGACACTGCAAAACAAATATTAGAACGGGAAGAAACTGAAAACAGGTTCTTTAAATTGATAGGACAAGCTCAGGACATATTAGATGCATTTAATGATTATAAAACAAAACAGAAGGATGATGCTTCGTGCTATGGCAGTTCTTCATCTTTTGCAAACCATATTAAACTGCCACCACTTAAGCTTCCTCCTTTTAACGGGGACTCAAGTAACTGGCTTGAGTTTCGAGATATGTACCTATCTCTAATTCATAACAATGATAGTATGGACGATACTAGTAAATTCCATTATTTAAGAACATATTTAGAGGGTTCTGCCAAATCAGTCATTAGCTCGGTCACAGTATCTGCAGATAATTATCGAGTTGCTTGGTCGTTGCTCTGCACTAGATATAACAATAAACGCCTATTAATTAATGAACACATCAAATGTTTATTTTCAATTGAGGCACTTACAAAGGAATCCGACCGAGGTCTACGCCATTTAGTTGATACAATTTCTAGACATTTAAGTGCCTTGAATACATTAGGCGAAGCGACTGACAAATGGGATTCGCTTATTATTTACATGGGCTCTGCAAAATTAGACCCAGCAACTTCTAGACAGTGGGAAGAGTTTCGAAGCACGTTGGAAACACCAACGCTTACTAACTTTTATGATTTTCTTCGTCAACGGGCAACTGTATTAGAAACAATCAATGCTGCTAATCGTACTGTAAAAATAACAAACAAAAGTGAAAACCGTAGTAACTTCATAAAACCCAAATCATTTATTTCATCTTCACTGGAGTCCACTCCACGTGGTCGTTGTTTAGCCTGTAACGAGTACCATAAATTATATGAATGCAATAAATTTAAATCTATGTCGGCTGAAGAACGTAACGCGAAGGTATTTCAGTGGCGCATCTGTAGTAATTGTCTTCGTGGTGGTCATCTGTCTCCTCAATGTAGACTCTTTGGTTGCCGCATCTGTAAAAGAAAACACAACACGTTATTACATAAGCAAAATACATATTGTAACAATTCACAAACAAATCAAATTCAGGAGCCACATGCAAAACAAACACAAAGTAGTAGTGAAGCATCTATACCTACATCCTTACCCACCACTACTACAAATCTCACGTCAAATGACGAGCAATCCGACCGTGCCGCTGAAGCATCTACTAGCCATACTCCTATAGTTACTATGTCTGCTGGCACTTCTAATTTGGCTCTTCTCTCTACGGCTGTAGTTGAAGTGTCAAACAATGACAGAAGGATCAGGCTGAGAGCACTGTTAGATAGCGGTAGTCAGTCATCGTTCATTACGGAATCAGCACAAACCAAATTAGCTTGTAGTAGAAATCGCAACCAATGCAAATATGTGTCCGGTCTTAATAATGCGACAATAAGCATAGCCGAGCACTGTAATATACAAATAAAATCTATTTATACATCATTTAGAACGTCTGTTAAATGTTATATTGTGCCTCTTATCACCGATAATCTTCCTCAAAAGGAAGTAAGCATTCGAGAATTAGGCATTCCTAGCAATATCGAGTTAGCGGACCCAGCCTTCTTTCACCCCTCTGAAATTGATTTGCTCTTAGGAGCAGAAGTTTTTTGGGATATTATGGGAACGTCTCGGTTACAATTAGGATGTAAAACGATATTACACGAAACCAAGTTTGGTTGGATAGTAGCAGGCCCCATCGGGGGGAACACTCATTCTAATACTAATAAAATACATTGTCAATTTAGTAAGGATATACAACAGCAACTAACCAAATTCTGGGAGATAGAAGAGGTTCCCAGTGATAAATCATATTCTTGGAGCGAAGAGTACTGCGAAAAACTCTATAAAGATACCACATATCGAGATGCAGACGGTAGATTCTGTGTTCAAATTCCTCTTCGCGAATCACCGGATGTTTTAGGTGATTCGTATCATCTTGCTGAAAAACGTTTGTTACAAATGGAAAGGAAAATGAAAGGGAATCCTGGTTTTAAGGAAGAATACATTAAGTTCATGCAAGAATATGAGAATTTGGGACATATGAGTGAAGTAAATAAACCAGATCGTGGCTACTATTTACCCCATCATGCTGTTATTAAGGAAAGTAGCGAAACGACGAAGCTCAGGGTCGTTTTCGACGCATCAGCTAAAACGTCCACCGGTGTATCTTTCAATGAGATACAACACGTTGGTCCTGTTGTACAAGACGACTTATTTTCTATATTACTCCGTTTCAGGCAACATAAATATGTTGTCACAGCTGACGTCGAGAAAATGTATCGCCAGATTCTTATTCAGCCTGAACAGCGTCAGTTTCAGATGATCTTGTGGCGTGAGGACTCATCGTTACCTATCAAAGTTTTCAGACTCAACACAGTGACTTATGGCACTGCCTCCGCGCCCTTTCTAAGTACGCGATGTCTAACCCAGCTTGCTGAGGAAACCTCACAGGAAGACATAGCTAGCATAATAAAAAATGATTTTTATGTCGACGATTTAATCACTGGCAGCCACTCAGCGGAACATTTGCGTAATATTATAAATTCCGTCACTGAAACACTTCATTCAGCTCATCTTCCTTTACGTAAATTTCGTACAAATGATGTAACTATATTTCGGGATAATCCTAACTCTATAATTCCTAAGAATTTAGATTTAAGCTCTAAGTCAAGTGCACTGGGTCTTAAATGGGATCCAACCACAGACACATTCAATTTTCCAGTTGACATCAAATGTCCAACAAAGGTCACTAAGCGGTCTATTTTATCAAATTCAGCTAAACTATTCGATCCGCTGGGTCTATTAAGTTTATGTACCATAGTACCCAAAATAATTCTACAAAAATTATGGATGTCTAAATTGGATTGGGATGAAAAAATTCCCAGCAATTTAGAGGACATGTGGCTCACGTTTATATCAGGATTAAAATCACTAATTAATTTTAGTATAACGAGATTTGTACTAAGTGATGACGCCAACGCCACTTTCGAAATGCATACATTTTGTGATGCGTCTCAGGATGCATACGCTGCTTGCGTATATCTGCGTTCCATAGATAGCTCAAATAATGTAGTAACTAATTTATTATGCGCTAAAACAAAGGTAGCTCCAGTGCGTGCTCAAACGATACCACGCCTAGAACTATGTGGGGCACTGTTGGCAGCACGTTTAAGCTCAAAAACATTACAGGCACTAAGACTAAACATTGAAAACATTTATTACTGGACAGACTCATCCGTGGTACTTGGTTGGTTGCAAACTCACTCTCTTAACCTTCAAACATTTGTGTCAAATCGTGTCGCACAAATTCAGAATTTAACGGCAAGTGGATCCTGGAGACACGTACCAGGTGTTTTAAATCCAGCAGATCTAGCCTCTCGAGGAATGAATCCTAATCATATACACAGATCCGAGCTATGGTGGCATGGTCCCACATTTCTACAGGACGATTCATCGAGGTGGCCTGACCTTATTGTACCTGTAAAAGATTTACCTGAAATAAAAACACACAATTATAAAACTCAAAATACAATTTACACATGTATGTCTACTAACATTACTCAGATAGTGAATATTGACAATTATTCAAAGCTTAATATCGCCCAGCGGGGCTTAGCATATGTACTTCGGTTTATTTACAATATCCGTAACCCACACACTAAGCGAACAGGACATTTAACTACTGAAGAGCTAGAATTATCATTAGATTATTTAATAAAACAACACCAACAGGAATGTTTTGAGCAGGAAATAAAACTACTAAATAATAATAAAGACTTACCTTCCAAATCACGATTATTATCTCTAAGACCTTTCATTGATAAAGGTATCCTTAAAGTTGGTGGACGTATTCAGAACTCCGCTGAACTGTATAACAAAAAACATCCTATTATATTAGATTCAAAACATAACTTTACAAAATTGCTGTTTGCTTATGAACACAAAAAACTATTTCATGCTGGTCCTCAATTACTCTTGACTACCTTAAGGCAAAACTTCTGGCCAATTGCAGGCAGAAGATTAGCACGATCAACCATTAATAATTGTAGAATTTGCGTCATACTTAAAACTAAAAATATAAATCCCATAATGGGAAACTTACCCGCATGTCGAGTGACAGTTAGTTATCCTTTCCAAGTTGCTGGCGTCGATTTTGCGGGTCCTTTTCCAACACGAGACCGAAAGGGTCGTGGATGTAAAATTATAAAAAGCTACTTATGTCTATTTGTTTGCTATACAACCAAGGCTTTACATTTAGAAGTTGTATCAGACTTAAGCACGGAAGGTTTTCTCATGAGTTTAAGGCGTTTTATATCCCGTAGAGGAAAACCAAATGAACTATACTGCGATAATGGCAGAAATTTTGTGGGCGCAAATAACGATTTGTGCAGATTTTTAGAGTCATGCAATGAATCCATCTCGTCATTCGCCGCCAACGAAGGCATCAAATTTAAGTTCTCGCCCGCTTATACACCTCATTTTGGTGGAATGTTTGAATCCGGCGTACGCGCTGCTAAACACCATCTCATAAGAATACTAGGAAACACTAATGTGACGCTAGAAGAGTTATCAACGCTATTTGCACAAATTGAGGCAATTTTAAACTCACGGCCCCTAACTCCACTATCAACAGACCCGACAGACCTTTACCCTTTATGTCCCGGGCACTTCTTGATCGGCAGACCGTTCACTTCTCTACCATCTCCAGCTCTACTCGACAACAATCCTAACAGGCTAAGCCGATACGAATTGATTGAGCAGATGCGTCAACAATTCTGGGTTAGATGGCGCCATGAATTTCTATCAGAATTACAACAGAGATCAAAATGGCGCGTGAATCAAGGACGACTTTCAGAAGGAGATATGGTGATTCTCAAGGAGCCCAACCTGCCTCCACTCAAGTGGCGAATGGGTCGCATCCACCGACTCTATCCGGGATCAGATGGCGTCGCACGCGTAGCAGATGTCAACACTTCAAGAGGCATCATACGTCGTGCAATCATCAACCTCTGCCCGCTACCTGTACGCGAAGACTCTACTCGAAGCCTAAACATCTTCGAGGGGGGGAATATGTCTACGCATTGATATATCGACACTATGGATTGGCTGTGGCTGTATGGTGCAGTGATACTCTCGCCTTACCAAACGAAAAAAACATAGCCGTCACTAGAAAAAGATATGGATAATATTCAACACGTTTTAAGAACAATTTATTTTATTTACTGAAATTACCTAACTATTCGATGTAAAAGCAATGGATATCCATTAACAATATTTAGTAGTATACATTGCTTGTTTCGCGTAAAATAATTTAAATGTTACTACAAGCACGCATTAACATAGTCCCACGCAAAGATCCCTTGAGGTAGAGGTCTTGTGTCGTGAGTAGTTAAGTACTAAGAAACGGTAAAGAAATACATACATATATAATTATAGAAATATACGGAAACACAGATTCGTCATATCAATGTTTACATCTACCGAGATTTGAAGCCAGGACCTATGGCCCGGCAAGCAGGGTTAGTGACCCTAACTACGCCAATCGGTCTGTTAAAGCGTGGTAAGCCATGGTTCAAACCCCAAGATTTTAATCGGGTAACTGCTGGATACCGGCCGTTTTCCAACCGGTCATAACTAGTGGAGGTTGTTGTGGTAGCCATGTTCTTCAGTGGACTTCTGTTCTGTATAATGCTGGCGACATACTATATGCATTGCTGCCTTCCTTGTCATTCAAATTGCCGGCGCCGACGCGGCTAGCGTGGCATATTATGAAGTGCAACGGCCGTGCAATGCTATTGACATAGTAGGGGTTATGTTGTACTTACTGTATCTTAGAATTGTTTAAAGACTTATAGGTCACCAACCCGCCTGCCCGGTATAAACCAGTAGCCTTGTGGCGTGCCCTGGGGGAGGCCTACGTTTAGCAGTGGACTGCAACAGGCTGATGTGTCATGTGATGTGTATTCTGTTATAATTAGGTATTCCGTTCAATATTCATAATCTGTCTGTAAAAGAAGGTACAATGCATGATACCGTTTGTGTTGCATTTAGTATGCATTGCAATGGTTGTCGAATTGTCTGCCGTACCGGTATTTGACCTGATTTTTGATTTTTGATATGCTTGGCTCTTCTTCTAGCCCTGTCTCAACTATTCACGATTGGTCCTTTTTATAGTGACCAAGGTTCTGGGTTCATACTCCGGTAGAATATCGATGTCTATTTATGAGCCAAGGATATTTTTGGAGGAAGGTCTAAAGTTGCAGATTCACTGTTCAAGATATTTGTCTTGGTACGGTACTTAAAATAAAGGCATGAAGGTCATATTTTACGAGAGCGTTGGTCATGAATGTTATGTTATGGAGTAAGAGCAAAGCCTAAGAAGTGTTGGATGGACTGTGTGAGACAGGATATGCGTGTAGGTACTGGATGAGTTGACCTGACCATTTAAATATACTTTACCTAACTATATATTATCTGGCATCTTTTAGTTTTATAACGAGATGACGAATGATAGGAATGAGTAGAAATAAAGTATCTATCTATATCGTCGATACCAAGTGAATGGGAACAAGGCAAGAAAAATAAAACAAATATTCATAAAATTCTCAATACATTAATTATTCTATTACCTTACATACATACTAAGACATCTCTAGTTGGAACATTACATGTATGCAAACACCGTAACAATTTGTATAACACGTGCCTATAGATTTTACAAATTTCGTCACACAAGCTTGTACCTATATAGTATATTATTGGAGCGGACGCGGTGTCGATTTTAATTCTAGTAAGGTAGCGGATTTAGTAATGGATAATTAATTTATAGATTTGTTTAGTCTGCTGTGTTGTGTCGGCAGGGAAGAATAGCACTACCACGCGTCTGCCCGTGGGTATCCTAAGATGCAATTAAGGGAGACGGGAGGTGGGCAGCAGCGTATCCCGTGTTGACATCAAAGTCCTTAGATCCCATACCCGGCGTGGTGATTATGGGCAAAACCCCCCTATGGCATCCTTGTGACGTGCCCACGGGGAGACCTGAGTACAGCAGTGGACTGCAACATCATTTCATGTAGTAATATCGCAGTTCAATTTCGCCAAGAATCTTTTCTCCTTCTCATATTTACAAGAGAATTGTCTCAATGCTGTTTAAAACATTGTATTGGACGCGGTATTAAAATCAATGTTAAGACATTGTACTGCTGGTGTACCTAATATAAATAAATAAATAGATACAGAATCGCTCGCCGCAGCAACATATCGCCGGTCTGTATACTAAATATAAACAATCGTTTCACTTTAATAGGCCGATGTTCTTGCAATTTGCAATAATCCGATCCGACACGCTTGTTGAGCATTCTAGGGATTATGAAACGATTCCACTACTGTTGGATGTAGACCGACTACTTTTTTTAGTAGGTACACGTTCTGGATACCATATGTAGTTGAAACGTTCTACTTAGGAACTCAGGGGCGCTCTCTCAGGCGATAAGATTGTTACTGATCTTCAACATCTGTCTATTAGCGCAATAGGGAATATGCGTCTGGCACGAAAACAGTTTTTTTAAATATATTATTCGAAAGATATTACAAATACAAACCGATTAGTGCAAAAATAACATCAATCGGTTAGTAAATACCAAAGTTACAGGAGAAAAATTTACAACATAAAAGGAGTAAAAACATACAATTTTACCCATATTTTGAATTATCTCATTGATTTAATAAATACTCTTTTAATATCTGCCCCTATTAACAAACAATTTTTATTGACAACAATACACAAAATATAAAATATTACGTTTATAAAATAAGATTGCATTTTTTCCCCATACTAATTTGAGACGGTTGTCTACTATGACGTCAAAGTCTTTGCCACTTTAGTATGGAGCAAACGTAGCGTTTCAAAAACATTTTGCCGGCTCTTATTTTTGAATTGCTGTAAATCCAAAACGGTTAAAGTTAGATATGCCATTCCAAGGGCAAACTTTATTCATTTTTTACGTAGAATATTTAAAAAAAAGCGGGTGGGGCTGTGTCGGGGCACACGGCCGTTAGTTTTAACGTGAAACGTCTATGTTAGCGAATCGCTTTTAAAGTAAAAGATTGAAATGAAAACAAGATGGACGCTGTTTTAAGTATTTTAATAAAAAAAGAACAGGTACGTAATAGAAACATAAAATACATAGCAAATGTTTATATATTTATTGTCACTTTCTGGTTATTTTAAATAGCAGCCGCCCACGACTTCGTCCGCGTGAGGGGGCGTTGTACGCGTGCGAAGCCGGGCAGGTTGTTGTATAGACTGTAGCCTTCCTTGGTAAATGGGCTATCTAACACTGAAAGAATTTTTCAAATCAGACCAGTAGTTCCTGAGATTAGCGCGTTCAAACAAACAAACAAACAAACTCTTCAGCTTTATAATATTAGTATAGATATAAATACTGTCCAAATTACACTTATTTTTGTATAAATCAATCGGTTCAAATAAACTTGACAAACACACGAAAGAATCACCACGCTATAAAGTCGGAGTCACGAGTTACACTGAATAGAAACAAGCGTGAGCGCCGGTTTCGCACAGTTATCGCAGTATCCCTCCCCCGCCCCCCCGCTTGACCCCGACACGAACTCAATGTCATAACAGCGAGCTGACTATATAAGTGAAATATTTACACCACATTTTTGTTTCTAAGACCAATAGTTTTTTAATTATTAAGGTACGATGATATAGACCTTTTCGTTACGGTCCAGTTTTTAAACCTGGTACCCGTATGTGTCGGCGCGATTTTAAAGACGTTTCACGTCAAAAATCATGCATATACCCATATTGAAAATACCCTATTGCTCTGAAATCACTTTCATTGTCCTGTGTTTCCATTTACTTGGGGTCGACGCAATATGTATTTTTCAGCAGTTCAACTTAGGCGATAAGTTACTTGTCAGTGATAATTTACATCGGTTTCTGCTATTCTAAACGTGGCTGTGAGATCTTCTTTAAGAACCTGCAGTTCTGATAGATGACATGATATTCTGGAAACACGGCCTTCTAGCGTGCTTTATTGTTAACTGTCATCCTCGTCCTGTGTTTCCATTTACTTGGTGAAATATGTATTTTCCAGCATTTACCATCCCTTTCCTGTGCTGATGCGGGGCTTCACTAGAATACATCAGCTGCATCTCCTTCCGTATGTCGTAAGAGTTGACTAGAGAACTCAGGGACAGGGTTTGAAGCAATAGTTATCACTTATCATAGATAATTATCACGATAATTATCTTGATAAATATACCTTGATAATTATCTTTGAGAATTATAAAAATCAAACACTAAAATAATCTCATTTATTTATGTATCTGAACGTCATTTGCGTATCCAAACGCGCTAGACCTCAAATTAAACAAAAACCGTTTCTCTGACGAGAAAAGTGTGAATTTCTGTTCTTTAGGTACTTTCTTACTTTCGTTTGATGTCATGAAAACGAATTCTGAATTAAATTGTATATTTCTCACATTTATTATTTGCTGTTAAATTAATAACACTGAAAAACCTACACCCTCCTTGGGATAAATATATTATCATTTAAATAAAGAAAATTTCAAGAAATTAAATGGAAAATCAGCTAGAATAATTATCAGATCGATAATTATCTTGATAATTTCGAACCCTGCTCAGGGACAACTTCAGGCAATGAGCCTACTTGTCACTGATCTCTTACATCTTGCCCTACCACTAAACGTGTCTGTAAAATCTCCTTTTGTGATCTAGCAGTTCTCACTACCCTATTTTGGGAAAGCCGTAGAACAGCCGTATATTTAGTTTTCCTGATTGATCTGAAAAGTAGCTCGTCTGCCTTTCCTCCATCTCCGGACAATGGGTTCAGACTCGACCTAACTTCACGCCGGCTGGGTGGAAAGATGAGTGAACTTGTCGCGTGCAGCATTACGTCACTTTCTCTTTAGATTAAAGCGTTCGTATTGTTCTATTGGGATATGAAGCTACTTGGGTATTATAGATTATGAGATTGTAGGATATCATAGGTCTACGTAGGTATATTACATTATGATAGGGTCACCATCTCAAACTTTGAAAATCAGGATTTGAGGAAGAAATTCAATTTTCATCAACTCTGTTTCGGAAATGTTAACCTCTTACTTTCATCTCTACGCTGATGACCTTCAGCTCTATAGACATTTTAACGTTAAAAATGTAAGGTTAGATATGAAGGAGATGAACGAGGACTTGGTGCGCATTCGGGATTGGGCGAAATCATTTGGCCTGTTAGTCAACCCGGGTAAATCCCAAGCCATAATCATAGGTAGTAGACATAATCTGAACATCTTGCGGCAGTCGGATATTCCGCAATTGTTTTATGGCCAGATCCCGATTCCCTTCACAGATACGGTCAAAAACCTAGGGGTCATATTTGACAGCACGATGTCGTGGACAGCTCAGGTTGGCGAAGTAAGTAGGAGGGTGCACTCATCCTTTCATTCGCTTAAGCGTCTTCAGAACTTTCTGCCTTTTAAAACCAAAATAAGTCTTGCCCAGACCCTTATTCTCCCTCTTATTGATTATGCGGATGTTTGCTATCTCGACGCCAATGAGGAGCTGCTAAATAAACTCGAACGTCTACAGAATTTAGGTATCCGATTTATATACGGACTACGTAAATTTGATCACGTATCTCACTTTCGTAAAGAGTTAAAATGGCTCCCGAATCGTTTTCGCCGGAATACTCATCTATTAACAATCCTTTTTAAAATTTTAAATTATCGTTTTTCTCCGTTATATCTCAGTGAGCGCTTTAAATATCTCTTTTCAAGAGATCGGCCTCTCCGATCCAATACGGCATCACTGCTAGAAACTCCCCGATTTAATTCTGGGGCTTTTGGGTATTCTTTCTCGGTTCGGGCGGTTAAGCTCTGGAATGAATTACCCCACACGGTTAGAGATTGTCACACTGTTGGCACATTTAGGGAAAAGCTGAAGGATCACTACCTGTCCATTATATGAATATGCTGTCATTTGTTTTTTCTCCTTTTTTTCTTAATGTAGTTTTGTAGTTTCTTAAAATTTGTTTAATTGCACATGTTACCCTGTTGTTAACAATTTCTCTTTACTTGCTTGGCTTGCTGGAAGAGATCTCTGGTAGAGATAAGCTTACCATTGTACATGCATCTCTTCTTTAATGTTGTATGCCATATTTCTTTTTGTGTGTGTGCAATAAAGAATAAAGAAAGAAAGAAAAGAAATATCAGGACATTTCGATTAAAACCGAGGCAGGTCCTGGGCCAGGACTATACATGTGCGAGCGCAGGGTTCTCAAAATGGGGTAGCCAGAACTACAGGATAGCGTCCTACATCTACGTTTATTATTTACGATAATGATGATTATGTCCAACCGATTTCGGTCATGGCGACCGCTTCAATTTGTCGTCTGTAGACGTCGTTGACGTCGTTCGTGTTCTCGCATGTGGCTTATGTAGCCAATCTTGTGAAGACCCTCGCACATTGCGGGCATGAGAGCACTCCATTGCTTTAATAATATTGTATCTGCGCAGGTAGTCGCGCTTTAATTTGATCGCGTTTAGCATCAATCTCACGATATCAATTTTTCATCATCATCATCATCAATTTTACGATAGAGAGAGATCGTCCCTGAGGTCCATAGCGGGCTCTTACGACATGCACGGAAGGAGATGCAGCTGATGCATTCTAGTGACGCCCCGCATCAGCACAGCACCGGTATGATGAATTTGGTGAGAGCGAGATGTCTCACTTTTAAACGTCAAATCCACAGAACTAAGTAATAACTAGACAAGGCAAGTGTTTCTACTTGGTGTGTAAAAAGGGATTGCAAACCACTTCTATCAGCCCTAATTCCTTTAGTCCAGGCTCGAGAACGAGTGTCTATTATAATTCTTAAGGCTTTTTTTTTTCTTTCGCTCACGTCACAACACATTGACCTAGTCCCACACTAAGATCCCTAAGGTCTTGTGTCGTGGGTACTAAGCAACGGTATATATAAATACATAGATAACTATATAAACATCCATGACTCTGAAACAAACATCGATATTCATCACATCAATGTTTGCACCTACCGGGATTCGAACCCAGGACCTATGGTGTCGCATAGGCAGGGCCACTACCAACTACACCAATCGGCCAATTTTGACGGTATTATTAATATTCTAAGTCAGTAACACTAAATATTCTATTGATGTTAACATTAATAGTATTTTTGATGACACGCCTGTTGAATTAATAAATAAGTAGGTAATTATATGCTTGATACGAGTATGACCTACCCAAATCGATAGGTTTGTTGATATTTATACGCAACATCCTGTGCCATATTGATTGTCTATGTAAATATCTACTTACATTACATCTAGGTGCCTAACTTATTAAATACTTGTACCTAGTAAATTAATAGAATGATAAACAAAAAGTACGTCTTTATTCTACATAGTTATATATTTATACAACATCACCTCATTTTCATGTTTAAAAATAATGTTTGGTAATATCCTGCGTCTCATCATCATAATTTTTCATCATTTACAGCCCTGAGAAGTCCACTGTTGGACATAGGCCTCCCCCAACAACCTCCACTCCGACCGGTCGGAAGCAGCCTGCATCCAACCGATGCCCGCGATCTTGGCCAGGTCGTCCGTCCACCTCGCGGGTGACCTTCCCACGCGTCCTGCGTCTACAACTCTAAAACTAACGTTCTGTATCCCTGTATCATTGATTCTTGACTCAAACTTAGTCACTCTCATCTCTTATTAGTACATAGTACCGAAGTAATACTGAGCCTTAGGGGAAAAATAGCTTGGTCTTACCATTTGGAGTAAGAGCGGTATTCCTATCTGAAGGATAAGGTCACTTTACTATCTCATCAAAAACATAAATGTGAAAATGAGAGCCAAGTTCCAACGACAAAAGAAGTGACATCCAAACGTGGAACCTGACGGTGGGGCTGGCTCACCGATTACATGTCACTCAGAAAGCTATGGAAAGGTCAATGCTCGGAATTCGCGAATGGACAAAGTCCGAAATGAGATTATCCGGCAGAAGACCAAAGTGACAGACATAGTCTCGAAATGTAGCAGACTGAAGTGGCAGTGGGCCGGCCACATCTGTCGTAGAACCGATGGACGGTGGAGTAAACGGGTTCTCGAATGGAGACGCCGCGCCTCGGCAAGCGTTGCGTTGGGCGCCCTCCGGCCAGATGGACCCATGACTTAAAGTGGACGGCTGGTAGTGACTGAATGGCAAAAACGGGAGATCGAGCCATGTGGCGTACACTGGGGGAGGCCTACGTCCAGCAGTGGACTGCAATAGGCTGACGATGATACGATGATGATGATTTATTTATTTATTTATTAAGATTAGGCACACCAATGATGTGAAGTACTCGTATCTTACAAATATTTTGTAGACTTATATTGGTTGAACTATTCAGTATGCAGAACACGTCGCATCCACAAGGAGACACAAACAATGAAAGTATTGATTCAGTTGGTCTTTCTATACGGCATCAGCTGTAGCTAGCAAATAACTTACTAAGGCTGCCTTTCCACCAGAGATTTAGCAAGAAAAATAAAAATCAGACGGTAATTTTAATGAATAAATATATTAAAACAATAATAATAGTACCTAGGTCCCGCTGTAGACGCGGTACTATTTTTATTACAAGCTTTTGTTTAACTTGCAATGTATGTTTGTTCGGGTGAAATCTTACAACTCAATTTTAAGGCACTTGCCCTCAACCGATTGGGCTGAAATTTGGTGAGCACGTTCAGTTCGGATGACAATGCATGATTAACAGTGTGATGTCATTCTAAATCCAACATGGCGGCATACCCACAATGGCGGACCAATTATTTTTAATGCATTCCTACAATATGGGTATCAAATTAAAGGGCTAGCTGAGAGTAACTCGAAAAAAATGTGACGTCACTCTTAATCCAATATGGTGGACGTCTAAAACTTGAAAATCTATTTTGAAACAGATATTTTTAAGCAATTGAGTTGAAAATAATGATGCGTTGAATGAGATGAACAGACTTAGGAACTTACCAGGTAAAAACTAAAAAGTATAAAATAAAATTTAGGTAAAAAAACCTTTTTAAAAATACTCTAGGCTCTAGACCAGCGTGTCAAAGAAATATACATACATACATAGGTAATACACTAATTCTAGCGCAGCCGGTTAAAGATGACAATTGACAAGTTGTACTTTCATCTAATACATATTACATATAATAAAGATGTAACGGAGCGCTGTCTGCACATAGAAGATATATGAGAAAAAATATTATAGGAGACCTGTATCAACGCAATAGTACCCAAAAGAATGATTTTTTGAATTTTTTGTCTGTTGTCGGTTTGTCTGTGCGTTTGTGCACGCTAATCTCAGAAACGGCTGAACCGATTTCGATGCAGTTTTCAGATATATATTGTGACAGCTCCCACTTAACATATACGAGTAGGCTACTTTTTATCTCGGATAATTTAGACATTTTGTTTTTACTATAGTCCACGCGGACGGATCGTGGGCGTCCACTAGTATAGAATAAAGTTTTAAAATTTGAATGTTTTTTAAATAGCCGTCCCTATAATAATCGGTCGTGGAAATGATGCCTAAATACGAGTACATGTCTGCAGCGGGCGGTGCGTTTGTTCTGCGGAATATCAATAGACTGATACCTTGAGATTATCATTATTCAAGTTAGAGAGTAGATATGTGTTGGTGTACCTTCTTGAATAATAATTGAGGTTTTTGAGATTTTATCTCTTCAGTGATACATTAAAAGATATTGGGATGTCAGCGGCTCACCTCTTACCACGTGCGCAAAAATTGTATTTAGTTTTATAGTTAGCTGTGTTCTCGAAATGGTGTCACTGTCATCTTTTGCACTCGGGTGTTTTTGGCATAGGCGCCTAGTGCACATACATACTGCAAATGGCTTTCTCGAAATGGAGTAGATTGCTCAAAAAGCATTTTCAGGGTTCGAAATTATCAAGATAAATATTTTATTGGATAGTTATCTTGGTAATTATCCTAGCTGATTTTCCATTTAACTTCTTGAAATTTTCTTTATTTAAAAAAGATAATTATGGTGATAATTATCATGATAATTATCACTTCGAACCCTGATTTTTCTATCTAATTTGATAGACGTAGGTATATTATCGTATCTCTGTGGGGTAGAGTAAAAATGGCGCGTGATCATCCGCCTCTAAGCAGTAAGAAGCGTGTTTATGCATATTCATAACATCCTATGTGAGACGTGACGTGATATGTGTAGGTACTTACCTGGTTTAGTAGCACATGCTTAGGAGATATTGTGGGTGATATACCTTCTCAAACAGTAGACTGATTTACGTATTGCAAAAGCAAAGGGGCAAAAATGCTACAGCGAAAATCAAAAGAAAACAACTAAAATAAGTGAAGCCTTGTTCAAGCACATCGTGCAGGGTCCGCTGGTGTGTGCCTCCTTTGGTTTTTACATTTAAATTGTCATTGTTGTCTCGATTTGTTAATAAAACACGATTATTTCTAAATATCAATTTCTATTTATTCCATCATTTAGGTACTTATTGATTTAAAATATGGTCCTTCGAGTCGGCGTCCTATTTTTGAAACTTCGTAATTTTCCCGAACACCAATGGACGCATGCGAAAAATTCTTCAAAAAGACCGCCTTGCGCCTCCTACGCAATTAAAACAGAAAAGCTAGTAAGCGAAACTTCGCAACAGAGAAAAATGTATTGTTATTCCCAGTTTCGCTTTGTCAGCGGTGAAACGTAACAAACCGAATTTTCCCGTTTTCAAACTTTGAGTGAGTGATCTTATTTGGCGAGGCTTACGTGTAAACTTTTCGATTTGTTTGGGGGAGTTTTGATCAAAACCCCTATGTAATCGGCATCATTATTGTCTATATTTAAATTCATTCAGCCTACCCCTATATGAAACATAGATAGGCGTGAGGTTATATGTATACAGTGTGTAACAGAAAGGGTATGTTAAGCGAAAAGCTATGTAAATAGCCTACTATGGAGAACCTATTTCCAAAATTTGAGACTCGAAATCACATTTTTATTTTTCAAGATTGTATGAAAATTCCTGAGATATTTAAAAATTCTCCATACCATCGGGAAAAATAAACATGTGATTTCGGGTCTCAAATTTTGTGAATAGGTTCTCTACAGTGGGCTATTTACATATCTTTTTGGTTAACATACCCTTTTTGTTACATCCTGTATACATATACCTATATGTAACTAAACCGAATTAAGAAAGTAGGGAAATAAAACATGTTTTTACCCGTTATTTTTACGTGTATTTCCCTACTTGCTCTAGATACTAATGCTCGGGTTTATTTTATTTTGCGAATGGTTTATTTAATGACCCGTCCCGCTGGGTTCGCTCGTAAAAACCTGTGATAGGCAGTAAGCTAATATGGACACGGGACGGGAAGGTAACGCGTGTTGGAAATGCTTATTAATGTTTTATGATGATTGCAAGGTTATTGCTTGTTAAAGCTTGTGCTGATGTGGGGATTCACTAGAATACATCAGCTGCATCTCCTTCCGTGCATGTTCTAGGAGTCGACAATGGAGCTCAGGGGCGTTCTCAAGTGATAAGCGGGTAACTTGTCACTGGTAGTTTACATCTGACCCCCGCTATGCTAAACGTTGCTGTAAGGATCTCCGCCATGATCCTGCAGTCCTGGCCACCCCATTTTGAAAACACAGCCGTGTGTATAGTACCATCTATCCACCTTAAAACGCATGTTTTTTTTTTATATAGCCAAATGTATAAAACTTTTACCCAAGAATGAAAGCATTGCGGGCACTTTTAATGCCTTTTTGAAGCATCTCATACTATTATACGACCAGGCAAAGAATCAGGCGCACTCGTAACGTTCGGAAAATAATTGGTATTAAAGTCTCGTAAAAATGCCCTCAGACAGAATTTTATAATGGCAGTATTAAAGGAATGTAACGACTTTCATTTCCAATATCATGTATATACCTCGATCATAACAAATGCGACAAAAGACAATTTCAATACACAATGAAATTCACAGCGTGACAGTATGTATGTGTGTCTCAGGCATATTGATTGAACAACACGTGGTAAACTGCTAGGCATTTTGAATAATATACTTAAAAGAATAATGAGCAATTTGTTACTGATCGTTAACATGATCATGACAAAAGCTAAACCTAAACGTGACTGTAAGGATCTCCGTGATCACCACTGGCGGCTCGTCCTAAGGAGCGCTGGTGCAGTGCACTCCCACCCACGAATATTACATAGGTAATCTATATTTCTCTATATTTATAACTATCTTTTCATTCTACTATGTTTATACAATAGTGTCTGTGCGTTCGTCTCAAGTAAGTTGTAGGTAATCTTATGTATCGAGTGGAGCGCTAGCGATCGCGCTCCAATGAAACGTAATTTGGTTTGATTCCTAGTACAGTATTCAATGAGTGCGAAAGGGACATACCGACATAGGCCGACGCGTGAAACAGAAGATTTCGTATGAAAAATTAACCTTATCTGGAGCGCCGCTCACATTAATTCGTAGTGTGCGTATGCGGCCACTAGATGTCGCTTAGTCCGAGTTAGAACGCGATATGGTTGCCTTTAATGTGTTTCATTAGGTCATCTGAATTTTAACACGAGTGAGAATCTCGCTTATATGCAATATGAATGAAAACGTGAACCCCATCTAAAAATACCAGGAGCCGCCTCTGGTGATCACCTACAGTTCTGGCTACCTCATTTTAAGAACATACACACATACATACCACAGTCGTGTGAACAATGTTACCAACCCTACTGTTTTAACAGTAGATTTGCTGTTTTCACATTAATGTCCATGTTTTCTGTTTCATTCCTATTTTCTACTGTTTTTCAACTACCGCTCAGCGCCTATCAACTACAGCTATTAAAGGAGTATTACACACTAAATCCGAAATAACCGATTGCTATTCATTTCAAGCCACAGAAAGGCACATGAAGAAATTCAACAAAAATATGTATGATTTTAAAAATAATAATGAGTGTGAAACTGAAAATATTGAAGATGAGGCAATTGAAAATGAAACTGAAAAATAATTTTACTTTGATTTTTATTTTTTGTTGTTGTGATTATAAATATATCAATGTATGAGAGTTATAGTAACTAAGAAAATTGTTTATTATTTAATTATATGAGCATTTCTATGAAATCTGCCTTTTTTTTCTTTACCTACTGTTTTCTACTGTTTTTTTTTAGGCGAGTTGCTGTTTTTTAGTTTTTTGAGGTTGGCAACACTGCGTGTGAATATGCATGTTTGATTGAAAAAAATCCTTTTAGCTTTTCACCGGCCGCTATCGACCGGGTAATTCTATAGCCACGTTTAGCATGACGCTTCAGTGACCAGTGCTAGCTGACCTCCTGAGAGAACGCCCCTGAATTACTTAGACGACTCTTACGACATGCACGGAAGGAGATATGCAGCTGCTGATGTATTCTAGTGAGGCCCAGCAACAGCACAGGAGTTGCATTTTTTACCATCGTTTATTCACATTATTTTAGGTAAGTAGGTATAGTTAATTCCAAGGAGTATGAGATCCACCAACAATCCACAAACCAGGTATCACTCGTAAATAGTAAAATTACGCACACTCTATCGACATCACACCAATCCACTCACTCACCCATTCAGCGTACTATCCTCGTTTGGCGGCTCGCCAGCTGACATCACAGCAAGGTCCCCAGACCTGACGGCTGACAGGTGACAGCTTGACCCCGATTCTGTCTGGAAGGGACTCTGGTTTGTAGCCACTTGATTGGTGGGCTGGCTAAAATTGGATTTCATGTATATGGAGTGTTATTGTCACTCTGCTATCTATAACGTACCTTAGGTAAATACAAAATTACTTCAATTTGTAATTAGTATAATATCAAGGAGTCTAAAAGAAACAGATCCATCCAGAACCCGCAAACCAGGCATCTCTCTAGTAAATAGTAAAACTAAACACACTCTATCCACATTACACTAATCCACTCACTCATCCATTCAGCGTACTATCCTCGTTTGGCATTCTGTCAGCTGACATCACAGTAAGGTCCCCAGACGGCTAACAGGTGACAGTTTGACCCCGATTCTGTCAGACACTCTGGTTTGTAGCCACTTGATTGGTGGAGTGGCTAAAATGAGATTTATATTTATGGGGTGCTTTTGTGTCTCATGGGAGGCGTGAGGTTACTTTTAAATTCAAATTGATTTATTTGTGATGTACAGGTATTTACGATAACAGATTTAGCTTCTCTGTGCTCCGCCATTTTGGCATATAAATATAAGAAAAAACATACTAAAAACATTGTGCTGAGGGATTCAGCTTTGTTTGCCGAGATTTGGCTAGTGTATAGCTATTGGGATGAAAAATAACGTTGTCAATATGTAATTTAGAAAAGAGATGGTAAAATTCGTCATCCGAGTAATTGACCCGGTGGCTGGAGAGCGCTGGCATGCGGAATGCAGAGGTCGTGGGTTCGATTCCCACCCGGGTGAGGAATTTTTTCCATTTCTTTATTAATAATTTTATAAAAACATACTAATTAACAAAAGTTATAAATAACAAATATGTTTACACTCAACCGTTAACTTATATGCTCGTATAAGAAAACGTACCATTTCTGAACCTAGTGCCTAGAACCTAGTACGAGTATGAGGAAGATGAACAAGAGAGAGAAAGGTGAAGGACGTTGTAACCTCTATTCTCGATCCTAGGAAAATAAATTATAATTAATGAACACAAATCTAACCACAGCAGTTAGGATACAACAAAGTGAACCCATTAACATGAATTTTCCAACAAAAGGTTTCATTTTATAATTTCCGCTGAGCTACCAATGGTCTTGTCCCGAATACATCTTGTATATTCCTTACATTTCATCATAAGATTTCTTTATCCTACGCTTTATTTTATGCCTACACGTTTTAGTGAGTCCGTTATATCCGTATCCGCGGATATCCGTGGAAAAATGCACCGTATCCGTGCCAGTTACATCTAGGCTCTTACTTTTATTGCGCCATTTACGGATCTTTTACCTTATTTATTTTTGAAACATAGATTTACACTTTTTATGCTCTTTGTGTTCAAGGGTATAGCTTACGTAACTATTAGGTTGCAGTAAAACAACTAACTATTTCAATACATTGACATTACACACGACAAGGATGCTTATGACATGTCTACCTTCACAACCGCAAAGAATGAACACCGACAACTGTAAATCCGTGGCGTATTGGTATCAGAGAATATTGACACTAAATGTCCGTTTTCGGATATATGTGAATTGTTAATGATGCAGCACATCACTAGTTATTATACTGTAGGCGGTCTGTTGGATGATAATCGGCACTAAATTTCGAATAGAACTATGATTATAAATTTAATTGTGGGACATTTAAAATGTAAGTACGTATGATAAAAAAAATCTACATTTATCGTCCCTTTTGGTGAGTGCTCATCGGAGCTAATAACATATTTTTTTATAAAGTTTTTTACCACAAACTAGCTATTACCCGTGACCTTATCCGCATGTCTGTAAATTGTAGTCAGTCACATGCGGAAAAAGTACTCTAGCTTCTCTAATGTAATTGTTTGTAACACTATGTATGAAGCTAAAATAACCCAGCCCACACATGCATTTAGCTACATATGACCTTCAATTACTTCGGTGTGAAAGTTTAGTGCAGTTCATTCAAGTTTCTTAATAAGGCCCTATCGCTGATCTGAAAGGCACGCCCGAAATTTCTCAATCCACAACCTACGTTTAATAGGTGCTAGGGATGGGATGCTAAGTCCATCGATAAGTCCATATCGACGCATACAATCGAATATCGATAAACAACGAGGTATAAGCTGAATATCATGAATTATTTTCAGTGAAAGTTTTATTACAACTTTTTATACTTACCTCATGTTACAGAATAAGCTTCATCCCCTTCCGTGCATTTTGTAATAGTCGACTAAGGATACTCGGGGATTCTCTCGGGCGTTAAGCTAGCAACTTGTCACTGTCTCACATCGGTTCGCGCTATGCTAAACATGACTGTGGGATCTCCGGGATAACCGATCCATGGGTATTAATGTATGTACGAGTAGTAGTAATAATTACATGATTGTGCTATCTCAAGCTAAAAAAAACCTTAAATCCGATAAAAAATTGGCATTTCTAGGACGTTGAAAAAGCGAAAAGTGTAAGATTTAGTGTTAAATATTGCAAAGAATCCGGAACAACAAATATACGTGTGCTTTCTAAATCCTACGAAATTGCGAACAGTAAACAAATCGCGAATTCAGATGCCGCACACGAAATACGTGTCGCGATTACGGCAAATAGCGCAGAATACGATATCGACTTGTCGACAGTTCTGTCACGTCACTAGTGCTCCCACGACCATGGTATAGAGATGATAGTAGACAGTCGTAGAGTTAGTAGCTTTCATTTCAGTTGATACTATGCTTCTAGCTCTTTTTTGCTTCGTGCAGGAATTGCCTCCTGTATAGTACAGCGTGCTATTTGTAGGCTATCTAGATTTTTGTATTAGTGCCCGAAACGTGGCGATAGGCTAAACCCTTACCAAGTGGTACGTAATTAACTATCTATTGAATAGTGAGTGTGAGATTCGCAAACTGCTGACCTAGGATAATTGGGCGTCAGTATAATTTTATTATGTAAGTACTTTGTATGTTTTTGATTTTTTTTTTGTAATTAAAATACATTGATGGATTGATGGGTGGGCCTATACATCTCAGCTATACCCTCAAAATAGTTCAGAATTGGTCACATGGTGCCACATGTGGTGCTTTCGGCCCTTGGTGCTCTGCCTACCTCTTAACGGATAAAGGGGTGATTATATGTATAGGTATGTATGTAAAATACATTACATGGCAATAATATAGTAGATAGTGTAAGTGTGTAAATATTATTTGTAAATACTGTACTACGAGCAGATTTTTCTAATAGTTAGGTCTCTTTGAAAGATAAAGTTGATGCTGTCTCTATCTTGATCAAGTTTTAGAGAGAGACCGCGTAAAATGTGTTTATCAGTTAGAACTACAATTTGCCTATTGGAATATGTCCCCTAAATAGAATAACCAAGTGTCAGTGATGTACTATTCTCCTTGTACTACAGCAAATTACAAGAGAGTAACTATCGATTTTGAACTTTGAGGGAGTGTAATAAAATTTTAAATTGCTTATCGATTGCGCACAAGAAAGTTTGGTCTCAAGGGATTTTCAATAGCGCAAAATGAAGGGTAATCAAGCATATAGTGATATGTTTTTAGGATATTTTCTAATGTATATAAGGTCTTTTCAAAATTAGTGATTATCTTTTGACACGAAACTAGGTAGGTAAAAAGAAACAACTTTCACTATGGGACCTACTCCGAAATAGTGAAAAAAAAAATCACCTATTCCATACATTTCAGAGCAGTAATTATTCGAGATTGTCACTATTTCGGAGTAGGTCCCATAGTGAAAGTTGTTTCTGTTTACCTACCTAGTTTCGTGTCAAAAGATAATCACGAATTTTGAAAAGACCTTATATTATTTTGCCATATGCTGATGCGGGGCTTCACTAGAATACATCAGCTGCATCTCCTTCAGTGGGTTGTAAGAGTTCACGATGAGCCAGCAACTTGTCACTATATTTTTACATCTGGCGGTGGTTATGCTAAACATGCCTGCTGGATCTCCTTTTATGATGACCCTGAAGTTTTGACTACACCATTTTGGGAGTGCATATGTATATTATAGGTACTTTAACTAATCACACTCCAATCTCCTCAACCTGCCAAAGGATACTAAGTAATTAGGTAAAATCTTTTCGAGTAAGGGTGGTCTCAAGGGAAAAATGAAGGTAAAACGAATGAGACTTCAGTCAACCTATTATTTTATACGACTCCTTTGAAAATCTGTAACTGACAGAATAGATTACAAAATATTAAGGTACATTACCTATTTTGCATCATTTCCATCGTCTCAAAGCAAAATACAATTTGGGCCTAATAAAAAACGAGTTAAAACGTCAGTCAAACCATTTGACCTGAATCCCGGTATGATTAGGTCGATAAAGTTGGCTCGTCCATGGAGAAAGATGCGCTGAGGAGGTGTTCTAATTGATCAGAATCCACAATGCACCCTTTGCCCATTCGTCCTCTCAATAAAATGCTTCGTTACTCACGCGTCTCCTAACTCGTATATCCGTGTATCCTCCTAATTTGGTACATAGGAAGCCTAGAGTCTGTGAAAGGACTTAGGCTACTTTTTATCCCGGGAAATATTTCTATATAATAGACATTCGGTTTCTTTAGCAGTCCACGTGGACAGAGTCGCGGGCGTCCACTAGTTTACTATAAATTTGCTTTAAGTTGTCACTGACGTGGCCATGGAATGACGCAGGTAAGCCAAGACGGTGATGGCGGGATGACTTCGATTCGTTCCTGTAGGGGTGGACGGACGTGGCCCAGAGTGTAGATGTAGCATTGGGAGGCCCTTTGCAAAGGAATTTGTCATTGCAAGTGCATTTGCGGGGACGCATGGCTACATTGAAAACAGCTCCTCCACTCCCCATTGTATTTGCTTCATGGGCCAGCCAGGCGTATTTACAACTTGATATTTTTAGCCCGAATCGGTTTATGGGATTGAATAAACCAGTGATTATGGCAGTGGTTGAAACACCGTATATCCACAATTCCATACACTCCAAAGAAAATGCGAAAATCAATTATATCATGTTTCTATCCGGCCGGAAGCTATCTTTATTTTAGTAGTCTTTGTTTTACTACTAAGGCTAAAAGCGCTTTAGCGTCTAATACATCATGTTTGAAAAACGGCCAAGTGCGAGTCGCACTTTGACTTAAGTTAAACGTACGTACCGATAACAAAAACAGCACCTAGTTCCGCTATCGTTTTCCACTACCAAAAATAATTTTGTATTTCGCATTGTTTGTATAAAAAAAAGATTTATTTGACTACTAGTGGACGCCCGCGACTCCGTCTGTCGTCAACATTTTCCCGGGATAAAAAGTAACCTATATGTTAAGTGGGACCTGTCACAACATATTCCTGAAAACTGCATCGAAATCGGTCCAGCCGTTTCTGAGATTAGCGTGCACAAACATCGATCCGTTACAATTTTATTATATGTATACCTACTCGTAGATAAGGGTGCCGTTTTTTACCGGCTACAAAAACCTGAAAATTGCACCTCCGTGCCAGATTCAATTTGCCAAGATGTTATTAAAATGCTATGAAACTCTTCCCAGTAGCATAAGCTTATAGCTAATAGCACTCAGCGTTCATCGCTTCCATGATAATGAGGTTATAGCCTAAATTACTTCGATCGGGGTGATGAGGCTGAGTCATAGAGTAGGTAAGAACTGCGTACAGTAGGCAAACTCTACATACATAATGTGCACGCAAATTAGCCTAATGCAGTCCACGCCACAAGCCTACTGACATAGGGGGTTTTGCATAGCAAGCAACCACGCTGTGCACGCGGGTTGGTGTCCGCAGTGTAATTTTCACACTATGTTGTCAATACGGGAGGCGCTGCTGCCCATCTCCCGGAAATCCTTAATTGCCTCTTACGATACCTAAGGGCAGACTTGGGGTGGTGCGGAAATTAAGGTTTACAAATGCATTAATAATTATTGTTAATACTTAGGTAATAAATTTTCAAATGTAACTAATTTATTCTGTTACTTGTGGACGTCCGCGACTCCGTCCGCGTGGAAAATATTCGGGATAAAAACATTTTCCCGGGATAAAAAGTAACCTATATGTTAAGTGGGACCTGTCACAACATATTCCTGAAAACTGCATCGAAATCGGTTCAGCCGTTTCTGAGATCAGCGTGCACAAACATCGATCCGTTACAATTTTATTATACTCGTATGTATAGATTTTGTGTCAGGTAAGACAGTTTCTTAGAGGAGTTGTTCATATTTGGAGTAGTGAAAAAAAGTCAGAAACACTGTTTTAGCTTAGTACCTTTTCAGTTAGAAACACATGGTAATATAAGAGAAACACCAAAGAAATTCTTTCTGCATGCTTTATGCAACCGGTAGGTATACGGAATTTATTATAATTAGGGTTGAATTATTTGTAGTTTTGATGGGATAAACCGCAAGTATACAATGGAGGAATGGAGTAAACTTTACGTTAGCTATTGCAACACTCCCACATCAATAGCGGTTAAACATCACGCGCTTTGCCGAACGGGTGAAAATTAAAGCTTATTAAAGCAAACGCTTCGATGACGCGAACCTCTATCGATTCAATCGAGACATGTTTCATTGTCTAAGCACCCTGATTAGAACACTATGTTTTATGTATAATTTGTAACTACCCACAAGCAGAGGCGGCTCCTGGTATTTTTAGATGGGAGTTGACATTTTTTCCATTAGGAGCAAAATCCTCACTCTTTAAAATTCAGAGGACCCAATGAACACATTAAAGGCAACCATATCGTGTTCTAACTCGGACTAAGCGACATCTAGTTGCCGCTAGTACGTACATCTAGTACGTACACTACGAATTAATGTGAGCGGCGCTCCAGATAAGGCTAATTTTTCATACGAAATCTTCTGTTTCACGCGCCGGCCTATGTCGGTATGTCTCTTTCGCACTCATTGAATACTGTACTAGGAATCGTACCAAATTACGTTTCTTTGGAGCGCGATCGCTAGCGCTCCACTCGATACATAAGATTACCTACAACTTACTTGAGACGAACGCGCAGACACTATTGTATAAACATAGTAGAATTGAAAGATAGTTATAAATATAGAGAAATATAGATTGCCTATGTAATCTTCGTGGGTGGGAGTGCACTGCACGAGCGCTCCTTAGGACGAGCCGCCAAGAACAAGTCGAGTACTATTCTAAATTAGCTTTCCCGCCAAGGTTACCAAAAGTGCAGCTATCGCTGACAGTTGCAAGTCAATTACACATTGGACAACAATAGGCCACTTGTGCGCGAGTTTTTGCACACAATAGCACCTAACTACTCAACGGTTGCACTGGCTAAGCGTACTATTGTGTCGCTTCAATCACTTTAAATTAATTATCTACATGTGTTTGGTACTGTTCTGGTGCAGGGCTTTATATAACGTCAACTGCATCTCCTTCGATGCGTGTAAGAGTCGAGTAAAACTCGCGAAAGAGACTGTATAATCTCCTTCGTGATCCTGCGGTTCTAGCTACCCCATTTTAGGGACACAGCCGTGTGTGTATGTAGTGACTTGCTGGAATGGACCCTTGCAGTTTTTTCAATAGAGGTCTTGCTAACTGAATTACTTGTCAGCAGAGTTATAGGTTTAATTTATCATACTAAGGTATTATTAAATTACATACATATAATCACGCCTTTATCCCTTACGGGGAAGGCAGGGCACCAAGGGCCGATAGAACCACATGGTGCCACTTCTGACCAATTTTGAGGGTATAGTTGAGATCATGAACGTATAAAGAACTACGGACAGAGTGTTGTCAATACACAGAGTGAAGCATTCATAGTAAGCTCGGTAACGATATTCCATGGAGTAGGGATGTGTGCTGACGCGTTATCCCTCCACACATACATACAATAGTAAGCTCGGCGCCTACTAGAAAATACGCATACATACGCGACGCGCTGCCATTACGGGGCGCTTCAATCTGTGCATTGACAGCATTACGTTCGCTGTGTTTTATACGTTCATGGTAGGAGATGTACAAGTTCGGTTAGTAGTGACAGGTGGTCAGCCCATCGCCTACAAAACACCAAGACCCTCTTGTCCCTATACTGATTTGTACAGTACGCCCGGAAATAGAAGCATTATTAACTATTATTAATTTATTTAATGAAAAAAAACCCAGCTGCTTATAAATTTTGACGACAAGACGAATCTAATCACACCTCTCAAGCCCAAATGCGACAAGCCGTTTATGTTCTAGAGCAGGGGTCTCCAAACTTTGAAGCCTCAGAGCCATAATATTTTTTTGACGTGAAACGTCTTTAAAATCGCGCCGACACATACGGGTACCAGGTTTAAAAACTGGACCGTAACGAAAAGGTCTATATCATCGTACCTTAATAATTAAAAAACTATTAGTCTTAGAAACAAAAATGTGGTATAAATATTTCACTTATATAGTCAGCTCGCTGTTATGACATTGAGTTCGTGTCGGGGTCAAGCGGGGCGGCGGGGGAGGGATACTGCGATAACTGTGCGAAACCGGCGCTCACGCTTGTTTCTATTCAGTGTAACTCGTGACTCCGACTTTATAGCGTGGTGATTCTTTCGTGTGTTTGTCAAGTTTATTTGAACCGATTGATTTATACAAAAATAAGTGTAATTTGGACAGTATTTATATCTATACTAATATTATAAAGCTGAAGAGTTTGTTTGTTTGTTTGTTTGAACGCGCTAATCTCAGGAACTACTGGTCTGATTTGAAAAATTCTTTCAGTGTTAGATAGCCCATTTACCAAGGAAGGCTACAGTCTATACAACAACCTGCCCGGCTTCGCACGGGTACAACGCCCCCTCACGCGGACGAAGTCGTGGGCGGCTGCTATTTAAAATAACCAGAAAGTGACAATAAATATATAAACATTTGCTATGTATTTTATGTTTCTATTACGTACCTGTTCTTTTTTTATTAAAATACTTAAAACAGTGTCCATCTTGTTTTCATTTCAATCTTTTACTTTAAAAGCGATTCGCTAACATAGACGTTTCACGTTAAAACCAACGGCCGTGTGCCCCGACACAGCCCCACCCGCTTTTGACGTGAAACGTCTTTAAAATCGCGCCGACACATACGGGTACCAGGTTTAAAAACTGGACCGTAACGAAAAGGTCTATATCATCGTACCTTAATAATTAAAAAACTATTGGTCTTAGAAACAAAAATGTGGTGTAAATATTTCACTTATATAGTCAGCTCGCTGTTATGACATTGAGTTCGTGTCGGGGTCAAGCGGGGGGGCGGGGGAGGGATACTGCGATAACTGTGCGAAACCGGCGCTCACGCTTGTTTCTATTCAGTGTAACTCGTGACTCCGACTTTATAGCGTGGTGATTCTTTCGTGTGTTTGTCAAGTTTATTTGAACCGATTGATTTATACAAAAATAAGTGTAATTTGGACAGTATTTATATCTATACTAATATTATAAAGCTGAAGAGTTTGTTTGTTTGTTTGTTTGAACGCGCTAATCTCAGGAACTACTGGTCTGATTTGAAAAATTCTTTCAGTGTTAGATAGCCCATTTACCAAGGAAGGCTACAGTCTATACAACAACCTGCCCGGCTTCGCACGGGTACAACGCCCCCTCACGCGGACGAAGTCGTGGGCGGCTGCTATTTAAAATAACCAGAAAGTGACAATAAATATATAAACATTTGCTATGTATTTTATGTTTCTATTACGTACCTGTTCTTTTTTTATTAAAATACTTAAAACAGCGTCCATCTTGTTTTCATTTCAATCTTTTACTTTAAAAGCGATTCGCTAACATAGACGTTTCACGTTAAAACCAACGGCCGTGTGCCCCGACACAGCCCCACCCGCTTTTTTTGGTATGTTCCAAGGGTCAAAACTAATTTAACTTTTCTGCCCACCTAAGCAAACATAGGCTTTTTTTGCATTTCGATTACTATTGATAGTGTACTGATATGAGGGGTAAGCACGAACCTCTCGATAGTCCGTAACGCTAGCGTCGAACTGTCAATTCCCATAGATTTTGCTAGCGAGTCACTAGCGTTACGCCGCGTAAAAAGGTTCGTGCTTACCTTACTGAACACACTGTATATATTAATTATTTATTAATATGCTTAATGATATTATTATTAGATTATGACAAAGAAAGTGTACAACGGAAGAGTGGATGGAAGGGTTGGAAGGGGAAGACCTCGCCGGACTTTCACCGATCAAATTGGTGAAATTCTAAAGAAAGGTCAGGTCAAGAGTACCCTAAACCGACGAGCGTGCATGAAAAATATCATGAAAGTAGATGAAGCGAAAGAGGTGTGTCAGGATCGTAGCAAATGGAGATCCGTGATCTCTGCCTACCCCTCCGGGAAAGAGGCGTGATTATTATGTATGTATGTATGTATGTAATATGCTTAAGCTTAGATACTTAAGTTGAGTTTTCTGCGTCATCAATCATTTCTGTCGTAAAGTTTTACCTTGCAAGTAAATAAAATCGAGTAATTATCATTCTGCGTTTTCATTCTTTACCATTCAACTTGTCATAGTAATAGCGGTAATACATTGGCTGTCGAGGGCCAGTTTGATGACACCAGTCCTAAGTTGTCGCGGGCCGGATTGATGGCACTGGCGAGCCGGATTTGGCCCGCGGGCCGTAGTTTGGAGACCCCTGTTCTAGAGCGTGTCAAAGAAATACGTACATACACTCGAACAACATAACCCTCCATCTGGCGCAGTCGGGTAAAAAGCTAACGTTTATTTCGAGTGTATATTTGTCTAAAACAGCATTCACTATGAACACCATGCGTCGTGCTGACATATGTGTTCCTTAGTCCCCTAAAAATAGACGGAAAGGTGTTTGGCCCCGTATGGGTGTTTGGAGAAATCATAAAACGGGCATTGGTATACCTGTCTTAACACATACATATATACATACACACACGACTGTGTACCTGAAATGGCGTAGCCAGTACTGCAGGATCATAATGGAGATCCCTCAGCCACGTTTGGTGTATCGGGGACAGACGTAACACTTTTACGACATGCACGGTAGGAAATGAAATCAAGACTGAAGAAAGACATGCTTTTTACAGAATAAAACGGGCCTCGACGACGTAAATATTCAAAATCTTAGGAAAGTTCAGCGGACTACATTTGGATTAGGATTGAGACTTATCCGTTGGAAGGCATCGTGAGATATCATGAAAGAGCAAATTGTAATATAAAGATTTCTAAATACGAGAATTGGATCAAAATTGTTTAGATTTCCAACCAGACCAGATGATTACACTCATGTATAAACATGCATTTCTTATTGCGAAAGTGTACCTACCTATGTAGGTAGGTACCTGTATATGTATACAGGATGTAAAAATACTGTCATTTTATTTTAAGCAATGTATTCGTTTGATGCAAAGTAGAAATGTACGTACAAAACTAACATTATAACATTTTGACATGGTATCTTTGAAAAAAATGTTTGTTAACCGATTTCAGATGGATTTATGTAAAATATTAATGTAACTTTGGACCTCAATATCTTGGAAACCCGTGGTTTCCCAGGGGTGCTTCTATAGAAAAAAATGATCGTGATGTTACAAAGAATACGAGGTATTAAAAGAACAAAGTTTTCTTTTTACACCTAGCATGTATAATACACATACATAGGTATATGTAGGGTTGGCGTCCGCGACTCCATCCGCGTGGACAAAAAAAACGTTAAAATTATCTGAGATAAAAATATGTCCCGAGATAAAAAGTAGCCTATGTACTTCAGGCTTTTGGTACATTCATCATAATCATCAGCCTATTGCAGTCCACTGCTGGACCTAGGCCTCCCCCAGGGCACGACCCAAGACTGCCATGGGGGGTATTTGCCCATACTGGGCAGGCGGGTTGGTACATTCACACACACACACACACACACACACACACACTACACAACACATTAACCTAGTCCCACACTAAGATCCCTAAGGTCTTGTGTCGTGGGTACTAAGCAAAGGTATATAAATACATAGATAAGTATAGAAACATCCATGACTCGGAAACAAACATCGATATTCATCATATCAATGTTTGCACCTACCGGGATTCGAATCCAGGACCTATGGCGTCTCAGGCAGGGTCACTACCTACTAAACCAATCGGCCGTCATTGGTGACCGCAGTTTGTATTTTGGACTATGTTGTCAACACGGGAGGCGCTGCTGCCCACCTCCCGGAAACCCTTAATTGCCTCGTACGATTTGGCACATTATCTTTACTGAATACCAGCCCATTGTGTAGCACTTACATCAGCTGCACCTCCTTTCGTGCATGTCGTGAGAATCGACTCAGGAACTCAGACATTACCTCAAGCGATAAGCTAGCATGTTGTCCCTGGTCATCTGGCCCCGCTATGGTAAACGTGGCTGTGTGTGGGATCCCCTTATGATCTTGCAGTTCTGGCTAGAACTGCTAGCCATTTCGTGAACATAGCCGTGTCTATTTAATGTATTATATGTAAAGTATGTATGTTTACAAGCCTAAGTGTAGAACTGTGTATGTAGTTTTTTTTACCCTAATCAGAGCTTTTAAAAGTACTTTATCGATAACCAATCACAAGCGATCATGTTGGGGGCGAATGGAAAAGTAATTTTCACAGGCTTCGGCTAACAAGGGTCGTGGATACCCACTTAGCTGCGGATGTAGAGTAAATGTTAACAGTGTAGCAAGTTGAAGATTATTGTCAAACGTCGCGCGTATTATTACAGAAACCGTCATGTAAATTGTAAATCATAATCATCATTCTCAGCCTTGAGAAGTCCACTGCTGAACATAGGCCTCCCCCAACAACCTCTACTCCGACCGGTCGGAAGCGGCCTGCATCCAACCGACGCCCGCAACCTTGGCTAGGTCGTCCGTCCATCTCGCGGGTAAATGTAAATAGTGTACTAAGTATATTTTGTAACTGGATAAAAGCGTCTCACAACTTGATGCATTCAAACGCTTGGGCATCAGCATTTTTGACCCACAGGGGCTTTCGTATAACAAACATATTCCCCATGCTTTCCACAGACATGTCATCATCTTCCTGCCCTTATGCCATTATTTATGGGGTCGCGGTCGGCGCAATATGGTGTCCTTTGAAACTCACGTTGCCAATTATATGGGAATTATTTCACGGCCGGCTGCCAGCCCTCCTCGGGTATAGCTAAGTGACTATTTTACTACATTAAAATCCGTACATTAAATAAATTCAGTGGTACAGGCCTGTGACTGGTATCGAACTCACGCCTCCCGACTCAAAGGCGCATGAACCATTGGGCTATAACAAACTATTTCCACCTATATATTTTTAGGTAATTCCATTGGTAGTTTGTTAGTTTTCCTTCCATTTTTATTACTTTTTTGTGATGTAATAGTATTTTTATGCGTAAGTTGTGCAGAAAACTCGTATTAAGCGTTTTGCTTCTACATTCATAGTGCGAACGGCCAAGCTGTGAAACTCCCTGCCTGAATCCCTGTTCCCCATGAACTATAATCTTGCGGTCTTCAAGTCGAGAGTGAATCGGTTTCTTTTAGGCAAGCGCGCTCCATCTTAGACTACAGCAGTGCTTACCATCAGGCGCGTTGTGGTAAAGCGTAAGCCTTTTTAATATATAAAAAAAGTGCTGTGCTAGCCTATAAGAGACCTGGACCATTCTCTATTTCTATAATGTACAGATGTATGTTGTTGGCATGCCATAAATAAATTTCCTAAGTCATGTAGGTATTAATCTTTAATTATTAGTCTACTGTATAATGTAGGCTGTGACTCGATGTACGCAGTTTAGACGGACTCCCCGGAGTGTCGTGTCCGTCAGACCATCAGCACTTGACCGGGAAATGGATGACGTTTATACTGCACGATTATTTAAGTTACACCAAGCATAGACAGAGGTTGAGATGGGTGAGACCGATATCTATATCAGATCAAATTGTCAATCTGAGCAGAGCCCTCTCAATTCCCTTCAAGTCCGTTCTCAAGTTAGGACTCGAAAGGATTTGTGCTGGAAGAAGTGCTTTGCAATTTTTTTCGCGATGTACTCGTACCACACTTACTTGGTTCAGTTGTTCATATGATAGCTCTTTGAATTTGACGTTTAGATAATTTTTTATAAAATTATGTCGCTCTCACTTATCTCTTGCAACCCCTGCAGTGCTGCGGATGGGTACGGCTATAGAATCCAACTAACTAAATACGATTTTAAATCGTGTCGACATCGTAACTTGTAAAGGTAAGGTCGTTGAACTGATACCTGTCAGAAATTAGGGCTAGCTAAAAATACGCCCGTGTGTGTAATATTGTTCTATATACGGTAAATTATTTTTTGGACACGATTTTAATTTAATTAAACCAACTTTGTTTAAGTAAGTGTGGTCATGTTAGTTTCGGTGTACGAATTTATGTCTTCATGCAACATTGCGGTTATGATATTTGTAGGCGTTTGATATTCTATATATTCTCGATGGATTGTTGTTTATATTTAAGCATATCCATGTACTCACAATCTTTTGCGTTTAAGCTGAGGTTTAAGCGGTTTCAGCTAATCTTATTTTGCTGTCAAATGTCATATTTATCGGGTTAAATATCATTTTAAACTCTATAGTTAAACCGAGTCTATACGCGGCTTATTTGCTCAACCTTGAAATTTTGCATATACATAATTTGGGATTACTTACTACGGAGAAGAACATGGGCTACATTGTGAAGTCCACGTGGACGAAGCCACGGGCGACCGCTAGTATTTCATAAAATTACTTACGCCAAGTAAACAAGTTGACCGTGATTCATAAAAATAATCAATTTTACACAAGGAAAATCCATGGAATAATTGGATGCTCTATAAATGATCCATTTTATATGTTTGATGTATGAAGATGTATTTTTAAAAATGTTGAAAAGGTAACGGACTTTTTAACATATTTTTACATGTAATATGTTAGCCGAAGGGTTCTAGAGAAAGACCAGGTACTGGCAAGCGCAGCGTGGGAAGGCCACCCGCGAGATGGATGGACGACCTGGTCAGGTACTCGCGTATTTGCTGGAATCTGAATGCAGGTCGCTTCGGACAGGTTTCAGTGGCATTGGGTGGAGGACTAGGTTCAGCAGTGATCTTGATTATGATGAAATTATGTACGTACAAGGTGTAACAAAAGGGGTATGTCTGGCGAAATGTTATTTACCTTGTTTGTATATAAAAATTGGTGTACAAAATCAGGGTTCGAAGTGATATTCATAATTCGTCATCATCATTGATGATTATCGCGATAGTTATCATGATAAATATACCTTGATAATTATCTTTGATGATTTTAAAAATCAAACCCTAAATTAATCTAAGCTTATTACCTGTATCCGGATGTCATGTGCGTATCCAAACGTGCTAGACATCAAATATAACAAAAATGTTTTACTGACGAGAAAATGTGAATTTATTTTCTTTACGACGAACACCTTGAGAGAAACACGTTTGTTTGACGACATAAA
Source organism: Carposina sasakii (assembly GCA_014607495.2). Classification (NCBI taxonomy): domain Eukaryota; kingdom Metazoa; phylum Arthropoda; class Insecta; order Lepidoptera; family Carposinidae; genus Carposina; species Carposina sasakii. Next base: position 1,977,961 of record CP053174.1, on the reverse strand, counting down.
AACAAACACTGAATTAAATTGTATACTGTTTCATTAATAATGCAGAAAATCAGAGACCCCCTTTGGAATAAATATACCAATTTTTATTTAAATAAAGAAGATTTCAAGAAAATAAAAGAAATCAGCTAGGATAAATAACTATCAAGATAAAAAAATATTTATCTTGATAATTTCGAACCCTGCTCAAATTTATATAGAGCTTCATAGAATATGTTTATTCTTGTGTCATCATCTTCCTGCCCTTTTCCATTTATTTGGGGTCGGCGCAATATGTACTTTTCTTTCATTCATCTCTATTATCCGTCATCTCATTGCTCACTGGGAGTGATACACGCATATCCTCTCTTACACAGTCCGTCCAACATTTCATTGATCTACCTCTTCTTTTATATCCATCCACACACATGCACAACGCTCTCTGTAAAATATGCCGGTTTTATCCGGTCGCTTTACATGCCCGTACCAAGACAGATGGTTACTTCGTAACTTGTCTGTGATCGGCGCAACTTTCAGACTTTCTCTTATATACTCATTTCTCATTTCTTACCTTTGTGTACCTACAAATTACTAATAAATTGTTTTTTCTCTTTACAGAACAGTGCTCCTATGTGGGAGGAGTTCATATCAAAAGCTACCAAACTACATTCAGCTTTAAAGTAAGTATAAATAAATGAATAGATATCATCATCATCATCATTTACAGCCCTGAGAAGTCCCCAACAACCTCCACTCCGACCGGTCGGAAGCAGCATGCATCCAACCGACGCCCGCGATCTTGGTCGTCCGTCCACCTCGCGGTTGGCCTTCCCACGCTGCGCTTGCCGATACGTGGTATCCACTCTAGAACTTTCCGACTCCATCGGCCATCAGTACTTCGAGCTATGTGCCCTGCCCATTGCCACTTCAGCTTGCTTGCGTGATCTTTGTACGTAGATATAATAAATTATAAATATTCACCAACTTTACGAGATATTAACCTAATTTCACACTAATATCTCTTAGGTATTATAACCACAAATAGAAATTGAAACATGCATGACTCGGAAACAAAACATAGGGTCAACAAAATATGCACTTCTTTTCCATTCATCTCTATATCTGTTATATCTCTCACATAGTCCAACCAACACTTCTTCTTAGGGCCTTCCTCTAACTCTTATAAAGATGGGGTTCCCAGAACTGCAGGATCACGCAGAGGATGCTGCAGTCGTTTAGCATAGCGGCATCAGATGATATTGATCAGTGATAAGTCAGATAGCTAATTGTCTGAGTGAACACTACTGAGTTCCTTAGTCGACTCCTACGACATGCACGGAAGGAGATGCAGCTGATGTATTCTAGTGAATTCCCTCACAGGACTCTAATGTATAATAGCCCAAGACTATGTTAATTGAAGTTACATTGTATCCAAATGTATTCCAGGTCGGCGCTAGTCGCAATAGCAGCGTTTCTCGATGCCTTCCAGAAGATAGCCGATGCAGCCACCAATGCCAGAGGTAAGCCAATTTTTATTCATCTGTGTTGCATAACTGTCGAGTATCACTATACCATAGAATAAAATAAATACTTTTGAAGCAACTCTTGAAGTTTTTTGCTTCTCTACCTACCCGGCACACATTTCTCATTCATGACTCCTTTTGACATACAACTACTTTTTGCCTGATCTCTCTCCGGTCGTGTCGGCTTTCCGTCCCATCGGACTATGAGAGTGAGGGAATAGAGAGTGCATCTATGTTTGCGCACACACTTGTGCACTATAATATCTCCTGTGTACCAGGCTAATCTCCGTAGAGATTGGTCGCTTTGGCCGAAATACGGTCGGGAGATCTTATTATTTACTTTGTCTAGTTATTACATAGTTCTGGATTTGACGTTTAAATGTGAGATATCTCGCTCTTACCGAGTTTTTCTATACAGGGTATAACAAAAGGGTATGTTAAGTGAAAAGCAATGTAAATAGCCCACTATAGAGAACCTATCAATAAAATTTGAGACTCCAAATTACATGTTTATTTTTCCAGATAGTATGGAGAATTCTTAAACATCTCAGGAATTTTCATACCATCTTGAAAAATACTTGATTCCTTACGTGATTTCGAGTCTCAAATTTTGTAGATGAATTCTCTATAATGTCCTATTTACATAGCTTTTCGCTTAACATACCCTTTTTCTTACCCCCTGTATATATCATATATATTTACTGGAACTAGTCTAGGTGGGGTTACAGATTAAAATATGTAAATTATGTTGTATAAAATCGTTTATTACTTAAAATGAATACTAAAATACTGCATCTTACTACATAATACGAGTACTTTTAAATTACATATAATCTGGCAAGTTTCAGCGAAATATACTAGTTGTCTAGCTTAAATTCTGAAGATCATTTAATGTTAGAAAATTTACAAACGCTGCGAGATTTCGTTCATCGACTTAGAGCATTTCCATGATATTTAACCGACTTAAATAAAGGGAGGTAATCAATTAGTCTGTATTTTGTTGTTATTCTAATTAATTGCATTCCAGTACAACAAAATATTCTGTGACATTGGATCGTGTGGTTTCCTTTTGCGGTCATTTGTGTATATTAATAAGACCTCGGATATATTATATGTAGATAGATAATTAATAACCTCGGTACATGGAAGTGGACAATATCGTCATATATATATTTATTTATTACAGGGAAATACCCGTAACTATAATACTTTACAATCTATAATAGGCTTTGGATCGAGCTTAGTACAAACAATAAATAGGTAGATATACATGTATGTAGGCTGATGTAGGTACATATAACCAGCTTTTATAACAAATCTTGCAAAAGAAATACGAAAAAAAAAACAGACTTAGTTAACGTTGATTGATATGTTATGAAATTCGTGTATCATTATTTATTTATTTTCTTTACAGAAACTTATAGCAGTCGCAAAGGAATTAATTATGGCAAAGCGATAATTTCACAATTATTTCACAATATTGCAAGATACATTAAGCAAGGTAAAAATAAAAATAAATTTACTCAACGTAATAAGGTTCACCACATGATTCATATCATAATGCGACGTACATTAAAAAATATACCTTAGGTTAACTTACATACCTACATACATACATATAATCACGTCTTTATCCCTTACGGGGTAGGCAGAGCACCAAGGGCCGATAGAACCACATGCTGCCACTTCTCAACAATTTTGAGGGTATAGTTGAGATGTACATGTTCGGTTAGTAGTGACAGGTGGTCAGCCCATCGCCTACAAAACACCAAGACCCTCTTGTCCCTCTACTGACTTGTACAGTATGCCTGGGAAGAGAAGCAGCTGTAGTATTATTATACTTTTTTTCACTCCAGAGCAGCATAGAAGAAACTTACATAGGTATATAAGTACATACAATATAACTAATATAGAACCTTATAACTAAGCTATAAACAATATCACATTCAAATATGCCTCGTTAGGGAGTATACATGCATTAGTTGCATGTTCCTCATATTTAAGTATTACACTAGTCTCTGTAGTCATAATTATACGTCAATCAATGGAGTTGAAATATTAGTAATGTTCTATCCTACTAATATAACGATTCTACTAATAAACCGCGTACAACGTCACACCACACTTCTGTTAAATATAGAAAGAAAGAAATAAATTATTTATTCAGCATTCAAAAATGTTTCACAATACAGCCAAACAGAAAAACATAATTATGCTGAAATGGACCCAGCTCAGCATACAGCTGCAGATCAAAACAGATGGCCTGTAGCGCTGGTTATATGATAATATGATATATATGCTGGTTATATAATTATATGATAATATGACTTTCTACGGCAAAAGGTTTTGACTATCTGTTAAATTAAACAATGCACAGTTATTTGTTACTCATTGACGCGAAAACTACTAAATGGATTTTGTTAGAAAACTTGGCAGAAATGTAGCTTATTTACTCACAATAACAAGTTATGTATTTTACGCTGACGAAGTTTTGGCCTTCGATAATCGAATAAACGTTGTTGTCTTTTCCTCAAACTTAGACAGTAACCGAAATTGCATAGATATATTCAATTGTAACTTTAATAGGTTCTCCACATCTGTAAAATCCGCTCTTTTCAATAATTTGAATGCCTAGATGGCTTTGTATTAATCAAATTATATTTTTTGTGTTTTCTGAGTTCATTATTATTATAATTTAAATGTAAAAATAAATTGTGTAATCTGTGTACTCAAGCCTTGGAGTGCAGTTTAGTACTATAATTTATTGAAATGATGTTGCGTTATACGTTAACTGTACTCTGTATTTTGTACGTGTAAATAAATAAATAAAAACCATAAACTGCATCCGTCTGATAGCCTTAAAGTCAAAAGACCATTGAACAGTTTTTAGAAGATATAGTTTTCACTAGCCACAGCACAGCTTATACCCGAGCAGTTCATAAAACTTTCATCATTCATCTCACCTGTACATTTACCCACGCACAAGCGACGATTTCATAATCTTCAAATCCGGATCTTGCTATTTATCCAGTCCACATATTTGAAGACGTGCGTGTAAACACCCGGGCTGCCTTCAACACCACATTGCTTCTTACCAAAGCTAACGACGCCAACTAGAGTGTACACCCCATTTTTTAACAGCATGAGAGGTCCGCCTGAGTCCCCTGCACAGGAATCCTTGTTCGCTTGCCCGCCAGCGCAGATGTGGGTTTCTACCAGCTGACTGGTATGAGCCACCTGGCATTTGCTCGTGACTACGTATGGAAGGTCAACGTATCTTTTGACGGAATTGACGATGTTTTCACCAGTACTGCCCCAACCGGCGGTGTAGAGTTGCAGGTCTTGGTATGAGGTTGTAATGTCGGTGTTTGGCAGGCATATTGGTTGGATGAAATCTGTGGATGGAGAGTCAGTTTGTACTAGTAATCACGAGGAGTTGGTGTTACATGAGGTTATTGTCAAGCGTAGAAAGTATAACAACTTTTCATCGCCTTCCGTTTATGCTGTGGGTGTCAAGTTGTTGACTAAGAAAGTCGGGGGCGTTGCTGTATAATCTACTTCCGTGATCCTACCCTATTCTAGGAACACAGCTGTGTGTATATATACCAATATATGTAAACATAAAGGCCTACCATTATAAGTGACGCTTTGTGCCATTTTGATGAGACCTATATCATGAAGTTTCCTGCTATTGTCGTACAGCTCGTGCGGTATGTTTACTTCAATGGCCACAAGCAAGACCTCGAGAGTCTCGAAGCCACCGCCATCTACCTCCACTCTGTCTATCGGATGGGACGTGGTGTTGTATTCGGACAGCCTGACTATGGATCTAGAAGAAAGAAATGCCAAATCTTTAGCAATGACGATTGAACAAAATCATATTATGTCGACCTGATGTCGAAAGATGATGATGATGATAAAATGTTATTCCATATTCGCCATGACACTACTACTTATCACATGGGACTCTATAGGCTAACTGGTGAAGACTACAAAAAGATATAGTTAGCCAAAAGTAAGGGCCTTGAATGTGATTTCCCAGTTACGTATACGGCAGGATATATTCTAGTAAAGCTCCGCAACAGCACATGACCAATAAAAATAATTATTGAAATGTATTAGATAGTAATACTCACGGCTCTCCCAAGTGCGTTATTAGGCAATGAGCAGCAGTTAGCACGTACATAGAGCTGATAAGGGTGCCACCACAAACAAGAGAGCCATCGTCGTATTCCAGCAGTGCCATCCATGGGAACTGGTCTACTTGGGCCACTGAACCTCCTGGAATACGTAAAATTAATAATGGCAATAAAAATGAAATACTTTTAGGAATGTTATCAGTCTGACAGATTAACACACCGCCTAAACCGTAAATCTCAGAAACCTGAAACCTCGAGGATGGGGATTTTTTAAAATTCCTACGGGATCAGGAATTGTAAAGTTTCCGCGGACTAAGTTAAAATCTATCTAATTTGATCATATTATATACGGAATTTAAAAATTTTGCATGTCCTACTTTTTGGATCTGAATATCTTGTCTTTATTTGTCCACTGTTTCGTCATTTATATGCGAGTTTCTCAGAAGATTAAAAAGGTTGATTGTTGAATATAAGAGTTAGTATAAGATTTAAAAAAAACCACCAACCTGTTATTCGTAATTCTGAAGACTTTTCCAGACCACAGCAACCAACATCGAATGTATGTGGCACAACAGTCGGTGCACATTCGTTGGTATTGATAGATAGAGGAATTGCTGGTGGCACGCTGGGTACGACAACTGGTGGAGCACTTGGCACAATCGTTGGAGTATTGGATCCAACTAGTGCAATTGGCGTAATCGTTGTAGTATTGGATCCAACTATCGGAGGATCTTTACTCGTTGCAATAGTTCTAGTATTTGGGTGTATCTTTGGTTCAGTATTATCAACTGCTTTTATATTACTCTGTTTAGTAGCTGTTGGTTCTTCGCCTGATCCAATACTGTGACGGTTGATTGCGTTAATGTCACTAGTGCTGGGCTTGTCAAGCTTATCGCCGTATATGATTGGATTGACATATTTATCAGGAAGATCACTTTTTGGACAGCAGAACTGAAATATTAACATTTTTGGGGTCAATCTAAAATATAGAATAGAATAGGTTTTTATTTGAGGATTACACACACACACACACACATACACACAAAATAGCAACAATGAAACAAGACAAACCGGCACCCTTATTACCTAACTAGCAAAAGCAAAGCGATAGCGAAAATTGTACAAAAATTCGCTGATTGCTTGTCAAATTCGTATTACGTAAAATAAATTTCAAAGGAACTTTGACATTTCAAGGCGAATATTGTGCAATTTTCGCTATCGCTTTGCTTTATCTTATTCGATAGAATTTTTGGTCCTTCAACGTAATCCACGTGTACGGCTATAAGGATACATAAAGGTACTTACCTACACGTGTATTAGGTTGAAGGGCTGAAAAGTACACTTCACTAAGATGTTTAGAGTTTCCTTTTTACGAAGATAACTTAGCTAATTATTTGCGAATTTAGTGATTATTTGCGAAATTACCATATCAAGGTATATTTATATGTCAGTTAGTTTTCAAGAGATGGCGTACTCGTACTGTGCAAAAAGTCATATAACAGCGCTGAAGTCTGAATGAGTTTTGTTCTATACCTTGCTTCTCTTCAAATCGAAGTGAGTTTGGCATATAGATTCCATCAAGTGCATGGTCTCGGCATCGTTTTTCGGCTTCTCATACATCCTCCTCAATCTCGGGCACTCTTTTAGCGGCACGCATGTCCCTGCATAGCCGTTGGGTATTCCACAGGACTCTGAAAGACAGACACGGGCATAACACCACTTTCTAAACTGCTTACTTAGTTGGGATAGAGATATACCAACTAAGTACTTAAGTTTGTTTATTTATTTGTTTGTGTGTTGTCTCTTCACGCTTTCATTACTTTACAAATCTTCTAGAAATTTTGCATATACATATAATAGTCACGATTACGGAGATGGACATCTATAGGCTACATTCTGTTGTCCAAGCGGATAAAGTCTGGTCTGCCTACTGGAATACCTTAGCTGCATCTCCTTCCGTGCGTGTAGTAAGATTGACATAAAACTTTTGGGCACACAGCCGTCTGTAAATGTACTATGTTTCGCTGCGGTGTACATACTCTGTGGCATAGCGAAAATATCATCGCGACATGGAGATGACGCCCTAGCTAGGTATTTCCTTTTACCCTGGGAAATACCGTTCATGAAATCTAATACAAAGACTACGTGTCAGTACCATGAATTCTACTTACTCGTATAATGAAGTGGGCATCAGCTACAGCGTAACAAAATTTTATTATCTAATTGATTTAGAAAATGGGGCTTACCAGGAAACTCAACGGCAATGATGAATCGTTCATGTGTTATTTACTAGCAGATGCCCGTATAATTTCGTTCGCTTGACTTTAAATCATACATAAATACATACATATAGGTATACACACGGCCGTGTTCCCGAAATGGGGTAGCCAGAACTGCAAAATCATAAAGGAGATCACAGCCACGTTTAGCTTAGCGTGGACAGATGAAAATTATTAGTGATACAGTTGCTTTAGTTCTTCTATGCTGCTCTGAGAGTGAAAAAAAAAGTATAATACTACAGCTGCTTCTCTTCCCGGGTATACTGTACAAGTCAGTAGAGGACAAGAGGGTTTTGGTGTTTTGTAGGCGATGGACTGACCACCTGTCACTACTAACCGAACTTGTACATCTCAACTATACCTTCAAAATTGGTCAGAAGTGGCACCATGTGGTCCTATCGGCGCTTGGTGCTCTGCCTACCCCGTAAGGGATAAAGGCGTGATTATATGTATGCTTTTAGTACTCACGACGCTGAATCTTTCTCTGGGACCAGGGGGTAATCATGAATATTTCCGTTGTGAAAGTAAGATGCCGCTATAAGCAGCCTAGAGCGACATCTCGTTTTCACAATCAATCTTGCTTTAAGAGTTCATGGCAATGACGACTATGTTAATGTATGGATAATATTATAATACTCACTTTCCGCTCGTACTTCCAATAAAATCGCAACGCACAATAATTTTATCACCTCTACTAAACACATTATATACGTGCACGTCATCGAGTAATATTAATATAAATTTGATTAAATCAAATGAGAGTTATTTGGTCCAGTTCTTTTAAACACTAATTAATATATGTTTCCCTAATACGCAGTACTATCACGTCCTGTGTTCGAGGCTTTGTCACTAATACTAAAACAGTACCATGTGTATGTCGGAGACCGCAAAATTATATTATACCACAGTGCAAGTCATACCAGTAACTCAACTAGGATATTTTTATATTTCGAAATACATGTAGTAAATATATACCATGCGATTTTGGACTGCCCTCTGCCGATCTGGAGTTTTTACTAGAACACGTCAGCTGCGCCTCCTATGGTATATGTCGTAAGAGGGTCTGAGGGAGGGAGTCAGACTAGCAAGTGCCCATACTAAACACGGAGAATTGCAGTTCTGATTGCTCCGTTTTAGGAATGTATCTTCTGAAGTTACTACAATATAGGTACCTGTATTTAATATAAGGGGTATGTTAGCGAAATGCTATATCCTACATATGGCTCATTAAAGAAAGCCTATCCACAAAATATGAGATTAAAAATCAATCACATCGTTTGAAGACAGTACGCTGTGTAAGATTGTGAAAGCGCATGTGCTTGTAAAGCTGGGTTACATGGGTTTGCATCCATCTATTGCCTATTCTGTGGCAATAATAGTTGCACTGCGGGGTGAAACTGAATGCATGGGGATACGGGGATGTTCCTGCCTATGACGTTTTATCCTTATGAGGTAGACTAACAATAAATTGTAAATATGAAGTTTACGGGATAGTAAGTTGACTTTGTCCTTCCTTATTTACTGCAGTATTAAGTTGACGGGTCCTTCCTTGTGTACCAGATATTATAGGGTCGCTTAATAACACGTAAATCTTTTAAGTAAATATGTCACGCAACTTGGTGCTTCGCTAGGCTATAGATTGGGTTCGAATTCCGCTATGGTATGAATAATATCTATGTTTGTTTTGGAATTACTTATGGACGTTTCTATAATTATCTATGTATTTATTTTACAGCCATTGCTTAGTACTCACTTAGGAATATAGTGTAGTGTAGAACTTGAAAATATTAATTTATTTTATTTCTCTTCTTCCATCTAAGGAGAGGATGGTTAAATTACTTATATAACCTGTATATCCGGAAAAAGAAAAGCGATAGAAATACAAGTGATTTATTTAGATATTCCTCTCAATAGTCTTGTGAATCAAGTTCATATATTTGAAGACATGCGTGTACACCAACGAGTTGTCCTTCCGAGTAGAATTCTCAGACCGAAGCCGACACCAACAATCATATAAGCGCTGTTCATTTGATCAAACATTTCTAGAGGACCGCCAGAAGCGTTTTCGCAGTACTCCTTCTTCTTCCCACCGGTGCAGAGCTGCTTCTCTATCAGCCTTGTGGCGTACTGCTTCTGGCACGTCTTAAAGGATGGGTACAAATCTTTTAGTAAACATGTCATGCATCTTGGTGTCTAAGTCATAGATTCTGGGTTCGAATTTTTCTATAATTATCTATCTATTATATGCGGTTGCTTAGTAAAATCACGATTTGTGATGAATCTGTAGTATAGGACAAGGTTTCTCTGGTAAGCGGGATGGTCATATACCCATCTATCCGAAAAGAAAAGCGATAGAAATACAAGTAAATAATTTATTTAAATATTCCTCTCAATAGTCTCGTGAATCCAGTTCAGATATTTGAAAACATGCGTGTACACCAACGGGTTGTCTTTCCGAGTAGAATTCCTTGGGCCGAAGCTGACTACACCAACAATCATATAGGCGCTATTCACTTGATCGAACAATTCTAGAGGACCGCCAGAGGCGCTTTCGCAATACTCCTTCTTCTTCCCACCAGCGCAAAGCTGCTCGTCTATCAGCCTTGTGGCGTACTGCTTCTGGCAAGTCTTGAAGGACGGGTACGGCACTGGTGTGGAGCAGGTGCGGTTCTCATCTTGGGTGCTCCAGCCGCTGACGGCGAAGTTGTAGTGCTTCTTCATGCCTCGTATTTGGATGTCGTGGGTCGGCAGGCAGATTGGGGCGATTGAGCCTGAAAGCGGAGGTGGTTTTGTTAGGTTTATTGGTGTGTACGAACGGGAAGTCGTTTTGAATATGTGTTTACCTTAGTTCAACCTTTTGAAGTTCAATACATATGTGATTTTAATCTGACGGTATATTATGGGAGTTTAATTACTGTCTTTTGGACAGGGTGATTAGCTTTTAAAGATTGTCAAAGATAATATTGGCATGGGTAAGATGGACATAGAATACGAGTACATCAGCTGCTTCTCCTTCGGTGCATGTCGTAGGAGTCGACTAAGGAACTCGGGCGTATTCTCTCAGACGATAACCTACCAACTTGTCACTGATCTTTTCCATCCGCTCCGCTGTGTTAAGTGTGGCTGTAGGATCTCCCCTTCGTGATCTTGCAGAATAAAACCGTGTGTATATGTAGTATAATTTCTTTGATACGGATACTGACCTCTAGATGGCGCATGATTAGCAAGTTTGATCAGCCCGATGTCGTGGATACGTTTCTTTGCGTCGTACAGGGGGTGGGGTATGGTGTTTTCCACCACTACTGCGACCAGTTGTTCGTCGGGTCTTGTTACATGGCCCAAGTGGACTTGTGTGCTGGAAGAGGTAACATTTTGTGAGACACATTTGTCAAGTTATGGCATTCATAACTCAGAAGAATAAAAAACCTTCCAACCACAGTATAACGAAAGAGAATAGCTCCTATGCCTGATTTCGGAACGAATTTTTTTTATATGCAGTGACAGAAAATGTGGTCATACAAATAGTAATTAGCGTCATCATCCATGGAACTATACGTTGAAACACACTCTATAGGTACATTAATGAAATAAGAGCTTTTTTTTTATAATAAATTCAGTTACATGCTGATATAAATAATTAGAGGCTAGAAATACTTGACGTTAGAAAAACCCTTCTCCATCGCTTTTAGCAGCTTCCTAAGGTAGTTGCAATGTCTCGGTGCACGCGGTATTATAGAACATTCTATTGCCCCGCGTGCAGCGAGACATTGCGACTACTATATTTACTTACATAACATCCAGCACACAATGAGCTGCCGTCAGCACATAGCTAGCGCTGATCAGGGTTCCAGCACACCGTCTCTTTACATCCTGGTACTCGATCCGAGCCAGCCACGGGAACCCGCTGTTGTATATAACTCCGTCCTCTGAAATTTATATATACTAGATAAATTCACTTCGTATCGTACAAGGCGGTTAAGGGTTTCCGAGAGGTGAACAGCAGTGCCTCCCGTACTAACAACATAGTCCATAAATCAGACTGCGGTCACCAACCCGTCTGCCCAGTGTGGCGACTATGGGCAAAAACTCCCTTAACAGCCCTAGGCTGAAGATAGATAAATTAAGTACCCTAGAATATATCAGCTGCATCCTCCTTCTGTGCATGTCGCATGAGTCTACTAAGGAACTCAGGGGCATACTCTCAGCTCTTCTAGCAATTCTAGCAATTGTCACTGATCTTTTGCATCTGGCCCAGCTATATGGCTGTAGGATCACTGTAGTTCTGGCCACCTCATATAGCAAATACAGCCGTGTGCCGTGTCAATACATATGTGCGTATGTAGATGAGATTCGTCACATTTTCCGATAAAAAAGTAATCTTAAACAGATTTTGTTTGCTCGACTTGGAGACTACTGTCGCGCCTCCAGATGCCAACAATCTTTAGCGATATCACTTGAAAGAAACTATATGGCGATGATTATGCCACATGAAGGAGTGAAATTTCGTGTAAAATCTTTTTGTGAACAATATTATCCATGCTTCTCTTTATTTTGCAAGTTTAAATCCCTAAAGTCGCAGGGATGATTCCCCTCCCAATTTAGAGAAGTGTATCAGAAAATATAGAAGCCATCTAAGTCAGTGATCATTGGTTAACGCCCAATCACAACCCCACACAAGGCTTCAAAGAAAATAACATTAGACATTTTCCGAAAAGGGATCTCGCATAACGTCCGTTCTAATTGGAATTTTAGTTGGGGAGTGCCTTTCGCAAGCTCGTTTAGAGAATTCCGTTCTGAAGCATCAGTGGGACCCGGAGCACAATCTCGAACAATAAGCCGGCCTGGCCAAAGTATGGATTCATTCATCTTTCTTTCACACACAATTCTAGGGATAGCAGGCACGTCTTTTTGATCACTCTGGGTTTCATGACCAGCAAAACGTCACTTGCCAGTATAGGTGGGAATATCCTCGCCGACCCCGCAGCATTGGCTCCCAGGATCAGCCGGCACCACCGATGGCTCGCATTCCTCTTCCACCACACTCGGTCGAGGCGGCACAGCGGCTATATAGAAGCTCTCCTCGTCGTCTTCTGTGTATTGGTCGTGGAATTCTATTTTTGACCACTCTGAGATTGGTGGACAGCAAATCTGGAAGTAGTTTTATATTATGATAGCTTTAAACTTGTCAGAGAATACTTATTTAATAGGGCAGGCACAGATATATTACAAAGCAATAGGGGATCCCTTAATCGAGCTCCTCCCGTTTAAGCTGGCAGACCTCGGGCACTTGACAGAATTGCATGACAGGTAACAAACATTGTTTGTACTTATAATATTGAGCCGGCTTAAGGGGTACAATACCTCAAGAGTCTACAAGTACAGCTGAATGAAAGAATCGACTAAGAAACTCGGGCATTCTCTAGGCGATAAGCTAGCAATTTATCACTGATCATTTACATCTGTCCAACGGCGGCGGGCGGCGCGGTGAGCGGCGCGGTGGGCGGGGCGGATTACCGCGCGCCCTCGTCCTCGCGCCGCTGCCGCCTCCTCGACGACATAGAACGTAGCTGCGGGATCCTCCTATATGCTCCTGCAGTTCTGGCTACCCCATTTCGGGAATAGCTACAAATGGTGTACCTTATGCGTGTAGTCCTTCGCGTGCTCACAGGCGGACTGCTGTAGAAACAGCAACTCCTGCGCCGATATGTCAGTCTTGTTGTGCAGCGTCTCCAGCGGCTCGCACACGGCTAGCGGTAGGCAGTAGCCGTGGTTACCGTGTGGTAGGATGCATGGCCTTTCTGCAAATATAATTGTGATTGGTTTACTATGAGGCAGTTAATATTTCAGGCGGAATAATGTTGAATAATTAAGCAGATACAGAATTGATAAAACGTAAAAGAAATCACTATGAACTCATTATTATTACAGCCACACCAAAAGCTTGCAAATTCGCATAGAGGTTACATATAAACTTAAATTTTTACAAAACAATCCGTTCATTCTTACTTGTCAAGGTTTCATTGTGGAAGTGATGACCTTTAACGGTGATGGTTAACTCGAGGTATACCCGAGGAGGGTAGGCGTCAGGCAGGCAGCAGACGTAAAACAAATGCCAAATCTTTGGCAATGTTAATTTGGAAATAAACCATATTGCGCTGACCCCATAAATAAGGGGATAAGGGCAAGAAGATGAGATGATGTGGAAGTGAGACACTATAGGTATATAGGCAGTCTAGGGTGACAACTCGCTCTCACGTTTGAAGCTTCGAGCTACTTTAAGAGATCACGGTAAAGCTGGGAGAGCGATGTCGTGATATACAGGATGTAACAAAAGGGGTATGATAAGCGAAAAGCTATGTAAATAGCCCACTAAAAGGACCTACCCACAAAATTTGAGACTCGAAATCAGATGTTAATTTTCCAGACACATATGGAGAATTCCTATACAACTTAGGAATTTTCATACAATCTTAAAAATTAAACATGTGATTTCGAGTCTAAAATTTTGGGAATAGGTTCTCTATAGTGGGCTACTTACATAGCTTTTCGCTTAACATACCCTTTCTGTTACCCTGTATATCGTGAGGGCATGTGCAAGTATAGTCTGTGTCTCCTGCGTGGGCGCATGACTGTATGACATATTTTGATTGCAGTATTACGGGTTCTTTTTCTAACACGACGTATTAAACGGGATAAGGAATCGTATAGTATTAATTCATAATCTGTCAGTGCTATCCACAAATTATGTTCATAAGTAACCAGGTTAGCTGGTATAGAATGCCTTGCAAGGCATTAAGCTCGCCTTTGTACAGAATGTTTATTGTCGTACAATAAAGAATTTTATCTATCTATTTATCTATTAAGCATTAATACTGATGATCTCCGACCGTATTTCGGTCAGGGCGACTAATCTCTACAGAGATGTGGCCAAGTACGCAGGAGATATTGTAGTGCACAAGTGTGTGCGCAAACACAGATGCACTCTCTATTCCGTCACTCTCATAGTCCGATGGGACGGAAAGCCGACACGACCGGAGAGAGATCAGGCGCAGGACCAACGGTTTTACGTGCTTTCAGAGGCACGAGCTAAGTGTCAATTTTACAACATTAAAATCTGTACATGAAATAAATTAATTGGTACAGGCCCGTGACTGGGATCGAACTTACGCCTCCCGCTTGGAAGGTGCACGTCTTAACTACTGGGCTATTAAGCATTAAGAAATGTATGAAAACATGTCTGTAGTTACTGGAACGGACACAAAACGGCGTATTACGAGTTGCGAGATATTGTACTCGTATTAAGCGTGATCATATTAAACGGGGTCTAGTGTATGTGTTGATTGTCACAAGTGCCCCTTTGTATATGACCCATACAAAACAGCGTAGGTAGTTTAGGTGACAGTCAGCTAATTTATCTGATGATAAACGAGCGCGGTTCCTGTGTTTTGATACTTTTGTTGGGCATAGGATGTAGGTAGGGGTCATAATTCCTATGTTTACCAGACAATATGGCCAAACAAGACGTAGTACATAGCTCACAACAATATGGTAGCCAGAAATAGGATTCCGATTTGCGAATGACATCTTACTGCCACATTTAGCATTGCGGCATCAGATGTAAAAGATCATTGACAAGTTGCTAGGTTATCGTCTGAGAGAACGCCCCTAAATTCCTTGGTAGACTCTTACGGAAGGAGATGCAGCTGATGTACATGAAGCCCCGCATCATCATAATTACATAGATAGATAAATTCATTTATATTACAACGTTTATAAAAGGGCGAGCTTAATGCCTTCCATGGTATTCTGTACCAGCTAACCGGCACCCTGATTACCTAATTTGCAATAGCAAAGCGGAAAAAGCGCGATATCGAAAATTGTACAATATCCTCGTTGAAATGTCAAAATTCCATTCATTTTACGTAATACGAATTTGACAAGCAATCAGCGAAATTTGTTCAATTTTCGCTATCGCTTTTTCTTTTGCTAAAAGGGCTTATCTAGCAACAGAAAAGGCTATAGGCTGATTATATGGTTTATGGCATACAAATATTTTACGGTTGTGTTTATTTACTACTAAGCTGCTCTGGGAGTGAAAAAAAAAACGTATAATACTACAGCTGCTCCTCTTCCCGGGCATACTGTACAAGTCAGTAGAGGGACAAGAGGGTTTTGGTGTTTTTTAGGCAATGGGCTGACCACCTGTCACTACTAACCGAACTTGTACATCTCAACTATACCCTCACAATTGGTCAAAAGTGGCACCATGTGGTTCTATCGACCCTTGGTGCTCTGCCTACCCCGTAAGGGATAAAGGCGTGATTATATGTATGTATTTTATATATGTTTATTTACAAGTATGTCCTGCGAAAGCTGGAGATCGTCAAGTCCACTTATCCGTACGTATCGCACTGTCACGTCGGGGTCATCGAACGACACTTTCCTGTATGCAACGGTATCTGAGATTTTTATAATTTTACACAGAATACCAATATAGCTTTTACATTTGCTTAGTACTATGTGTTTTTTCACATAGGACCTCCTTAGTGATCGCGCAGTTCTGGCTACCCCATTTCAGGAAAACATCTGTATCTCTATGTCTCTCATATAGGCACACTGTGTAATAACTTCGAGTAGCGCATCTCGTGTTGACAATAAAGTACAGTGGCTCTCCTCAAAAGTTTTCAAACATACACTAATAACTGGGGACAATTCTTAAATTTTTTTTGGACCGAAACGCAACCACTAACGAACCGTTAACAAAACGCGGTGCGAAGCACCTTACCGCTTGAGTAATAAGGTCTATTTTAGCACGCATCGGTCGCGAGTATGACAGAATATATACAAATATCTGTATCATGCTGAAATGTGTCTAATTACGGCACCATAAAGTAATTATTTCTAATAGAACGGTTCCGTTTCGGCTTCGTTTCAACTCGAGACTTCAAGAATTGGCCCCCTGGGCTGTGTTCTGGCTACCCCATTTCGGGGGTAACCAAAACTGCAGGATCACGAAAATGGTACTCCCTTTAGAGTGGTGGGACTAAATGTTATTCAGGGAAGAATCACACAGGAAGATCCTAAAGGTCTTGTGTTCTGAGTACTAAGCATACAGGTGTTTTTTCGTGGCCACCCTTAACGAAAAAATTTTGCTACGCGCGTCTATGTACATTTATGCAGAAAAACGCAGTCTATTTACTCAACTTTGGACCCTAATATTTTGGAAACCAGACACTTCCCAAGTATGCTTCCATGGAGAAAAATGATCGTAATGATGAGGAGATTCCGTAGTTTTCGGGAACGTTGACGACCAAAAATCACTCTGTATAAGCAGCATAATAAATATTGGATACTACTAGGTACCCAGGACACAAGACCCTATTGATCCCGACTCCGAAATTGGTCATTCTTGATCCAGCTTTTGACCAAGTTCATTAATAATTTTTTGCCTACATTTAATTTCCCGGAAAGCTAAAATGTGTTTTACCAAAATAAAGTATAACGCATCCTTGCTAACTTATTTATACTCGCACGTAACCAGTTTATCCTGATTGAATTAGATTATAAATAGCGTGAGGTTATCATTGGTTTTCTTAAGGAAAAATCATAGTTTTTGTATACATACGCTTCCTCAAAAATCGATGTAATTACAATGTATCATTGACGTATGTACGTGATTACATAAGACTTATTTTATTAGGGTTATCAAAAAGTATGATTAGTAATTCTATAGTTGCACGGTGACTTAGCACTGACTACTTATCTTTTTACCCGACTGTAAAACCTGACGCGGTCTGTGTATGTATTTTTCACCAAGACTTTCACCAACCAAATGTATAGATTCTAGAGTAAGGTCAGTTCAAGAGTATCCTAAACCGAAGAGCGTGCATGTAGAATATCATGAAAGTAGATGAAGCGAGAGATGGTGTTTCAGCAACTCAGGACCGTAACAATGAATGGACGTTCGTGATCTCTGCCATTTGCATACTCCTCTGGCAAAATGCGTGATTTTATGTATGTATTTTTTTTTCTTTCTTTTATCACATCTGTTTTTGATTATTGAGGTTTCAATCGATTTGTTATTTGGTCACAACTTTTTTCCGTAGTCGGGTCACAAATTTTCACTAACGTATTATAATTATTTTGCAAATCAAGTTGTAAATTGCATACAACGAAACTTATAATGCTTTTTTATCCCGTAATAGTAGTAGAACTTTCCAGGAAAATTATGTATTATGATTTTTCTACGTTTCACCAAAAAAGTTACTTAAAACGATGGAGCTAGGTGCTTAGTGTATGGCTGCATTATCTGTATGACTACATACGAAAAACTTTAGTTCCGAAATCATGCACGGCAGTTATCAGTCCGCCGCAGATATTTGATGTCTTCTGCGGATCCATTTATAGATATATTCATTGATTCATCTGCCGACAGATGACAAAATTATCCTGTTACAAATGTACATACATCTGCGTAGCCGACATAAGGTAGAGTTATAAGTTATATATAAGTTATATATCCTGACTAATGTATGAAATAATAAAAAAAAATGCGCACTCTGTCCCGCTTTCTTGCTTAAACTTATAATACCGTTTTAAAATGGTACACTGATAGTTTAGAGCCCGAGAAAGGACTTCAGTGCCTGAGAAGGCACATTTTGTTTTTCCAGCAGTCCACGAGGATGGATTCGCGTTCATCCACTAGTAATTTTATATCTTTCCAAGCTAAGATCAGCTTCAAACAACATGAACATATAAGGAAGGTAGCATTATTTACATAACAAACTACAATAAAGAAAAAAAAGTTTAAATAAACACTTACTCATCAGAGCGCTACAATATAACACTACTCCACTCAAAACTGTGACTGTACTAAGGAGCCTCATGATTTTCCGCAATAATCAATTTGCAATACATTTGTTATACACAGGTGTGGTGCGCTGGCGATCCTTGTTTGTACTGAGTCCGCTCAAACCTGTATTGGAGTTGAAAACCATGTTTATAACAGGGTAAAGGCGGTCTCTCACCTCACTGCTACTAATATCTATTTATAAATGTGAACGTGACTGTCTGTAGTGTCTGTCTTTCTACTCGGTTTTCACGCTAAAACTACTGATTGGCACAGCACAGTATTTAAGGCCTGAGGAATAAAAAATAAAAGGAAGGAATAAAACTCATGTCACACAGTATGAAGATATGGGAGAAGGTGATAGAACGACGAATGAGAAAAGAGATCTCACGGAATCAATTCGGTTTTATGCCTGGTCGAGGAATGACAGATGCCATTTTTGAAATTCGGCAATTATGCGAAAATAAGCAAATTCAAAACTGAACAAATGTTTTGTGAATTTGGCGTTCTCTCCAGCTCTATGGCAATATCCGTTGATGGTGTGGCATTGCCAGTCTGTTCAAACTTTAAGTACCTGGGCTCTATCTTACAAGGGGGTGGGGAAATAGACGATAAATTAGTTCAGGGTGGATGGAATGGCGACAGGTCACGGTAGTTACGTGCAATGCCCGGATTCCGTTAAAGCTAAAGGGTAAGGTGTATAAGACCGTAATTCGACCTGCGTCTTGTATGGATCTGAATGCTAAATGTAAAGAAGAAGGACAAAAATCAACTGCATGTAAACGAGATGAGAATGTTGAGATGGATGTGTGGAGTTACAAGAATGGATAAATTAAGAAATGAGTATATAAGAGGAAGTCTGAAACTTGCGCCGACCACAGACAAGTTACGAAGTAACCGTTTGTCTTGGTACGGGCAAGTAAAGCGACGGGATGAAAGACATAATGGATGAATGGATATAAGGGAAGAGGTAGATCAAAGAAATGTTGGATGGACTGTGTGAGAGAGGATATGCGTGTACTGGGAGTGAGCGATGAGATGACGGATAATAGGGATGAATGGAAGAAAAATACATATTGCGCCGACCCCAAATAAATGGGAACAGGGTAGGAAGAGGAAGAAAACATAGGCTACTTTTTATCCCGGATAATTTCGATATTTAGTACTTGCTGCAGTTCATACGGACTCGCGAGCGTCAACTAGTATGTAGTAATGTCTGTGATCGTATTTCGGCCAAGGCGGCCAATCTCTACGGAGATAAACCAGGTGTGCAGGACATGTTACAGTGCACAAGAGTGCACAAGTATGTCCGCAAATACGTACGCACAAGTATGTACGCAAACAGTACTATTTGCGATCTTTTGCAAAATTCTTATACGTACCTGTGGACCGTATCTAAAATTATATACAAAATCGCTTAGGAACCCATAACGGTACAAACACTGGACGACGAGCTTATCCGCTTATAAAATTATATTCGTAGCTGATGCGGAGAAGATGGGTTTTTCACTGACGCGCCCTCAGACTAAATGAGAGCTCAAGATGCAGCTGTATTCTCAGTTGTATTTTCTCGAGGGCGTTCTCAAGCGAAAACAAGTATTAGTAATGGTAGGTTAGATTGTCAATAGCCTGTAGTGTATGGCAAAAAAAATTGAGGAATCTACCCTTGATTTTTTATAAATAAGGCCGTAAACTTGGCGCCGATTTTTTTCAATGGACAGATAGCCTATGAAGAATGAAATTGATGCTGTCTTGGTCTTGATCAAGTTTTAGAGAAAGACAACATCAACTTTATCCTTCGGATATGCTCTCTGACCATTGGTATAATTGACCCTAAATTGAAATGCTTTTCCTAGCTTCATAGACGAGATACATATACACCTATATACACGGTTGCGCTCCCAAAAATTGGGAAGTCAAAACTGCAGGATTACGAATGCCACTAGACCAGATGCCACGTTTTGCATAGCCGGGGACCAGTATATAAAAGATCACTGACAAATTCCTAGGTCATCGTCTGAGAGAACGCCCCTGAGTTCCTTGATCTTATGACATACACGATTGCAGATGCAGCTGATGTATTCTAGTGAAACGTGAGCACAGGAACTAGATTTTATTAATCTTGTCTTAAATACTCCTATTCGTAGCAGCGCCTCTCGTATTGACAACATAGTCTATAATATAAACTGCGGTCACTAACTCGCCTGCCCAGCGTGGTGACTATGGACAATCACCCCCCTTGGCAGTCTTGTGGCGTGCCCTGGGGGAGGTCTACGTCCAGCAGTGAACTGCAATAGGCTGATGATGAAACACTCGTATTGATTAAATCTTTTTCCGGACAGAATCTAAACTCAGACTTTTCCATACGAAACATCACTGTACTTTCGAGTAAAGTTATTCCTTCTGTAGTCCATGTTTGTTTATATTAGGAACTAGTGGACGCCCGCGACTCCGTCCGCGTGGACTACAGGAAAAACAAAATGTCGAAATTATCCGGGATAAAAACATTTTCCCGAGATAAAGTGGCCTATATGTTAAGTGGGACCTGTCACAATATATTCCTGAAAACTGCATCGAAATCGGTTCAGCCGTTTCTAAGATTAGCGCGCACAAACGCACAGACAAAGCGACAAACAGACAAACAGACAAAAATTTCAAAAATCATTGTTTTGGTTACTATTGCGTTGATAAAGGTCTCCTATAATATTTTTTCTCGTATATCTTCCATGTACAGACAGCGATCCGTTACATTTTTATTATATGTATAGATAGATTAATAATAGGCACAATAACAACTTTAGATGATATAACAGCGAATTTAATAAAAGTTATAATTAATTTTAGTAGAGTCTCTGTTTTTATAAATATAGATATTAATGTGTGCCTATAATTAGTAGTAGCGAATGAAAAAAAAACACAAAAATCGTGTTGAGCTTATAACAGCTTAATGAAGTTGTTTTACCGGTTGGATCATGGTTTATTTACACTCGTATGCAGAATATCTTTATAATATAATTTTCGTGGCGCAGTGTTAATTACCAAAATCCTTCGAAACGACTATCTTGTCTCCTCCAACATGCCTCCACCAAAAGTTGACAACTTTGACATCAATAAAATTAGACATATACCTATACATACCTATACATATAGATAAGATACCTCGGCAAGCGTAGCGTTGGGCGCCCTCCGGCCAGATGGACCGATGACTTAAAGAGGACGGCTGGTAGTGACTGGATGGCAAAAACGGGAGATCGAGCCGTGTGGCGTACACTGGGGGAGGCCTTACGTCCAGCAGTGGACTGTAATAGGCTGAAGACGACGACGACATATAGATACGGCTGTGTTCCCGATATAGGGTAGCCAGAGCTGCAGGATCATAAGGGAGATCCCACAGCCACGTTAAGCGTAAATAATCAATCACAAGTTACTAGCTTATCTGAGCTCTTAGTTCATACCTGAGAGAATGCCCCCGAGTTCCTTAGTCGAGTCTTACGATATGCACGGAGGAAGGAGATGCAGCTAGTGTATTCTGGTAAGTGAAATCCCGCATCGGCACATGAGTAAATATTATTAATTAAATAATTTCAGTGTGCATGATAATTATCTGTAATAATTGAAGCACCTAATGTATGTATATTATCATCTATAATAAGTCACGTACCTAATTGCAATTAACAATACCTATATTTCTTTGTTTCAGGTAAAGTTTCAGACTAATGTTTTCTACGTACTTCTCAATTATTGGTAGGTAAGCGAAGTGCCCGCCTGCCCAGCGTGGTGACAATGGGCAAATACCCCCATGGCAGTCTTGTGACGTGCCCTGGGGGAGGCCTACGTCCAGCAGTGGACTGCAATACGCTGATGATGATGAAGCGAAGTGTGACCTCCATATCATTACAGGATGACTTGATCTTCAAATACACTCTTTCTGTCAAAGAGAACAAAGTAGGTACTACCATCTTACCCTTGAGTGCCAAGTAACTAATAGGAATACGGACGTATGTCTGTTAATTTTAGAAAACAATTCAATAACACATAGAACTTCTTTGCTCCATACCTACCACTGCCTGTATACATCTGCGCAGTTCGCTCCTGTTGAATCAGATCGATATTTTCCGGGAACTTCGCGATATGGCTCGGTTATTTGCCACGTAGGACGAAGGCTCGTTAGCTCAGCTGGTAAGAGCGCCCATTTCGATATTTCAAATAGTGGTGGTCGGAGGTTCAAATCCTTCACGAGTCGATTTATTTTTTATTTATTTTTTGTTTAAACTTTATTGTTAGCTAAAATGCCACTATTATAAAGTTTCCGGAATGAAATAATGTAGCTCGGTGTTGATTTTTTTTAGATTTTTAAGATAATGGTGATATCATGGTCATGTACTTATGTATAAGTTACTTGTATCTGGGCAATATACATATAAATATAATACAGTAGAAGGTTATTTTCGCTAATTCGTATTAGCGAGAGATACATAAGGTAAGGTATATGAGCTTTTTACAGGCAACTAGTTACTTAAATAAGAATATGACGAAACAAACTACGAAAACAAATTAAAACTTTTGGACAAGTGTAAGTACCTATTATTTTACAAAGGCAATTTAATTTAGTTTTCAGTGGGAAATAATGTTTGTGTTGATATTGGTCTCTGAAATTTATTTCAGAATACCGAGTTTTTACTTAGTTTCATATTTCCAAATCATTTTCTTTATTTGCTTAAATTCTCAAGTCTTCCTTTTTAACACGACGGATAAAACCTATTTTAGTTATTTAAAAAAATTGTATCTACCTTTAAAGTAGTTTAAACAGACGAAAACAGAAGTAAAGGGTAATATACCTATAATAAAAATGCGCTATATTTATTAAAGCATTTAATTTTGGCTAAGGTGGTAAAAAAGTAAATAATAATTTCTAATACATTAAGCAACCAACCTACGGAAAGCGAAGGCATTACATGGTGGAAACTTGCACAAGCAAGGGACGCAAGGCACAGCTACACTGTGTTTTGATTCTGACCGTCCCAATAAACATACATACATATAATCACGCCTTTATCCCTTATGAGGTAGGCAGAGCACCAAGGGCCGATAGAACCACATGGTGCCACTTCTGACCAATTTTGAGGGTATAGTTGAGATGTACAAGTTCGGTTAGTAGTGATAGGTAGTCAGCACATAGCCTACAAAATACCAAGACTCTCTTCTCCTTCTACTGTAACTTAACATTAACAACTTAATATTAGACAGGTCTGTCCCTCTCCATTCTTAACATAAATGGCTGTGAGAGAAAGAGACAGGTAGGAGTAATCTTCGTTTATGTTTAATAAGTGTTTCGGTCAGAACAAAACCGACCATACTATCAATGTAATTCCACATATGCCGAACTTAGCTTCTAGACTTCGTGGTCTCAGTAACTGACTATTCACATACAGCGATCACGGAACAACAAACCTAATACATACATACATACAGGATGTTTTTTTGTGGCCACCTTTTCCTATACATGAAATAAAGTAAGTTTATGCAAAAAAATGCTGGGAATTTTTTTTTTTTAGCTTCTAGACTTGGTTCGAAATTTATGGTCTCAGTGTATGTTAGTTTTTTTATAGACTATTCATTTTTCGTGAAAAAATCCTGCACGCGCGTCTATGTGCATTTATGCAGAAAAACGGTCTATTTACTCTTTGGACCCTAATATTTTGGAACAACACTTCCCAGGTACATGGAGAAAAATGATCGTGATGATGAGGAATTCCGTAGTTTTCGGGAACGTTGACGACATACACCCTGTATAATCACGCTTTTATCCCTTACGGGGTAGGCAGAGCACCAAGGGCCGATAGAACCACATGGTGCTACTTCTGACCAATTTTGAGGGTATAGTTGAGACTGAGACTTGTACAGTTAACAAACCTAATATTAGAGGTAAACCTAGTATTATATGATAGGACTAATAACGTGGATAATTAATCAAAGTTTCCATAACTGATCCAAGTTCCATAGCTGGTCGTGTTACAATTGACGATGTCGGAAAAGGATGCGACATCATCGTGGGACTTTAATGGTCCGATACACTGGGTGACGAAAACGACAATGACAAACTTCGCATAAATATGTTTCCATCAATTACCAGCTTCAATTATACACTAACGATACAACTAGGTCTGAGTGGTAGACGCGAATATCCAGTCCAGGTATTTGTAGACATGGGTGTAGACTCCAGGGTTGCCCTCAGTGCCGCAGTTCTTAGCGCCGAAACTGACGATACCAGCCACCATGTACAGTCTTGTCTCTTCGTCGTACACCTCCAGGGGGCCGCCGGAGTCTCCTCCGCAGGAGTCCTTGCCTGAAAGCCAATTATCATAAATAAGTACATAGATATGTTAAGTCACACCTCATTCCCGAAGCACGGACCTCCAACACCTCCATTTGATGAGAACGCATATAGTTTTCTAGTCGACTTTTCCGAAATGCAAGGAAACAGCTGATGTATTCTTATTCCTCTATGATTCTAGTGAAAGCCGCATCAGCACGGCCAGATAATGTTGCGACTTGGTACAACTTACGTCAGGGACTTTACCGTCCGAAGGCCCACAAGAGATACATATAGGCAGTGTACATATAGTCACGCCGATTATCCCCCAAGAGGTTGGACAGAAGTCTGCAAATTATACACCCACTTTCCACTATTAATTCCCATTTTGGTAAGAGAGTATTAATTAGAAAATACCTTTCCGACCGCCAGCACAAATCTGCTCAGGAATCAGCGTATGCGCGTGATACGGCTGGCATTTATCCAGCGGAGAGTATGGCACGGGCACGAAGAGTTTGACGTCGCTGGAGCCGCTGACGTCGGTGCTGCCCCAGCCGGCCACGGCGAAGTTGTGGTTGTCCTTCATGCCGCGCATCACCACGTCGTAAGTCGGCAAGCAGATTGGGCCGATGGAATCTGGAATGAAGAAAGGGGGTCCACAATTTTTGCACATATTTTTTATATCTGAAGAATATATTTTTAGTGGAGATGGAGATCTATAGTAAGAGATGTGACATAGGCATGAGGTTATGTATGAATGTAGGTAATTAGTACTGCACAGGATATCTCTGTAGAATATACTAACTTATGTTATTTCAACGTCTCGCGTCTTCTTTTACTAGAGTAAGGATAGATTCTTCTGGAGGCTCTTATCTGGTGGTAGAGCGATTGCTCTGTTTCTAGTATTAATATGTGGGTAGATACATGGATGAGACCTTTCAAGTGTATCAATAATGTACTTCTTATTTCCACATAATTTTCTTCTACTTAATTCATTTTAACAAGTGCACATAATTGCAAACATCATCAATTATTATTCACCACGTTAAAGAGACAGAATCTATTACTCGTACAATTACCTGTAAACGGCGTGTTCTCCACCAGCTTAATAAGCCCAATGTCGTGGATGTGTTTGACCCGGTCGTACAACGGGTGCGAGAAGTACGATTCCACCAGTACGTCTGCAGTAAAGTCTGGATCACCTTTCGGGTTGGAGCGGTCGTAGTCTCCCAGATGGACGAGGATTCTGGAATTATGTGAACAAAGTCAGTGGAGAGGGTTAGCCTTCAAGACAGGATTCGTGGGCTTAGGGCCAATATCGAGCTCGCCGTATCTATTTTATGTGCAGATTTTTAACGTATCCTGTGCTGATGCAGGGCTTCACTATAATACATCAGCGGCATCTCTTTGCGGAAGAAATAGACTAAGAAACTCAGGGGCGTTCCATCTGGGAATGAGTTAGCAACTTGTTAGTGATCTTTTACATATCGTCGTCCCGCTTTGCTGAACGTGGCTGTATGACCTCTGTAGTGATCCTGCAGTTCTGGCTGGTTACGTCATTTTGGGAATACAGACCTATTTTTAACGTAACTAAAGTAATTATGGTGTTTTGCATACATACATACATACATATAATCACGCCTTTATCCCTTACGGGGTAGGCAGAGCACCAAGGGCCGATAGAACCACATGGTGCCACTTCTGACCAATTTTGAGGGTATAGTTGAGATGCACAAGTTCGGTTAGTAGTGACAGGTGGTCAGCCCATCGCCTACAAAACATGGTGTGGTGTTTTGCCAGCTAAATAGGACACTTGTCGTGGCTGCCTTCAAAAAACAGTGCCTGCGACCACAGTAATGTCATATTATCATTGCGAAAATTATTATTGTGTTAATTGAGCTAACCTACCCTGATGATTCGTAAACAGTTATTAACCTTGGTCATTCGGAATTCCCTTGCAAATTTAATATTGGGTAAATACGATATTTCTAAAGGGAAATCCGCAAATTTACCTGATACTGTAATAAAACGGTGGTAGAACAGGTTTATTTACATTACCTACCTATAATAATTTAATATAGATTAGTCAATTTATGTTTATATCAAAAACGTTTATGTAGATGTATTTATTATTAATACGTGTGATTTTACAAATTGTTGATTGAAATGAGTCTCTTTTCGAAATAAGCTAGTATTTTCCTCATAACAGGGATGGCACGAGAAAGACAAGAAGGCTATCTGTAGTTTTGGTAACCATTTCAGAAAGATTAATTACAGGGTTACAAATAAAATTGCTAGTCATATCTCGCTAAAATGGTTTTCTTTGTTAATTTCAGACGATCCAGTGTTTAACTACATAGATGAAATCGGTAGATGGCTCTGCGATCAGATTCTTGCAAGTAAAGTTGCTGAAGAAGTCTAATTAGTCTATTTATAAATTGTATGCAAAAATGCAGCATTGGCTTTAGGGGGAAAATTGCAATTGCGATGAATCAGACGACAACAATATTTATATATACTCGTATTAGTTTCCTTGTGCGCGTTAATTTTTTAGAAAAGTTGCAGCTCCTAATATAACATAAGTTTGACCAAAGTTTAAGGAAAAAATTATATTGATAATTTGGATTTTACCATGCTTGTGCTATATAATGTGCGATAATGAAATCCTTAATTGGCTTTATTCTCTGCTTATTTTTAATGTATAATCTGTAAGAATAGCTGTGGATTTTTGTTAAATAAAAAAAAAAAAAAAAAAAAATCTTTGGTCATTCTACTTACGGCTCTCCAGAGATTTCAGGCTGCAGACAGTGTGCGGCCGTGAGGACGAATCTCGAGCTGATGAGGGTTCCTCCGCACAGCTCCCGTTTGTCATCATACTGGATCAGAACCAACCACGGGAATCCGCTGTCCCATACTACACCGTCCTCTGGAATTAGAATTACTATCTTCAATTCACATTGGTAGTACAAAATACTGAGCTGTTGGGCTATTTGAGATGTCAAGTGGACCACACAAGTTTATCATACTATTATTTACCATGCTTGATGAAGTATGAATTTGTCAAGTCTTGGAATGCTAGACTTTAATAACTTGAACCATGTCTTTAGGAAGGGTTCTTAAGAAATAAATAGAGAGTTTGTTAAATTCCTCAAGTTAAATTAAACTTATCGAATCGCCAATCTACCTAAGTTGATATTTAAGGTTGATCTTGGATCTAAATAATATTAATACTAAAACAACTAGAATTTACCACTCATAGTAGCATTGTTGGGTCCAATGCCGCAGCAGAAGGAGGTGTGATCCGGGGGACTTACTGACGGTGGACAGAGATCGTCAAATGACGCTTGGGGGGTCGTTGATGAGGTGACTTCTTCAGTCCTGTTAGTCTCGGTGTTCGGACCATCTGTTACTGGTGTAGCCGATTCGGTTGACGATGAGCAGCAGGTCTAGAAAATATAATGAGCTTGTTAATCTAAGGTTGGATGTTTGGGTTACTGTTCTAGCTAGTAAGCATAGTCAGCTG
Organism: Carposina sasakii; assembly: GCA_014607495.2. Lineage (NCBI taxonomy): Eukaryota > Metazoa > Arthropoda > Insecta > Lepidoptera > Carposinidae > Carposina > Carposina sasakii. Next base: position 1,949,359 of record CP053174.1, on the reverse strand, counting down.
TGACAAGGAAGTAGAGATACTGAGAGATGATGATAACGTTATAGAGTTTTTAGAAGACGTAATCTTTAGAGAAGACAATGAAGAAGCTAAATCCGAGCCAAGAAAGAAGTTTTAGCCAAGCCTTTACCAGTACAAACCATCGCAGTGTCGTTTTCTGTGTCACACACGCATGTGCCATTCCCAATAGCTGGCTCCGTCGCATTTTGTACAGAAACTGCTTCCGAAGTTGAAGATACTTCTGGTACAGTGACTGGATCCACCACACTTTGGGTGACTGGAGTAGGTTTTGGAGATGTTTGCCCCTCAGTCGTAGGAGCTGATGTGATTGGCTGAACCACGGAAGTATACACCGGATTGCTAGTTACGGGTTGGCTTCCGTCAGTTGGGAACTTTACTGGGATGTATTCGAATGGTAATGACCATTCTGGTTCGGGTGGGCAGCATATCTGTGAATTACCAATGTGAAAATTAGTAGCTACTGTTTAACGAACTGTGAGGAAGCTTCTTATTTTCAAATATACCTACATAGATAAATTTAAGAGCCATCATGTTTTTGAAAAAACCCTCTCTCTACTCTTTGTATTATCATCTAAGTTTTTTATATCCCTCTGGCCTGTACTGGCGCTGGTGTCTATGTAGTATCAAAACTTCAATACATTTTATTTACCTTAAGTTTATAGTTCGGCGTGTGTCCACATATGGACTGCTGAAGATATGCCGTCTCATCCTCCGTGATGTTCGGCTTTTTGTTCAGGTTCTCCATGGGTATGCATTTTACTAAGGGCATGCAATAGCCCAAGTTCCCGTGAGGTCTGCTGCACTGCCGTCCTGGGAAAGCAAATGTGCACTGCTGTAATTTGTGTAGTTGATGTTTATTGTCCATGTACACCACATTATACGAGTAGCTACGCAAGAGGTTGAGATAACGTAAAAAAAAAAAATTATGAGCGACAGCGAAAGTAATCGAATGCAAAGTTTTCGAATTATTTACGGTTAAACCTGATGAAACGTTGTTCCATTGGACGAAATAATTTAAAAACGACTGGCAAATAACATTGTCTGGCCCAGGAAAGATATCGGAAATCGATGATGAAATAAATTAGCTCTTCAGACTTCTTCCTAACATTATTTGAGGTATATTTTAGGAAAGTTTTCTGGTGATATAAGTATAACAATGGTGATATTTGTGGCAGAAAACTGTTAAATGTTACATAATATCCTATCTTTTTTATTCTTCTTTTATTCTTTATTGTACACAGACATTTTATATGGAAAAACATTTTTACATTGACAATGTACAAAGGCGTGCTTATCCCTATAAGAGATTTCTTCCAGCAAACCACTTGTGTTGGCGAAAGTTGGGTGAAAAAGGTAGATTGTATGTGTACACAATAACAAATAAATATACTTACATAAACCTACATATAATAAACCTAACCTACATAGACTTACAATAAAAGTATCTTACAATAATAAAATAACCTATCTTTATCTATCTTGTGCCTATTAATTTGAGGTCGGTACGATTTTGCGATCTTTATGCTAATCTATATTTTGTTCATATTATACCTAATCTTATCCATTCATTTCACGGTTGATAGTCGATGACCTGACCTGACCAGATCTGCTGATAGTGTCGTCATGAGAAACGTGAACGATTTTCCTTAAGTTTAAATTTATTGATTGGTTTGTTAATATTGTCATCGTTTCATCTTCTACCTGCCCTTATGCTAACATGGGGCCGCTGCGGTAAAGTCCTTGCAAAAGCCTGTTTTCAAAACATTTGTATATTTTTATGGCTGAGGAATTGTAACTCTCCTGTGTGCTTAGTGATGATTCTACAGTTTTATATGATCCTATGCTGACGCGGGGCTTCACTAGAATAGCTGCGTCTCCTAATCTTAATAGTGCATGTCGTAAGATTCGACTAAGGAACTCTGGCATTCTCTCAGGCGATAAGCTAGCAACTAACTTATCATAGATCATTTAGCGGGAATAGATGTTCGCTATGCTAAAAGTGGCTCTAGGATCTACTTTATGATCTTGCCGTTCTGGCTAGCCCATTTCGTGAACACAGCCGTGTATATATGTATTTTAAGCTACAAATTATTGTACTGCGTAATATTACAAGCAGAGATTGCAAACCGGGCCCGGCCGGGTCGGACCCGGCCGAGCCCGGTACCCATTTAGACATCCACCGGGCCCGGTAGGTACGAAAACTGCGGCACGGAAGCACCAACTTGTAGAAAATTGAATGGTCGCGCCCGCTGCCCTTTTAGACATCCACCGGGCCCGGCTATTCATACCAGGCCCGGTAGGTATGAAAATTGCGGCACGGAAGCCCTAACGTGTAGAAAATTGAATGGTCGCGCCCGGTGCCCATTTAGACATCCACCGGGCCCGGCTATTCATACAAGCCCGGTGACCGGGCACAGTAGGTATGAAAATTGCGGCACGGTAGCCCCAACTTGTAGAAAATTGAATGGCCGGGCCCGGTGGATGTCTAAAAGGGCACCGGGCCCGGCCGGGTCCGGCCCAGGCGGGCCTGGTTTGCAATCTCTAATTACAAGATAATATTACAAAAGTTTCCCCATGATTTTGCTAAAAGGAATTTCCTTGTTTACTAACTCTTTAAAACATGGCGAGCATAGATATTGTTATGGTAGGTACATAAACACATAGTACTGTACAGTGTACACATACAATGTTTAACTAAAAAATATAATTGTAGCTTTATGCAATTGTGTCCTTTTTATTGTAGATCTGAAATGTGGGCACTTCTTTTAGCAATATCGCTTATAGGTACAGCATTCAGACTAGAACTCAAGTTTGAATACTTTCGTCGAGGTACAGAAAGACATACAAAGTTAGATGTATGTAATTTAATATTTACTAGTAAAATTAAAGCTGACCGTGCCCGTTTTGCTCGAGACTAGGCTGGGCGCCCCCAGATTTTACCAGTAAACTACTATATTGGATAAAATAAAATATTATTAAATTGTAGATAAAAACAACAAAAAAAATATATTTACATAGGTTATTGTAAAAAATCAACTCCTTTTATATGTAGCCGTAATGATGTCTCACTTTTGAGTCCACACGTCTTTTGCTAACCCTTAAAGTACTTACTTCTAAAAGCACTGCCGTAGTACACTATAGCCCAAACCAGCACCATAACAACCGGGTAAAATTTACCCATTGCACTAGCAACTGCTTATACTCGAGTTACCCTTACTTTTTTTCCGGGATATTTTTTCCAGCGACAAAAAATAGCCCCTATGTCTTTTCTCCGGCTCTAGATTACCTGTGTACCAAATCTTATTTCAATCGGACCAGTAGTTTTGACGTGAAAGCCAAATAGACAAACAGTATTATAGTAATGTAGTAGTGCGCTAACCCTTAACCTTAGTCACGCTAAAGTACTTACTTCTAAAGGCACTGCTGTAGTACACTATAGCACAAACCAGCACCAAAACCACCGGGTAAAGTTTACCCATTGCACTAGCACCTGCTTATACTCGAGTAACTATATGCGTCCACTCTCGAGACAAACCAGAACTATGCGTCCACTCTTGAGACAAACCTTGGTGCGTCTGAGTATTTTTACAGAACCTGTATTGAGAGACTATCGTACGTATAATAAAACTGTCGCTCGCCTACGGTTTGTATGTTGGGGATGTGCCCTGTTTTTTTTTTATATATTTAACTTTTCGACTGTATATGTATATTTTTTCTGTTTGCTTGTCTTTCTATGTTAAAAGTGTCGTGCATCTTGTTTAGCGAATTAGAAGATGTTCTTAATATTCCTTTGACTTACATGCATACATTATATTATACATATCTGCGTTCCAGCAATGGGGTACCCAGAATCGTAGCATCATTTAGGGAGATCTTGCAGCCACGTTTAGCATAGCAGGGGCAGATGTAAATCACTAACTTTACTGAATAATATTGGTACTGCGGTGGTACCAAATGATATCTTATATATGTCGAAGGCATATTGTAAAACACGCCCTATTACAAAACGACTAGGCATTTTGAATAGTATGGGTTTTGGAGCGAGACAATTTGGCTTCTAGCAATTGGTCTGCTTAATTAATTAGGTTAGGTTATGTTAGACCTGTTAAAATAACAACGCACGAGTCGAGTGAGCGTAGCGAGCATGACCCTGCAGCGACCGGCGAAGTGCTAAAAGGAATTTTTTCTCTCATACTATTCAAAATGCCTGGCGAGCGTTTATAAACGGACGACGCCGTTTGTATAAAGACGAATCATACAAATTGCCTGCGACATATACATGGCAGCATATTTCCATAGTGGAAGTGAGATATCGCTCTTACGACCCCATCCCACGGTGCATGTCGGTGCGGGCTGGTCCGCGTCCGCCTACATTTATCACCACGAATCCAGACGCACCGAGACGGACGCGTCTGCATTACCACGGACGCTCCGCTTCCCACGGTCCGTGGTGTGGGCTCGTGCGCGTCGGTCCGCAATATCACGGACCGTAGGAACCGGTTTAAAGGTTTAAACTGCTTACAGCAGCGTCTTGCTTCTACAAGCCTGCTTCTTGAAGTATAAACTCTTTTATTCTAACCTCCTGCTCAAAATTTGTATTGTAAGCTAGTTAAATCAAAATAGTATTTTATAGCTATGATATTCTAAAGCTCCCGTCATATTCAGGTTGTACGTACGCAAACATATGCCCTACGTTTCTCCACGGCAACTTTATCACGGCACCTCTATCGTGGGAAAATGATTTCTCTACAGATTTATCGTAAACGAAGCGAGGGCAGTTAGCTTGTCTCCGAATAATAATTATTATCCTTGTACGCCTGATTAAAATATACCGTAGTCAGTTGTTTGTGTTAAGAACTTGGAAATGAGGAAATCGGTTGTTTAATTATTTTTTCCCGTTTAAAAAAACCGGATCTATGTGGTAGGATGGATGGCGGCCATCTTGAAATTTATTGTGGGCATTGTAATATATTATTTACCCATTTACGATTTCAGATTTCGGGAAAGATGCTCAAAATTAGGGAGAGAAGAAGTTGTATGTTACATTTATAGCATACATACATACATATATTACCAAAATGAGGTAGTCAGATCTGCTGAATCATAAAGGAGATCCTACTGTCACATTTAGTATAGCAGGGCCAGATGTAAAGGTTCAGTGCCAAGTTAGCTTATGTTTTGCCTATTTCTCATATTCTCTGTCAAGTGAGACTGTTCGTACCTACATCTATCTTTACTAACTTAGGTAACGCTTCTGTACTCTTATGTATCTACTCTCTTACCACCATCTCCTCACCTAAATAGTCCATAGTGCCAATAGTGCTTAGAACATAAATAAAATACAATTTCAACATGGGGTTTATTTAAAGTTCAATTTCAATGAATATCAACCAGCTTTCATCTATCACTGCTAGTGCCAGTAGGCTCCGATTCAAGTTGTCCGTCTTCTGTAGCAGGGTCATCATTTTCCGTATTACCGTCTGCTGTTTCTGCCTTATCTGTTTCAGTATCAGTCTTGTCAGATTTTGTGTCATCTGTGCTAGGTTTGTCAGTTTCTGCTTTAGTCTGATTTGATTCTGCTTTAGGCTGACTTAATTCTGCTTTAGGCTGATTAGATTCTCCATTAGGCTTGGTTGCCGTATCCAGTTTATAATTGGATGACTGCCCGAGTTGGCTTAAAGTTAGATTTCTATCGAAATCCTTGATACCTTCGGTTTCAGGGTATGGAATCGGTCTGTAGTCGTATATCCGTGGCCATTGGGATCTCGGTGGACAGCATACCTTAAACGTGAAGGTAGATATTTGTTAAAGTGAATGTTACCTATATAGCTGTATTTTTTTTTGTTCTTTAGTAGTTAGCTCATCTCAAAGACATGTCGACGATGTTCGTTATTAATTTTGCCGAGTACAGTACTTATTTGAATCTTATGATACTCGTAGATCAGACAGAAATGTAATTTCTGCCGTGAAGTAGATAACCACTGGTTGGAATGGAGACAGTCGACTAAATGGCTCAATAGAAAGTTTTCTTTATCGCAAGAAGCACTTACTACTTGGTACATATCAGGATCAATTAAAAATATATTTTTTAAGATCAAATGTTTGTTTTTTTCAATGTGCAATTAATAGGCATAAGGCCAATAACGGCCTCCAGTTCAGGACCTCAACTTACCCTTATTTCGAAGTTAGACGGTTGTTCACACAGCGACTGCTGCAGGAATACCACTTCGTCATCTGTCTTCTCCTGCTTCCCGTGTATCCTCTCGAGGGGAGTGCATTCGTGTATCGGGATGCAGTTTCCGTACTTTCCGAAAGGCCTGCTGCATTGTTTGTCTGTGAAATAAAATGATAATCGGTTTGTATAACAAACAATGATGACCCTTTCTTTCACACATAGCCACTTCGGTTTGTGTACTCGTACGTTCGCCTAGGGCCTATGGTGACTACTACCAGCATTGCCATTACTCCTGCCATATTTTGTTAATCGCCCTCCATCCATATTAAATAAATAAATAAATATTCACACACCACACAACACATTGACCTAGTCCCACACTAAGATCCCTAAGGTCTTGTGTCGTGGGTACTAAGCAACGGTATATAAATACATAAATAAGTATATAAACATCCATGACTCGGAAACAAACATCGATATTCTATTTGGCGGAGCAGTTGGCTGCAGCGCCATAGGTTCTTGGTTCGAATTGAGCAGAATTCGACAGAAGTAGATGCACACATTATGATCAATAGCAGTGTTAGTTCCCATTCATGAACTTTTCTTTAATTATCTTTTCCTAGTCCACAACATGTCCCCATATGATCTTGTGTCATGGGTCCTCATGACACAACATCATATGGGGACATGGTGTGGGACCTTGTAACGTGTGGGAATAATTATTTATATATTTAACCTTTAATACACACACGCACGTAAGGTGGATTGTGACGTCAAACCGTGTCAAGCAGAGAGACCATGTTTTAATAGAGCCTAAGCATATTATGATACAGGTTTTAGTCCAGGGGCAATGTTACCTCTGGTATGTACTCTTAGGTACATTTGTGGGTGCCTTTTTGTTATTATACTGTATTTATTATTCTTGAACATAACCGGTTTTTGCAAGTACGACTGGGTTGGATTATCTTGTACTTTTAGTTGTATATTTATTTATAAGTGTGTATGTGTACAATGTAGTTAATTATTTATGCATACGTAATAATATTTGCATTGCTAAATGAGGTGCTAATTGTTTTATGATTAGTCTGACGCCAATAATAGTAGTAGATACCTACGTAATGCTAGAGTAAAATTTTTTACCGTATCATACAAAGCATCATACATATACGTAGTCTTTGCCATTATTCTCGAAGATATTGGCAGAAGTGTTTAAAATTCATCATCATATCAGATTAAGTCCACTGCTGAACATCTCTCCAACAACCTCCACTGCGACCTGTTGGAAGCGGCCTGCATCCAGCAGATACCCGTGGTCCGTCTATCTTACGGGTGGCCTTTCTACGCGCAAGGTAGTAAGCCACACTAAAGGGTTAATGAATATACTTATTTGCGCGTATCAAACATAATCCAATGTAAGATTCTTTTATTAATATGTTACTTAGTTTTGACTGTGTCGCTGGGAGTTTTCTTGCTATTTCTTCTTCCAAGCAATGACACTTCACTGAAATAGTGTAACAGTAATAGTAGAATCATGCGGTGTGTCAGACCTAATGTTGGTTTTGCCATAAAGGAGAACTGTGTAGCAGCTCTCCTGGATTTCGTCTTTAGGCGACCTTAACTCCACGTTGGTGGCTATTAAGCCCCGAATCGCTAACTTATGCCTGACAGACCGTAACAAATCGCACCTTGGGGTGGTGACCGTTGCCAAAGCAAAAGCTTTGCGATTTATTTATTTTTGGGTTGTTTAAATTCACCTCCTTTTTTGTTTGGTAGCGGTTTCATTTTTGGGGTGCGAACATAGAAAGTAACATATAATTAGACAATCGACAAACAAGTTGTTAATGCTTTCATGTCGAATAAATGATTTTGAATTTGAATTTGAATCATCATTTCGATCATTTGACAAATTCTTATACATACATATAATCACGCCTTTACCCCTTACGGGGTAGGCAGAGCATCAAGGGCCGATAGGACTACATGGTGCCATTTCTGACCAATTTTGAGGTTATAGTTGAGATCTACAAGTTCGGTTAGTAGTGACAGGTGGTCAGCCCATCGCCTACACTAATACCAAGACCCTCTTGTCCCTCTACTGACTTGTACAGTATGCCCGGGAAGAGAAGCAGCTGTAGTATGTAGTATTTATACGTTTTTTTTCACTCCCAGAGCAGCATAGAAGAAATTTGTATAATTATAAAAAATACATTCAAAAGGATGACCTTTATGAATAGTTTGAATAGTATGAATAGTTAATATGAATTAACATGGCTTTGTTCCCAAAATGGGGTAGCCAGAGATGAAGCATCACTGATCTGTTCAGCCATGTTCAGCATAGCGGGGTCAGAATTGTTGTTAAGGTCCATTAAAATCCGTGGGAATCTCTTATTACAAAATAGCTGTAACTCGCGTCTTCGTCAGCATGGACTAGAGAAATTAGCCTGTCCTTTACCGCTCTCACATCTATGTGTATGCAAAATTTCAACAAGATTGGTTGAGTAAATAAAGGGTGAAAAGGTACCAAATAAACAAGCAAACTTGATATTCGTCGGGATTAAATATCTACTTACTTGCACAAATGTATCCTAAAAACAGCACATATAAACAGCATGCAGCTATAACTTTATTCATGGTAAATATATAACGGATTTATTTTACTACAACGAACGTGTGTTCGTCTCACATCCTCAAAGAGGTCTGAATCGAAATGTTAGATACTTTTTATGGTGCCTACACACTATGGTTCAACATTAAGCGAATGTAAAGAGGATCTGTGCAGCTGGATGTAGGCTGTGTTGACAACATATTCTTGACAACAAAATCACTGCGGACAACCCGTCTGCCCAGCGTGATAACTATGGGCAAAATCCTTTTATGGGAGTAGCCTTGTAGCGTGCCGGTCACCAACCAGCTTGCCTCGCGTGGTGACTATGAGCAAAACCCCTCTATGGCAGTAGCCTTGTGGCGTGCCCTGGGGGAAGCCTACGTCCAGCAGTGGACTGCAATAGGCTGAAGGCGACCTGTTATGGTTACTCATCATCTTCTTGAGCTTAATGTGCGGGTTTTTTTCCGTGCATGTCGTATAGGGGCATTCTCTCAGGCGATAAGTAGCTAGCTGTAGGATCGAATCAACAACAATCAAATATAAGCCACCTTTTCTCTATATCTACTCCACGGTTCACCGCGATCGTGACCTAATAATGCGGATTGAGATGGCGGCGCTGCGTTTTTGGTTTTCCCAAGATGTCACAGCAGGCGTAACATTATTATTATGCTGGTACTATGTGCTACACGTAGGTACCTAGTAATAGGCCAAGTACTGAGTATTACTCGGGTCAAAGTTTGTCGAAACTAGTTCTCAGTTAAGTTACTGGTACAGTGGAAGTACTTTTACGTATCTGTGGCAACATTATCATCATTATCAGCTATGAGAAGTCTACTACTGAACATAGGCCTCCCTCAACATCCTCCACTCCGACCAGTCGGAAACGGCCTGCATCCAGCCGATAACAGCGCCCTTGGCTAGAGGTCGTCCGTCCATCTCGCGGGTGGCCTTTCCACGCTGCGTTGTGGCAACAGCATATCTCTGGTGGAAAACCCTGAAGTTTGTGCATGCCGGCTAACCTTAGGGCACGCTTGGTCAGACGGCTTAATCTAGGCCTACTCTAAATCTAGGATTAAAACAACATAGTGATTAATCGGTTATATTATCTACAATTTTATTGTACTGGTACTATGTGCTTCGAGTTCTTATTATGTAGCCGAGCCTCCATTTTTAATATGGCTGTTAGGGAAAACCATAGTAAATGAAATGTGTTCTTGGAATTTATTAAAGCGTTTCTTGTGTCTTGGTGTTTTGTAGGCGATGGGCTGACCACCGCCTGACTACTAACCGAACTTGTACATCTCAACTATACCCTCAGAATTGGTGAGAAGTGGCACCATGTGGTCCTATCGGCCCTTGATGCTCTGCCTACCCCGTAAGGGATAAAGGCGTGATTATATGTATAATGATTATATATGTTTCTTGTGTACTAATGGATCCACGAGACTCCGTCTATATGATTAGTTAGGTCTGCTATTTCCAGGTTTTTCCATGCCAATCAAAATGTACCGCTCGTAGACCGTGCCTGCACCGCTTGTTTCGAAGACGGCTCCATTTGATAACATGCATTTCATGATCGATTCTGACCGTCTGAATTCGTAGAGGTCTAAGACGTGTGTAAAGCCAATATACGTCCTTCGAAACTCCTTACAAGACAATATGCCTAAGATATAACCTCAAATATAATATGTCGCAGGCATATTGTATGAGAACCTTATTATGTCGCTGTATGTTTTCCTTAACCGTGACGCAATTGGTTTAACCCACGTTACTTGTCATTAGGGTTCTCAATAATAGAACCCTTTTAGGGCTCACCTGTCGAGAGTGTTACCCTCAATTGTTTTTAGGGTTCCCTACCTCGAAAGGAAAAAACTGAACCCTTATAGGATCACTTTGTTGTCCTTCCGTCCGTCCGACTGTCTGTCAAGACCCTTTTTCTCAAGAACGCGTGAAGATATCAAGCTGAAATTTATATCAAATGCTCAGGTCAACTGTCGCTTGGAGCTGTGAAAAAAAAAACAAATTTCTAACCCAACGCAATCAAAATATACAGCCGTTTGTACACCGTGTTATGGAGCAGATATAACTAGGAGATGTTCTAACAGCAAGGGTGACGATGGAAAGGTGTGATAGAAACTATAATGGGCAAATGTTAGTGGGTGGTACAAACTGCGCAGACTACAGGCTGGGGGTCGGCGGTGTACTACATTGATAATCACTACTCCTCTTTGCATATCTGCTACATATAGGTACATGAATAATACCTACATTGAAAGGGTTGACGACATGCAGTTGGGCTGCGGCGTACGTAGGTTAGATTAGATCTCAGTCACGGGCCTGTGCCACTGAATTATATTTCATACACGTATATTGCTTACATACATAGATATACACACGGCTGTGTTTCCGAAATGGGGTAGCCAGAACTTCAGGGTCGTAAATTAGATCTCAAAGTCACGTTTAGCATAGCGGGGACATATGTCAATGATCACTGACTAAGTGCTTATCGATTGAAGACGATGCCCAAATTCCTTATTCGACTCTTACGATATGTACGGAAAGAGATGCAGCTGATGTATTCTAGTGCAGCCCCGCATGGATATTCAATCCATGTATTGTGTGCTGATGCGGGGCTGCACTAGAATACATCAGCTGCATCTCTTTCCGTACATATCGTAAGAGTCGAGTAAGGAATAATGTTGTAAAACCACCACTTAGATATAACTATTCCCAGAAGCGTGGGAAAGCACGTAAAGCCGTTGGTCTTGCGGCTGATCTCACTCCGATCATGTCATTTCTGTCCAATCGGACTATGAGAGAGAGGGAATGGAGAGTGCATCTGTGATTGCGCACGTTTGCTTATATTTTCTGTGTAGATCGGTAATCTTTGTTTAGAATACTGCCAAAATACGTTAATCATCCTCTCATTCATTCTATACCACCTTTTCACAACTGGGGCTGTAATAGTCAATAGTAAACAAGGAAGCTAAAAATACAGTACAAAAAATCTTTATTTACTCTATAACGTCGTCATATTTACACAAATCACCATTAACTGACACATTATCATACGAAACAATCTCAAATACGGCCGTCTAGTCACAGTCTAGGCTCAAACAGACATGTAGAAATATAAAACATACAATTATCACGCACATAAATTTTATCAAAAATCGAACCCACGTTCGACAACAAATCCCCCCCTACAACATATTCTCCATCTTAAAACTTAATTTTATAAAATTATTAATAAAGAAATGGAAAAAATTCCTCACCCGGGTGGGAATCGAACCCACGACCTCTGCATTCCGCTTAATTTTATGCTTGCAAATATTTGTTATTAAATAAATAAAATTATGCATTAGATAATTCCATTGAATACTGTTCTAAGCGCTTCAGGCTAAGCGTATGCTGAAACTCAAGGGACGCAGTTTCACGGAACGCAGGAAACTTTTTTCTTCAGATGAATTCAGGAAAAATCAGCTCTTTATTAACTTTAACTATGCCTTCAACGTTGTCAGATATGGTAAACATTTCATACAAATAAAATGACAAAGGGCCGATAGCCTATCTGAAGGATAAATTTGGTGCTTTCGTTCTCTTAATAACTTGAAACAGCATCAAATCAGACCATTGGAAAATTCTTCCCTAAATCAAGGACAAAAAGATATATACAAATTAACAGGCTTGTTAAGGGTTGTTACTGTCGAAAATTATACGTTATATTAGACATTTGTCCAAACTTATATAAATAGATTTCAATTATCACATCAAATATCCCTAATATGAGAATTGAAAAAAACAACAACTAGTCGTTCCACATATGACTTATTAGTAGATTAGACCCCATAACGATGGCGGATCCAAATTTTTTTCCAAAGGGTAGATTTGACTATAAAGTAGGTATGAGCTGGGATGGCACCTACAGTAGATACACAAAACTCCGTCTCGGAGGCACGCACCGACAATGCCCCAAAAAACAAAGACAACAATCTGTCCACTATGGGGTAATCTGATTCAATATCCAAGAGTTGTAATGATAGACTTTGGTGTACACCCCTGGTATGCCCTCCATCCCGCACGGCGTAGGCCCGAAGCTGACGACACCAATGACCTCGAAAGTGCGCCCGTTCTCATACATGAGAGGACCTCCGGAGTCGCCCTTGCAGGAGTCTTTGCCTAGGTCGCCGCCGGCGCAGATTTGGCCTTCCCAGAACTGGATTCTTCTGTGTGGTACGTTGTACGCTGGCTGGCATTCCTGAAGTCATAATTTGTGATTAGGATTTGATACAGTACAGTCTATCTTTTATATACAAGTATCGCTATCCCAAGTTGTTCTCTGGATGAAATCTCTGTCAGACATAAACTGTTTTTCCTGTATAAAACGTATACAATGTTCCCATTTAAAGAATTTTCATCAGCGATATGATTTATCAATGTCCAATCTGTGACCAATTCTGCAGACTTGATTGTATGTTAACCACTTCGCTTATATATAGGTACTATAGGACTATAGGTATAGACATTGCGAAGAAAACACAATTTATCATACAATATGTATGTAATATTCCAATCCCATGCCTTTCACGGGCTACGCTCACACCACGCTTCGAGAACGGGACTGATGCTCAATCCCTAAATACGTACCGCCATGCTCTTGTAGGGCAGATCGACGTGCAGTTTGACATTACTTCGACTGACACTCTCGTTGACCGCTCCCCACCCGGCCGCAAAGAGGGTAAACCGAGCCGGAGGGCGTAGCGTTATGTCGGAGGTCGGCAGACAAATCGGCCGGATGAAATCTGTAATACATAACTGCTTTTTAACAGTTAAACAAAGGTACACTATAAAGGTTCCACTTTACCACTTTCGGAATCCAAAAACCATCAATTATAAACACTATGATGCCCTAAGAATTTTGTTCTGGGTATGTAAGACACATATCAATGTTTATTCTAGGGCATCTATTTAAGACCAGATTGAATTCATTAATTGACGAATGTGCACTCGTATCATCCATTGTTCATATTACCTATGATCTCCCCTAGTGGATATTTTCCTACTTTGCTCCTAGTCTTTGATTGAAATACGCTGACCCCATAATAGGAAATAGCGTAGTCAGCAGTTTTATACTTCTAAGCTGAAGCTGGCTGTTGACTGCTGTTCAGTTACAATTTAAAAAAGTATTTGTTGCCTAACTTACCAGTGAACGGGGCAACATTCCTCAGTCTCTACAGCGCGATATCGTTCCGCTGCAGCAGCTGATTGTTCGGGTTATAATCCGGGTGGAGTATGACTCTTGAGCTACAATTTCAAAAAGTATGTATTGTCAAACTCACCAGTGAACGGGGCGACATTCCTCAGTCTCAACAGCGCGATGTCGTTCCGCCGCAACTGGTTGCTCGGATTATAATCCGGATGAGGTATCACCCGTTCAATAGGGATGACCACGATGCCCTCAGTGCAGTCCTGGCCGCCGCCTTCGACGGGGATGCAGTCGGGGCCTTCGTTATCGGTGTCGTACTCGCCTAGACGGACGTTACGGCTGGAATCAATTGTGGCCAAAATAAGTGTGGTGCAGGACTTCTAGATAAGTTATTTAGTTCTTATCCAAAACAGGATTTTTTGCCTGGTGACTGCATTTCATCTCTAGCCTATCAAGAAACTTGTTTTACAGAATTGATAGTACCTAAGTGATTTTATAATATTAACTTTACAATAGAAACAGAGCAGATAAATAAAGAATATACTCTCGATGTCCCAAGAAATGTTAGATGGACTGTCCAGAAGATATGATATGCGTGTACTGAAAGTGATGGATAATATGGCAGCAGGTGAGTGCATACGGAATGAAAGGCAGAAAACAACATGGGCCCCAAGTAAATAAGGGGAACAGGGCAGGAATAAGATACCCACGGTGTCCCAACTTGCAGTACAGGTCCGACCACACAGTGGCCGGCTGTCAGTACGTATTTGCCGCTGATGAGTGCGCCGCCACACAGAAGTTTGAGTCTGCTGTCTTTGACGTACTCGATGATCGCCAGCCATGGGTACTGGTCTACTGTTGTTGAATTGCCACCTGAAATTTCATATGATGATTATTTTTTGCATAGGTAGTAGCTAGTATAGGTAGAAAGACTTTGTGTCTGTGAATGTGTCATGCGCAATGCCTTGGCCTACCTTCACATCGCACCTTTTGAAGAAATTTCATTAACGCAAAGATCCCTCACTTCCACTGTAATAATTTTTTTATGCTAGGATTTCAAATTGAGAGTGCATCTACTTATTTAAAAATGCCCTTATGCCATTATTTTTAGGTTCATATTATTTTTGTTAGATCATCAAAATTCCCTTGGATTTAGTATGTAACAGATATGGTTTATTATTTGTTAACTAGCATTAATTGATTGCAGGCCTCTTCCGACCGGTGGAAGTGAACATTATTGGGAGAGGCCTATCTTCAACAGTGGACTTCTCATAGCTAAAATGAAATGATGAAAGTGGTATGATGAGAACTTCAAAAACCCTTACCAACAATCTTGTTTCCGGCGCCACTGTCAACGCCGCAGCACTCTGTCCTCGGGTCAGGAGGATACGCTGTCAGCATGCAACGGCCATTAGCGACGGGTACGATGGAAGTTGTAGGGGTTGCAGGCTGCCAGTTGAAGATCGGTGCTCTAGGGCCACAGCAAACGCTATATTGTTCTGGACCGTTGCATCTGGAATGATTTGTCTTTTAATGAACGTACTGAGATTATTAGGAATGGGTAACTTTGGGCTTTACAGCTCGACTTTTCAGCTTGATTTTGCATGAGAGTGAGGGATCTTCAAACCAGCCTATCTCCTCCAGTAATACTATTAACCCAGGTTGTCCAGCATCTCACACATTGATAATTTATTGGATACATACATCAAAATCACACCTCTTTCCCGGAGGGGTAGGCAGACATCACGGATCTCCACTTGCTACGGTCCTTACACACCCCTTTCGCTTCATCTACTTTCATGATGGTCTTCTTGCACGCTCGTCGTTATTGGAATAGAATAAAGTAAATGTTCTTTTTGAAAAATTTCTTTCTTGGGCTATTGTATACTTAGTCCTAAAAGAACCAGATGCTACAAATATAATATAAATATTAGTCATTGCAGTAATGTTTTCATACAAAATGGAAAGATCCTGACATGCGGGTTTTTAAATATGATTTTCCTTAAATATTGCTTTGTTTAATGATACCGGTATGAATGTCACAAAACTTGTTACAGTCGTTTAAAACATCGTCGCTACAATCTATGTTATAAGTAAGTTGGTTGCATTTTACATTTTCTCCAGCGAATCATAAGTTTTATGGTGCAAAATCCTGCTTGTTGGGTTATTCAATGCCGGTCTTAAGTAATCTCATTGTTATTATTTTACTTTTGCAGGGCTATAACCTCCCAGGACTAATAGATAACTACCATCATATAGAACAACTTTAATAATAGCATCATTATTCATCAAAATTTAGTTGCTTTTAACTACTCCTCTGTCTATGCGGTAAAGCTGTGGAACTCGCTGGTCCATTCCTAACATATCGTGTACTGATTATATGCTTCACTACAATATACCAGCTTGACTAAGGAAGTCAGGGGCGTTCTCTCAAATGAAGAGCTAAGTTGCTAGCTCTTCATCTCAGAGAACGCCACTGACATTTTTAGCGCTTTTATTACTAAAATTCTTAAGCTGCTCTGGGGGTGAAAATAAAGACGTATAATACTCTTCCCGGGCATACTGTACATGTCAGTAGAGGGACAAGAGGGTCTTGGTGTTTTGTAGGCGATGGGCTGACCACCTGTCACTACTAACCGAACTTGTACATCTCAACTATACCCTCAGAATTGGTCAGAAGTGGCACCATGTGGTTCTATCGGCCCTTGGTGCTCTGCCTACCCCGTAAGGGATAAAGGCGTGATTATGTATGTATGTATTACTAAACGTGGCTATAGGATAAAGGCTTCATGGTCCGGCAGTTCGGACTTCTCCGTTTTCGTAACAGTCGTGTGTGTATGTAGCCCGTAGGATTATAAATTAAAATTACCTGGACCTCTGGAGAAAGGTCTTAGCCTCATTCGAGATGTCCGGCGTCAGAAGGTTCGCCAAATTGGCGCACGAGTATACTCCTACGCATGTTCCCCTCTGGTTGTCTGGTGTGAGACAGTCTGCGGTGCAGCATACCTGAAGACATGATCAATCAGTATTTATTAATTTCTTTCGTTACTGGAGCATTGTTTACGTAGGATACAGATATCCTAGACCCTTGGGAGTTTTAGAGGTTTTATAGCGGTCGTAAAGGTACTATCCACATGTCGGCACCGTAAAGACTGCTCTCCTACGGCCGGCATAAGTCGGCATCGATATCCAAGCAAACCATAGCTTGTATCTGATTGAGTGACGGACAGACAACGCGCAGCCGACACAACATGGCGTGGGAAGCCGAAATTTGGCATATGTGATCATTGAGAATTTAAAGAAGCACTAAGAAGGATTTTCTCAAGAATAAGGGATCGGGAGTTATAAACTTTTTGCAGACGAAGCCTGAACATTCATAGAATTACAAGCGTAGGTGTCCGCTAAATGTCCAGGCAAATGTCAATGACACGCGTCATGTTATCAAGAGTTCAGATTATTGTTAGTTGTAAATATTTTGCTAATTAATAAGATTGCAGATGAAGGTCCCTGGCAAATAGTTCATGTACTGCGTATATCGGTATTCACGCTATATCAGTAGAAACCGATAGCATAGCTGCGTTACTGACCTAGGTTTCTTAAGGTTCCTTGCCCCATGTTAGATATTATCCCTGAGTATGGTTAAGTGTGATTGAAGTTTGAGCAAGATCAATGATATGAGGGTAAAGATATGGTTTCTTTGGATATCGGTGCCGTTACAAAGCTGCCATTTCTCTTTCCTGCGATCATATTCTTTTGTCCATGATGGTGATTTTGTCCAATGTGGATATCATTAGCATCCGTAACAACGTAGCATAGCACGTCTCTGGTGGCCAGCTAGGGAATACGAGCGTTATTCTACCAGAATAGCGATTACACGTGCGCCCCAATACGAGAGATTAAAAAGAATCTTGGATTCTTCTATTCCTAATTTGAAATTTTGTATGAAAACAATTGAAGATTAAATCTGAGATATGCAAAAAATCTCTCAAGATCAGTTATAGTAATTGGCTGTTAGTCGGACAGCGTAGGTTCGATGCAGGCCACGGGCATGTACCACTAAATTGTCACTTCGCTGTACTCGATGGGAGTTGGCGTTAGGCAGTCGGCCGTTAAAACAAACGCCAAATCCTTGATAATATGAGTTTCGAAGGAAGTCATATTGTGCTGACTCCATAAATAGTGGGATAAGGGCAGGGAGATGATGATTCTACTTGCCTACCAGGATTAAAGTAATCTGGTATGTACCTACTTTAGGTTTCCTGTTCTCGAAGCCGCAATGAGCGCTCCTGAGCTGATCTATGTCCTGCTGACTCTTGTTCGGTTTGATGAGCAATGCGTATAGTGGTGCGCATTGTTCTAGAATCTTACACGTCCCGGGCTGTCCAGCGTGGGTGCATGGCTGCTCTGTAACATATATATATATTTTATTCATTGACATTTATACATACATATAGTCACGCCCATTATCCTCCAAATAGGTTGGGCAGAAGTGTGCAAATTACACGCCCACTTTTCACCAGCCTACCGCCGCTTTTCGTGCACAAATACAACAATCTAACGAATTCAATAGGTATATTAACATTTATAGCACGTAATACAGGCGGCTGTATTCCCAACATAGGGTAGATCTGCAGGATCACGAGAAGATCCCATAGCCTAGCATAGCGGGGCCAGATGTGAAAGATCAGTAACACGTTGCTAGGTAATCGCTTAAGAGAACACCCCTAAGTTCCTTAGCAGACTCTTACCACATGCACGGACATAGTTAAAGATACTATTATTTCCTGTCCTGTACTAATGCGGGGCTTTACTAGAATACATCAGCTGCATCTCCATCCGTGCACGTCGTAAGAGTCGACTCTAAGGAACTTAGCATGGAGAAGGTATAAAAGAGGAGGTGGGACCATGAACTGAGTCGTGTGGCAATCGTGAGGCCATGACGTCATGATAGGGGCGGAGCTTCAGGGCCAGTGTGTGTAACGCAGTAGCTATAACCACTAACTACATGCTTATGCAAGTAGGTTGTCTAGGCACTACAAGGTGGTTTCTATGTATATGGGCAGGGCTACAGTGTTAGGATGCTCCCCTCGTCCCATACTTCAGCCCCGCTCAGCGGCACACTATTTTTGTATGAAAATATACTTAGCCGCTGCTCCTCTTTTATTTCTTCTCCATGGAACTTAGGCAATCTCTCAGGCGATAAGCTAGCAACTTGTCACTCATCATATACACCAGTCCCCGATTTGCTAAACGTGTACTGTCTACCCCATTTCGGGAACACCACATAAGAACCAGCACGATTTGAAGATTGCAAAAAATACTATAGCTAGCCACTTTATGTTGCCAACATTTTAATGTTGCAAAATTGACAGCTCACAAAGCCGTTGGTCCTGCGCCTGATTTCTCTCCAGTCGTGTCTGGTTTCCGTTCCATTGGGTTATGAGAGTGAGGGAATGAAAACCAAAGACCTCCCAAAAATAATAAGTTAATCTTTTGTTTCAGGTAAGCCGAAGTGTCTGAGAGGCAAAAACATTTTTAGTGGGAAAAGGTCTTGTTGGTAAGAGAAAAACATAGGTTATGGAGGTGCGGAAGGTGTGACATATATCTGTCTTGAGTTAGTGTTAATTAATCTTCAGGAAATAGAAGTACGTCAACTAGTTACGTTGTAAACTTCAACTCATCCGTTTTTATACAAATAATCAGCATTCCATATGCTTGCTACTTAATTGGTTCTAATTAACTGAGTAAGTAACAAATACTATTATGTATTTGCATATGTAATACTCGTAAAACTAATGCAAGTCTTGTACTAATGTATCCTCTTTAGGTATTTCCATAAAACTTTTGTTTGTATGTGTATGATTCAGGGTGTACATAGGTACTCTTAGTTTATAGAATACACTAGCGGACGCCAATTACATCGTCAGCGTTAATGCCTTGATTACACGTACCGAGTAAACGGGCGAGTGGCAAGACAGTAACTCGGACCCTGTTCTATTTACTAGGCCGAGTGAGCTATTCGCCCACGTCACGGCCGAGAATCATTTTACTGTCTCGCCCGTTTACTCGGTACGTGTGATCAAGGCTTCTATAGAATTCCCATTATTCCCTGTTACCATAAGAATTTTTCGCTTTACGCTGGGTTTTCGTGGCCTAAGCTACTCCTTCTAACATCAACTATCTGCCGCTGCAAGTCCCATCAAAATCTAACTAATCTAACAACAAAAACTAACGAATCGATGTTTGTGCACGCTAATCTCGGAAAAGGCTGACCGATTTTGATGCAGTTTTCAGGAATACATTATGACAGGTCCCACTTAATTCTCCACGTAACTTGACGAACGAAAATGAAGGCTTCCTGTAGAGCAAACGTGTCGATGACGATCCTCTGTCGATTTGATCGAGAAAAAATATAACTTTGTCCAAGGCTCCAAGTAGATTAGCGGTTAAAGAATGTTGATGTTTTGTTTATCTCCAAATATTATTTTAAAAGTACCTACGTATTGTGTTTTAATCTGTCTGGTAGTTAAAAAATAATTAAGCTTATTAGGAGCCAAAATTACTCGGGGGTCGAATACCTAGCTCGATATTAATAAATATTAGTGTCGATTGTGCGTTTTTATTTTGTTTCTGAAGATTAGTTTGTATATTAACAATGTCCTATAGCTTCGTGCTGACGCGGAGTTTCACTAGAATACATCAGTTGCATCTCCCTCCTTCCGTGCATGTCGTAGGTAGGAATCGACTAGAGAACTCCCGCATTCTCTCGGTCGGGCAACAAGCTAGCAACTTGTCACTGATCTGTCCCCGCTATGCTAAACGTGGCTGTGTGATTTCCTTTACGATCTTGCAGCTCTGGCTACCCCATGTCGGGTACACAGCCTCATGTGTATGCATGTATTTTTACACCAATGGGGTTGTTTCCTATGGTTGAATCTTAATAACATTTTATCCTTATCGGAATAAGTTATCGAAATCATTATCTATCTGTAAAATTATAATTTGATTATGTTTCCAATTGAGGTAGTAATAAGCCTTCAAAGTTAAGTGGGCAAGTCCATTTTTAAAATATGAAATTAATTCTAAATTACAACATAATTTACAGCAACTTTTGTTTTGTGACCATCGATTTAGATCTAAATCTAATTCTAAATCGATGTTTGTGACCTATAAACGCATAAATAGCTGTAACAAAAGTTCTTTTACGCGCATACAAGTTGCTTAAAGAGTGACGTCACGTCGTGGTAGCCGTTTGTATGGAGCGTTTTTTTATCAAGTCTAAAATTGTGATTATGAAATCGTTATATCCCCCGGAAAGTTTTCACCTAGCGAAATTTTTCTTTCGCAAATGTTTCTTTTATTTTATCTTTCGATCTATGACCCTATTTGGCCAGGGATCTTGGTGTGAAACTAGGTTATGTTGTCTTGTGTGAGTGAATGTTTTTTTTTTTTTAATGATAATTTAGATTTTATTCACAAACTGAACAAACTTAAATTTATGAATGACTACTGTTGTCAATAATACTACTACTACATTATATAAAACTAAAAACTAAATTAATCTACACGAAATCTACATTAACTATTTATTTATTTATTATTATAGCTATCTTTTAGAATACCTACTTGTATGAGGCATTTACGTAATGAACCCTTAATTAGGGGTCATTACATTGTCCAGGCATACAAATATAATGTAAATACACATATAATCATGGCTGTGTTTCCCAAATGGGGTAGCCAGAAATGCAGGATCATAAAGGATGTTCCACAGCTAAGTTTAGCAGGAATAGATGTAAATAATGTATTCTAACGCTATTCTTAGTGGTGACTTTTCCCTTGAGGGTCTTCGAGATGATAGTCCTTTGTTGTCTTTGACATAAGAGTTATTTTTCACTAATCAAGCTTGATTTAGTTAAGTTTGAGTTGGGTAATAGTAATAGGTATCTATTCGATGTGATAGTAAGTGCACGAGGTGTCAAAAAATCTCGGATAAATTGTTTTTTTCCCCGATTAACAAATGCCGTTTCTTTCACACTTCATCAAAAAGAACAAGCCGGCATATATTTGAGGGTTATCTTATTCCATTGTTTTTTCGGCTTAGATATCAGCTCACAGTTGTTGTTTTTAGACAGCTAGCAACAATCAATCACGTTGAACTGCTTAGTTTACCTATACTATATTGAGTGATACTAATGTTTTATATTTACTAAACAGGTCCAATAAGACTTATTTTCAACAAACAAATCGCCGCAAGCATCAAGGTCTGACGAAATTCACACAAATTGATTTTTAATAACTCCCAAAACACTGGCAGGATAGACACAGCCTACTTACGTCCATCCACAAAGCACATGTAACTCGCAACCAAAACCGATGTAAACAATGAAAAAGGTTTCATTATCACAACCAAAATACTCTTTGGTAAACACTAAATAATTATTCTCGTGGTTCGTAAATGGAACGCGTCCGCGGCATTCGGCTGCCTGTGTCACACTCTTTGTTTTGCGGGCAGAAGGCAAAGGAACCAAGTGTATGATGCCAAACCGGTATTTAATGTATGACTTCACTGGCATTGCTTCTCGGAATGCCCCCGGCTCGCGAATTAATGTCCGTTTCATAGAATAATTCCTATGCCTGATTTCGGAACTAACATTTTTTGTATGCAGCAGGAATTCGTTATCTTCTTAATTTCTATGGTATACAGTGACACAGAAAATGTGGTCATATACTTAGTACTAGCACCGTCATCTTGAACGTGAAACGTGCTCTAGATGCGTTTTTTGGTAATGGCCAGTTGGGTCTAGTTACGTAAAAGGAATTCGAATGTTTGATTTTGGGTTTAGCCTTCGATTAACGGTTTTGTTTAGGTGTAAATATAGTAACATTCAGTTACTGTTATCTTTACTTTAGTTAGGAACCTTGTCCGCGTCATACTTAGAAATAAGCACAATTATTTGGTTTTTTTTTAGGATTTCGTACTGATAGACAAGACTGGTCTGTCTGTCTGTCGTACTGTCACAAGGCTATATCTCAAGAACCGTGATCTAGACAGTTGAAATGATACATATCCAGTTATAACAGGTTTTTTACTTGCCGAGAAAGTTGCATCCTTTTATGTAATGGATGAATAACAAGAAACAGCTTTCCAGTTTCATCAAGATCTGTTATCGATATTTGGACATATGTTCTCTTAGAGAAGGACCATAGCCAAAATTTTATGCAAATCCATGATATTTTATACCTTCATACATACATATAATTACGCCTTTATCCCTTACGGGGTAGGCAGAGCACCAAGGGCCGATAGGACCACATAGTGCCACTTCTGACCCATTTTGAGGGTATAGTTTTGATGTACACGTTCGGTTAGTAGTGACAGGTGGTCAGCCCATCGCCTACAAAACACCAAGACCCTCTTGTCCCTCTACTGACTTGACCCTCTACATATTTTATACCTAATCTGTCCATTATATGATGCGCTATGATAAAATTGCGACAACGGTTACTCATTAACTATAACTCGTTACTTATTAAACAATTTGACTAATAGGTAACAAAATAACCATTGTACTAAGGTATGATATCACGTAAAACCGGTTAGGTGCGAATCGATCTCAAATACGTTATGGTTCCGTACCTTTTAAAAACGTTTCTTAATTAAGGATTTGGAACAGGTAGGAGAAAATGAGGAAAAGTTTTAACTAGTGACGTCATAAAGTTACACAGAAAATTTTATTGTCTATTTGTTAGATTACGTAACTCGCTAAAACAAAGCGGTAGCAATGCGACAAAGAAAACTGTGATCATGTTAATTTTTTTAAAACGAAAAACCGACTTCCTCCCAAAACTCGAGCTTACTAAAGTAAAATTTAACTAAAGGGCAAAAAATCTGTTGCCCGTCGCGTTTCCCGCCCTCCTCCAGTTCAGAAAAGAAGTGCGCTTAGCCAATCTCTCCTCCGCCATCGAGACACATGACCGCACCACCGAAGCTGCCGACGCATTAATAGGCCTCAATGGCACTTACATGGTTCTCGTACCATGATTCGGAGGCACTTGAGGTGGAATCGATTCAGAGTGCGTATGTGGCGACGGTACATGCACCACGACTCGGAGGAATATAAGAGATTTCTTACACATTATTTAGGCAACATATAATTACACTCCTTCTTCCTGCCCTGTTCCCAATCATTTGGGGTCGGTGCAATATGTAGGTACTCTTTTTTCATTCATCCCTATTATCCGTCATCTCGTTATTCTCAGTCTACCTCTTCCTCTATAACCAACTTCGGACACGGCTTAAGCAACATATAATTTCATGACTTAACACAATTATCTTCATCTTCATAAGCCTATTGCAGTCCATTACTGGACGTAGGCCCCCCCCCTGCCTAAGGGGATTTTGTTACTAAAAAGTTCCACTATCTGTTTTTCGGCGCTCCATCATCACCCTCGTTTCCTTTAATTATGTGTAGCTGACCAAAATTCTCTATAAAAATCTAAAAACGGACTACTCGTGCCTTTTATATTTGAGGATTCCCTAGATTCCTTAGAGATTCCATCATCAGATGTTATGTTTTATATTTGTCAAAACGCTAGTAAAATTAAAAACAGACTACATGTGCCTACAATATTCATTGCCCTCGATTTCTCCAAATCCCATCATCAGATCCTGATATGGTGAATATGGGACCAACCTGGAAGTATACCATGACCAACTATAAAAAAAAAATTGAAATCGGTTCATAAATGACGGAGTTCTGAGTAACACACATAAAAAATAAAAAAAATAAAAATAAAAATAAAAAAAAACTACAGACGAATTGATAACCTCTCTTTTTGAAGTCGGTTAAAAATAAAAAAGTAAAGATTTCTTCCCAGTAAACGTTTCAATATTAGTGTAGAGGACATTATATTACTATATACCTTATACTTACAATATATACATTACCTTATTTATAATTCTGTTTATCAGTACGGAACCCTAACAGACCGACCGTGAGTTCACTGCATTTGCCTGCAGATTGCGACGGTGACGCATGTCATTCCCGCGTATGTAGTAGCTGCGTTTCCAATCCTGACGCATTTGTGAGAGCGGGATGTCTCACTTTTAAACGTCAAACTCCAGAGCTATTAATATAGTAAACTAAGTGTTGTACTTTGCACGTAAAAATAGACTTAAGAATTTGACAGTTCTCAAGCCAGGATGTCTGATAGAAGTGGTTTATCCCTTTTTATAGAAACACTTGCCTTGTCTGTTATTACTTGCTCTATGGATTTGACGTTTAAAATTGAGACATCTCGCTCTCACCAAATTCATCATACGCGTGCTGATGCGAGGTTTCACTGGAATACATCAGCTGCATCTCCTTCCGTACATGTCATGGGAATCGACTAAGGAGTTCGGTATATAGGTAGATATACTAGGTTCTATAATTTTTCTCAGGTGATAAGCTAGCAAGTTGTCACTGATCACTGTCTCCACTATACTAAAAATGCTTGTTAATATTATGATCATGTATTGCCACCAGAGGCGGCTCGCCCTAAGAAGCGCTAGTGCAGTGCACTCCCACCCACGAAGATTACATAGGCAATCTATATTTCTCTATAGGTATATTTATAATTATCTTTCAATTATACTATGTTTATACAATAGTGTCTACGCGTTCGTCTCAATTAAGTTGTAATCTTATGTATCGAGTGGACGCTAGTGATCGCGTCAATGAAACGAAATTTGGTACGATTCCTAGTACTGTATTCAATGAGTGCGAAAGAGACATACAGACATAGGCCGGCGCGTGAAACAGAAATATTTTTTTTCTAGAGTCAAAAAATATTTTTTTTCTTTTTTTTCAATTGTCATTCATTTTTTTTTCTTTTTTCCTTTTTGACATCAGATGTCATGTTAACTGCTCTAACATGACCAGCGAAACACGATACGATAAACCTATTTATCGACTAGCTGTCAAAATACGATAGATATTAGCCGCCATGTTGAATGTTATCGATACCAATTACTAATCATTTAATTTTACCTTTGACCTACCTATGTAAACTAAAAACGAGTAAACTAAAACACTAAATTAAAAATATTAAGTTTGGAGCATATCACTGAAAACCTATCGAACCAAAGAATATAATAGGTATTTTCGATTTCTCTAAGCTATCTACGCTTATCGCGCAATACAATGTTCATCGATAACAATATCTTGAATTGATGTCAAAATTCGATATTTTTAACATCAAAATACGGTCATGTTCGGCGCTATCGATAGTAACCGATGCACATGCTCGCATTTTATCTATAATATCGTATCGTGCCGTGTAACGTTACCGGCATGGTTATGTTCGCTGTATAGATAAAATTCAACATGGCGGCTATATTTATCGAATTTTGACAGCTAGGTATCGATAACTTGACTTATCATATCGTGTATCGTTTGCCGTGCTAGCCGGGCTGGAGCGCCGCTCACATTAATTCGTAGTGTGCGTTTGCGGCCACTAGATGTCGCTTAGTTCGAGTTAGAACGCGATTTGTTTGTCCTTAATGTGTTTCATTGGGTCATCTAAATTTTAATAAGAGTGAGTTTGCATCATTTCAATCAGTACGTACACGCACGGCGTTTCCAAACTGTAATTTTGCATGAGCTCATATTAAAAAAAAAGTGATCCCCCATCTAAAAATATCACGAGCCGCCCCTGATTGCTACCCCATTTCGGAAACAGGCGTGTCTATATGTATATGTAGTTAGGTAGACTACTTTGTAGTGACGACATTTACCTGTGCGGAGCTGCTATGATAGAAAACCACAACTTAAAAAATTGATTTTAATTGAAGTATGTACCTACCTATATAAAATTCATAAACAAAATCTTGCCGCTCCGGTAATATAATCAAACTACATATAACCAATCAACAAACAAAATAATACTAAATGCAAAAAAACCTGACCAGTCCAATAACAATCCAATTGTGTTTATTTATATCATTTAAAATTCACACGACACCCATCGTCCGCCTTAGGAACAACATAATAATATCAAACTTAAGTAATTCATTGACTCGATGCCGACCTTTACTTAAGAAGGTCAATCAAATAAATAAAATTAATTTTACTCTAGCGGCCGCCCATTACCTCATCCGCGTGATTACATTTACACCAGTGCAAAGCCGGGGCGAAACCTTCCTCTTGAATCACTCTATCTATTTAAAAAAACTGCATCAAAATCCGTTGCGTAGTTTTAAAGATCTAAGCATACATAGGGACAAACAGCGGGAAGCGACTTTGTTTTATAATATGTAGTGATAGTGAAGTGATAACACATGCATATACACTTGGCTATGTTTCCAAAAATGGGTTAGACTAGACATAACTACAGGATCACAAGCGAAATCCTACAGCTACGTTTAAAATAACGGAGCCAGATGTAAAAGATCAGTGAAGAGATGCTAGCTCAGCTCCTGAGTTCCTTAGTGGAATCTTACGACATGAAGGAGACGCAGCTGATGATGTATTCTAGCGAAGCCCCGCATCAGCACAGGACTATAAATGGAGTAGTAAAATAAAGGAGTAACTAATAAAAATCAGTAACAAGTATGTATATTATGTATTGTTACGTTTAAACGAGCCTTAAAAATAAATAATATCACATAGTTCAAGGTACCTTAACTAAATAAAACACTTATGCGGGTAATTTAATTTCTAGTACATACATTCAGTTCATAGTATAAGAATATAAGTAAGAATATATTGCATGCTAGGTGCTCGGATCTGGTTTCTCGTGGCGATTGTAGTTAGTGCAAGTGCCTGTTTTCGTAGTTATGGGTTATCAGATCCGAGGGTCAGTGGAGGGTGTAGGGCCCGGTGGGCGCACCCATAGTGAAGAATATAAGTGCCTTTCTACGCGCTCCGATTGCCGGGTAACCGTAGGTACGTTAGCTTTTATAAGCTTATACACACATCAGTCTTATGCAGTCCACTGCTGGTGTTCTCCTTCCTCTTCTTTCGCGAACTGGCCGGCGGCAGTGGCTGCTCAAGTGGCCGGGTGCACCCTGGTAATACCAGGGGTCGACTAGCCCGGCCCGCGTCCCCCCGGCCAGCCGCATCTTTCCCTTCCCAAATGGGTCAGACTATCTGACCCATGTGGCCCCCTTTAAGGGCCACTTAAGTTACCGACGCGTTGTCGTGCTCCGAGAATTTTGCCCGGGCACGGGGGTTGCCCCAAGGCCCGCAACCCGAAGCGTATTTTTGCGCCAAGGACGACCACGTCCCACTGCTGACGTCCCACACGGGTTGGTGACCACAGTGTGATTTTCGGACATGGGGTGGTGCTATTCTACTCTGCCGATACCACACGGCGGCACAAGCTTAAATACCGGACAGGTACATGTATTCAGGTTAGCTGGTGAAGAATACCGTAGAGGCATTAGGCTCGCCATTGTATAAGAATTGGTAGTACAATTTTATTTTTTTCTATTTCGCAACCAGCCAGATAGATAGATAAAAATTCTTTATTGTACTACAAAAAACATATACAAGGGCGAGCTTAATGCCTTGCATGGCTTTCTCTACCAGCTATCCTGGTTACTTAAGTACATAGTTTATTATAGATATTGGTTGCTAATGTTGCTATGCAGCAACTGGGGCGTGTGAAAAGGCTTCTGCTGATCTCCGTTCGATATACTGGATGGAGTGGCTATAACTTGACATGTTGCATAGCATAGAATAACATCTTTTAGAATTTCAACCAGTTTAGAGCCTTTTGTATATGTTGAAGAAAACACGGTTTAATAGTGCGCATGGACATTGTAACAATTTTACGAGCGACAGCGTAGTTCGCAAAGATATCGAAACATTTCCGGTGTTATTACAAAAGAACGCCTAAAGTTAGACTTGATTTAAATATGACGTTTGACAGCAAAACGTATGGAATATCTGCCAAATTTAGGTGCACCTTTAGCTTAAACAATGTTTAAATTCTTTTGTAATAACACGGTATATGTTTAATGAAGATCGTACTTAGCTGTAAGTTGTACCTAAGACAACAATACAGGGTGATTTTTGGTCGTCAACGTTCCCGAAAACTACGGAATCTTCTCACCATCACGATCATTTTTCTCCATGGAAGCATACCTGGGAAGTGTCTGGTTTCCAAAATAATAGGGTCCAAAGTGAGCAAATAGACTGCGTTTTTCTGCATAAATGCACATTGACGCGTGTAGCAAGATTTTTTCATGAGAAATAATTAATATCTGTCTAAACTAGCATAAACACTGGACACTAAATTTCGCCCGATCAAGGAATTAAAAATTTTTTTGAAAAAAAATTTACATCATTTCCCAGCATTTTTTGGCATAAACTTACTTTATTTGATGTATAGAGTGCGTACCCTTCATTAAGGGTGGCAACAAAAAAACATCCTGTATGTGTAAAATACACATTGAATTAAATTTGGTAATAAAGAAGATAATATAAAACATTTCCTCCAATAGGAAGCGCTTTTGGCACGTCCGTTAAATGACGAACTAACCGCCATTGGTGGAAAGGTTGCGATAACATTGCTAACTTCGCTTCAGCTTGTAACATTATTAGGCTTTGAATAGCTCGTGACCAAACTCACTAAAATAAATCAACCCTAGTATTTAATGAATCACATATTAGCTAGAATCCAGTCTCGAAACAAGAACACGTGGGAGTAGACTCCGGGAGTGTCGGCCTGGGCGCACGGGTTGGATCCGAAGCTGACCACGCCGGTCAGCTCGAAGGTGCTGGCCCGGTTGTACATGAGGGGACCCCCTGAGTCGCCCTGGAAAAGGGATTAATTAGGTTAGGTTAAGGCACAAGTTGTTCAACATATCTAATAATCCTCTGAAGCAATCGTGCACTCTTACAAATCTTAAAAATAACCGTTTGTAAAAAAAAATACCCAGTGTCACTCTCATAAATCGAGTCAGACCTCTTAAGCTCAAAATTCGAAAAGTCGTTTAGGCTTTAGATTAGAGCGTGCCAAATAAATATACATACATACATACAAACTTACATACATACAAACTTACATTATACTTTAGTCATTTTCTTAGCGTGCCAAATAAATACAAACTTAAGTACATTTGAAAAAGATAACCCTCCTTCTGGCGCAGACTAATTGATAACCTCGACTCTTTCTCAATGTCGCTATATAATTACCTTGCACGAGTCCTTGCCCAATTCACCTCCGGCGCACATTTGACTGTCAGTTAAGTTTACTTTCGCGTGCGCGTAAAATATTTCGCGACATTTCTGAAAGGAAACAGAATTTATCATTTTACTAGCGTCCGCATAAACCTTAGAATTACGGTAAATCCCTTCTTGGTAGACCTATATATCTGAAGAGGAAGCCAGGGTCTAAGTATCAGGTTTTTAGCTCCTTGGCGTTGATGAATTAGTCAGGACGTATTACTTTATATAATAGAAGAAGACTAGGACTTCGTCTTGGACTGCAGATCATAGCCAATGTCCATCTCTGTCCATACTACCTACCAACTATTTGGAAAAATTTCGAAAAGATTTCTTGGTAAATAAAGACATCAAAGATCGAATTGATTTTCATCGATTTCCACGTCCGCACTTTAGTAGCATCTTATTTTTGTTGTCTTTGTAACTTTGCCTCTGTTAACTTTATTTAGTTCCATAAAAATCCACGGAAAATGAACACACTAACCTCCTTATCAAAGTACGGGATCCTCACGAAGAGTTTGACGTTGCTCTTAGAGGTGTACTTGTCGGTGGCGCCCCAGCCCGCGACTTGGAATGTCAGGTCTTTCTCAGGATTGGCAGTGACGTCCATAGTCGGCAAGCATATGGGACGGATGAAATCTGGGAACAGCTGAAACGGATTATTCTGACTCTAACCAAACCGCGAATGCAGCTTGAGACCGATGATATGATATTTGGCTTCACTAGAGTACATCAGCTGCATCTCTTTCCGTGAATCTCGTAAGAGTCGACTAAGGTAATCGAGCATTCTCTCAGGCGATAAGCTAGCAACTTGTCACTGATCATTTAATCTGTCTCTGCTATGCTAGACATGGCTGCGGGATCCACATACGTATGTGGGCTTGGTCGACAAATTTAAACTATGTATGATTGAAATTCTCGATGGTGTATGTATACGATATTACCTGTGTACGGCGCAGCAATCGTCATCTTGATGAGAGCTATGTCGTACGCGTTGATCGAGGTGCCCAGGTATTGCGGGTGCACGGTGATGCTGGCGATGGATATCGAGACTGTAGGATTGGTGCATTCGACGTCTGCACCGACCCCCATGCAATCCATGTCCTCTGTTATGTCGTAGTCGCCCAGGCGGATGGATTTTCTGAAAGAGATCTGGATTTAGAAGCTGTAATAGCTTGGATTGTAGTCAGATAAGACGTAGAGACGGCCAGATTCTACAGCAAGCTGACTGAAAACAAATGGTAAATACAGACCTAGGATAGCTGGAAATTGAGTTGCTCATGAAGATCTGTATCATCGAGACCAGAACGTCCGTTAACGACATGTAGAGTCAGCACGGCCAGTATTTAAACTTGTCACTAGAGCTATGCAGCACGCGGCAGCATGACTGATAAACAAAGTTGGATGAAAATCACGAGACCTAGGTACATATTCTATACATAGCAATTAAATATAAATTAGAATGACTTAATAGGACATGGCTAAATTTTCGGGGATTATTTGAATGGTGATGATAAAAGCAACCTATATAATGTCATAAACTTACGGTGAAGCGATTCCCAGAATGGCGCCTTCGACGCAATGCGCGGCGGTCACTACATGCTTGCCGGTTATAAGGCTGCCCACGCATAGGGGGTAGATGCTCTTCTTTGTGCTAGAACTAGCGTTAGCTGCAAAGAAAGGTATAAGCTTATATAACCAGTATCTAGAAATGTCTGGTACCAAACGAGCTGAATGTAGCCTCTCATGTAAAGTGGTAAAAGGTGATAAAAGCATTGTAAATATATTTGTGTAATAGTAATGTTTGTGTCTCATGAAAATAATAAAAATAAAATAAAAGCATTTTTGTGGAAGTGTATCCACTTACATCAATTCTATCCTGGATTTCATATAATCCTGGATTTGGCATCCTGCTTTTTTTGACATAAACAGAAAAAGAGGTCATATTTTGTAATTAATACTAAGATTAAGGATTTGATGCGAGTGGAGCTAATTCTCATATCAATAATTGTTAACTAAAACTTCTACATCATCATTTTCCTGCCCTGTTCCCATTTAATTTTTCCATCTCTTCCCTCTCAAGCAGAGAAGGAACTCCCCTTACTAAGTATACCGGCATAAATGAGGTATACTCACGGTCACCCCTTCGTTGCTCGTATTCAATAATCGCTAGCCACGGGAATTGCTCGAAGGTGGTCTTGTCGCCGCCTGAAAGTACCAAAATCTTCATTATCTTAGGAAATATTTTAGGAACTAGTCTATTTTGTATGGTAGTGAATGTGCACCAGCGTGGAGACCGGAGGAATCGCGAAGTGCCATTGCATTTCCTTCTAATTCTGAGGATGATACATGGCAAGTTCTTTCGAGGTAGCAGCTGTTTATGATGCTATTGCATGCTAGTTGCTCGCATCTGGTTTCTCATAGCATATAGTTGCCTGTGATCGCCTGATGCATTATGATGTAATCGGTTTCGCTTTCTGTTCGCTACCTGTTTGATAAATATTAAACCTGTTATATAAAAAGGTATACCTGTGCTGACGCGGGGCTTCACTAGAATACATCAGCTTGGTACATCTCTTTCCATGCACGACCTAAGAGTCGACAAGGGAACTCGGGCATTCTCTCAGGCGATAAGCTTGCAAACTATCACTGATCATTAAAGTCTGACCCCAGCTGTCTGTCGGACACACAGCCGTATGGCCGATTGGTGTAGTTGGTAGTGGCCCTGCCTACGGCACCAAAGGTCCTGCGTGGGAATTCCGGTAGGTGCAAACATTGATATGATGAATATCTATGGATGTTTCTATACTTATTCATATACCGTTGCTTAGTACCCACGACACAAGACCTTAAGGATCTTAATGTAGGACTAGGTCAATGTGTTGTGAAGTGTGTAAATATTTATTATTTATTTATTCATTTCGCTATCTTATTACCAACGATCCTATCATTGGGTTCTTCTACGCCACAACAGCCGGCAACGGGCAGCTGGTCAGTCATCTGGCAGTTTGATGACGTAGACGGTGTCATTGTGCTCGTGTGTCTGGCGGGATCAAAGAATATCAGTTACTTTGTTTATGCATTTATCTATGGTGCTGATGCGGGGCTTTACTAGATTTCACCAGCTGCATATCCTTTCGCTTTTTCGTTTGTCTACTGGAATGTTTATACTGATGTAGGGCTTTACTAGAATACATCAGTTGCATTTACGTGCATGTTGTAAGAGTCGACTAAGGAACTAAGGGGCGTTCTCTCGGGCGATGAGCTAGCAATGAGCTTGCACCTTCTATATGGCTGAATAATATACAATTTGGAGAGTGAATGGGAACAGGGCGGGTTATAATCAATTGGTCGTCTATGACTCGGCGTTATTCGTGACCCTACCTGCGATAGGTCCTGGGTTTGAATCCCGGTAGGTGCAAATATTGATATCGATGTTTGTTCCTATATTTATCTATGTATTCATATAGTAGCCACGGCAAAAGACCTTAGAGATCTTAGATGTGCTTTGTAGATTGTAAAAAAGTAAAAGATCTAAAGCATTGGGACTTTACAACATGCAAAATAAATAGACTTACCTATTGGGAGAGCTAGTGGTTCTGTTGGTCGTTGGCGGTCTAGTTACTTCCTCCATCGTCGAGTCGGTGCAGCATACCTGGAGATTCACAAGCATTTATAAATTAGAAAAAAGTGCAAATCTCGAGAACAAATGAACTGATTTCGCTAATTCTTTTTTTTTTGAATATTCCTTGAAGTACGAGGATGGTTCTTACGGAGAGAAAAATAAAAAAATTGCATGAAAAAGTCTCAAAACAACATGGTTGTATGTATTTTTGTATGCTGTATCATAAAAAAATAAAATCAAAAAATTTTATCAAAAAAATTAATAAAAATTTAGGGGTGGACCACCCTTAACATTTAGGGGGATGAAAAATCATAGATGTTATCCGATTCTCCACCCTAAACGATATCATGCGTGAAAGGGAATTGACACGAGAATTTTATACCGTGCAAAGCGGGGCGGATCCCTACTGCGTTTTTTGCTTATAGCAGGATTTTTTGGCTACCTCTAAATTTCGAGATCTGTTTGACTTTATTTCATGTATAGAATACGCGTTTACCCAAGATTTCAATGCGCCAATCCTTCATCCGAGTAATTGACCCGGTGGCTTAGTGGTTATAGCGGCTGGCACGGTTTGCAGCGGTCGTGGGTTCGATTCTCACTCGGGTGAAGAATTTCATCTTTGACAATGACGAACTTTCTTACCTACACACTTTCGTCCTTTATTTTAACGATATTTGGCGTAAAATTTTTACAAACTTGAATGTCATAATTTATTTATATCTTATCAGAAGCCTAAAAAGTAAGTTTCAAACTACTAGCTTTGAAAATGATGTAATTTTCATATTAACTTTCATCCCCTATTTCAATCCCTTTCAGCCCTTTTTTCGCATTAAAGGTCTATGTCCGTCCTCAGGCCCTAAACTATCTCTGTGCCAAACATTTAAGGTTCAGTGGTTTGGGCGTGAAAGAAGGGCAGACAGGCAGAGTTCCCTTCGCCTTTATAATTTTAGTAAGGATGTGTTATTCTGATTGCAAAATCCGATCAGCAGTCTTTGTATGAAGAGTAGGTACACAAGTCCTAAAGTACTTGAGTCTCACAAACTTTATACACAATATTATTAGGATCTTTGCCATTACCTTGGGAATGACCTCTTCGAAGCCACAATGGTATCGCCGCAGCATCGCCAGGTTGGCAGCTGGCAGCTTTCCATCGATTCTCTGGCGCAGCAGCGCTATCACTGATTTGCACCTCGTAATTGATATGCAGGATCCTGGAGTGCCATCAGGGGAGATACATGCTGGGGTTGAAGAATTACATAGATTATTAGTTACGCAAGAGGGACCCCCGTCACAAACGAGGTTCTTAATGTACCTTGTACACACGGGTGTGCTCCCGAAATGGGGTAGCCTGTACTGCAGGATTATAAAGAGATCTCACAGCCACGTGTCGCGTAACGGGGACGATTTGCTAGCTTATCGCCTGAGAGAATGATCGAATTCCTTAGTTGACTCTTACGATATGTACCTACAGAATGAGATGCAGCTGATGTGATTGCGGTTAGGGGACTCCCGTCACAAGCAAAGTTCTCAACGTATACATACATAGCCAGCTGAACTGCAAGATCACTGTGGAGATTCTACAGCCACGTTTCGGATAGCGGGATCAGATGCAAAAGATCAAGAACGCTTCTGAGTTCCTTATTCGATTTACCTTACTTACTTCGACTTATCTGAAGTATTGTAGTAAAGTCCCGAATCGAAACAAATTGCCGTATGAAATGAAGTATAATATCAAAACACAATTTTGCTTCCTATTACGGCCTATACCTACCTTATATAAATAATGCTTTGTTTTGAATGACTAAAGACTATTAATGCACACACTGCATATTGAGTCCCTCCCCATTGCTAAACTACATAATGGCTAATTCGCATGAAGATATGAATGTTACCAGTTGTGTCATCTAGTAATTTCACAACTTGAATTAGTTGAGCTACTGCTCTCAAGCTAAGTTTGCCCCTTGCGTCGTCGGTCGATCATCTAGCTAAAAAGGATTCAATAAGACTTAAAAATAATAAACGATATGTCTAATAGGTCATCTTTTTGAAATAATTGATATTGGGCAAGTGCAAACTTAGCTCGGTTGAGCTGTAGTTATACCCGTTAATCCTGAATCTGCTCAATTATTCTGACTAGAAAGTGGTTTTTGTTCGAAAGAGTAACAACATACACTACATATTCGCACAAACTTTCACATTTAAGTCTCAAAATGAAATGTTTGTTTTTCAACATTGTATAAACGACCCTGAGTTGTTTAGGTCACAAGAATTGCCGTTTTATTCCGTTGCCGTGGAAATCTTTTATCTTAGCGCTCGCCTACACTCCCAAAGAAAATACAAAGTGAAATTTCAGCTTCCTACGCCCAGTACGAGTAGTTTTGCCTGTACGTTGTCTGCCGCTCAATTAGTCTCTAATGCGGGGCTTCACTAGAATACATCAGCTGCGTCTCCCAACTTGGGCAATCTCCTCAGATGATATGCTAGCAACTTGTCACTGTTTACATCTGTCCCAGCTATGCTAGACGTAGCTGTATCATCTCATATATGATCCTGCAGTTCTTGTTATATATATTTGTATGTATAGGTAGATTTAGCATTTGCTGTAAGTGGGCCTTAGTCTACTCATATAACGGGTAAATACCAACGTTTTATCATCAAGGTAAATCGTGCATTGACGCTACATCTTGTGCGCTTTTTAAGAAAAACCCAAGTTGTATATATGTATTTCCTTATACACACATATGTAACTTATATAAAAAAGCTTACAGTCCTGTCCGCTCACTATGTACAGCTGATATATGACACATATCACTGCGAATAGCATTTTATCTAAATAACACATGTTTTATAAATAAAATACTCATGGCCACGTGCACTATCACCGGTAGAAATATACTGACTGACTATATTATGTGGATATACATACATATACATAATTAGTGGTTTTTGCTCCAGCGGTTCTCAAACTTGATAGGGTGTGATACAGAAGGTATCGACGACGCTCGAAAGAGACTAGCGTCGGGTGCCTAAGAAAGAAAGTAATATTTACGTTGTCCAATAAATTGAGATCGTTCCATTTTGTTTGACATAATATACTCATATTATCATTAGGGATGTTGTAAAGAATTGTAAAGTTATTGCAGTGGCTGCGTTCCTTCTTTGCGTCTGTGAAATTAGCCGTATTATGATTAACCCCTTCCTTTTTTCCTGTCTTTATCACCACGTCGCATACCTGACGTATTCTGTAACATATTTTACACGAACTTCACAATCGCAAAGAACGAATGCGGCTACTGTGTTTATTTCTTACCTTTGTCATGGAGTGGGCTTCGCCTCTACAGTTTGACAGCCTACGACATAATCCGGTCAGGTATGTCGCGAGGCTGGATTTTACGCTGCGTTGTTTTTTATTGCTGTAGTGCGCTGGTATCTATGCCGATTGATACTTTTAATATAGTTTAAATTTGTTCCACAAAACGTCATCGGCCTTTATAGCGTGCTACTTACTGCTCGTATTTTTTTAGGTAACTTTTCACCCTTGAGGGCACTCGAGTGAGAGTTGGTAGTACTTGATCTCTTTTCTTGAGTTCAATGTTTGAGTGTGATTTAAGTTTGAGTCAATGATTAATGAAATAGAATAGATTTGAATAATATTAATTTGATCATTACACATACACGGACAGCAACAACATAGAACAGGACAATAGAAATAGGGTAGAAATAGATACAATAGATAAGATATGGGTGATTTATTCGAAGTATGGGATATACTACGTTAGTTTCGGAAGAAGTCAGATGGTTGATGGATGATGATGACTTTAATGGCTTAGTCAATTCGTTTTTTAATTAATCTTTTTATATTAATTTATAACGGCCTTCAAGGACATCCGCTTCTGTTATCTCGCTCATGCTATAGCAAAATGCACGAGATAGCGATTACGCCTCCTACGTTTTTGCAACCGGGGGGCTAATGCAAATAAACATCACTTGCAACAAATGGTAAATCTTTTTTTTTACATTCATCTATAATATAAAAATGAATTTGTAATATTCATATTGCTAAGCGCAGGTCTCGAGAACAACAGCTGAACCGATTTCGCAAATTCTTTTTTTAGAATATTCCTTGAAGTACCTACGAGGATGGTTCTTACGGAGAGAATTTTTTTTAAATTGCCTTTTCCGCTTTTCTACAGGGTGTAACAAAAGGGGTATTTTAAGCGAAATTCTATGAAGATAGCCCACCTATCTACAAAATTTGAGATTCGAAATCACATGTTTATTTTTCCAGGTGGTATGGAGAATTCAGGAATTTTCATACAATCTTGAAAAATAAACATGTGATTTCGAGTCCCAAATTTTGTGAATAGGTTCCCTATAGTGGGCTATTTATATAGCTTTTCGCTTAACATACCCTTTTTGTTACACTCTGTATATAGTGGCCGCGAACATTTTGATATCGAATCTCTTATACGAGTAGCTAGGTTCTTCATAGTGGGATATCTTTATAGTATTTCGCTTAACCTACCCTATTGTTTCACCCCGTATAGAAACATTAAGTAATACGTACATAATTATGCAAAAGGACCGATGACATGAAGGGGGTGGCTGGTAGTAACTGGATGGCGAGGACGGGAGATCGGGCCTTGTGGCGTGCTCTGCACAGGCCTATTGGCTATCTTTTTTGACAGTTCATAGTGATCATCACTCAATTGAAACTCAACAACTGGAAGTGGCATAATGCCTTATCTGAAGAAAATTTTGACAACACAAACATACGAGTAGGTACATGTCACTTCCAGTTCAATAAGTTTCAAGGAGTGATCATGGCTATGAACTGTAAAAAAAGATAACCAATACGGGGGCTGGGGGCGATCTACGTCCATGCAAAGGCGAGCTTATCTCTAACGGAGATTTCTTTCATTGTTCCAGGAGCCACTAAGGAGATAGGCACAGCCCTGACGCGAGTATGTCTACGACACCGCGCCATAGAGACGAGGATGAAGACGTTTATTGGGTAAGTGGTCATCTGTTACATATTCACACATGTCACAACACATTAACCTAGTCCCACACTAAGATCTCCAAGGTCTTGTGTTGTGGGTACTAAGCTACGGTAAATAAAATACATATTACAAGCAAATATGGTGATGTCGTTGGAAGGAATTTCGCTGCTCGTCATTGCAGTTATTTTCGGTTTCAGTCTTAACAAGATTCCGTGTTATATAAAAATGTATGTGTTATGTAAGTGATTGAGACATCGCACCGGCGCGACGTAACTACTGTGCAAGCTGACTTTTTATGTTCCTTAGAAGGGTAGAGAAATTATCAATAATTGAAACTTAAGAAAAGGAAGTAGCATGTCTGTGGGTGTGTTGCCAAGTTTTCTTCAGCCAAAGCATTAAGTATGCCACTTCCATTTGATTAAGTTTTAATGAATAATTATCACTATTACGGTATTACCTGACAAAAAAGATAGCCGATATGGGAGCTGGAGCAAATTAAATACGACGTTCATGACTCACATAATCACATAGTTTTTATTATTCCAGAGTCATAATGGACACTCTTATAACCCCGTTATCGGAGCGAGCCGACGAATGGCGGCGAGGCGGCTGCGCAACCGGCGCGCTCAGTCGCGAGCATGCGCGCGAATGCAAGCGAGCGCGCTCCGAACTCAAACGCAGGGTGCACGACGCTCAGAGATACGCTCGGAAGGCGAGGCGCGCGCCGCCCGACGCGCAGCGGCGCTCCGATGTCTCTATGCAGGTATGGTAGACCGCTGATGCGGGCGCCACTGGAATACATCATCTCCTTCCATGCATGTCGTAAGAGTTAGGTTAGAAACGATTTGCGCGCGAATGAAAGCGAGCGCGCTCCGAACTCAAACGGTTTCGTCATAAAGTAGTAAGTCCAGATTTCCTGACTGACTCATCAACGCACAACCCAAACCATCATAAGCATCAACTAGCACAAGTTAAGATTTTGACAGAAAGGTTGCTTATAGTGAAGACATCATCCGAGAAGGAGTGAACCCATTAAATGACGTAACTTATGTTTCCAGGATTTAGCTGAAAGGAAACAACAACTGGAAGAAATGGAAGAGAAAGCAGTCAAAGCCGCGCTGATCGAGGAAAGGAACCGATTCTGTCACTTTGTGGAGCTACTTAATCCTGTTGTGGTGAGTTCTTAAATGCTTATTATATTTTGTACTTTAAATTTGTGGTGTTAGTTATTATTCGGAAGTTCCCAACAGTCTTGTCAGCGATTGCGATCACGATCATCCGAGATGGACGTATGACCTAGTCAGGGCCGCAAGAATCTGCTGGATGTTGGCCGCTTAAAACCAGTTACAGAAAAGGATCATTTGGAGAGAAATAAGTTGATTTCCTATGGCTAAAATGATGACATACACAAAACACTAAAAGTTTTGGTAATTGGACTTCTGACCGTTTTCAGGAGAGCGAAGTAGCGATGCTGTCAGAAGTGGGACATTTGCAGGAGGGCTGCGAGCAGTTAGCTCGGCACACGACTGAACCGCGTACATTGCCTCCTCAGAGTTTACAGGTACGTTTTTCACTATGGGTGCGCCCACCAGTAGCTAGATGTTTAATAATAATAAATAAATAATAAATATTCACACACTTCACAACACATGCTAGTCCCACACTAAGATCCCTAAGGTCTTGTGTCGTGGGTACTCAGTATATAAATACATAGATAAGTATAGAAACATCCATGTGGAAACAAACATCGACATACCGGGATTGCATGGCGTCGCAGGCAGGGTCACTACCTACTAGACCAGTCGGCCGTCTCCCGCAACATCGTCCGCGTGGTCTACAGAATATCCCGTTCAAAAATATGGCTGACGAGCAACTTTCAAACTTCCTCTTATAGCGCACTAATAATACAATAGTAACTCACTTTTTCCAGAATCAACGAAAAACTGATTATTCACTTTCTGTTATTGATTATAAAAAATTTAATACTTGATGTGTTTTATTAGTAAAATTAAAGTAATTATCCATTTACCAATCATTTCAGTACAGGCACATTCCCGAAAAAAATTTTTCAGATATTATTTTTAGTTGTGTCGTTAGAATTATTTTGAGACTATAATTTGAATTTGTCTTTTTTTCCTACGGGAGTACTTTTGGAGTTACAACAATTTTGAAAACTTGCGGAATTTTATTTACGTTTATTATCACAACTCTTTTAAGATTTAGGTTAGGATATTAATAAATAAAATCAGGTTGAATCAGATTGAAATCTTATTTTGTACTTAACGTAACATTTTGTAACCATAACATTTTGTGTTTTGGGAAATAAAAAACAAATCAAAATAAACCCTCCAAAAGAAAAACAGTTATTAATGTTATTATACTTTACAGGTGCACAAAAAAGGACGTATTAGCTAAAAATATGCCTCTACCCACATACATACGTATATTTAAGCTATGTGAATAAAACATTTTCCCTTTCCTCTCCTTCCCTCTCCTACATTTTGTCGCCATATAGTAATCGCCCACGAATCCCCCGATGCATACTGATTCTTAAAACAAATACTACCTAGTAAAATATCTACAATGCACGCATGTCACGTAGAGTGTATCATCTCTAAATTATCAAAATAACATAATTAGTAAGTGTCTTTCTAATGTAACATATTCAAATTCGTCGATATAAATACTGTAAATAACAATTAGACCGACTAACAAAATTTAAAAAAAAAACGGCAAATCGGCATTATTCAAAACTGGTCTAAAATTGCTAACTTAATCAATAATAATGTCGTAATTAGAAATATTTTTTAAAATCGCGCTTGTGTATCATTAATACCTAGAAATATACCAATTTCAAAAATCAACAATAAAGTATTAATTCAATATAAAACTATATACATTATTCACCAATAATGTTTGCGAATTAATTTGAACGAATGTTATACTGATGACGCAATATTGTGACACGGTTAGATGCAACTTTCAAACTTCCTCTAGGAAATGAAATACGTTTGTATATGGTGTTATGTCAAATTCGATGTATTTTGATACACTATGTATTATTTCGATATGTTAATTCCTTATTTGTCGGCTGACACGAAGAATACTTTTGCTTGATGCTTGTTTAGGCGTTGCGAAGTGCTGGCGCGAAGTGTTAGGTAATAAAAACGTGTAAACGGTCACGCTGTGAAGTGATTAGTGCTTGTGACACTGAAAAATATCAGCTGATCAAATATCCGCCATATTGTTTTTAGATTTTCATACTGTCTAATGAGTCAAGTGTAGACATTTATATGTACTAAATCCAGACGCAGCTTGATAGACTATAAGATTGGTTAAACTATGGTATAACACAGGTGATCTGCGACGTGAAATCGTGCTACAGCGGCTGGTCGCGGCCCGGCTCGCCGCGCCTCAGCCGCAAGTCCTCGCTCACCTCGCTCGCCTCGCTCACCTCGCTCGGCAGCCAAAGCGACGCGGCCGAGCGGCCCGGTCAGTACACACACATACCAGCCGCAAGTCCTCATACATATACACACACGAACACATACATACACTCATACATATACAACGTGTTAATGAAAAAGCGCAAACCCTCACACCCCACTTATTTTTTATGAAAGAATTATATGGGAAGTGTCTTATTCCAAAATTTAATTTTCGTGGATTTTTGACGAAGATATTAGTTTTTTTTTGCGTTTTTTGTCTTTATTGCAAATTATAAATGCTAAAATAACGCGCGAACTAGCGGACGTTTTGGCTTCCGCAATTTATTCAGTATAAAAAAACTAACATAAAACGACACTATAAATTTGGCGCCGACCGACGTAGTTAATCATAGGAATTTAAATTTTTTTTTCAAGTATCATTATCTTAAAAACAATTGATTCAAAAGTTTTCACTCAGCACTTCTTTTTGAACTGGCATAACTTACAATGCTTATTTATTATCATGACCGAAATAACGTAGCTTCGTGTATAAAAGATTTGAAAAGGTCATTAGCCTCGCCGTAAGGATAGAGTTAAAAAGAGATAAAACACGTAATTAAAATATTTTTTTGGTTAAAATGACCCCTATTTTTTATTAGTGGAATCGATTATACTCTCATTCTGAGCACAAACATTTCAGGGTTTGCGCTCATTAACACGTTGTATAGGTACATGGCTGTGTTACCAAAACTGGGTAGCTAGAATTGCAGGATCACGATAGGATAGGAAAGAGGTGCTACTCATGAGTGTGTAATTTGCACACTTTTGCCCACTTTTGCTCAAAACTTTTGTTAATGACTTCTACTGATTATTATTTATTTATTATTCTTTAAATATTCTAGAACTTAAAATTAAATACAACGTCCCACAAAAGTGCTTGCGCCGTTTGACTGTGGGATCCGTGATTAATATTAAAAACTAATGATTCGTAGGCGCAGATATGAACATTATACAGAAATGAGGTAGCCAGAACTTCAGGGTCATAAAGGAGCCACAAGTAGTATAGAGGGGACAGATGTAATGTAAGTGATAAACAATGATAAGTTGCTAGGTTATCGCCTGAGAGAATGCCCGAGCCTTTAGTCGACTCTTACGACATGCACGGAAGGAGATGCAGCTGACGCATTCTATTAAAGCATCAGCACAGATATGAACAGGCAATCCTATAGCCGTGTCAGTCAATCAGTAGAAAAACGAAAGAAAATTTCTTGCGCTAAGCATATTAAAACCAAGCGATCGTCTTCAGCCTATCGCAGTCTACTGCTGGACGTAGGCCTCCCCCAGAGTATGCCACAGGGGGGTTTGCCCATAGTCACCACGCTGGACAAGCGGGTTGGTGACTGAAGTGTGATTTTCGGACTATGTTATCAGCACGGGAGGCGTTATCCCGGAAACAGCACGGGTACAAACTCTACTCTGCCGGGCGTACTGCTGCCTATGATAATTACACAAGGTATAGGCTGAATAGTTTTTCCCGCCTCAACAATTGAAACAGGCGTAAAATAATTATAGCATATTTTTTACAATTGGATGGGTGGGCAAAGGGCGCAGAGGCGCGAGGGTACAGGGGCGGCGAACTCTACTCTAGAATATGGAAGTTTGCCGGCACCAAGCGGTACTGGCGCTCTATAGCTTATTTATGTATTAATCTATGATAATTACTAATTACACTCATGAAAGAAAAGTAGGTAGGTATTGAATAATAATTATTCGATGTTTTGACAACGTTTACAATGACCTTACCTATTAATATAAAAATCTGTAAACACGCTTTATATGAGTCTTTGATATTTAAAAACATATAATAACCGTATCAGTATGTGTCACAAAATCCGCGGTGTCTGGCGCTTGGCCATTGATATAAACAGGCGTCATAATACATGGGCGTGACTATATGTATGTTACCTATACAGGTTTATACTGAAATGTATGACACACTGTACACAAATAAATAAAATAGTTTAGCAGCACTGCCCTCAAATTAATCTCCAACAATCCTGGTTCACTGGTTAATTTGTTTTGTACGTACATAATTTCGTCTCGCGACGTAAGCTCAGCTTAGCAGATGTGTGACTTTACATAATTATATTACGTTTACATAATTATATTACCTAGATAAACATAGATATGCGAGGCCTACGCTAAGCTTTACACTTGTGTAAGTGTGCATGGATAGTGTAAGTGTGCGTCGGCTTATAGCGCGACGGGTCTCTTGCTTGTACACTCACACTAATGCAAAATTGAGCTTAGGCGGTGACCCTTATACGCGGCTTTTTATTTTCTAGGGTCGACAGTGGGTTGTTCTACACCGATTTCGAATACATCGTCAGGCGGCACCACACCGGCACCCACCAACGAATCGCATTGCTTATCGCAGGTAATGATTATGAAAATTATAGTTTTGTTACATGATAGAGATTATTGATTATTTTTGGTTATTATTTT
Source organism: Carposina sasakii (assembly GCA_014607495.2). NCBI lineage: Eukaryota > Metazoa > Arthropoda > Insecta > Lepidoptera > Carposinidae > Carposina > Carposina sasakii. Next base: position 1,904,577 of record CP053174.1, on the reverse strand, counting down.
TTATTTATAGTATACTCTATTAAAGATAAAATGCTGTATATATTTTTTTATTTTATACGTCTACTACTATTTGATATATTTAAGTTTAAAGTCTCGTTAGCTTAGGACGCGGCTGTGACGTCACATTTCTCCTGTCCCATTGTGCGCCATACTATGATATACTGGGGCTTTGCTTATTATGACCGCACCCGTATTATTACTGCATTTGAATATAATTATGTTTCGCGAAAATTTTTGTGAATTTTAGACTCTTAAATAAAACACACCTAACTTGTTCAAATTAAAAAATTGTTTTTTAATTAAGTTTATTCGTTTGTGGATGGAGTGAACTTGAATATAATTCTAAATTCGTAAGAGTTCCACAATATCCGTTTCCAGATCATGGCTTATTTTAGGCAAAAGAAAGTGAAATCATACAGCCATTATTTTCAATTAAAGAACTCTGTTTTTAAGTTGCATTTTCAAATCATCACAGACTTTACAGACATTAGTTTGAAGAACTTCGTTTCTGATTACGTCACGTTGCTTTTTTTAAGTTTCATACGTAAATACAGAAAATACAGCTATTAGTTTTAAGAATTCCGTGACCGCTTAGTTCACATAACTTTTTTTATTATTATTATTTATTTTTGTTGTTTGTACATTATAGTCAGCGTTGCGGGTGTCGAGCGTGTGTAGTTCGGACTCGGGTTTCCGTTCTCAGGACGTGCTGCATCGCCGCTCGCTCTACGTTGATAATGTAATGTGTTTTTATTTTATTTTATGTTTATTTTACTGTTTTAAGTTTTTTTTTTGTTTTGGAAAAGAACGAATAGCTTTTAGGTATAGTGTGCGGCGTAAGCTCAGTTTTGTATGTGTGCTAAATTGAGCTGAGTTTTGCACTTGTGTGTGAGTGTACATAGATAGTGTAAGTGTGCTGACGCACATTCCCATAAATGTAAAACTGTGCTTACGCCGCGAGGACTATAACTTTTCTCTAGGTTTTACATTAAATAAATATCTTGAAGTTGACATGTTCTCTTGTCATTGTTGTTGTGTGAGTACTTACCTTAACTTACATTGAACATTTAATATCTACGGTATTTATTACCCCTGTTATAGTAAAAAAGGTATTTTTAAAACAAGAAGAGGGAATAGAAGAACGAAGAGGCGTTTCTTTTGTTATTGGGTATTGAAAAGGTTATATTAGGATAGTCTTTGATTGAATAAACAAAAATAGTATTTGTCCAGCTACTCAATATATTTCATACTAGGTTCAAATCGGACCAGTAGATCCTGAGATTAGCGCGTTCCAAACAACCAAACTCTTCAGCTTCATAATATTAGTATAGATTACCTTTTTCACTATCACTCCTTCGTATCTTTAGAGGTTTGTACCGACGTTGTGTTGCAGGGCTCGGACAGTCAGAGCGTGAGCAGCGAGTGTGCGTCCGCACTCCGCGACGGAAACGATGCAGGCCTGCACGAGCTTAGCGGTGCAGGTACGAGTAGTGTGTCCAATGTCAATGTACGAGTACTATGTGTTACAGGATAAATATCTTTTCATAACTTCCCTACTAGGTACTCTAAAAGGTATGATAAGATCGAACCTAACAAAACATTTTCAGTCAATGTTCAAATTTGTTTTCACTACTTACCTACTACCCGAAATGGTAAAAAATGATCGAACGTAACTAAACATTCTAGTCTAACCTGCTAACCTAATACCATGTCTGGACTTGTGTGTCTTTGATAAATAAGGTGAAAATTGTAATTATAATCTCCAGCGTCAGCCACATGGCCGGACCTCAAAGACACGGCGCAGTTCGAGCGAGCCGCCTCCGCCATCATGGCGGGCCGGCCTCACACCATCTCTGCTGGTGAGGCATCATCATCATCATCACACATTCATACATATATACAGCCACATGGCCGGACCTCTATACGGCGATAATTAAGTGTGTGTGTGCGGGGCGAGGTGCGGGGTGCGCTCGTTGCGCGCACGCACACACACTCAATTATCGCGATCGCGCGGCTTCGGCTTTGCTATTTATTGCTTTTACGTAATCATGTATGCTATGACTACGTAAAAGCCTATGTGTGCTAACGCTGTGACGTCACTTGCAGCGTACTCGACCGCAGGCAGCCCGCGACCCGCGCTCTCCGCACACACATTCGCACGCGGTGAGACGTCGCCTGCAGAAGGGGCGGGGATTTATGCGCGCCCGCCGCTACCGTTGGTGAGTCACTATATTCACACACCATAATTATATGGGTCATTTTAAGGGCCCGACTGTCAATAATTATGTTTTCAGATTAAGCTGTCTTTAAAGAAATCGTCGTAATTAAAATCTGAATAAAATATATAATACAGAATCATCATCTAGTGATTTTTTTTTTGGTTCAAAACAACTAGATGAAAAATACTTACTTGCGTTGGGACTTCGCGACCTAATTCCCCCAGCACCCTTCTACCACCGGACGACCAGGGAAACGTCAAGGCGACACCGGTTCACAGTTGAAGTGCCGAAAACTCGTACTAAGCGTTTTGCTTCTACATTCATAGTGCGAACGGCCAAGCTGTGGAACTCCCTGCCTGAATCCCTGTTCCCCATGAACTATAATCATGCGGTCTTCAAGTCGAGAGTGAACCGGTTTCCGATTTTTTTATTAAATTTTGTGTGCATTGTTCTAGTAAAATAATAGTTACCACGTAACAGATAGATACCACAGTATCATACAAAATGAAATACCAATTCTCGTAATGCCCTACAAGTGATATATAGCAATAATACCAGCATTAGCAGCAGGCCATAAACTATGAGAGTCCTGCCATATTCTGAGCGCTGGCCTTAAAACTTTAAAAGAAATAACACCTTAAACATTTACCTTTCTCTATTTAAACTATCTACAAATATAATGACCTCTTTACAGCGATGTTCGTCACTGGAAAGGCCGGCAGTTCCCGCTAAAAGCAACGCGAACACAGGACAACAGGAGTTCAAGCCCACCAAGCCATCGTCCCTGCCGCCGCATCTTACTAAAGGTAAGTACCTAGGCAAACATGTACCACCCTAGGCCACATCTTGCTTAACATCAGGCACGATGGCGGTCAAATGTTTGCCTAGCTAATTGTAAAAAAAAGTAGATTTGGTTTGATTATGTGTATTTGAATATTTTCTTTTCCAAAAGTTAAACTATCGAAGTTTTCGCAAACCGCGCGGCGGTCGAGGTTTAGGTACTTACTTTTATAAATTGAAATTGTATTAGGCGTTACAATTCGGAAGTTCAAACATTCACTATGTAATGTGTTGGATTTTAGAGTTTCATAATTTAGTGCTTTACTAATTAACTAATTTCTATAATCCTGAGAAGGCCGCGGTTGTTGGCGAGACATATGTAGATTATTAATCTGAAGTGGTTAAGAAAGCTGATTACGGAAATAGCTGCGAGCTGTATTTATCTTGCAAATTATTCAGCTAGGTGTACATAAGCTGGTTTCTCGTGGCAATTGTAGTTAGTGCAAGTGAGTTATCAGATCCGAGGGTCAGTGGAGGGTGTAGGGCCCGGTGGTGGGCGCACCCATAGTGAACTTACTTTTATGATTAGTAAAGAAAGTACATATATTCTCTATGCAATAGCCTTATTGTAGAAGAAGTTTAATATTTAAGGGGTAACAGGTGCCTTTCTATTACGACCTGCGAAAAATGTTGACCCAGTGTCACACTCACTAAGACGAATCTAATGACGCCTCTCAAGGTCAAATGCAACAAGCCGTTGAGGACGCGTGACTATTTTTATTCATTTTTTTATTATGAAAAGTGACTGTAGTAATTTGACAACATATTTATAACTATTATACCGGTGTCGTTTCATAATAATTTTGGTACCTAAGTAAACGGTCGACCGACGGTTTGATCTTATGCAAGTATGCGTGCCACCCCGGCATGCAATTACTGAAACATTATATATGTATATTGCAAAGCCGAAGCTGCGCGATCGCGAATATCTCGAGTGTAATGCGGCAACCATCACTCGTGTGTCTGTCGGCGTCCGTCCCGCCCCGCACCTGGTACCCAAGTGACCCACACACGTCTCTCCATGCAGCAATCGGTCTTTTACTTAAATGTATTTTTTTGCTTTTACGTTAATATAAAGGGGTTGATCGTCGCTAATAAAATACGTTATTCAAGAAAATAGACGAAAATTCAGACCATCCCCCCCCCCTTATCTCCGAAACTACTGAACCTAAAATTTAGTGAAAAAAATACAGAAATTATGCGTGTTTTCGTTGCCCTATTCCCTAACGACTACCTATGGGGGCTACCTCCACTATGGTAAATCACTCAATATTGTGCGCTTAGTGCTGTGTCAGATTTACATAGGTACAATACCCCTCTCACGCGAGTTCAAAAAAAAAAAAAGTAATAAATGATATAAGCTATGTTTTTAAAACCATGGTTCCAACAATTTTATATACTTCGTTTTATTAAATTACTGTTACGATATAAGAATAATACCGTACTATTCTATTGCGTTATCACTTAGTTGCTCATCGTAATTACACATTCTGCTGACAAAACAGTAAAGTTTATATATAGGCGTATGTGAACCGTTATTTATCGGCTTGATTGGGGGGCCACTGAACCTATATTCATCAAAGGACTGCCTCAAATTGAGCAAACCACATTGCTAGGCATATCTCGCCAGAAGGGCTGTTAAGTTGGTATCCTCACGGTGTACTTATTAAAGATTGCTGTTAAGTCATTATTAGTTTGTATTCAAGAGCGCTCACGTGGCTTGGCTGCGACATTATAACACTTTTAATATCTTCTCGTGCACTCGTCTTTCCTGATTTTATTGACGAAGCACGGGCAACGGGGTCACACAATTTAGGGGTTGACTAATAAAATACATTCAGTTTACCCACTTGACTATTTAGTAACTCTCAATTTATGCGTGCGATCGCGCTACCTCCACTAGCCTCTCGCTAGTGCTATGTCAGTACCTACATGTCCCTACAATGTAATCAGGGGGCCGTTTTGTTTTCATTTTATATATGAGTGTTCGTACGTTGTCAGACATGCCGGGCGCGCTGTACGTCAACATGTCGGAGCTGGCGACGCTGGCCGCCGCACGCGTCGCCGCACACGCACAGGACGGTCCCGCACACGAGAAGGTAACCACATTAATATTACTGTTTATTGTACACAGTGAGGTGAACACAAATGATGAATGATGATGATGATGATCTCCGACCGTATTTCGGTCAAGGCGACCAATCTCTACGGAGATTGGCCAGGTGCGCAGGAGATATTATAGTGCACAAGTGTGTGCGCAAACATAGATGCACTCTCTATTCCGTCACTCTCATAGTCCGATGGGACGGAAAGCCGACACGACCGGAGAAAGATCAGGCGCAGGACCAATTAACAGTTTTACGTACTTTCCGAGGCACGAGCTAAGTGACAATTTTGCAACATTAAAATCCGTAGTTGAAATAAATTAATTCATACAGGGCCCGTGACTGGAATCGAACTTACGTCTCCGCTTGAAAGGTGCACGTCTTAACCACTGGGCTATCTCACAAATAAACTTTATAACAAGGGAGATGTACAAAGGCGTGCTTACCTCTGAGAGAGATTTCTTCCCGCAAACCAGTCGTAAAAGAGAAATAAACATAAGAGGTAGGAGACATGAATGACGAGCCCCACATTTAAAGCTATCGTCGTCAGCGTATTGCAGTCCACCGCTGGAGGTATGCCTCCCCCAGAGCACGCCTCAAGTCTACAATTGCCTAATACAGAATAAGTCCGAAAGACAAGGCTTACACGACAAGTTGTTTTTTCATAAGACACCATAGTTTTTTCCGGCATATTTCAATATAAGACCCTGCATCCATCCATATTCTTCAATCATATTCATTGATCTGATCTCCAATCAACATGATTGATGCATATCACACGCATCTGTACAAATCAGCACATTATCTACTGCTGGAAAGGCAGCCTAAAACAAATGAAAAGACATTAAATTCTAATAAATTTATTTTATAATAGGTACTGTCTTTATTACACACATTATGTGTACGTCGGAGGCATATTGTAGAGCACGCCGTATTACAAAACGGCTAGGCATTTTTATTAGTATGGGTTACAATTTGATTCTAGCACTTTGTCTGTCTAATTAATTAGGTTAGGTTTTGTTAGAACTGTTAAAATCTACCGCTGTCTCTCTAAAATACCTTTAGATAACAGTAAGGTATGAAAAAAATCGCACGAGCCGAGCGAGCGAAGCGAGCGTCTTTCGGCAGCGACGAGCGAATTGCTGGTAGTTTTTGTCTTATTTGAAAATGTCTAGCCGTTTTGTAATACGTCGTGTTCTACAATATGCCGTTCGTATTCATTTACACAGACACTTAAATACAAAATTCACAGACATAACTAAGAGAGTTATAAATACAATTTCTTCGATCTAAAGTTACTTGGCCAATATAACAGTAATTTTACAGAAGATTATGTGTAAAAAATCCGCATGTTGGTTTTCTTGTCCAAGTAATATGTCGGCTTGTTATTGCGGCGGGACCGGCTTACTCTGAAACAAAATACTGTACTTGTAGGCAAATATCTAGAACGCCCACAAATTCCCATTTTTGCTGTCCCCGTGGGAATTTCGGGAAATCCTTTTATACATAAAACTAACTCTGCAAGTTTCAATTATCTAAGATTTGTTGGTTTAGTTTAGGCTATACGTTTATTTGGCCGCGTGGTGCCGGCTGAGTAGAATTCGTACCACCCCATGTCTGCCCGTGGGTATTGTACGAGGCGATTAAGGGTTTCCGGGAGGTGGGCAGCAGCGCCTCCCGTGTTGACAACATAGTCCAAAAATACGAACTGCGGCCACCAACCCGCCTGCCCAGCGTGGTGACTTTGGGCAAATACCCCCCATGGCAGTCTTGTGGCGTGCCCTGGGAGAGGCCTACGTCCAGCGGTCCGTCAGACTGCAAAAGGCTGCCCACTGTAGAGATGATGTTTATGATATGGAGAATTTTTAAATATCCGTCATGTGCGAGTCTTAAATTTAAAAGGTTCTCTAAGTGGGCTATCAGCTTTTCGCTTAACATACCCTTTCTGTTACCCTGTATAGATTTTTCCCTTTGCTGATGCGGGTATTCACTAGAATACATCAGCTGCATCTCCTTTCGTGCATATCGTAAGTAATCGACTAACTCAGAGGTGTTCTCTTAGCCGATGAGCTAGCCAACTTGTCACTGATCCCCGTCACATCTGGCCCTGCTAAACTAAACGTGGCTGTTCGTTATATGTATACATAATTTATATAAATTTATATATAATTTATATATACATAATTTATATAGTGGTTAATACGTGCACCTTCCAAGCGGCAGGCGTAAGTTCGATCCCAGTCACGGGCCTGTACCAATGAATTTATTTCGTGTACAGATTTTAATGTTGTAAAATTGTCACTTAGCTCGTGCCTCGGAAAGCACGTAAAACTGTTGGTCCTGCGCCTGATCTCTCTCCGGTCGTGTCGGCTTTCCGAGAGTGAGGGAATAGAGAGTGCATCTGTGTTTGCGCACACACTTGTGCACTATAATATCTCCTGCGTACCTGGCCAATCTCCGTAGAGATTGGTCGCCTTGGCGGAAATACGGTCGGAGATCATCATCACATAATTTATGTATGTTTTAGTATGTATGAATTAAATTTTAAAACAATCTGACGCAGCCTTGTTCCATCGTCTCTTGTTCAAGTAATGTGCAGAATTTTTAATAGTTTTTGATAGACATAATGCTATAACGACTTAGTTTACCTATATATTAATATTTTATATCTACCTACTATGTTATCTGAAATAGAAAGGCATTTTGTACGTTTGTATGTAATAGGTATTGTATATGTATACAGGGTGTAAGTTACAGCTAGGCAAATATTGATATGCTGGCTTCAGACCATGATTCTACTTCTGAAAATTTTCACAGGGAAATTCCGAAATTTTCAGTTTATATCTTTTTAGGGCCAAAATAATGTAGATACTTAGTTTACCTATAATTAAGCCTTAGATAATATGGTCGATTCCGGCAGTCACACTTAAATCTAAACGTAAAATTAGTCCTACCTGTCCTTTTCTCTCTCAGCCATTTATGTTAAGGACGGAGAGAGATAGACCTGACTAAAACTAGGTTTAGGTTTAAGCGTGACTGCCGGAATCGACCCTAATGCCTTAAAAACGAAATTGTAAACCATACATGAATTAAAAAACCTTGTGCTCACATAAGTTTAAATAAGTGATTAACCCTAAAGGAGAGTCAAAAGTGATCCAAAAAACAGCAATGTATGACACAATAACCTATAAGTCCATTTAACCCAGTATATTAATTATGATATAACGGGGCGTAGCTTACAGGATCCATTATTGAACTTCGGTACACAGCCGTGTATATATTTATGTATACTCACAGTCTGTCCCAATGAAACTTGGAGGCGAGTGACTTCGATATCTGCCCGTCCTTGAGTTGCTTGTTGACCGCCCTCTCGACCAGACGCAGCGACGAGCCCATGTTGTTGTGCGTGCTGGACGGCTGCCTGTTGCGGGACGTTGTCTGGGAATACGCAAGAACATTGTTTGGAATTTGTTTGTATGCTGACAAACAAACAAATTGCAGGGCTTCACTGGAATACATCAGCTGCGTCTCCTTGCGTGCATGTCGTAAGAGGCGACTATGGAGCTAGGGAAATATCTCATGTTGCGACATGTATAAGACAGCAGCTGCTCTGCTGCTGCAGCAACTTGTCACCGGTGACTCTCATGTGTCCCCGCTATGCTAAACGTGGCTATGAGATCTTCTGTCTGATCCTGCAGTTCTGGCTACGTCATTTCGGGGACATGGCCGTGTGTATATGTGTATAGAATTTCCGATTATCCCGTGCCCGCAGGAATTTTTGAATATCCTTTTTCGGCACCCTCTTATCCAGTCGTATTGTGGGCTATTTTCACTACGTTTAGTCGCAAAATTACGTTAGCTGCGTGGTGCCGGCAGAGTAGAGTTTGTACCACCCCTGCCTGCCCGTGGGTATCGTACGAGGCGATTAAGGGTTTCCGGGAGGTGGGCAGCAGCGCCTCCCGTACTGACAACATAGTCCGAAAATCACCAACCCGCCTGCCCAGCGTGGTGACTATGGGCAAAACCCCCTTGTGGCGTGCCCTGGGGGAGGCCTACGTCCAGCAGTGGACTGCAATAGGCTGAAGAAGAAAAAGTCGCAAAATGACCAAAAAATCATACCATAATATCCACCGCATGGAACAACTTGCTGTGTTCTTTCTTCTCTCTCTTACTTAGGTTCTCGTTCTGCAAGTCGAATATGGCGCTCTGTCTCTAGTTGCATTATGTCCCATTCTCAATACGTCTAGTCGCAAAATGACCAAAAAATCTTACCAGAATCTCCACCGCATCGAACAGTTTGCTGAGTTTTTTCTTCTCCCTCTCACTTAGGTTCTCGTTCTGTCGCTCTCTTTCTAGTCACATTATGTCCCATTCTCATTACGTCTAGCTTACCATAATCTCCACCGCATCGAACAACTTGCCGAGTTCTTTCTTCTCCCTCTCACTTAGGATCTCACTTTGCCAGTCGAATATGCCGCTCTCTTTCAGTTTCTGCTTAATGTTGTCGAGGGTGATGATCGCCGATTGGTTGTGTATCCCCGATTTGTAGGCCGCCTTCTCTTCTGATAGCTCGTGGTATGGACTGGAATAGGGGAATAGGGGGGAAATGGGGGAGATTATGAAGTAAACATTCACAAGATTTGTACTTCCTTTCATTAGGAAATATATACGTTTCATAGGAATGTGAAGCTGTTTTTCATCACTGGTTAGGTGATCTACTAATATTACACTTAATGTAAGGGTCTGTATAAATATATCTAATCTATACAGGGTGTAACAAAAGGAATATGTTAAGCGAAAACAAAAGTTGAGACTCGAAATCAGATTTTAATTTTTCAAGACTATACATTTCTAAGTCGTTTTGTTACATATAGACATTCAACTTAGACCTTAACCTAGATGAACCCTTTATATTGACAATACCTGCCTGTACCTGGAGATAAGCTCTACATATTTCGTCATATATGTACCTACTAGGGACCCTAAGAGTAACAGAGTTAAACTCACCATTGTAAGGTCAAATCGATGCTGAAGGCTATTCTGTAAATAAAAAAAAAACAATTAACAAACGTCATCAAATACTAGGTACATTGTGGGTCAAATTGCCAAGGCATTTCGAATAGCATGAGTTTTGAAGGACGTATTTTGGCTTCCAGCACTTTGCTCGCTTATTTAAGCGGATTAGAGCCAGAACTGCAGGATCACAAGGGAGATCGTACAGCCACATTTAGCACAGCATTTATAGGTATGTTAATGATCAGTGTCAAGTTCGCTAGCATATCGCCTGAGAGAGTGCCTGAGGTCCTTATTTGACTCTTACGACATGCACGGAAGGAGATGCAGCTGATGTATTCTGGTGAAGCCCCGCATCAGCACGGTTAATGTAATAATCTGCACGGAGTCTAAAAAGAAGTTTTCACAATTCTCTGCTCAAATAATACCCCTTATCGGGGCACTTAATGAAACATACTAAGACGTAAGTACCTAATACGTAATCAGCAATTTGCCGTTCATAACGCGGATAATACGCGCTTGTTGTTTGTTATAGAACTAATTGACATTTGCTCTATATACCTACGTAACTATTGATTTATACATAACTCTTGAAAGTTTTTTTTATATTCAAACACTACACAACACATTAACCTAGTCCCACACTAAGATCACTAAGGTCTTGTGTCGTGGGTACTAAGCTACGGTATATAACTACATAGATAAGTATAGAAACATCCATGATTCGGAAACAAACATCGATATTCATCACATCAATGTTTGCACCTACCAGGATTCGAAACCAGGACCTATGGCGTCGCAGGCAGGGACCCTACCTACTAGACCAATCGGCCGTCAGATTGAATAAATAGATACATATAATAGGGTGTGTGTGACAGCCAGGCAAATGCCCATGCCTGCCCATGGGTATCGTTCCTGGAGGTGGGCAGCAGCGTCACCCGTACCGCTCAGCGTGGTGACTATGGGCAAATGGGCAAAAACCCCCCAGGACAGTGACAGTTTGCCTTGTGACATGCTCTGTGGGTGGTCTACGTCCAGCAGTGGACTGCAATAGGCTGACGACGACTTGCATCAAAAGGGATTCGATCCCAATACCTATTATGCTTAAATCGAAGCAATAGGGTATATGGATGAATTTTTTTTATTTCATTTTTATATTCTACGTAAAAAATGAATATAGTTTGCCCTTGGAATGGCATATCTAACTTTAACCGTTTTGGATTTACAGCAATTCAAAAATAAGAGCAAAATGTTTTTAAATGCTCCGTTTGCTCCATACTAAAATGGCAAAGACTTTGACGTCATAATAGACAACCGTCTCAAATTAGTATGGGGAAAAATGCAATCTTACTATTACGTACATCTTAATATTACGTTTATAAACGTAATTTTTCATATTTTGTGTATTGTTGTCAATAAAAATTGTTTATTAATAGGTGCAGATAGAGGTATATATTAAATCAATGAGATAATTCAAAATATGGGTAAAATTGTATGTTTTTACTCCTTTTATGTTGTAAATTTTTCTCCTGTAACTTTGGTATTTACTAACCGATTGATATTATTTTTGCACTATTCCCTATTCTTCAACAATTCAATAGTACGGGGCACGCATTTGAACTATTACGTACATTTCGTACGGTTGTTAGGAGACTTTTATTTTACTGATAACCTTGTTGTTCCATTAATGTGTATTAAAAAGAGCATTTTACCTGATAATGAAGTAGACGCAAAGCAGTAATTTCGTCGTCACAAAATGTTCCAGCGTGAATATAACTAGCATTATTTCACTTCTTAATTAACAAACTATAAATTATGACGCATTCACCTAGTCCCAGGATACGAGTATCTAAGGTCTTGTATCGAAAGCATTAAGCAACTGCACATTCATGGCCCTAAAACAATTCGATATTTCTCATATCATTTGCACCTAATGGGATTCGAACCCAGGATATCTGGCGTCGCAAGTAGTCACTGCGCCAGGTTAACTTATATAACTGATGCGATATCAGTTATTTCTGCACTCACTTTACTAGTAACTTTGTATGGTTTGCTCTTATTTAACTGCTCCAAATAAAGTCTAATGAGAAACTGAATAAGTACAGCACAATTTGCTATTAAGATATTAAGCCACCTTCACACTGTTGGAGTGGATGGCAAATAATGGCAATACATAGACCAAGTAGGTGACATGTTAAAGAAAGGTTATTTCAATAACGAGAGATTTTTTGCCGTATTTCAGATTAATTCTTCAATTGTTTTTACACAAAATTAGAAATTTGGAATTTAAAAATCCGAGCTTCTTTCTTGACGTGGTTGACGTGCACCATCCAAGCGGGAGGCGTTAGTTCGATCCCAATCACGGGCCTGTACCAATGAATTTACTTCATGTACAGATTTTAATGTTGAAAAAATTGGTCCGTTGGTCCTGCGCGTGATCTCTTTCTGGTCGTGTCGGCTTTCCGTCCCATCGGACTATGAGAGTAACGGAATAGAGAATGCATCTGTGTTTGCGCACACACTTGTGCACCATAATATCCCCTGCGTACTTGGCCAATCTCCGTAGAGATTGGTCAGTTGGTCACCGTGACCGAAATACGGTCGGAGATCATCACTTATTGAAATTGGCCGTTAGTCAAGCACCCAAAACTGATGACGAGCTTGTATGAATGTGGACAAGGCGAGAGAGGTATATTTGGAACGTACTAAATGGAGATCTGTAATCTCTGCCTACCACTAGGCGTGAGGTTATATATTATATGTATATAATTTGCACTGTTTATTTCAGAAAACCAAAATTGCTCTAATATTCATCATAATGTATAGGTACACCGTTAATTAAGATTCATGAGGCGTATAATGAAGTTTAGTTAATAATGCATGTAGTTATGCAAATAAACCCGACCACTGTTTCTGCAACCATATACGTATATAAATATGCATATGTCATACATACACACATTTTAATATACTATAATTGACACTTAGCTATACCAGCGCCCGTACGCTATAAATTGGTGAGAGCGAGATATCTCACATTTAAACGTCAAATTTACAGAGCTGTTAATTACTAGACAAACTAAGTGTATGTACTTTGCATGTATAAAATTGACGTGGGAATTAGAATAGACACTCGTTCTCGAACCAGGACTGTATGAATTAGGGCTGATAGAAGTGGTTTGCAATCCCTTTTTACATGCCAAGTACAAACTCTTGCATTGTCTAGGTAGGTATTAATTACTTAGCTCTGTGGATTTATTGCGTGAATGTGAAAGATCTCGCTCTCACCGAAGTCATGCTACGGGCGCAGTGGAGGGTTGGCGTCAGGCCGTAAAACTAACGCCAACTCCTTGGCAATATGAGTTTCGAAAGGAAACATATTGCGCCGATCCCACAAGTAATGGGAGTAAGATGATGACATATACAAATACGACTGTGTTTCCAAAATGGGCTAGCTAGAAGTGCAAGATCACGAAAAAGATCCTAGAGCACCGTTGAGCTAGTGACAAGTTGCTGAGAGAGCGCTCCTCAGTTCCTAAGTCGACTCTTACGACATGCACGGAAGGAGATGCAGCTGATGTATTCTAGTGAAGCCCCGCATCAGCACATCTTTTTCAGCCTATTGCAGTCCCCTGCTGGACGTAGACCTCCCCCAGGGCACGCCACAAGGCTACTGCCACAGGGGGGTTTTGCCCATAGTCACCACACTGGGCAGGCGGGTTGGTGACCGCAGATATTCGGACTATGTTGTCAGTACGGGGGGCGCTGCTGCCCACCTCCCGGAAACCGTTAATCGCCTCGTACGATACCCACGGGCAGGCAGGGGTGGTACAAACTCTACTCTGCCGGCACCACGCGGCCATGCATCAGCACATACATACCAGTGTAAACCAGCCTTTACGTGTATTTGTAAACAATTTTATAGTGCGTTTCATCGAATAGTTGATCCTTTGAATGACGGCGCTAGTTACTATGTGTGTGACTATCGGTGTTACTATTTGCAAAAAATATTAGTTCCGAAATCAGGCATAGGAGTTATTCAATGAAACGTATTTTTTATACTTTTTGCCTTAGCTTTTTTTAGTTGACATTTGAAAACATATACTCGTGGGTACAATGCATGGTTAATTTCAACAAGATATAGGTATGTCGATTTAGCTATATTTTTAAAATCCGTATACTATTTTGATCATACTCCGAAATTAAGCCGAGACTTATCCGTAGAATTTAATTTAAATTGCCACTTTAGCTTGCTGGATCGTTGAGCTATGTCGGTGATCTTTGTACGTCTGCGGATTATTTATTTATCATATTATCATTAAGCAATGTTTACAATTTGTAATTGAATAATACCCTGCAAAACTGTTATAATAATTTGACTGGGAACGTGTCAAACAAGTTACTATAAGTACATTACAAAATTGCTAAGATTTTAGACTACAACGGACGAGAATGTGAAGACTAAGGCAGCAAACTAAAATAGTATCGTTTCATTTTTGATTCGATCACGCAGAGAGATCCCGAGCATAGCTCTCTCCATTGCTCGCTGTGCGATCCTGAGCTTCTTTATGAGGCACATAGTTAGAGACCACGTCTCGGCACCGTAGGTCATCACCAGTAGCACGCACTACGCACGAATACCTTGGTCTTTAAGGACTGGGGTATCTTGGACACAAATACGCTTCGTAGTTTCCCAAACGCTGCCCAGCCGAGTTGGATTCGCCGATTTACCTCCTTCTCAAAGTTGGACCTGCCTAGTTTGACCGCCTGTCCTAGGTAAACATACTCATCAACAACTTCGAGCAACGGGAACGTATATTCACTCACTATCAATGTAGGATTCTCTCGGGAGCGAACCCAGGAGCACTACCATTATGAAAATAAAATTGAACTCACATGAAATAAACAATCGCTAATCTATCAAGTCCGTGCATGGCGACGCGTTTCGATCGAGATTGCGTTCCGATAGCGCGCTCCAGTGATTATATTACTAGAGATGTGGTGTAGTGCGACAGGAGTTATTTGATACTTGCTATCGCGAAAGTAGGAGGGGGATTTCTGTGTTTTTTACGTAGCGTTTAACTCTATTGTTTACATTGAAGTAAATTATACCTAATGAAAATTTTGAGATTAACGCTTTTTTCGCAATAACCATGATGTGAATTTTGTGATTTAAGATTGCATATAAAAGCTGAGTACTTGATGAGTATGGATTTTTTTTTTCATTGAATACTTTCGATATTTTCTTGTATTCGCCCAATGCGTCATACTAAAGCCAGGGCTATGAGAAATTGTGGTAGTTTATAAAATATAGTATATGCAAACTTAACGCTATATAACATATTATTTGCCTATAGTAAGTACTATTTCATTTTACTACCTCTTTTATGAATGCGAATAGTACTATTATACAGCGATATCGCATTATGAAGCAAAATCGATTATAGTAAAACATTTATGTTGTAATAAAATATTATGCTGTTAAATAAATAGTTTTAGTCTCGTTGGAAAATATTTATTTAAAAGGAATAGTTTAATTAGTTTGTAATTAATTTCATTAGATATTCCCAGTGACGCTATATTTTAAGTAAATATAAGTATACCTCTGTTATCTATCTATACATCCTACAGCAGCCACTATTAAACAAATCTTTTACATCTGGCCCCGCTAACCATGACTGCAAGATTTCCTTCGTGATCCTGCAGTTCTGGCTACTCCATTTTGTGAATACAGTCGTGTGTATACCTCATAAGTTTTAATCTGTATGTGTAATACAAGTTACTTACGTGCGTATACCTCGTAAATAAAAAAATTAAATAAGCTAAACACTCGTTAATTTGACAGATATTCAATACATTTTACTGTCAAAAGTCCTGTTTAACGAATGTGTAACTTTACGCATGGTTTATTAGTAGCTATACTATACGCCAACTTTCGTGGTACTCATAAAACGTTATATGACAGCACGTGCCACGACGGTTAGCGTATAGTACAGTAGTTCAATTTGAAAGATATTCCACATAGTTTGCTGTCAAAAATCTAGTATAACGAGGTTGTGAATTTACGCGCGGTTAATTAGTAGCACCCTCCCCCTGATTACGTAAAAGCAAAGCCGAAGCCGCGCGATCGCTATAATTGAGAGTGTGCGCCTATACTCCTTACTAATAAAAAGCTTTTAACTATGTAGGTATAAGCTATTCACAGTTTAATTTGACATATATTCCATATATTTTGCTGTCAAAAATCAAGTGTAACGAGGTTGTAATTTTACGCGCGGTTTATTAGTAGCAGGGTATGTATCAAAACCGTTTGCTCCAACTGTATATGGATAGATATTAGACGAGCTAAAACTAAACACCTGTATTGTAAAGGCGCTTGCTATGAAAACTATCTACAACATAAGGGACCAAACAATAGATGGAATTACATTATGTAGGGACATTGTATCTGATGTTATAATATTATTATAGTTTAGTAAATAAAATAAAAGCTTTCTCTTATTGCTGGATAGGTGATATAATCCTTTTATCCTTTATCCGCGTGATGCCGGCAGAGTAGAATTAGTACCACCCCATGTACGAGGCGATTAAGGGTTTCCGGGAGGTGGGCAGCCGCGCCTCTCGTGTTGACAACATAGTCCAAAATACAAACTGCGGTCACTTACCCGCCTGCCCAGCATGGTGACTATGGGCAAATACCCCCCACGGCAGTCTTGTGGCGTGCCCTGGGGGAGGCCTACGTCCAGCAGTGGACTGCAATAGGCTGATGATAATGACCCTTTCACCTACCGGTCCACCCACTAGTGGCTGTTCAGTAATATTCTATTTACCCAAAACACCCATTGCATTATGGTCCCTTTCCGTGTTCATAGCAATTTAATTAAAGTTCCCCTTTTGTTACAACTTGTATACAAGGGCCAAACAAGAACTAATGCTTCAGTGGGAATGGAAGCACTTCCCCTTATACTACTCCTTAGAACACTTTATACACAGCTTTACTTTTAAATCTCAACGGTGCAGTGGACTACCAGACAGAGCTCTTAATTGATTCATTAGGCCGGCAGGAAGGGAAACCAGTCCGTAATTAGGCAGCAATTCGGCAAGAGATGATGCTGAATAGCTCGATGGCGAAAATATGTAACGCTTTATTGCTGATCTGCATACACACATGAAATCACGCCTCTTTCCCGGCGGGGCAGACAGAGATCACGAACCTCTATTTGCCACGGTCCTGACTCCTGACACACCTATTACGCTTCATCTACATTCATGCTACGCTTTATTATTTACAATTTTGTTTACAAATGAAATTGTATTAGGCTTTACAATTCGGAAGTTCAAACATTCACTATGGGTGCGCCCACCATCGGGCCCTACACCCTCCACTGACCTCGGATCTGATAACTCATAACTGCGAAAACAAGCACTTGCATTACCTACAATCCCACGAGAAACCAGACCAGATTATTAATCTAGTTTTTGATTTCGGAAATAGTGCGATGTATTATCTTGCATGCTAGGTGCTCGGGTCTGGTTTCTCGTGGCGATTGTAGGTGGTGCAAGTGCTTGTTTTCGCAGTTACGAGTTATCAGATCCGAGGGTCAGTGGAGGGTGTAGGGCCTGGTGGTGGGCGCACCCATAGTGACAGTTTGTTTACTACAAGAATTTTGGAATAATGCAGTAAATATATATTTGGTTACATGGTCTATGATTTGGGGTATATAACAGCGCTATAGTAGATATTGTTGCACTCTTCAGGTATGCTCAGAGAGCAGTGCCAGCGAGTCCTCGCTCGAGTCGTCAAGCGGCTACGGCAGCCAGGGCGCCTTCGCCACCGAGGATCATGGGCAGCATCAGATCCAGCACCCTGATGGTACGTATCGCGCAGGTTAAGCTGCCCAAACGTTGGTGTGCCGCAGGATGGGTATTGTCAAAATCTTATTCCATATTATGTCATTTGAGATCTGTGTGTGTGCCAGGATAGTCAATCAGGAATACGACTATTACTGTAAAATTACAAATAAGGAATGTGACATTCAGAAATCTAAATTGATTGGTTTAGCGTTTATTGGTCAGTTTAAGCTATAGAATTTAGCCGAATTTCAGATAACTTATCAGATATAGTGTGATCTGTTCAAAGGCATACCATACCATGCATATAACATACTTTTCTTTAAAAAAAAAAACACAGAACTTTAACACACTGTATAGTAATATTTTGTGTGAGTCGTAGATGGAATGTTGTGTTGTGACTTTTTTATTAAATTTAATTTTCTTTGTCATTACATGTAATATTTAAATTTTTCTTGTGTACCTTATGTGTTAATTTAAGCACGCTATGATGGCTGTACCTAAATATAAGCTATTACGTTTCACCGCTCTTTATTTAGGCAGAGCAAATTTTTCAATTGGCAGATAGTTCTAACTGATGATTAAAGAATTATGGCAGGATTTTACCTGAGCTATTTTTGAGGTGTCTTACGACCTGTACATATTAATTTATTTAATTACTTTTTTAAAACCTTCTCTAAAACTTGATCAAGATAGAGACAGCATCAACTTTATCCTTCAAATAGATCTATCTGACCATTGAAAAAATCTTAACTTTTGTTTCGTAAAAATCCGTCGGCCATCGTAGCGTGCCAACAGCTCTATAGTTATCCCAACCTAAGAAAGTTACCGATATTTGTGGTAGAATCTTTGTTGCTTAAACATTAATACATATATCCTGTGCTAATGCGTGGCTTCACTATACAGGGTGTAACGAAAGGGGTATGTTAAGCGAAAAGCTATGTTAATAGCCCGCTAAAAGAAACCTACCCGCAAAATTTCAGACTCGAAATCACATGTTTATTTTTCCAGTTAGTATGGAGAATTCCTAAACAACTCTGGAATGTTCATACAATCGTGAAAAATGAATATGTGAATTTGAGTCTAAAATTTTGGAAATAGGTTCTCTATAGTGGGCTATTAACATAGCTTTTCGCTTAACATACCCTTTCTGTTACATCCTGTATACATCAGCTCTTTCCAGGCATGTCGTAAGAGTCGACTAAGGAATAGGCATTCTCTCAGGCGATAAGCTAGCAACCGGTCATTGATCATTTACACCTGTCCTCGCTATGCTAAACATGGCGGTAGGATTTCCTTTACGATCCTGCAGCTCTGGCTACTCCGTTTCGGCAACACAGCCGTATATGTATATTTGTATCAAAAGATATCGCACATCTTCTTAACCGAGACAACATTATTATGCCAGCATTAATTATACAGTTAGCGTCTATATAAAAACGTTAATCTTAACTTGGGATAACTTTAGTCGCAATTTTGTTGTTTATTTTTTGATTTTTGCTTTGCATGACTATTTTATTTTTCCTACCCACTAGTCGTAGACAGTGAGATAGTGATAGTCCGGCGAGATTGCGACGCGATTGCGCAGGCGCGCGAAAGTTTCTCGATATCGCTCGGCAGTCTAGAGGAGGCGGTTCGATGTTTGGACGAAGCGACTGAGGTGCCGACATTCGCTACGATCAGCAAAAAGCCGGCGGTGCCGAAACGCCGGCCGGTGTCTATGACAGGTTTGTTTGCGCTTGCTTGTTGTTTTTGTGCTTTATTTTTGGTTTTACTTTATGAATGCCGTATGGTACAGTAGAACAGCACCACCTAATATCTGCCCGTGGGTATCGTAAGAGGCGAGTAAGGGTTTCCAGTAGGTGAGCAGCAGCCTTTCCCGTGTTGACGACATAACTGATTTTATTAATTGATTGATTCGCATGATGACTTTATACTTATTCGCCCTGTATTACGCATCCAGCAAAAGCAGCGCGACAACGAAAAGTGCACAATGTTTGTTGATCACTATTCTTTGGTTAAATGAGGTGACCTCGCGAAAAACTCCCTCATCGTTTTGTGACGAGTTACCCATCTATATTGCAAGATACCTAACTAGAATACAATCTCAAAGGCGGCTGGAATTTGATGTATCAACGAATGGGATGGTGCGAACCGTAATTGTAAAAACTGCTACTGACAACCTTATCGCGTTCTTCGGACTGCCACCTCTTGCAAGAATTAAATAGCGGCGCTCCAGATAAGGTAATCTTCTGTTTCAGATTCCTGGGGATTACAACTTACTGAGACGAACGCGTCACTAGAATACATAAGACAAGCCGCCAGCTGCATCGAATGTCCCAAGGGTCAACTGAGGAAGTCAGGATAAGCTGGTAACTTATCACTGATCTTTTACACCTGACTCTAAGCGTGGCTGTAGGCTCTCCCTCTGAACCCTGCACCTCGGCTACCCCTTTTACCCCACAGCCGTGTGTACATGTATGTAATATTAACGTGTAATATATTTGTCAGTGTGTTCCCGTCGCGGTTCAGCCAGCTCTCAAGGCAAGCCGCCGCCTCCCGTGCGACGCTCCTCATCTATATCGCGTCCGCAGAACACTATATATGCGCAGGTAATGTGTGTTCACAGGGTTATAATAACGGGTAATGGGCGTTCACAGCGTATAACAATGGGTAATGGGTGTTCACAGTCCGAACTCTACGGATTTATGATCTACTTATATTTTCAGTAGTCAACATCTTTATCCGCCTTAATAAAAATAACTCTTAAGTCAAAGGATGTTTACATGTTTATTAGGTTTTGTAAGTACTTTAGTGCTTTCTACCATCTCTCACGACGTGTATGACGTGGTTTCTTTAGAAAAGCATTTTCTTTAGGCGAGGCATTATGCTGCTTCCATTTGATTAAGTTTCAATATGTGATCATCACTTTGAGCTGTCAAAAATTATAGCTTGCTGCAGTATTTATAAACCATATTTAATTTTTTATAAGATCAATTTTGTTACTAACGCTATGAACTCCTGTTCTGAAATAATTATATAATAATAATAAAATAAATAAATATTCACACACTTCACAACACATTGACCTAATCCCACACCAAGAACACGGTCTTGTGTCGTGGGTACTAAGCAACGGTATATAAATACATAGATAAGTATATAAACACATGACTCGGAAACAAACATCGATATTCATCACATCAATGTTTGCACCTACCGGGATTCGAACCCAGGATCTATGGCGCTGCAGGCAGGGCCGCTACCAACTACACCAATCGGCCTCTTATATATACAATATATTTTTTTGCTTGTTAATTTTTCCAGGGCAACAATAATAATGCCGGATCCGAAGCGGACTGCCTACCGCCGCCGCCCGCGTACTTGTTACAGCCGGAGAATGAGGCCGCCGGTAAGTGGGCTTTTTAATACGAGGATAATAACTAATTTGATCTCTTAACTTTCCTATTATTAATATTCCGCAGTTATCTCTCAAAATGAATTAATAAATAAAGGTATGTACATACTTATATTGATAATTGATTCTCCATTAAGTTCCCCAATCTTACTAATCATTTGACTTGCAAATTTTTTAATATTATTATTGTATATCTTCGGACTACAGAGTCTCAAAGGACCGGGCCTTTGAGAGGCATGCATCGGGCCGAAAAGCCAAGACGTGCAGGCCTTTTTAAAAGAGCTTTAACATGGTGTGGGATTTTATTGTTATTCTATCAGCACACTATCTTTTCCAATGTAAAATAAAATAAAATAAAACGACGTTTCCCTTCCAGCGCACTCGTCGTCAATAAACGTAGCAGAAACAGTGAAGCAGCTAACAGAACTGAAGCACACGCCGGCCTCGCCCGGCCTCATGCGACGTAACACACAGACAAACGCACAGATACACACACAGACGCACACACAGATACACACTCACGCGCAGGGCTTGACCACGTTTCAGCAAGCGAAAAGCAACTTCTCTTCTAGTACCAGCCTTAATTCTGCTGGGAATTTAAACCCTATTTACGGACAGGCTGGCCACAGGTTTGTATACTTTTTTTTAAAATGTAATTGATACTTTAAAATTAAAATCGAAAGTTTGATCTGTTCCTCAATGTGAACACAGGAACACAGATCGGACTTTTGCAATCTGTTCCCCTAAGTCAAATCGCAATAAACTGTCTCCATGTAAAATTATGAATTTAAATAATTTATTCGACACGAAAGCAGATACACAACTTATTTGTAATTTTTTATGTTACATGTTATATTTGTTACGGTCTGTCCAGCATAAGTTGGCTTTCTTTTACCTAAAAGCAATGCGATAGCGAAAATTGCATTACATAACAGCAATCTCAAATGAATTTTAAATTTCAATGTGTATATTGCACAATTTACGCTGTCGCGTAGCTTCTGTTTTATTTTTGGAAGATATCTACTCAGCGGCAGTGTTTGGGTTTATGGTTGCCCGCGGGCCCATACGTCAGCCCACGGGTTTATGATCGCCAAAGTTTAACTATACAGGGTGGTTTTCGTAGTTTTCGGGAAGTTAACGACCAAAAATCACTCTGTATATTATATTATTTTAAACAGGATAATGGCGTACGCAGAGAACTCGATCTACGTGCGCAAGAGCAGCCTCAACGCGTCCCACAGCGATCTGTACGGGGGCTCTCCCCCCGCGCACCCCGCACACCCCGCACACCCTGCACGACCGGCGGACTGCTGCAGCAGCTTCGCGCGACCTGACTCGCACTACGGACAGGCAGGTAATGACGTGCGGGGCGGATGGTAGATGGCGCTGTTTGGACGTTTTGTTTATGGGATGATTACTTGGAAAGGCAGGTAACTGGTGCGTGGGGCAGCGTGTAGATGGCGCTGTCCGAACGTTTTTTTAAAATTGTTTTTATGATGCGCGGTGCTGAAATGTAGATGGCGCTGTTAAGACGTTTTGCTTACATGTATAAATATATACAATACAACACACAGCTGTGTTCCCAGAAAATGGGATAGCCAGTAATGCAGGATCGTGTTAAAAGCCATGTTTAGAATAGCGGAGTCAGATGTTAATGATCACTAACAATTTGCTAGCTTATCGCCTGGGAAAACGCTCCTAAATAACTTTAACCTTAGTAAGTGTTTAAAATTTTTTAAAGCTAAACATTGATTAAGTTTGACAGATATTCCATTTGCTATCAAATGTCATTTTTAAACACCGTAGACCTTTTTCTACACAACCTATCGTCTTATTTCCAGGATTCAAACTGCAAGACAAGAAGTTCCAGCAAAACAACTCGATATACGCGTCGCCTCAGAACGCGTATAATCTTAGTCCTTTAGCGATGAGGAATAACATAGCGGCGCGTTCCCATAGCGCCGACCGACGGTATAATGACCGTGAGTATGCATTTTAGATTCTATGAAATCTATATCTATACTAATATTATAAAGAGGTAAACTTTGATTGTTTGTTTGTATGTTTGTTTTTTTGCAGCGAATATGCTCCGAAACGACTGGACCGATTTCAAAAATTCTTTCACCGTTAGAATCCTTATTGGACCCGGATGAACATAGGCTATAGGGTTTCGCATAATTTCCTCTGGGCTGGAATAAATATGAATTAAATACAAAAAAATTACCATTTGACGCATGGAGGTATAAGTTTGCCATACACCATAGAATAACAAGTCCCCAGAAGGAGTCATCAAGGACAGATGTATTCCAGTTAGTGAAGCAAAAACGAGTCAAAAATCCCGCTCATCTTACCCGCCGATTGTAGCCAAATCAATAAATATTATCAGTTTTTTAGATACAGTAAATAGGTTGTAAAAATTTTACATATTAAAAAGTTGCTTCAAAAGTGTGCGTGATCACGGGTTCTGGGAATTTATTATTCTGTGACGTACAGATGACATGACACAACATGACAGATGAAATTTGTTTGTTTTTTTGTTTGGTTTATCCCGAAGAAAGAGCATGAGGAATACAGCATCCATACAGCCATTGTTTTTAGTACTGATGATTTCTGAATTTATGATGGATGATAACGATGATGAATGGAAACGTCGGGAAAATCCTCAAAAACGTGTGTAAAATTAGTCAAAATCAAAAAGAATTGACCCCACGAAGAAACGGACACACGCAAAAACAACATACCTACATTAGGAGGTATAAGAGAGTATGACCCCACGAAGAAACGGACACATGTATACAGATGAAATTTGGTGTGTATGTTGGTTGGGGGGTGTAAAAATAAATTTGGGAACGGCACAATAAATTTACGAAAACCACAACTAAATTACACCCACCCCCTTTTGGTGTTTATGTATGTTCGTTAGGAGGTATAAGAGAGTACTAAGAACGGATTTCCCAAAATTCCCATGGGAACGGGCAGACAGGAATTCCAAATTTTTACCGAAATTTCCACTGTACCGGAACAAAAGCTTATTCAATAAGTATTAAAAAAAACCGTTTGACGTACACAGATGAAATTTGGTGTGTATGTTGGTTGGGGGGTGTAAAAGACCATTAAGAACGGATTTCCCGAAATTCCCATGGGAACGGCACAAACAGGAATTTCAAGTTTTTACGAAAACCACATGACATATAGAGATGAAATATGACAGGTATATTCGGTAGGGAGTGTAAGAAAGAACTGAGAACATATTTCCCGAATAGGGACTGCTAGGGAGCACAAAGAACGGATTTCCCATAATTCCCACGGGAACTGGACAAACGGGAATTCCCAATTTTAACGAAAACCATTTGACACAATATAATGATGAAATTTGGTAGGGAGTGTGAGGAGACACTGAGAACGTATTTCTCGAAATTTCCACCTGAACGGGACAAACGATAATTCCATTTTTTACGAAAACCGCTACAAATATAAAGCAGAAATCGGGCATGTCTATTCGTTAGGGAGTGCGAGGAAGCACTAAGAACGGATTTCCCGAAATTCCCACGGGAACGGGACAAACGGGAATTCCCAATTTTTACGCAAACCACTTGACACATAATGATGAACTGCGTTTGCCGATACGTGGTATCCACTCTAGAACCTTTCGGCTATTGGCTGCTTCCCGAGAACTCAGAATGTTGATTTCTGGTATTTGACGGCAATATTCACGTAGATGTGTCGTTTCCCCGGCAGAGGGCGGGCTGGTGGCCAGTCTGAGCGCTAAGCTCGCGCCGCAGCTGTCGCCGCGCGCCGCCCGCCGCGCCGTCTGCACCATGTCACCCGCCGACCCGCCTGCCAAGGGGAAAGGTGAGATACATACGTACAGGGTGTTTTTTCGTGGCCACCCTTAACGAAGGGAACGTACTCTATACATCAAATAAAGTAAGTTTATGCCAAAAAAAATGCTGGGAAATGATGTAAATTTTTTGGAATTTTTTTTAAAAATTACTTACACTTCCAGTGTTTATGCTAGTTTTTTCATAGACAGATATTAATTATTTCTCGTGAATTTTTTATTTTTATTTTTTTTTTATTTATTTATTTCTCCCTTCTCACCATCATTACAGACATTAGTCCAATGCGATGGCGCAGGTTATTATTAAATACATATAAAATTAAATGTATATATAAAATTATTATTAAATACATTATTATAAAAACATGACTAAATTAATTATCTACTTATATGATATAATATACATTACCACTTTAGCGAATTCACTCAAAGAACATATAAGTAGGTCTATAGTTTCTGTCGCCACATTGAGTGTGCGCAGTGCTCGAGTAAACGGCGTGTAAATCTTGCTACACGCGTCAATGTGCATTTATGCAGAAAAACGCAGTTTATTTACTCAACTTTGGACCCTAATATTTTGGAAACCAGACACTTCCCAGGTATGCTTCCATGGAGAAAAATGATCGTGATGATGGGGAGATTCCGTAGTTTCCGGAAACGTTGACGACCAAAAATCACCCTGTATATGTATCACCTCACGCAATGTATGTACACAACTCAAAGTTATATGCCCAAAACTACATATAAAATAATTGTAAGAGCCTAACTTTCTGTTGTATTGTATAAATTTTTATTTTTTTATACTTAGGGTCTGTATTTTTCTAAATTGCTAGATGATATTAAAGCACAGTTACCTACTGTAGACGTAGTATACGAAGATAGGTTTTATATAAAGTATCTGCATTGCACCCGTGTGGAGGCGGGGCGAGTCATATACAGGGTGA
The DNA here is from genome assembly GCA_014607495.2 of Carposina sasakii. Taxonomy (NCBI): domain Eukaryota; kingdom Metazoa; phylum Arthropoda; class Insecta; order Lepidoptera; family Carposinidae; genus Carposina; species Carposina sasakii. The sequence continues at coordinate 1,878,346 of CP053174.1, read as the reverse complement.
AAGTGACGGCCAGGCAAATATTGATATGACAACTTCCGACCATGATTCTGGGCCGAAAACCACAGAAAACTTTCCTGCATTACAATACATTTCCTGCGAGTAATAACACTGTCGTATAACTCAGAACAATGGTACTTCACACACATCCTGTATAGCCTACAGCCTCCCTCAAAAAATGCGCTATCTGACACTGAAAGAATTTTCAAATCAGACCAGTAGTTCCTAAGATTAGCGGGTTCAAACAAACAAACGCTACAGCTTTATAATATTAGTATAAATAAATGATTGTATGTAATTCAGGCGCAGCAGTGCCGTCCGCCGTGCAGCCGGCCTTCCTGGACAAGCTGTCGGCCACGCTGCAGCAGCGGCCGCCTCACTCCACGCTCACACACACGCGGGCGCGCGCCGTGAGGGAGGTTATTAACGCACACGCTCAGGTAAACGTTTACTCATATTTATAAATGCTAAATTTAACTGTGTATCGCTTTCACGCCAAAACTGCTGAACCGATTGAAATGAGAAAGGACATATGTTACTTTTTACCGTTTCATAGAGTAACTGCCATGGAGTAGAAATAAAACAGGAGTAGCGGCTAAGTATATTTTCATACGAAAATAGCGGAGCGGGGGTGAAGTATGGGACGAGGGGAGCATTGAACACTGTGCCCTGCCCATTTACATAGAAACCACCTTGTAGTGACTAGTCAAACTACTTGCTCATTATCAATATGATTCAAGATTGTTTTAATAGTGCAATTACTTATCACTTGCCATCTAGTGGTACCACCATATTATACTACGTTTTAGTAAAAAAGTACCCTGATAAAAGCGCTAGTGTTTTTGTAATTTTAATACGGTTACATTTCGGAGCACAAGCGTGTAGATACAGCTACTGCGTTACACTGTTCGCTGAAGCTCCGCCCCTATCATGACGTCATGGCCTCACGGCTCAATTCATAGTCCCACCTCCTCTTTTATACCTTCTTCATGGTAACTCCTCTGCCTGATTTCCTACCTGAGTGACCTGCCTAGTCTTATATTAAAAGGTACATATACAGGTTGTAACAAAAAGCGGCATATCAAGCGAAAATCTATGACAATATGGTCGATTCTGACCGTCACACCTAAACTTAATATTAGTCATACCTTCCTATCTCTTCCTGTCGCAGCCATTTATGTTAAAAATGGAAAGGGTCAGACCTGTCTAATTTTAAGTTTACGTATAAGTGTGGTTACGATCAGAATCCACTATATTAGCCCGGAGAACCTACAAGTAGTAAGATTTTTAATGTACCTATGTATAGCAAATGTTTGATATTGAATAAAATTTTATTTATTTATTTATTTAAGTACACAAAATTTTAGTTTATTTTTTATTTTTTTGAGATTGTATGGACACTTCTGAGTTCTTTATACTATCTGGGAAAATAAAAATGTTATTTCGTATCTCAAATTGTGTGGCTAAGTTATCTATAGTTGCCTTTTAGCATTCTGCTTGACACACACCTTCTGTTACATCCTGTATAACATGTAGCGTTTTACATAACCAATTTCGTTTCCAGCCGGACCCGCGAGTATGCCACACGTCACTAATGGAGCAGATCAAACGCGGCGCAACGCTACGCCGCAACAAACAGTGCAACGACCGATCCGCGCCTAAAATACGTTAAAAAACCACCTATTTTATGTAAACTATATAACATATAACTAAAACATGGGTTTATATTAACACAGCTAATAATTTTTAACATTCAAAAGTGTAAATGTAAAGTTTGCAGGTCATGATCAATAGATGTCGCTGTTATTATTGAACTGTCGAGTTTTAATGACAATAATTTCGTCGCGAATCAAACTTGAATGTCGTTTTAATAATTTTAAGTTGATTTCACTATCCACATGAACATAATAACTTGTGAAGTTTCTCTATTGCATCCTATATTGAGATTACATGACACATAGAAATGACACACACCACCGAGTTACAAGTATCTATGACACAAATTGACATCTATTAGAATTTGGTCTTAGGTCTTAGCATTCGTTTTTACGTAATTTCGTTAACAATTCAAAAATAGCGACATCTATTGATATAGAAGGGACCTTATTTACCAATAAACACATGTGTTTAGTAATTTAGGGAAAGTATTATCAATTTCATATGTGGATATGGGGTGTAAAATATACAAATAATAATATGTCAAAAAATATTATAATTTCAAATAATTTATTTAGCTTTATGCTGGTAAGCTAAATTTAATTATATTTTCTTGGATATACTTAAACCGGAAAATAAATTCATATTATATTATGAAGATATATATTTTACATCCTGCACATATGGGTATGGGTATAAATAAATAGTGATTTATTATCAACGTTATTTTATATAACGCAAAGGTATAGCACAATATGACAAAGTAATCTAGCAGAGGTTTTGAGAAGAAATGAAAAAGAAAAACATTTATCGAAGCATCCACTGAATATTATAAGTCAAATAACCATAGTTTGACAAACGTATTTTAATTAACAGTTAACTATAGATCTGGAGATTGTTTTTTTTTTTTAATAAGCAGATTTTCCCAAATAAGTCTATTTGAAGAATAAAGTTGATGCTGTCTCTATCTTGATGTAGTTTTAGAGAATGACAGCATCAAAATTCATCACTTAGTTATGCCTAATGAAAAATCTGACTTAATTCTATAGTTTCTTCAAATCTCTGCCAAAGTTTAAATTATTAATTAAGCTGTTCAAAAGTATATAAGTAATAAGATTCACTTTAATCAACGATCAATGTAATTCATTCATTCAATCATCTGTAGAGTTGTCAATAACTTTGTTACACTGCATTTTGACAAAAAATCTCAGAAGTCAATTTCAATTTTGACGAAGTTACTTTAATTTATAAATGCAGAACTCAATCTATCTTAGATTTGTCTTAAAATATAAAGATTATTAAAGCACGAAGATGTTTATGACAAAATTTGACACAAGTGCCTGACATATTTTTGTCATAATGCTGTAAACAAAGTCTTTGAAATAAATTAACAAAGTTCGCCCTTATAGTGCCTGCTGTAAACGTTGTTAATGCCAATTTAGAAGTACGTCCTTAAATAAAAATAACTTTAGACTTTTCTATAACTGTTCAACTTTTTTAGCTTTTGATGTTGAATTTTGGAAAAAAAAAACCTTTTGAATCAAGCTTTAAAGCTCTTTTCAAACTGCGCTATACTGTGCATACTATAGTGAATAATGAATGGTGCGCGATATTAGGGTCGATTCTGACCGTCACACTTAAAATAAACCTAATTTTAGTCAGTTCTGTCTCTCTCTTCTTAACATAAATGGCCGAGAGAGATAAGGACAGGTAGGACTAATTTTACGTTTAGGTTTAAATGTGACCGTCAGAATCGACCATATTGTGTGCTATGAACTACATGCTAATGTATTATAGCATAGTATGAAAAGAGGTTAATACTTGTGTATTCTGTATAAAAAGAGACAGAGGATAGAAAGGGAAAGCAATAAAGTTTAGTCTCGTTTTTTCGTACTGATATCTACGATTTGCAGTATTATCACATTTATACAACTGTTAATTGTATAAGAACACGACGTGTATACCTGAATTATGACTGCATGGAATTTTCTGAATCTTAATATCTATACTCATAGTATACAGGGTGTAACAGAAGGGGTATGTAGCCTGCTACAAAGAACCTATCCTACCCAACTTATCCACAAAATTGCCTTGAAATCGCATAATCGAAGAAATAAATACTCAGATAGATTTTTCTAAATACTTCGCGAATGTTTTTACAATCTTGAAAAACACACATTTGATTTCAATGACATGTTCTCTATTAATGTTAACATAGCCTGTAATGTCGCAGTATTCCGCTCTAATACCTGGCTCGTCAACGCACACAACACCCGCACGTCCACACGTCCGCAACACTCAACAGCCTGACACCGACTGTCGTGCCATCTAGTGACGTATGCGCTCGAGACAGGCTCATACACTACATACCCCTTACGTTAGAATATGGTTAATTTTTAATTGGCCCCACCATATCGATATTCTCTCTTTAGTTACTAAGTAAAACTGGCATCTTGGTAATTTTTATGTGATATACTAACAAAGGCGATTATTTCAATGGAAATCTTTTTAATAGTTTTTATTGATGTGTCTGTATTGATTTTTATAATATATTCTGGAGATTTAAACATATCGCTGTTCTATTATATGAACATTTGTAATTCGAATATTTTCTTATATTTGAATGTTTATTTTAAGAGTATATTAAAATAATTATGTAATATCATATCCATTGATATGTATGTCTATGGTAAAATAGAAAGATTGTTTAAAAATTAATAATATATATTTATACTGCATTATATATTTTAAATAATTGTAGCATTTTATAGGTAACAACATGAATAAGGAGTTTTTGTAGTTAGTTCAATGTGCGAGTAGATTTTGAAGCTAAAATCTTAATTTATTATCTTTTTTCGAAGCTAATATAGTGTTGTGTAATTTAACTATAGATTTCGCTCGTTTATGTACAATGTTAATTTATAAATGCATGATTTATTTTCTTTTTTATTCTAACATGGGGTGGCTGTATCCAAAAGACAGAAATATAATTAGCCAGACTTATACAGGATGTAACAGAAAGGGTATGTTAAGCGAAAAGCTATGTAAATAGCCCACTATAGAGAACCTATTTCCAAAATTTGAGACTCGAAATCACATTTTTATTTTTCAAGATTGTATGAAAATTCTTGAGATATTTAAAAATTCTCCATACTATCGGGAAAAATAAACATGTGATTTCGGGTCTCAAATTTTGTGGATAGGTTCTCTACAGTGGGCTATTTACATAGCTTTTCGCTTAACATACCCTTTTTGTTACACCCTGTATACAACAGCCAGATTTATTCATCACATTTCTGACAAATGTATATAACTTCTGATAATTTCTGAGCCCCGATTACTTTTATTATTTCTCTTATAACGAGCTGTACTGATATCAGTATATTACTAAACGTTAGTTATTAAGTGTGTTTATAATAATTATATATGAATAAATACTTTTGAAATAGCCACATAGGGTAGACGTTCGGTACATATCTTGTAATACATATTTATGGAACTCCCGAAAAGATATTACGTCCAAATGTTAATATATGTTGTCCGCATTTGTATTCATTCCACGATATTTGATAGAGGGAGTAAGATAGGGTCGGAAAGTTCTAGAGTGAATACCACGTATCGGCAAACGCAGCGTGGGAAGGTCACCCGCGAGGTGGACGGACAACCTGGTCAAGGTCGCGGGCCGAGGTTGGATGCAGGCTGCTTCCGACCGGTCGGAGTGGAGGTCGTTGGGGGAGGCCTATGTCCAACAGTGGACTTAGGGCTGTGAATGATGATCATGATTATGTAAGTAGGTGCTGTTCACGACAAATCGTCTGCTTATTGATAAAATATGTAAATGCATTGTTGATATTGTGCACTAAACACATTTTACTAATAAGCGGACGATATGACAACTATAGTAAGCTCAGATTTGCATTAGTATAAGTGCATTAGCACAAGCAAGGAACGGGTCACGCTCTAGGCGGACGTTCACTTACACTATCTATGTACGTACACTCATAGAGGAATAAGACAAATAGAGGAATTCCACTATCATCATCAGTCTATTGCAGTCCACTGCTGGACGTAGGCCTCCCCCAGGGCACGCCACAAGGTTTGATCTCCCGTTTTTGCCATGCAGTCACTACCGCCCTCTTTAATTCCATTGGTACTACATAAATTAATCTGACTTTGCCAGGGATATTAATGACGAAATACAGAGATTTTACATGCATAAGAAACAATGGGCCACATTATTAAATATAACTCATAGAATATGATCTGCATCTTACCGGTTAATTTTCCTAGAAATTGCATCGAACAAGTAGTTTCTTTAACTACAGCGAAAACCATTAATTTTTAACTAAAAAGCTAACAAAAGCAGCAATGTATATCAATTTGCATAAACATTCATTGCTCGTTTAGTTAGCCGATGAGATGGCGTGTTTGTAAGCTGCTAAAACATCTAATGCATATAACTATGTACATTATAATCACCCGTATTATCCCGAAAGTTGGGCAAAAGTGTGCAAATTTCACACCCACGTTAAGATGAGTATACTGGAAGAAACAAAATTGGTATGTTAAACGAAAAGTTATGAACTTAGCCCACTGTAAAGAATATGTTAGTCCCTCTATCAAATGTCTAACTAGTGACTTCCGACTTAAAATCTATTTAGTTAAGGAAACATTTCGTATGTAACTGATTGGTGAAATAAATAATTATTTGGTCTATTTTGTTTCATTCATATTCCATCGGGTTTTTTTTTTCAATTTTAATAATAATTGATCATCTCATGGACTATTATATTATAATACTGTGACACTGGAATTATCAATTAAACAAATATATTGATGTTTTATGTCTTTTATAATTAAGTAATAATTATTTCGGAGCACCGATTATTATTTTATTATTAGTGTCTAAATATAAAAAAATATAAATAATTTAATACTAATAAATATACATAATAGAGTCGATTCCGGCAGTCACACTTAAACCTAAACCTAATCTTAGTCAGGTCTATCTCTCTCCGTTGCTAACATACTCGTAAATGGCTGAGAGAAAAAATGACAGGTAGGACTAATTTTACGTTTAGGTTTAAGGCTCGAGCACACCGGATACGTATGCGTGCATGTAAGCGTAGACGTACACGTACCTCTTGAGATTAATGTATAGAACTGTTACCGCTTGACGTCTATGCTTACGTCTACGCATACGCATCCGGTCTGCCCGTGCCTATACAGTTACATACATTACAACTCAGAGGTACGTGTATGTCTACACTTACGTGCACGCACACGCATCCGATCTGCTCGAGCCTTTAAGTGTAACTGCCGGAATCGACCATAACGCGTATACATAAAAGCGTTATAATGTTTAATGTAATTTTTTTCACAAACTTACTTGACAATTTTATAAATAACATTTTAGAAAGAGATAGGAATAAATGAAATTGTATTAGGCGTTACAATTCGTTCAAACATTCACTATGGGTGCGTCCACCACCGGGCCCTACACCCTCGGATCTGATAACTCATAATTGCGACAACAGGCACTTGCACTAACTACAATTAGCATGCAAGACGATACATTGCACTATTCCGAAATCAAAAACTACATAGATAAATAATCTACATATGTTTCGCCAACAACCGTGGCATCCTCAGGATTATAGAAATTAGTAAACCACTAATTATTATGAACCTCTAAAACCGGGGTCGCAATTATGAGTTATCAGATCCGAGGGTCAGTGGAGGGTGTAGGGCCCGGTGGTGGGCGCACCCATAGTGAAGAGATAGGAATGCTAAGCATATAATAAAATCTGTTAGTTGTCTTTTTCTAGCCATGATTCATATTTTTTCAGTGGTACATAGTACATAATTATATATATTATTTAACGGCAAAATCATAACATTCATTGATACATACATTCAAGTTTTATACAACAATTGCTGGATACGTACCATGTGCAAGCTAATGCAGTGTCATTTTTTACAGCGTGTCACAAAAAGGCGAATGTTAAGCAATACATGATAAAAAAATAGCCCACTACAGAGAACATATCCACAAAATTTGAGACTAGAAATCACATGTTTATTATCCAAGGTAGTATGAACATTCCTGAGTTGGTAAGGAATTATAATTCCAAATAGTATGGAATTAAAAAAAAAAACTTCATTTTTAGCCTAAAATCTTGTGGATAAGTCCTTTAGGCTATTTTCATAACTTCGCTAACATACTCCTTTTGTTTCATCTGTATAAACATACACTTTAAATATTACTCATTATCCATCTGCACACCTTTGCCCGTCCACTGTTCGTCTAATTTAACATCACATTCGAGATCCCTCAGCGCGGATTTGATATCAAAACCGAAATCATCACTGAATCTGTCGTATGCATCGTTCAGTAATGCTTGAACGCCAAGCTCGTGGAATTTGGTGTTGTGCTCCCGACATCTGGATACCATGTTACGTATGGCCCAGCACGCGTTTTTCTGAAAGCAATTGAGGACACTGTCATCATCATCATCATCAGCCTATTGCAGTCCACTGCTGGACGTAGGCCTCCCCCAGGGCACGCCACAAGACTGCCATGGGGGGTATTTGCCCATAGTCACCACGCTGGGCAGGCGGGTTGGTGACCGCAGTTTGTATTTTGGACTATGTTGTCAACACGGGAGGCGCTGCTGCCCACCTCCTGGAAACCCTTAATCGCCTCGTACGATACCCACGGGCAGACATGGGGTGGTACGAATTCTACTCTGCCGGCATCACGCGGCCCACTGGAGGACACTGTTATGCAAGGTAAATAACCCTGTTAAGTTTCTTTGCCATTCTCCTTGTGCAGGAGTAACGGAACTGGCGTTAAATACGCGAAATAGTATTGTAGCGCTCGCGACTCGATAATCCCAGAATGTTATTTTACATTACATTGCCGTTATAGTTATTAATATAATACTATAATACTAGCGACATCTATGTAACGCACCTGTACACTACTGTTCTCCTTATGTATAGACATACAGTCGACCACAATAGATGGCGCCCCGGCCTCCAGAAACTGTCTCCCGTGCTCACTCTCACGTAAACATAGTGCCGATATACACTTGAGGAGCAGAGACGTGCAGGCTGGGTTACCCTAGACATATAGATAATTATATCGTAGTAGTGGACGCCCGTGGCATACAGAAAAACTTGTTTAATTAAACCATTCTCGAACCCAATTGAACACAAAGAATTTCATCAAAATCAGTCCAGCCGTTTAATGAGAGATTTTCTGACAACTATTAAAAGTAAAAAATAGTACCAATACATTACTGATATACTTTACTGTATGTACAATAATGCAATCTAACGGTCAAGGACTGGAACTGTGAGGTACTGGAAAGTCTCAAGGTGCATCGACGCAGTTAGTAGGACATTAGCACTCTATGACATCTTATTCCTCTATGCCCAGGGCACGCCACAAGGCTACTGCCATAGGAAGGTTTTTGCCCATCATCACCATGGTGGAAGGCGGGTTCGTGATGTATGTATGTAAACAAACGAGTAAATTAACTTACAGAATGCCTATTCAGCAGTGACACTATAATGGGTACGATGCCGCTCTTCACCAGATCCCGTTTCACATCGTCGTTGCCGGCCAAAGCTGTAACTCTAAAAAATGTGAAAATAAATAACATCTATGAGCTTACTTTACTTACCATTTTTTTTTTTGTAAATTGAGAGGGAAAGAGCCGTAGTGCCTAGCCATGAAGAAGGTATAAAAGAGGAGGTGGGACTATGAACTGAGTCGTGTGGCAATCTTGATGCCATGACGCCATGATAGCGTTGTTTAGACCCTGAAAACGGAACGTCCCGCGCCACGCGGGACGGTTGGCAACCCTAGCTACAGTGTTCAATGCTCCCCTCGTCCCATACTTCACCCCCGCTCCGCGGCACACTATTTCTTTATGAAAATATACTTAGCCGCTACTCCTCTTTTATTTCTTCTCCATGTGCCTAGCAGTCATTTTTTAACTATTTGTATAACCGTACTTTAAATATACACACAGGATGTAATATAAGGGGTTGACTCAACCCCAAATGACATATTTATTTTTAAGGTTATTTTAATATTCCTGATTTGTTTAAGAATTCATACTATCTGGTAAAATAATCCACAGAACCCTGTTGTATAGAATAGAATAGGTTTTTATTTGAGGATTACACACACACAGATATATGACTATTTTGTATGCACACTGAGATCACAATTTAATGTATTATGTTAGATCTATTTGTAAACACCTATTGTGAATTTTGAATTTGACTACCTAAATTATCTACTTCGTGAACAATTCGGTTTTAAAAATAAGACGAAGTAACAAATCTACTCAAATCAAATCTCATTATATTATCATCTATGTATCTCAAATATGAAATAAAAATTTGTTTTACCTACATATTGTTTACTGTTATTACTGACAAAACATTATGACCTATTAAAAAAAAATAGTTTACAACAAGCTCCAAGGATACCCAATATCCATAGAAACATCAAACAAATCAATTTTAGTAACGTAAAACATAGTACAGTATGTTAAATCGATAGCAAATATATTACCGTCACTGCGTTCTTTAGAAAACATAACCAAAATTATTTTAAAATGGATTCCAACGAAAATGGTGATCTTCTCTCGTTTGGACCAAAAAACTATAACCTAACAACATTAAGCCAATGGCAAGAACACAATAAGAAGGTACTGAAAGGTGACATTATAGGAACAACTGATAACAACACGTGCATAACAAAAAACTGCATCGTAAAAGTCAATCAGACATCCTGCTACGACTTTGACGATTCCACTGATCAATTGAAACATAGACAACGCCACATCAACTACTGGAAATCAGAATTGGAGAGAGCTATCAAAGATATAGACGCTGAAATAACAGTCTTAGAAGAACTGAGGCAACAGCTAAAGAATGCCATTGACACTTTAAATATACCCGATTATATTACTGAGGAATGCTTATATCTGAGAGGTAATCGAATGCAATCAGATTTAGTATACGACGAGCCGCAAAACGCATTATTCAACGAGTCAGTCCTCATAGAAAATGTTAAAAGACTGCACAGAGAAATGCTTAGAGATATAGAAAACCAGATGCAAATGAACGTGGCTGCTAAAAACGCATTGGAAAGAGACTGGAGCGATAAATATCTCGCTTTCAAATACGAAACTCGCAATGTAGAATTGGAAACGAAATCTATTAAAGTGAAAGAGTCCGCTGGAGCTACAAGACTGTCAGAAGGTCAATCCGATGTACCTATGTGGGAACAATACACTGTTAACGCATTGACACAATTCAAGAACGCTACAAATAGATCTAAAGATCTTAGAGCAAAGGTTGAAGCTGTATTAATAAATACAGCGAGAGATTTACGTTCCCAAGATATAAATGTTAACAAGGCTTTAAGTGCTAGAATAGCTGCGACACAGCAGGTGAAAACCGAATTGGAAAATCAACTGCGATTAACATTAGCCAAGATAGCAGAAACAGAAAATATATTGGAAACTCTGCATGGAGAAATGCTTAAAGTATCTCAGCGAATAAAAGTAGCTCAAACGAGATTAAACACTAAGAATTGTAGGCCTAACGTCGAAAATTGCAGAGAAGGGTCTTTGACAGGTTTGATAGAAGAAGTGAGAGATCTAAACGATAGTATGAGTCTACTGCATAAGAGATCGTTAGAGACAGAGAAGCTAAGAGCAGATTTGATACAGGAAAGATCGATGTTGGAAAACGAGATCATTGTTAAGAATAAGTCTATACATATTGATAATGAAAGGTGTCTCTTTTTGAGATCGCATTTCCAATCGGCTGAGAAATTGTGTGGATTTTAATGATTTGTAGCAATTTTTTTGCAATTAATATTTTAGAGTAGAGCGTAGAATACATATCTAAAATGACCTTTGTAATCACTAGTATGTTATTCTTTGAAATAATTGCATTTTTGATTTAAAACACACGACTGTGTTCGCAAAATGGGGTTGCCAGAACTCAGCATAAGTTAAATTTGGTTATTTACCTGACTATGCCAGAAAGGTTATATTTTTGGAATGTATGCATCTATATTTCTTTGGCACGCTTTTTTTCACGCAGTCGGTTTTTTTAATACGAGTAATACATAGGGACGCCCATTATCCCCCAAAGGTTTGGAGAAGTGTGCAATTTACATAGTCACATTTCACCAGTTTTAAACGAGGTTATTCACTATAATAATACTCACAATTTGCTCCCCTGTTGCACAACCGCCACATTGTCATAGTTATCCACAAGTACAGTCAGTAGCACATCTCTGCCCACCGAACCCGCCATCTTGCAGAGTTCGTGACGAACTAACAATGTTGCCACTGTCAGCATTAGTTCCGATACTAGGGGCGGTTTGGTGTTGCCTGTTTGAACATAATAGGAAAATAACATGCTTTATATTATAGCTTTAAATACATTTCCCAATGTATATAGGGGATGCTTGCTTATGCCTTTTCACTAATTTCACTACATTAAAAATACCTGTACTGATGCGGGACTTCGCTAGAATACATCAGCTGCATCTCCTTCCGTTCATATCGTGTGAATTGACTAAGGAACTCAGGGGCATTCTCAGGCGATAAGCTAGCAACTAGCATAGATCATTAACGGTCTCCACTATTTTAAACGTGACTGTGGGATCATTTCGAGAACACAGCCATATCGTATTTGTATATTATACTAGCTGTTGCCCGCGACTCCGTCCGCGTGGACTACAGAAAAAACAAAATGACGAAATTATCCGGGATAAAAAGTAGCCTATGTGTTAATCCAGGGTATCAGCTAACTCCATACCAAATTTTGTTACAATCGCTCTAGCCGTTTAGACGTGAAGAAGTAACAAAACATGCAAACTTTTGCCTTTATAATATTAGTGTGATTTTAATGGTAGAGAATGCTAAATAGCATTAAGTCCGCCTGTGCACATTAACACTTACTTTTAAGTATATTCATAAGAGGTTCCAATAACTCCACACCCAATTCCTTTGAATGATCGTGAGCTTTGCCAAACTCGACTCTAATGTCATCGTCTAAGGTAAACTTTCTAATAAGCTGCAGTGTTTCACTAAGCAACTGTATAACAAAATAAAACAAATTAAAAAAAACACTAGAGTACATCAGCTGCATCTCCTGTGCATGTTGTAAGAGTCGACTAAGGAATTTGGGGGTATTCTCTCAGGTGTCTAGGTGTTGAGCTAGCAACTTGTCACTAATTTTTCACACCTGACCCTGCTATGCTAAACGTAGGTAGCTGAAGATTTCATTTGCGAATTTGCGATCCCGCAGTTCCAATGTGTTAGTAGTAGCCTATGTATTAATCCGGGGTGTCAGCTAACTCCATACCAAATTTTATTCAAATCGCTTCAGCCGTTTTTACGTGAAAGAGTAACAAACATCCATCCATATTAACAAGCTTTCGCGTTTATAATATTAAGTAACATTAAACTGATTTAACTGTAATTTTAAATGGTGTTATAAGAGAGTGTCTAAATAATAACACTCTGTAGTTGCAAAAATAGCAATCACTTACTTTAGGTTTTTCTATAAGAAATCTTTTTAAGTTCCCAACAATATTCTGCTTGAATATATTCTGTCTGTTCTCTTCATGTCTTACACAGCAAATGCTAGTCCATTTTAATGTGCTTATTAGTATGGTGTCACTTTCAACAGTGTCTAATATTCTGTGACAAATAAAATGAAATAATTTTATGAAACTGAAAGAAGTTTTATTCTAAGCCAGCAAACAATTTATAATCATCATCATCAGCCTATTGCAGTCCACTGCTGGACGTAAGCCAGTGGGGACCTCCCCAGGGGCACGCCATAAGACTGCCATAGGGGGTATTTGCCCATAGTCACCACGCTGGTCAGGCGGGTTGGCGGATAATTTGATATAATATTCTTTATTAAAAACAAAACTTTATATTATTTACTACTGTATCTTGTGTAGAATAAAGAATAAATTTAAGGACTTTTATTATTTAACTAGTGGACCCCCGCGACTCCGTCCGCGTGGACTGCAGAAAAAACAAAACGTCGAAATTATCCAGGATAAAAACGTTTTCCCAAGATAAAAAGTAGCCTATATGTTAAGTGGGACCTGTCACAATACATATATTCCTGAAAACTGCATCGAAATCAGTCCAGCTGTTTCTGAGATTAGTGTGCACAAACATTGATTCCTTAAAATTTTATTATGTAGAAGAAAATATAAGAAGAGAAGACCATAATGTATAACATGTGAGGTTGGGGGAAGCCTATGTTCAGCAGTGGACTTCTCAAGGCTGAGAATGATGATAAATAATGATAGCATGTGATGATGAAGCTATGATATTTTTGTGAGGTTATGTCATGAAGAAGGTATAAAAGAGGAGGTGGGACTTTGAACTGAGTTGTGTGGCAAACGTGAGGCCATGACGTCATGATAGGGGCGGAGCTTGAGCGCCAGTGTAACGCAGTAGCTGTAACCACACGCTTGTGCTCCGAAATGTGACCGTATTAAAATTACAAAGACACTTTTAACAGGATACTTTTTTACTAAAACATAGTGTAATACTGTCATCTGTATAGTGCAGATTTCTCGCAAAAGAAGGCTTATTATACAATAAATGAATTTTTATGATAAAAATAAAATTGGTTGATGAAAAGTATTGTGTGGTGGAGCTTCATTAACTAACACTATAATTTGTATGCCTTGCGGCATAACATGGCGGAACTAACTCTTAACTAAGACCTTTATACTCTGTACTGTAACTATGTTGAACAAATAAATGATTTGTATTTGTAGTGATGAGATGCATTAGTAAAACAATCTTGAACCATATTGATAATAAGCAAGTAGTTTGACTAGTCACTACAAGGTGGTTCCTATGTAAATGGGCAGGGCTACAGTGTACAATGGTCCCTCGTCCCATACTTCACCCCCGCTCCGCTGCACACTATTTTTGTATGAAAATATACTTAGCCGCTGCTCCTCTTTTATTTCTTCTCCATGGGTTATGTTTATTATGTACTCACCTTTTAATTAATTCAATCCCTTTTCCATCCAATAAATCGGGTTGTGTATCCATTAGGGCTGTGAGAGTACTGATTATATTCACCATTATAGCTTCATTGTTTTCATTAATGTCTTGTAAGTACATATTGAGAGAGGAGTCTAATAAGTGTATGAGACTAGGATAGGCCCCTTCTTTTGATGCTTTCACTCTGCGAGCAAGGTCTTTTTCACATTCTTTCTGAAAATTATCAGGAAATTATTATAATCTGTTGAACATATTGATATGCTTTTTGTACACAAAAAAAATCTATTTAAATGTGCAATAGGCTATTTGACTGATTTTCAAAATCTATTTTATATTATTCTCTGGAGGTTTAAAAACCTAGTAAAAGTTGTATTTTTCAATTCTGGTACATATTTACTGAATAATAACAAATTAAAAGTGTAATTTTTAAATATCGCACAAAAACACTTCTTTGAAAATATGGAGTTGGTGACAGCACTTGCCTGTTTCTGTCACTTTGACACATGTCATCCACATACATTTTAGTGTAAACAAAAAACAATGTTTGCAAGCAGGTGACGTCATAATAAGCCCAACCAATCACGAGCGTTTTGTGTCACGTGACAAAAGTTTAAAAATATGCATTTTTATTTACAGATTTTTAAGTAAATCAATTATTATTTTCAACTTCAGTTAGTAAATAACCATTTCCAGCTCTTAGGTGACGCAGCTTGGTAGATTTAAATAACGTTAAAAGGTCTTTTAAAATTAGGGGTGATTGGTGAAAACGGGCATTAAACTCATAATACATACTGATTATAGTAATTGACAATTTTATTTTTAACATTGTCAAATAGCCTATTCTTCTTGGAACTTATGTGATTAGATGAATGGAACTATAAGTCATATTATTAGGTATGAGACTCTCATATTAGTTATTTAATGAAAGGGTAGCAAAATTAGAACCCCAAAATTAGAATTAGAAGTAAGTTGTCGTGAACCATTTAAATTATTAACTGTCATTTTTATGTTACTTTCTATATCTGTGTTATATACAGCTAAAATTCGACCCGAATGGTCATGTTTACAAAATGTACGTAAAACTTAATAAAACATATACCTTCAATGTGTTAAGTTCACTTAAAAGTGCTTCAAAATCAGGTTGATGTGGAAGAGCATTGAAATCTTTCAACTTGGAGACAGTTGTTGGGATTAAGTTAGCGTCTCCAGAACCAAGACACAGATCTTTTATGATGTTTGCTAAATTTACACCCTGGAAAATAAAAAACTATGGGTGACATAATGTGCTTAACATTTTAAAGTTATTGTTTGATTGCAGGATGCAACTTGGATCCAGTAGCCAACGTTGCGATCAGATTTAAGCAAATAAATGGTTTAATTACTAAATAACTGAGCACCTGAGCTTCAAACTGAGATATAGCATCTTTGATAGCTTCTTCTGGAGACATATCAAACTCCTCTATATTCTCCTTTACAACCTCGTCATACGTCTCCTGGGTTATTATTCGGACCATTTTTGTATTGTTTGTTAAAACTATCGATAACAATTTCTTTAAAATATCAAAATACTGTAGTAAATTGGAAATTTTAAAAACATGTGCAGGTGCGAAGCGGAACGAAATAATTTTCTTTTGTTATGACACTTTATGACAGCTGACTGACAGCACGTAAGGCACGGCAGTGACAGTGACATTGTGGGGTGCGTTTAAATCTGAGGTTTAAATCATAAGAGGACATACCAAATCACTGGTTTAAATAATGTTTAAATTCAACAATTGGACAAAAAAAAAACAATATTTACTCAACCACACAATAATAAAGATCTGTAATTTACTTTTCTTTATTATCGTTTATTATGATAATGTATGTTTTTTCCAGATAAGTATAAAAAGTAGATCGTAAAGTGTTCGTCAAAAATAATTTGAACGCTCTTCACAATTTTTTTTAAGCGAGCAACCTTAGGTATGCATTGTAATGAAAAACCATCGATGTTGAATCGGTCGTGTATCATCAATGCTAGATCGGTCGGACATTATCGATGTTTATTCGGATGTTCTAATGAAATCAAACTTACGATATCCCTCATCTGCCTACGTTTACCGGGTGTAAAAAAACAAAGTTGTCCTTCATTTACGCCATGAAGAGATCGTATTTCGACTAAAGTTTTACTTAGCTTACCTGCATACAAAACCATGCACACGCACTATATTCACATCACAAGTAGACAAAGTATAACTTATCTACCAAAAAACATCGCTTTACGGACACATTCAAGCCATTTATAAATAAATTTTGATTTTCACAAGAAAATTACACCCGCTCCCTTCCAGCTTTTCCCGCCGAATCCTGCTGAGAAAAAAATGTATTTTTTTCTAATTACTTGATCGGGCGAAATTTATAGTGTCCAGTGTTTATTCTAGTTTTTTCATAGACAGATACTCTTTGGACAGATATTAATTATTTCTCATGAAAAAATCTTGCTACACGCGTCAATGTGCATTTATGCAGAAAAACACAGTCTATTTACTTAACTTTGGACCCTAATATTTTGGAAACCAGCCACTTTCCTTCGCAGGCATATTTCCATGGAGAAAAGTGATCGTGATGATGAGGAGATTCCGTAGTTTTCGGGAACGTTGACGACCAAAAATCATTCTGTATATTATATTATGAATCTGTCAACATCGATGTTTTGATTTTCGATTGATATTGCTATCGCGGTTATGTAACAGGAGCATCGATACTTTGAATGTACATACATTGAGTTGAGCAGAACATCCCTAAAAGCAAGATGAAATAAAAATCAGATGACGCATAAATCGTATAATAATTCGTAAAAAGACGTGGTATAGGCAAAAATATAGGTATTTGAGATCTTTTAAAGGTAGTGCATTTATCCTTTATCTTGTTCTCAACCGTCCTAAAGGCCTTGCAAAGTTCAAAATGAGTTTCCTTGGAAAATTGTTTGGGGGAAAGAAGGAGGAAAAGGGTCCCTCAACACACGAAGCAATACAGAAATTACGTGGTACAGAAGAGTTATTGTTCAAGAAGCAACAGTTTCTGGAAAAGAAAATCGAATTAGAGATTGAAACTGCAAAGAAACATGGCACAAAGAACAAAAGAGGTAGGCTTTTTGTTATGCTCTAATGACCTTAATGACTAGATATTTACTTAGTACATTCATTGTAAATTGTAATAAATTAATTCGAAAACGTATTAAGAACAAATATATATGGTCATATTGAGCTTTACTGAAGCAAATCATATTCAAACTCTTTTGTATCATAATGTTTATGATTCTGTATTCAAATAACAATGACTCATTTTGCTTACAGCCGCGATCGCAGCTCTAAAACGTAAGAAGCGTTATGAAAAGCAGCTTGAACAGCTTGATGGCACATTCACACAGATAGAATCTCAGAGGGAAGCTTTAGAAAATGCAACTACTAACGCTGAAATCTTAAACACAATGCAACAGGCGGCTAAGGCCATGGACCTGGTTCATAAGGGCATGTATGTATATTGTTTACTAGGGTCCACATTATTTTTTGTATGTTTTTGGGATAAAAAGTAGCCTATGTCCACAGCATATTGCTGTCTATAGGCCTCCCCCAGGGCACACCACAAGGCTACTGCCATGGGGGGGTACTACCCATAGTCACCACACTGAACAGGTGTGGGCTAGGAAATCTACTTACATAAAACACAATAATATTGCAGTGACGTAGACAAAGTGCACGACATCATGGACAACATAGCGGAGCAGCACGAGATCTCGCAGGAGATCACGGATGCCATCAGCAGCAACGTTGGATACGGCAACCAGGTGGACGAGGATGAGCTGGAGAGGGAACTTGAGGAGTTGGAACAGGTTTGTTCATCAGTTTTCATCCATTATTTATCATCTGTGACCTTACTATATGTCTACCTCTATAACTACTTTATGATAATGCTGTCTATGATATTCCAATCTCATTTTATATGAATTTGATGACATATAAACTCTAGACTCTGTTTTTTTCCTGTTCCCATGGGAATTTTAGGAAATCCCTTATTGGATTTCCTAAAATTCCCTTATTGTATGCACATGTGATGAAATGATTTAAATAATCTAATTAATGTAATAATTATAAAAAAATAAATAAATAAATAATCTATTAGAGTCAGATCAGAGAGATCAGTGCTATCTATTAGAGAAATGAGTTGAGTTTAACTAAGATACAGAGGAAGCTGAACCTCACAACTCTGAAAGAACGTAGAGAATGTGGAGATCTTATTGAAACATACAAAATTCTAACACAGAGATATGACTTACAAAATTTTCATGAAATGTTTGAGTGTTATAAAAAATATAAACCTAAGAGGTCATAATTTAAAACTTATCACAGGCATCTCACACAGCAATCCCCGCAAAAACTTTATTACCAACAGGGTGGTGAACCCTTGGAACAAACTACCAGAAGAAGTGGTTTCGGCACCAAGTGTCAATAATTTTAAAAACAAACACATTAAAGAACATAGAAAAACCTAAGAAGAGAACATTCAGATACCGGCAAAATCAGTTGCCTCAACTGCCTGCCTGTTTACATATATAAAAAAAAAATGCAGAACAAATTTTTAAAACTCAATATTTGTGTACAAGGACCCAATGACCCACTGGGGCTGAAAGTGCCCTTTTCCTCTTTATATTGTTTTGAGCTTATAAATGATTTTTTTTCCTTCTAACTGATTTCACCATATATATTCTTCAGGAGGCACTAGACAAGGAGTTGCTAGGAGTGACGGGAGTCACGGACAAACTGCCAGACGTGCCCAGCTCAGAGCTGGCCAAAGACCAGCCCGCACCAAGTCGCTCCAAGCAGAGGGCTAAAGGTATGATGCTTTATTCTTAAAACTATTATATTCTTTAACTAACTAACTAGGTTTGCTAGTTATACAATATAAACCTTCGTATTGAATCACTCTATCTATTTAAAAAAACTGCATCAAAATCCGTTGCATAGATTTAAATATTTAAGCATACATAGGGAACAGACAGCGGAAAGCAACTTTGTTTTATAATATGTAGTGATTGTACAAGAAAAAAGTGCTTTTCAAGATTATATGAGCATTGTATTTACTGACTGGGGAGCAATTCTCGAAGTCTCGAGCTGGAACTAAGCCGAAAAGGAACCGTTGTACACACTCAGAACAAAGCAATAAATACTTTACGGTGACGTAATTAGACACATTTCAGCACAAGACAGATATTTGTTTTTATTCTGTCATACTCAAATATACTTTATTACTCAGGCGGTAAGTATATATTGCTTCGCACTGCGTTTCGTTAACGGTTCGTTAGTGGTTGCGTTTCGGCTCAAAAAATTTCAAGAATTGCCCCCCTGATCGAAGCGAAGTAGAATACACACATTTCAATTTTCCGGAAAATAATATTTATATTTGTACTTTTATAAAATTATTAATAAAGAAAATGGAAAAAATTTTCCGAGTGGGAATCGAAAATAACCGTAGCCGCTACAACCACTTATATCGGATAGTACTTTTATAAAATTATCTTGAATACAATGAAAATGGAAAAAATTCTTCACTTTCGCACTTATAATATTAGTAAGCATTTTACATATATTCACGCCTTTACCCCTTACGGGGTAGGCAGAGCACCAAGGGCCGGTAGAACCACATGGTGGCACTTCTGACCAATTTTGAGGGTATAGTTGAGAAGTTCGGTTATTTTACAAACGCATCACGGTGATGTTTTTTTTCTTTTTTTTTTCAGAGGATGAAGATGATTTGGCGATGCTTCAATCCTGGGCTACATAAGAGTGATACAAAACGTGATAATACAAGCGTATGTTATATTTTTTTAGCATAATATATGTATAGTCTGAACCGCGTCGCGCTTTTTTATCTCGCCTCTCGCCCTAACTTAACAGACTCGCGTTTTGTGCGAGCAGGATAGCATGATTTGTAATTTTGCGACAAGATCACTTTAATATTAGCTATGATTGGTGCAAGAGTAATTATTAATTAAATAATTTTTCTAACAAAAAATCTATTATTAGCCCATTATTATCACAAATAAATTGGGCGAAAATGTGCAAATTACACACCCACTTATGACCTGTCTGCCTGTATTTTGAGTTGCGTAATAGATGAGCCTACCGCCGCTTTTCGGGCACGAATGTACCTTTTAAGAAAAAAAATAAGTAATATTATCACCTATAGGGCATCTCTTTTGTTAGCTTTCTAGAATCCGTATTGTTCGAAACTAATATTGTATAATAAGTTTATTTACACAGAACAGATTGTAATTTAAAAACAATTGATCTTGTCGTTATGATATTGCCGGCATATACCCTATTCTAAACCAATTTATATTAAAACTTAGCAATAAACAGATAATAAACGTCACTACCTACTTGGGTATGTATAGTTTCTTCTAGTGTAAAAACTATAAAGCTTAATAATAGTGTGCTATCCCTTTATGAGGTCTTTGACAAATTGGTTTGGACTAGGGTAGGTAATTTGTCAAATATATCTTCTTTCAATCTTATGTTTGTTTATTTGGTGTAAATATTTCAAATATTCTATGTATATTTATTGTTTTTTTTTTGTATGAAAACTGTTTAATAATTAAAAAGGAATACTAAAGTAATTTGTATGGGTATTTTAAGTTACCTTTTGGAGTGACTTGTCGTTATAAATAATCTAGCGACCGGCCACGACTTCGTCCGCGTGAGAGAGCATTGTACCCGTGTGAAGCCGGGACGGGTCCCTAGTTATACACATAAACCTTGCTCTTAAATTACTCTGTCTATTTTAAAAAACCGCATCAAAATCCCTTGCGTAGTTTTAAAGATCTAAGCTTACGTAGGGACAATCAGCGGGAAGCGACTTTGTTTAACCGACTTTAAAAGAAGGAGGAGGTATAACATGTTTTATAATATGTTGTGAAAACAAAGGGATATCAATAAATCAATGTAGCCTATGCTATATGGCTATATGATGATACGAGCCATTGGCCTGTGTTGTGTACCTTGACCGTGAAAGGAACGTCATCCTCGTCGTCAGCCTATTACAGTCCACTACTGGACGTAGACCTCCCCCAGTGTACACCCACATGGCTCGATCTCCCGTTTTCACCATCCAGTCACTACCAGCCGTCCTCTTTAAGTCATCGGTACATCTGACCGGAGAGCGCCCAACGCTACGCTTGTCGAGTCGCGGTCTCCGATCGAGAACCCGTTTACTCCAACGTCCAGCCAGAAACGGTGGAGTAGGAATGTGTCAGGATTGAAAGGTTTATATTTTTTAGTCAGTGGTAGAATGGATGTAGTTTTCTAGATTTTTTCATCTGATTTTTTCTCTCTTTTTCGGCTTTGAAATTAAAAGAGATGGCAATAAAAAATGACTCTTTGTAACGGATAAATACAGGTTTTAAAAGCGAATCTCTGAAAATTACACACAAAAAATCTTTAAAGGCACTTCCATATACAAAAGTTGTATAAATAGCAATTTTTTATGCTTTCGCATTGGGTTTTTTACTGTAAAATTAATTATGGATAATAATATAATAACTAAATTTAATTAGAACGTGTATTTATAGTCAAAATATTGATGGAATAACTCGAGGCGTTAACTAACCGTTGGTTTCTTGAAAGCTGATCAACAAGTAGGCTAATTATGTATTGCAAGAGCTAACAGTAGAATTGCGACGGTGCGAAAGTTGTACGATTTTCGCGTTTAATTGTCAAATTTCTTGATTGAGGCATGGGACAGTTCTAACTATACAGGGTGTTTTTTTGTGGCCACCTTTAACGAAGGGTATTCTATACATGAAATAAAGTAAGTTTATGGCAAAAAAAATGCTGGGAATTTTTTTTTTTTTTAAATTTTAAATTCCTTGACCGTGCGAAATTTATAGTGTCTAGTGTTTATGTTAGTTTTTTTATAGACAGATATTAATTATTTTTCGTGAAAAAATCCTGCTACGCGCGTCTATGTGCATTTATGCAGAAAAACGCAGTCTATTTACTCAACTTTGGACCCTAATATTTTGGAAACCAGAAACTTCCCAGGTATGCTTCCATGGAGAAAAATGATCGTGATGATGAGGAGATTCCGTAGTTTTTGGGAACGTTGACGACCAAAAATCACCCTGTATAGTTTTATTGTAAAAATATTTTCTTAGTGGTACTGTAGGTATAGTCCGTTTTATAGAATAGTTCCTATGCCTGATGCCTGTAACTAACATTTTTTGTATGCTGTGTGCTGTGTACACGGAAAATGTGGTCATATACATAGTAACTAGCGCCATCACCCAATGGAACTATACGCTAAAACGCACAATATACAGAAAGCACTTTTGCTGCTAGGGCGTAAACTTCAGTATGTTAAATTAAACCTTTGTTAATATTAAAAGAAAGTTTTTAGATCTAAACGTAAGAGCTTATATTTTGATATATTTTTGGATATGTTGATAAATTTTTTAAATTTCTTTTTTAAAATTTAAAGTACACTAACATTGATTTTGTTTATACATAGGCAAAATATGTATCTGTGAATGTTTTTACACTGTGTTTAGTTTTTCGGAAAGCCTTATTTTTGTGATTTAGTTTGAATTAAATGCACAGATATTTTTGCCTGTGTACAGTCGCTGAATTAAGCCATTCTTGTTAATAGTGATCATTTCATGATTCTGATCTAATTTCACCATTTCAACGAAGTATTCACTTACAACCGAGATTATTCCGATCTAGTCCCCTTTTTTGTAACCTTAAGGGGACAGATTGAAAAGATTAAGCTAACCTTCCATTTATAAGGAGCCAGGGGGACAGATTAGTCTTTTTTCGATCTGGCCCTATAAGGGAACAAAATAAGGGGCCGGTAAGACAGTGTTTAAAAATATCATTTAACAGCTAAATGTATCCAAGACGATCTGTCAAATTTAGGCAATGTTTTTTGTTTTTGTTTTTTGTAATAACACGGTAAGATTACAGTACAAATAACATTAAAACTAGCATGAAATGTTCATACAACTACAACTATGGCCACAATATATATGTTTTTCGTTTTTTTAATCATATAGGTTACTAGTAATAGCGTGTTTAGACAATTTCACATCGTTTGGCATCGACGTTCGTTGTCGCAACACACCCACCAATAGCTGTTTGAAATTCATCACGTGACTTGACGAACGCGCGAATATAAAGGCTTCGGCCCCTTATTACCTAACTAGCAAAAGCAAAGCGATAGTGAAAATTGTACAAAAATCGCTGATTGCTTGTCTGATTCGCATTACGTAAAACGAATTACAAAGAAACTTTAACAATTCAAGGCGAATATTGTACAATTTTCGCTATCGCTTTGCTTCGGCTTTGCTATTGCAAATTAGGTAATCAGGCGGCCTATTGGTGCAAACGTGTCGGTGAGGTACCTTTATCGATTCGATCGAGAAATAATGTTACTTTGTCTAAGGCTTTATAACTAGAAGCGTTGATTTGACTTGCTTAAGTTTTTTTTAGCAACATGAGGGCGAACGTGCTAAATGACAACGTATTTATCTTTCAACTGTTCCCTGATTACCTAATTTGCAACAGCAAAGCCGAAGCAGCGCGATGGCGAAAATTGTACAATATTCGCCTTGAACTGTCAATATTTCTTTAAAATTCATAGAAATTTATTTTACATAATACGAATTGGACAAGCAATCAGCGAATTTTGCACAATTTTCGCTATTGCTTAGATTTTGCTAGATAGGTATAATATTGTTTGGTTATATTTTACCTCTTTCGTATGGTTTCGTCGATTTTCTCCAACGCCAACCGCACCTTTGAGCTCTGTGACGTCATCTAACCCACGCGATAAATGGCTTCCTTCAAGGAACTAGTGCCTAGATAGGTAAATAACATAGTATTGTAGGTAACTTGTAATTTTTTAAGCTGTATCTAATTGTAACTTGTGCATATTCAATATTATATTTTATTTTAAGAAAATTCGAGTTTTATTTATATTTACATTAATAGAGTAATGAAGACGGAGCATCACTAGAATACTTCAGCTGCATCTCATTCCGTGCAGGTATTAAGGGGGCCGAACCGCACCGGCCCCCTTATTACCTAACTAACAAAAGCAAAGCGATAGCGAAAATTGTACATAAGTTGATTGCTTGTCAAATTAGTATTACGTAAAACGAATTTCAAAGGAACTTTGACATTTTAAGGCGAATATTGTACAATTTTCGCTATCGCTTTGCTTCGGCTTTGCTATTGCAAACATGAACGTACGAGTATAAAGAATAACGGACAAGAGTGTTGTCAATACACAGAGTGAAGCATTCACAGTAAGCTCGGTAACGATATTCCATGGAGTAGGGATGTGTATTGACGCGTTATCCACCCACACATACAAACCATAGCAAGCTTGGCGCCTACTAGAAAATACGCATACCTACATGCGCAACGCTCCGCCATTACGGTGCTTCAACCTGTACATTGACAGCATTACGTCCGTTGTTCTTTATACATTAGTTCATGATTGCAAATTAGGTAATCAGGGGGCGGAATGGTAGCGGCCGGCATTACGGTGTGGTTCGGCCCTAAGAGCCTTAGTCGACTAAGGAATTTGGGCATTCTCTCAGCTCAGGCTATAAGCTAGTAGCTTGACACTGATCATTGACATCTGTCCTAGCTTTGCTTAACGCGGCTGTAGGTTTTCTTCTGTGATCCTGCATCCATTTATCCGTTTAGGGCTATCCATTTCGGGAAGTCAGCGTGTGTATGTATAGAATAAACATGTATACTGTAACATCGGGTTACTTTAGCTCATTACATCCTCTTCCCATAACACGGGCATTTGAAGTTCACTGGTCCTGACTATCATCCCAACTAACATGCGAAAATAGTTTATTTGTTACCTCTATGCGCTTTATTTACTTAACCAAACTTGAAATTATGCCTACATACAATTGACAGTGCGGAGAAGGACATAGGCTACATTCTGTAGTTCACGCGAGCAACAGCTGGTAATAGATATTATGACGTCACGTTTAACAAGTAAGTACCTACCTACCTACGGGCGCTACTTTCTATCGGTGGGACATCACTTCCTCGTCAATCAATCCTTATTGGTAGAGAAATTCATTAGATATGTTCGTACACATGTAATAATTATGTTAGGCTGTTCGCTTATTATTCGATTTATAAGGACGATAAAAACAAACATGGTAAGTTTAACCCCGCTTGGAGGGCGTTAATGGGAGCAAGACAGCCGGAGCAATTAATAGCCATGTTGAGGGTTCTCAGGTCATTTTCTGATATCTGACGATGTCTGACCTTTATTTGATAAAACATACAGTGTATATATGGTCGTATTGTCTGGGGATTTCGGCTGACGCATGCTTTAGTTTTTTCATAGACAAATATTAATTATTTCTCGTGAAAAAATCTTACTACGCGCGACTATGTGCATTTATGCAGAAAAACGCAGTCTATTTACTCAACTTTGGACCCTATTTATTTTGGGAACCGGACACTTCCCAGGTATGCTTCCATGGAGAAAAATGATCGTAATGATGAGAAGATTCCGTAGTTGTGGGGAACGTTGACGACCAAAAATCATCCTGTATAGTATGTAACACAGATAATACAGTCATTCACATAAACTATCGCAATCATTCAAAGGATTTTGATGAAGCGCGCTCTACCATAGGTAGGTACTAGTTGATTGACGTTGGTTGACCGATGCCGTCGATCAGTGATCGATCGATTGACTAGACAATACCCTTAATAAAATCATTGTCTCGTTTTGAACCAATCCAAACATTTAAACAACTTCACATTCTCATAAACTTGTCAATTCAAAACGATTTCTTCGGACGATTCCTGTGGCCGTGTAGGTATGTCGTATCATCAAAATCCACCCTAAAAAGTGTCCTTACACTTTAAATTCGAGACACTTTCGTCTTGAACCTCCATAAAGGAGTCATGGGCACGTTATATAACTATTACAACATAACTACCATAGATTAAAAATACACTGTGTTAGCTATTCAGACAATGTTTTAGTGTCTTGTGATGTGAATTTTGATAGTAATATGTCCTGGTGAAATACTTTCGTTTCGGCTTATTCTTATGTCGTGTTGAGACTGTCGATGGTTCGATTCGATAGACTTTACGATTGTCTTCTTAAACTCGATTTATTGGGCGACTGACGACGGTCGTACCTCTAAAATACACACGTTGAAAGCTTGCTTGTGCTTATACTCGCTTGTATTATGTGTGGTAGATCTGCCCCGATGATATTATATAAGATATAGTTTACGCGTATATTGTCTTAGAATAGTTGTGGATGGAATGGTGTGGAAGGATTTGAATTTTTTGAACTGGCTATTGAACTGAACTGACTACGGACAGAACAGCAACCCCCATGGCAGCCCTGCGGCTTGCCCTGTAGGAGGCCTACGGCCAGCAGTGGACTACAATATGTGTACCTTCTATCTAAGGTATCTGTGGGTGAATATAAAGGACCACTTGGAGGTTTATAATGTATTTTATCTAAGTACCCAGTATTTGGTATATACGAAATAACGGAAGATAACCAAAATGTCAGTAGGTACCTCTATTTAACGAATCACAGATGCATGAATCATAACACGAACTCATTCAAATTCGATTGCCACGCTTAGCACCTATCGAATACCAACGCACCAGAATAGGGCCGTGAATTAATTTGACTACATGCTGCAATCCTTTGTTTATATTTAGTGGCCAAAGGTTGCGCCGGCGCAGTTAGACGTTACACCCTGTGTGGATTTCACTAGTGACAGTAACCATGAAGTTTTGTGCTTTGGTAAGTTTTTTTACTAAGTGCACTTTAATTTGTTACTTTTATAATCCTGTAAAAAGATTTAGATACACTTTCACCAACTTCTCTGGGGGTTAACTTTAAGGCCCACTTGTTGTATATGCTAGATATAAGGTATAATAAAATAAATCTGTATCTTTTAGAGCATGAATTTTTTTGTGCTTTCATTAGGTAAATTAGATTGCAATAAGTACATACATACTTACATATAAAACACTTTGTCATGAAAGACTGACTGACGGATGACCGCACAGCTTTAAGACGACGAATTGGTGAAATTGGTGTCAGTTACGTCGATTTTTCTCAGCTATTACAAAACATAGAAAAGCAATGTTTGATAATCGAATTTTTCACTATATTGTCTTACTTTTTGTAGTTGCAGAAGCACGATTCGTAGACTTTTTACGACAAAAAAAAATATGTTAAAGATGCCGGAGATATTTTATAAAACACTAAAAACGGGTAGTACACTTTTTAAAATAATGTGTAGTTTTTCACTAAAACACAAAAATATGGTTTTTCGCTTACGCTCTTTTAGTTTAAGTCTAGTCTTCGCATACAAATATGAAAATGAACTTCCCTCAGTCGGCCTCCGTACGTAGTATGATCGTTTTGAATTTTATTATTGAGCACCGCGGCGCCTTTACCGCTGATCGTTAAGACTGTTTGGAGGGTGTGTTCTTTGTAGATGTTCCTTGTACAAAGAACACAACCTCCACAACGCAGAACAAAGTTGCGGGCGTCCAATAGTTCGCCATAAAATCTTCTTTCATTTGGTGTTAATGACTCATGACTCTAACAGCTTTCATTTCCTTCCAGTTGACTCTCTTCCTCGTAACCACAGCAAATGCAACGGTAGACGTGAACACAATAAAGGAAAGAGCATCAACCACCCTTCACACAATCGGCGAAAAAGCTACTTCGGCCGTACAAACCATCAGCGAAAATGTCCACGCTTTAAAAGACAAAGCTGCGACTACATTAAATACAATAAAAGATACTGCAAAATCAACAGTTAAGATGTTAGCTGACGACATTGATCCAGCAAAACTAAAGAAGCTGCAAGAATACGATCTGCTACATCTAATCCCTAAGCTAAAATTCAAATTGAACCTACTAGGAATTGATTTGCCAAAAGAAAAAGAACAGCTGAAGTTATCCCCAACTGATATTGAGAAATTAAAGCATTATTTCGCAAAAAGTAAACCAAATATACCAAAGAAACAACCGATAAATTCCTATGGAACACCTTATAAAGAATCACAATCTTTCAATTCATATGGAACGCCTAATGTAAAAGCTTTGAGCCCAGTAGATTCATATGGGGCACCGTATGTTAACAAAGAATTGGGTCAACTAGATTCATATGGAGCACCTTATGTGAACAAAGAAGTTAAATTAACCAGTGAATATGGAGCTCCATATGTTAAGAAAGTTAAGAAACCTGTTTATTCAGAACCTTACGTTATAAGGTATAGGCAAGTTATTTACGATTAGTTTGTGCTGGAATCTTGCTCGTATTTATTCATTGAATGTATGCATCTTTGTTTATAAATTGTGTGAACGTTGATCATTTGTATGACTGTTGGTGAATTGTACAGATTTGTTGATCCATTGTATATATTTGTTAATCCATTGTAAAGATTTGTTGATCAATTGTACAAATTTGTTGATCACTTGTACAGATACGTATGTAGCCTTTGATTAATCGTGTGTATTTTGTTGATCGACTGTCTGATTGTTGTAAGTAAATTGATTGTGTTAATGGTGTCCAATTATAATATTGGAGTAATGACTTTGGGGAAATTTTAAATTAGGTATTTATTTTTTGTACATTTTTATACAAAATAAATTGAAAATTCTAACTTGAATTTTTATTTGAAGTAGAAATAAGTCAGAAAAGTGTAACCTATTTATTTTAAACAGATTAGTAGCTAAGTAATATTATAAATAACAATGAATATACCAAAATATAATTATTATGACTAGATAAGGTAATGCCTTTTTAGCGCAAATTCTATCATTATGAGCATATGTTGGGATCTCTCTGCGTGATCGAATCAGAAATGAGGAGATCCGCAGACGTACAAAGATCACCGACATAGCTCAACTGTCCAGCAAGCTGAAGTGGCAATGGGCAGGGCACATAGCTCGAAGAACTGATGGCCGATGGAGTCGGAAAGTTCTAGAGTGAATACCACGTATCGGCAAGCGCAGCGTGGGAAGGTCACCCGCGAGGTGGACGGACGACCTGGCCAAGGTTGCGGGCGTCGGTTGGATGCAGGCTGCTTCCGACCGGTCGGAGTGGAGGTTGTTGGGGGAGGCCTATGTCCAACAGTGGACTTCTCAGGGCTGTAAATGATAATGATGATGAGCATATAGTAAGAAGAAAAAATCGCATTCATTTCTCAATACTAAGCTCGCTCAGTAACTTGTCAAATACGTCATCGGTGTCAGGCAAATTGTTATTTTTTGCCAAAAACCCATCCATTAGACCATTCTGGAAATCTCCAAACTCATCTATACCGGAATTGGTGTCGGCCAGACCAAGTTCTGTGAGCAATGTCAAATTGTCAAGATTGTCATTTTTGTCAGAACTGTCAAACTCTGGCAGAAGTTGCTCCGAGGATTCCGTGTTGTCGTTATCCTTTTTCTGCCTTCGATTTGTCATTTTCGGGTCGGTGTCATTTTCAGATATGTCGTGGTATTCCTGGATTTCTTTGGCGAATTCTATGTCGTCTTCGTCATCTTGACTATCCTGAAAAAAATTATTAAGCTATTATATTAATTTATATTAATTGGCCGCGTGGTGCCGTCAGAGTAGAATTCGTACTACCCCATATTTGCCCGTGGGTATCGTACGAGGCGATTAAGGGTTTCCGGGAGGTGGGCAGCAGCACCTCTCCTGTTGATAACATAGTCCAAAAATACAAACTGCGGTCACCAACTCGCCTGTCCAGCGTGGTGACTATGGGCAAATACCCCCCATGGCAGTCTTGTAGCGTGCCCTGGGGGAGGCCTACGTCCAGCAGTGGACTGCAATAGGCTGATGATGATGACATTGTTATGTAGCCGGAAATTTATAAGCAGACAAAGAAAATTGATGATTCGTTGTTTTTGACAATGAGTTTTACATAAACAGTGGGGTCTAAAGAGTTGGAGTGAAGCTGCCCCTCCTATGAATGTACCTGTATAATCTGCGCTGTAGATTTGTATTGAAAAGCATTTTGAGATAAATCCACTTCGACCGGGAATAATGTCGCGTTCTCTTTTAAATGCTCCATCGTTTCACTGAAACAAAGTTTATAAACAAAATATTTATTGGAAAGATTATTATACAGGATGTTTTATGGAAGCATACCTGGGAAGTGTCTGGTTCCCAAGATATTAGGGTCTAAAGTTGAGTAAATAGACTGCGTTTTTCTGCATAAATGCACAGATGCGCGTATCAAGATTTTTCACGAGTAATAATATCTGTGTATAAAAAATCGCCCGATCAAGTAATTGCCGTATATTAAAAAAGTGGTGCCGGCAGAGTAGAATTCGTACCACCCCTGCCTGCCCGTGGGTATCGTACGAGGCGATACGAGGCGGGAGGTGGGCAGCAGCGCCTCCCGTACCTGTTCCTGAAATGGGGTAGCAAATGGGACAGATGTCAATCGTCAGTGACAAGTTGCTAGCTTATCGCCTGCGAGAGTTCCTTAGTCGACTCTTACAACATGCACGGAAGGAGACGCAGCTGATGTATTCCAATGAAGCGCCGCATCAGAATTAGCTGTGAAATAAATTTGGCAACACTCACTTATGATAAACGGACAGGCCCTGTATGAACCGGCGTAGTTGGTACGCTACGTCTTGTGTCTTCTTGTTATCTAATAACTCTAGTTTCACGAGCACATCCGCTCGAAGCCGCGCGAATCTAGCTCTCGCGTCTTGACGACATCGCAGTATTAGCCTGGAATTATATACATACATAAAAATCACGCCTATCGAAAGATCATAAGATAAAAGAAACATTTGCGAAAGAAAAACTCCGCTAGCGTATAATCGCATTTCGCTAGAACGAAAATTTTGATTGATAAGTGATGTGATGATCTCCGACCGTATTTCGGCCAAGGCGACCAATCTCTACGGAGATTGGTCAGGTACGCAGGAGATATTATAGTGCACATGTGTGTGCGCAAACACAGATGCACTCTCTATTCCGTTACTCTCGGAAAGCCGACATGACCGGAGAGAGATCAGGCGCTGGACCAACAGTTTTACGTGCTTTCCGAGGCACGAGCTAAGTGACAATTTTACAACATTAAAATCTAGATAATAAATAAATAATAATAAATATTCACACACTTCACTAACACATTATGATTTTAAAGTCCCACACTAAGATTTCCCTAACGTCTTGTGTCGTGGGTACTAAGCAACGGTATATAAATACATAGATAAGTATATAAACA
Organism: Carposina sasakii; assembly: GCA_014607495.2. NCBI lineage: Eukaryota > Metazoa > Arthropoda > Insecta > Lepidoptera > Carposinidae > Carposina > Carposina sasakii. Next base: position 1,846,284 of record CP053174.1, on the reverse strand, counting down.
TCATAAGTATATAATGTTGGTCACAGAACAAAAGTTACTGTAAATTAAGTAAAGAAGCAGAAGCGTGCAAATTGCACACTCACTTTTCAGCACATGGTAAGGTCTACGGCAGTAGGTACCTATGCCTACGGTTACATAAAATCATAAAATACCTACCTATACTCATAGTTTCCCGTCTCCACTCGATACAAAGGCTCCTGTAATGCACTGTACCCGTATTCCTCGTCATCCATCTCCTTCACTTTAAGACAGTAGGATAGGTATTCGAACTTGGTGTCTGCATATTTTCGAATGGTCAGTTTGGTGTCAGGTATAGCTTTGTTGAGGTATGTGCCCATGTCGGCTAGTATCTGAAAAGCATTTTTAATTATTATTGTGTGATGGAAAAGGAGAATTTTAGTTTCAGAATATTAGTTTTCGAGTTACTAGCATTTTTACCCGATTGTGCCAAAAGAAGGGTTATGTTTTTCAAGTGTATGTATTATGTTTGTATGTTTCTTTGGCACGCTCTAGCGCCTAAACGTACCTAGTTGTATCATTATATTATTCTTATTTATCTATCGCTGATGTGGGGTTTGAAAAACATAAACTAGAAAAACATAACCCTTCTTCTAACGCAGTCGGGTAAAGAGAAACGTTTAGAAACATTTCCAGCGATAGCTCCCTACACACTATATACCTATATAGTTACACATACTGGGCCTATGGGCATATATCATAACATAGTACATATAAAATAATAAAACAAAGTCGCTTCCCACAGTCTGTTTGTCCCTATGTACTCGTATTTTTAGATCTTTTAAACTACCCAACGGATTTTGATGCGGTTTTTTTAAGTAGATAGAGCGATTCAAAAGGAAAGTTTATATGTATAGTATAAGCATTGCACCCGTGATAAGCCGGGGCGGGTCACTAGTATCTTTACGAAAACAGAATTAGCGCTGCTTGCAAGGTAGTCACGCCTATCTTGTTTTAGGCATCCAGCAAAAAGGACCTCCCCCTTATTACCTAATTAGAAAAAGCAAAGCGATAGCAAAAATTGTACAAAAATCGCTGATTGCTTGTCAAATTCGTATTACGTAAAATGAATTTCAAAGGAACTTTGACAGTTCAAGGTGGATTTTGTACAATTTTTGCTATCGCATCGCTTCGGCTTGGCTATTGCAAATTAGGTAATCAGGGGGCTGTTTGGTCCCGTTTACCTACGTACAACCGTACACGGGACGTGACTGCCGGGCTCCAAATAAGGTGCACAGTTCTTCTTCTTACTTTTCTTCTTTATATGTCTGCTCCTACCTTTCTACCTACTACTTTTGATTGTATCTATTTCTACCATATTTCTATTGTCTTACTCTATGTGGTTTCTGCGGTTTCTGCCCGTATATGTGTAATTTTGAAATAAAAACTATTCTATTCTAAAGACCTAGTTTACCGGTTTCAAAGTCTTCAGCATCTTAATACCATCTCTCTGTAACAACCTATGGTAGTGTCCAAACTTGGTGAACGCCTCCGAAGCCCTCGCCTGAGGCTCCCTCACTCCGATTGCTGCGAAGATATCGCCCATCGACTTGTATGTTTGGACTACTTCTAGGTACGATTTTAGCATTCTGCAAAGATATGTTAACTAATAAACTAATTATAGACGACATTGTAGTATTGATAATTATTAATCTGGAATCATAATTATTATTACTAGAGACTATATCTTATTTTGACGTAAATACTAATAATGTCTCCGACCGCATTTCGGTCATGGCGGACGGAGATTCGCCAACTGCCCAGGAGATATTATAGTGCATAAGTGTGTGTGCAAACACAGGTGCACTCTCTATTCCCTCACTCTCATAGTCCGATGGGACGGAAAGCAGACATGATCAGGGAGAGATCAGGCGCCGAACCTACAGTTTTGTGCTTTCCAAGGCTCAGTGACAATTTTACTTATATACATTAATATCCATCCTTACATGAGATCGAACCTACTTCCCCCAAGTAGAAGGCGCACGTCTGGCTATCACCGCTTTTTGGAAACTAACCTAACCGGCTAAATCAATGCAACAGCGAAAATTTTACAATTATTATTTCCCAAAAGGAAGCGAAAACTGCATGATCATAGAAAACTGCACAAGCATAGCAAGATCTAAAAGATCAGTGACAAATTTTATCATGTTACCAGAGAAAATGCCCCGGAGTTCCTTAGTTGACTAAGCTGATGCAGCTGATGTATTCTAGTGAAGCCCCACATTGGCACACGTAATGCATGGTACCTAAATTACATGGTTTGGTATAATCTAGATTATGTAGATAATAGGTAATTAAGCAATTAACCTATAAAAAGACCTCCAAGCAAAAACATTACCTACTTTATATTTGACCCTATGATCCCACACACTAAACATTTTCTTATGCAATCAGTGGCAAGGCATAGGCCACAGGTCGGATGTCCAAATGAAACCTTAGGTGGTCAATATTAGAAATTATACTGCGACATTGGACTAAACTTTTTATTGACCGCTAAACCTCCAAATTATCATTATAACTATTATTAAAATAACTGTAGTTTTTATGTTAATAACATGTACATACATATACAGGATGATTTTTGGTCGTCAACGTTCCCGAAAACTACGGAATCTCCTCATCATCACGATCATTTTTCTCCATGGAAGCATACCTGGGAAGTGTCTGGTTTCCAAAATATTAGGGTCCAAAGTTGAGTAAATAGACTGCGTTTTTCTGCATAAATGCACATAGACGCGCGTAGCAGGATTTTTTCACGAAAAATAATTAATATCTGTCTATAAAAAAACTAACATAAACACTAGACACTATAAATTTCGCACGATCAAGGAATTTAATTAAAAAAAAAAAAAAAAATTCCCAGCATTTTTTTTGGCATAAACTTACTTGGATAAGGTGGCCATTAAAAAACATCCTGTATATAAACACGGCTGTGTACATAAAAATGGGTTAGCCAGAACTGCATGATCTTAATGGAGATCCCACAGCTACGTTTAACATGGCTGGGACAGATGTTCAATGATAAGTTGTCAGAGAGAATTCTTAAATTCCTTACGACATGCACGAAAGGGGATGCAGCTAATGTATTCTAGTAAAACCCCGCATTAGCACATTGTTTATTCACGCAAATTATTGCTAATTTCTTCCACCATGCTCCATGGCAAGAGGCTGGTCATATCAGTAGACGATTACCAAAAATACATACATACATACATATACCACCCGGCTATGTATCCAAAAATAGGTTAGTCGAACAGCAAACAAATACAATGAACTAACCTTTTGGCATTCTCCACAAGTCGCTTATACATAGTCTCGGTCTCTCTTAGCTCATTTAGTTTTGCTACCAGAGTGTCATTGCAGAGTATCGCCCTAGACAAGCCGAGTGCGTCGGCAGCTCCCGAAGACATGCTCTCGACAAATCGATGTTTAACCTTCTTCATAATAATGTCCAGTGATTTCCCTTGCTTGGGATCCGCGTGGAGTTTGTTGTAGTTTATTATTACTTCATCCTGTAGGTAAATCTCATCATCATCTTTCTACCTTTTGTCGTGATTTATGGGGTCGGCGCAACAGGAATTCTTTCGAAACTCATATTGCCAAGGTTTGGTGTTTGTTTTACGGCTTGCCTGACATTAACCTTCGGGTATTAGCTAAGTGACAATTGCTGGCCGCGTGGTGCCGTCAGAGTAGAATTCGTACCACCCCATGTCTGCCCGTGGGTATCGTACGAGGCGATTAAGGGTTTCCGGGATGTGGGCAGCAGCGCCTCCCGTGTTGACAACATAGTCCAAAATAAAAACTGCGGTCACCAACCCAGCGTGGTGACTATGGCCAAATACCTCCCGTGGCTGTCTTGTGGTGTGGCGTACAATGGGAGGCCTACGTTCAACAGTGGACTGCAATAGGCTGATGATGATGATGGTGATGAGGTGTACGTAAAATATTAGTGACAAGTTGCAAAGTCCATCGCTTGACTGAGAGAACGCTTTTAAATTCCTGAGTCGACTCTTACGATATGCACGGAAGGAAATGCATCTGATGTATTCTAGTGAAGCCCCGCGTCAGCACAGAACAAAATGTAATAAGAAAATAAATAGAACAAGAGCAGGTAAATGATGATGATGATATTTTAATATGAAGCTACTTACCTTGGCACCTTGAATCATCTTAGCCACTTCGACCTTAGTCTTTCCTTTGACCGTCTGTCCGTTGACTCCCACCAGCTCGTCACCCGCTTGAAGGGTTCCATCTCGAGATGCTGGGGTATTGTCGAATATCTGATATAGGAATACGAGATATATTGGTATAAAATAAGGGTTTCTACTGCTTTTCGCTAACCATCGTGATCTATATCCTCTGGTGACCATCGAGTCTGATTATTTATGATTGCAATTACAGGCAACATCAGTCGCGATGTTGTCGTCAGCCTATTGCAGTCCACTGCTGGACGAAGGCCTTCCCCAGAGTACGTCACACGGCGCGATCTCCCAACAGTCGCGATTTAATTGAAGAAAATATTAAGTACTCTAATATTTATTCAAAATGCCTAAGCTGCACTGTTATATATCTATTGTCTAACTCTTGCCCGCGACTTCAACTGCATGCACTAAAGAATAGCAATTATGTGCTTCTCCATACCCCCAAATACCTATATATGTATGCAGTTTTAAGAAGATTGGTGAAAATAAAGCCCGAAGAGATAATAAACAAAATTGCTTTCGCTTATACAGGGTGTGGGTGACAGCCAGGCAAATACTGAGATGTTGAACAAGTACCATTGTGTTGAGTAATACGACAGTGTTATTACTGGCAGGAAATGTATTTTTGATCATTTCTTTAGATCAGTAATCATTGCTCTCCGCGCAAATTGTAGGTATCGGGCGATCCTGTGACTAATTAATTGGGTTTATTGGTTATTGTGCGACACATTGCTGTTTTTTGGATCACTGGCGACTCTTAATTAGGATTGATCAGTTATTTGAACTTTTTTCAGGGAAACTTTTTTTGCAAATCATCTTTTGGTGAAAATATATTTTTAAGTCATTATCTAAATAAACGAACTAAACTATTTTTTTCCAAAAAATATGAAAAAATGTAGGAAAATTTTGGAATTTTCCTGCGAAAATTTTCAGTGGATTTCGACTCAGAATCATGGTCTGAAGTCACCATATCAATATTTGCCTGGCTGTCACAAACTCCCTGTATAAAGTTGGGTTACCTGAACAATATACAAGCAAGGGCATAAAGGAGCTCCTCCCCCAATGCTGATACCGATCAGGTTTTTCTCATCCTTGTTGAGGACTATACTCCCTGACGTGACCGTCATACCCCTGGAAATATTACGGCTTTTAGCATATGTTCAGGAAACTTTTGACAATAACAATAATAAACAAATAAATATTCACACACTTCACAATAGATTAACCTGGTCCCTCATTAAAATTCCTTGGGTCTTTTGTCGTTAGTACTAAACAACAGTAACAATTTTACGAGCGATAGCGAATTTCGCAAAGTTTTCGAAACATATCCGCCACTAGCGGTTAGACTTTATCACGTCATTTAAAGCGTTAAATGAAGGCTTCCCATTGGAGGAAATGTAACAGTATCTAGGCGAACTATGCTGTCGTTCTTAAATTAAAATTGATATTGATATTATCAGAAAACTGCGATTTTTTTAAACCACATAGACAGGCATATCCCATTTAAAATAAAGAAAATAGCATCAGGTGTAGGTACTCTACCTGAGTGACTCGTGGCTAATTCGGAACTAACATTTTTTTGTGTCAATAACAAAATCTAGATCTATTTTTCTACTACGAAAAGATTCTATAATATTACCTAACTACTATTTTTTAAATTCCTTTAACTTTTTTATTTACTTATTCATCTGACTATTACCTGTATTCTACAAGAAGAAAACTAATGGGAATGGGGTAAAGACAAAACCATGTTTTTAATAATAATTGTTTATTGCTTTGTGTAATTTCTGTGAAATCTAGCCTTCTAGGTATTACTCTATATGCTAGCTCTTGTTTCTAAGTGCTATCTGGAAAAAAACATATTTTTAATAGTTTTTTCTGGCTGAAACTAAAATATACTTTAGAGACACACACATGAAGCAGGTATATCCTAAACCAAATAGCACAAGATTGGAAAAACGCCCATTGCCGCGTATTATCACTTCACGATTTATATATCAGAAATAGTCAGAATAGCCTAGGTTTTCAGTGTTTTTTTTTCTAGCAAATTGTGCATCTCTAATCGTGATTTTTCACCATTACTTACTGCAAATCTTGGTATTGTAATAAATATCTTTCCTTTCTGAGATCGTTAAATATGCATTCCGTTATTTCTGTTAATGCGACGCCATCTTCTTTTAGTAAACTGAAATAAATTAAAAATGCAACGAGTTACAAAACTAGAATGTAGCCATATTATAAAAGTAACTCGATAACGATGAACTTGCTAACGAGTTTTTGCATGTACCTATAGGTCATCGAAATTGATTCGAATAATAACGGTAATAAATAATAATAGCTTTGTCTAAGCTCTCGTATTCAGTTTCATCGGATCAAGTACCCAGTGCGTTTTAGGTATTATTATGTGTAATAAAATATACAAACTTACTCATCAATATCTGGTATATTTTCATCTTTCAGCTTTCGAATTCCCACTGCGGCACTGAACAAATTATATTAGTAGAAGTTGATTATTTAAATTATATTAGTAGAAGTTGATTGTTTAAATTTACAAAAGAGTTAGTTGTAAAAAAACTTACGCATCGTCGTCGATCGAAACCAATAAGTTGGTGCTCTCAAAGTTTTCAGTTGGCTTTCTGGTTCAAAAAATTAATATTAACAACAAACATTTAATGTGTAAACTTATCCTATCTAATTAACATAGGTACCTAATATTCGCAATATATAATAATATTAATTACAAGTAAGTAAGTATAGGTAGGTATGTACTTTTTAGTTTCAACGTTATTATGCCTTAAAAAAATGCTATTTTATTTTACGCACTACCTATATATGTAAATTGTAACATTCTTAAACCGAATTGCGTCAAGTCCTTAATACAAATTTGGATAAATTTTGAAAACGTCTATCATATAGGTAAAAAATTACGTCTTCACTTTATAAGTCAAAAAAGAAAGACAGCATGTGCTCTAATTCCCGTATAAATTAAATCTAGAATTATTGCGTAGATAAAACAAACCTCTTCTGTGTCCGTTACATAGAAAATCTCCTATACCTAATTTCGGAAACTAAATTTTTTGCATGCAATGCCGACAATATGGCCATGCACATACTTACACCGCCATCATTCAAAGGAACTATTCGATGAAACGTACTGTAGAATCAACTGCATCTCCTTCCGCGCATGTCGTAAGACTCGACTAAGGAAGTCAAGAGCGTTCTCATAGGCGATGACCTACCAAAATAATGTCACTGATCTTTTACATATTATGGCTCCGCTATGCTTAACCGTGGATATGGCCACCCCATTTTGGGAAACACAGCCGTGTGTATGTAATTTTGTATAAAACACCTCATGTTTACCGAAATATACGCACACATCACCCTATTGTAGGGTTGCCATCTCATAACTTTGAAAATCAGGATTTAAAGAAGAAAAACCAGGACACTTCGATTAAAAGCCAGGGCTACACAATGTCATGTGTGAGCCCAGTGACAATACAATTGGAGAGTTAGTGGCATGCGAATTTCAAAACATAGGTCTTTAACACATTCAGTGCCGGCGACTACGTATTTTCTTCTTTTAGGCTTTTTAGAGGGGCCGCTGATGCTTATTTGCGTCATGGCACTAAGCATTGACCTGATGACGGCACCCATATAAAAACAGCGAATGTGTCAGGACTCTAAAACTCAGGACGATACTTAAAAACTATCCAGGACAGCCCAGGACACCTCAAAAAGCAGGACATGTCCTGGAAAAACAGGACGGTTGGCAACCCTACCCTATTGCAGTTCACTGCTGGACGTAGACCTACCCAAGGGCACATTGGGCACATTATTCAATGGGCACACCACAAGACTACTTACCGCCATAGGATAGGGGAGTTTTTGCCCATAGTCACCATGCGGGGCGGATTGGTGAACGCAGTGTGATAATACCGAAATATGCAGTGCCTACTGTTTAAATAAAATAATATTTGGAAGACAACAAAAATTACATTTTATCCTCAAACATATGTGCAATGGGCAGATACAGCTGTAGCATTCTCGAATCGTAGAAAGATCCAAATTGATTCTGCTGCCACATCTAACAAATATATTTGATACCAACAAACACACGACACACCAAAAAGGGGAACTCAAACAACTGATAACACTCTGCAACACAAAAAGGAAGGATGTAAAAGATAAACAACATTTGATAAAATAAATGCAAAAGTTTTAAAGTGGCTCAAATAAATGTACGTACAGTTTGTCCTCCTCGAAGAAAAAGTCATCGTCGTATTCTTGCATCATTTTAATTGTGATTTTTGGTGAAATATAGCAGAAAATATAAAAGAAATCCCGCAAAATACATAACAAAACACAAAGATCAGATGGTTGTCAACATATTGTCAAAGTTATCGATTTTTCGTATTTTGCGCGAGAAACACGTCGGTAAAACAGTGCGCAGCCAATGGGAAGGACTGGGAATGGCGGGAAACTAAAGGAAGTACGGAAAATAGGGATGGGAATTGTGAACATGGAACTTTTAAATTTATTAGCTAGGGAACTACTGAACACCCTATTTTAGAGTGTTCGCTACTCTATGGTTCAGTATACTTAACTACTTACATACTTAAAAGTAAAGTCGCTTCCCACTATCTGTCTGTCCCTATATAGGCATATTTAGATCTTGATGCGGTTTTTTAATAAATTTGATTCAAGAGGAAGGTTTACATTTATAACTAGCGACCTGCCCCGGATTTGCACGGGTGCAATACTTATACGAAATTCCTCTTTATGTGGACTAAGTCGTAGGTGGTCGCTAAATATCTATATACTTACTCGCAGAATTCTAAGACATGGTAGTATTAGTAAGTAGGTACTGCACGGATGCATAAACAGTAGTAATCGATTTTTCTGCAAAATAATGCAAAAAAACTGACATGATGGAATGATAAATAAGGTAAGCTTCCAAGGTTAGGCGAAACCTATGCAAAAAAGAATTACTCAACTTCTTTGTAATATATTTTAGTCAAGAATCCCGTGTGACGCACACGCATACGACCTATACAATCGTGGGTCGTTAGTGTAACTCCACCGCACCGTGTTGTAACTTATAATCATTATGCTTGCTATAAGGCCGTGATTAAGTAACTTGAAACTGCTTTAAATGTAACTTCACAATAAACAGGTTGTTTGGATATCAGTGCAGTACCGTTTACGACGCGAGTTGGTCAGTTTCGTTTTGAAAAAAATGTACAAATTAATCGTGAGTTATAATTTTTTATCTGTGCAAAGTTTAGAACACTTTTGGCGCCAGATTTTTACAGATTTTTCTTTTTTCCAGTGTTTGTGCATAGGCATATGCATGCTTTCCGGTGTGTTCGCTCCAGATCCCATTGGACCGATAAGCAACTTTTTACGAACGAATCTCGTTGGGTATCCAGTGCTTCACGAAGAAACAACATGGATATTCGATCCGGACGTATCGTTAAGAAGACGGAGGGAGTTTATTAGCCTCCATGGCGATAAGGGGGAAAAATTGATCGAGAGACTTGGCTTGGGCATCGATGGGTATGATCAAGAAAGGTTGCAGAAGCAAAGGCAAAGGGATGAAGGGCATCTTGGCGGATTGAACCAGTATTTACCCTGAGCAGTTTTATTTATCAAATCATAGTTAAAAGTGTTGTGAATAAGTTATGTGCTATGTTGTTAAAACTCATTAGTTTCATAATTTTATGGCTTTGTTGTGGAATGTAAGTAAATGGCCAATTTAATAGCGAATTTTTAAAGGTCCTAGTCATTTGTTAGTGGAATTTTTAAAGTCGTAACTTTTCTAATGTTTTTTGTACTGGTGTATATTTTTACCTATAGTAAAAATACCGTAATCTGACAGGTAATGTGATTCACTGAAAGCATATAAACATCTATGTAACTTAATAATAGTCTGTAAAATAATAATCTCAAAGAATTAACTATTATCTTTATTACATTTTTTGATCCTTAATACCTACGGTGAATTGATGTTTCTTTAGTATGTATCACTGTATCTGTGATGCATTTCTGTTAAGAACTTTCAATTTGAGTCTTTTTTAAGAGTCTTTTGATGTGAAACTAGGATGTATTGTGTGGTTTGCATATCACTTTTGTGGCTTACTTCCATATTATAATAGACTCAAACTTTATTTACCCCTCACTCAAGTGCCCTCAATGGTTAAGTCGAGGAAAGAAGACAAGAAGTTAGTACAGTACAGGGGTTCCCAACTTTTTTTTCTCATATACCACTTTACATTACGTACCTACATAACAGGCCTACACCACTTACGAATAGTTCACAAACTACCATTTTTGTTTCACGCCGTCGTAGAATTCACCGAGTCTTCCGTGGACCCCCGTGGACCTGGACCACTTTGGGAACCTCTGGTGTAGTAGATGGAGCAATGGATGTAATTATAAGGAATATACCGTGAAGATAATTACATGTAAGAGGAAACATACAAAGTTGACTATGTACTACCTTTATATGTATGTACACCTAATGTAAATTATGCAATTATTATCAGCATATTACATACTTAGTAATGAAAAATTATGTACTATTTCTGAGCCTCCAAATCCTGTCGGCATTCAATCGCTCTTCTTAATTAACTTTTTAGAAATTAGAGTAGGTACCTACCTAAGCTCTTCAATGAAATTATGATTAAACCTACATACTACATACAGATGTAATTTAAGCAGCATCTTAATGCCATCTGACCCTGTTTGACTTATACAGAATGAGATTATATAAAAATTAATCGAAAAGCTACACAAACAGCCGAGTAAGAGACGTTATTTTTCAAGATTGAAAATCCTGAGATATTTAAAAATTCTCCATAATTAAGGTCTCAAATTTTGTGGATAGGTTAGGCGTGCCTGTTCAACCAAAAAGTAAGAATTAAGGACGCCATGCAAGCGTTAGGCTGCCTTACGTTGCTACGGGTGGATAACAAACGCATAGCAATGTAACAAAGCATACATCTCTGTTGGAAACCCAGCCTTACTCTACTTGGATGTTCATAAACATTCTACTATACAGGGTGTTTGTGACAGCCAGGCAAATATTGATACCATGAGTTCAGACCATGATTCTGAAGCAAAAAACACTAAAAAATTTCGCAGGAAAATTCCAAAATTTTCTTACGAGATTTTTTAAAATATTTGCAAGAAAAAATAGTTTAGTTCGATTAATTAGGTCTTAAATAAAGTCTTAAAAAAATTTTAAGCTAAAGATGATTTTCAAAAAAAAGTTTCCCCAGAAAAGTTCAAATTCAAAATCATTTATTCGACATGAAAGCATTAACAACTTGTTTATCGATGGTCTTTTTTATATGTTACTTTCTATGTTCGCACCCCAAAATGAAACCGTTACCAAACAAAAAAGGAGGTGAATTTAAACAACTCAAAAAAATAAATCGCAAAGCTTTTGCTTTGGCAACGGTCACCACCCCAAGGTGCGATTTGTTATGGTCTGTCAGGCATAAGTTGGCGATTCGGGGCTTAATAGCCACCAACGTGGAGCTAATAAGAGTTAAGGTCGCCTAAAGACGAAATCCAGGAGAGCTGCTAGACAGTTCTCCTTTCTGGCAAAACCAACATTAGGTCTGACACATCGCATGATTCTACTATTACTGTTACACTATTTTTGTGAAGTGTCATTGTTTGGAAGAAGAAATAGCAAGAAAGCTCCCAGCGACACAGTCAAAACTAAATAACATATTAACAAAAGAATCTTACATTATATTAGATATCAGATAATCATTGTAACACTTAACTCACTTCTCAAACTCAAATAACTGATCAACCCTAATGGAGAGTCACAAGAGATTAAAAAAACAGCAATGTGTGATACAATTGGCGCGGAGAGCAAAGATTACTGATAATCAAATCAAAAATACATTTCCTGCGAGTAATAACACTATCGTATAACTCAACACAATGGTACTTGTTCAGCATTTCAGTATTTGCCTGGCTGTCACCCACACCCTGTATATAATGTATGAGTACTATATATCTCGAAGTTCTAGTTTTTTTAAAGGCATATAAAGCGACACGTACAGTTGTTGAAGATTAATAATTCAAACAATCGCACAACACTACATAAACAATTTTCAAAATGAAATTTAGTCTTAAATGCATGCACTCAAACAAAATGGTAAAATAAAATAATGTCATTTCTTAAAAAAGAAAATTTGCAAGCAAATTTGCAATAAGTATGTCCATGCACATTTTTTACCTTGTTTACCTGTACCAAACCTTCATAAAAAGTGGATTTTCTACAAAAATAAATAAGGGAAGTACACTGACTCATCGGTTAAAGGTTTATTTCTACGTAAAAATTTGCTGTTGTGACGGTCATTGTTTGCAAATGGTATTACATTAGCAATTAGTAGCAACAATCAATCAACTGATTAGCGTTCGAGAAACCGATGGATAGCTTGTTGTAACCAGTTGTTGATGGTCATTTTAACCTCGTGGTCACCTCGTGGTATGAGTATTAGGGTATATATCGAAAGAAAGTATGTTTGTTTGTTACGACCGTACCTCTTCGCCTCTTCTTTACTCGACCAATCTTTTTGAAAGCATACATACAGGATGATTTTTGGTCGTCAAGGTTTCCGAAAACTACGGAATCTCCTCATCATCACGATCATTTTTCTCCATGGAAGCATACCTAGTGTCTGGTTTCCAAAATATTAGGGTCCAAAGTTGAGTAAATACTGCGTTTTTCTGCATAAATGCACATAGACGCGCGTAGCAGGATATTTTCACGAAAAATAATTAATATCTGTCTATAAAAAAACTAACATAAACACTAGACACTATAAATTTCGCACGATCAAGGAATTTAAAATTAAAAAAAAATATATATATTTTTTTCCCAGCATTTTTTTTGGCATAAACTTACTTTATTTCATGTATAGAATACGTACCCTTCGTTAAAGGTGGCCACAAAAAAACATCCTGTATAGTTGGCAGTACGGATAAGGACATAGGCTACATGTCACGGACTACAGCAAGTGTAATATAAAAAATTGCTTTAGACATTTCTTCACTAACTGTGTAAATTTTTACATAAAATGGAAATCGTATAAAAGCTTTTAAATGTTTTATTTTCATTTTTTTTTCAATTTTTTAGGTACTTCTCTCGCTGTGAAAGAACTTGTTTCAGAATTTGAAAGAAGTTAGGCATATAACCACCGAGGTAACTCTACTGATGTATCTAAGTACCTACCTACTAACCCGGTTTGCCAATATTTCGTTTGTCAATGAACCTTTCATTATAAAATATCTTGTGCAATAATAAAACATGTTTTTAATATTAAGCCATGAGGTCTGTGATGAAATTCAGAGATACAAATTATTGGAATAAAATTTTTCGACGTAGATTGCGGCTGGCTTAAATAGTTGGGAATTACCTATATATTTTGCCAATTTAACATCGTTTCGAAGTAACTGAGCTATTCCCCACCCATACCTTTCGCAAAAAACCAGATACCAAAAAAAGTTTTTATATCTCTTAATTATGACTGCTCTACATTATGTTATTGCCCAATATCAGCGTATAAAATTGGTCCTTTCACTGGCTGTCATGTCAACTACGTTGCACTTTATATAGGAGTGTGTCTGTATTATAGACACATTTTCTTTTAAATTTCTCATAATTTACTAACGTTATGTATAACCACACATTGATCTCGATACAACTTGATTCTCGACATTTGCCCTCAATATCTTCACCATTGTATTATTAGATATTTTGCATTAACGCCATCTAGTTATAGTACCCTACACTAAAACCATAAAGTTCTTGTTTCCGGTTTCTCTTTTGTATGTGTTTCGTCACGCGGATACGGAACAGATGGCGCTGTTTTATTTTCTCTAGGAAAGATCGGTGAGCCATTTATTTAAAAAAAGTTGAAGATAAAAATATTTAAAATATTTTGAGGTTTTAAACGCAATAAGTACATATTATTAGGTTAAATTCCAATAAGATATTTTTACGTACTGTCGTCGTTTCCACTACATTATCATCATCTTCATCATGTCCAATATTTAATGAACATAGCCCGGTATTTATGGCCACTCTTAACTTTAGGTTCCTCTAGGTTCCATCGGTAATCGGTTCTTCAAGATATGTGCCTAGCACACTGCCACTTAAGCTTGTTGGTAGGTAGGTTTACCTACCTAAATTCGCGATGCAAGATCTTCTTTTATACAGGGTGTAACAGAAGGAGTAATAAAAATAGCCAAAAGACCTACTACAGAGAATCTATCCACAAAATTGATTTTCGGATTAGTTAGCAGCTATGTATTTATGGTTGCACGCTAGGTGCTTGGATCTGTCTTCTCGTTACGACTGTAGTGTCTTGTGTTCGTGACCCTGAGTCGGCAGATCCGAGGGTCAGCGGAGGGTGTAGGGCCCAGTGGTGGGCGAACCTTCGATGGATATTTCTAAGATGTTAGGAATTTCTTTGTATTCTGAAAATAAACTACTTGGGAATAAACTACTCGAGTTTCAATTTTTTGGCAGACTCTTCTAGTGGGCTATACGGGGTGTACGTGACAGCCAGGCAAATACTGAAATGCTGAACAAGTTCCATTGTGTTGAGTCATACGACAGTGTAACTCGCAGGAAATGTATTTTTGATTTGATTATCAGTAATCTTTACTCTCCGCGCCAATTTTGTCGGGCGATCATGTGACTAATTAAATGGGCTTTATGGTTTATTGTGTGACACTGCTGTTATTTTGGTTCACTTGTGACTATTAGGGTCTCCGTTAGGGTTGATCATTTATATGAACTTTTTTGAAGGCAACTTTTTTTTTTGAAAATGATCTTTTGGTTAACATTCTATTTTTAAGTCATTATCACTACATATCTAAAACGATTTTTTCCTGGAGATATGAAAGGAATGCCAGAAATTTTTGGAATTTTCCTGCGAAAATTTTTAGTGTTTTCCACCTCAGAATCATAATCTGAAGTCATGGTATCAATGTTTGCCTGGCTGTCACAAACACACCCAGCCATGTAATAATATCGCTTAACATACTCTTTTGTCAAACCCTGTACACTTGTGCACTCTAATATCTCCTGTGTACATGGTTGGCTAATCTCCATTGAGATTGGCCACCATGACTAAAATTCGGTCGGAGACATTATAAAATATAATTACAAATTATAATTACAATTCAAATATTATAATTAGTACAAAAGGACTATTTTGTAAAACGCACCCTACCACTTGATAAATCGATGAAAAAACTTGATAGGAAGGTTTAAATAAAGGTGATCATTTAAAAATCGTTTATTCCATAAGAATATAATCCAATACAACTGTCTTGCTAACGTCGAATAATTGCAACTTAAAATAAATGTTGACAATAAAAAATTAAAAGAAAATATAAAAATTCTACTTACATAGAGAGTTAAATTGGAAATATCGAAATACAAAAATCGTGTCTTACCGATATCAATAGTAAATGGTATCGATAAATTTATCGAAGATTTAAAACGTCGATTTATTTTATTCTTTTATACCTCCGAGAAGCTTATCGTCGTATGAATTATAAGGACTTAACTAAGTTTCATTAGTTATGAACTAAAAATGGTTTATTTTCGTTTAACTTATTCACTTGTAAATGTCTATGCCACTACTATAAGATTTTGGTCCATGATTGAAAATAGTAAGGCATAAAAGGATCTGCTTCGTAATTACACTTGCATTGGTTTACTTTTTATTCGCTCCATATTTATTCTACCTACAGAAGATACAATTTTGTGTACAAAATAAAAAATCTTTAGTTCATAACTATTGACAATATTTAAATGTATTGGAACTAATATTACTGACTGTAAATTTAATTTAAGAAAGAATATAAATGCATAAAAAGTTACACCGTAATTAATACATTATTATAATGTTCAAATTGCAACGCCCCGACTGCATCTATAACTTGGTAATTTCATACAAATTTGTGTCTTACAGTATGCGCTGCAAACTCATAACTAATGCAGTCACAGTGTTGCAATATTGTTAAAAATACTAACTAATTTCAAACATTGTGACTGTTTTTCTTAAGACTAAAGAATAAAAAAAAACATTGAGAAAAGCTTACATTTCATTATTTAATAAGGCACCTCAAGTTTTTGGTCTTTAAATGTAGAGTGAATGCTAAAAAGTAATATAAAATTTTACAGTTTATTTTTCGAGTTGATAAGTACCTTAAGAAGCCTATGATTTATTTATTTATCTATGCTTATATAATAGAAGTAGATAATAAGTAGAAAATCAGATAATATTAATTATAGTACAGTTCTTCACGCTTATCCAGCACTGACAAGTCGCCGAAAACAATGTTATTCCATAGTTATCTGATTCTCTAAATATTATTACTTGATTATGTATACCATTAAGAGTAATATGGCATTAAAACATAAATACATAACAATTGTAATAATTAACCATTAAAGAGATCAAAATTATGCGTTTTCAAAGAAATATTATTTTGTCCAACCTTCCATGAGTTTTGTTTTACAATTAAATGTAATTTGATCGGAATGTTATGTTATTTATATAATGCACGAAACTATTACGTTCTTAAATAATGAACTAAAGCATAACATTTTTAATAAAAGGTTTTAAATATCGAAAAATGCTCTTTCCATATTTTATTTTTATTTGAATTTTTATTGTTGACTATAGCTTTCCTTCTATGCTTTAGTTATTATTCTGCGATTACATTATTATTTTGCAAGAAGTGATCATATTTCTATTTTTTTCATTCTCGGTATATAGGGTGTAACAGAAAGGGTATGTTAATCAAAAAGCTATGTAAATAGCCCCCTACAAAGAACCTATTTCCAAAATTTGAGACTCGATATCACATATTTATTTTTTGAAATTGTATGAACATTCCTAAGTTGTTTAGGAATTCTCCATACTATCTGGAAAAATAAACATGTGATTTCGAGTCTAAAATTTTGTGGGTAGGTTCCATGGAGAGGGCTATTTACAAAGCTTTGCGCTTAACATACCCCTTTTGTTACACCCTGTATATTGTTAGTATAAGACAAGGTTTTGAAAATCGCAAATAAGGTTTGATTCTTATTTAACATAAAGCTATAGTTTTCTAGAATAGCGCTGCCGTCATATAGCGGTAGGTAATCGCAAAGAGACATTCGTATTCACAATATGGACATGTAACAAATGAAATTTTTTATAACAACTTTTTTTCAAATTTTAAGGTATTTATACAATAAAGAATAATAAGAAGTTATTATAATGATCTGTTCCGGTCCGATCCCTTAAACTAATCCCTTTTTACTTTGAATTCACAACAAATTCCGGTCTGATACCAAAACAATTTTAAGATTCCGGTCTGATCCCGTGGAGTTCTTTTTTAATGTGTAAGGTCAGAAAATAAAATAGGAAATAAAAAATGAAAATTCTATATACAAGTATTTTTATTGAAGAACGACAAAGTTAAGAAAAATTAAAATAAGAATTAGTAAAATAGTCTCGATCTCTTATTAAAAATTAACAATCATTCGAAAAACAATATTGTATGTGTATTTTACTTGCTAACAGTACTAAAAAATCATTGAGAAGACACACGGGATCAGAACGGAATACAAAACAAATTAAATATTCATCTGATCCTGCGACGGGATGGGATAGGGATAAAATTATAAAATGAAATAAAACGGATCCTTTGCGGGATCACTTGTTGGGATCGGAACGGAATAGATCATTATAATGGGCTCGAATTTTAGGACTCAAAGTAAACCTCACCTGCCCGTGGCGCCTGCTAATTAAGGGACGAGGCTCTGACGCTTATTAGCTTTTAGGATTTGTTACCGGTCACTAGTTGTACTTGTGCCCGAAAAGCGGCGGTAGGCCCGCCACTTACCACGTGGGACTTAATAGGGTAAATGGTGAAAAGTGGGTGTGTAATTTGCACACTTCTGCCCAACCTCTTTGGGGGATAAGGGGCGTGACTATAGAGGTGATTTTTGGTCGTCAACGTTCCCGAAAACTACGGAATCTCCTCATCATCACCGATCATTTTTCTCCATGGAAGCATACCTGCGAAGTGTCTAGTTTCTAAGATATTAGGGTCCAAAGTTGAGTAAATAGACTGCATTTTTCTGCATAAATGCACATAGATGCGCGTAGCCTGATTTTTTCACGAGAAATAGTTAATATCTGTCTATGATAAAACTAGCATAAACACTGGACACAATAAATTTCGCACGACCAAGAAATGAAAAAAAAAAAAATTTACATTGTTTCCCAGCATTTTTTTGTCATAAACTTACTTTTTTTATCTATAGAGTACGTACCCTTCGTTAAGGGTGGCAACGAAAAAACATCCTGTATGTATGTGTATAAGTTATTATTACGGCCGCTATATTACGCTACCGCTTTTCCAGAAAACTAAACCTTAAATTTTTCTTTATTAGACTTGGATGATAAATTCTTGGTTTTCTTTGCTTCATCGGTCCTGTAGGTAGGCCTCTTGGTGATATTTTTGATATCCTGAAAAATAGAGAAAAAAAAAAATTAAATATAGGAACAAAAATTTTTGGGTTTTGCACCGCGAAGGATTCCGATTTACTTACTAATGAAACAACTAAAGTAGGTAGTAGGTACTACTTATTTCAATGGAATTTATTTGGAGTCAATGTTTCCAATGATCAGGGAGGACAATTCTCGAAAAGTCTCGAGTTGGAACGAAGCCGAAACGAAACCGATGTAGACGCTCAGAACAAAGCAATAATTCAATAATGCAATAATTAGACACATTTAAGCACGAGACAGATATTTGTTTTTATTCTGTCATACTCGCGACCGATGCGTCCTAAAATATACCTTAGGTACGTTTTACTCAAGCGATAAGTATATATATATTGCTTCGCATCGCGTTTCGTTAATTCATCGCGGTTCGTTACGGAACATCACGGTTCATTAGTGGTTGCGTTTCGGCTCGAAACTTTCCACGAATTGCCCCCCAGTTAGCCTATCTTAGTTCTGTTCTTAGTATTGTATTCGAACTCGATCATGTTAATGTTAAGCCGCCAACCAATCACATTGTGGCGTGATGACGTGATGTAATAAAAGTGAGAACAACGGCTCTACCATTCGTCGAAAAGTTGACCTTAACGTTAGCGATGCAGTTCGCCACAAATATTAACTATTTAAACCTCCACGCATGTACAGCAAGTGGACTAGAAGTTGAAGTGTACACCATGATCGAAAACGATTAGAGAGATCTTCATTATCAGTTAACGGTAACGAGTTCGAATTGAAAAATCACTCTATACTTGGTAATTTTAGATCTTTTTGAAGCCAACGCAGACCATGTCGCGGGTAAAAGCTAGTCTACTGTAATCGATGACGTCTTCCAATCAGCAGATACCAATATTCATGATTGCATGACTGGTACATTTTAAACAGACAGACGGACACGGAAACGCGGGAAGATGGCGATCAAACTACATGTTTCGATATATAAAGTGATTCGACACTTTGTATATCGTGCAATCTAGCGGATGCAACGAAAGCTTTAAAAGGCTAGGAGTCGACTGTTTAATTTTCATTATGGTCTGCGATTAAATTAACAGCATATTACTTTATCAACTGATCATAACGTCGCGAATATTTAAATAACAGTTAAAAAAAAAAATCTCATTCATTATATCATTTTCACTATATCAGCTGCATGCACCTCCTTCCTTACGTATCGTTAACTCTGGGGCTAAAGATGCGGAAATAGTAGTGTGTATGTGCCAGCACTAAAACGGTACCTATTGTTTTAATTTAAACAAAAAACCCTGATCAACTTCATAGAATTAATCAATGGAATATTTTTTGATAGTTTTTTTTGTTATTTAGGGCATATTTCTCCTATTGTCAAATGGCCTGTATCTGAAGTATTAAAATTCATGCTATCTCTATCTCGGTGAAGTTTTGGAGAAAGACAGAATCAAATTTATCCTTTAGATAAACTATCTGCCTGTGAAATCAGCCCTTAATTAATAGACTCTTATGACTTAGTTAGTCTCAGGTTATAAGGAAGTTAAATAATCTTAAAGCATCTAATGCACCGATAAACCATTTTATTTATTTAACTAAACCATTAGGAAGTATCATCAATTTACAACAGGATTACGTACCCAACGGGAAAACGCAAACGCGAAACTAACTGTACGCGCGATTTTACAACCAGGCCTGTTAGAAATTTGAAATATAACATGTTTGCCAGTAATCACGGTAGCGTGCAAAGGTCTAATATATATTATTGTTAAAACCGCTATACATATTTATGTGCGCAAAAGTTACAAAGATTAAGGATATAAATCTTCTATAGTATTATCTAATCTATAGTATTATAAATGCGAAAGAAACTCTTGCTTTCACGCCAAAACTACTGAACTGATTGAAATTTAGTTTGGTACAGATAGTCTAGAGCAGGGGTTTTTTTCTCATAGACCCCTTTCAAAATTTAACTGGTTCTGGTAGACCCCCTTCAGGCCTTCTCCACATACAAATTAATTGTGATTTTTTCATGCCAACGTAGACCCTCATTGAGTCTGCTGTGGACCCCTGGGGGTCCACCTGGACCATTTTGGGAACCACTGGTCTAGAGCCTAAGAAAGGATATAGGCTACTTTTTTTTACCGGGAAAATATTTTTAGTCCGGATAATTTCGAGATTTTGTTTTTTCTGTAGTCTACGCGGACAGCGTCCACTAGTATATTATAAATTTTACTAAATTACTATCCAGAGCGGCTTTGTTATCGTGAGGTGTCGGCAGAGTAGAAAAACACCACCCCATGTCTGCCCGTGAGTATAATATTGAAGGTTTCCGGGCGGCGTTTAGCAGCGCCTCCCGTGTTTACAAAATCGTCACAAAATCACAGTGCGGTCACCAAACCGCCTAGCCCAGCGTGATGACTATGGGCAAACCCCCCTTCCAAAACCGTCCAGCAGTGGACTGCAGGCTGATGTGTGTTGGTAACAAGAGGTTTCAACGCTAGATTTTTATAGCTTCCGTAATACTTCGATAAATGACAATTTAGCTTGAATTAACAAGGAATATAACTATTTTTATTGCACTTTTTACAGATAAAAAATTACAAGGAAATCCATCGGCTATCTCCCAGTCTATCAATCCGTTATCTGCCCCCCAATTTCCTTAAAGTTTCGAGTTGAAAGGAAGGCGAAACCGAACCGAACTTCTAGCTCAGTACAAAGCAATAATAACTTTACGGGTACATAATTAGACACCTTTTAGGATGAGAAAGATATTTCTTTCTATTATGTCATATAACCGCTGCGTACTAAAATATACCTTATTACTCATAGGGTAAGTATATAAATATTGTTTCGCACCGCGTTTCGTTACGTTTGTTAGTGGTTGCGTTTCGGCTCGCATTTTTTGCGGAATTGCCCCCATGTCCAGCTCAAACAGGTATCAATTATTAAAAGGAAAAGACCAATTGCGTCCGGCCTGCACATAATTATATGTATTGATTAGTTTGTGCGTTATTAGGGTCCCGTGGAGGATGACACATGGAACCTTATAATATATAGTTACATACTTATAAGTACATCATCAACATAGGCCTCCCCCAACAACCTCCATTCCGACCGGTCGGACGCGGCCTGCATCCAACCGATACAACCGACATCGTACGTATCTACGTATCATATATGTATCTACATACATACATATACACACGGCTGTGTTCTTGAAACAGGGTATTCAGACCTGCAGGAACATAAAAAAGATTCCACAGGGTTTACCATAGCGGGAACAGGGGGCCAATTCTCGAAAAGTGTCGAGTTGGAACGAAGCCGAAACGGAACCGTTGTAGCAGTCAGAACAAAGTAATGATCACTTTACGGTGACGTAATTAGACACATTTCAGCACGAGACAGATATTTGTTTTTATTCTGTCATACTCGCGATCGATGCATGCTAAAATATAACTTATTACTCAAGCGGTAAGTATATATTGCTTCGCACCGCGGTTCGTTAGTGGTTGCGTTTCGGCTTAATAATTTTGGGGAATTGCCCCCCTGTGACATGTTGCTAGCTTATCACCCGAGAGTATAGTTTCTTCGTTGACTCTTACGAATAGAAACGCATGGAAAGAGATAATAATATTCTAGAAAGCCCCGCATCAGCAAAGGATACAATCTTTTATACCAAGGAAGTTTTTTGGGCCAATGTTTGACGTTGTCTTATATAAATTTTGTCCCCACTTTTTTTATGCCTTTAGGGGTAAAGTTTAAAAAAAAACCATCTTTGGCTACGTCAACAAATAACAAACTTTATTATAACAATCACCTAAACTATTTTCTTATTAATGTGTACTTTTAATTTAATGTCGCCATTAATTTGACGTAATGTCGAAAGTTAAAGGTGAGCAGAAACTACGTTTTAACCTGCATCGATAGCCATATAAGTAAAGGGACTGTAGTAAAAGACTTGTAATCAATTTTTTTTTATCTACTTTCCTAATACGATTTAGGTCATGTGATCAACTGGGTGTTGTTACACCGATGTAGCCATTTGTAGAATAATTTATTATTTGTTATGCCTGTGCTCAGTGGCGTAGCTAGGTAACTAGGGGCCCTGCCTGGGGCAAATAAAAAAAATCGGGCCCCACTGCTATCTCAACTAGGTAATTAGATTTTGACTATTTTCTCTTTATTGCACGTGACTAGACATTACCAAGAATTTTTGAAGCTTACGAGTTCCATAATTGAAAGACTGCTTAGATATATAATAGATGCGCGAGCGGAGCGAACGCGAAATTTTTTCTCGTATTTACCACATAGCTCAAGTAAGTTGTCTATTAATTTTTGAAAATTCAAGCTCTACCCGAGAATTTCAAGGTAAGGATTCAAGGGCCCCCTAAGCTTGAGGACCCCGGTGTACTGCCCCGCCTAGCCCCTAGGTAGCTACACCACTGCCTGTGCTGATAATATAATGGGACTTTACTACAATACATTGCAGTAGCATTTATTGCAATTACATCGCGCTCGTCGTAAGAGTCGACTATCGAATTTAGGCGCATTCTCTCAGGCTACGAGTATGTTTGATGAGCTAGCAACGTGTTAGCAATCCTTTACATTCGTCCCCATTATGCTAAATGTTGCTGCGGAATCTCCTCTGTGATGTTGCTGTTCTGGCTGCTATTTCAGGAACATAGTCTATAAAATATGTGTGTGTATACAAATCAGTGACGTGATTATAGGTAGACGCGGGGTTTCATAATGAAATCTTTATAAAAAGTGGCACGAGTGAATCTTTATAAACGTAATGACTGCATTAGACCAGATTTTTAAACTTGAATCTTATGTAGTTAACATAAGACTCGACTTTGCTTGTATCAATTTATGACAATAGATGCCCAGCCATACATTTGTGCAGCTATTTGTCGTGCCATTTTTTGAGCGCTGTCACTGAATCTAGTTATAATTCATCTAAGATACAAATTAAAATGTAAAGATGTAATGGCGTGCTTATAACGTTTATTACCGGACTGCGCCATATTGGATTATGTTTTTCGAGTATTTTTTAGACACGATCGAAATTTTTTTACGCAGCCGGGTTTTTTCTTTATTGCGTGGAAGGGGTATAAAAAATAGATTCTCAGATACAAAATATTATAAAAATCGGTCAAGCCGTTTCGGAGGAGTTTGGTAACAAACAATAATAATAATAATAAATTCATTTATTTCAGGTATACACCCATATTATAAATTTAGACATACAATCAGAACTATATAAGCAATATTGCCACATCTTCGACCGGTATCGGTTACTTTGCCATATTATTCAAACAGGTGTATTTAAAACTCTTGACGTAGTTAATTACGTCCACTTCCTTCCAAATTATTTCTTTGTCAATGATCAATAAACTAATGGACCGTGTTAAAATCATCTTCCGTTCACATGAATATCAACTTACTTTTTTAATAATCCTAAGGAAGTGATTTGTTAAAATTCTGTACCGGTCTTATTATTTATCTTGTTATTTTCAACCGACTTCAAAAAAAGGAGGTTCTCCATTCGACCCGTATGTTTTTCTATCATCTTCCGTTCACATGTCCCATTTAATTTAATAATAAAATAATTAACTTTTAAAAAAAATAAACCGTCTTCAAATGCGTCAACTTACTCTTTTTAATAATTTTCCTAAACTATGTAAGGTAATTAAAGTTAAACCAGCTAAATATCTTACAATATTTTATTATTTTTAGGTTTTATTCATTTATTATTGGCACCGACTCCAAAAAACAATAGGTATATAAGTATACTATTGTAAGATATTTAGCGGTTTAACTTTAATTACTTTGACATAGTTTAGGAAAATTATAGTATTAGGTAATTGATTAATTTTTAGTTTTTTTTGTGTTCACGCATTTGAAGTCGGTTTTATTTTTTTTTAAAGTTAATTATACCTATAAATAATGCAAACTATAACTACTATTGGTAGAATTTGTAAGTAAAAAAATTATACACCTACGGAAAAATATATTTTTTTTACTTACAAATTCTACTAATGTAAAAAATAATCAATTTATGGAAATGGATGTTTGGGTGTTTGTTAGACTTTCATGCAAAAACTACCAAATAGATTTCTATGAAACTTGGCAGTTATAATAGCTTATATCAAAATAACAGCCTATATAAAGGTCAAGCGGACAAAGCCACAGGTACGTACCTATAGGCTACGTAAGCATGAGAAGAGAACCTTCATTAAAACTGGTTAGCTGATAAAAAAACATACCGTTGAATTGATAACTAACCTCTCTTTTTTGGAAGTCGGTTAATTTTTTGTACTTTTAGAATAGTATTCGGTGTAACTAAATCCATAGCTTAACCTAAGTTTAACGGCAGTCTCTAGAGTGTCTCCTTTTTTGGTATGTGAGAAATGGCTAGATCACGCGCTAGAGCGGGATAGAGGCATTATCTATCTCTGTCTACAGACGACAAGTACATATTACTTGTAGCCGAAAGGAATTAATGTACCTACTTAGATACATACATAATACACACACCTGTGTTTCTTCTATGCTGCTTGGGGAGTGAAAAAAAAAACCTATAATACTACAGCTGCTTCTCTTCCCGGCATACTGTACAAGTCAGTAGAGGGACAAGAGGGTCTTGGTGTTTTGTAGGCGATGGGCTGACCACCTGTCACTACTAACTAACCGAACTTGTACATCTCAACTATACCCTCAAAATTGGTCAGAAGTGGCACCATGTGGTTCTATCGGTCCTTGGTGCTCTGCCTACCCCGTAATGGATAAAGGCGTGATTATATGTATATACACACAGCTGTGTTCTCGAAATGGGATAGCCAGAACGGAAGGATCGTAAAGGACATCCACGTTTGATGAACAGTGACAAGTTTCTAGCATACCGCCTGAGAGAATGCCAGAGTCTTAATGAGATGAGGTATAATAATATAACTTATATGGGTGTTGATGACATTGTGAAAAAAAACCGTAGTCACGTAAGCTAGAGTCGAGATATCTCAAGCAATGACGTATCAAACTGCATCATGTATCTAAGACTCACTAGAGAGATATTGCAGATAGAAACCTGAGGTACATCAAATTCCATCCATATCTGTCCAGTACTTTCGACTTAAAAACATGAGTATACAAACAAACACTTCCGCATTAATAATATTGGTCGAGATAATTTTCGATTGTAGATTTTAATCTTTACAACAATCTGACAAGTCATCTTGTCTTGTTCTTATATTGCGCAACATAAAGATTCAAATGCGAAGATATTACTCAGTATTAGGGCATTAGCCCAGACGTTGTTCTTTGAAATGACTATTGATCTTAGAATAGTCCCCAGAAGGAGTCATCAAGCTACGAGTATAATAATAATAGTAATAAGCCCGCAGGGCAGCTTGTGGCGAGCTGTTGGGAGGTAGCGTTCCCACGGACCTGAAGTACTCCCGGGGGAAGACCCTGTTCCTCATCTCTGGCGCCGGAGTGAAGTCTGACGAGGAACAGTTCCCCCACCTCTGCCTTGCCTTCGCCGGCCGGGCAGAGTGGAGTCGCGAGAGCTATGACAGCTCGAAGGTGGACGTGCCCGTCAGTAAGTGGCGAGTTGGCTTCGGTTAAAAGTCCAGGGGCACCCCTCCACCCTAGCCACTCACCAAATGTTGCCCCCTTTGTCGCTCCGTGCGTGCGGCCGTTTCAGGGGGCCCATGAAATGAGTCGGCGAGTCACCGCCTGCCACCAAACAATTATGAGACTTGGTTGTAATGGCAGGCGTCCGTTAGTCTCCTTCAATAGTCCAGTTACCCAACCCACCCAATATTCAGCCTCATAGCCCATGACCTTTGTTTCCATCGCATGACATAGATCTGCACTCCAATAGTCTTGCACATGGCGGGGACCATCGCCGGGTGTATCTTATTGTGCGGTCGGCGATGGTATCCGCCATGTGTATCCCACACCATATTAAAGTTCTCTAAAAAGGGCCTCTACATCTTGGCCACGGCCCGATGCACGCCTCTCAAAGGACCGGGACTCTGTAGTCCCGAGAATTTAAACAGAGATAGTAATAATATTAAGTTGAAGAATTTTTTTGTTTGTTTGTTTGAACACGTTAATCTGAGGAACTACTAGTTCGATTTGAAAAATTCTTTCAGTGTTAGATAGCCAATTTACCAAGGAAGGCTATGAGTTTTATATAGCAATCCACCCCGGCTTCGCACGGGTGCAATGCCCCTTCACGCGGACATCGTCGTGGGCGGCCGTTGGTGACATATGCCGAATAGTGAAGCAAACATGAGGCGAATACACCGCATTCTCCGCTCTTCTAAATTGTGGATTGTTATCAGGAGAGTAGTATATTCTTTGGTTATCAGAAATATTATCACTTTTTAGTGTTTTAATGTAACAAATACTCGTAGGTTGTAAAAATAACACATTATGTTGTTTGTCTAACATCGCAATAAAAAAACCTCGACATGAGTAAAAGCAGAAGGTGCGGTGCGCGTGATAGATATAGGTGTGGGACCACGCCCGCCATTAATGGTCAATTAGGGGAAAAGCTGCAAAAACTCGCCAATTAGACAAATGGCTGATTGCGATGTTTCGCCGCAGCATACGTGGAAACTATGAATTATGCATGGGTTTTAGGTGTTTTGTGGTGGATTGTTTTCGTTTGATGGCTGATATACAATACCTACTTAAATTTGGTTTATGTGCAGGTAGTACTCAAATTATTTTTGGAAGAAACCAATTTGTTGATAATCTCTTTGTTTAACCATAGCGCATTATTATATCAAAGTAAACTCTTACAGATATGATAACTTATACCATAATACGCGAAACAACAAAATCGAACGATATTTTTCAGAACGACACAGAATAAAAATAGCGCGATTGGTGAGCTTCGATCAGAGTTGCGCATCTTCTTTGGCACACCTGTGGTGGACACTAATGGAGTAACTAGAATTGCAGGATTACGAGAAAGATTCCACAGGCTAGGTAGACCAACCTAGGCTAGGTTTGTAATATCTTCCATGACTATTTGTTTTAAATGAATTTCAGTCGAATAAATATTTTCGTTTAGAGATACGACCCCATGACCATAGTAAATACAAATTATTTGCTCATATAAATGCGGTAGTCTCTAATATTTAGCAATTCACCTGGTGTCTGCATCGTGATATGCCAGAGATGTGGAAAAGGCGCTTCTTTAAGGTAATCGTGAATTTGTAAGTGTTGAAAGTTTATTAACATTTCGATTTGTAAAGTCACGTTAAGCATAAAGGTTTCGACTTCGATTCCTGTTGTTCTGTTTATTGCAAATCTTATCTTAGGGTCGAAACTTTCAACGTCACAGATAGCCTATCTAAAAAATAAAATTGATGCTCTATCTCGCTATAGTTTTAGAGAATGACAGCATCAACTTTGTTCGTTAAATAGGCTGTTTGATCATAGGAAAAATCAGGCTTTAACAGAATAACTTTACTTCTAGCATGGACTTATAGTAAACAACGGACGGAGTGTTGTCAATAGCACGGTAATGACGTTTTGCATATGTGCCTATTTTCTGGTTATTGCTGACAAAGTACATACATACAATAGTCTGTGGTCGCTAAGCAAGCCTTTAGAAAGTATTCAGCAGTGGGTACAGTTTGTTTACATTGGAAGAGGCCTATATGTATAGTCTACTTCTCATGGTTGAAAATGATGATGCATCTAAAATATTGGAGACCAGAACTGTAGATAAGAATATAATAAAAGATACATACCATTTATAGATACAGCGTCGGCACCCTCTTCGCTGCGCCCAAAGATAACTTCGTGCCCATCTTCTTGTAGTTCTCATTCTTTATCCTAGCTTTTGGTTTCTCACTCGTTTCCACAGGACATCCTTTCAACTCCCACACAATATTCGTCAAGCTCTTCGGCCGGCTAAGCTTTCTCGATCTCTTCTCGGGCAACTTCGGCCCATTGCCGGAATCTCCCGAAGTCCTTCCACCTGAATGACTGGAGTCTAATGTACCATCCAGCTCCATACCTTGATGGATGTTGGATAGACTTTTGTAGCGTATGTTGAATAATGGCGAATCGCCTTTGGATAAGGGCCTGATTGGACTAGCGAGAGGACTAGGGGACTCTTTTGTGGGTGAACTGCTTTTTTGTCGAAAGACCATTCTAGCTTTGTTTGCTACATTGTTCTTGATATAAAGCTTAGGTAAATTATTAGCCGCTGGTGCAATGGAACATTTTTCTTTGTATACCGTGACTGGTGCTTCTTTCGCTGTAACAGCGGTCTTCCGCGTTCGCTTCTCAGCTTTCTGCGAATTTTGAGGCTTCTTCGTTGGTATAGTTTCTATTGGAGGCGGCTCAGGTTTTATTTCGCTTATCAAAGGCATATGAATTGGCGTAGGAGCTGGAGATGATGGTGCCGATTCGTGACGAGGCGTTGGTTCGTTAGAATATGAGGCCTTTATGTTTTTGGGTAAAGGCGCAAATCCTCTTACATAATCATAGATCTGATCTATTTCGTCGTACTCATCTGGAATGCTGTTTTCGTCTCTATGACTACTATAAATGTGGTTGTGCTTAGAAAAGTGCTTATGTTGATTCGCAGTGTCCGACGATGCGCTTCTCCGTAAAAAGTAACCTGTTTTCACTAAAGGTGGAGCGTGTAAAGGGGCATTTAAAAGTCTTTTAGGGTCACCGAGCTTGCCGTCTAAAACGTGTATCCTATCGACTACGTCGACAAGCAATCGTTTGCATTTCTCGACAACTCTAGAGAACTCCATGAAGTTTTTAATTTGCTCCTCATTTTTGCACCTCTGCATTTTTAGAGGAGCAGCCAAAGGTAAGGCTATTAGAGCATTACCTTCTTTCTGTAAGGGCAGTGCAAATACATGTTCCTCTTCAAATGTTGACAGCAATCTTATTTCGGGTACAAAATGGCTTGCGCTTTTTAAGCCTCTTGGTGTAGTTCCATGCACCAGTCTTACAGTAATAGGCATTCGTTTAGTTAGCAAAGTTTTAGCTGTATGCACTCCACTAATGTTATCCTCTTTAGCTACCGCCGAAAACTTACCTCTCTGATCTAAACTTAGCAATACAGTATCTCCTTTTGTATCAGTACATTTTAAATATTTACTTTTACCTAAATACGCATCTCCTTTAGGTACAATAACCTCACCTGCTGGTAAATTTCTAGCACCATCAGCAGTTATATTACCATCTAGATCAACTTTAGCACAAATGACTCTCACTGATTCTCTAACTAAACATCCATCTTCAAGTTTCCGTCTAGCAAGTTCAGCTACAGATTCTATGCATCTGACTGCTCGACCTTCTTCGCTAAGCAGTTCGAAATAGCCTTTATAGTTCTCTGGAATGGCGATCCTAGGTCCTACACTGACCATCCGCCGTCCCTCTTTAAGCTTTATAGCTTGGGCGATGATTTTCTTTCTCTTCCCAGCAGATATGAGTAAAGCGGTACTCTGGAGACCAGGGCTCGGCAGGGTTGGTACTCCAAGACCTCCATACTGTCCTTTGATGATCTTGGCGACGGTCGGCAGACGGTTCTGTTTCGCGAAGTCTCTCAGGTAGTGGCCTTCATCACACCATCTGGATGCTGCTACCAATACTTGGCCGTCGGTGGCTGCCATGTTGGATTTTAGTCACATCTGTAACAAGAGAGTTGATATTGTTAATTGAGTTTGGTTGGAATCATGAGTCGTCAGAAATGAAGTCGGTACATTGTCCGTATGTAATTTTCAAATAAATACTATCTATCTAGTAAGTAACATAAGTAACATATTCACACACACATTCACACACTTCACAACACATTGACCTAATCCCACACTAAGATCCCTAAGGTCTTGTATCGTGGGTACTAGGCAACGGTATATAAATACACAGATAAGTATATAAACATCCATGACTCGGAAACAAACATCGATATTCATCACATCAATGTTTGCACCTACCGGGATTCGAACCCAGGACCTATGGCGTCGCAGGCAGGGCCACTACCAACTACACCAATCGGCCGTCGCTACACCGATCGGCCGTCTATTGTTATGTATCTATTGTTGATTTTTCTCATTTCACTTAGATACATCAGCTGCATCTCCTTCTGTGCATGCCGTAAGAGTCGACAAAGGAACTAATGGGCATTTTCTCAGGCGATTGTGACTGATCATTTAAATCCTCCACTATACTAAACGCGGCTGTGGAATCTTAGGAAACACAGCATATGAATGTATATGTTCTTAATCAAATGACACAGTGTCGTTTTCACCAATAATGACCACTGCACACCGCTGGAGGTAAAAGATAAAGTTACCGTTATCTCATAAACGTGTAGTAATTCTCTGCTAAAAACCAAAGGCGGTTTGAGGCGGTGGCACACCGAGAACTGGGCTTGCGGTTTCGTAAAAATACATAAATAAGGAAAATTGTCTTTACTAAATTTTGAATTTTAAGGTGCGTAGCCCGATCAATACCAGAAATTGCGTGTTTTCTAAAGCATGCTCCCTCCACATAATTTTATGCCTGAACAAAAATAGTATACATTATGATACTAGCGAGTTTCTTTTTTGATAATTACGCACAAGGTTTAGTTGCAAGTAGTGGCATATAAAACGTGTTCACATGTGTCATACGGAATTTTTTCAACATTTCTTGCGAATAAAGATAGATACCAAGAATAGTTTTACGAATATTTTGCGAAAAATTATAAATCCAATAAATCTAAATTATTAAATAAGTTTATAGTGAAAACAGTGTGATGTAGAATCTAATTTGAAAACATTTTCTGATTGGGTCGTACATTACTTTTTAAGTTAAGCCGTCTACTTTAAAATTGTGAAAACCATATTCAAGTACTTTTTGCGCGACGCGCGATCATACAGACAGACTCTCAAAAGGCCTCATCATAATTTTTACGGCGATGTCTCCAATGTACACAGAAACTTCAGTTACTGATTTATTATTATTATGTATAGATAACGATTCTCTCACTGTGCGCCCACCCGTGTGGCCGCCGGCGCGTAACGTAGTGTTATTTGGCGTTACATCAGTCCATTGTCCGTGTACGATGACCTTAACTTTGGTAACGCTAGTTTCACGGTTTGTTTTGCTAATAACGACATTAGTATGCCACTAATTAGGTTGGTTTTGGGTAATGACCCGGCTTGGAGATACGACCGTTTAATGAGTGCAGTTTGGCAGAGATGAATAGATTTTTGGACATTTTGGAAATCTTGTACTGATGCGTGGCTTTACTAGAATACATCAGCTGCATCTCCTTCCGTGCATGTCGTAAGAGTTGACTAAGGAATTTGGTACTCACGATGAGCCAGCAACTTGTCACTGATCTTTTACATCTGACCCCGCTGTCTTAAATGTGGCTATGGGATCTCGTTAGTTTATCCGTCATTACTAAACATTACCTGCCCTTATCACATTATTTATAGTGTCGGAGCAATATAGTTTCTTTCCAAAATCATATTGTCAAGGATTTGGCGATTGTTTTACAGCTGCCTACCTGACGCCAACCCTCCTTGGGTATCATCGTCAGCCTATTGCAGTCCACTACTGGACGTAGGCCTCCCCCAGTGTACGCCACATGGCTCTATTTCCCGTTTTCACCGTCCAGTCACTACCAGCCGTCCTCTTTAAGTCATCGGTCCATCTGGCCGGAGGGCGCCCAACGCAACGCTTGCCGAGGGGCGGTCTCCATTCGAGAACCCGTTTACTCCACCGTCCATCGGTTCTACGACAGATGTGGCCGGCCCACTGCCACTTCAGTCTGCTACATTTCGAGACTATGTCTGTCACTTTGGTCTTCTGCCGAATAATCTCGTTTCGGACTTTGTCCATTCGCGAGATTCCTTCTATCAGAAAAAGCCTCCTTGGGTATAGCTAAATGACAATTTGAGTGTATTAAAATCCGTACATGAAAGCTGTTATTTTTTATCGTCGATTAAAAAATAACCTGAATGAAATATTTTCATTCTCAGAGACAAATGCCCTATGATGAAACGAAGCCGCATTGAATCAGCTATCATAAAATAAACATCGACAGAAAATCAAACAAAGAACAGTCAGAGAAAAAATATCACGATTTCAAAAACTTTTGTGAATTTCGTGTCAGCGATTTTGAATTCTATCCCGCTGAGTTAGAGGTCTGTCGCCGAATTATTTGTGGGACATCATGACTAGATCGCACGATTGTACAGTCAGCAGGAAATAATGGTGTCATTTTTTTTTGGTATTAATAAAACCAATTAAGGTACCAGTTGTAGAAAACAGAAATTATGTTAGAATAGAAATAGTCCAGCCCCCCTAGCATGACCACGCATCGTGGATATCGTATCGTACGATATCGTATCGTCTCTATACAAAATTCAAAATGGCGGCTATATTTATCGATAATATATGTCAGGCTAAATGTCGATAAATCGGTTTATCATATTGTGTTTTTAGCAGGTCATGCTAGGCTTGCTGCCGACCATAAATAATAGGATAAGGGCAGGAAGATGATAATGACAATAGAACTGTGAAATTTCTGTTAGAAAGCCAACTGTATTAACATTGTAGAAAACGAGATCTTACTGCCACGTTTAGTATAAGGTGGTCGGATGTAAAAGATCAGAGACAAATTGCTAGTTTATCGTCTGAAAGAATAATAATTTATGTACCTAACGCATTTTTCCAAATTAAGAGTAAAATATATTTAAAAAAATATTTTATGGACTTTACTTTTCAAAGTACAAATAAAAACTACACGATAATCTATGTCAATAGGAGGTTGCAAAAGGTCATCAGCGAAATGATTACGTTGTTCAAAATTTTTGGTCGACTGTACTTATTGTACTCGGATAGATAATATTAGTAACTGTACCTGATTGGAAGACGAATAAGGAGCGATACGTGTAGCCAGGAGCTGAGCGGGTCAAATCCGCTTCCGCTTATAAATATATAAAGACGATCAAATAAAAGCTGTACATGTATTGCCGTATTGCTGTATTCCTTGGGCAATGGGTACTGTAGGAAAAAATTAAGGATTTCCCGATATTCCCACAGAGTTGGGAAAATAGGGAGTATCTAAAATATTTTGTTCAACGTCGGCCTTACACTATTTTCTTTAAAATAAGCAAGATTGGTAAAAATTGCTTTTCAGCTCTTATATTCAATGTGATTTCTATTATATCTTAACTCAATAGAATGTTATAAAAATATTCCCTTTTTTCACATAAACTGGGTGATACAGTATAACTTTATTTATATATTTCGGTCACATTTTTTCAAAACTTCGTCTTGTATCATTACTTGTTGCCGTTTTCATGGCCCGCTGGCTATCATACCGCTATTTCAGGGTTCCCACAGGCTCTGATTTATTGCGCCTCGAACTGTCGACAACCCTAATTTGGAGTTGTCATATTTAGTGTTATAGACTATCTGGTTGGATATTCATACAATTACGATGAAAAGTGAAAAAAGTTGTTTTTACATACATACATACATAAAAATCATGCCTCTTTCCCGGAGGGGTAGGCAGAGATCACGAATCTCCATTTGCTACGATCTTGCTAATACACCTCTTTCGCTTCATCTACTCGTATTTTCATGATATTCTTCATGCACGCTCGTCGGTTTAGGGTACTCTTAACCTGACACTAGAATTTCAGCAATTTGATCGGTGAAGGTATTTTTTAATTAATTTAGAATGCTACGGGTGTTTTCAAACAGCATCTTAGACACTGTAACAACTTTACAAGCGACAACGAAGTTCGCAAAGTTATCGAACCGATTCCTCCAATAGGAAGCCTTCATTAAATGACGCGACAAAATCTACAACAGCTATTGTGCGAATATTTTGATAAATTAGCGAGCCTAGCTGTCGAAAAAATTGTTACAATATGGTCGATTCTGACCGTTACACTTGAACCGAAACGTAAAATTACGAGTAGTCCTACCTGTCCTTTTCTCTCACAGCCATTTATGTTAAGAACGGAGAGAGATAGACCTGACTTAGATTAGGTTTATGTTTAAGTGTGGCAGTCATAATCCACCCTATTGGCTAAGTTATTTCAATTAACATAATGATTAGATTCAAAGTAGTAGCTATGTATATATTGCATGCAAGTTGCTGGGGTCTGGGGTCTGGGATCTCGTCGAGACTGTAGTTGCTTGTGATTTCAATTCGAGTCATCAGATTTGAGGTTCAGCGAAAAAAGCCTATATTTCTTTACTTCTCTACGTAAATACCTAACCTACGTAGACCATGAAATAGCTAGTAATTCAAAATGTTAACAAAAACTTAAAATACCCAACTAATGATTAAAAGATATAGCAACGGTAACCTAAAGGTCATTCGTGATAAAAAGTACAGGTTTTTAGTTTACTTTTTCAAAGTTAAAGGTTAATCATACGTCGAATAGTAGTTCTGTCTATATATCTTAAAAAAAAAGGTTGCACGTATCTTGATGTAATTGGAATTGAAATGCACTGGTATTAGGGTCTATCTAGTCCATAGATGGCTTATCCCAACTTGTCACTTTATCCACATACGAGCAACAATGATTTTTCTTGGTATTTAGATCATAAATTGTGAGAAGATGGAAATGCGACATGGTTTACAACCGGTCGCAGTGGACATTTGTCGCATTGGGGGAGACTGATATGTAGCAGTGGACCCAATGGCTGAAAAGATGATATTGATAAAAAAGAAGGTTAGGTTAGTTAGTGAATTAACTTGAAATATTATGAATAGAAACAATGACTTCCGCCGTCATGGCATTTGGCCTACATTTAATCAGAAACGATTTTTTAAAATCCGTTACTTTTATTAAAATTAAATGACCCCTAAAATTCATAATTAGAACACCATTGTTAATTGTCAACGCCTTTCTTTTATTAAAAACAATTGTTATCCGCCATTTTGAAATTCTAAATGTACCTACGTTAAGTTTGTGGTATTTTGTGCGAGTTAATGTATTTTATGCTCTGTTTGAATTAGGGATGGGAAAATGAAAATATATCATATCTATAAAAAAGATAAATTTAAAATAGACTTATTACGTCTCTTAATAAGCTAAAAAGTTGATTGTTGTATCGTGTGAGAGTACTAAATAATGGTATATTATTATTATACATTTGAATATATTATTTCTTGGTGTTTTTCAAAAGCTTAATTGAACTCTGGTGGCCATAAAGCCCCGAAACGCCAACATATGCTTGACAGACCGTATAAAATATAAAAATGTCAATAAACAAATAAGTGTATGCTTTTTAATGTTAAATAAATTGTATTTAATTTCGAATATTTGGCACAATATCCACATCAGCGCCGGCTGATTACGTGTCTTGCAAAAGCAAAGTAGCAGCAATGCGATAGCAATTGTATAACATTCGCATTGAAATGTTATATTTATTTTCAATAAATAAATGAACATTCCTTTAAGATTGCTGTTACGTAATACGAATTTTACAAGCATCAATGAAATTTTGTTGAAATTTATTGCTTTTGTTTGTTAAGGTGATACCTCTCGAAATGTATTTTTAACATCGATATTCGACATATTTTTCCCAACCCTAGTTTGACTTAAAGTCATGGCCGAGTATGCGTTTAATGAAGCATGAAGTATTTAATTAATGCATTTATGTCGATATGAGTCACACACATCAGACCATTATTTTCCATCCGCTTTTCAAAATAAAGAATGTATTCATTAGAATCACATCAGTCTATAGCAGTCCACTGCTAGACGTAGGCCTTCCCCAGGGCACGCCACAAGGCTACTGCTGTAGGGGGTTTTTGCCCATAGTTACCACGCTGGGCAGGTGGGTTGGTGAACGCAATATAAATAAATACATATCGGACTATGTTGTCAACATGCGAGACGCATCTGCACACCTCCCGAAACCATTACATCTTACCTCTGCTGGATGGTGCTATTCTTTTCTGCTGACATCACACGACATAAGACTACTCGTCAATAATCTAGATTTTCTTTCAAATTAAGGTCCTGTACCCATGTGAGGCTTTAATAGAAAAAACATCAGCTGCATCTCTTCCGTGCATGTCGTATAATTCAACTAAGGATCTCGGGTATTCTCACAGGCGATAAGCTAGAAACTTATCATTCATCATCATCACTAATCATTCATCATCATCATCATTTCAGCCCTGGGAAGTCCACTGCTAGACATAGGCCTCCCCCAACAACCTCCACCTCTGACTGGTCGGAAGTAGCCTGCATCCAACCGACGCCCGCGACCTTGGCCAGGTCGTCCGTTCATCTCGCGGGTCATTAGGTAAAATCTGTTTGGATATGCTAAACGTAGCTATAGGATCTTCCATAAGGAATCATCATAAGTCCAGGGGTTCTGGCTATCCCATTTCAGGAACACAGCCATATCTATACAGGGTGTATGTGACAGCCAGGCAAATACTGAGATACTGAACAAGTACCATTGTTTTTAGTTATACGACAGTGTTATTACTCGCAGGAAATAATTTTTGATTTGATTATACGCAATATTTGCTTTCTGCGCCAATTGTATCGAGCGATCTTGTGACTAGTTAAATGAGCTAATTGGTTATTGTGTAATACATTGCTGTTTTGGATTACTTGTGACTCTCCTTTGGGGCTGATCAGTTAGTTAATTTGAACTATTTTAAGACCAACTTTTTTTTTTAAAACGATCCATGGTCAAAATTTTGTTTTTAAGCCATTATTTAAGGCCTACTTAAACGAACCACACAATTTTTTTCCTGAAAAAAAAAGAAAAAAAGTTGGAAAATTTTGGAATTTTCCTGCGATAATTTTCACTTGTTTTAATTTTAGGATGATGGTCCGAAGTCACCATATCAATATTTGCCTGGCTGTCACAAACACCCTGTATACATATATTGTATAGTTATACAAATTCTAACACCTACCTGTTACACTCAATTTATGATAAATAACCAAGGTAAGTTTATGAAGTTTGCATGTTTCATCTTTGAACCGTTTGTTCGCTAGTCAGTCCGGTCTGGGAGCCTCGGAGGCTGTTTAGAATAAACGAAACGATATTAATGCGATCTTATTAAAGCAAAAATTATATTTACTGACATCGTACCTACCCGTCTGTACATGTCGTAAACGCCCTTAGAAACTGGAACGTGTCGGCGACAAAGGTTTCCGGTGACTGGGCCCGCAATTAACTCGACCCGCGGACCCAGTTGGGATCTATTTATCTTAAATATTTTTCTTCCGGCGACTCGGCCCACTCGTAAAACTAAAAAACAAAACTGTTGCTCAAGCCTAACAGTACAGCCAAATGAAAAGGTGTTTAAGTTGTCAGGGTCGAGTTAATTGCGGGCCCAGTCGCCGGAAACCTCGGCGACAAACCTCTATCGATTCGATTGAGAAATAATGTTACTTTTCGACAAATAAGGATAGCAAATTCACTGAAATGTCAAACGGCTAATGATGATACAATGCTTAGGGGGTAATCTGTGTACAATGCATATATTTCGGTGAACTCAGTGGCCGCCGTGGTCTGGCCGATGCTGCTTGGTGGCTAGTACGCGCTTGGGCTTAATATCGTATCGGATATTATAAAATACCTCGTTCATACTGGGAAGTTGCGCGCGTTTTTTATCGGCAGGAAGGGAACTCATTTAACCGGTTGCACCGTTAATCGAATGTGAAGACGCCTTTACGACGCAAACTAATCGGTGCAGACCTTTTCTATGACACTGCTATACTAAATTGGCTTGTCGTCTATACTGAAGTATGTTTCA
This sequence comes from Carposina sasakii, assembly GCA_014607495.2. NCBI lineage: Eukaryota > Metazoa > Arthropoda > Insecta > Lepidoptera > Carposinidae > Carposina > Carposina sasakii. Next base: position 1,807,702 of record CP053174.1, on the reverse strand, counting down.
CCAAAATAATAAAAAGTAAGTGGCTTAGTGGTTATAGCGGCTGGCACGGTTTGCAGTGGTCGTGGGTTCGATTCCCACTCGGGTGAAGAATTTTTTCCATTTTATTTATTAATAATTTTATAAAAAGTAATAAGTAATCGTGAAAGTAAAAAGTACTCTTGAGCGAGTAATGCGTGCGACTTACTCTGCCGTACTAGTCATAGGGTAGGCTTGGCGTCAGGTAGGCAGTCAGTAGTAAAACAAACGCCAAACTAAATTATATCTATCTTATCTCTCTATCTTGGCCGCGTGGTGCCGCCAGAGTAGAATTCGTACCACCCCATGTCTGCCCGTCGGTATCGTACGAGGTGATTAAGAGTTTCCGCGAGGTGGGCAGCAGCGCCTCCCGTGTTGACAACATAGTCCAAAAATACAAACTGCGGTCACCAACCCGCCTGCCCAGCGTGGTGACTATGGGCAAATACCCCCCATGGCATGGCAGTCTTGTAGCGTACCCTGGGGGAGGCCTACCTCCAGCAGTGGACTGCAATACGCTGATGATGATGATGATCTCTCTATCTATCTATCAAGCCCTTGGCAATATGAGAAAAAAAACTATATCGCGCCGATCCCATTTTGCCTGTGCTGATGCGGGGCTTCACTAGAATACATCAGCTGCATCTCCTTCCCTGCATGTCGTAAGAGTCGACTAAGGAACTCGAGTATTGTCTAGGCGATGAGCTAGCAACTTGTCACTGATCATTTACATCTGCCTCGCTATGCTAAATGTGACTATGGGATCTTTTTTATGATCGTGTGTATATATTTGTATGTATGTATATTATAGTGATTAGCAGAACTCTAGTCGTGGGTATTTTACAGTATTTTACTTGTAAACAGGCAGCCATTAGGACACGAAATTGTTTAAAATGGATGTGTTTTAACACTATAATTGTAACTCCTTAAATCGTGAGCTATCTACGATGGTAATTTCTTCCTGAAAATGTTTAGTGGTTTGGTCTATGTGGGAAGATATATGAGTATTGTGGCTTCTATAAACTTGGCACTATGTGATGCGTATGTCGTGGCCATATCGTTAAAGTGAAATGGCGCAAATGCATATCGATACTAACCTAACCTAACCAATAAAATTAAAGTGAAATGGCGAAAAGTGCTATAGAGAGCCAATGCGCACATATAATACTATGCATTTATGAGCAAAGACAAAAATATATAATTGAATGATACTAACCTAACCATTTGAACCAATAGAATATATAGGGTTTTTATCTATATGGCCAGTATGGAGAAATCTTAAATCTCGAAAAGTCTCTAGTTGGAACGAAGCCGGAACGGCACCGTTGTAGAGGCTCAGAACAAAGCAATAATAACTTTACGGTGATGTAATTAGACACATTTCAGCACGAGACAGATATTTGTTTTTATTCTGTCATACTCGCGACCGATGCGTGCAAAAATACCTTACTACTCAAGCAGTAAGTAGTACGAGTATATATTGCTTCGCACCAAGTTTCGTTAACGGATCGTTAGTGGTTGCGTTTTGGCTCAAAAAATTCAAGAATTACTCTCCAGTGTCCATATCACTATTGCAACGAATTTCTTACTAGTGCTACCATTTAGAGAGCCAATGCGCATGCCCCATATAATACTATACATTTATTGAGCAAAGACAAAGAGCGATAGCTATAGAGAACCTTAGAAAATCTATTTTATAACATTTGAGACTCAAAATTATATGTTTGTTTTCGCAGGCAGTATGGAGAAATTCCTAAATGGCTGGAATGTACATACAGAAAACTAAACAGGGATTTTGAGCCTCTGTGGACATGTATAGAGTGTGTAAATAATACAGGGTGGAAGTGACAGCCAGGCAAATATTGATATGGTGACTTCAGACCATGATTCTGAGGTGAAAACCACTGAAAACTTTCGTCGAAAAATTCCAAAATCTTCCGACTTTTTTCATTTTATCAGGAAAAAAATGTGTTTTTCGTTTAACTTGACCTTAGATAATGACTTAAGAATAAAATTTAACCTATGGATGATTTTCAAAAAAAAAGTTGAAGACGAAAATTCTATTAACTGATCAACCCCAGTGAAGAGTCACAGGTGATCCAAAAACAGCAATGTATCACAAAATAACCAATAAGCCTATTTAACTAGTCACAGGATCGTCCAATACAGTTGGCGCGGAAAGCAAACATTACTGATAATCAAATTAAAAATGCATTTCCTGCGAGTAATAACACTGTCGTATAACTCAAAACAATGGTACTCGTTCAGTATTTCAGTATTTGCCGGGCTGTCTCTCACACCCTGTATATTACAATAGCCTTAATAATCTCGCTTACGACTTATAACCTACACCATACCCGCAACTAGTTAGAATTGATTGAGATGAGTCTAAGCCAGTGTTAATTGACCCTTAGTCTAAAAGCACCCTCCCTTAAATGGTGTTTCACGCAGTAATTGCACGTCTTTGCGTGTACTGTACTGACGGAGCAGTTACTGAGTGGAGATGGTTCAAACATATATGTTGTTATTGATATGTACTTGTTTAAATACATTTATAGTTACGCCTATTCTTAAAGCAATAGAATATATATACAAATACATCTAGTGGAAGCACGCAACTCCATCCGCGTGGACTGCAGAAAAACAAAAAAATGAAGAAAAAAAATCCGAAACAAATAGTAGCCCATGTCCTTTTTTAGGCTCTAGACTACGTGTGTACCCAATTTCATTTAAATTGGTTTAGTAGTTTTGATGTGAAAGCGGGACATACAGATACAGAGTTACTTTCGCATTTATACAGAATGTACACAAAGGGTATGTTAAGCCAAAAGCTATGTAAATAGCCCACTTTAGAGAACCTATTTCCAAAATTTGACCCTCGAAATCACATGTTCATTTTTCAAGATTATATAAACATTCCTAAGTTATTTAGGAATTCTCCATACTATCTGGAAAAATAAACATGTGGCTTTGAGTCTGAAATTTTGTGGGTAAGTTCTTTTTAGTGGGCTATTTATATAGCTTTTCGCTTAACATACCCCTTTTGTTACACCCTGTATTAGTACGGATAACCAGGCATTGTTCCCAATATGGGGTAGCCACAACTGCAGGATCTTCAAGGAGATCCCAGAGCCACGTTAGCCATGATAAGTAACAAGTTTCTAGCTCATCAAGGCAACATTAGTCGACCCTTACGTCATGCTTAGTCATCATCTTTCTGCCCTGTTCCCATTTATTTGGGGTCGGCGCAATATGTACTTTTCTTCCATTCATCCCTACATGCAACATAAGTTTCTATTAAATAATAATCCATTGCAATATGACTCTATCTTAATCAATGAATTTTATTTATTTATTTACATCAATTGACGGTCATTTTTATTTGCACTTTGTATAATAGACGGTCTTTTTATTGTGATATTAACCTTATCTTTTATATTAATCGAAGGTTAAATATGAACGTACTTAAGCAAGCACTTACTTATATATAAACATATATGTATACTAATATACCTATAATAATGCTAAAAGGTTATTAAAAGTTTATTACATTTATTAGCGCCTGTATACATTAAGGGGAATATTGTGGCCTGTAACACAATTATAACTAACAAGCATAGGCCACAGGCACTGGCGGCTCGTCCTAAGGAGCGCTGGTGCGGTGCACTCCCACCCACGAAGATTACATAGGCAATCTATATTTCTCTATATTTATAATTATCTTTCAATTCTACTATGTTTATACAATAGTCTCTACGCGTTCGTCTCAAGTAAGTTGTAATCTTATGTATCGAGTAGAGCTCTAGCGATCGCGCTCCAATGAAACGAAATTTGGTACGATTCCTAGTACTGTATTCAATGAGTGCCAAAGAGACATACCGACATAGGCCGGCGCGTGATACGGAAGATTTCTTATGAAAATTAGCCTTATCTGGAGCGCCACTCACTTTAATTCGCGTATGCCGCCACTAGAGGTCGCTTAGTCCGAGTTAGAACGCGATATTGTTGTCTTTAGTATGTTTCTAGGTCATGTGAATTTTTATAAGTGTACGGTTGAACTTGCACCATCCCATTCGTTAAGGGAGTGAACACTGGGGGTATGGAGAAGAACATAGGCTACATTCTGTACAGACGAAGGCGCGGGCAAACGCTATTATCATTATAATTCTATATCTATTTCCTATAACAGAACAACAAGCAAACAAGTTTTGTAATACAAATAGAAAAATAAATGAATAACAGAAAATTAGCCGCACACTCACCACGTGGGTTTACCTAGTAGATTGAATGTTGAAAAGTGGGTATGTAATTTGCACACTTTTGCTCACCTTGTTTAAGAAAATATTTATTTACATGAAAAAGCTAACGCCTAATGCTATTGGGCTTCAGTAAACATTAATTTTAATAAAATCCGTTCAGCCATTTTTTGTGAAAAAATAGACGGATAGGATAAATAATTAACGATTTAAATAAAAATACCTTATAAGTGAAGGCTTCAGGTTTGCATCTGACGCAACTTCAGCAATCTGTAACAAAAAATACACAATATAAATAAAGTAGTTCTAAGTTAATTTCAGTAATTACAAAATAAAACAACAAATTTTAGTCTAAAAAAAAAAAATATATAAATAAATAGAATCATTCACAAAAGCATATGTGTGTTTTAATTTATTATGCGTCCCTCTGTTTATTGAACTAAGACAACTCGTTGATGTCTTTTATATAGCATTTTATACATAGAAAGAACCGAATATTTCTCCAGACAATGAAAATACGTAGGAGCTTTGTTTGCCGAGATTTGGCTTATGTATAGCTATCGGGATGAAAAAATAACGTTGCTAATAATGTAATTTCAAAAAGAGAAGGTAAAATTCGTCATCCGAGTAATTGACCCGGTGGCTCAGTGGTAAGAGCGCTGGCACGGAATGCAGAGGTCGTGGGTTCGATTCCCACCCGGGTGAGGATTTTTTTCCATTTCTTTATTAATAAATTTCCAATTGGAAAGGTTTACGTGCCATTTTAAATAGTCATTATAAGCTGTCCATTAAATAGCAGGGTGCACCACGGGCAGGTGAGGTTGACTTTTTCGATCCTAAGGTATTAGTAGAACTTCTATATTTTTAATACTTTAGCCTACCTATCTGTCAATATGTACCTACATAACATAGTATGTTATTTACATGTCATTACGCATGCACGTACGATCATCACGCTACCGTTTGCAGTTTTTAGTTGATCTTGAATGTAAGGACACACTGTGATTAGAAAACGCCGCTATATTTTAAATTAAAAACCTTGATACTCGTATACTTGCAGTTAATACCAAGATTATAATTATTTGCATACATACTTATAGACATTGGTTATTCCCGAAATTAGGTAACAAGAACTGCATGATCGCAGATAACCTACAGACATTTTTTTTTATTACTTAGACACACCAACAGTATACACATATAAATTAAATTATTACAGGCAATAAGGTATTTTGTCTTATGCGCATACCAATTATGGGCATGTTCGTATTGCACCTTAAATATAACATTCTATATATTATGTATGACATAAACAGAAACTATACACAATAAAATAATAAAGAGCCAGGAACTAGAGAGCATTTTAAGCAAAGCAACATAGTCCGAAAATCAGACTGCGGTCACCAACTCGCCTGCCCAGCGTGGTGACTATGGGCAGTAACCCGCCTACGGCAGTAGCCTCTTGACCTGCGGGAGGCCTACGTTTAGCAGTGTACTGCAATAGGCCGCTGTTAGGCTTACTGCCAAGTAGCAGAAGCGCGTCATAGTGTGTCCTCACATAAACCAGGTCAAATAAACAATCAGTAATCCAGCACAAGGTGAATTAATTAGAGATATGTGGTGATTAATCTGTGATTAGTATTTATATGAAAACCTGCGCAGCACAGGCTAATAATCGTGTAATAAAATTCTAATATGTAATAAGATAATCTGTATGTTTTTTAAAAAGATATTCTCGTAGTCTGTTTGTAATATTAAAATAATCACATTTACTAAATGCCTATTATATGTAGGTATCCAATACGATATATAAAATAATATATTTTTTTACAAATGGTTTCTTCCTTTGAAACTCATTTTGCCAAGGACTTGCTTTATAGCCGGCTTGCTCTAAGAGAAAGTATTAGGAAGAAGTGCACGCCCGCGACTCTGTCCGCGTGGACTGCAGAAAAAACATAATTTCGAAATTATCCGAGATAAATATATTTTCCAGCCCCCCTAGCATGACCACGCATCGTGGATATAGCATCGTACGATATCGTATCGTCTCTATACAAAATTCAAAATGGCGGCTATATTTATCATATTTTGACAGGCTAGATGTTGATAAATCGGTTTAACATATCGTGTTTCGCAGGTCATGCTTGTGCTGGGATAAAAACTAGCCTTGGTCCTTTCTCAGGCTCTAGACTACCTGTGTACCAAATTTCATTTAAATAGGTTCAGTACCTTCGGCGTGATAGCGAGACAGACAGACAGATAAAGTTACTTTTGCATTTATAATATAAGTAAGGATACATTTTTATTAGCGGATTGCGACAAGAGCAAATTGAGAGAAATCGTAACGGAAGAGCGTGTTTGTGCGTCCGGTTTTAGAAAACGGCTGATAGTTTACGATAGCTTAATTAATAGAGAAAATTGATAAGCTAACGAAATAGAATTAATTACTTAGACGATGGCACTTTATTTGTTTTTAACTGATGCCCTCTGAGAACTTATTATCATGTCCTTTGATATTACGTTTATCACTAAATTAGACAGAAATATTCATAAAAGTATCTTAAAAACAAAATGGCGGATATTTGTACAGCTGATTTCTTTTTTATTTATAGGTATCAACTGCTACATAAGCCTATTGTAGTCCTTGCTGGACGTAGGCCTCTCCTAGAGCACGTCACAAACCTCGATCTCTAGTTTTCGCCAGTTACCTAATTTGCAATAGCAAAGCCGAAGCAGCGCGATAGCAAAAATTTTACAATATTCGCGTTGAAATGTGCATATTCCCTTGAAACGTAATATTAATTCGACTAGATCAGCGAATTTTGTAAAATTTTCGCTATCGCTTTGCTTTTGCTAGATAGGTAATAAGGGGGACTATTGCAGTCCACTGCTGGACGTAGGTTTTCCCCAGAGCACGCTACAAGGCTCGATCACCCGATTTCGCCATCCAGTCACTACCAACCGCCTTCTTAGATCTTTAAAACATATGTATAAATAGTACATTAGTCTTGGCCTGACTTTTCTTTAGAATTTCTTCAATTTGTAAATATTGTTAACGTTGCTATGGGATCTCCTTATGATTTAGGTGGGAACACAGCCGTATGTATGTATATATGTAAACATAGCTATAAACAACCTGTACACACTATTACCCCAAAGGTCAAAAACCCAATAACACCCATAGACTATATTTCACCGTATTATCTAGTAAATAATGACTAGCATCAAGGGACAAGCTATTATTACTAGACATTCCGTAAAATGTCCGAGATTTTAGTGCTTTCCGAATTTACGTCGCAGTAAAAGTGTCAAAGTAAGTGTGGGTAGATTGGTGCAGGATAATTTAGGGCTTTGTGTGTAAAATAAATATATATTTTATGGAGAATTGGATGATTATTATACAGGGTGTTTGTGCCAGGCAAATATTGATATGGTGAGTTCAGATCATGATGCTGAGATGAAAACTAGTAAAAATTTTCGCAGGAAAATTCCAAAATTTGTCATTTTTCATTTTTTCAGAAAAAAATAGTGTGGTTTGATTAAGTAGTCTTTAAATAATGATTTAAAAATAAAAATTTTACCTTTAAATGATTAAAAAAGGTTGCTCTCAAAAAAGTTAAATTAACTGATCAACTCCAAAGGAGAGTCACAAGTGATCCAAAAAACAGCAATGTATTACACAATAACCAAAAAGCCCATTTAATTAGTCACAGGATCACCCGATACAATTGGCGCAAAGAGCAAAGTTTACTGATAATCAAATCTATACATATAATAAAAATGTAACGGGTCGCTGTCTGTACATGGAAGATATATGAGAAAAAATATTATAGGAGACCTTTATCAACGCAATAGTACCCAAAACAATGATTTTTGCAATTTTTGTCTGTTTGTCTGTGCGTTTGTGCACGCTAATCTCAGAAACGGCTGAATCGATTTCGATGCAGTTTTCACGAATATATTGTGACCGGTCCCACTTAACATATAGGCTACTTTTTATCCCGAGAAAATGTTTTTATCCCGGATAATTTCGACATTTTGTTTTTTCTGTAGTCCACACGGACGGAGTCGCGGGCGTCCACTAGTCAAAACTATAGTAATAACACTCTCGTATAACTCAAAACAACGGTACTTGTTCAGTATCTCAGTATTTGCTTGGCTGTCACACACACCCTGTATAGATTTTTCCACAGAAACTTTAACTTGGCTGTGGGATATCCTTTATGATCCTGCAGTTCTGGCTACCCCATTCTGGGGACACACCCCTGTGTATACTGCATATGTATGTATCTATGTATAAGCCATAATATTAAAAATAACATGACACACAAGTCTATAAATAATTGTACAATGCTGCTTATTTTTTTTTTTTTTACAAACAAACTATATCAAGCACTTTTGAAACATGTCAAAAGTAGTGTTAAGTCAACAAATATGACGATTCGACAAGGACTTTGACCTACCTGTTGATTGTGTTTAAAAAGTAGGAGACAGCGTTTTTAAGCTGTCGGTAACATTTACTATTCTATTCTTTATTGTGCACAAACAAAATGTTGACAAAATTTGATTACAAACTAAATGTACAAATACGTGAATATTGCTTAAAATATTTTTTTTTTATTTAGGACTAATGATTTTTGAGTACTTACGTGAGTTTCGTGAAAATAATATTCTCACCTTAAAAGGACAATCAAATAATGTTGTTTTTTTTTTCAAACATAGAGGTGTGCCTTGAAAAAATAAATGACAGATTTTAAAAATAAAATAGAGTTTTATAAAATTATTAAGTTAGACACAAATATGTGTTCGACATTATGAAATAAGTACGTGAACAATCTCAAAAAATATACATGCTGTAGATGTAAATAGAAAAGTAAAGGCCGCGACAAATCAATATCAGAAATTCAATCAACACGCTCATATTCTACTACTTGTACCATACCCGGTAAATTGACCTCACTGTTAATGAGATACTGACCGATTAAAGGTCATAGGTCAGCTCTTGACTCCACTATGTTATATTACTATAACATATTATACCGTTATGTTAAGTATAGCTTTGTGGTAACTTGTTATTATTATCATATACAGGGTGTTTGTGACAGCCACGCAAATATTGCTACCACGACTTCAGACCATGATTCTGAGGCGGAAAACCCTGAAAATGTCCGAAGGAAAATTCCAAAGTTTTCCGATGATTGTTTCGTATTTACAGGAAAAAACTTTTAACCAAAATATGATTTTCAAAAAAAAGTTGCCTCTCAAAAACTTCATATAACTGATCAGCCCTAAATGAGAGTCACAACTCACAAGTGATCCAAAAAACAGCAATGTGGAGAGCAAAGATTACTGACAATCAAATCAAAAAATACATTTTCTGCGATTAATAACACTGTCGTATAACTCAACACAATGGTACTTGTTCAGCATTTCAGTATTTGCCTGGCTGTCACCCACACCCTGTATATGTTGTGTGTGATATAGAACCGATGGACAGTGGAATAAGCTGGTTCTCGAATGGAAGCCGCGTGGTGCCGGCAGAGTAGAATTCGTACCACACCATGTCTGCCCGTGGGTATCGTACGAGGCGATTGAGGGTTTTCGGGAGGTGGGCAGCAGCACCTCCCGTGCTGACAAAATAGTCCAAAAATCATTCTGCGGTTATCAACCCGCCTGCCCAGCGTGATGGCTATGGGCACAAACCCTCTATGGCAGTATCTGGGGAGGCCTACGTCCAGCAGTGGACTGCATTAGACTGACGACGACGACAATATTCTCACTTGGCTCGTGCCTTGGTCACTGCCTCGGAAAGCACGTAAAATCGTTGTAGTCCTGGCTGCGCCTAATCTCTCTGGTCGTGTCGGCTTTCTGTTCCATCGGCCTATGAGAGTGAACGATTAGAGAGTGCACCTGTATTTGTGCGCTATAATCTACATTAAGCTTGGCCTTTGTGAACGAAATCCATTCTTATTATTGTATTAGTGTAGGTAAGTCTGTTCAGCCGTGAAATTGAATTAATTAATTAATTAAATCTATATACTTAAACATATCCAAAAAACAGTGTGAGTTTCCAATTTGGTCATTTTGTGAATAGCTAAATACAACGGCATTGGTACTAGCTGTCAAAAACCCGCCACAATGTCAAATGCATGTTGAAACATCTGACAATTGAGTTGAAAATTATGAAAGTGACAATTGACATGCGTGAGGCAATAGTTTGGTATTACTCGAGCGCTTTAGATTGAGCGCTCGATATTTGTAATTTTTAAGGTAAATAATGGTGAAGTTTGGAATATTGTTACAGTTTTCTTTGAAAAATTTTGGGTTATAAACAGATTATTAGGATAGTAATATTATTCAACTATAATATTCTTACGCAACTTGAAATACATCAATCTCATACTATAGATTCCATTTAGTAAACTTTACATGAACCATACATAAATAAATGTTCCGAAGAGGATAAGATAAGCCTAGCAATTGCTTCATATTATTCACATAAATTTTTCTTAAACTTACAGGTTATTTAGTTTCATTGAAATAAGTATAAAATAATCAATAATAAATTTAGAATGACGTCTCTAAAATAGAAATAAACTATAAATCACGTAACTTCCGAATTGTAACGCCTAATACAATTTCATTTATAAACTATAAGCTTCAAAATTTATATTACCTACTAGCAGACTCCTGCCTAAGTGCACATGACGTCACACTCACAGCGTTCACATCAAAAGTGGTCGACTAGTACCAAATATGTTTGCTCAAGTAATTTTCACCTAATTCTCTGAGGTCAAGAGTTGAATGGAGTTATGAAATAAGATAAATCTCATTATTTTTACCTCATTCTTACTTTTGTTGATGGTTTTTAATGTCGTCATCATGAGGTGAATGATGGCTTGATGATTATCCACTAGTTTTTCGCAAGTTTCTCGATAACAATTTGTCAAATCCATTGGCTAATTTTTATTCCGAAAATATAGTTTGTCCTGTGTTTCACTAAAATAATCCCAAATAATCTATATCTTCTTCTTCAGCTATAGCAGTCCACTGCTGGACGTAGGCCTCCCCCAGGGCACGCCACAAGGCTACTGCCCCAGGGGGGGGTTTTGTCCTTAGTCACCACGCAGGGCAGGCGGGTTGGTGACCGCAGTGTGAATTTCGGACTATGTTGTCAGTACGGGAGGCGCTGCTCCCCACCTCCCGGAAACCCTTAATCGCCTCGGGGTGGTACAAACTCTACTCTGCCGGCACCACGCGGCTAATATCTAAATATTCTATATATAATAGACAAAGGAACTCAGGGACTCTCAGGCGACGAGTTAGCAATTTATCAGTGATCATTTACATGTCTCCTCGCTATGCTAAACGTGGCTATGGTGTCCTTTGTGATCTTGCAGCTCTTGTTTACTTCGTCTCGGGATCACAGCCTTGTGTACATTTTATAGGGCTATTTATACTATAGTTTAGACATAGTATTAGGTATCATATCTTATTCAAATACTCGCAGCATTACTGGTGACAATGCTCTGGTGGGACAGCCTATTACACGCGAATCCCACTTGTGGGCGTTTCTAAAATTGACACCCGACACCTTGGACTTATCAACCTCACGATGTGTAGACAACGGAAAAAGTTGTAAGTGTGTATAGATGTGAGACAGCGGTATACTTTATATATAGGTCATAGGTAGTATGAGCATCTTATCTAAACAGTTATTCATGTAAAGGTATTTCTAATCGCACCATTTTTTAAAACTGCGCCAAGTGCAGAAATATGAAGAGATTTCATCGATAGAAAGAGTTAAATAGTCACCGTTTGCATATGTTAAAACCGTGAGTCATCATTAAATGTTAAAACCATAATTAGGTAGAAACAGGTATTTTCATTGAATTTTAATGTTCACCTATTTATATTTTTGAGGATGACTCGAATTGTTTCATTTTATTCCCTTGATATCTCGCGTTCTAAGGTTTCTAAGTCTAACTCCACCACCCACGGATATATTCCCAGCGCTGGGCATAAATCAGCTTATCAATAGCCCACTTCCGCGAGTGTGAAGCATGAAGCAAATATAAAGGGGAGCTGCGAGAATCGTTACAGTCAAGGAAAAGCTAATACCTACGAGTACTTACAGTTGTGCAAGATCAGCAATTTAGTCTTAAAAATACTATTTATTACAATCAAAATAATATCAATGTAATTTTTCAGAAAAGTACCTTATTAGCAAGCGAATATGAAGTAAGTTCCTTCGAGATCCAGTTCTGACTTACCCATTTTTGAAATGCAGCCATGTGTATATGTATGTATGTATGTTATATTTTTGTATGAATAAAAGTAGTTAGGCCACCTCCTCGCCATACCTCGTTTATGTTGTGAACTGATTTGGTTCGCGTTGTTTATTGATTTTATTCTGCCTATTGATTTACACTACGTTGTTTCCTAGTTATAGGAACCTATCTTTATCTATTTAGCCTACTGGTGTGTAATTTGCACACCTTTGCCCTTTCAGGTAATGTCATGAGGGGCAGCTAGACTATGACAGGTAACATAAATTCTAGGTTTCAAATAATAGAGTACATTTAATGACGAGTGTCAATGTTTTGTATACGAGGCATCGTAAAAGGTACCTGTTTTGCACAGCCGAGCGATCAATTGGAAATAGTTTTAGAAGACTGTTAAGCAATTTTATTAGCAAATTATAAGTAAGTAGATAAATTGAAGTCTTACTAACTGTTGATTAGATGGACTGTGTGAGAGAGAATATGAATAATGAGATGACGGATAATAGGGATCAATGGAAGAAGAGGACACATTACGCCGACACAAAGAAATGGGTAAAGTGTAGGGAGAAGAAAAAATAAATACTGTACTAACTATAATTTTGAACATTTGTAAGAATGTGAATGTGTCTGCATGTTTGTTATTTTACCAAAACGAAACTACTAAAAGGATAATGACGAAACTTTGCAATTATTAATAATACAGTATAGACATCAGAATTAAATTATTAGTCTTCGTCTTCACCCTATTGCAGTCCACTGCTGGACGTAAGCCTCCCCCAGGGCACGCCACAAGGTTACTGCCACAGGGGGTTTTGCCCATAGTCACCACGCTGGGCAGGCGGGTTGGTGACCGCAGTGTGATTTTCGATCTTTTAGTATAGTTTATAATTGTAATCGGTGTCAGCTGGTATTAGATAGATATAAAACATAAAAAAAATATTTTCGCTCATTTGAGAGTACAATTTTTTATAAGATCCATTTGTAATGGGGTCATTAAAAATTAAATCCATAGTAGTTACTTTATAACAAATAGAATCTTATAGAGATAAGCTCGCCTTCGTACAATATTTTTTAAATTGTGTTTTTTATCTATGTGCGTGCAATAAAAAATATATGAATGAATTAATAAAACAAGTAATTTTAATAGAAAGAACTAAGTTTTATTATAATCAAAGATAACAAAATGTTTTCCCATATAATCTTAACGACGTAACAGTAGAAATGTACGAGATAAAGGCATAAAAAATAAATGAAACATGATCGTTCATTGATAATAAAACACACCATTTGGATAATCCAAAACAATTACGCATGAATTTTATACGTCGATATAAAAATCAATTTATTTTTATCTGCGAAACAAATTTAGTTTAACTATCACCTAGTTTTAATTAAAACATACTGTAGTAATCAGTACTCGTGTGTATTCTTTCTTTTTTAGCAATGCAATTGATCCTGCAGTTCTGCCCCCTGATTACGTAACTTGCAATAGCAAAGCCGAAGCAGCGCGATCGCGATAATTGAGAGTGTATGCGTGGATGTAACGAGCGCGAGGCATCCTCCCGCGCCCGCACCTCGCCCTGCGCACTCACACATTCTCAATTATAGCGATCGCACTGCTTCGGCTTTGCTATTGCAAATTAGGTAATCAGGGGGCGGGGCTTTACTATTTGCGATCACAGCAGTGTGTATGTAGGTACTTTATATTTTATAATCGAAATGTGGTGAAAAAATATCTTTTATATCATCAATAAAAATGCATACCTACATTAAATTTTCCTTTTATTTTTAACATTCCAGATCTTCTTAGAGGTTACACCGGAGGTTTTTTTTATTAAGAATTACTCGTAAAAAACTCTCAAGCCAAAATCAATTACCTACATACCCTTATCGTTCGCTATGTGAATTTCATTGCAAAATAAATTAGCTCGTACTCGTAAAATAGGCGTCGTAAACTCGATCGCCATATTTCCAAACTATTCAGGACTAGTGGACGCCCCCGATTCCGTCCGGACTGCAGAAAAAACAATATGTCAAAATTATCAGGGAAAAAAATATTTTCCCGGAACAAAAAGTAGCCTATGTCTTTTCTTAGACTCTAGACTACCTGTGTACCAAATTTCATTTCAATCGGTTTAGCAGTTTTGGCATGAAAGCGAGACAGACAAAGTTACTTTCGCATTAATATTAGTAAGGGTTATTTAAGCGCACTTCGTGGGTGGCTACATCCAATTATTCTCGCGCCTGTACAGCAACTTCGGCCAATAGGAATGCAGGATTTAAATAAAGAACGAAATTTACGACTGTGTATAGGATAGATAAAGGGTTTAATTCGTATCAAAATGCACATAATAAATACCGGTCCCAGGTTCGATACCAGGGTGAGCCAAGTTTGTAGGCTATTGTCTGTATTGATAGCTGCAACCTATGGGCAACAGGTTTAGTTCCTGGCTGATGCAGAAATGTCATTTTTATATGACATACTTATGGACATGGATGTGTTTTCAAAATGAAGTTGAACTACAGGATTACGAAGAATATCTTACAGCCATGTTTAGCAGAGCCAGCTCCCTTATTACCTAACTAGCAAAAGCAAAGCGATAGCGAAAATTTTACAAAAATCGCTGATTGCTTGTCAAATTCGTATTACGTAAAATGAATTTCAGAGGAAATTTGACATTTCAAGGCGAATATTGTACAATTTTCGCTACCGCTTTGCTCCGGCTTTGCTATTGCAAATTAGGTAATCAGGGGGCAGATGACATGTTGCTAGCTCATTGTATGAGAGAACGTCCGAGGTCCTTAGTCGACTCTTACGGCATTCACGGAAGGAGATGCAGCTGATATGAAGCCCCGCATCAAAAAGGAAATTAATTTCCTATTATCCTATTCTTATTTATGTAAGGTATGGTACAAATTTGTATTAAAAATTTAGTTATTACAACTAAAATAATTATGAGCATTAAACAAACATCTCCCGTTCACTTTCACCACCGGGCCCTACACGTCAGGATTTAGATTTAGATTTAAATTTAAATTTAGATTAGAAATTTGTAATAATAATTTCTATAATCCTGAGGAAGCCACGGTTGTTGGCGAAACATATATGGATTATTAATCTAGTTTTTGATTCCGGAACAGTGCGATGTATTATCTTGCATGCTAGGTGCTCGGGTCTGGTTTCTCGTGGCGATTGTAGGTAGTGCAAGTGCTTGATTTCGCGATTATGAGTTATCAGATCCAAGGGTCAGTGGAGGGTGTAGGGCCCGGTGGTGGGCGCACCCATAGTGAATGTTTGAACTTCCGAATTGTAACGGCTAATACAATTTCATTTATAAAACATCTCCCGTCCCTAAACCTTAGTAATATGAAAGAAAAATTCTTGGAACTCACCATTACGGACCTATTTAGGTTACCTAAGGCCTGACCGTTAGGCCCTAAGGTCTAATAGTCCTCTGACAGGTGACCTGACCTTTATGTACTGGAAATATTGTCGATCGGCCATTTTGAAAGCATTTCCCTTAACTTGCCCCTGTAGGGCAAGTACGTCTTGCCACTCCGTAAAGTCATGCGAGGTAAATCTTTGTGATTTGTAGACTGTAAAGATCGCTCCTTCATTATCAATTTATTGACGTCACGGATCAATAAATATTATTAGTGGATATTACTTGCATCCGTATCAATATAGAATTAGCGCATCTCTGCACCCGTATGATAGATTTGTTGAGAGCGAGATGTCTCACTTTTAAACGTCAAATCCACAGAGCTAAGTAATAACTAGACAAGGCAAGTGTTTCTACTTGATGTGTAAAAAGGGATTGCAAACCACTTCTATCAGCCCTAATTCCTTCAGTCCAGGCTCGAGAACGAGTGTCTATTCTAATTTTTAAGTCTATTTTTTACATGCAAAGTACATATACTTAGTTTATCTAGTTACTAATAGCTCTGTGAATTTGACGTTTAAAAGTGAGACATCTCGCTCTCACCAAATTCATCATACCAGAGCTGGTGGAAAGGCAGTCGAAACATCGGTGTTGCTCGTTAAAATATTGTCTATAAACATTGTCGGGACGATTCTCATTAGAGCGGGCCGTATATGTGGCCCGGACGGGGCACGGATTAGAAACATTACATACATTTTGTATTGGATGTGGTGTAGACGAGCGTCGAGCGGGCCCCGCCCCCTGATTACCTAATTTGCAATAGCAAAGCCGAAGCAAAGCGATAGTGAATATTGTGCAATATTCGCCTTGAAATGTCAAAGTTCCTTTGAAATTCATTTTACGTAATACGAATTTGACAAGCAATCAGCGATTTTTGTACAATTTGCGCTATCGCTTTGCTTTTGTTAGTTTGGTAATAAAGGGGCCGGACTGGACACGGATGCACTGTGTAAAATAAATTGCTTCATACAAAATGTATGTAACGTCTCTAATCCGTGCTCCGTCCGAGCCACGTACACGGCCCGCTCCGGGCACGTCCCGCTCTAATGAGAATCATACCTTATACTACTATAATAATATCATAAACGCGAAAGTTTGTAAGGATGGATGGATGTTTGTTACTCTTTCACGTAAAAACTACTGAATGGATTTTAATGAAACTTTACAGTAATATGGCTTAAATATCAGAATAAAACATTGGCTACTCTTTATATCGGCAAAATATTTTTATCCGGGATAATTTCGACATTTTGTTTTTTCTGCAGTCCACGCGGACGAAGTTATTTTCTTTTGTAATAGCACGGTGTTTGGCTTAAAAATGTAGATTTATTTAAATAACTCAATATCATGTTTACATTTCCTGTAGCATGCTATGTTTGTTTACGATGACCAGCATTGGAAGTCAAGTTCAGAGTCGAAATTATTTTAAAAAATTTGCATATTTCACACGCTCGTAAACAAACTTTCTACAGTAATACTTCCTTATTTGTTGATAAACTGCGAAAAAAGTTAACAGGAAATGCAAATAATGTTATATTATATTATTATGCTTTATTGTACAGTAAAGTTTTCACAAATAAAGTTTATGACAAAGAAAATGTACAAAGGCGTGCTTATCTCTAAGAGAGATTTCATCCAGCAAACCAACCATGAAAGAGAAATAAACATGTGTGCACATAAACAGACCAATAAACTAAATAATTAAATAAAAGAAAAGACATAAACCTAAAATAAACAAAAATACCTAAATAGACTACATACAATGTTAGTTTTTACCTGACTGCACCAGAAGGAGGGCTGTGTTTTTCAAGTGTTTGTTTGTATGTAGACAGGGTGTAACAAAAAGGGTATGTTAAGCGAAATGCTATGAATATAGACCATTATAAGGAACATTATCCCAAAATTTTTGACTTGAAATCACATGTTTATTTTTCAAGATTGTATGAACATTCCTGAGTTGTTTAGGAATTCTCCATACTAATTGGAAAAATTGACATTCGATTTCGAGTCTCAAAATTTGGGAATAGGTTCTCTATGGTGGGCTATTTTCATAGTTTTTCGCTTAACATACCCCCTTTGTTACACCCTGTATTTCCTTGGCACCCTCTAGAGCCGAAACGGCTTGTCGCATTTGAGCTTGAGAGGTGTCATTAGATTCGTCTTAGCCGTAAAAGTGACACTGGGTCAAAAATTTGCTTACGATTGCCACACGACTTAGTTCATAGTCCCACCTCCTCTTTTATACCTTCTCCATGAGCGGGACCTAAGTACTCCTAAGAAGTAAGCCTAAGAACGCCCCTGAGTTCCTTAGTCGACTCTTACGACATGCACGGAAGGAGATGCAGCTGATATACTCTAGTGAAGGCCCGCACAGGTTACTAAAACTAAAGTCACATGGTGTTGTTTAAAACTGTGTCTAAAACATTGTTTAAAACGACATTTGACGACAAAATGTATGGAGTGACAATCAAAGTTAGGCAATGTTTAGCTTAAACAATGTTTTAATACTTCTCACACGGTTCCAATTTTACTATCGATTCGTAGTTTTCTCGTTCAACTCGAGTTTAAAGTGAAAGTGTACTACATTATTGGCCTGGTTAAATTAATTAATTAACAAGTGAAAACGCATTATTAGTTTTATAATAGGAAAAGTGAAAACTACTGTTTATTTAGATTCTTCTAGTCTAGGAAGTTTGTATTATTATAACTTTTTTTATTACGACCATTAATACTATTAATAATATTAATACTATCTAATACTCAAATATTTTTATTGTTCCTATTTAAATACTGTTAAAGTGTATACATAAAACGGTTTTTTTGGAATGACAATAGGCACATATTTTTTTGTAGTTATTCATTTCAAATACACACACGACCACAAATACATATACCTACGTATAACAAATGTATATACTTATATATACAGAATGTAACAAAAAGGGTATGTTAAGCGGAAAGCTATATAAATAGCCCACTATAGAGAACCTATCCACAAAATTTGAGACCCGAAATCACATTTTTATTTTTCCCGATAGTATGTAGAATTTTTAAATATCTCAGAAATTTTCATACAATCTTGAAAAATAAAAATGTGATTTCGAGTCTCAAATTTTGTAGATAGGTTCTATAGTGGGCTATTTACATAGCTTTTCGCTTAACATACCCTTTTTGTTACACCCTGTATATATACATATATATAATAAATACGGTTGTATATTTCAAATGGTTAATAAAATATGTTGTAAATAATCATAATACATAAGAAGCTTGGCTAGTCTGTTTTGCCCCTTAACTATACAATTGTTTATTATAGTGATGTGCGTTGTCGATAAACCATGTTTTTTCTCACTGCGATATTGTGCTGGGTCTATGGCCGGGTTGTGTAAGATTAATTTATTGTCACGAAAACAGCTACAAAGTAGATATATTGCTATGTATGATTGCTTCTGTTCAATAACTCTTCATAAGATAAACTCTAGGATTGCAAAAATATAATAAACATGCAAATTACGGTAAACTACTAAATTATTTATTAAAGCTTCCTCTTCATCAAAGGCACTAAAGAAAAAGTCGTTAAAAATGGCAGATTTATTAGCAGTTTATTAGTAAAGTAATTACAAGAAATAAATACTAAAGCTTAGAAATAGTTCAATTTATACACTATTATAACCAGAGAACAATACAATAATATAGAAGATATCTTCTTTATAATAAAATACAGATTTTCCATTCCGATATTGCGGGAAGTAAATTTTATGATCGTATAATGTTATGGGAAAGTTATAAAATGTCTTTTAAATATAATCTGCCATTTTGTTTTAGGTATTTCTTGTTAAAAAACAATACTGCATTTAAATTATGGTGAGATTATTTATTTTCAATAGGTTAATTAAATTTAGTATATGAATATAACAGAAAACAATAGCATAATAAAAATAACGTAAAAGGGAAGTTATTAGATAAATGTTCACATTGTAAAAGAAAATCAATGTGAAAATGTGTTTAAACAAACTTCAGCGTATTTATTTTAATTCGTTAATTTATTAATAGTATAAAGTTTTGTAAGGTTGTTATATAATATAATGTAATAAATAAAATATTTACATTCCACATTTCTTGGCGGCACATGTCTTTGATCTAATAGTTTAATAATAACTTTATCGTACCAAGTTCTAGGATTTAAAAAACATTTCATTTCAGCAATGAACATTATTTCATTTCGCCATTAAGATTATTTTTAAATGACTATAAAAATGGTTCTTAGCCTTCAAATACTATTATTTCAGTAAGTTTCAAAATTATCTATCGATATAATACACAACACTAGCTAACGACATGTCACCACCTACATACATTCCTATCTTACATTCAGTGAACAGCCTTGATTATTTGACCTGAATCATACAAGACAATAAATACCAAAGTTTATTGTTCCAACTTTGTGCAAACTCCTTTTTAGAACCATCATAGTTACCTTCAAACCCAAAATTAAAGTAAAGTTAGGTATATCGGATTGGTTAATATCCTACCTTCTTGATCTCGGCTCAAAAAACCTGTATACCTATACATTAGTAATTTGCATTAACCTGTTGATCCGATCTTAAATCTATGCTAAGCTCTGGGCCCGTAGCATGAATTTGGTGAGAGCGAGATGTCTCACATTTAAACGTCAAATTCACAGAGCTATATAATAACTAGACAGAAGACTTAGTTCGTACTTTGCGTGTAAAAACGGAGTTGGGAATTAGAATAGACACTCGTACTCTAGCTAAGGCTGTATGAATTTGCCCTGAAAGAAGTGCTTTGCAATCCCTTTTTACACGTAAAGTACATACACTTACATGTCTAATCATTACATAGCTCTGTGAATTTGTCGCGTAAATGTGAGACTTCTCGCTCTCACCAAGTTCATGCTACGGGCGCTGGTAGGTACGAATTTTCGAAGCCCTTAACTAAATTAGGAAGGCCACCCGCGAGGTGGACGGATGACCTGGCCAAGGTTGCGGGCGTCGGTTGGATGCAGGCTGCTTCCGACCGGTCGGAGTGGAGGTTGTTGGGGGAGGCCTATGTCCAACAGTGGACTTCTCAGGGCTGTAAATGATGATGATGATGAACTAAATTAGGAATATCGCTATATTCAATAGGTATATCGATAAGTTATCATATTTCGATAAGAAAGTAGTAATTAGGATCCGCACTAGTCGAGTTTTTTTGCATTCCTTTTAGCTCGTAGTCGGCTCTTCTCTACATTTTATAATATTCTAGACTATATATACATAATATACAAGTTATGTTTTTATTATAACTATTACACGAATATTATGTATTGTATGTATATTATTTAAGACTTAAACAGAGAGGTTTAATTAAACATTTATACTTATTTCTCGTAAATCTAAGACATTCTTTCAATAAACATACAAGTATTTCCGAATTTATTTTTAATTTTAATAAACCTTCATCATTTAATTTTAAAACATACATAGGTACATTGCATAAGCATAAAATATTTAAAGGAATATATTTCATTTTAACTATACCCTCAAAATTGGTCAGAAGTGGCACCATGTGGTTCTATCGGCCCTTGGTGCTCTGCCTACCCCGTAAGGGATAAAGGCGTGATCATATGTATGTATGTATGTAATATATTTTAAGAATTTATTCCTAAAGTTATAGATTTTAATAAAACCACATTGTACCTATACAAGTGCTAAATATAACCCTAAAAGAGCCTATTTTAGCTCCACTTACATACATTGTTATTATCTAGCTTGAGCAATGAGTGCTTTTTTTGAAATCATTATTTTTATGGCATAATAATTAGGGTGGTGCACCATTTTAGCCATATAAGGGGCTAAAGTAGGAGCAATTTACTTTATAAGTGGCTTAAAAAGGGAAGACTAGTGTGGTCATGGAGTTATTATATTGAGGAGGTGCTTAGCTGAAACTATTACTTGATTTAGGATCGGTGAAATGTGGCACGACAAACAAAATGTGATATGTGTATGGCGCGGCGTTAATTGTCTTAATTTGATATAAGCCTAGATATATGGTAGTAATTTAACATAAGATTTTAGTTTAAATATTCAGGGCCTTATATATTAATAAAAAATTGTCATAGTGTAAGTTTTATGTATTTAATTTAACAGATATTCCAAAATATTAGGGTCCAAAGTTGAGTAAATAGACTGCGTTTTTCTGCATAAATGCGCATTGACGCGTGTAGCAAGATTTTTTCACGAGAAATAATTTATATCTATCTATGAAAAAACTAGCATAAACACTGGACACTATAAATTTCGCCCGATCAAGTAATAAAAAAAAAAAACAAAAAAATTACATCGTTTCCCAGCATTTTTTTTTGGCATAATCATACTTTATTTGATGTATAGAGTACGTAGGTACACTTCGTTAAGGGTGGCAATGAAAAAACATCCTGTATAGGTTAAATATCGTGCCATTAAAAAATCATATACAACACGTCATTGACCTATTTTCACGTCACTCAGAAGGTTTCATATTAATATTTGTTAAGAGAAATGTATTGACGAGGGAAGAATATACTACAGCAGAATGCCAATACTAGGCAGTGGTTGGCGTAACATTAAAACGGTCGCATGACTACGTCGATTAATATAACATATCCATATTGTATCTGCTTCATGTGATTCGAGTTATATTAAAAACTGCTTCCAAACTATATTAAAAGTTTTAATGATGATCATCTACAATGTTGTAATCTAGGGAATTATGTACTGTCATTACAATTTCTAGACAAAAAAAAATATTTGCAAGGCAGAATTGTTTACGATAAGTGTTTAAAGGAAAATTATATTTATAATCAAATATTTATATTCCCATATATTATATATTTATAAACATTTTTCGTGTACAGATTTTAATGTTGCAAAATTGTCACTTAGCTCGTGCCTCGGAAAGCACGTAAAACCGTTGGTCCTGCGCCTGATCTCTCTCCGGTCGTGTCGGCTTTCCGTCCCATCGGACTATGAGAGTAACGGAATAGAGAGTGCATCTGTGTTTGCGCACACATTTGTGCACTATAATATCTCCTGCGTACCTACCTGGCCAATCTCCGCAGAGATTGGTCGCCTTGGCCGAAATACGGTAGGAGATCATCATCATCGTATTTATAAACTACATTATATTAGGTACTACATAGATTACAATACATTCGGGCGAAACGCCTACTAAAATAATATTATTTTTGAGAGGGGACGTTTGGCACGTTCGTGTGAACAAATTTCATGCGAATCGACTACTAAGCCCTTAATCTGGGTTGATATGTACACTTTAGGTAAGTATATATTATTCATACCATTATAATTAATTTTTGTCTAATAATTTCAAATATGGCCGAACGTAACCCGTTGAAATCTTTTGTTACAAAGATGCTAAGGACAATCAAATGCTAACGTTTGTATCGACTCTGGGGGGGGAATTTTGGAAAAATTTTGAGCCGAGACGCAACCAGTAACGATCCGTTAACGAAACGCGGTACTTACCGCTCCGTAACAAGGTATATTTAGCACGAATCGGTCGCGAGTATGACAGAATAAAAACAAATATCTGTCTCGTGCTGAAATGTGTCTAATTACGTCA
The DNA here is from genome assembly GCA_014607495.2 of Carposina sasakii. Lineage (NCBI taxonomy): Eukaryota > Metazoa > Arthropoda > Insecta > Lepidoptera > Carposinidae > Carposina > Carposina sasakii. The sequence continues at coordinate 1,784,080 of CP053174.1, read as the reverse complement.
CCGTAAAGTAATTATTGCTTTGTTCTGAGCGTCTTCAATGGTTCCGTTTCGGCTTCGTTCCAACTCGAGTCTTTTCGAGAATTGTCCCCCTGGTATCCGCGCCAATAGATATCTTCTATCTACAGGGTGTAACAAAAATGCTATGAAAATAGCCCATTATAAGATAACCTATCCACAAAATTAGAGACTCAGAATTAAATATTTTGTTTTCAAGATTGTATGAACACTCCTGAGTTATATAAGAATTCTCTATATTATCTGCGCTGAACATATTAAATTAAATACGTTAAAAATGCTGTCAAATACACAGCCAAAACAAAGCGATAACCAAAAACCTTTCGTTAAAAGGTAAATACGTTGTTATTCAGCGCGATTGCTTTCCTGTCTTAAAGAAAAGGCGGGTGGATTTTATTTTTATCGTGAAAAGATAATTAAAACGTACATTAAGAACAGACGTTGTTAATATCTGCCTTAGGGCGGTTATGTTATTTTGTAGGGTTCGATGGGAAAACAAGGAACAGTTGAAGCCTCGAGCACACCGGATGCGTATGCGTACACGTAAGCGTAGACGTACCTCTGAGTTGTAATGTATGTGACGGGCACGGGTAGACTGGATGCGTATGCGTAGACGTAAGCATAGACGTCAAGCGGTGACAGTTCCATACATTACAATTCAGAGGTACGTGCACGTCTACGGATACGCATCCGGTGTGCTCGAGGCTACCCTTAACAAAAGTGAATAAAACACGACCGTATTCCCAAAATAGAGTGGCCAGAACTGTAGGTTTGTAAACGAGATCCTACAATGACCTTAACATTAAAGGGGACAGATGTAAATGACCAGTGACAAGGTGTTAGCTTATTGCCTTAGTATGTCCTAATTCCTTAGTCGACTCTTACGACATGCACGGAAGGAGATGCAGCCGATGTATTCTAGTGAAGCCGCAACACATTATTAAACAAAAAAACAGAGCTACAGAACCCACACATCCCATGGCCGGCTCGAAATTGACCACCAACCTATCCACGGTGAATAATATGCTATATTAGTGCTCGGTTATTACACGATGGGATCCGCAAAGTCGTTATTAGCCGACTTGAAAAAAGGAGGAGTTATGTCATTGTTGAATGCGATTGACCGCCCTCCTCGTTTCGCTCGTTATCATTTATTCCTTGTGGTGACTTACGTATGTATTGTTAGTGGTAATTTTTCCCTTGACGGCACTTGAGTGAGTGAGTGATGGTAGCATTTGAAATTATAGTTATTTTTTAGAGGTTGAGTGTGATTATATTTGAGTCAACGATTACTGATATCAGAGTTAGTCCTTCAACAGTTGTACTTACTTACTAATCAGTATTTATTCTATTTAATATAGATGAAGGCATCTAAAATGCCAGTAAAATTTATAAAATCAAACTTACATACTGTTAATTCTCTCCAATGTTGTTTTGAATCTGTAATTAAAAGAAAAAGTTATTAGTTCTAAAAGTTTAATTGCAGAAATAGCCACTATAAGTAATTATGTATGTGATGTAATTCGATAAGAGACACTATTATTATATAAAATATTGATGATGATGATCTCCGACCGTATTTCGGTCAAGGCGACCAATCTCTGCGGAGATTGGCCAGGTACGCAGGAGATATTATAGTGCACAAGTGTGTGCGCAAACACAGATGCACTCTCTATTCCGTTACTCTCATAGTCCGATGGGACGGAAAGCCGACGAAATATTTACAACATATCAAATAAATAAATAATACATTAACATAGTGCCGCGTGGTGCCGGCAGAGTAGAATTCGTACAACCCCATGTCTGCCCGTGGGTATCGTACTCGCAGCGCCTCCCGTGCTGACAACATAGTCCTAAATACAAACTGCGGCTGCCCAGCGTGGTGACTATGGGCATACACCCCCCATGGCAGTCTCGTGGCATGCCCTGGGGGAGGCCTACGTCCAGCAGTGGACTGCAATAGGCTGATGATGATGATGATAAATCTGTTTCGTGGTGAAAATACACAAACCGATAGACATACTATCGTAATTAGAAAAAATATAGATCGATTTATGTTAATATACTAATAAACTTAACGTTATTCAAGTTTAATGTCCTATAATGGACCAAGAATCGTCATATTATGTCTCTTTTGAAACATGTTATAAAATTACTTTATCTACGCTCTACTGAACACCCTATACGAGTATATCAAGAAATTACATACAAAACACACCCATAAGTCCCAAGCAAAAGAATTCTTATTCATTTAATAGAAAACCTGGCTGATTTTTAAAGGAAAATCAATTTTATGCAACGTAAAAATAGAGTGAGGAATACATTAATGTGGAATGATAGGTAAAGCGTAACGAAAGAGTTTTTTTTATTAAGTTGACATTTTGCTAAAAATAAAAATGTAAAGAAAGAAGATACTGTCATTCTATCAAATAGCTAAAAAGGAAAAGTAGTCATTGTAGGAATAATTTTAAATATAGTCCAGGGAGGCAATTCTTGAAAATTTTTGAGCCGAAACGCAACCACTAACGAACCGTTAACGAAACGCGGTGCAAAGCAATATTTACTTACCGCTGGAGGATTAAGGTATATTTTAGCATGCAGTTACGAGTATCGCGAGTATGACATAATAAAATCAAATATCTGTCTCGTGCTGAAATGTGTCTAATCACGTCACCGTAAAGTAATTATTGCTATGTTCTGAGCGTCTACAACGGTTCCGTTTCGGCTTCGTTCCAACTCGAGGCTTCTCAAGAATTAGCCCACTGTGCTGATGGGGGGCTTCACTAGAATACATCAGCTGCATCTCCTTCCGTGCATGTCGTAACAGTCGGTTTAGGAATGCAGGGGCGTGCTTTCTGTACTGAGGGTGGCTAATTCTAAATGTTAATTTTTTTGTGCAAGAAGCAGCCAGATTTATGTACACTGTTTCATGTCAACATGGGATAGCTAGAAATGCAGGATCTTAAAGGAGATGCCACAGCCACGTTACATATCAGGGACAGATGTAATTTTACCAGTAATAAGTTGCTTGCTTATCGCCTAAGAGAATGTCAGAGTTTCTTAGTCGACTCTTACGACATGCACGGAAGGAGATGCAGCTGATGTATTCTAGTGTAGGTCCGCATCAGTAAATATTTTGACTTCATGTTTATAAAATGTGATTTCGTGTCTCTAATTTGGTAGATAGTTTCTTTATAGGGATATTTCGCTTTAATTACTATTTTGTTACACCTTATAGAGATTATTATATAGCATCTTCTATGCTGCTCTGGGAGTGAAAAAAAAATGTATAATACTACAGCTGCTTCTCTTCCCGGGCATACTGTCCAAGTCAGTAGAGGGACAAGAGGGTCTTGGTGTTTTGTAGGCGATGGGCTGACCACCTGTCACTACTAACCGAACTTGTACATCTCAACTATACCTCAAAATTGGTCAGAAGTGGCACCATGTGGTTCTATCGGCCCTTGGTGCTCTGCCTACCCCGTAAGGGAGAGAGGTGTGATAATATGTATGTATGTATTCATTGTTCCCACAAACATCTAATAGGTATATCTATAGCTAAAGTAACTGATACTTATCTCGGGATCATAAGAACTCTCAGCGTTTTAAGTAGCTCGTTGCTGGCAACTGGTCTCGACTGCGTATTTAGGAAAGCCATAAAAGAAAACAAGTTGGCAGGGAACGACTCTACGTCGAACGTACGAACTTTTGTAGGTAACGTTGAAAGAACTGTGCAAATATATTATGGTGATATTGGACACTTTGCTATGACTGTTTTGAATGTTTGTTGTTGATTTTTACGAGTATAATTAGGTGGTGTCTCGAGATACTTTGATATATTTAGTCAGTTTTTAACTTTTGTAGTTTTTTCGATATTTTATCGTTTTCTCACAATATTATATTGACAGATGTAAATAAATCAGTGACAAGTAGCTAGCTTATTAACTGAGAGTATGTACCTGAATTTCTTGGTTGACTCATACGATATGCACGGTCGAAAATGCAGCTGATGTATTCTGGTGAAGCCCCGTATCAGCATTAGTTGAATTATATCAGGCGTAACGATATACAAAATCCATCACTAACCCTCAAATCTGAGGACTCATGATCCTAATCAACTACAACTCCACCAAGTTAAGTTTGCACCTCGCTGGAATGCAGACGGTACCTAAGCGTCAGTGTGACGTATATCAAGCGTATATTTATGACGTATATTTAGCTTGTTCAAGTTGTACTGTCGTAATGGTCTGATACGTAGCGTTTATAAACACGCGTCTTCACTAAGAAGGATTTATAAGATGGTAATGAATTTATAAAAGACTATGATCTAACGTGTTCAGGGTTCCGCAGGTTTTTATTATCTGAGGACCGGTTTTACTATGCTCTGGGGTCGATTCACCCATCCCTCTATATATTTCTAAACTCGACATAGAGATAACTCTACATATATTAAAGCGATAGGTTATACGCTGTCTCATTACGGAATCTCGAAAACGACTCAATCAATAAATATTAATTTTAGCAAGAAGACTAAACTGATGTTTGTTACAAAATGGTTTTTTACGGGAAATAATGAGAATCCTTAGGGGTAGAAGTCAGTGCCACTATCGTATTTTTGAAATCTCATAGATTTTGCTTGCCAGTCGATGGTGCTATGAAAAAATCTAATTGAGTGCAAAATATATGTTTCTTAATCCATTAACATTAGTGTACGATGTAGTAGCTAATATCTAAACATAAAAATGTTTTAAAATGAATGACGGAATGACGGATAAACCACAGATCTTAGACTTGAAACTTGGAGTGTGTGTTCTTTGTTGGAGACAGGCATCCCATAATAAACTAGTTTCAGAAATTCCCATGGGAACGTGAGAAACGGGAATTCTAAAGTTTACGTGCACGTAGTCGTGGGCGGCCACTGGTTAAAATACATACATACATATAGTCACGCCTTTATCCCTTACGGGGTAGGCAGAGCACCAAGGGCCGATAGAACCACATGGTGCCACTTCTGACCAATTTTAAGGGTATAGTTGAGATGTACTGGTTTTAACCATATTTTAATACTAGTGGATGCCCGCGACTCCGTCCGCGTGGACTACAGAAAAAACATAATGTCAAAATTATCCGGGATAAAAACATTTTCCCTGGATAAAAAGTAGCCTATATGTTAAGTGGGATCTGTCACAATATATTCCTGAAAACTGCATCAAAATCAGTTTAGCCTTTTCTAAGATTAGCGTGCACAAACGCACAGACAAACCGACAAACAGACAAAAATTCCAAAAATCATCGTTTTGGGTTCTATTGCGTTGTTAAAGGTCCCCTATAATATTTTTTCTCATATATCTTCCATGTACAGACAGCGATCCGTTACATTTTTATTAAATGTACAGAACATAAGTTGTTATTTTAATACTTTATTATATACGGGACCATCATAATTAAATACAGTTCAGAACTTGGCCGTTTTTTACGCCTCCCTATCTTTTCTAAAGCACAACATTGATTGACGTTTCCTTAAGCTACTTACTATGATAGTTACTAATCCTGACACGGCAATATAATCTCTATTACAATAGCATTAGGGACAAGAGTGGCGCATTGATGCGTGATTTTTTTGAGAGCTCAGTAATTAATTTATCACCATACGGATTTAATTTAATTGAATCGGTGTTTGTGATGTTTTTTTTTTGAAGTGATACATTGTTAGAAAGAAGGGTCTAAACGATCTCAAGTTTCACAGACATTTACTGATGGTTGTGTTTCCAAGTCGCGGAGGAAATCCTATAGCTACGCTTAGCACAGTGGGGCTATTATAATGTTAAAGATCAGAGAAAAGTTGCTAGGTCATACAGAGTTTCAGAGAATACCCAAGTTCCTTAGTCAATTCTTACGACATGCAAGTATGGAGATGCAGCTGATATATTCTAGTAAAACCTCGAATCTATACATGGTGTTTTTTCCTTGCCACCCTCAACGAAGGGTACATACTCTATACATCAAATAAAGTAAGTTTATGCCAAAAAAATGCTGGGAAACGATGTAAATTTTTTTGTCCATTTTTTTTTTAATTACTTGATCGGGCGAAATTTATAGTGTCCAGTGTTTATGCTAGTTTTTTCTTAGACAGATATTAATTATTTCTCGTGAAAAAATCTTGCTACACGCGTCAATGTGCATTTATGCAGAAAAACGCAGTCTATTTACTCAACTTTGGACACTAATATTTTGGAAACCAGACACTTCCCAGGTATGCTTCCATGGAGAAAAATGATCGCGAAGAAGAGGAGATTCCGTAGTTTTCGGGAACGTTGATTCATTCTCTATCATTGTATGTCGTAAGAGTCGACTAAGAAATTTAGGGTTGATCTCACAGGCGGGCGATAAGCTTGCTTAACTTGGCTGTGTCATCTCCTTTATGAGCCTGCAGTTTAGGCTACCCTCGTAAACACAGCTATATGCATTTACCTATTTCACGTCATATATAGTGATTACTTTGACTCTATCACTCGATTCACATAATGTAGAATCATCCAGCTATATAAGGGCATCGTACACTCGACGGACATCCTGCCGACATCTCGCCGCACATATTAATGGCCTTATTGAAAACCTTTTCTATTTTATGCAAAGCATGGTAAAAGGTGTTCTAATAGAGAAAATTTCCGTTCATTATGCTGTGTTGGATATAAATAAGTAACGCATATGTGTTGTTCGTAATATAGATTTCGTGTAATTAATAAGTAAAGGAAGTCAACTTTACTAATAGCAATGTAACGTTAATAACAACTACTATGGTATATAAGATTATCATAATTTATTATGATAATGCTACTACATCCATTTTCATTCATCATTAATAAGCCATGCTATATAGTATGTAGACATAAAGATAACTTTCACAATAACTATTGTTAGCATTGTACGTAATCTTTTATGAGATTAATTGCTACTGTACTACATATAAAGTGCTATTGCATGCCAGAAAAATAGTCACATGCTATACTAAAGTAAAATAAATATTTGTGTACCCACTTGAGAATATAAAAAAGCTAAAACACTAGTAGAAACAAAGAGCTCATTTAGTCAAAAGATCATTATAATTTTAAGACGGTCTAAACATCAATGTACAAATAATTCTCTTTAAATGCTTTTTCACTACATGCGAGTAAAAAAAAAATGGATACCTATATCAAAAGTCGTAAATATTTTACTAACCCGTACGTCGAAAGTCGCGTTTCCGCCACGTCCATTAATCTTAGTGTACGTCTGTCCCAAACGATGTGAGTTTGAATTGTTTATTGAGATGCCTCATGACAAGATTTGTGCTTTGTTTTGTCTACGAAGCATATACATAGAGGAGCTGTGATAATACATATTAGTTTAGTTAAGCGGCGGATGTTTGCGGCTTTGAAGTTCCTATAAAACAAGTATAGAGTGCATTTATGTTCGGGGGTTGTAAGTACATGACAGGGGGATTGAAAATGATACACCAGACTTCACAGGCATTTTACACAGTATCTATTTCATGCATTTAAAATAAGCCTAGGTAAAACTAAAGATTAAAACGTGATATTTGAACCGTCTTCATCGTTTCCTTTTCTGATATGTTGGTTCACTAAGAAGGGGTTTCCCGGAATTCCCACGGTAACGGGAATCCTAAACTTTACGTGGATGAAATCGTTGGCGACCACTAGTCAATTATATGAAGTAACGTGTCCTGACTGATTTATCAACGCCGAGGCAAAACTACTAAAGCTAGAAACATGATATCAACCATCGCCATCGCTTCCTTTTGTGACGTATATAATATAGATTTACTAATTTCCCGATATTCTCATGGCAAATAACAGCAAATCAAGTTTACGCGGGCGAAGTCATTGGGTAGTTGTATAATCACTTGATTCTATATTTCTATTAAAACAACTCCATTTCGCTATCTGCTACATGGTTAGGACTATCGCTAGCAATTTTACATATTACTTTAACAGGGATCGTTACATAAAAGGACATTTGCTAGTTCTGAATACAGAAAACGGAAAATACTAGACTTACGTATCTATAAAAAGGTAGGACAAGTAATTACTTTCACTCAAGTAATTGCTTAAGTCATTTTACATTACATTAAGAATCTTGGTAAAAATAGAAGTGGTTAGAATATGAAAAGAAAGGAAAAATTCTAGTTTCAAGTAAAGAAATAATTAAAAAGTTACTTAGAAATAAACAATTACAAAACAATACATAAAAATTATAAAACAATAGTTAAAAAGAAAAATATTATATCAAGAACTATTTCAATATTCTTTGTATAGTTTGTATAAGTAGGTAAGTAGCTATTTTGCAAAGAAATAAGCGAAAACATCTAAAAAAAAGTCCACGTTCCACAAAACTAGCGAATACACCAAATATCATTTTATTACACGCATATATCAACAGTTACGACTGTTTTCACTTCCGGGCCGTGTTTCGAAAACCATAACACCTACGTGAAATGTAACAATTTACACTTACGCCCTTTTACCTTGTCGGGCCTTAAAAGGAGCTAAGTGAAAAGTTCATCGCTCTCAGAAAGTATTGTTTGCTATATTTGAAGGCGAGAAATTTCGTTAGTGTTCTTGCAATTGTACTGTATTCCAAAGCAACTTGTAAAGAATCTCGTAATTACCATAATCTGATGCTTATTGTGTTCCTCCTTTGTTTACCTACGATTATGACAAATAATAACTTTATGCCTTCAACATAATATAATGTTATAAAATTATTAATAAAGAAAATGGAAAATATTCTTCACCCGAGTGGGAATCGAACCCACGACCACTGCAAACCGTGCCAGCCGCTATAACCACTAAGCCACCGGTCAATTACTCTGATGACGAATTTTACCATCTCTTTTCTAAATTACATATTGGCAACGTTATTGCTTCATCCTGATAGCTATACACTGACACCGGCCGAGCCAAATCTCGGCAAACAAAGCTGAATCCCTGGCAAGCACAAAAGTGTTGATTGAAAGGATTATGAAAGTTACCGACCAGAAAGTTGGGATGCACAAGATCGAAAGGGCATGGGAACGATCAACCATATCGAAAAGTTTCTAACGGATTATATTAATGAAGAAGTGTTTTTATAAATTTATCTTAGTCAAAATATTATATATTATAAAATTATTAAAAAGAAAATGTTTGTGGTCTAAGAATGAAAGTTACTTGTCAAATGCCTTCTCTATGCCGATGACTTGGTTTTGCTTGCGTCTTCGGAGGACGAGTTGCAGGAGATGGTAACAAAAATGCATGGATCATTTGAAAGTAAAGGGATGAAGATGAATGTAAGTAAGACGAAAGTGATGGTTTTTGAAAAGGATGAGGTAATGGCGAATTGCAAAATAATGATTGGCGAAGAAATATTGGAGCAAGTGACTGAGTTCGTGTATCTGGGGACTTTGTTTACAAGGGATAAGCATGACAAAGATATTGCAAGGAGAGTGAATGCTGGGAACCGGGTGAATGGGGCACTTAATTCTTTTATGAGTAGCCAGAAAGTGTCGCAAGCGGCACGTCTGGCTGTTCATGGAGGTGTTTTGGTGCCGACTCTTATGTATGGAAGTGAAAGTTGGGTATGGCAGAAACCAAAACATCAAAGTCAAGTGAATGCAGTGGAAATGAGAGCATTGAGAAGTATGTGTGGAGTCACTTTGAAAGATAGAATAAGAAATGAGGTGATCAGAAAGAAGTGTGGTATAAATGAGGACGTGGTGACGAAGATTGAGAAGGGTATGTTGAGGTGGTTTGGGCATGTGGAGAGAATGAGTGAAAGTAGACTGACAAAGAAAGTGTACAACGGAAGAGTGGATGGAAGGGTTGGAAGGGGAAGACCTCGCCGGACTTTCACCGATCAAATTGGTGAAATTCTAAAGAAAGGTTAGTACCCTAAACCGACGAGCGTGCATGAAAAATGTCATGAAAGTAGATGAAGCGAAAGAGGTGTGTCAGGATCGTTGGAGATCCGTATCTCTTTCCGGGAAAGAGGCGTGATTATTATGTATGTATGTATGTATGTATGTATTATTAACTTAATTAAACTTATTCCTTTGCTGATACGGGGATTCACTAGAATACTAAGGAACTCGACGGGCATTCTCTCAGGCGATAAGCAAGTAGGACGTGGCTGTGGGACATCCCCGATTCTGCAGTTCTAACATTTCGGGAGCACAACTGTGTCTATACAGGTTGATTTTTGGTCGTCAACGTTCCCGAAAACTACGGAATCTCCTCGTCATCACGATCATATTTCTCCATGGAAGCATACCTGGGAAGTGTCTGGTTTTCAAAATATTAGGGTCCAAAGTTGAGTAAATAGACTGCGTTTTTCTGCATAAATGCACATAGACGCGTGTAGCAAGATTTTTTCACGAAAAATAGTTAATATCTGTCTATAAAAAAGTACAACATAAACACTAGACACTATAATTTCGCCCGATCAAGTAATTAAAAAAAATAATTAAAAAAAAAAAAAATCCCAGCATTTTTTTTTGGCATAAACTTACTTTATTTGATGTATAGAGTACGTACCCTTCGTTAAAGGTGGCCACAAAAAAACATCCTGTATGTATGTAACTTTTTTAAAACATTCTTTAAGCATTTGACAATTTTGTTACAAGGTGGTTTGGAATGGGGTACAACATGGAAAAGTAACATTATGTTTGTTCATTGTTTTGACTTAGAAGTTTTATTGGACGAGACGTGTTGAAGCGGCATTTTATGTAGTTTTTGTTTGTTTGAATAACGAAGGGTGTTACATTTACAGCTATTTCCAAGAAACATCTAATATGGTATAAGTAATAGAATTATTAATAATTATGTTTTTACCTGTGCCGATGCCGGTTTTAAAATACATCAGCTGCATCTCCGTCCATGCATATCGTGATGAGAGAATGCCCGAGTTCCTTAGTCGACTCCTACGACATGCACGGAAGGAGATGCAGCTGATGTATTCTAGTGAAGCCCCGCATCAGTACCTACAGGGCACCTGCCCGTGAGGTCATTGTTCTAAATGCGCCCTAAGCTCACACTTCCTTACGACCTACAACAAAACCTTTCCACTTATTAGAAATGCTATCTTCTGATTAAAATGCAAAAGTCGTGTCGCAAACAATCGAAAATGTTTAGTATGCACGATCACGGAGCAGCGCCATCTAGTGATGCGTATGCGATTCAAAACGGGCGTTTTCCATTAGACGACACGGCTACGACACGACCACGACTTTTCTGGAAGAAAAAATGTATTAAATAGTATGGCTCATTTTTCCAATACCGACCACGACACGGCCTCCCATACTAGATGAAGATGAAAAGCCGTAGACGTGTCGTCGTGTCTTGGCCGTGTCGTCTAGTGTAAAAACGCCCGGCGGTGTGTATGATACATGCAATTCTTTGAATACTTAATGCAAGTCTTCCTGTAATGTTTATGACCTTTTTAAATTATGGCACTTACCTATAATAATAAGAATGAGAATGAAAAGCGGTGATAGCTTGACGTGCGCCTTTCAATCAATAAGCGTAGGTGCATTTATTTCTTGTCAAATAGTCTCTTAGCTATACCTGCACCGGTAGCACCGGGTTTTTTTTTATCAACCGCGCGCGTGTTTCCAGTCACCAAATGCCAGCAAGGCAATGACAGAGATTCGGAACCCGCGCGCGACGCGTCTTATGGACAACTCGTGGAAGTGGTGCGCGGACGCGGGTTTCAATGTCAGCTTGAAGTGTGAAACGTCATTTTGTCGCGAATTTTGACATTAGGCGCCACAATAAGCGCGACATACGTGAGTCGCGGACGGCATGCTACTGGTGCTGAGGATGGTTGGCGTCAAGCAGGCAGCCGGCCATAGAACGAACGCCAAATCCTGGGCAATATGAGTTTCTAAGGAAACTACATAAGAAACCAACTAAGGAAATCGGGAATTCTCTCATGCGATAAGCTTGCAACTTGTCACTGATATTGAGGGATTTTCTGGCGTGAGCGCATCACCCTCCTTAGCTGCTCCCCCCTTTACCTCTCCCTGTACGTAGTCCAATGACAAAACAGAATTTCGGGATGGCGATGCGCTCACGCCATCTATCCAGGTGATTTGTACAATTTTTTTAATTTTAATAGTTGTCAGAAAATCCGTCATTACATCTGGCTGTGGGATCTTGTTTATGATCGTGCAGTTCTGACTAGCACATTTCGCAAACACAGTCATGTGTATATGTATAATAATAATATATAATAATGTATAGGTATAATATAATTCAAAAGTAAGGCCATTCGTAGATTCTATACATATAATAGAAATGTAACGGGTCGCAGTCTGTACATGAAAACCAATGAGAAAAAATATTATAGGAGACCTTTATCAACGCAATAGTACCCAAAACAATGATTTTTTAAATTTTTTGTCTGTGCGTTTGTGCACGCTAATCTCAGAAACGACTGAACCGATTTCGATGCAGTTTTCACGAATATATTGTGACAGGTCCCACTTAACATATATGTAGGCTACTTTTTATCCCGTATAATTTCGACATTTTGTTTTTTCTGTAGTCCACGCGGACGGAGTCGCGGGTGTCCACTAGTTAAATAATATACGAGTACTATATATGTATGTATAGGCGTCGACCCTAAGGTCTGAGTAAACGACGTACATTAAGGTAAAATATAATCGGCTTAGTCATCGTAAAGTTATATAGTAGTTTATCTTGAAGAACACAAATCCACTGAGCAGGCGGTAGCTGAAGATGACGATTAAAACGAAAAACGAAAAAACATCCTGTATAGTCGACTCTTACTACATGCACGGAAGAAGATACAGCTGATGTATTCTTATGAAGCTCCACATCAGCATAGGGCTGGTATTTTATTACTCTTCATATAATAATGTTGCTTACAGCTAGCCAGAGTACTTGTAACATTCTACCATGTTGTAACTCTGTACTCTGTAGTACGGTACAGTACGATATATGGTTATTATTACTCCACAGATAATATCAAGGTATTCTTAAGTGTCAACTAATCAGGCTCAGGAAGAGTGTTTGACATGACATAGGTGGCACAGTATAGCCACATTCAGTACAGCAATGTAAATATAAATAAATAAATATTCACACACATCACAACACATCGACCCAGTCCCACACTAAGATCCCTAAGGTCTTGTGTCGTGGGTACTAAGCAACGGTATATAAATACATAGATAAGTATATAAACATCCATGACTCGGAAACAAACATCGATATTCATCACATCAATGTTTGCACCTACCGGGATTCGAACCCAGGGCCTATGGTGTCGCAGGCAGGGCCACTACCAACTACACCAATCGGCCGTCATGTTATGTAATTGAATGAAGTTTATAAATGCTAAAAGCATTACAATGTGGCAATTTAGAGATATTAGAGATGACAGCATTGTACCTATACTATTCCCGAATAAAATAAAAATACAGGCATTAAAATAAAAAAAAATAGACTTTAATCGCCAATGTGTAGAATAGAAAATTTCTATAGAGTATCTACAACTTACACTACTGTGTAGATAAACATTTATGATACTGTGGCACAGTTACGGTCCGTTAACGCAGTATACATTTTGCATGGTGCATCTTTATACTAACGGACAGTTAGTAATATTTAGTACTTAGTTAGTTAACGGAGGGAATCATTATTATTATTATTGTATCTCTTTCGAAATTCACGGGACTACAGAGTCCCGGTCCTTTAGAGGCGTGCATCGGGCCGTGGCCAAGATGTAGAGGCCCTTTTTAGAGAACTTTAATATGGTGTGGGATACACATGGCGGATACCATCGCTGACCGCACAATATGATACACCCGGCGATGGTCCCCGCCATGTGCAAGACTATTGGAGTGCAGATCTATGTCATGCGATGGAAACAAAGGTCATGGGCTATGGGGCTGAATGTTGGGTGGGGTTGGGTAACTGGGCTATTGAAGGAGACTAACGGACACCTGCCATTACAACCAAGTCTCATAATTGTTTGGTGGCAGGCGGTGACTCGCCGACTCATTTCATGGGCCCCCTGAAACGGCCGCACGCACGGAGCGACAAAGGGGGCAACATTTGGTGAGTGGCTAGGGTGGAGGGGTGCCCCTGGACTTTAAACCGAAGCCAACTCGCCACTTACTGACGGGCACGTCCACCCTCGAGCTGTCATAGCTCTCGCAACTCCACTCTGCCCGGCCGGCGAAGGCAAGGCAGAGGTGGGGGAACTGTTCCTCGTCAGATTTCACTCCGGCGCCGGAGATGAGGAACAGGGTCTTCCCCCGGGAGTACTTCAGGTCCGTGGGAACGCTACCTCCCAACAGCTCGCCACAAGCTGCCCTGCGGGCTTTATTATTATTATTATTGTATCTCTGTCTAAATTCTCGGGACTACAGAGTCCCGGTCCTTTGAGAGGCGTGCATCGGGCCGTGGCCAAGATGTAGAGGCCCTTTTTAGAGAACTTTAATATTGTGTGGGATACACATGGCGGATACCATCGCCGACCGCACAATATGATACACCCGGTGATGGTCCCCGCCATGTGCAAGACTATTGGAGTGCAGATCTATGTCATGCGATGGAAACAAAGGTCATGGGCTATGGGGCTGAATGTTGGGTGGGGTTGGGTAACTGGGCTATTGAAGGAGACTAACGGACGCCTGCCATTACAACTAAGTCTCATAATTGTTTGGTGGCAGGCGGTGACTCGCCGACTCATTTCATGGGCCCCCTGAAACGGCCGCACGCACGGAGCGACAAAGGGGGCAACATTTGGTGAGCGGCTAGGGTGGAGGGATGCCCCTGGACTTTAAACCGAAGCCAACTCGCCACTTACTGACGGGCACGTCCACCCTCGAGCTGTCATAGCTCTCGCGACTCCACTCTGCCCGGCCGGCGAAGGCAAGGCAGAGGTGGGGGAACTGTTCCTTGTCAGACCTCACTCCGGCGCCGGAGATGAGGAACAGGGTCTTCCCCCGGGAGTACTTCAGGTCCGTGGGAACGCTACCTCCCAACAGCTCGCCACAAGCTGCCCTGCGGGCTTATTATTATTATTATTATTATGCTTTATTGTACACAGTAAAGTTTTCACAAATAAAGTTTATCATTCTGTGAAGAGTCCATGGTATTCCAAACGATTATAATAAACGTAGCCTGTGCTGATGCGGGGCTTTACTATAATACATCAGCTGCATCTCCTTCCGTGCACGTCGTAAGAGTCGACTAAAGAACTCAGTGGCGTTCTCTTAGACGAAAATCTAGAATAATGCCAATAGTGTAAAAGTGTAAAGAGATTGTCAAATTCGTCATCCGAGTTAATTGACCCGGTAGCTCAGTTGGTTAGAGCGAAGCACGGAATGCGGGAGGTCGTGAGTTCAAGTCTCACTCGGGTGAAAAAAAAATCCTTTCTTAATATTATTTCCAATATCTAGCACTATGTCAGTAATCATCTAAACGTGGCTGTAGTATATTGTACCTAGTCTCTCCTTCATGATCCTGTAGTGCTAGCTACACCATTTTCAAAATACCTATAGAGCCATACGTATATGTAGGTACCTATAAGGACAGATCCAGATTTGGAGTCAGTAGGTGGTAATAATTCGATAGCTTTGCGAACTTTGCTGTCGCTCGTGTAACATCGCCTAAGCTGGTCTATGGCCCCAGGGGGTTATGACCCTTGGCTTGACATCTTGGATCCGCCCTTGGTCTCCTATATTTGTAAGTATGTAAAAAAGATTGTAAAAAACATCTTACAACGTAATTTAAACAGAATGAATAAAAACTACATAACAACAACTACATAATTTTTTTGCAAGTAAAATTATTATAACTCTCAAAGTGCTTCATCAATTATCTTCCATGCTTGCATCTATTTATGATCTTTTTAGTTATATGGTACTAAATTTAAATATAATGAGACCTTAACGATGTTTTAATAGACCTGGGACCACCCTGGTCAAGGGTGATCCGTAATTCGTACTAGTTTACCATGGTAAATAGAGGTTCAATATCTGAGGTTTGAAAACGCGTAAGGGAATGTTCTTGGCAATGAGGAATTTTCTGACAAGTTAATATAACAGTCAAAAATAGATGGCGTGAGCGCATCACCTGCTCTAATCCCCCCCCACCTCACCTCTCCCAGCTTGAAGGATAGTAATAGTTCCGTGAATAGACTATGCACTGATGACTAAAGCTGGCTACACACCCAGACTGTGTACAGCCGACAATAAATCATCCGGTCGGTTTTCTAAAGATGGTGTAGCATAGCATACGAGTTGTCAGAAAATCCCTCATTAGATCTTGACTTAGGACCTTTGACAATATATGGTACCTTTGAATTGAAATTATTGCGAGATGAAACAAAGCTCCGTATCAATAGGGTTCAACATTAGAAAAGTTAATAACCAGTTACTAAACCCAATGTTTGGCGAAGATGCAATATTTTTCTTTACCACAGAAAAATAACACAACTACATTCCACATGAAGCCAGAGGTCTTCATTAGTCAACAACAAACTCGCATTATGAAAACGTTTATTTTTCAACAATCTATCATCATCATCATCATCTCATGAGCGTTAAAATTGAAAAAGAAACAGCATGACCATCCTTTTTATTGCATGGTAGGGTAAAAAGGAGCATTCCTTTATGAAAAAAAAGCTTTAGAAAAAGTGACAGTTGACTGATATACTCTCGGTAACGAGCGCAAAAGTATTTTAGAAATAATATAAAAAGATTGCCTGAGTCATAACATAGACAATGGCTGTATGGGCTTAGTTCCCCTTGCCTTTCCTTCGGGATAAACTAAACAAAAAAAAAATGAGTCATAACATACATAATTGGCTGTATGGGCTTAGTTCTCCTTGCCTTTCCTTCAGGATAAACTAAAAAAAAAATAGTCATAACATACATAATAGTGGTCGCGTTGAATACACTCTCAACTTGGTAAAATAGATTACTGAATAATTACTACATGAGAGCAGTATAATTTTAAAATTATAACAGACAATAATGTTTTTAGTTTTGTTTTCTATGAGCTTTACTTCCTTTTTGTGACATTTTGAGCAAGCTACTTTTACAGAACGTTTATAACGTTATTCATTCCGACTAAAGGCAAAGACAATTAAAGCATATACAGCCATAATTTTGTGATCAAGAAAAAGCAGGTATGGAAATTATTGTTTATTTCTCATTGTCACTTTTTTTTTGCTTTTTTAAAGTTAAGTAAGTACGAGTATATAGGCCATATAAAAAAAAAGTAAGTATATGTTTTTGGCAGTAAACCCCAGGTTATGTAGGTCACAAATGTATGTCTTAAAGACATATAAAAAAGTTAAATTCCTCTCCGTTTTCCTTTAAAATATATCCAGTATCGAATACTATGTTAATTTTACGATTCTCTGACGCATCTGCACATTTTTGTAAACACAGTCTGAATTGAACCTAACTTCTTTAGGACTAAGTTTACTTTCCCACTAAAGGAACATAAAGGCATTTACAAAACACAGTTTTTATCGTGTCACTTCTGAAATCGAAAACAGTCTTTATTTGTAAAACGTTAAGCTTTTAATGTCGATCGTGAATGCTTTATATGAAAAATACGATTTAAATTCTATATGCATTTCGTGGGAATGGTTTAAATATAAAGAGATATAAAGTGATGCTCTGATGTTTCACTAGAATACATCAGCTGTATCTCCTTCAGTGCATGTCTTAGCAGTCGACTAAGGAACTCGAACATTATCGCAGGCGATATGTTAGCAACTTTTTACTGATCATTAACATCTGTCCCCATTATGCTGAACGTGGCTTGCCTCTCTCCTTTATGATCCTGCATTTCTGTAATATGTAAATCTATCACTTGAGAGAATGCCTAAGGTCCTTAGTCGGGTCTTACGACATGCACGAAAGGAGATGCAGCTGATGTATTCAGTGCTATATCGTTCTCATACATCTCATGCTATCCATATCTTAGGTTTAGTCGCGTGGTGCCGGCAGAGTAGAGTTTGTACCACGCCATGCCCGTGGGTATTGTACGAGAGTTTCCGAGAGGTGGGCAAAGGTAAGAGGTAAAGCTAATGTTGCGACAACGAAGATCGATGCTAAATGATGCTACATTGTCCAAGAACCCTGGAGAATGTATGGTACCAGTAGTTATAGTTATATAAGTGATTCAACAATAACTCGTGCGCATCCCACTACATGATCATTGTTAGTATGCCCACGCTTGTTACCTTTGACATAGACTTGTAAATCTGTTAGAGATTTTATTCAATTCAAATACGTAAATCCTGTGCTGATGCGGGGCTTTACTAAAATACATCAGCTGCATCTCCTTCCGTGCTTGTCGTAAGAGTCGACTAAGGTACTTAGAGTCTTCTCTTAGGGCATGAGCTAGTAAGTTATCATTGATTAAAATTTTCTCCTTTATGGGGCTTCATAAGAATACATCAGCTGCATATCGAAAGAGTCGACTAAAGAATTGAGGGGCGTTCTCTCAGGCAATAAAAGACCATCTTGACACTGATCATTTACATCTGACCCCGCTAAGCAAAACGTGGTTATATATATATATCTCGAATTCTTGATTATTATAAAAAAAATTTAATCCTTGTCGATATTATTTGGTAGCATAAAACAAGAAGTGCGCGGGAGTGCCGAGAAAGCGGACAACTCATAAACACCGTTGTGAAATGCTTCCGTGCGCGTACGCCTATATTACGGCGTAGTAAACAATGCTTTCTGTCCCATTATTATTATGTATTGTTAATCGGTGTCTATTGTATGTATAAAAAGTCTATAAGCAATAAGGTTGATATAAGTCGATTTTAAAAAGTTACAATAAAATTTTTAATTCAGTAAACGATATTAATTACTAAGGGGGAAAATTATAAATTATTTAATAAAATGGGACTGTAAGCTTGCCAACACACATTCATTTTTAAAAATCTAAATATCCCACTTTTGATATCAGCAGTTTTATATAAATCCCACTTCTGATTATGATAATTAAGTGTTTTTCAGTTTCAGCCTGTGATATAAGTTAATTGATGAATATCCCACTTCTGATATGATTATTAAGCGCTTTCATGTTTTAGCCCCAGGTCATCATTGGGCCCATCTATCATTTTAACGACTATAATTCAACATGGTCTGTCTGTCTGCCTGTCTGTACAAGCTTTGCTCTAGTAAACAAGTCCTATGTCATTGGCGCTAGTGTGCTAGTAATTCTAAGTCTGTGTGAGGCATTTTGTGTAGTTTCATAAGAAATCCGTGGGACTTGATCATTGGAGTGGACTAGGCGTTGCAATTACTTATTCCTAAAGAATGCAGACACTGTCTTGACTTAATTAAGTGCCCGCGAACTTCATAATGTCTACGCTAAACTATGGCAGATACAACTGTACATAATTTTTTTTTTATCCAGTCCTCGATAAAATTTTGTAACCAAACTCTAAATTAATGAAATAGAAAAGAGAATAACTTTTCACCATTAAAATTATCTAATTGTATTGTAAGATAATGTATCGTGTATTATATTGTAGTGTAGTGTACAAATTATGCTAACTCCACTGGCAAGTTATTTAAAAATGCACTCTCATATAATAACAAACACAATAACGTTTAGATTTCTGAACAGATACCATACCCATAGCACAACACAAATTCCATTTCTCTTACTGATATTTTGATTACAATGGTAAGACAAGTCGGAACAGTAAGAACAATATCTATCTATAAATCTATGTAATATTAAAGTTATAGATTATTATTGTAAAGTAAAGTATTTAGATTAGTCACAGCATTACGTAAATCGATTAATTTTGTGGCACAAAGACTATAAGAGAAGCGAGAAACATCATAACATAGTATAAAACAAAGTTGCTTCCCGCTATCTGTCTCTATGTATGGATAGATCTTTAAAACCACGCAACGGATTTTTATGCGGTTTTTTCAATAGATAGAGTTATTAAAGTGGTAGGTTTATATGTATAATTAAGGACGCTTTCCGGCTTAACACGGGTGCAATGCCACCACACGCGGACGAAGTTGCGGCCGGCCGCTAGTTTTATACAGAGTGTAACAAAAGTATGTTAAGCGAAAAGCTATGTAAATAGCCCACCAAAAGGAACCTATCCGTAAAATTTCAGACTCGAAATCACATGTTTATAAATAAAGAATAAAGAGAATTCTTAAACTACTCAGCAATGTTCATACATTCTTGAAAAATAAACATATGATTTCGAGTCTCAAATTTTGGAAATAGGTTCTCTACAGTGGGCTATTTGCATAGCTTTTCGCTTAACATGCCCTTTCTGTTACACCCTGTATAAGTCAACACGAGATACGTCGTGAAATGAAAGAAAATAATGTAACATACAATTTATATATGTATACCTATATATGTCTGTGTTACCGAAATACCTTACAACCACGTTTAGCTTGTATGTAAGAGATCAGTGATAAGTTGCTACCTTATCGCCTGAGCGATGGCCGAATTCCTTAGTCGATGTATTCTAGTGCAGCCCCGTATCAAATAGTTCCTTCAAATAATGGCGCTAGTTACTATGTGTACGAATATGACTGCATTGTCTTTGTACTGCATATAAAAATGTTAGCTAGGAAATCAGAGGGGTAAGCACGAACCTCTCGATAGTCCGTAACGCTATCGTCCAACTGTCAAATCACATAGATTTTGCTAGCGAGTCGCAAGCGTTACGCTGCGTAAAAAGGTTTGTGCTTACTCAACTGCAATGGGAGAATTTGTTTTGTCTATATTCTAGAATTGCGCTGTTTATCTGTGTTTGTTTTTATTTTATTTTGTTACGCATATGAGATACAAACAGTCCTAATAACAAAAAATACAATATTAAGAAGCACACACACCAGCAAAGGGTCTACTAAAAAAATCTGTAAATAATATGTTCTTATAAAGGTTTCTCTAAGGTTGTAAGTTATCCTAAAAGTTCTGTCATACACACATGGCCTTAGGCCTTTCATCTTGGACCATACTACATCTAGTCCACTTCCATGTCGACATCCACAGCACGTACTGGACCCAGCCTTGACATGCACTAGATTATTCTAGATTAATCTAGAAAGAAAATTACCTAAGTACTTCCTAGTTGCGAATAGGTCAACTAATATGCGCGTTACATGATGTGAGTGACAACCAAGAAAAAGTACCTACATATACAGGGTGATTTTTGGTTGTCAACGTTCCCGAAAACTATGGAATCTCCTCATCATCACGATATTTTTTCTCCATGGAAGCATACCTGGGAAGTGTCTGGTTTCCAAAATATTAAGGTCCACAGTTGAGTAAATAGACTGCGTTTTTCTGCATTGCACATTGACGCGTGTATCAAGATTTTTTCACGAGAAATATTTAATATCTGTCTATGAAAAAACAATCATAAACACTGGACACTATAAATTTCACCGATCAAGTAATAAAAAAAAAAATAAAAAAAAATTACATCATTTGCCAGCATTTTTTTGGCATAAACTTACTTTATTTGATGTATAGAGTACGTACCCTGCGTTAAGGGTGGCAACAAAAAAATAGCCTGTATGTACATTTCCTATTGAACTCGATAGCGGTCGCAAGATAGATTTTTGCACGAAAACTGGAGATAGATGTCGTGGGACTTAATAGGCTAACTGGCGAAAAGTGAGTGTGTAATTTGCACACTTTTGCCCTACCTCTATGTAAGGTAATGTGGGATATATATATATAGAATTACAATATCTGTATTAACATTAGAATCAACATAAAATATCTCGAATTATTATATTATATATTATATTATATGAAGTGTGTGAATATTTATTTATTATTATTTGGTAGTACGTTTAACCAAATAGTTTCTTTGAATAATGATGCTATTTACTTCGTGTAATCTTAGTTCCAAAATCAGGCATAGGAGTTGTTCTATAAGACGGACTACTCTTCCTAACCAACTTCATAAAAACCTCCATCAGATATCAGAGGGGTAAGCACGAACCTCTCGATAGTCCGTAACGCTATCATCAAACTGTCAAATCACATAGATTTTGCTAGCGAGTCGCTAGCGTTACGCCGCATAAAAAGGTTCGTGCTTGCCCCACTGATCGATATTAGAATCATCTAGAGCTGTCATGTCGGTTGGAATTCAAATAACATGAAACCACGCGCCAATCGCCTTGTTTGGGTGTCGACGTTTTTGTTGATACTCGTATCGATTAGTCATTTAGATCACATCATACTAGTTTATTGTAAAGATGCTTGTACATGATGTACAATTTCATAGCTGCCTACGAATTCATCCACGTAAACTTTAGGATCACCACATTTTCCGTTTCCGTGGGAATTTCGGAACTTTTCCTTAATGGATACGTCACACAAAGAACATATCTTCTTAGTTTTAGATAATTTAAATTACTGGTTTAGGTTACTAGTTAATTCTCATTCATTCAGGACAGAGCATTTTATATGAATAGAGAAGATTATAAAAGTTGACATATTTTGTGATTAAGTATGTTAGGTTCGAGACAAGTTTTCTACTAAGATGTGGATTGATATTTCTTGTGATGATTTCATCTAAAAAGTACTAAGCCATAATGAAATTGACTGCTTATTTAGGCATATATAAATTTATGTTTACTAATGAATTACTATTTAATGGGTTTGGTACAAATATAAAAGTTACTACGTTATCTTAGGAATGGCAAAATTTATTATTTTACAGACCTTTAAGTGTTTAAATGGCATTATTTATTATTTTACAGACCTTTAAGCAAGATAATTTTATTATACAAAATGGGTAGGTATAACAAAACAAACAGCGTCGTATAGTGTACAAGTACCGCTATGTTACTCACTGTTGTGTAATTTTTTTTATAACCGAAACTGGCAAAGGCAACAACCTTGTGAGGACGTGCGGTTTTTTGCTAACAAAGGTATTTTTTAAAATATATCTGTAGCAACATTACGTTTAGTCGACATGACGTGTTAAATCGCTCATTGTGCTTAGTATCGATCGATTGTATCGATGTCGATATGTAAATTTCGTGTGACAGTATTTTTGACACCAATGCAAAAAACACAGGTGTATTATTAGGACTATAATCTACTTATATTTTTTTATTATTCTGTGTCATTTTTACATTGAAAGCATAATTTAATAAAAAAAGAACATAAGTATATGGTGCTACTAATAAAATGAATAAACCGTACAACCGTTATATGACAGTTTTATGGAAAATCTGTCAAATTAAAATATTGTTTTGCCTAAATCCACTCCGTGTTATTATAAAAAAAATTAAACATTGCCTAGATTTGACAAATATTCATAAATTCGTCATTTTTAATCAATGTCTAAATTTAGACACGATTTTGTTTATTATTACAAACAATATTGAATGTTTTTATTAGTAAAAAACAAACAAACAATCAAAGTTTACCTTTTCAATCAAAGTTTAGTCAAAGATGCGTTTAAAGTGAGGCACACTAAACAATATCTGATGAGATGACATTTTGACAACAAGCTAAACTATTTAAGATTTTGTTACATATTATACGGTTCATGCATATTCCTATTTGATGGATTAAGTAAAAAAAATCCTCTTAAAATCTTGAAACTAAACAATTACCCGAGAATTATGCATATAGTTGAGCTTGCAAACAAAAGTAATCGTAAGTTAATTTAATTAGCGTTTAAACTTTAATGATGATTAAGGCACAGCAGGTGAGGCCTTCGCATTTGCGTGCCGTTTCATTGGCTTACCCTTTACAGTGTTGGTTATTCCAAACAGAATTGCGTATTTTAATAACAAATTGTGTCTATTTCTACCCTATTAATTATTGTCTTGTTATATGTTGATGCTGTCCGTGTATACATATATGTATAATTAAAAACAAACTATTTATTTTATCTATAAATTGTTGATTTTACTCCGCCACCGACTTGAATTTATTTACAATTACACTTGTGCACTAAATATCTACTATCTTCAGCTCAGATTATTTCCATAAAAATTGACGGCCGTCGCCGTAACGCAATGAAATATGGTGAGGAAGTAATTATTTTGTACTAGCAGCCGCCCACGACTTCGTCCGCGTGAGGGGGCGTTGTACCCGTGCGAAGCCGGGCAGGTTGTTGTATAGACTGTAGCCTTCCTTGGTAAATGGGCTATCTAACACTGAAAGAATTTTTCAAATCAGACCAGTAGTTCCTGAGATTAGCGCGTTCAAACAAACAAACAAACAAACAAACAAACAAACTCTTCAGCTTTATAATATTATATATTAGTATAATAGATATGAGCATGGTTCACGTACACACCAGTGCATAAAATCTTACTAATATTATATACGCAAAAGTTCGTGAGGACGCAAAAAAATGAATTGATTTTGATGAAACTTCACAATAATATAGCTTAGATATCAGAATGAGACAAAGGCTACTTTTTATCCCGTTAAAATGTTTTTATTCCGGATAATTTCGACATTTTGTTTTTTGAATGATAGGATCCCAGGCGTGGATGTCGCCGTCTGTACGCGGGTCTGGTCACTGAAGTCTACCAGTGGAATTGGAGTGGAATGGCAACCTTTTCTTCCCGGAGGAGACCAGACGAGAGCTCCTCAACATAATTGAAAATATACTCATCTAAACATCAGGTATTCTGGACTATTTAAATTGTTTCGTTTGAAATTTTATGATAGTCTTTTTTTAATAATAATTTGGTCTATTTATTAAACTCGATAATCGTGATTATAGCGTAGAAACTGATCGCAAATAACAAATATTAATGCAGAAAAAATGGCAATTCTTAATTTATATTGTACAAAAATGACCAATAAATGTAGCTATCCAGAGCGAAAATTTCATCAACATTGGCATAGCGACTTGGGAATCTCATTATAATTCTGGATAGGTTCCATAAACCACCTTTACAGGACTGCATATAAGAAAAACAAAAGTTTAATTTTAGTATTGAAGGCCTAAGATGTTGCTTTGGAACAACTGCATTAATATGTCTATTTTTTTCTATTATTGATTATTCCTATGCTGATGCCAGGCTTCCCTAGAATCACGAATAGAATAGAATAGATTTTTATTTGAAAATTACACATACACGGACAGAAGTAACATAGAAAAGGACAATAGAAATAGTGTAGAAATACAGATCAAAAGAAGTAAGTATAGGTAGACAGGTAGAAGCAACATTAAACGAAGAACAGTAAGTAGAACTGTGTGCCCTATTTGGAGCCCGTCAGTCCCGTGTACGTGCAACCGCCAAACGGGTCCCTTTTCAGCTGGATGCTGCTAAGACAAGATAGGCGTGCCTACCTTGCAAGCAGCGCTGGTTTTCAAAAGGGACCAATCGCGAGCAATAGCGCTATTATTTATCGTATTTACCAAAAAATTTATACACAGCTAAAAACGTTACGGTAAAGACATCATTGACTTTTAATAATAATAGTGGGACATTTTTCTTTGAGGCAGATTAATCCATGCAACATTTTAGCGCCCCAAGCTGTAACATCGCGTGATCTGTCATAACATAGCAGAGCAGCACGATGTTGCAGAGGTTGTATCCATTGAAGTATCTCAACGCGCTGTATTGTATACTTTTTGCAGGCTCTCGACCTCCTCTCATCGTATGAGATGCTATATACCTCTGAGAAATATTATAACCCGTTTTTGTACTCTTTTTATATCATACTAGCTGATCCGACAAACTTCAAACCGCCTTATTTTTTCTAAAAAATAACTTTAATTTTATATAAACCTTGTCCTAGAATAACAAACACCAAAAAGAAAGAATCATCTAATTTGGTGCTGTAGTTCAGAAGCGCGTACATATATTTCGGCGATTTATTTCTTTTTATACAGGGTGTAACAAAAAGGGTATGTTAACGAAAAGGTATATAAATAGCCCACCTAAAGGAACCTAGCCACAAAATTTCAGACTCGAAATTACATGTTTATTTTTCCAGATAGTATGGAGAATTCCTAAACAACTCAGGAATGTTCATACAACCTTGAAAAATAAGCATGTGATTTCGAGTCTCAAATTTTGGAAATTCTCTATAGTGGGCTATTTACATAGCTTTTCGCTTAACAAACCCACACCCCGTATAGGTAGTACCTACTGAAAAAGCGAATTGTTTTCAAATATTGATGATAGTAATTTTGTGCTTTTAACGAATAATTATAAGGGTATACTAAACATTATAGTTTTTGAGGTAGGTACTTCGAAATATACTCCAAAGGCTCAAGAGCTAGGATCGGCTTGAAATGTTGAAGTCGAAAAAAAAAAAAACTAGTTTATATTATGATGTGACTCACATTTGAAAACATAAAGATTAGTTACTCGTATGATAATAAACTTGATGAAAATAAATTGGAATATAATTAAATTTAATAACTAACTTATAAATCGATTACACAATAATCGATTTACGAACACTACTAAATTACATCGCGATTACTAAATCTAAAACCAATCAGAATCTAATATTGGACTTGCAAATTAAAAGAAACAAAAATATAGCTATTAGGAAATGGAACTGTAAATCGGTAGGGCTTAAGTATAGAATCGCTAAATAAGATCTTTAAGAGGGGAGCTATCTTGTTCTTCATGTCAAATTGGTTCCGTACTTTAGTTTATTTTGCCTTGATGTAAGTTGTAGAGGCAGCAAAAAAGGTGTTTTGCAATAATTATTGCGATTACTCTGTAGTTTTAGTCTCATTTTTGATAGAATAGTGATTGTTCAAGTACAATGTAGAATTTTTATGGGAATAAATATAACATAATAGCTTAATGCGTGTAGTGGTAAAATTCTAATGATATAAAAGTAATTTATAGAGGTTTAAAGAGATTATTTTTGATCCTACTTCTTATTTTCGGTATGCATGTCAAAATCTGTATGAAAAACTCGTTGTTTATATAAACTTTTCCAGGTGGTTATTTCCTAGCTTTCTCCTAATTTTAATGCAGTTCTATTGCAAAGTAGGGGAGACCGGGGCTGGTTGACTATAGGAGTAGGTACACTCACTGTCAAAATCTCATTCGCCTTAAGACAACCAGTGATGCACAATAGTACGTCACTGTCCCCCGCTCAATCACCAAAAAGGCGACGTTGCACACGCAAGTCGCTTTAGAGAAGAAATATAATATTGAAAAACAACGCACGCTAGTAATTATTTTTGTCTTAATTTTATTTGTTACAATGCCTATTTATTCGTGATTATTGATAGATAAAGCATTTATAACGAATAAACATATTTCAAGTCGTAAAATTTATAGCACATTTCATAAATATTTTCGAATTTATTGCAACTTTTTTTTGCTAACCATACATAACATGTAAAGCAATAAGCGCTGATTAAACTGTAGTAGCCTGGCCTTACGCAATGTAATAATAATTACGGTCCGCCTGTCTTTTTTTGCAGACGGTACCTCGGCGAAGTGGACCGTCATTGGATCATAGGCCGTTTTAGAATTATCTTTAGGTAAATAGTTTTTTTGTTTATATTTTCTTGTATACTCGTACGTACAAATTATACAGGGTGATTTTTGGTCGTCAACGTTTCCGGAAATTGCGGAATCTCCTCATCATAGCGATCATTTTTCTCCATGGAAGCATACCTGGGAAGTGTCTAGTTCCCAAGATATTAGGGTCCAAATTTGAGTAAATAGACTGCGTTTTTCTGCATAAATGCACATAGACGCGCGTAGCAAGATTTTTTGACGAGAAATAATTAATATCTGTCTATGATAAAACTAGCATAAACACTGGACACTATAAATTTTGCCCGATCAAGTAATCCCAACTAATATTATAAATGCGAAAGTAACTCTGTCTGTCTGTCTGTCTGTCTGTTACGCTTTCCCGCTTAAACCTCGCAACCGATTTTGATAAAATTTGGTACAGACAATCTTTAGACCCTGAGACAGAACATAGGCTACTTTTTATTTCGAAAAAAAGGGATGAAGGGGTTGAAATAGAGGTTGAAAGTTTGTATGGGATTTCTTAATTTTAAAAGATAAAACCATGAAACTTTATATTTAAGCACTTGATAAGAAATCATTAAACATTTGTTCTAGCATTTTTGAAATTTCGACCAGCTAAGGGGTGAAATAAGGGTTGAAAGTTAGTATGCAAGTTCGTTATACATATATAAAGTTTGTAAGTATGGATGGATGGATAGATGGATGTTTGTTACTCTTTCATGTAAAATCGGCTGGAGCGATTTTAATAAAATTTGGTATGGAGTTAGCTGATACCCTGGATTAACACATAGGCTACTTTTTTATCCCGGGAAAATATTTTTATCCTGGATAATTCGACATTTTGTTCTTTTCTGCAGTCCACGTGGACGAAGTCGCGGGCGTCCACTATATTATAATATTATAAAGCTGAAGAGTTTGTTTGTTTGTTTGTTTGTTTGAACGCGCTAATCTCAGGAACCACTGGTCTGATTTGAAAAATTCTTTCAGTGTTAGATAGCCCATTTACCAAGGAAGGCTACAGTCTATACAACAACCTGCCCGGCTTCGCACGGGTACAACGCCCCCTCACGCGGACGAAGTCGTGGGCGGCTGCTAGTTAAAAATAAATAAAAAATTACATCGTTTTCCAGATTTTTTTTGGCATAAACTTACTTTATTTGATGTATAGAGTACATACCTTCGTTAAGGGTGGCAATGAAAAAACATCCTATATAAATCATTACTAATATTATAAATACGAATGTACCTCTGTCCTTCTGTTTGGCTTTTACACCAAAACTACTGAACTGATTGAAATGAAATTTAGTACACAAGTGGTCTAGAGCCTGATAAAGTACTTAGGCTACTTTTAATCCCGGAAAATATTATTATCCCGGATAACTTCGACATTTTGTTTTTGCTGCAGTCCATGCGAACGCAGTCGCTGGCGTCCACTAGTATAAATATAAATATAAATAATACCTATGTACTATTCGTAACAAGTTTTACGTCGGAGATTATAGGCATTTATATTTTTTTTTCTAAAATAATCGCTGGAGGCAAACTGCTTAGCATTATGAAAGCTCTTATATAGCCAGTAAGACGAGTATTTTCTATACAGGGTGTTTTTTTGTGGCCACCATTAACGAAGGGTACGTACTCTATACATCAAATAAAGTAAGTTTATGCCAAAAAAAATGCTGGGATTTTTTTTTTAAATTCAATTCCTTGATCGTGCGAAATTTATAGTGTCTAGTGTTTATGTTAGTTTTTTTTATAGACAGATATTAATTATTTTTCGTGAAAAAATCCCGCTACGCGCGTCTATGTGCATTTATGCAGAAAAACGTAGTCTATTTACTCAACTTTGGACCCTAATATTTTGGAAACCAGACACTTCCCAGGTATGCTTCCATGGAGAAAAATGATCGTGATGATGAGGAGATTCCGTAGTTTTCGGGAACGTTGACGACCAAAAATTACCCTGTATAAAACATCTGCAAGGCCCCGACTCCTTCTACATAATATTTTAACATATAATACATTGTTGATGAAATTAAAATATTTCAATGTCACATTTTTTGGCGAAACATGTATCTGATCTAATAATGTAATAATAGCTTTACTGTATGTACCTGTTTGGAGAAAATAAATGATCCTTTTTCATTTGATACGGTTTCTATCATACAGCCATGGTTAGCATTGGTTGTTATATTACATCAGATGTTAATTAATGATGAACAATGTTTGCATTAACATTAAAATCGTCAGAAGCAACACAATAACCGGCCCAGATAATTTTATAGCCCTTTATCAACATAAACATCTAATCACGTAGAGCTAATATCAAATTAAGATCAAACAATTTTAATTCCCGAGCCAATCCCTTTTTCACTGGACGGTATTAAGCGAACCAATTTCACGGCATTACACTGCGCTACGACTTCATTGCTTACTTTACTTGATTATAGGAAACGCTGGTTCCTATTTAATCGGCAATGTATTTCGAAATTATGACCTGATCGTGCGCGATCAGAGTTACATAATTAAGGTAACATCCGATGTTGGAGCTAGGGTTGTGAAAACATTATTTTATTCTAATAACTAGCTGTTGCCCGCGAATTGTATGTATGTACTGCATGTACCTATATATAATAAGGTATAATAAATAATTATATATGTGGGTGTAAGATGACTCCAGCACATTTTATTACGTAATTGGTCACAATAATTATAGTTTATTTCATCAATTAATATGCAATAATAAAAGTAAAATGAAAGAGTGCGTACACGAGGGTGAATGCAAGATTTTTTATATTGACTAATAACCTGAGTTTTTTGCATATTTTGGAAATAACCATAACATACATACTTATACACACGGCTTTATTCCCGAAATGGGGTAGCCAGAACTACAGGGTCATAATGGAGGTCCTACTCCTTTAGCCACACTTAGGTAAAAAAAAACAGCAACCAATTCTAACAATGTCTCCGAGTTCCTTAGTCGACATGAAAGAGATGCAGCTGATGTATTATAATAAATTCTCGCACCAGCAGAAGATTTGCAAGCAGTTGAAAATAATATTGATTTCAACTAACAAACTTCATTCGAGTTTAATTATTTATTATTATCTACGTTTGCGACAACCCTGCCAGGATTGCATATTATTAAAGCTAGCTACTGAACAGTTTTAGTAATCTCTCTGTTATTAGTAATTGCACTAATAATAGGGTTGTAATAACGTGTTCCGTAAATGATGGGTTTGCTATCGATATCGATGTTGTGTAGTGATGTACCTACACAGGAAGAATGAAAATCACATTTCTACTTATTATAAATGCTGTTATACTCGTATTGCTTGTTACCTCTACATCTAAAAAATATTCAACTTAAAAATTATAAAATATGTAATTTAGAAAGGAGATGGTAAAATTCGTCATCCGAGTAATTGACCCGGTAGCTCAGTGTTTAGAGCGGCTGGCACGGTTTGCAGTGGTCGTGGGTTCGATTCCCACTCGGGTGAAGAATTTTTTCCATTTTCTTTATTAATAATTTTAAAACTGTGTATGATAGGTATTTGTCAATGAAAGAAGTTTTGTTAGTTTATGTAGCTTGATCGTGACGAAGGAAGGAAGTTCGAAGTTTTAATTTTTGAAATTCCAACTGTGTAATAGATAGGTTTCAAATAAGTTCATTGAACCATTGTATTAGTAAAGTAAGTAACATATATTAAACTTTCATAGGTCCATCTACTACATTTCATTTCATTTATAAGGTCCTTTGTTATAACTTAAACATTTAAACACTGTTTTAAATGAAATTAGACTGAAAAATTTATAGGATATCAGCCAATTCAGGCAATGTTGAGGTTAAAAAAAATAAAATGCCTTTGTTGTAACACCGCAAGTAGGTATATTTTATTCCAAGCCAGCGTGTAAAACTTCGCAATTTATTCAACACGACATTTTTTCCTAATTATAAATTCCGACCGCACCTCTAATTTGTTTCTTGGGTCAACGGCTTCGTGATTTTTTTGTTTTAAAAACTAAATGACAGTTCCAAATTAGACAGCTGTCAAAATTTGACAACCCATATATTTAGAAAAAATCCTTGGCTTTTTTAAGTTGCATTACGAAACGATAAGTATGACAAAATAACTTACTATGGTGACTATTTATGGCTGACCCAGCAAACGTTTTGCTATAAAAATTATTTTAGTGGTCAAAAGAACCTCATGTAAAGTGATATTACATACATAGTACATAAACACAAAGCTCTGTTCCCGAAACAGGGTAGCCAGAGCTGCAGGATCATAAATGAGATCCCTCAGCCACGTTTAGTGTAGCGGTGACAAATGTAAATGATCATCGATCAGTGACAAATAGCTACATAGTTAACCGCCTGAGAGAATGCACGAATTCCTTAGTGGCCTCTTACGACATGCACGGAAGGAGATGCAGCTGATGTGGTATACTATAATCTGTGATCCGGGATTGGCCCACCACTCATTCCCGCCTCTGCAACTCCTGTGAGCCAGGATCAACAGAGGCGACCAGAAAAACATAAGCATAGAAAGTCCCGGGTGACCTAACTGGCGACTATAAGGCAGAAAAACAGAATGTGAAGTATGAAGATAGGTATGCTTAATATTTATATTAAGCACTGACTGACAATATTATTACAATTGGAACATACGGCTACTTTATGTTATAGGTTAATGTGACCATAACAAAGACATACACAGTCATGTACTCGTATCAATACAAGTTACAGTGTATAGTATTACCACAGGAAATCCGATGAAGCAGTGGTATATCCAGGAAAAGAAGTTAAACGATGTATAACTATGTACAACCGTTTATTCAACTATTTCACAGTTAGGCTGCCTTTGGCGGTATTATATTCGAGAAAAGCAGCACCATATCATTTAATTTACACTGTTTATCATAATTGTCATATCAGTAACTAATTTAACAATACGATTAAAATTTTTAAATACAAACGGAGGTTGTTTATTTCAAACTGCAATTGGACAGAGTAACGTCTTAAAAGCTCAACGGTCAAGAATAAAGTGACACCATTTAGTTTCTACCGTACTATTTATATGTACAACCATCGCAACCTCCCAGAACAATATTGCAGGAGTATGACTATATAACTACTTTTATAAAATATAGCCCTTAATCAATTGACTTTATATAATAATAATAATTAATATTATAAGGTACGCTATATATTCATATGTATGATGTGGTGCTGACTGTAAACTGTAACAATAGTTAATAATTATGTTACCTTTTAATATATGTGATGTTGGTGTACCTCATCATTTTCCTGCCCTCATCGCATTATTTTTTGGGACGGCACAATTGACTCATTTCGCTAAGGATTTGGCATTTTATTTTACGGCCGGCTGCCTGCCTAACACCAACCCTTTTGAGGTACAGCTTAGTGACAATTTTAGAATATTAAAATCCATATCTATGTATGTACCTGTTTTCAATAAATAAATAAATAAATGTGACATAACATCTCTAGCAGAGCTTGCAGTCTTCACAGATGCATTATCACTCTTGCATCAGCCATTTATCTACAATCGGAACACTTTTGCTATCAAACTTCAACTTTCACCGTAACATTTTCACGCCCTTTCGCTGGAATAAAGACAATAGTATTACGAATAATTGTTATGGGACTGTTCTCACTGGGTCGCTGGTGACGCAACCAGAAACGTAGCCGAATTAAAATAACATCTATTTGTGATAGAATTCTATTAATGGTACTTTGGTGGCAATATTAAATAGATTCATTTACATAACATATGCTAATATACAGGATGTTTTTTTGTGGCCACCTTTAACGAAGGGTACGTATTCTATACATGAAATAAAGTAAGTTTATGCCAAAAAAAAAAATGCTGGGAAATTTTTTTATTTTATTTTTTTTTAATTTTAAATTCCTTGATCGTGCGAAATTTATAGTGTCTAGTGTTTATGTTAGTTTTTAGGGTTCCGTACCTCAAAAGGAAAAAACGGAACCCTTATAGGATCACTTTGTTGTCCGTCTGTCCGTCCGTCCGTCCGTCTGTCAAGACCCTTTTTCTCAGGAACGCGTGGAGGTATGAAGCTGAAATTTATATCAATTACTCAGGTCTACTGTCCCTTGAAGCTGTGAAAAAATCAAACTTATAAGCCAACGCAATCAAAAGATACAGCCGTTTATGCCGCAAATTTTCGACACTTGCAAGGGAATCAAAACCTACAGGGTGCTTCCCGTGAACTCAGAATCTTGAAATTTGGTACGAAGCAACGTCTTATAGCATAGATAAAGGAAAAATTACGAAAACCATAAATTTTTAGTTACATCACATAATATATATTTTTTTAATAATTTTAAACTTACTACCCATTTCCTCATAAACGCGTAGAGGTATTAAATTGAAATTCATACCAAATACTCAGGTCTATAATACCTTTAAGCTGTAGCAAAATCAAACTTCTATGTCAACGCAATCAAAAGAAACAGCAATTTAAGCTGCATATTTTGAAACTCGCAAGTACTCGCAAGGGAATCAAAACCTAAAGGGTACTTCCAGTCGACCTAGAATCTTGAAATTTGGCATGAAGCAACGTTTTATAGCACACATAAAGGAAAAATTCCGAAAACCTTAAATTTTTAGTTACATTACAAAATATATATTTTTTAATAAATATAAACTTATTACTTTTTTCCTCATGAACGCGTAGAGCTATCAAGTTGAAATTCATATCAAATACTTAGATCTAATTGCCTTTAAGAGCCAGCAGTCAAATAAAAGTCCCACGGTTGCTCCGCCCACATACCCCGCCACCCGCAATGCAAGGATACGCGTTAAGATCTGCGTAGTGTTAAAATTCGAAATTCGCGCGCTTTCGAGCAGGCGGGTCAACGCTAGGTCAAACGCAGAGAACATAAAAACCCATAGAGTCGTTATTATAATTAATTTCAATGTTATGTTTATTTTATTTTTGTTTGCAAAATACAATTAAATTAAATTAATTAATTTATTAATAAGTAATATAGGTATGTTAAAAAATCATTCATACAATAGAACACATTACCTGCATCATAGTTATATTTATGTATGAAATTCATCCAATGCAACAAGTATTAGGAAGTTTTGAATAAAACAGATTAATGGTAGATATCAAAGATTTATTTTATATATCACAAAAAATAGTATCCGATACATATGTGAAATGGGACCAATTTACTCATGTAGATCGCTTTTAAAAAGGCTTTTAGGTGAGTCAATATGTTAAAATGTTACAAGTAGTAACTTAACAAATTTTAATATTAAGATGATTATGTAAAAAAATGCCGTTTCATTTAGGTAAATTGCTGTATGTTAAATATAAATAGTAGGTGTTTTTTTTAAATAAAGGGTTAACAGGTATGTATAATGTGCATTCGCAATATTAGCTGTGCATAAATAAAAAAAACTTTATTTAAAGATAAATAACGGTATGCGTATGCCACAAAAATAAATTGCAGTTTGATTAGCAATATTCTCATTTGAGGATTTTGCTGTGCAGTCAGTAATTTTTATATGAATTCCAATTATTTGTGACTAAAAAAAATCATTTTATTTGATGTGCGTTTAAATACTATACAATTAAATTAAATGATTTTTCTTACTAATCCTCTACACTCCCCAAGAAATATATATGTACTATTTACCTTATACAGTAAAATACCTTCTGTTCTATGCTCCACCTCATCTGTTACCATCAAACTGTCAATCGGAGAGCTAAAATATGAAATGAGTTTAAAAATATCAAAAAAGTTTTAGTAGCCAAAAGTGAAAACAAGTGAGCAAAAACAACAAAATTATAGCAGGTAGGTAGGTTCTCACTCACTTTTCTTCAAACATTACAGGTGGTATTAGTTCGGTATAAACTTTGACGGGCGACTCCAGGACTTTTTGTTCGGCACAATTCAAAATATTGTAGGTAAGGAACTGCTGCCGAAGATGCTACGTAGTAAGTAAAGATGGGTCGGATTAGGTAAAAATCGTACCTGTTCGACCTAATACATACTAATATTTATGCAATATGGCCGTTCCATTACTGTGATCCATTACGTATTAGATAAATACGTAGAATCTTTATTCGGTGAATATTTAGTATCGGTTTTCGGTGAATGATCCATTATCTAATAAATACCTACGTAGAAAGAATAGTTGTGGAAATAGAAAATATCGTGATAATAGCGAAATGCATTTTTTATATTAGGTTAAATTTTTAATATTTAGTTAAATTGTTTTTAGTTTGTGTCACATATTTTGTTTAAATAAAGGATTTTAATTTTGTAAAAAAAAAAGGAAAAAAAGTATTGTCTGTACCCGGATACGAACCAGGAATATCTGATTTACGACTCCGCCGATGTAACCGCTGGGCTATCATAAACTTGTTAAAGACGGTGAAAATTATCTTCATATTCTAATGATATTGTAGTATTTTTGCTAAATAATATAATTGAAACTTATAGTCTATGCCTTACGGTTGATTTCTCATAATAAGATTATATTTTATGCGATACCTAATACCTAATGTCGTCTTGTATCTGAATGCTGGGCCGTAAAGAAGAAGGATAAAAATCAATTCCATGTAAGCAAGATGAGAATGTTGAGATGGATGTGTGGAGTTACAAGAATGGATAAAATAAGAAATGTGTACATAAGAGGAAGTTTGAAAGTTGCGCCGATCACAGACAAGTTACGAAGTAACCGTCTGTCTTGGTACGGGCATGTAAAGCTATATTATGAGTCTATGATGTAAAGCGACGGGATGAAAGTCATATTTTACAGAGAGCTTTGTGCATGAGTGTGGATGGATATAAAGGAAGAGGTAGACCAAAGAAATGTTGGATGGACTGTGTGAGGGAGGATATGCGTGTACTGGGAGTGAGCCATGAGATGACGGATAATAGGGATGAATGGAAGAAAAGTACATATTGTGCCGACCCCAAATAAATGGGAACAGGGCAGGAAGATGATGATGACCTAATCACGTTGTATTAGGTACCGACTAGTATTGAAAAATACCTAATCCACATACCTATTCCAATATGATATTCCAATATGCCTCACCTGTAGTAGTAAGTTCCTTAGGTGACTGAAAGATATTGTACCTACATATACTCGTAAATGTATATAAAATTTGTGTATGTGCTTCATGTGTAAAGCAGTGCGCTTATAGAATACTTCTCATGCTGTGTGTGTGATTTCGGAACTAATTTCTTTTGTAGACTTTTACATAGATAAACAAAGCAACTAGCGCCATCGTTCAAAGGAATTCTACCAATTTATAAAGGTGAAAGTTTGTATGTGTGTGAGTGTGTATGTTTGTTACTTCATCACGCAAAATCCTGAAATGTATGGAACAGCTGATTTTTTTCACTATATCGGAGTTGGCCCCATAGTGAAAGTTGTTTCTTTTTACTTTCCTAGTTTCGTGTCAAAGGCAAATCACTAATTTCGGAAAGACCTTATATTAGCTTAGGTACGTATCAGAATAACACATTATACTTTTTATCCCGGGTAAATATTTTATCCCGTAATTTCGACATTTTGTTTTTTCTGCTGTCCATTATAAAATGCATTCTCAGCACTAAACTTTACATACTTACTAATTATGATTATAGCTACTTACACCTTTGATTCTCTCCCCTTTTTAGAAAATTCTCTCCAACGTTGAGCCATCTTCCTTTTGGAAACATATTTTTTAGTTTTATTTCCCATTAGGTCCGAACTCAATCGAGTAATACCTACACCGCAAGATAATAAAAAATGCCACTGCCGTGGGCGAAAGCGACATAGACCCTACGTCGTCGGCGCACAGCGCGGTACTGAGCGTCAGCGGGCACGAAGTTACTATTTAACGCTTTTCTGTAAGCATTAGAGTTGAATATCGCTTGCACGCTAAACAACTGATTGAGCTAAGAAGTAAAGGGCGTAAGTCTCAAAAAGATTTTTATTAATTGTGTGTTCAATTACGATTGTTTTTTAATTTTGGCTTTACAAAAGTTTACTATCATTATTATCTTGATATCCGAATTTATTATAAACGCCTATCTCATGTAATAGCCGAAATAAAAGTTAAAATGACTAAAAAACATGTCGATTTCAAAAAACAAAACTATCGAGCGAAAATCATTAAATCATGTTTTTGGCTTTACATGACATAGTTAAGGGTACTAAGAATATAGTGTAATAGTCTCACATTAAACAAACATGCACCCGTTTCAGCATATTTCATCAAAAAGATGCTAAATAAGGTCTGCCTCCTCTTAACCCGTGAAAAAAAAAACCGTACTTTTCATCCATAAACATGTTTCCGTTAATAAACAGTAGCACTACACGAAGTTGTACAACTATTGATAACGTTTTTTCGAACTTCAATGTTGTGGTACTATTCATACCTTTTTCAGTCACCATTTACAGGTCTGGTTCAAATTTAATACTTAATTAATATTTTTGAACCAGATTTCTAAATAGTGACTAAAAAACTTAGTAAATAAATAACTTTAATAAAAGAACTTTCGCAAGTCTGCTGCAAGGCTAGTATAAGTGTTTCAGTTATATTATAGATAAATGATATGTGTTAATATAAAATAAAGGATTACTTAAACGATAAAGAGATCTTTGTCTTAAATTTATGCTCCTCCATCTTTCCCCATTGTAATGTTATGAATTTCATTTTGCAATAAAAATACCATAGTTATGACTCGATTGTCGTAATGAACGAACTTTGTAAACCTTGCAGGTTTGTACGGAACCCTCGGTGCGCGAGTCCGACTCGCACTTGGCCGGTTTTTTTTATAGACAGATATTAATTATTTTTCGTGAAAAAATCCTGCTATGCGCGTCTATGTGCATTTATGCAGAAAAACCCAGTCTATTTACTCAACTTTGGACCCTAATATTTTGGAAACCAGACATTTCCCAGGTATGCTTCCATGGAGAAAAATGATCGTGATGATGAGGAGATTCCGTAGTTTTCGGGAACGTTGACGACCAAAAATCATCCTGTATATATATATATATATATATATAGGTGGCTTAGTGGTTAGAGCACTGACACGCGGAATGCAGGGGTTGTGGGTTCGATTCCCACCCGGGTGAGGAATTTTTTCCATTTCTTTATTAATAATTTTATAATATATAATATCTTGACTAAGATAAATTTATAAAAACACTTCTCCATTAATATAATAATGGATGTTACTAACTTTTTGCTACTCGACAATAGATTTGTTCTTTTTAGGGTTCCGTACCTCAAAAGGAAAAAACGGAACCCTTATAGGATCACTTTGTTGTCCGCCTGTCCGTCCGTCCGTCCGTCTGTCAAGACCCTTTTTCTCAGAAACGCGTGGAGGTATGAAGCTGAAATTTATATCAATTACTCAGGTCTACTGTCCCTTGAAGCTGTGAAAAAATCAAACTTCTAAGCCAACGCAATCAAAAGATACAGCCGTTTATGCCGCAAATTTTCGACACTTGCAAGGGAATCAAAACCTACAGGGTGCTTCCCGTGAACTCAGAATCTTGAAATTTGGTACGAAGAAACGTCTTATAGCATAGATAAAGGAAAAATTACGAAAACCATAAATTTTTAGTTACATCACATAATATATTTTTTTTAAATAATTTTAAACTTACTACCCATTTCCTCATAAACGCGTAGAGGTATTAAATTGAAATTCATACCAAATACTCAGGTCTATAATACCTTTAAGCTGTAGCAAAATCAAACTTCTATGTCAACGCAATCAAAAGAAACAGCAATTTAAGCTGCATATTTTGAAACTCGCAAGTACTCGCAAGGGAATCAAAACCTAAAGGGTACTTCCAGTCGACCTAGAATCTTGAAATTTGGCATGAAGCAACGTTTTATAGCACACATAAAGGAAAAATTCCGAAAACCTTAAATTTTTAGTTACATTACAAAATATATATTTTTTAATAAATATAAACTTATTACTTTTTTCCTCATGAACGCGTAGAGCTATCAAGTTGAAATTCATATCAAATACTTAGATCTAATTGCCTTTAACCCGTGAAAAAAAAAAAATCAGTTATATTATAGATAAATGATATGTGTTAATATAAAATAAAGGATTACTTAAACGATAAAGAGATCTTTGTCTTAAATTTATGCTCCTCCATCTTTCCCCATTGTAATGTTATGAATTTCATTTTGCAATAAAAATACCATAGTTATGACTCGATTGTCGTAATGAACGAACTTTGTAAACCTTGCAGGTTTGTACGGAACCCTCGGTGCGCGAGTCCGACTCGCACTTGGCCGGTTTTTTTTAAGAGTCTGTCGACGTTTTTATTCATCAGTATCTCTAAGCTTTATTAATATCTTTGCACCTTTAAGCTTCATCATCATCAGCCTATTGCAGTCCACTGCTGGACGAAGGCCTCCCCCAAGGCACGTCACAAGACTGCCATGAGGGGTATTTGCCCATAGTCACCTCGCTGGACAGGCGGGTTGGTGACCGCAGTTTGTATTTTGGACTATGTTGTCAACACGGGAGGCGCTGCTGCCCACCTCTCGGAAACCCTTAATCGCCTCGTACGATATCCACGGGCAGACATGGGGTGGTACGAATTCTACTCTGCCGGCACCACGCGGCCAAGCTTATAACAGCGAATATAGATATTATTATCGATATAGGTAGTCTTGGCAACCGTCTGGCAGCGTTACCAAACCCCAATGTAACGGGTCTGTTAAAAATAATTGTTATGCCGAACTAAATGTTATGTCGCGGACATAGTGTGAAATCAGGCGAGCATTGTCGTATCTAGAAAGGTTATTGTTACCATTGGTTGCGAAATTGACGGATTTGCGATTTGATAGGCGATTGGTATTGTTATGTCATTCGTGATTGTTGCCTATAAAGTTTGAATGTTTGTTTGTTTTTGCTACATAACTTGCAACGTGTTAACGAAAGGTATAGTCAAGAGCACCCGAAACCAACGAGCATGTATGAAGAATTTAATTAATATGGATGAGGGGAGAGAGGTATGTCTGGAACGTACTAAATGGAGATCTGTAGTATCTGCCTATGGGACATAGGCGTGAGGTTATGTATGTATGTAGAACTTGGAGACTTTGGTAGCTAGAAGTATTTATATACAAACATACACCTAAGTCCCTATATTATATGAGAAAAAAAAAAAAAAAAAACACACCTAGTAAAGTAAAAGTAATACAGTGTTTATTTCCAAAAACAAATTCGAAAATGGGTGATCTGGGATACTGAACTGGTGTCAGAGCTACAGGACCACAAAGGAGATACTTTAGAAAAGCGAGGCTAGATGTAAAAGATCATTTGCTCATCGCCTGAGAGCACGGCCCTGACTTCCTTAGTTGACTTTTGGAAGAAGATGCAGCTGATATATCCTAGTGAAGCCCAGATTCGTACA
Source organism: Carposina sasakii (assembly GCA_014607495.2). Lineage (NCBI taxonomy): Eukaryota > Metazoa > Arthropoda > Insecta > Lepidoptera > Carposinidae > Carposina > Carposina sasakii. Next base: position 1,743,067 of record CP053174.1, on the reverse strand, counting down.
AATTTTCTTTACACAAAAAATGTGCAACGTTTGTGTTGCCAACTTATTATCTTAAATGTCTTAAACGATGCTAAGTAATAAGCTTAATAATCTATTTCAAACGAATCTACCTTCATATCAAATTTCAACCAGATTTATTTAGTCATGGGATCAATAAAATCCAGACTTTCGCCTCAAAAATAATGTAACTAAAATATTGTATACCGCGACTCAGCAATTTTTACTTACTTTCTTTTATAAGAAACACGATTATATTATACGTTAACCGTAATAAAACGTAACAAAAGGCGATATTTATAAGTGGGACAAAAAGCCGAGCGAAAGTGAACTTGACACCAGAGTTTAGAAATAATACTTATAAATATTATTAAGAAAATGAAAAAAAGTTCACCCGAGGGGGATTTGAACTCACGACCTCTCGCTTTCCGTGCATCGCTCTAACCAACTGAGCTATCGGTTAATAGTACTAATACCTTAATTTATCTGCTAGATTAAATATACCTTACCGTCTAATTCTATTGATAAGTAACGGTTTTGCATATTTCATGAAGTTTCCTGTGCTGATGCGGGGCTTCTCTAGAATACATCAGCTGTATCAGAAGGTGTACGTCTTAACCATTGGAGTATCACCGCTTTAGTTGTGCTACTCTACCAGCAACATAATGATTGCGCATACGCGTATGCGTCGAAATCGTACGAGACACGCCTCCAGTCGACAGTTCGCAAACGCGGTACAGTTAATGTCATAAGTCTATCTACGAAATCATTAAGATTTCTCTAATGGCCAGACAGATCTGTTTGAAGGAAAAAGTTAATGCTATCTCTATCTTGATCAAGCTTTAGAGAGAGATAGCATCTAATTTCTTTATTAGTTACATTACAACAATGCTAATGGTTAAATCTGCATATGAAAACTACCAGCTTAAGTTTAAGAAACCTTTTTCTAAAACAAGCTTTTATTACATATATAAATATATTTTTTTAAAACGAAAAACCGACTTCCTCCCAAAACTCGAGCTTACTAAAGTAAAATTTTACTAAAGGGCAAATATATATTGCGTTAGGCCGTGTACGAAGTTTAGAAGGCATAATATTGTCACATTTATATGCCAGCAAATGATTAAATAGGCCACATGACAAAAGAGAGAAATGAGTAGGCTTCGAAACTTTACGTCTGACAATATAAGCAACATATAATTACACTCCTTCTTCCTGCCCTGTTCCCAATCATTTTGGGGTCGGTGCAATATGTAGGTACTCTTCTTTCATTCATCCCTATTATCCGTCATCTCGTTATTCTCATGTCTACCTCTTCCTCTATAACCATCTTACTTCGGACACGGCTTAACGCAACATATAATTTCACCACTTAACACAATTATCTTCATAAGCCTATTGCAGTCCACTAGACTGCAATAGGCTTATCCACTGGACGTAGGCCTCCCCCTGCCATAGGGGGATTTTGTTACTTAAAAGTTCCACTATCTGTTTTTCGGCGGCTCCATCATCAGACCCTCGTTTCCTTTATATTATCGGTTAAAAATGTAACGGAAGCTGACCAAAATTCTCTATAAAAATCTAAAAACGGGCTACATACTCGTGCCATTTATATTTGAGGATATCCCTAGATTCCTTAGAGATTCCATCATCAGATGTTATGTTTTATATGTAGGTGATCAAAACGCTCAGTAAAAGTATAAAAACAGACTACATGTGCCTACAATTCATCCCGGATAATTTCAACATTTTGTTTTTTCTGTAGTCCACGCGGACGGAGTCGCGGGCGGCCACTAGTTTGTTAATAAAATGAACTGATCAAACAAACGATCTCAAACTCGATAGACGCTTTCCAGCTGCTTCCATCATCAGATTAGCTCTATGTCATAATAATATTGCATTGTCATCCGATTTATACATGCATGCAAAATTTCCGCTCAATCGGAAACCGAGAAGTGGATCAAATTTAACTTGCAGGATTTGGTTACAGACAATGGGGCAAGTGAAACTAAATAAAGGATACAAAATTTAGATCTTTGAGTATAGCAATTAAGTACCTACAAATTGACAAGGGGACAAGTTTTTCGCTGTCTTTTTGATCTTATATATCATCAGTCAGAATATACGTTCTTAGTAGAAATTACACTTTATGGATGTTATATATTTTGGTTCCATCTGAATTCTTTACCAATTTTATCAAAGAAATTACAAAAGTAAATTAAATAAACAAAAATAATTACCCCATACATTTTTTAACAAAGAAATTTCAAAACTCGTAATATGGTTGCAAAATTGTAGCAAACCAAATTAAATTATTTTATAACAAATATGTCTATGATGCAATGACTTTAATTATATTAATGTGACCGACTGTACCGAGATATTATGATGTTGAAGACCATTGTAAGCAAATTTTAATCCGCCTTTTTATATGATTGACTTGATGTGTAATAATTACACAAATTATTACACCTTCACATGTGTAATGTAATGTGTAATCTTAATTTTTGCCTCACGACATTGTCTTTTGCCTTTGTTATGGAGATTTTTTCCTCCACTTGCACTATTAGTGGTCATTTTGAATGACATTTTAGAAGCAACATTGACTGACTCAGTTTTATGTCATGAAACTTTACTTATTGTTAGTTTTTTTCTTAATACATACATAATAATCACGCCTCTTTCCCGGAGGGGTAGGCAGAGATCACGGATCTCCATTTGCTACGATCCTAACACACCTCTTTCGCTTCATCTACTTTCATGATATTCTTCATGCACGCTCGTCGGTTTAGGGTATTCTTGACCTGACCTTTCTTTAGAATTATACCTATTTGATCGGTTAAAGTCCGGCGATGTCTTCCCCTTCCAACCCTTCCATCCATCCATCCGTTTTTCTTAATATGATGAAATAATAAGATTTAAACATACCTTCTCCTGTTCACGTGTCTTTCAAGTTCTGAAACAATAAATATAGATACATAAGTAAAATGTACAAGTAATTTATCCAATATTCAAGTTGATAAAACAGAAATGCAAGATCATAAAAAGATAATAGGATAGATGTAAACGACTGACACTGACCTGAGAGAATGCCTGAGTTCCTTAGTCGGCTCTTTCGACATACAGAGAAAGAGATGCTGCTAATAATCTAGTGAAGCCCCTCATCAGTACAGGGTATATTTAAATTAAATGTTATAAAAAAAGTATTTAAAATAACATAATTGAGTAAGGGCCTATAGTTTGATCTACCATCATCATCATCATCATCATCAGCCTATTGCAGTCCACTGCTGGACGTAGGCCTCCCCCAGGGCACGCCACAAGACTGCCATGAGGGGTATTTGCCCATATTCACCACGCTGGGCAGGCTGGTTGGTGACCGCAGTTTGTATTTTGGACTATGCTGTCAACACGGGAGGCGCTGCTGTCCACCTCCCGGAAACCCTTAATCGCCTCGTATGATTTCATCAGTAGTTTAAGGTTACTCTTAGTTAAAAATGACAAATATACTAAAGTTCGACAAATGTCACTAACAGTAAGCTAAGTACGGATTAAACAACAGCATGGCAATAGCAACAGTCACTTTTGACATTCATCAATATCGTTATTAAAAAAAACCTCTATGTAAATTCTGACAGGAAGGACCTACATACTATTTTTGATTAGATTCATAAATCATTCCATAACACATTCAATATTTCCTTTTTTAAATTCAAGATTGATCACATTGACTCCAGGGCTGGAATTTAGAAAGGCATAGACAATCAAATATAGAGTCTATAAAAAAGCTTATAAAAGAGGTCCAACAAAAAGGTGTATTACAATGTTCTAAAATTAAAATAAATTAATTACAAGATCGTGTCACGACCCGCGAAGGCTAGCTTTATTGACGGTTTTAGCTGTCGTATTCGCTGGGTGCAAAGCAGGAGGTGGGGGAACCACGAATCGATCGCAGCGCCCACGGTGACCAAAAACGGAAAACTCGGAGGACCATTTGTCACTTTTTACTATTGCGGAATATAAATAAACATGGGCAAATGCTCCAAATAACACAATCACTCCAAATACTTACGAGTATCTCATACTTAATCTTATTATTTACCAGTTATGCCCACAAATCCGTCCGCGTGGAGGGCATAAAAAATTACGGAATTAAAAAAAATCTGGTTAAATGGTAGCCTTTGTCCAAATTTCATTTGAATAGGTTAAGTAGTTTAGGCCTAAAAACCAGACAGACAGAGTTACTTTCGCATTAATTAATATAAGTAAGGATTAGGGCACTATGTCAATGTGTATAGTTTCCATACCAAAAACATAAATATAACATAGGATTTTTATAAATATAGGCACCTCGGATTCGATTTGGTTTGTAACGGCTCTAGACGGTTATACAGGGTGTAACAGAAAGGGTATGTTAAGCGAAAAGCTACGTAAATAGCTCACTGTAGAGAACCTATTTCCAAAATTTGAGACTCGAAATCACATGTTTATTTTTTAAGATTGTATGAAAATTCCTGGGATATTTAAAAATTCTCCATACTATCGGGAAAATGAAACATGTGATTTCGAGTCTCAAATTTTGTGGATAGGTTCTCTACAGTGGGCTATTTACGTAGCTTTTCGCTTAACATACCCTTTTTGTTACACCCTGTATATTTCAACGTTGTAGCTTCAGGCTTGCCTCAAGGGCCAAATGCGTCATAGGCATTATTGTCTAGCTAGGCAATGATCTTAAGGGCTTGGCTATCAGAATTTTTAAATCATTTGTTTATAGAAAAAAACCCGACTGCTTAATTTTTTTAATCCAGTGTCACTCTAAAGACAACGAATATAATGAAATCTCTCAAGCTCAAGAGCTAGCCGTTTAGCCGTGCCAAATATATATGTTATAAGTACAAACATATAGTTAGCCGCGTGGTGCCGGCAGAGTAGAATTCGTACCACCCCATGTCTGCCTGTGGGTATCGTACGAGGCGATTAAGGGTTTCCGGGAGGTAGGCAGCAGCGCCTCCCGTGTTGACAACATAGTCCAAAAATACAAACTGCGGTCACCAACCCGCCTGCCCAGCGTGGTGACTATGGGCAAATACCCCCATGGCAGTCTTGTGGCGTGCCCTGGGGGAGGCCTACGTCCAGCAGTGGACTGCAATAGGCTGATGCTGATGATGATGACATATCGGTATATTCGAAAAACATAGCCCTCCATAATCTGCAAATGCATTATTTTCGTCCTATGATTATAATTATCCATTGAACATAAAACTTATCATGTATTGTTTATTTTTGTTTATATTGCTATAATAATATTGTTTATTAATAATTTTATAATATTATTATTTTGTTCTAATCCATTCCATTTCTATCACTGAATTTCGGTTACACGTGCCTTAAAAACGTTGGATTCCCAAAATTCGCTCTCAAAACTTTTTTACACTAAACAATAATAAATCAATATCAGACGCACGTACGGTCAATAAATGCGTTTACGGCTTCTGCTTATTGAAAATGGGGTAATGCGGTAACGGAAACGTTCGCGTTTTATTGTTTTAGGGGAACTGACGGTTGTTCTGAATCATTGCATGTATAACTGTACTGGGCTTCACTAGAATACATCAGCTGCATCTCCTTCCGTGCATGTCGTAAGAGTCGACTAAGGAACTCAGGGGCATTCTCTCAAGCGATGACCTAGCAAGTTGTCACTGATGCTATGAGCTATGCTAAGCGTAAGTCATGTTCTTAAGTAATCAGGTCAGCTGGTAGAGAATGCCATAGAAGGCATTAAGTTCGCGCTTGTATAAAAAAAGTATGTAGAAGGTACAATCCAAACGGAAATATAGTAGTTCCAAACGTGGCTGAGATCTCCTTGATTCTACAGTTCTGGCTACCCCTGGATATGTATGTGTCGTAGTCATATTGTAGAATACGCCGTATTACAAAACGGCTAGGCATATGGATTTTAGAGGGACACAATTTGGCTTCTAGCACTTTGCCTGATTAATAAATTAGGTTAGGTTATGTTAGAACTGTTTGAATTACAACGCACGAGCCGAGCGAGCGAAGCGAGCGTGTTGCCGCAGCGACCGGCGAAGTGCTTAAATGTTTTTTTTTTATTATTATTTTTATTTCATACTATTCAAAATGCATAGCCGTTTTGTAATACGGCGTGTTCTACAATATGACTACGATATTTATGTATTTTAATGTTAGATGGTATCCTTTCACAACTGTGCAAAGGTTTCCTTCTCAGTTCTCTACCAAGCTATGTAAATAACATTCCGGAATTAATATTATATGATACTCGTACATTGTCCATATAAAGTACTATGTGGGCGGATAACATACTTAATTACAACATAACTACGCATTTGTTAGAACTATGCGTTGTATTGTGTACGAATTAATTAATATGTTACTATATAGGTAGTATCAATGTAACAGGATAGGTTTATATGTGTTCCCGAAATGGGGTAAGCCGAACTACAGAATCATAAAGGAGATCTCACGGCAACATTAAGCATATCGGGAATAGATAAAAATGAACAAGTAACTAGGTTATCACCTAAGAGAATGCCCGATTTTCTTAATCGACTCCGACGGAGATGCAGTTGATGTATTCTAGTGAAATACCACAAATCTCCTTTATGAACCTCATATCGAAAACACAGCCGCGTGTATACGTATGTATTTATTGAGAATTCTTATTCTTTATTGTACACAAAACACTATGTACAGTAAAAACAGAGAAATTTGCAATATAAATCTATACAAAGGCGTGCTTCTTATCTCTGCAAATAATGTTAGTACGTCTAACCTAAATATCTGCAAATAGTAACATTGACACAAACTATTTAGAAATAGTAAAAATGACATGGTCAAGGGTCAAGCATATTTATTTACTCATTTAATCCTATTCTAAGCCAAGGTTTACCATTGTACCATTTACAATTTAAAAATTGATTTTTAAAGAAACTTAATTGAAAATTACGTAAAATATCCATGAGCTGTCTGTACTAAACCTCATTAAAACGATTTCTCGATTATTAAATAACCGATTAGTTCGATAATCGATACGAGGGTATCGATCATGTTTTCATATGTGCGAATCGATCAAATACATATCTACACGTGACGCTAAACGGTACTTAACTGTGTCAATCATAATCGGAAAACATAAATTAAAACTGGTCGCGTTTCGTAACAAATTCATTTAGTACCATGTTTAGTTAGTTCACTATTGGCATTAGTAATCAGAGTTAATTTATACTTGACAGCGCCAGAATAAGGTTTATTTTAGGTATCATTAGATTTATCTTACCGCCAATTTCTATAACTGATCTTGAGAGACTTTTTGCATATCTCAGATTTAATCTTCAATTGTTTTCATACAAATTTCAAATTAGAAATAAAAGAATCCGAGATTCTTCTTGATCTCTCGTGTAGAAATTGGCCGATAGTCGACAGAGTAACGTTAGTCACTGGGCCAACTTTTTTACGCGGTCGGCCCCCTTATTACCTAACTAGCAGAAGCAAAGCGATAGCGAAAATTTTACAAAAATCGCTGATTGCTTGTCAAATTCGTATTACGTAAAACGAATTACAAAGGAACTATGTCATTTCAAGGCGAATATTGTACAATTTTCGCTATCGCTTTGCTTCGGCTTTGCTATTGCTTTTACGTAATCAGGGGGCCGTTTTTAACTGGACTGATTACAAAAATACCTAAGCATTCAACAATCTCATTTATTTTTAATAATATTCTGACTCAGTGCCACTCTTATGACTAAAACGAATCTGATGATACCTGCTCTTCCCGGGCATACTGTACAAGTCAGTAGAGGGACAAGAGGGTCTTGGTGTTTTGTAGGCGATGGGCTGTCAATCTGTCACTACTAACCGATCCTATCCACAAAATTTCAGAATCGAAATCACATGTTTATTTTTCCTCATAGTATGGAAAATTCTGGAACAACTTAAGAATTATCATACAATCTTGAAAAATAAACATTTGATTTTGAGCCTCAAATTTTGGAAATAGGTTCTCTATAGTGGGCTATTTACATAGTTTTTCGTTCAACATACCCTTTCTGTTACACCCTGTACTATGTATGTATGTGTACTATGTATATGTATTATATTAAGATATATACAGATGCATACAATGGAGAAAACAAAGCCCACAACTGGTCGTTTTCAGGTCACTATTTCGGGTCGACCGGATCAAGGCTCGAGTCAATTAAACCGGCCCCTTTTGGTCGCGAATTAAACTATGTGTCTCGATATTAATCGATTGTTTTAAGGCAGTGGTTGTCAAAGTTATTATCGCTGGTTTGCAAGACATATTTTTTGTTCACATTAAAATTTGTTACCCTCTTACTTTGTTTCTGTTTGTATCACTTTTGCTTGGTTTACTGAAAGAAATCTCTTGAAGAGATAGGCACGCCATTGGACATTTCTCCCGTAATATTTTTATTTATGTGTGTACAATAAAGAATAAGGAAAATATGGCAATGGCTTAAAATTGGTTGCTTACGATAGAAAAGGTAATTAACATACTTACAAATGAAATTAAAATAAATACAATTATTGCAGTAGCTCTATGTATGTAAAATCTTGCTGGATATTTAAAACATGAAAGAAGGTATGTAGTATGGTAGCTTTAGGTAAGATTTACAAATAGTGCAAGCAATATTGCCGATATAATTTGATACATGCAATTCCTATGTGGAGACCAAGACCTAGTGCTGCGAAGGGTCAATCTGGTAAGGAAGCGCTCCCGTGAAGAAATATCCTCAGAGGCAGCGCCACAGTAAGGATTTTCCTGCTATTTTCTAAATATATACAGTCCACTTCTCATCTACCGAATATCAAACAGAGTATATAGTTCGCTAGAAATACATAAAAAACATCATACTAAGCTGATATTTTTAACCACTGGCTTTTTGAAAAACATTTTCTTTTAGTTAACGTATCAAAACATCTTTATAAGAGGTCAGATACACCTCACACCAAAATGGGCGACAACAAATACTTTGACAATCCACGTCCGAGCGACGAGACATATCGAAAGTTTTTCTAGGTTACAAATAGTAAGTGTTTGACAGTAGTCGCTCCCGAGGCGTGATGGCTTTAACCTTGGTAGCGAGCTGGTTGTGAAACAGAACTATTGTCACTTCAAGGAAGTTAGGTGACAATGGAGAATATTAGCTGGCAATAAAAAATGGTGACACGATATAATATGGTCACCAAACCGCCTGCCTAGCGTGGTGACTAGGGGCAAAACCCCCCCTATGGCAGTAGCCTTGTTGCGTGCCATGGGGAAGGCCTACGTCAAGCAGTGGCCTGCAATAGGCTGAGGACGACGATCTATATCGCCATAGATCATGAAATAAGTAGGTAAGTATGTGAACAGCAATTAATGACATCATCATCATCAGCGATCACTTCCTATGCGGCTCATCATTCGTCATGCAGTCAGTTTCTAAACGACCGGTTAAGGTTGCGGCTTGCACGGCCTATTGGGCACGTAAACTGAGAACCTCAGACACTGCGAGCTGGAGCAGTTTAAATTGCTATGATACGAAACATACTACTATTATAAATATCAATTTTCAATGATAGTTCAATCAACTGGGGGTTTGACTCTGACAATAAATCCTCCGTCCCTAATATTTTGCAGGATTATAAAGTAACGTTATTAGATTACGATTAATAAAGTATCCAGGATTTATTCGATTTAGAACTTTGTTTTTTACCTAAACAAGAAATTACTCATTTAAGTATGTGCTAATGCATTGTGTAAAGTCATCTTGTTCCTACAGCTAGTAATCGCTTTAAATACTCATTTTTCTGTCTCTATCACAGAGATATTTTTCAGCAAATCGGCAACAAGACAATATTTAAACCTCTCTATAAAATATCGAAATCTAAACTTGCTGTCTTTAATAAAATAATTTAAGACACATTATAGAAACATGTTAGTTATACTCGTTTTAATATGCTATTATAAGGTAGGTAAGTATTATACTTAAGTTTTTTTTTTTACAAACGTTTTGTTGTGCATCAAGTGAAATAACTTCTCGAGTTCTTAGTTTAACCAGTCACACCGCTAAGCTAACATCTAAGCAGCATCAATTATTATTACTATTACACACAACAGTCACGAATTACTAATCATTTGGTAGGAAACATTATTATAATTATATTAATATAAAAAAAACGTTCTTTTTACGCGCCATGTTTACGGTAGTAGATGTTTTTTTTACGCATCTTATGTAAAAACATGCGCGTGAATAAATGCTATGTAATTACTAAATTATGCATGTTATATAGTTATTAATAATGTTACTGTTTTGTGTTATAGTTATTAATAATGTTTTGCCTATAAATTCACAGCGGCTTGACTATTTATATATATATATATATTTTGTGTTAATTAGAGCTTATTTTATTGTTTCCTAGTAGTAAAAATGCTGATTTACAAGATCTTATGAGCCGGAGGGTACGCTTTTTTGTTGCTCGAGCGAAGCACCAAGTGTGTTAGCAAGATCTTGTGCGTTATAGTGTTTGTGATCAATCTGTTTACTACACGCCGCATATATGGAAGATCGGACACATAACGGCACGCCATCGACCCAGCGGCTGTATATATATATATATATATGAGAAAATTTTGTCATGTTGGACCTCTCATAATAAATAAACTGTACTTAAAATGTCTGATGCTTTCAAACAATTCTTTTGAACAAACTTTATTTTTTCAACATTGAAGTGTGGAAATTCTTTCATTAAAAAAATAGTGTAATACACACCTAGAGTGCGTTTCGCCAAATAGGTGTTTTGAATGATGGCGCTACATAGCTACTATGTATATAACTATATTATCGGTGTTACTGCATACTGAAAATGATTCGGAAATCTGGCATAGGAGTTATTTTATAAAACGGACTCTACTTTGCAACATGTCACTTAAATAGCTTATTTCTTTTTTTACCTATAAAAATTAATTGTTAATAAGCATTGTCTCTCTAAAACTCGAACTGCAGGATAACGAAAGAGATCTTTCAGCCACGTATATGTCAGTAATAAGTTTTAACCAGACCAATAGAGGAATAAGAGTGCTAATGTCATACTAAGTGCCTCGATGCACCTTTAGACTTTTCGGTGCCTCACAATTCCAGTCCTTGACACTTAGATTGCATTACCGTAATGTACTACATTACTAATGTACTGTAACGTACAGTAATGCAATCTAAGTGTTAAGGACTGGAATTGTGAGGCACCGAAAAGTCTAATAGTGCATCGAGGCACTTAGTATGACATTAGCACTCTATTACCTTATTCCTCTATGGCCAGACTAGATGTAAACGGTGACAATAAGCTATCTCATCGCATAAGAGAACGCCCTAGAGTTCCTTAATCGATTCTTACGACATGCACGGAAGGTGATGCAGCTGATGTATTCTAGTGAAGCCCTGCATCAGCACAGACACAAAACATCTATTAGTATATTAAAAACAATCAACAATGCACCTGTTTGCCTCTTTTTAGGTAGGCTCATTGTTATTGTTAATTTGCGAATCAATGAACAATGTATGGGAACGCAATTATTTAAAATGCTTGTATCTTTTTGAGAAAATCTTGTGTTTTGTATGTGATTTATTGTGAAATATATTAAGGGACTGTATTTAAAAATGTTGTAATGTTAGAGATCGCAAGTAGCTGCAAATTATACCAAACCAATGCCATGAAACCACTTACATTTTTGTATGTAGTTACGCAGAGGATGTAGTCATACCACTTACCGTAGAAAGACCAAAAGTACTATTTATCTATGTAATACGAACTTACCATAGGGGGTTTTATCCATAGGTACCACGCTGGGCAGACGGGTATCGTAAGAGGCGATTAAGGATTCCCAAGAGGCGGGGTCCTTCTATGCTGCTCTGGGAGTGAATAAAAAACGTATGATACTACAGCTGCTTCTCTTCCCGGGCAAACTGTATAAGTCAGTAGAGGGACAAGAGGGTCTTAGTGTTTTGTAGGCGATGGGCTGACCACCTGTCACTACTAACCGAGCTTGTACATCTCAACTATACCCTCAAAATTGGTCAGAAGTGGCACCATGTGGTCCTATCGGCCCTTGGTACTCTGCCTATCCCGTAAGGGATAAAGGCGTGATTATATGTATATATGTATGTAAGAGGTGGGCAGCAGCGCCTCTTGTGTTGACAACCTAGTCCGAAAATCACACTGCAGACACCAAACCGCTTGCCCAGCGTGGTGACTATAGGCAAAAACCCCCTTTGGCAGTAGCTTTGTGGCATACCCTGGGAGAGGCCTACGTCCAGCAGTGGACTGCATTAGGCCGATTTGTATATGTATGGTCGATTATGAATTTGGTGTTAACCAAAAATTTTGGTACCAACATAAAAAAATATGAGCGCTGGAGGCACTGGCGCTCAGGGGGGCTTTTGTGGGGGCTCGCCCCGGGCACCTGAGGGGCCCGGATTGGCATATTAAAAAAAAAAATCCTTGTCTAGAATAGAATAAAGTTTATTTGGTATACACATACACGGGCAACACAAGTCAATTTGGTCACACCTAACAATAAATAGGTGCCCGGTACACGCCATTCTAATTTTATTTATTACTAGCAGCCCGCGGTTCCGGCTTCGCTCGGATATTCGACTTTTACAGCTGTAGTTTATAATTCGACACAACCATCAACGTTGTCTGCCCTCACGTGTCTGCCCGTTCGGGTCGCGCACCTCAACATGAGCCCACCCCCACCACCGCCGTCGCCGCCGCCGCGCGCCGCCAACTGTCGTGCTATGCGGACCGACCGACTGACACAACGACGGAACGCAGCCGCCGCCGCCGCCATCTCTGCCCTCGGCATTGTAAATGCATCATATTAACATAAAAGTGTTATGATATGTATATATTCGGAATCCTCATTTCATCAGCTTTAATTTGATATGCATATGTTTATTGGTCTATGTCGGTAGGAACATCGAGTAATTGAAAAATAAGATATTTCTAAACTTGAACACCCACTAAATCGTTATTGTGGCTAAACCTTAAAGGATAGACATATGCTATCGCAGACTTTTTTATAGAACTTTTTGAGAAGAATAATTCCCCCCATACATTGTTATTCTGTATTTTGAGTTATTTCAGCAGCGCACGCAATGCAAGCCTCCAAAAAGCTCGTTTTTCTTCCGTGTCTGATAACTGTTACGATTCCTCTAATAATTTCTTAAGTAGGTACACCTAAATTATACACCTATAGAATCCCTGGAACCATTATTGAAAACCGCATAGCTATTGATATAGTAGTTTTTGAGAGGTAACAAACACACGATGGATATAGATAGATACATAATTAATTATGAACTGTTTTAGTCAAATTGAAGAATGGCTGAACCAATTCATAATTGTGGAATTACGGCATCGGGATCGTGTGAGAACTATTTAGCTATTATTGCGAATCCTTGAAGTGTCTTAATAATTAGGTATCTATTTTTATAAGCAAATCAAAACCAATGTTTTTGTTGGTATTTACACGCGAGTGCGTTCTCAAAACGCGGTACCCAGAACTACAGGATCACAAAAGATATAGTCAGATATATAGGTACATACATACATACGGGGGGTTTTTTTGTGGCCACCTTTAACGAAGGGTACGTATTCTATACATTAAATAAAGTAAGTTTATGCCAAAAAAAAAGCTGGGAAAAAAAATTTCTTAAAAAAAAAATTAAATTCCTTGATCGTGCGAAATTTATAGTGTCTAGTGTTTATGTTAGTTTCTTTATAGACAGACTAGTGGACGCCCGCGACTTCGTCCGCGTGGACTGCAGAAAAAAACAAACTTTTATCTTTATAAAAAGTATAAAATAGGTATAGCCTACATAAAAAGTAGCCTGTCAATTTTTATTAAAATCGCTCCAGCTGTTTTTACGTGCAAGTAACAAACATTTATCCATTCATCCATACTCACAAACTTTCGCGTTTATAATATTAGTAGGATTCAGTAGGTCTAAGAATCGGCTACTATCTGTTTTTCATAACCCTTCCACGAAATAAGCGATATCCACGCGAGCGGAGCCGCGGGCAACAGCTATTAAATATTGATATACAGGTTATAATGAGTCAATAGTATAAATTAGAAAGTGCTTATTTTGAATAACTTTTCCTAAGACGGTATTTTCATATCTCTCAAAATTTAGCTGGGCTGTTAAGGGTTCTGCATCAGGTTATCTAGACCTTCAATTTTATTACGTTATTAGAAAGTGCTTATCATGCTGAGCAACTTTTCCTAAGACGGTATTTTCATATCTCTCAAAGTTTAGCTGGGCTGCTAAGGGTTCTGCCAGGCAGTAGACCTTCAATTTTTTTCTTTCATATCATTTCTACGTCATTTTATTCTTTCATACATATTTTTTGGATAACTTGAACCGTTTACGCAGCGCACGCAACGGAAGTCTCCAAAGTTGAATAATTTTCCCGTTTTTTTCCACATTTTCCTCTTATTCTTCGTCCCTATTGGTCGCACTGTGATGATATATAGCCTAAAGCCTTCCTCGATAAATGGACTATCCAACACAAAAAGAATTTTTTAATTCGACCCAGTAGTTCCGGAGATCAGCGCGTTCAATCAAACAAACAAACAAACAAACAAACAAACAAACAAACAAACTCTTCAGCTTTATAATATTAGTATAGATTAGAAAGTGCTTATCATTGAGCAACTTTTCCTAAGACGGTATTTTCATAAAAGTTTAGCTTGCTAAGGGTTCTGCATCAAGTAGACCTTCAATTTTTTTCTTTCATATCATTTCTACGTCATTTTATTCTTTCATACATATTTTTTGGATAACTTGAACCGTTTACGCAGCGCACGCAACGGAAAAAGTTGAATAATTTTCCCGTTTTTTCCACATTTTCCTCTTATTCTTCGTCCCTATTGGTCGCACTGTGATGATATATTAAAGCCTTCCTCGATAAATGGACTATCCAACACAAAAAGTTTAATTCGACCCAGTAGTTCCGGAGATCAGCGCGTTCAATCAAACAAACAAACAAACAAACAAACAAACAAACAAACAAACAAACTCTTCAGCTTTATAATATTAGTATAGATTAAGTGCTTATCATGCTGAGCAACTTTTCCTAAGACGGTATTTTCAATCTCTCAAAGTTTAGCTGGGCTGCTAAGGGTTCTGCATCAGGCAGTCTAGACCTTCAATTTTTTTCTTTCATATCATTTCTACGTCATTTTATTCTTTCATACATATTTTTTGGATAACTTGAACCGTTTACGCAGCGCACGCAACGGAAGTCTCCAAAGTTGAATAATTTTCCCCGTTTTTTCCACATTTTCCTCTTATTCTTCGTCCCGGTCGCACTGTGATGATAGCCTAAAGTCGATAAATGGACTATCCAACACAAAAAGAATTTTTTAATTCGACCCAGTAGTTCCGGAGATTAGCGCGTTCAATCAAACAAACAAACAAACAAACAAACAAACAAACTCTTCAGCTTTATAATATTAGTATAGATATTAATTATTTTTCGTGAAAAAATCCTGCTACGCGCGTCTATGTGCATTTATGCAGAAAAACACAGTCTATTTACTCAACTTTGGACCCTAATATTTTGGAAACCAGACACTTCCCAGGTATGCTTCCATGGAGAAAAATGATCGTGATGATGAGGAGATTCCGTAGTTTTCGGGAAAGTTGACGACCAAAAATCACCCTGTATAATCACGCCTTTATCCCTTACGGGGTAAGCAGAGCGTACAGTTGAGATGTACAAGTTCGGTTAGTAGTGACAGATTGTCAGCCCATCGCCTACAAAACACCAAGACCCTCTTGTCCCTCTACTGACTTGCACAGTATGCCCGGGAAGAGAAGCAGCTGTAGTATTATACGTTTTTTTTTCACTCCCAGAGCAGCATAAAAGATAGAAAGAAAGATATAGAAGATAGAAAGATATAGAAGAAAGTATAGGTGGGGCAGATGCTTAAGACTAGATAAGTATAGTATTTAGAAAGAATGAATTTGGAATTCGACTATCCATCCATCTGCTTAGATAGTTAAGTTGCCACACAGTCCTGATTCCGGTAAATGCAAACCATGCCATTGCCAAGTATTCAAGGTCCTGGATTCCGCTGAATGCAAAGTCATTGTCCATATTATTTTAATAGTAAGTTTGATTCCTCCAACTCTTCCAAATACCCTTGTATGCCCCAAAGTTAAGCTTCAAGTGGATTCTGTGACCAGGGTACCTAGAGTACTCTCTGTCCTTACTAGACTAGGTTAACATTTTATAAAGTTTGTACAGATTTGTACTAGATTTTGCCAGAGACTTTGTCCGCGTAAACTTTGTTGCCCCTTTATATCTTTGAAGCATAATTTTGTAAAACGCAGGCATAGTATCTAATCTATCTATAGATATAATAAAAATGTAACGGATCGCTGTCTGTACACAGATAGATAAGAAAAAATATTATAGAATACCTTTATCAACGCAATAGTACCCAAAACAATGATTTTTGGATTTTTTGTCTGTTTGTCGGTTTGTCTATTTGTCTGTGGGTTTGTGCACGCTTATCTTAGAAACGTCTGAACCTATTTCGATGCAGTTTCCAGGAATATATTGTTATAGACAGATAGATAGATTTTTATTGTGACAGGTCCCACTTAACATATAGGCAAATTTTTATCCCCTGAAAATGTTTTTATCCCGGATAATTTCTATATTGTGTTTTTTTTTCTGTAGTCCACGCGGACGGAGTCGCGGGCGTCCACTAGAATATTTAAAAGTATTAATTCCGAATTTGAAGAAATATTGTTACGAACAAACTTTCAACCTCATTACGGCTCGGCAAGCTGTATGATACCATTACTTTGCGGTTACGCGACATGTTTTAGGGAACATTTTGTCCCTATACCTATCCTAAGCTTTAAAAGCCTGCCTTATACGTCAAACGGTTTACTTTCAACACCAGCGTTCCAAAACAAGAAAGGAAAATGAAAAAGTGTAGTTAGTAACACTTTCTCCTTCTTTGTTTATGTAATGAAATGACAGCTAAATGGTTTAGACAATTAACTCGTTGAGAACGTAGCTTGTTTAGAGATAATTGTTTTGGACGTAAAAAATATTCGTTTGTATCGTAAAGAAGGAATTACTGGGTATCTTATACAGGATAACAGAAAGGGTAACAGAAAGGGAAAAGCTATGTAAATAGCCCACTGTAGAGAACCTTTTCCACATGTTTATTTTTCAAGATTGTATGAACATTCCTGAATGTTTAGGATCATACTATTTGAAAAAACAAACTTGTAATTTCGAGTCTGAAATTTTGTAGGTTATTTATATAACTTTTTTAAATACCCCTTTTGTTACACAAGGTAACTAGAAATATTTAAGCCGAACACGGCCGTTGGTTTTAACGTGAAACGTCTATGTTAGCGAATCGCGAGATGGACGCTCCATACTAGACATACCCGTGCGAAAATAGACTGTAGCCTTCCTTTGGGCTATTAACACTGAAAGAATTTTTATCAGACCAGAGTCCTGAGATTTTAGGCAAACTCTTCAGCGCGTCCAAATTACACCATCGGTTCAAATACTTGACGAAAGAATCACCACGCTATAAACGGTCACGAGTTACACTGAATTACCATCAGGACCCCGCGTTGTAACAGCGGTAAGCATTTTTGTTTCTAAGCCTGTTTAATATAAAAAAAGAGTAAAAAGTTGTGAAAACTTAGTTCAGTTAAAACTATGATGAACTAGCTTTGCTACGCTTCACTAGAATACATCAGCTGCATCTCCTCCCGTGCATGCCGTAAGAGTCGACTAAGGATAAGAGTCAACTTATTACTGATCTTTTACATAAATTGACCAGCCCCCCTAGCATGACCACGCAACGTGGATATCGTATCATACAATATCGTATCGTCTCTATACAAAATTCAACGTGGCGGCTATATTTACAGTATTTTGACAGGCTAAATGTCGATAAATCGGTTTATCATATCGTGTTTCGCAGGTCATGTTAGGCTTGCTGGCACAAATTAAAACGTGAAGCTCAAAACCGAGCGGGATTACGAAGAACTGTGGAGGCCCTCCGCTATCTAGAGGCCTTAGAAACATAAGTCATAAACATATAAAGGACAGACTAACATGACATCACATACAAAAAGGTTAGTTTAATTATACCTACAACTGAGTATTAAATTACTTTGCGTGGGCTTTTTTTTAACTTTGAACTTTGAAATTTGGCCAAATAAATACTGCAGTGAAGTCTTTTGAAGTATTTTGGTCTTACAATGGATATCCGTGTTTGGCGTGATGCGTTTTTTATTGTCAAGGCAGAAGAATCAAGAAAGGTAAACTCTTGTCTTTTGGAAAACGAAGTATTTTGGTCTTACAATCGATATCCGTGTTTGGCGTGATGCGTTTTTATTGTCAAGGCAGAAGAATCAAGAAAGGTAAACTCTTGTAAAAAAGCTATAATTTTATTTGGAAAACGTACATATATTTCCAAATACTTTAGAGTCTTATATAAATGTGATTTGATAGGTATAACAAAGCTTACATGTGTGACAAAATAATACTGATAGGTATAACAAAGCTATTTACATGTGTGACAAAATAAAGTTTACATATACGAGTAGCAAAAATCTAATACCAGTATTAAGTATTTAGCTACTCGTATCTAGCTAATCCAAAAAGTGTCAAGTATACTATGTTTATATTTTATGTATGTACTAGTGGACGCACGCGACTCCGTCCACGTGAACTACAGAAAAAAAAAACAAAATACCGAAATTATCCGGGATAAAATATGTTCCCGGGATAAAAAGAAGCCTGTATGTTAAGTGGGACCTGTCACAATATATTCCTGAAAACTGCATCGAAATCGGTTCAGCCGTTTCTGAGATGAGATCTGAGCGTGCACAAACGCACAGACAAACAGACAAACCGACAAACAGACAAAAAATAAAAAAATCATTGTTTTGGGTGCTATTGCGTTGATAAAGGTATTCTATAATATTTTTTCTTATATATCTTCCATGTACAGACAGCGATCCGTTACATTTTTATTATATGTATAGATAACATTGATTAGGTCGGGCTGTCTCCGAGTGGAACCTTGAGAACTGCAGGATCATAAAGGAGATTCGGCACTTGCACAGCCACGTTCACCATAGCGGGGTTTGATGTTGAGACCAGCTTATAGCCAGAGAGAATACTCGAGTTCCCTAGTCGACGCTTATCGCATGCACGAAGGAGATGCAGCTGATGTATGCTAGTGATGCCCAGCATCGGCATATTATATGACTATGAAAAAATCTGTACATATCATTCACACAACTACGTTTCGTAACCGTGAACTAATCCCGTTCAAAGTAACCTTTGAAAAGTGATGATAACCTATGGAGTACGCAGCGTGTGGCCTGGCAGATATTATGTGTACAAAATGGTAATGTAACATCTTTTTGCATTGATTTGACTCTTGTCATATAAAAGATAGATAGATATAAAATTCTTTATTATACTACAAAAAATATTATGTACTACGGCGAGCTTATTACCCTGCAAGGCATTCTCTACCAGCTAACCTGGTTACTTACTTATTATGACATGATTCAGTCTAAAATTCTTAAAGATGTTACGGTGGCATAACATCTTTTTGCATTGATTTGACTCTTATCTTAGACTTGATTATGTCAAATGGAGGAAATTATAAGATGTCTAACTTCTATCGATTCGGACTTTGTTCTAAGCTCTCTGTATTATAATATTAAGAAAAACTGAAATAAAAACAATGAATATAACAATATATTATGACAACTTTTGTATTACTAGTGAGATGATTGTAACGTTCTAAATATAATAATGTATAAAAATAAAATTAAAAGTTTTAAATGTTTTTTGAGTATGTATAACTTTTACAGCTTAAATATTATTTGAATACCTTAATTGATTATGTACTCATGAGTCAAATATGTTAAAGAGCTGTGGATTTTGGTAAATTAATAAAATAAAAATTAGAAGATGGCTTTATATTTAATTATAAAGTCACGTTTCAGACATACTTACAGAGTAAATAATTACGTTCTATATTTCCTGCACATAAGTCTCTGCCAAGTTACAACACATACATCTATATATCACACGTAACAAAAAAACATACATATCTGTTATTGGAATCTAAAGTGTGAATACATATGATTTGTTGTTCCGATGTTGTAATATACCAATAATGCTAATAAAATATTGGCAATTGTATATGTGTTATGTTCTCGATATATGTATTATATATTTCATAAGCTATGCATGTTTAATATTGGGGTCGAACATGAAATTGCTTGGGGCAAAAATATTAGGTAGATATTAGACAAATTAATTGTTTCCAAACCATTATCCTTAGAGCCTCGAGCACACCGTATGCGTATGCGTGCACGTAAGCGTAGACGTACACGTACCTCTGAGTTTAATGTATGAAACTGTCATCGCTTGACGTCTATGCTTACGTCTACGCATACGCATCCGGTCTGCCCGTGCCTATACAGTTCCATACATTACAACTCAGAGGTACGTGTACGTCTACGCTTACGTGCACGCATACGCATCCGGTGTGCTCGAGCCTTAAAGCTAAATGGACTTATCACAGCATAGGCTATTGAATCACATGTGGTAAGGGTGAGCCTATCGCCGCTTTTCGCCCTTAGAAACCCGTAATGCACAAAAATGCTACACATTACTTTTGCTTGATAGTTAATATGGAGAATGTCTTTGAGATTAACGGTAAAACTACCAACATTACAATATACAGGGTGTAACAAAAAGGGTATGTTAAGCGAAAAGCTACGTAAATAGCCCACTATAGAGAACCTATCCACAAAATTTGAGACTCGAAATCACATGTTTATTTTTCCCGATAGTATGGAGAATTTTTAAATATCTCAGGAATTATAAAATTATTAATAAAGAAATGGAAAAAATTCCTCACCCGGGTGGGAATCGAACCCACGACCTCTGCATTCCGTGCCATTTTCATACAACCTTGAAAATTCAAAATGTGATTTCGAGTCTCATATTTTGGGAATAGGTTCTCTATAGTGGGCTATTTAGCTTATTATTTATTTATTTACATAGCTTTTTGCTTAAAATACCCTTTTTGTTACACCCTGTACATCCCAAAAGAATAGAACAATGAATTGAAAAATGATATTCACAAGCTCCACATACTAACATAATAATCTGAAAATAATCCGGCTCGAGAAAAATAATTTTGTTCAGTATTCAAACGAAAGTTTATATTTATTTGCTGTTCTATCAGATGATCAAATGAAAAATCATTAAGAACAATAGTTAAGGCCAAATGAGATCATTTTACACATCATCAATCAAATGGATTTTCGATACATCCATCAATTATTAGGGATCTCTTCGAGGATCTTTAATTTTTTGTAATATGTATATGATCATCGCCGCGTGATGCCGGAAGAGTTGAGTTCGTACTTTTACGGCGATTAAGGGTTTCCGGGAGGTGGGCAGCAGCGCCTCCCGTACCGACAACATAGTCCGAAAATCACACTGCGGTCACTAACCCAGCCTGCCCAGCGTGGTGACTATGGGTAAAACCCCCCTGTGTCAGTGGCCTTGTGGCGTGCCCTGAGGGAGGTCTACGTCCAGCAGTGAACTGCAATAGGCTGAAGAAGAAGAAGATATAATCATCAGGGGGCAATTCTCGAAAAGTCTCGAGCTGGAACGAAGCCGAAACGGAACCGTTGTAGACGCTCAGAACAAAGCAATAAATACTTTACGGTAACGTAATTTCAGCACGAGACAGATATTTGTGTTTTTTCTGTCATACTCGCGACCGTAGCGTGCTAAAATATACCTTATCTTATTACTCAGGCGGTAAGTATTCCTTCGCGTCGCGTTTCGTTAACGGTTCGTTAGTGGTTGCGTTTCGGCTCAAAAATGTTCAAAGAATTGCCCCTCTGCTGATTCGGGGCTTCACTAGAATACATCAGCTGCATCTCTTTACGTGCATATCGTAAGAGTCGACAAAGGAACTCGGGCGACTCGAGTTAAGCAAGCAACTTGTCACTGATCATTTGCATTTGTCCCCACTATGCTAAACGTGTCTGTGAGATCTCCATCATGACCCTGTAGTTCTGGCTACCCCATTGCAATGATGATGATCTCCGACCGTATTTCGGCCAAGGCGACCAATCTATACGGAGATTGCCCAGGTACGCAGGAGATATTATAGTGCACAAGTGTGTGCGCAAACACAGATGCACTATCTATTCCGTTACTCTCATAGTCCTATGGGACGGAAAGCCCACACTACCGGAGAGAGATCAGGCGCAGGACCAACGGTTTTACGTGCTTTCCGAGGCACGAGCTAAGTGACAATTTTACAACATTAAAATCTGTACATGAAATAAATTCATGACTGGGATCGAACTCACGCCTCCCGACTGAAAGGCGCACGTCTTAACCATTTGGGCTATCTCCGCTTACCTATAGGTATACCGTGTGTATAGATATGTATTTAAAATAACGAATAAGAATACAAATTATCGTCTACAGAACCCATAGTGTACATTAAAAGTTTTTATCCTTCAATAATTTGTCCGACTGTAATTTTTTTAAATCGTCTTTACCCTTGATTTTGATATGTTGACGCCCACTATTGATATTTACGTTTTTTATAAATTAAATTTTAATTATTTACCGGAGTAATATGACTAATGATGATTTAATAACATGACTTGATGTTTTTACCAACCAAATTAATTGACATCATGGACCAATGGCTACGAGTATGATTGGCGGATATCACACGTAGACCTGCACGCGTATGATGAATTTGGTGAGAGCGAGACACTTTTAAACGTCAAATCCACAGAGCTAAGTAATAACTAGATAAGGCAAGTGTTTCTACTTGGTGTGTATAAAGGGATTGCAAACCACTTCTATCAGCCCTTATTCACTCAGTCCTGGCTTGAGAACGAGTGTCTATTCTAATTCTTACAGTCTATAATACACATGCAAAGTACATACACTTAGTTTATCTAGTTATTAATAGCTCTGTGAGTTTGACATTTAAAAGTGAGACATCTCGCTCTCACCAAATTCATCAGACGGGTGCTGACTAAGATTAGGTTTACACGTTTAAGTTGTTACGGTCGGACTATAATGTCTCCGATATAATAATGTATAATAACTTTATTGTAGGCACCTACCATTATCGAGCAAATAAATAAATAATTTAAATATAATGCGCAGAAACGATTGACTAAATCAAACACTATTTAACTACATAACCTTCAAAGCTATATCGCAACCCACTAACCGGTATAGATAGTCACAATATGTCTTGTTTATCATCAAACTTTCTATCGACACACGAAATTCAATTTCATATCTAAGGTTGAAAACATACAATGTATAGCCGCGACTGATTATATATCAACTATCTATGGTACCAAATTTCCATCCCATGTGTTCAGAGAAGAGAGGACAAAAGGGGCGGTATGGCTCAGCCTTTACAACGTAAGCTTATGATACCCCCTTTTGGGGTACTGACAATTCTGTGCGCTTTCAATATTAAGTGGCCAAAGGGAAAATTTGAAGATTTCTATAGCATTTTGCATTATATTACCTTTAGCATTTTGATCATTGGATATTAATTTTTATCAAAACATATGAAATAATAAAGTTTAAGGCCTAATTGAAGTACTTAATTGCTAAATATCGTCGATTGACACCACGAGCCGTTGATACTGCGGTGTCAACTGCACAAGGACCTTTTTTGAATTGCGCGATAGACACTGCGGTGTACACCGTGGTATCAATCGACCAAATTGTCTTTTGGACTCTGTGGTCATAAAGTAAAGATTTTTTTATGACTAAGAACATTAGTGAGAATAAAAATAAGAAATGTTATTTCTGTACTGGTCAGCGGAAAATTTTTGGAGGATTATTGAATAAGTTGAAAATGTTTGATAGGATCTTAGTAAGTATTCCAAAAATTTTCTACTCACCAATACAGGCTTTTATTTTTTATTCTTGCTGGTGGTCTTAGTCATAAATAAATCTTTACTTTAGGGCCATGGTGTCAAACGACGAAGTCCAAAAGACTTGTTGGTCGATTGACACCGCGGTGTCCATCGCGCAACTCAAAAAAGGTCCTTGTGCAGTTGACACCGCAGTGTCAACGGCTCGTGGTGTCAACCGACGAAAAACCCCAAAGTGCGACCGACAAATATGTTTCCAGCCTAATCAGTAATTTGTATGCGTGTGCGCAAACAAATCTTTAAAATGACGTTATCATGGCATCTGTGTTACTTTCTATTCTTGCATGGTTTGCATATTATTATTGTTTTCTTTATTTTCGCCATTATCTCTCTGTCATTGCTTGAAACGCGTGATTTTATGGGGGCAAAACTATTATCATGATCTTTTCACGTGTTAGAAGTTGTTTGAACTTGCTATCTAATATACATATATGTATACAGGATGCTTTTTTGTGCCCACCTTTAACGAAGGGTACGTACTCTATACATGAAATAAAGTAAGTTTATGCCAAAAAAAATGCTGGGAATTTTTTTTTTTTTAATTTTTTTTTAAATTCCTTAATCGTGCGAAATTTATAGTGTCTAGTGTTTATGTTAGTTTTTTTATAGACAGATATTAATTATTTTTCGTGAAAAAATCCTGCTACGCGCGTCTATGCAGAAAAACGCAGTCTATTTACTCAACTTTGGACCCTAATATTTTGGAAACCAGACACTTCCCATTGCTTCCATGGACTCGAAAAATGATCGTGATGATGAGGAGATTGTAGTTTTCGGGAACGTTGACGACCAAAAATCACCCTGTATAGGGTGTAACAAAAAGGGTATGTTAAGCGAAAAGCTACGTACATAGCCCACTGTAGAGGACCTATCCACAAAATTTGAGACTCGAAATCACATGTTTATTTTTCCCGATAGTATGGAGAATTTTTAAATATCTCAGGAATTTTCATACAATCTTGAAAAAAAAAAACATGTGATTTCGACTCTCAAATTTTGTGGATAGGTTCTCGACAGTGGGCTTTTTACGTAGCTTTTCGCTTAACATACCCTTTTTGTTACAGCCTGTATATATATATACAGGATGTTTGTGACAGTCAGGCAAATATTGATACCACGACTTTAGACCATGATTCTGAGACGGAAAACACTGAAAATTTTCGCAGGAAAATTCCAAAATTTTCCGATTTTTTTTTATATTTTCAGAAAAAAATTAACTTAGTCGTTTAACTAGGCCTTAGATAATGACTCATAAATAAAATTTTAACGAAAAATAATTTTAAAAAAAAGTTGCCCTCATAAAAAGTTCAAATAACTGATCAACCCTAATGGAGAGTTACAAGTGATCCAAAAAACAGCAATGTGTCACACAATAACCAATAAGCCTATTTAATTAGTCACAGGATAGCCCGAAACAATTAGTGCGGAGAAGATAATCAAATAAAAAATAAATTTGCCTGGCTGTCACCCACACCCTGTATATACAGGTTGTGCAAGTTTTAACACATTGTAAGGTTGATCATTTTCTTAAGGAACCAAAACCCTAACAAAAAATTATTAACACAATGGTACGTTTGATGTGTTCAGTACCTACAAAACTAACATTATAACATTTCAGTATCTTTGAAAAAAATGTTTGTTAACTGGGAGCCTGACGATAAACTCGGCCGAATATCACCCTTTGGACTTCAATATCCTGTATATACATATATACACAAGGCTGTGTCCCAGAAATGGGGTAGTCAGAATTGCAAGATCACAAAGGATATCCTTACTTTTACTACATAGCTGGGATAAAATAGATGTTAATGATGATAGATGACCGCGCCTGAGTGAGAGAATGCCTGAGTTCATGCACGGAAGGAGATGCAGCTGATGTCTTCAACTGAAACCCTCCATCAGCATCAGGTTAAAAACAATTTCCCAATACTCCCACGGGATCGGAAAAAAAATTCTAAATTTAACTTAGACGAAGTCGTGGGCGGCCTCTAGTCTTCTTAAGATGTTTAAACTTTTATCATCTAAAAATATAATAGGTATATTTCAAAATCGATACAAACCAAAGCCTTATCTCAAAATGCCAGGCATCCAGTGTCGTGTAACCTCTAACTGTAATTCATTTAAATTGACAGGCAAACAATACAAAATATACAGTTAGGAACAAACAAAAAAATGTCATAGTCACATGTATAGTGTGCCACAAAGACAAGTATACCTCAAGTCTTACCCAAGGTAACATTGTCTCGATGGAATCGATAGAGGTTTGTCGTCGAAATCTTTGCTCCAATAGGAAGCCTTCGTTTTCCCGCGTTTGTCAAATCACGTGATGAAGTCTTACTGATATTGGTCGGAGTACGAGTATTACGTCAGCGAAAGTCGATGCGAAACGATGTTACATTGTCTGAGTACAGTGGTTCCCAAAGTGGTCCAGGTTCCACAGAGACTCTACGTTAATGAAAAATGAGGTTCACTATGGTGTAGGCCCTACCCCACCGGAATTTTAATAATATTTCCCACCCCACCGGAATTTTTTAATTATATCAGCATTTTTCTGATCGCCTCGTTCTTAGCTTAAAAGAGTTGCAGGGGAAAGAGCTATGAACCAATTTTAGAATATTAAAAAACCGTACATAAAATAAATTCAGTGCTATAACATTCCAGGATAAAAAAAAA
This sequence comes from Carposina sasakii, assembly GCA_014607495.2. Lineage (NCBI taxonomy): Eukaryota > Metazoa > Arthropoda > Insecta > Lepidoptera > Carposinidae > Carposina > Carposina sasakii. The sequence continues at coordinate 1,716,278 of CP053174.1, read as the reverse complement.
CTGTGGTATTCTTAGCACGTAATTTTATTAATGTAATTTAACCAAACAAAAATTATACGCAGTTTTTTTTAGGAAATATAAATATACAATACTAAGCTTACCACCGCCATTGTTCTTGACGTCTTGTCTAATTTGCTTTGAAATAGGGTGCAATTATTAAGGTATCCAACGACAACTAACGGAAGGGAACGCTTTAAATATCTAGTCGTAAAATCAATTACCTTTAGCAGTATTATAGGGGAATCTTAAAGATTTAAACGCTCGGCTACACTGGTTTAGTTCACTGGCTCAAGTTTCCTGTATGGGTCACTTGACTTGCAAAAGGTTATTTTTATTATTATCGTATATACATCATGAACGTATAAAGAACAACGGACGTAATGCTGTCACTGCACAGATTGAAGCACCGAAATGGCGGCGCGTCGGGCATGTGTACGTATTTTCCAGTAGGCGCCGAGCTTACTATGGTTTGTATGTGTGTATGAATAACGCGTCAATACACATCCCTACTCCATGGAATATCGTTGCCGAGCTTACTATGAATGCTTCACTCTGTGAAGTCACAACACTCTATCCGTTATTCTTTATACGTTCATGATATACATACATAATTATATTAACGGCTGTGTTCTCGAAGCCAAAGCTGCAGGATTATAATGGAGTCTCACAGCCCCGTTAAGTACTTATAATGTGGACACTTTTCGTTCATGATCAAGTTGCTGACTTATCACCTTATAATTACAATTATGACTATTTAAATAGCATAATCTGAAGCTTTCTCAATTCAGCAGTAATTGAAATGTTTTCAGCGAAAAATACGCCATCACCTTCTTAATTGGTTATCCTGGAACGTAATATCATTTTATTTTCTATAAACATAAACAATTTGAACGATATCAATAATAGTGTAATATTGTATAAATGAATTTGAAGTGATATAGAGATTTTTTACTACAATCTATAAACTATACATCATACATATCTCATGTTCAGCAGAAATGTCGCATAAAAATAATATTAAACAAATCATAATTTTGCAGGTTATCGTAAATATTATTATGACAGTCAAGGCTACTCGATTTATACGTGTCTGATAAGTACTTAGTGAATCATAAGACCTATTTATCGAAATATAGTACAATTAGCAAATAATAATGTTGTTAGTTATAGATAGAACTAACATGGAAAACTAATCCTGATGATAGTGTTGGCGAAACATATCGATTAAAATTTTAATTGGTTTTCGGATTAGCAGCTATGTATTTATGGTTGCATGCTAGGTGCTTGGAACTGTAGTGTCTTGTGTTCGTAATCATGAGTAGGCAGATCCGAGGGTCAGCGGAGGGTATAGGGCCCGGTGGCGGGTGATCCCTCAATAGAGAAATAATAATTATGCCAATTAATGAAATTATATTTTTCTGTCCATTTTACAATTCAAACATACCTAAAAATGCTTTGTCGTGATTAACGCACAGCCTAAATAAACTTAGAGACCTAAAACTAAAGGTTGTCATGCTCTCAATAAACATGACCCCACTTCTGGTGCTTTAAGGCAAATATAAATGTGCATAAGACGATTAGAAGAATTAGTGTTTAGTTTAAATGCAAGTTACTAGCGAATTAGTGTTTAGTTTCAATGCAAGTTACTAGCGTTGTGTACCCGAACCATTACTATGTACGACCATTTAAATTCCGAACTATTATCTATTGATGAACATCCTTTACAAATTCAAAAACGTAATTAGGGCCATCGTATAAGCAGTGAAACATGAACGTAATGTCCTATACCGTACAGTTTAATTTCCTATAATGGTAGACAGGTTTTTATGAGCATGTTAGGTGCCGATAATATTCTATTGGATATTATCTAAGAATTTTCCGAAGTATGTAAAACGGTATCGTCGTTTTAAGAGATAATTTACGTTATTACAAAAACGTCTAAATATATAGTAATAAATTCCGACACTTGCGTTCGTATTCTGAGACATGACTCCCTTGAGGGTCCATTTTGCTTAACATATCCCTTCTGCTACACCCGTATACAACGGCGGATCCAGGGGGGGGTCATGGGGGTCATGACCCCCCCCTGAGCTGGTTCCAGGACTTAGGTGGACGACTAATTGAACATAATGATTTTATTTATATGTATATTCTGTCACCATACAGATTTTATGTAACTACATACCTTTAATATTTAATTAATTTAATATATGTAATATAATAACTTTGTATGATGGCAAACGTTTGGGAACGAGCATATCGAAAATTTGAATTTTACCGCGCCACATACGTAACGTCTAGCACAGGGCTACCAGATCGTATAATTGAATACAAAATATGTATAATCAGACAGTGTATTGTATCCTTGATCATTTCGTATAATACGATACAAACGCATACGCCATGAAATGGAAAGTTCGTCTCTTGCTTTTCTCGAAGTTGTTCGCTCACTCTAGTAGGATAAACTTAGATTAGCTATCCATAAAACCCGGACACTTTTTATGTCAGGGGAAATCTGATTAACTCGATAGAAGGATATGTTTTGCAATTCGCCATTTTATATTTAAAAAATTTGGAGGACCAAATATCCTAGAACGCGATATCGAAGTTTCTTACAATGTTTGGAATACAGGGTGTTTTTTTGTGGCCACCTTTAACGAAGGGTACGTATTATATACATGAAATAAAGTAAGTTTATGCCAAAAAAAATGCTGGGAAAAAAAACTTTTTTTTTTTAAATTTTAAAAAAAACGTGAAAAAATCCTTCTACGCGCGTCTATGTGCATTTATGCAGAAAAACGCAGTCTATTTACTCAACTTTGGACCCTAATATTTTGGAAACCAGACACTTCCCAGGTATGCTTCTATGGAGAAAAATGATCGTGATGATGAGGAGATTCCGTAGTTTTCGGGAACGTTGACGTGCAAAAATCATCCTGTATATACATGGGCCAAACAACGACTAGTGACCCAGTGGGGCCGGAAGCGCTTCCCTTTTCACCAACCCCACATTGGTGACCCCTGTGAACTGGACATACGCAACCTTCAGACTTCAGGAACTTCACCATCATCGCAGCACTCCGCAGCAAAGGTATCACACAACAGCATCACCTCTCCTCTTCTTCCACGACAGCAGCAGCAGCACGCCAGTAGCCAGCCGCCATGACAGCTTCCTGGACCTGTTAGCAACGCACGCACGCATCGGCATCACGGAACAACATGTTCCCATTCCACGCGCAGACCAGAACACATCAGCCGCATTACGTTCCCAGTCACCTCAAAGACCAGAACGCATCGCCGCAACACGTTCCCAGTCGACTCACTGACCAGAACGCATCTCGCCTGCACGCTCGTCGCAACACTTTCCGGTCGACTCACTGACCCGAATGCATATTTGTGAGAATACACGCTGGGTGCTGCTGAAGACATATCGACCTCTGGTCTGGAAGGGGAGTAATGTAGCGGAGCCATCTATTGGATACAGGAGAGACCACATTTAATGCAACATGCTAGAACGCGATATCGAAGTTTCTTACAATTATTGGAATATATACATGGGCCAAACAACGACTAGTGGCCCGGTGGGGCCGGAAACGCTGCCCTTTTCACCACCCCCACACTCCGCGCATCCTGCTCTATGTATTAGGGACGTGGCTGCGCCGCAAGCCGGTACCTACCTCACAATAATATCGCCTAACACAAAATTCTTGTGTGAGAATAATAAAATATAATAGTAAAAAATGCTATTTTTTACAAAGAAATAAGAATCTTTAATAGTAATAGTAGAAAATGGCTAATAATTTGTCGTTCGCTTCACCTGCATCAGCATTACCATGATGCAAATCGTCACAAATTCTCGATAGAGCCTGCATTTTCGAGAAATAAATGGCAACAGTGTACAAAAAAAAACCCTAAAAATATTGCGCTCGCTACGCTCGCGCTATAATATTTTCTTTGTACATTTTTTACACATTCAGTGCCGGCGACTACTTATTATACTATTTTAAAGGCGAAATGGAAAACGGATGGAGCGATTTTAATAAAATTTTGTATGACTGACACCCTTGATTAACACATAGGCTGTTTTTTCTGGTTAAATTTTCAAGTGTACAATATAGAATAAATATTTTTGATACAGTTTGCATTAATAAAATTACTTTTTACTTGTATATATTGTTATCAAAATTAAATTATAAGTTCTTGACTTGACCACGATTATGTGACCCCCTCCTGGTGTCAAACCTGGATCCGCCCTTGCCTGTATAAGAGTTATATCTATCTAATTTTTCTATGCTGATGTTGAACGATTTTAGGGGTTTCACTAGAATACATCAGCTGCATCTCCTGAATACGTCCACTAAGGTACTCAGGAGCGTTCTTACAGGCCACGAGTAGGTAGCTAATTTATCACAGATCTAAGTTAAACGTAGCTGCAAGAGTTCTTTCGTGCTTCTACAGTTCTGGTTACCCCATTTTGGTTACATAGTTTGTTTGTTTTCCATCAAGCGGTGATGGCCCAATGATTTAGACGTGGTGTGCCTTCAAATCGGAGGGCGTAGGTTTTATTCCACTAAGGGCCTGTACCACTGAATTTATTTCATTAGCCATTTTTTAATGTAGTAAAATTGACATTTAAACCAATCACGGTATAAGAAGTCCGGCGGATTATTCACGAACTAAATGAAAATTTATGAAACAGTGTGCAGATTGCAAAGATGCTAGCGCTGCGGTAAACGGACCTCTTATTTTGCGACGAGTTTTAGCTCGTGTCTCGGAAACAAGTAAAGTCGTTGGTCCTGCGCCTGATTTCCGGTCGTATCGGCTTTCCGTCCCATCGTACAATGAGAGTAAAATAATAGAGAGTGCACCTGTGTTGACGCACACATTTGTGCACTATAATATCGCCTGCGCAGTTGGCTAATCTCAGAGATTAGCCGCTATGACCGAAATATGGTCGTTATTATTATAAATGTTATCTATCTAATTGGCTTCATAACTAGAAATGGGTAAATAACCCATTTATGTAAAGGTAATCTAGATTACGGTCAAGTATCGACTTAAACATCGAAAAATAGGACTTTCGCACGAGACACTGATAATATCGATTCTAGGTTATCGATACTGACATAGTTGTTGGTATTGCAAAAGCAGATAATATAATTTTATTTATCTTAATGTATAATAATTTATCGTTATAATTTTTTATTAGCTCTTTTTGGCATTAAAATTTTGACTTATGATGAAGCCCAGGTATCTGAAACTGCTGTCCAAATCCACCGCATTTTGCGTGGCGCTAACTTCCACTTACGTAAATGGAAATCCAATTCTACTACAATTCTAAACGAAATAAAAAAATCTACTAACATAACTATTGATAATACGAGTACATTAACATCAATAGGAACGGACACAAATAAGGTGTTAGGTATAGGGTGGTCAAGCAAAAACGATACAATACACAATACAATAGAATCTCAAGAACAAGACGCTCTCAATGATTTTTATTTGCTTCACCACCTTTCCCAACTCCTGGCTGCATCAGGAACAAATTTACATGACAACATAACGCATACTCGTAGACACGGCTGCATTCCCGAAATGGCGTAGGGGTAAATCTCTGACAGAATGCCCGAGGTCCTTAGTCGACTCTTACGACATGCCCGGGCAGGGAAACTTTACATATTAGGTTCGAAGTGTGCCAAAGATATGATGATGATGATCTCCGACCGTATTTCAGCCAAGGCGACCAATCTCTACGGAGATTGGCCAGGTATGCAAGAGATATTATAGTGCACAAGTGTGTGCGCAAACACAGATGCACTCTCTATTCCGTTACTCTCATAGGCCGATGGGACGGAAAGCCCACACGACCGGAGAGATATCAGGCGCAGGACCAACGGTTTTACGTGCTTTCCGAGGCACGAGCTAAGTGACAAAAGATATATACATAATACGTATACATACACCCCAAAAACATAACCCCTTCTTCTAACGCAGTCAGGTAAAAACATAGTGACTAATAATATGCATTAAATAAACATTTATTTAAAATTTCTGATGATCATTGACCTTTGCGCTAACCGCATCAGAACTTCGAGGTTATAGCCTAAGTGCCGGTAATGTTTTAGCATAAGTGTTATATTATGTGTAAACTAGTGGACGTCCGCGACTCCGTCCGCGTGGACTACAGAAAAAAAAACAAAATATCGAACATTTTCCCGGGATAAAAAGTAGCCTATATGTTAAGTGGGACCTGTCACAATATATTCCTGAAAACTGCATCGAAATCGGTTCAGCCGTTTCTGAGATTAGCGTGCACAAACGCACAGAATAACAGACAAACCGACAAACAGACAAAATTTTAAAAAAATCATCGTTTTGGGTTCTATTGCATTGATAAAGGTCTCCTATAATATTTTTTCTCATAATATATCTTCCATGTACAGACAGCGATCCGTTACATTTTTTATGTATAGATAGATTATTCTTCTATCATTATTATACGCAATAAAACAATAAAAAATTACACACAAGGAAACTATAAAAAATATATTTTCAAATCGCTGTGAACCATGAAATAATTATAAAATACTAAAACTTCTGGAATCCTCATACCATACAAAAATCTTGATTTAAGAACATAATCTTCTGTGATGTGTCTTTTTTATTTGTTTTTGTTAGCTTGAAGAGATCTTTTTTAGAGAGAAGCTCGTAGTATGTACAATAAAGAGTATTATAGTAGTTTATAAAAATAGTATTTCATACGGGCCACAATTATAAATTACAGCATTAAATATTAAGATGTAGCCAGTCAGTTATTAAGACCTAAAAAAACGCATATTTTATAATCACTATGCAAGTTTTAATTTGACAAGGGTTAACTGGCAGTAAAATTTAATTATCGTCGGTAAAATGAAGACGACCAAGGATTCCGTTAGCTGTCTCAACTGCCCTCAATCTGGACCATTTGTGTGACTCATGACACAGAATACTTATGTATGGAGGGTATGCAAAAAGTGAAAAAAAAATACTGATGTAATATGGTAAGTCCTTTATATCTACAACCTCGTCGAATGAATAACGTAGATATCATTATAGATGTGAGGATTTCAATTCGAATTCGTTCGAGTTAACGTTTTGAGTTCTAATTGTGAACTCATACGACGCATGCTGGAATTTAATCCGGTCGCCATTAATACTCTCAGATTTTCAGTTTTGTATATATACAAAACTAAAAAATATTTAAACGTATTTTTTAATTGATGAATTATGTAATTGGGTAAATACAGAAAAAAAACTTAATCTAAAACATATTTAAACTGATACTCGATATTCACAATAGTCGTTCGATACCACTGCCAATAGAGGTGTAGCCCAGTATACAAGACTCAGCCAATAAGTTCTTTGTCTCTTAGTGTATATTATAGATGACGTCATACAAAAGTTTAGATCACCAATAAATGGTTATAACCACAGATTTATAAAGTATTTGCGACGATTGAATTTTTCTTAAGAATTCTGATGAAATATCAGAATCCTGAGGGGTGAGCACGAACCTCTCGATAGTCCGTAACGCTAGCGTCAAACTGTCAATTCCCATAAATTTTGCTAGCGAGTCGCTAGCGTTACGCCGCGTAAAAAGGTTCGTGCTTACCCCACTGTTGAAATCATACCCGTCGTTACGGTAACAACATGTGAAAATTCCTACACTGCCGCAATGTGACGGCACCGCTCCACTCCACTACTACTAACTTTTTGTATATACATAGATCAGCCTATTGCAGTCCACTGCCGGACGTAGGCCTCCCCCAGAGCACGTCACATAGTTACTGCCATAGGAGGGTTTTGCCCATAGTCACAACGCTGGGCAGGCGTGTTGGTGACCGCAGTATGATTTTCGGACTATGCTGTCAACACGGGAGGCGCTGTGCTGCCCACCTCCCGAAAACCCTTAATCGCCTCTTACGATACCCACGGGCAGACATGGGGTGCTGTTCTACTCTGCCGACACCACAGCCAATTTAGTATATAGGTAAGATACCTATTTGTATCGTATTTACAATCATATTTTATCCAATAGATAAACTATTTTCCTAGAAAGTTTTCAGAGATTAGATTGTGCAGGTATTTTTTGATAAGTAACTGATATCATTTTAATACTAACTGGACTCGATTTCTACGATCATTCTTTTTTTTAATCATGATCATATTGCAAGTCCACTTCAACAGGCCTATTGGCTATCTTTTTTGACAGTTCATAGTGATCATCACTCAATCGAAACTCAACAATTGGAAGTGGCATAATGCCTTATCTGAAGACAATTTTGGCAACACACACATACACGTTTCCATTCATCATCATCGATATCATCCATTATAAATTTAAAAATCATTTACTAAAGACAATGGCTGTATGGGCTTAGTTACCCTTGCCTTTCCATCTTTTATTTCTCTATATCATGACTATGAACTGTCAAAAAAGATAGCCAATACGAGGGCTGGACGTAGGCCGTCGGCAGGTTGATCGCGTATCTTGCAAATGCAAAGCAGAAACAATGCGATAGCGAAGATTGTACAATATTCGCCTTGAAATGTCAAAATTCCTTTGAAATTCATTTTACGTAATTTGACGAGCAATCAGCAAATTTTTAGGCATTCGAGTCTAGGATTTGTCGCAGTATATGATCAACAACCTGGCTGATTCTAATACATAGTTAGGTATATGGGTACAACATATGAATTTTTATGATATAAGCTGAGCAAGTAGGTACTAAGGCGTGTCAGTCATATAATATATCTATATCCTTGACCGATTTTACAAAGAAAAAACTTCCTTATTTGCTAAGTTATTCACGAAAATACCGTTTGCTTAGCAGTAAAGTGATTACCATGATAATTAAGTAACGCGACTTACTGAAAGATTTTGAGGCGTCAAAGAGGAAACTAAGCGATATGATTATACGACGTTTGCGTGCGTTTTATGCAGGGTGTTATTTGGTCGTCAACGTTCCTGAAAACTATGGAATCTCCTCATCATCACGATCATTTTTCTCCATGGAAGCATTCCTGGGAAGTGTCAGATTCCCAAGATATTAGGGTCAAAAGTTGAGTAAATAGACTGCGTTTTTCTGCATAAATGCACATAGACGCACGTATTCAAAGCGCCGTATTCAAACTATATCAGATAATAACACAGTGAAAGAATTAAGGAAGAGACAGGTAATAGTTTCTTAACATATTTTTTAAAAATTTGTTATTATTTTTTATTTTGTTTCTAGATGTAAAAGATCAGTGATAAATTTCTAGCTAACTTAAAAATTTAAATTGATTTAAAAATTTTAGATAACACCTTATAATAGTTTTTAATCTTAACTTAAACATTATAAAAATATTTTTTGTTCCTAGAGATCACATAGAGTCCGTAGAGACCCCAAGATAGGATATATTTACATAGCCAATATTATAAGTGGGTGACCCCATGATATAGCAATTTGCCCTTACATTTTACCTACGAAAAATACAATACCTTATAAGTTTTGCCTTAGTTCAAAGCAAAAATGTTACCTCCATTCAGCAATTTATTTTAATCAGATATTGCCGACTTGGCTTCTATTTGACTCATATTAACAAACTAGTGGACGCCCGCGACTCCGTCCGCGTGGACTACAGAAAAAACAAAATGTCGCAATTATCCGAGATAAAAACATTTTCCCGGCATAAAAAGTAGTTAATGTTAAGTGGGACCTGTCACAATATATTCCTGAAAACTGCATCGAATTCGGTTCAGCCGTTTCTGACATTAGCGTGCACAAACACACAGGCAAACAGACAAATCGACAAACAGACAAAACTTCTAAAAATCATCGTTTTGGGTTCTATTGCGTTGATAAAGGTCTCCTATAATATTTTATCGTAATAAAAATATGATCAATAATTTTATTTATGTACTCGTATGTGTCTTATTCTATTATTTTCATAACAAACATTAGGTTCTATTCGTTATTTGTTGGACATCGTCGTCGTTGTCAGCCTCTTGCAGTCCACTGCTGGACGTAGGCCTCCCCCAATGCATGCCACATGGACATCATCATCATCATCATTATCATCAGCCTATTGCAGTCCACTGCTGGACGTAGGCCTCCCCCAGGGCACACCACAAGACTGCCATATGGGGAATGGAGCCTATGTCCTTCTTCGCACTCTTAACCATGTGTTTGGTTGAGCAAGTGTAAAGATTCACTATGGGTGCGCCCACCACCGGGCCCTACACCCTCCACTGGCCCTCGGATCTGATAACTCATAACTGCGAAAACAGGCACTTGCACTAATTACAATCGCCATGAGAAACCAGACCCGAGCACCTAGCATGCAAGACGATACATTGCACTATTCCGAAATCAAAAACTAGATAAATAATCTACATATGTTTTGCCAACAACCGTGGCATCCTCAGGATTATAGAAATTAGTAAATTAGTAAACCACTAATTATTATGAAACTCTAAAAAAATGGGGTTTTAATTTTGATCGGGATAGGGATAATGTTCTATAATATTAAATAATAAATAGTTTGGAAATATCACTAATATGGTAACGAATAGAATAAGTAATCTCATTCCAAATAAAAATAGTTTAGATCAAGCTCTAATCTAATCTTATCAAGCTCAAGAAATAATGAAATAAATAAAAACATAATCATGAATCCTATTTAATGATAAAATTATACTAATATTATTTTGATCAAAAAATCTAGTTTTGAAACCTGTCTAGATATTTGTATTTTTATGTAAATTAATAGATGACCAAAATTACATCATCAGAATGTTTTATTTTTGTTATCATGATTGGAACCTTTAATTAACGGGCATTAGAGAATAAAAATCTGTCTCTTCGGGCCGTTAGAGAGCCTATCTGAATGATAATGTTGATGATATCTCTACCTTGATCAACTTTGATAGGTAATTTTGTCACTAGCTCCTTTTTGCGTTACGCCCTTTTTACATTACAGGAGCTAATCATAAGGTTTTAAGCCTACATACTCGTATCTAAGTAACCCTGTTCGATACATAAAAGCAAACTAACGTAAGCACAAAACTAGATTTTATGGAATGCACATAGAATATTAAGTAACTTTGCTGAGCTTAGAGCCACTTCTGAGCTTAGAGCTAACGATATCATAATAGTAAAAGTAATACTATTTGCTTATGCATTTTATCCTTCACACAGCTACTTTTTATTAATTTAACAACTATCAAGTCAATTATAGGAAAAACTTAAAGTAAACATACTAAGGAAGCACAAAAGTAAAAGAGGACAACTCACCGATTCCAAAAAAACCAGGACACACTCAAAAGGCCTAATAAAACGACACTTCACCAAAATAACCGTAAACACACAAGCACGATTGAATTACTAGCGAATAATTGGCCGAAAACAGGGATCCGTGATAGTTAAACAATATGAGCGAACACAAAAAGTCTTTTTACTTTGACACCCGTAAAACAACTTGTGTTTCGATCATCTGACGCGAACGCAGCCGTGTCGCCCGCGCGATCGTGAGCATCTGACTGGCTGGCTTCAAATTGACCTTCGGATAATGAAACGCTACGGCCCGAAGTTGGCCGGGACCGGTTCGCTTTAGTTAGGCAAAAGTGGTTGTAGTGCAGAGTGTATCATGCAAAAGTTCCCGTGGATAGCTTTAATACTAACGTGTTTTGTATGCAGTTGTCAGGTTATCTAGATAGAAGCTTCATAACTAGCGCCGCGGGAAGAGGAAAGGTTTCGCGAAACTCGGTGTAGACGTTTTGGTTTTTTCACTGGCATTGCAACTTCAGGCCGTGCGAACTTTAGGCTTTTGGTTTTTGGAAGGGTTAGAATTTTTTTAAAGAATTTGACTTACGCGCTTTTGATTTGTTACCGTCTTTTTTGGATTTCATTTTGGCTTATGTAGGTGCAGAATTTAAATTTAAATTTTAACAAACATTACTTTTATTTGTGCAATGCTCTGATGCTGGTATTATAACTAAAGCTTCTTCTAATACTCGTAGTTGGCACGTTTTACTTGTCTTACAAAGAATCAATAGAACTATCACACTCCCATGGGAAACGTTATATCGACAGCTCAAGAAATAAAACGTAAAACTAAATGTCATCTAAAGAAAAATTAAATTAACCGCGTTCACGGAAAAGCTGTGTTTTCACGCTTCTTTGTACTTTTAAAGAGCTTTTCAAATCAAATTAGGGCGATATTTTTTTTATTACTTACGATACCTCGCCTCGACCCCTGGCGGGAGAAACGTGCCAACCGACAAATTGATAATTTTATATAATCTATCTTTATTACACTGGATTGTAACAGAAATATTGCAGTGGGTGTATAATTTGCACACTTCTGCCCAACCTGCTTGGGGAACAATGGGCGTGACTGTATGTATTTTTAGAACTAGTCCCCTAATATTATAAAGAGGAAAACTTTGTTTGTTTGGTTGTAATGAATAGGGGACCGATTTCAAAAATTCTTTCACCGTTAGAATCCTTATTGGACCTGGATGAACATACTATAAGAATTTCCCGATATTCCCACGGGAAGGCGACCAACGGGAATTCTATATTTTTTACGAAAACCGCTATACATATGAAGCTGAAATCGGGCATATATGTTCATTGGGGACAGCGAGGGAGGACTAAAAACGGATTTCCCGAAATTCCCACGGGAAGGGGACAAACGGGAATTCATAGTTTTTACGAAAACCGCTATACATATGAAGCTGAAATCGGGCATATATGTTCATTGGGGACAGCACTAAAAACGGATTTCCCTCCCACGGGAAGGGGACAAACGGGAATTCATAGTTTTTACGGCAAGCTGAAATTGGGCATATATGTTCATTAGGGACTGCGAGGCTAGAACGGATTTCCCGAAATTGGGGGATAATACGAAAACGGTTAAACATGTGAATCTGAAGTTGAGCATATATGTTTATTTGGGACCCCGAGGAAGCACTGGGAACGGATTTCCCGAAATTCCCACGGGAAGGGGACAAACGTGTATTTTTACCGCGATAACATATAGGCTACTTTTTACACTTAACATGGTTAATCCACGCGGACGGAGTCGCGGGCGTCCAATTAAATATAAAATATTATACTTACTTCGCGAAAAAGAGATGTGTCAGACAGCACCGTAGAAAATGAAAATCCGTGATCTTTAACGCCTTCGGGAAAAACTCCTGGCTTATAATCTATAGACGTATAGACACGGCTGCATTCCCGAAATGGGGAGACCAGAACTGCAGGATCATTAAGGAGATGCCACAAAAATGTTAAGCATAGCGAGAACAGATGTAAATAAATCATATACAGGATGTTTATTCGTTGCCACCCTTAACGAAGGATACGTACTCTATACATAAAACAAAGTAAGTTTATGCTAAAAAAAATGCTGAGAAACAATGTAAATTTTTTGAAAAAAAAAAACTTGATCAGGCAAAATTTTTAGTGTCTAGTGTTTATGCTAGTTTTTTCATAGACAGATATTAATTATTTCTCGTGAAAAAATCTTGATAAGCACGTCTATGTCCATTTATGCACAAAAACGCAGTCTACTTACTCAACTTTGGACCCTAATATCTTGGCAACCAGACACTTCCCAGGTATGCTTCTATGGAGAAAAATGATCGTGATGATGAGGAGATTCCATAGTTTTCGGGAACGTTGACGAACAAAAATCACCCTGTATAAACAATGTATCCAAATGAATCGTTTTAAATTCGAATGAAGTGGCAAAAGATGGCTTCTACACATATTTTCTATCTCGAACTGAATCGTCTCGTAATTATTTAAAAATAAAAATATTTATTAAATTATAAAAAGAGCATTCACTTTTTATTTTCAAATTGATTCGAGTCGACTTGGAAACTGACAAAAGATCCGTATCGACAACGAAAAGTAGAGTTCCGTATCACTTAACTATATTTAATTAAGTTGCGTGGCTAGTGACGCGACTTAGCACCTGAGAAAATGATAGAGAACATAAAATGATAGATATATAGATATTCACACAATTTGATACTTGAAATCAAATGTTAATTTTTTCAAATAGTATGGCGAATAAGGAATATACATCGTCTTCAGCCTATTGCCACTGCTGGACATAGGCCTTCCTCAGGGCATGCTACAAGGCTACTGCCACAGGGGGGTTTTGCCCATAGTCACCACGCTGGGCAGGCGGGTTGATGACCGCAGTGTGATTTTCGGACTATGTTATCAGCATGAGAGGCGCTGCTGCCCGCCTCCCGGAAACCCTTAATCTCCTCATACGATAATCCACGGGTAGGCATGGGGTGGTACAAACCCTATTCAGCCGGCACCACGCGGCTAAGAATTGGACGTACAAACTTGAAAATTATATAGCAAATTAGGAATGTTATTTTGAGTCTAAAATTTTGAGGATAGGTTCTCTACCTGTAAGCTATTTTTATACTCTATACATCAAATAAAGTAAGTTTATGCCAAAAAAAAAAAATGCTGGAAAACGATGTAATTTAACGACCAAAAATCATATACCCTGTATAGGTTCCCCTTTTGTAAAACCTTGTATAGTGGAAGATAATAGTTAAGCTACATGGAGTAAGGGATTCATAATACACTACACTTATCTATACAGGGTGATTTTTACAGGTACGACCATAAAAAATCTCCTCATCATCACGATCATTTTTCTCCATACTTTATTAAGCATATAATATTATAAACCTGGGAAGTGTCTGGTTTGATTCCAAAATATTAGGGTCCAAAGTTGAGTAAATAGACTGCGTTTTTCTGCATAAATGGCACATAGACGCGCGTAGCAAGATTTTTTCACGAGAATAATTAATATCTGTCTATATATCATCACAAACCAATAGGGACGAAGATTAAGAGGAAAATGTGGAAAAAACGGGGAAAATTATTCAACTTTGGAGACTTCCGTTGCGTGCGCTGCGTTAACGGTTCAAGTTATAATATGTATGAAAGAATTCGCCAGAAAAAAATTAAGGTCTAACTGCCTGATAACCCTTAGCAGCCCAGCTAAACTTTGAGAGATATGAAAATAGCGTCTTAGGAAAAGTTGCTCAGCATGATAAGCACTTTCTAATAACGTAATAAAATTTAAGGTCTAGATAACCTGATGCAGAACCCTTAACAGCCCAGCTAAATTTTGAGAGATATGAATATACCGTCTTAGGAAAAGTTATTCAACATTTTAAAAGAATTCAATTCGCTGTTAAGTTATCTTTTGCTGTAACAATTAATAAATCACAGGGGCAAACGTTTAAACACGTTGGAATTGACTTACGTCAAGACTGCTTTTCACACGGCCAATTATAATTGTCGCGTTGTCAAGATCGGGTTGCGGAGAAAATCAGTATGTTCTTCTGCCACAAGAAAATAAAACAAAAAATATAATTTACGCAGAAGTACTTTAAAATATTTTATTCTGTTTGTTGACGCGGACGAAGTCGCGGGCAACAGCTAGTAATATATATATATATATATATTAATATTATAAAGCTGAAGAGTTTGTTTGTTTGTTTGTTTGAACGCGCTAATCTCAGGAACTACTGGTCTGATTTGAAAAATTCTTTCAGTGTTAGATAGCCCATTTACCAAGGAAGGCTACAGTCTATACAACAACCTGCCCGGCTTCGCACGGGTACAACGCCCCCTCACGCGGACGAAGTCGTGGGCGGCTGCTAGTCAATTATAAGATGTTCGTAAAATTAATTCACGAACTCACCATGGGTTTGCTAACCCGCCTATATTTGATTTACAATCCAATTAAACACAATCGACTTATGTTTAATATTATTTACTTAACAACGTGTTTTAAGAAGGACATCGTTATTAAAGCTATAATTTATTCATACAAATGTTGAATAATATAATGTCATAGAGTAACAAAAATAATGGAGAAACATAGGGATTTCTTTTTAACAGATAAATGTATAAAAAGCGGTGATGTGATGGCCAGCAGATCCAAGCTTATAGCCCGCGACTCCGTCCATGTGTACTGCAGAAAAACTTGTTCTAGTTGTCCGAATTTGTGAATCTAAACCATTCTCGAACCCACGTAAGCACACATAAAAAAAAACATAAAAATCGGTCCAGCCGTTGAGAAGGGGTTCAATTACAAACACACAAAGAGAAGATTTATATATAGGTATATAAAGATTGTCACCTATTGTTACCCGAGGAGGGATGGCGTCAGCAGGCAGTTCACTTAACGCAGAAACCTTACTCCTACTGGCCTCCGAATCTACCAACTCATGATCACGATTATTAGACAACTGCGGTACGTAAATAGCTGCTACTTCTTAACTCATCTCATCTTCCTGTCCTGTTCCCATGTATTTGGGGTCGGCGCAATACGTTATTTTCTTCCATTCGTTCCTATTATCCGCTACTTCTTAACTATTATACGTATACATATATGTGCAAAAATAAACATAACTATATACTTCTATGCTGCTCTAGGAGTGAAAAAAAAACGTATTTCTTTCTGTAAAAAAAAACGTCTTTCATTCTGTATAAATTAGTAGAGGGACAAGAGGGTCTTGGTGTTTTGTAGGCGATGGGCTGACCACCTGTAACTACTAACCGCACTTGTACATCTCAACTATACCATCAAAATTTGTCAGAAGTGGCACCATGTGGTTCTATCGGCCTTTGGTGCTCTGCCTACCTCGTAAGGGATAAAGGCGTGATTATATGTATGTATGTAAAAATAGACAAATATTGTACCTGTAAACTACAATATTTGTAAATGTATGTCAAATTGATCTAACATTATTCTTGAACTATGCAACAAATAAGTCTTACTCTTGAATTTATTATCAATTTTTAATTTTATACATGGGTAGCTAGTTTAAAAGGAGGGTAGATATATATATTAAATTAACTTAATTTAGAACTACTTAGTGCGTGCTGCCGGTGATGACCTACGGTGCCGAGACGTGGTCTCTAACTATGTGCCTCATAAAAAAGCTCAGGATCGCACAGCGAGCGATGGAGAGAGCTATGCTTGGGATCTCTCTGCGTGATCGAATCAGAAATGAGGAGATCCGCAGACGTACAAAGATCACCGACATAGCTGAACGGTCCAGCAAGCTGAAGTGGCAATGGGCAGGGCACATAGCTCGAAGAACTGATGGCCGATGGAGTCGGAAAGTTCTAGAGTGGATACCACGTATCGACAAGCGCAGCGTGGGAAGGCCACCCGCGAGGTGGACGGATGACCTGGCCAAGGTTGCGGGCGTCGGTTGGATGCAGGCTGCTTCCGACCGGTCGGAGTGGAGTTTGTTGGGGGAGGCCTATGTCCAACAGTGGACTTATCAGGGCTGTAAATGATGAAATAATGAATTTAGAACTACTTACGGCTATAGCTTTTACGTTTAATTTTAAACTCACTCAAATCAAAGACCTTGCAACAAAAGTGTGGTAAGTCTCATTTTCTACTTTTTATCTTCTATGCTCTATTGACAGAATTTGAAACTGCTACTGTTGTCGTCTGTAGCAGTTTCAAATCTGTGTTAGTTCTTACTAGCTTTTGCCATCGACTTCATCTGCCTAAACTTTCTTGCACCTCTCGATTAAAACATTGTTCATTATATTATCTATATAATTATTATTATATTATGTAGTAAAATACTTGTCCGGAAATTCTTTTTGATTATCTACTTTGGAAAATTGTTAATTTCAGAAACTGTACAATTTTAATTTTAAATCCAATGAAATTAAATTCAAGAGAGAGATACCTCAGAAACTTCCTGGAAATACGGACCACTTATTTACTGCGCTGCCTGGATTTCGTTTTTATTTTATTTTTATACTTTTGGGTGCAGCGCTTTTTTATACATATACATACAGGGTGTTTTTTCGTTGCTACCCTTAACGAAGGGTACGTACTCTATACATCAAATTAAGTAAGTTTATGCCAATTTTTTATTGGTTGGGAAACGATGTAATTTTTTTTGATTTTTTTTTAATTACTTAATCGCGCGAAATTTATAGTGTCCAGTGTTTATGCTAGTTTTTTTTTATAGATATTAATTATTTCTCGTGAAAAAATCTTGCTACACGCATCAATGTGCATTTATGCAGAAAAACGCTGTCTATTTACTCAACTTTGGACCCTAATATTTTGGAAACCAGACACTTCCCAGGTGTACTTCCATGGAGAAAAATGATCGTGATGATGAGGAGATTCCCTAGTTTTCGGAAACGTTAACGACCAAAAATCACCCTGTATATACACAGCTGTGTTACCGAAATGAGATAGTAGCCAGAACTACAGGACAACCACAGCCAAGGTTAGCATACCATGGCAAAATGTAAATGATCAATCAGTGATAAGTTTTTTTTTTATATTGCTTGCTCATCGCCTTAGAGAACGCCTCTAAGTTCTTTAATCGACTCTTACGACATGCATTATTGATGGTAGAAGTGCTAAATAATTTTATTAAATATTTGGCAGCTGTTAGACATCTCATCAAAATTTCCGCACAATACATCAACTTTACCACACATAGTGGGAAATAAATAAAAAGGAACCCATAAAATGAGCACTAAAATTTAAATAACCGGGCAAAAAACCCCACAAAATATGTTACATCCAATGCGGTTACTCGTTACTTGTCACTTAATAGCAAACTTGTCTGTCTTTTTTTAGATCTTAACTGAAGCGTGCACATCACCTGAGACCTATTCCATAGAAAAGAGTTAAACCGATCTACCATCTCGCTTTAACCCACGAACTCGGTATCGCCCCATCTTTTTTACTCGCATGAAAAAGGACGTGCGCGTGAGTTTCGTTTTTTGAAATTTGAATAAATTTACACTTTTCAAGAAAGGATCAGGGTATAGAGGGCGTTGAACCGGGGGATTATGCGGTCGACAATGGAAATAAAAGGCTATTGTTATTGTAATAAGGTCGAAAGCTTAGTGTTTAAGTTTTAGCGCTGTCTTCGTATTACTTAATAAGGTATAACGTTATTTTATTCTGAAGTTTTTTATTTCATGGAATTATTATTTAATTGTAAAAAGTAACTTGATACGAAGTGACTGCGCGAAATAACGAAGCTGCTCATATACAATTCTAACTTTCAAATTAATACTGATATTTTGGTTGGACGAGTTTATGATTCACTGTAAAATAATTGTTTTTAAAAATAATACAGGCTTAACTTTTAGTTTTATAATCATTTCTAATCACCGAGAGTCATTTATGCCATTTTATATAAAATTGTATTTAACAATTTGATAAAATACTTAATTGAAAAACAAATAAAATTAAAAAAGAACCAGTCAACTACATACCCGTGCACCAAATTTAATTTAAAACGGGGTAGAAGTTTTGGCGTGAAGAGGAACCAAATAAATAAACAAACAAACTTACTTTCCCATCTATAGCATTGGTCTTAAAATATTCTTTAAGTTCTTCCCTATAACATGGAAATACCAAAATAAAAGCATACAGAAAAGCAAAACATGCAACCAAACGATACCTTTTTATTTCCTTTTTCCTACTTACACACCTTTGTTAATAAGATAAATCTGTAAAAACGACTACTTTTGCGCTTTTACACTTAGAAAATAAACTAAAGTACTTCCAAGCGGACTTTGTTGTGGTCTTTATGATAATAAAGGTAGGGACATACATGTTGCTAATATTAAATTAAATGGTTAAGAAAACTTAAGATAGTAAATGTGCGACATAATAAATAGGCAACGCTGCCAGCCTTCTGGGCACGCTGCCATAGGTGGAGGATTTGCATTTTCATCTAAAAATATTTTTAGTCATTAGTTAAGTTTTATGACTACTATACAGGCTGATTTTTGGTCGTCAACGTTCCCGAAAACTACGGAATCTCCATGGAAGCATACCTGGGAAGTGTCTAGTTTCCAAAATATTAGGGTCCAAAGTTGAGTAATTAGACTGCGTTTTTCTGCATAAATGCACATAGACGCGCGTAGCAGGATTTTTTCACGAAAAATAATTAATATCTGTCCATAAAAAAACTAACATAAACACTAGACACTATAAATTTCGCACGATCAAGGAATTTAAAATTTAAAAAAAAAAAAAAAAAAATTTTCCCAGCATTTTTTTGGCATAAACTTACTTTATTCCATGTATAGAATACGTACCCTTCGTTAAAGGTGGCCACAAAAAAACATCCTGTATACATACATACATACAGCTGGATTCCCAGAATGTACTAGCAAGAACTTCATTCGATATCTCACAGCTACGTTGATCAAAAAAGGTGTAAATGAAAGTTGCTAGCTTATCGCCTCGAAAATATTATTAATTTCAATATTATTGAATAATATGTAGATAACACACCAAAGGTGTTCACTATGCCATGACCTTTATATTTTATCCCTAAGCACAATATGCAAATACTTTCCTAAGAAACCAAAGACAAAGGATTACTTCCACAGAACTTAGACTGTCGTAGACGCGAAACAATGGCGCCTAAAACCCTTTCAAAATTAATTGTTTTAATATTTTATTTTAAATAACAATCAAATTTCTAATTTAACTTGGACAGGGCTGTGATATTATAAAATATTAAATTGTATCAGGCGTCACTATTCGGAAGTTCAAATTTCCATCGAGGGTTCGCCCACCACCGGGCCCCACACCCTCCGCTGACCCTCGGATCTGCCGACTCATGATCTGGCTTTTCGTTACGACTGCAGTATCTTGTATTCATGGTGGGCGAACCCTCGATGGAAATGTGGTATTGTACAAATACTTTTAGTATGCTTTAAACCATTGATTTAAAATGAATATACAGAATACATACAAACATAATATACACACACATAATATACTGTGTTCCCGAAATGGGATAGCCAGAACTGCAGGGTCATATAGAAGATCCCATAATCACGGAGTATACAAATGAAATACTTGTACTAGATCTCGCATCTTTCGGCCTATTTCTGGAGTTAAACCTGGAGTAGAAACCGTGGTTTAAAGCAAATATTTCGTAGTGACGATATTTTTCATTTTAATACCACTATACAATTTAACAATAAGACAAATTCTAATATTTACAATGGCATTATTTCCTCAGTCGAGTAAAAGGTAAAAGGACTTTCGGGAATCCTATACTTTTATAATATTGTTCCGGCACAAACTTTTGTTTTTAGTTCTTTGGCACAAAGTCAACCATAACACGCCTAGAGGCTGCTAATTGGTACTCGTAGTCGAGTATTGCTTTAAAACGCCTCGGAAATAAGTTTTTCTTATTTTTTTTTGTATCCACGAGAGTAGAGAAAACATCCAGCGCGATTTTGCACGAGAGCTCATTTAGATTTTGAGCTTACTGGAAAATGAGAAATATGCACTTAGAACGTTTTGTGTTTTCAGCGTCGTCATCGCACATTTTACATAGGTACAAGTAATAATATTTCATGAATTACAATAATATTTCTTTGTTGCCACCGTTTACGAGGGTTAATAAAGTGAGTCTACGTGCATTTCTGCAAGAGATGCAATCTGATAACTCCACTTTGGCCCTTAATATCTTGGAAACCAGACACTTCCCAGTAGCTTAGATGGAGAAAAAAGTTCGTGATGATGAGGAGAATGCGTTGTATTCGGAAACGTTGATATTATATACTCGTATGTGTAAAGTGTACGTGTATATGTAAAGTGTCAGATTATTTTATACAGGGTGTAACAAAAAGGGTATGTTAAGCGAAAAGCTACGTAAATAGCCCACTGTAGAGAACCTATCCACAAAACTTGAGACTCGAAATCACAAGTTTATTTTTCAAGGTCGTGTGAAAATTCCTGAGATATTTAAAAAAATTCCATACTATCGGGAAAAATAAACATGTTTTTCCATTTCTTTATTAATAATTTTATAATATATAATATCTTGACTAAGATAAAAACACTTCTCCATAATATAATCCGTTAGGATATGGTTCATCGTTTCATCATTAAAACATTGTGCTGAGGGATTCAGCTTTGTTTGCCGAGATTTGGCTTATGTATAGCTATCGGGATGAAAAATAACGTTTCCAATAATGTAATTTCAAAAAGAGATGGTAAAATTCGTCATCCGAGTAATTGACCCGGTGGCTCAGTGGTAAGAGCGCTGGCACGGAATGCAGAGATCGTGGGTTCGATTCCCACCCGGGTGAGGAATTTTTTCCATTTCTTTATTAATAATTTTATAATATATAATATCTTGACTAAGATAAAAACACTTCTTCATAATATAATCCGTTAGGATATGGTTCATCGTTTCATCATTAAAACATTGTGCTGAGGGATTCAGCTTTGTTTGCCGAGATTTGGCTTATGTATAGCTATCGGGATGAAAAATAACGTTTCAATAATGTAATTTCAAAAAGAGATGGTAAAATTCGTCATCCGAGTAATTGACCCGGTGGCTCAGTGGTAAGAGCGCTGGCACGGAATGCAGAGATCGTGGGTTCGATTCCCACCCGGGTGAGGAATTTTTTCCATTTCTTTATTAATAATTTTAAAATAAACATGTGATTTCGACTCTCAAATTTTGTGGATAGGTTCTCTACAGTGGGCTATTTACATAGCTTTTCGCTTAACATACCTTTTTTGTTACATCCTGTATAATCTACCTTTTGAATAGCTTTACGTTATTAGCAGAAGAGGCGAGTGAAATATAATCACACGCTTCCATTTTCTTGTCAAACCCTAGTATTATGGTTGTTGTTTTTATGACTCGAGCGGATATCGAACCTGTTGCCAGTTGCTAGTGCAGTTGCAATCACTGGGTCCGTAGGGCATTTCTTTTGAGGATTATTTTATGTGTGTATTTTGAGACACACCTAGATAGTAGTGATGGGCAATGTGTATTTTAATTTTGGTATATTATACCTGTTTATATTTGGTATAAAATTATTATGAAATGCATAATGAGGTTTGGTCGTTAATCTATACATATAATAAAAATGTAACGGATCGCTGTCTGTACATGGAAGATATATAAGAAAAAATATTATAGAATACCTTTATCAATGCAATAGTACCCAAAACAATGATTTTTTGATTTTTTGTCTGTTTGTCGGTTTGTCTATTTGTCTGTGCGTTTGTGCACGCTAATCTCAGAAACGGCTGAACCGATTTCGATGAAGTTTTAAGGAATATATTGCGACAGGTCTCACTTAACATATAGGCTACTTTTTATCCCGGGAAAATGTTTTTATCTCGGATAATTTTGATGTATATTTTTTTCTCTAGTCCACGCAGACGGAGTCGCGGGCGTCCACTAGTAATACCTGTAGGCACCTTTATTTATATTTACATATCTAATTATTTATTCTTATAAGTACTAATTAATTATTATTTACTATTTTACATCTATAAAAGTAATACATATTTACAATTATATTTATCTATATCTAAACACAGACATACACATACATTATCATATTATATTACATTAAACTAAATCTATAAACATTTAGTAAAATATATTTATTTATATGTCGCCGCAACCATGAACTCAAGCTTGATTACCAACTTTTCTAATTGATTTAGAATTTATCTGTCCTGAAAAATAGCTGAATACTATTTTGATTAATTTATTAGTTGTAATCAGGGATTTGGTATCTCGTTGTAATCTCATTTTGAATAAGGCGCTGTTTGGATTTTAACTTTGCGCATTGCACCAAAGTAGCAACTATTTATTTTGTTTACAACATTATTAAATAATAATAAATGAAAAGTCATTCCAATAATTTCAATATAATAAATTGGATGATATTAACAAATTTAGTCAAGATTTTCATTAAGCATTATTTGTCTAGTACTTGTTTTGATCAATCTATTATTGACTCGTCGTCGACGACGTAACGAGTCGATTAGTTAGAATACTTCTTTATTAAAATTCTTAATTATAATCGATGTGATTCATGTCTGATGGGTCTAAAATCAGATAACATTATTTAACATTTTAACAAAAAAAGTGTAAATACTAAAATGTAAAGTGTTTATTCAAGCAGTGTTTTGACTAATGCAAGTACGATACACAATGTGAGTTTATTATTATTACCTATTCTATTGGCTTTAATTATTTAAGAACAAGCTTAAATAAATAAGAAATTAATTTAGAAATAGCTTTGTAAATTAATAGTGCATTGTTGTAATAACAATGTAAATCCATACGCTTGTAGCGCCACCTACTCGCAGTTTAGATGTAAATTAATTTGGCGGTAAGTATGGCGTGGCAAGCAATAGAGAATTAGAAATAGGGCATTCTGTATTTGGTCCTGAAGCTGAAAGCATTGTAAGTAGAAACTCTGTTACTTCGCATTAAGTTTAGTTCTGAGTATCTAGTTTCTTATTTGAAATTGTTTTACCTTTTTCATATTTACTGGTGATGTAAAACTGTGTATTGCTTCCACAGGTAATTAGTTAAGTGTATAGACACCCACTTGTATTGATACTCACTTGTTTTGTTACTTAGGTAATGAGTTAATTATAATTAATAAATAATTCTATTTGTAAAGATTTAAAACAATTCTTTAAATATCCCTTGCTAGTAATGTCACTAGGTAGGTACTTAGTTTGCTTGGCAGAATCGGTGGCCATGTCCAAGGCCAACGATTCTGCCCATTTTTATTTAAAAAATAATTCAAATACTCCGACATCAGAAGTGGGATGGTTATCCTGCCCTTTATAAGCCTTTTTCTGCCCTTTTTTATATTTTTCAGATTTTGTTCCGAAAAGAACTTTTCAAAATGAGCGACCCAGATACGGAAGCTGCTGCATTAAACGAGACGTCGTCGCCGCCTCCGGCGATGCCCTCTACCACTGCGCAATTGGTAACTGTACCACAACAAGCGGGTAACGTACCACCCGATTTTTACTCAAACATGATAATGATGATGCAATCAATGAGTGAGCGTTTACTTAATCAACATAATAGTGATAGGGTAAAGATCACAGATGTGTTTTTGCCAGCTTACGATCCAGACGGCAACGTAGGAGTAAGAGAATGGTGTGATCATATCTCTACTGCAAAGAAAACTTACCAGCTTAGTGATTATGATGTCCGCATGAAAGTTACAAGTTTACTAAAAGGTCGGGCCAAAATATGGGCCGATAACTGGCTTGTAAGTACCTCCACGTGGGAAGAGTTGTGTCAAACTATTGTAACAACGTTCGAACCCGAAAGTCGCTATTCACGAGACATACTAAAGTTTAGGGAACACACTTTTGACTCGTCTAAAGATATTGCAGAGTTTCTAACACATTCGTGGATTCTTTGGAGGCGTGTAACTAAAGACAGGCTCGATAATAGTGATGCTGTAGAAGCAGTAATTGGCACAGTGAGTGACGAGCGCCTTAGGATTGAGTTAATGAATGCCAGGGCTACGTCGGTGCCCGAATTGATATCTGTTGCTTCCTCTATACGTGTTAAGAGATCAAATCAAAATAATACTAACCATTTACAATCAAAACGTACTAGATATTCTATTGATAATAATTTAAATCGAAGTACCCCCATATATTGTAATTATTGTAAAAAGCCCGGTCATACTTTTAATAATTGCCGCAATAGAAATTTTTCAATTCAAAATACTTTACAGAATGAGAAAAATCCTACAACGCCCAATCCCATGTCTAGGTCAAGCGACAAGCACTGTTCCTTTTGTTCAAAGGTTGGTCACACGTACGACACATGTTATCGACGCGAAAAACAAATTACGTCTAATGTAAATTCTATATCCAAAAACGGTTTGAGTCTGAATACTATGCGTATAAGCGTTGGTGGTAAAATAGTAAATACAGTGTTTGATAGTGGCGCTGAATGTTCAGTCATGCGCGAATCCATTGCTAATAAATTACCAGGGCGTAGACATCAAAACGTTAGTTACTTGCGAGGTATAGGACCATTTCCTGTGATTTCAATTAGTACTTTAACAACAATTTGCGTTATTGATGGAATAAATGTAGAAATTTTATTTAACATCCTACCCGATTATGAAATGACAACCGATGTTTTAATAGGGGCAAATATTCTCCATAATACAGGCTTATGTGTCATTGTAACGCAAGGCAGTGCAGTACTATGCATACAACCCCGTGTAATGCATATGCGTTCTGAAAGTTCTATTTTTGAAAATATTGATCATGATGTAGTACTCAAGTGAATGCTGTGACACGTATCTGTATGGCTCGTTACGTCACCAGTAGTCAGGGCAAACCACACGTCCGTCTCCGCCCTCGGCTTGCGCGTGACTGTCTTTATCCCTCCTACCCGCGAACCCGAGACATCATAATAACTACCATAGATAACTACAAACACTACATCCCTTCCTTCTTGTATTTTTATTGAAATAAATATGTTGATTACAATATCTAGATTACAATCATTATAAATCATTATTGGCTTAGTTAACTAATCTGTTTCCTTCTGTTCACTTTGATTTAGTTCCTTTTCGTCTTCATTTTCATTTTGAACTTTCCATTCACCTTCTATCCTTTTTAAGTGTACGACATTACGTCTAAGCTGTTGGCCGGTTTCTTCATTTCTGACAAGTACATCTCCACCCTCCCTACGTTCCACAATATGCGGAGTCGATTTAAAGTTGGCTGACAATTTATTTTGCTTCTCCATTTCCTTCACATATACTTTATCACCTTCTGTTATTATTGAATCCTCAGCCTTTCTTCTTTTATCACTATATTCTTTGCCCTTTTCTTTACGTATTGTATCCCTGTCTCTAACGTCCGAGTCATTTAGCGCATGTTCATTGTATAGCAGAGAAGGAATTTTATCCTTATTTTGTCTTCTAAAAAATAATTCAGCAGGTGATTTCCCCGTAACTGAGTGTGGTGTCGAGTTGTACATCATCAGGTATTCCATTACAGATTCCTTTAAATCATTTTTCTGGATTTGGCAAATTTTCAATCGTTTGATTATGTCTCGATTTTGCCTTTCCACTTCTCCATTCTGCTGCGGCCAGTAGGGAATTGTATTAAACATTCTAATATTACACTGTTGGCAATATTTTCTAAACTCTTCACTTACAAATTGACGACCGTTATCTGCTGTGATGGAGGAAGGATAGCCGAGACGACTAAATATTTCTTTCAGGAGTTTTATTATTTGTGAACTTGTAATTACTTTGGTAAATTTAATCTCTTTATACCTGCTGTAGTAGTCAATGACGACTAGCAAGTATTCGTTATTCGGTAGAGGTCCAAGCAAGTCCATGGCTACATCCACCCAGGGAGCTGTTGGCAATTCGCGCCGCTTCATAGGTACTGGATGGGTTGGCAGCCCCACGAGAGTACATCCTTTACAATGTTTTACAACTGCTTCGACATCTTTATCAATGCGTGGCCACCATACCTTTAACCTCAATCGACTTTTCATTGCTACTATCCCTGGGTGGCCTTCATGTGCCGCATCCAAAACACTTTTTCTCAATTCCTTTGGTATGACAATCCGGCTACCGCGCAATAAAATATTGTTATAAAAGCAAAGTTCCGGTTCAAAAACTTTATATTCTTTTACTGACTCCTCCCAATCGTTGTTGTAAATTCCTCTTTTAACACTTCTAATTTCTGAGTCATTTTCTGAGCACTTAATGATAGAATGCATAGGAACAGCACAGGGACGAGCTTGTTCTACTATATGATGCACATAATCTTCAATAGCACCCGGTGGTATATTTGAATATGTACAAAGACGAGACAAAGGGTCGGCTATATTAAATTTTCCTGGCTGGTACTTAATATTGAAACGATAAGTCTGCAGTCGTAAGACCCAGCGTTCGATTCGCGCACAAGGTTTCGATTTCGGGCCAAATAAAAATTTTAACGGCTTATGGTCGGTAATAAGGTCAAATGTTTTACCAAATAAAAATATGCTGAAGTGCTCGACGCCCCAAACCAGAGCGAGCGCTTCTTTTTCAGTTTGGCTGTATTTTCGTTCCAACGCTGTTAATGTTCGGTTACCATAAGCAATGATTCTTGGGCCCCGACTATCTTTTTAAATTAAAACGGCTCCTAGACCAACAGGGCTTGCGTCAGCGATAACCCGTGTTTCGTCATCAGTATCATAATATCCCAATGTCTTTATAGTAGATAGTGCTTTTTTCAACTGATGGAATGCCTGGTCCTGTTCATCTTTCCATAAATCCTCTATATTAGCTTTTTTTGCTAATTTTAGTCTCAATAACTCTTTTAAAGGTTCTGTCACGGTAGCAAGATTAGGCAGCCACTTATTAATATAATTGACCAATCCTAAAAAGCTTTGAAGTTCTTCTATTGTCTTCGGAACGCGAAACTCTTCAATGCTGGTCATATATTTCTTTAAAGGTTTTACTCCATTTGGTGTCAATTCATGTCCAAGAAAATTTATTTTCTGTACCTTGTATACACATTTGGCTTCATTCAATAACACATTGTTGTTTTTTAAAGTCGTCATAACTTTCTGTAACCGTTCCTCGTGTTGTTTTTCATTTTCTCCGTAAACTAAAATGTCATCAATAAAATTTATTACTCCGTCTAGTCCTGTCAACATCCTTTCTAATATTTTTTGAAAAAGTTCAGGTGCGCAAGTGATGCCAAACATGAGTCGTTTATATTGATATAACCCTTTTGATGTAATAAATGTTGTTAGATATCTAGAATTGGGGTGAATTTCCACTTGGTGAAAAGCATTTTTTATATCCAACTTAGAAAAATATTTTCCTTTCTTAATTTTGGGTAATAGGCTGTCCATACAAGGTAATGGATGATTTTCTCTCATGATTGCCATATTGGCACGCCGCATATCTATACACAACCGCAGGTCATCATTGTCTTTAAGTATAGGCACTACCGGTGAAATCCAGGGTGAAGGTCCATGGACCTCTTCGATTATGTCACTTTCAAGTAATTCCTGTATTTTCCGTTCCACTTTCTTTTCAATAGGAATCGGAATCCTTCTATAAGGCTGTGATACGGGTTTACAAGTTTTATCAACTGGGATTTCAACGAGAACATTCTTGAATTTTGGAAATGGTTTATGTATTTGCATTACTTCATTAACTCCTACTCCTAATTTCAATACTCCCAAACTAATGGCTGTTTCCTTCCCTAATATGTCTCTTGTTCCCCCATTGACTATATAAACAACCGATAGCACAGATCTTCCATTTGTCGTAATAGACGTTTGGAAAGTTCCTTTTACCTCCAGGGGGGTTTTACTGCCATAAGAGTATAACATTTTGTCAGATCCTTCGGTGTGGTTTGTTACGTTAACGCGTTTTTGCTTTAACATTTCCCAAGTTTTATCAGTAATAAGATTAAGTTTACATCCAGAATCTATAAGAAGATGTAATTTTACCCCTCCTATTAAGCACTCTATTGTAGCGTCATCATTTACATTGAAAACGTAGTGAATGTTTTCCGATATTGTCTTCTCCTCAATAGAATTCACCGTCTTCTCATCTCGTTTCCTCTTAGTTTTCCTGTCGTCTTCTTGTTTATTGTCAAACTTCCGCTTCTGGGGTCTAGTTCTACATAACGCACTAAAATGTCCTAATTTACCGCAAGCATGACATTTTTTTCTTTTTGCTGGGCACTCCTGATTCGTTAATATATGTACGTTATATCCACACCTACCACATCTGCTTTCTTCCTTTTTACTGGAACTCGCTTTACCTGGATGATTTTTTATTGCATTAATCTCACTATTAATAGATGTCGTATTTTTATTTTGACCGTATCCCTCTAGTTGATAACCTACCGACTCTAATGTATTTGCCTCGGTAATTATTATATCTAGTGTAACACAATCTCCTAATGTCAAGATCTTTTTCCTGAGCTCAGATGATGAACATTTTTCTACTATTTGATCAACTAAATGTTCATCAGGACTCGTGAATCCACACTTTCCAGCTTGGTTCCTCAACTTAACTACGAATTTTTCGAATTTTTCTCCTTCTTCCTGTTTTATTTGGCGGAAGATATGTCTCTCGTAAATCTTATTCCGCTTTGGAAGAAAGTATCCATCTAACTTTTCAATAGCTATAACAAAGACATCAACTCCTTCGGAAGCAGCAACGTAAGCTCCAGGTAAATTATAAATAATTTCCTGTAATTCAGATCCACCTAACAGCAACAATGTAGCTCTCTTTTTCTCAGCGCCCTTAATTTCATTTGCTTCGAGGAAAATATTAAGTGATCTCTTCCATTTTTCCCAACGCAAAGCAATGGTTCCGTTGTCACCTTCAAGGTCAAGTTTTTCTGGAGGTGGTAGCAGACTCGTCATATTTTGAGTATATTAGGGGCTACCTGAAACCAAAAGGGTTACTATGGACAACGTTAAGCTTTAAAATTTCATGAGGGCCCTTAATGGCCATACCCTTTTCTACGCACGGTTTACAATTTCATGAAGGCCCGAACTGCCCATACGTCTTACTACGCACGGTTTATAATTTCATGGGGGCCCGTACTGCCCATACTCTTTTCCACGCACGGTTTACAATTTCATGAGGGCCCGTACTGCCCATACCCTTTACTACGCACGGTTTACAATTTCATGAGGGCCCGTACTGCCCATACCTCTTACTATGCACGGTTTACAATTTCATGAGGACCCGTACTGCCCATACCCGTTACTACGCACGGTTTACAATTTCATGAGGGCCCGTACTGCCCATACCCGTTACTACGCACGGTTTACAATTTCATGAGGGCCCGTACTGCCTTGAACATTAGTAAATCTATATATTTTTTTTATTATTATTATTTTATTTAATATTTGTTTAGTTTTTTCACAGTATATTAAAAAAATCTATAAAACTGTTTAATTAGGTACTTAAGTAGATTATCTATCAGTCATATCTATTTAATAATTTTATAATATGATTTAAAGAAAACTATAAAATGCAGTAAAATATAATAAAGTATGCAAAATATTTGTAAACAATTTGAACGAAAAAGGCATAATAATACATCCAATAAGACTAAGTAATAATCTAGCAAAATTAAGATAGCACGTAGGTATACGAATCTCAAATCATCGCAATTGCTATGTTTACAAAGGAATAAATGTTACATAACTGTTATCTTTTGCTAATGATCTAATTGAGAAAACATAGGTAGCTAATTAGGTGTTTACGAATGCAGTAGGCCGAAACACCGATAAATATCTGTACTATATCTAGGTATATGTATTCAGACAAGCCGTTCGAAGATAGATATTAGCATCCATCCACTTTGTTTACTTCAATTTGCGCCCCACAATAATTTGACATGGAACTGCAGTCTACACAGTAATTTCTTAGTATTTGTTCTAAGAACTGCTTTGTCGACTTGTGTACTTACTAAATATTCTAAATTGGATTGGTATTTTTCATAATTAACTTATAACCTCAAAATAATGTTTTTGCACTAACCTTTTTGCTCGTCGCCACATGTAGTACTCAAGTGAATGCTGTGACACGTATCTGTATGGCTCGTTACGTCACCAGTAGTCAGGGCAAACCACACGTCCGTCTCCGCCCTCGGCTTGCGCGTGACTGTCTTTATCCCTCCTACCCGCGAACCCGAGACATCATAATAACTACCATAGATAACTACAAACACTACACATGATTTAACTGATAAATATCAAATTGATCAATTATTGAGTTTACTTAATAAATACTCAGACCTATTCACGCGCGGTTTTGCTAAGTCCCGTGTTAATACGGGTATGTTAGAAATCCGTTTGAAAAACAAAGATAAGTTTGTTGAACGAAGGCCCTATAGACTAAGCCCAATCGAGCGTGAAAAAGTCAAAGAAATAGTAAAAGAATTGATTGACAATAATATAGTTCGTGAAAGTAGATCCCCTTACTCCAGTCCAGTCATTTTAGTTAAAAAGAAGAACGGCGATGATCGCATGTGCATAGATTATAGGGAGTTAAACGCAAATACCATTAGAGACCATTATCCCTTGCCACTAATTGCGGATCAAATTGATAAATTAGCCGGTGGTCAATACTATACTTCCCTCGACATGGCCTCGGGGTTCCACCAGATACCGGTGTCTAATGATTCCATTGAAAAAACTGCTTTCGTCACACCAGACGGACTATATGAATATCTTACCATGCCGTTTGGCCTTTGTAATGCCCCGTCTGTCTACCAAAGATGCATAAATCGAGCATTAGGACCTCTGTTAAATCCTGGTAGTGTCAATACGAACGACAATAATCATAATGATAGCGTAGCACAGGTATATATAGATGACGTCATTAGCAAAAGTCGTGATTTTCCTACCGGTCTCGCTAATTTAGAAAGGATTTTCATTGCTCTTCGAGAATCGGGATTTTCTATTAACATTGATAAGTGTCTCTTTTTCAAACGATCAATAGAATACCTAGGTAATGTTATTGAGAATGGGCAAGTTCGCCCTAGTCCTAAAAAGATTGAAGCCCTATTAAAAGCACCCGTGCCTAGTACGGTCAAGCAAGTACGTCAATTTAATGGCTTAGCGGGTTACTTTCGTCGGTTCATCCCTGATTTCGCTCGAACTATGGCGCCTCTCTATGAACTCACTAAACAGGGTATTCGATGGCAATGGCTTCATTCTCATGAACAGGCACGTCAAAAAATAATTCAACACCTCACTTCAACACCTGTCCTAACTATATTCCAAGAAGGCCTACCTACAGAACTGTTCACTGATGCTAGTAGCCTTGGTTTTGGCGCCATTCTTATCCAAATCATAAATGGCAGACAACACATAGTGGCTTACTTCAGCATGCGTACGACCGACACAGAAAGTAGATACCACTCGTACGAGCTGGAAACCCTTGCCGTTGTCCGGGCCATTAAACATTTCCGACATTTTTTATATGGCCGCAAATTTAAAGTAATCACCGACTGCAACGCTCTCAAAGCCTCAAAACATAAGCAAGATCTTTTGCCTCGAATACATAGGTGGTGGGCGTATTTACAAAATTTTGAATTCGACATAGAATACAGGAAGGGCGAGCGGATGCAACATGCAGACTTTTTAAGTCGAAACCCGGCGCCTTTGATAATAAATATTTTGACGTCTAATTTAGAATGGCTTCATATAGAACAACGACGCGATGATTTTCTGAGGCCCATTATTGACTCCATACATAACGGTGAACAAGTTAATGGTTACATCCTCGAAGATAACGTGCTTAAACTCGAAAAAAGAGATCCAATATTAGGTATTCAAAAGTTGATTATCGTTCCTAAAGCTTTCCAATGGAGCCTTATAAATTCATTTCACTCCGCGCTCAAGCACCCGGGTTGGGAAAAGACTCTTCATAAAATACGAGAGACGTATCACTTTAATAAAATGAACACTATCATCAGGGATTTTATTGATAATTGTGTAATATGCAAATCATCAAAACAAACCTCTGGAGCTACTCAAGTAAAACTGCATCCCATCATTAAGCCGATTGTTCCATTCGAAGTTTTACATATGGATGTAACTGGTAAGCTAGGCACTCCAAACGAACAAGAATACGTCGTAGTCACAGTAGACGCTTTCACTAAATATGTTTTACTTCGGCACACAAATAATAAAGGCCAACACAGTACCCTTTCAGCATTGAAGCAGGTAATCCACCTTTTCGGTGCCCCACGGCAGATCATTGTGGATGGTGGTCG
Organism: Carposina sasakii; assembly: GCA_014607495.2. NCBI lineage: Eukaryota > Metazoa > Arthropoda > Insecta > Lepidoptera > Carposinidae > Carposina > Carposina sasakii. The sequence goes on along the minus strand of CP053174.1, from coordinate 1,682,591 downwards.
TGAGTTTTTAGGGGAATACAAAAACTATTGCGACAGGTATGGCATTGAAATACATGCTATATCTCCAGGGGCAAGCAGAGCTAATGGCCAAGTAGAAAGAGTCATGGCAACACTAAAAAACGGCCTGGTCATGATAAAAAATTATGAGACTCCAGAATGGCATACTGCATTAGAAAGTCTTCAACTTGCTCTCAATTGTACCGTCCACCGAACGACTGGCGTAGCTCCACTGACACTGCTTACTAAAAGACAAAATTGTGTTCCATCAGAGTTATTGTCTCTGGTTAATTTCGACAATGCTTCTATTGATATTGAGGCGTTAGAGAGACATGTTCAGAAGAAAATCACCGAGCAGTCTGCAAATGATAAAGCTAGGTTTGATAAAGGTAGAGCACAAATTCGTAATTTCCAACGAGGAGATTTTGTGCTCATAAAAAATAACCCAAGAAACCAAACCTCTTTAGATTTAAAATTTAGTGTGCCTTATGAAGTTCACAGAGTCCTCGAAAATGACCGCTACCTTGTCAAGAAGGTAGTGGGTCATCACGGGCGGCCACGCAAGGTCGCACACGACCAGCTAAGGCGTGCCCCACAACCAGGTGCCGTGTCGCCTCCTCATGAACAAGAATCTGGCTCTTACGGTCTAATGCTGACCACATGCCCATCCCAAAACATGCCACAAGCATCTGCAACCAATGAACAAGATGGCGAAGCACTGGTCGACAATGCCTGTTAGAATCCCGGATAGGAAGCAATGCCGAGCACGCATCGCTTATCAGGATGGCAGTGTCGCCGCAACCATGAACTCAAGCTTGATTACCAACTTTTCTAATTGATTTAGAATTTATCTGTCCTGAAAAATAGCTGAATACTATTTTGATTAATTTATTAGTTGTAATCAGGGATTTGGTATCTCGTTGTAATCTCATTTTGAATAAGGCGCTGTTTGGATTTTAACTTTGCGCATTGCACCAAAGTAGCAACTATTTATTTTGTTTACAACATTATTAAATAATAATAAATGAAAAGTCATTCCAATAATTTCAATATAATAAATTGGATGATATTAACAAATTTAGTCAAGATTTTCATTAAGCATTATTTGTCTAGTACTTGTTTTGATCAATCTATTTATTGACTCGTCGTCGACGACGTAACGAGTCGATTAGTTAGAATACTTCTTTATTAAAATTCTTAATTATAATCGATGTGATTCATGTCTGATGGGTCTAAAATCAGATAACATTATTTAACATTTTAACAAATTAAAAGTGTAAATACTAAAATGTAAAGTGTTTATTCAAGCAGTGTTTTGACTAATGCAAGTACGATACACAATGTGAGTTTATTTATTATTACCTATTCTATTGGCTTTAATTATTTAAGAACAAGCTTAAATAAATAAGAAATTAATTTAGAAATAGCTTTGTAAATTAATAGTGCCCATTTGTTGTAATAACAATGTAAATCCATACGCTTGTAGCGCCACCTACTCGCAGTTTAGATGTAAATTAATTTGGCGGTAAGTATGGCGTGGCAAGCAATAGAGAATTAGAAATAGGGCATTCTGTATTTGGTCCTGAAGCTGAAAGCATTGTAAGTAGAAACTCTGTTACTTCGCATTAAGTTTAGTTCTGAGTATCTAGTTTCTTATTTGAAATTGTTTTACCTTTTTCATATTTACTGGTGATGTAAAACTGTGTATTGCTTCCACAGGTAATTAGTTAAGTGTATAGACACCCACTTGTATTGATACTCACTTGTTTTGTTACTTAGGTAATGAGTTAATTATAATTAATAAATAATTCTATTTGTAAAGATTTAAAACAATTCTTTAAATATCCCTTGCTAGTAATGTCACTAGGTAGGTACTTAGTTTGCTTGGCAGAATCGGTGGCCATGTCCAAGGCCAACGATTCTGCCCATTTTTATTTAAAAAATAATTCAAATACTCCGACATATATATTCATGACACATTAACCGGCACGACCGTATTGTGCATTGGAAACGCGCACGGTGATTAGAGACCCTTTGTCTCCGCAAGTACATCCGCACGTACTTGTCGGCTCGATCGCCCTGCGCCGGCGCACGCGCACATCGCCGCGCCGCGCCAGTCAGCCTGCCGCTCTCGTACCTAGTACCCGTGTCGCTCGCTCACTACGCGCCTTGCATTGCATACCGCTTTCGCAATACCTTTGTGCTTTTACTGTCGCTTGTTCTTTCTTTCACTCCTTCTATTTCTATTGTGCTGTGACTTTCTTACTGTGTTGTGAACTATCCTACTTGCTTTGCCTATCGCAATATAACTTCCGTGCTTGTGATAATCGAGTAGTTTTATTTATTGTGACATCGCTAAGGACATCCCTCACGCACCCTGCAGCACCTAAACTGGTGACCCCAACTAAGTGCACGATATATTTAAAATGAGCGACAGCAGCAATAGTGACACAGCAAATACGGCCAAGTCTAACGGTGGCCATGTTACTACGCGGCAGAAACGCAAAGTGCGCGTTTCCACTGACGACGTCCGTCACGATACGTCATCGGACATCCGAAAGTTGACGTTACGAGTACCTCCATTTTCTCCGGAAGATCCAGAAATATGGTTCGCACTGCTGGAAGCTCAGTTCGACAGTTTCGGTATAACAGAGGATGTTACCAAGTACACCGGCGTGACCTCTAACCTGGACTTCCAGCACGCTAAGGCAGTGAAGGACATAATAATTAATCCTCCGTCGCGTAATCGCTACGAGAAAATTAAGACGGAGCTGATTAGATGTCTCTCGGCTTCGCATGAGAAGAAGGTGAAACAGCTGCTGACCCATGAGGAGCTCGGAGACAGGAAACCCTCCCAGTTTCTGAGACACCTGCAGGATTTGGCTGGACCATCCGTTCCTGATGATTTTATCCGGACCATCTGGAGCAATCGTCTTCCGAGCAACATTCAGACAGTGCTCGCTTCACAGTCCACGCAACCGCTGGATGTACTAGCGGACCTAGCTGACCGGATCCAGGACGTAACGGCTCCATGCAACGTCGCAGCTACTTCGGCCAGAGAATCCTCTGGTGTTGGCGGGGAGATCGCGGAGCTAAGGAAAATGGTGGAGCATCTGGCCCTGAAGCTGGATGAGCACACACGCTCTCGTTCTACCAGATCTCCAAACCACCGTTCCAGACCTCGGCGCAAGCGGACCCCATCACGCAGCAGAACGCGATCGCAGTCGAGTTACCGCAGGTTTCCCATCTGCTGGTACCACGAGAAGTTTGGCTCGCAGGCACACAGCTGCATCAAGCCTTGCGATTATGCTAAAGCGGGAAACTCCACCGGCAGTCGCTAATGGCGGCGGACGATTGCCATACCTCTTCAGGCCGTCTCTTCGTCACCGACCGCAGCTCACACACCCAGTTCCTGGTGGACACTGGCAGTGACCTGTGCGTCTACCCGAGATCAGCGCTTCGGGAACGTCGTACCAAGACGGACTACCAATTGTGTGCGGCCAACGGGACCGCTATAGATACATTTGGTTATATAGAATTAAACTTAAACTTAGGCTTAAGGCGTAATTTTCCGTGGCGTTTTGTAGTTGCCGATGTAACCAAATGTATCATAGGTGTGGATTTTTTAGCTCATTATAATTTATCTGTGGACTGTCGCAATAAACGCCTAGTAGATCAGACTACCACTTTGTCTTCTGATGCTTATATAGCTAACGACACTGTAGCTTCAATTAAAATTGTAACGGGCGACACTAGGTACCACGAGCTTCTAGACCAGTTTCCTGAGATAACCCGTCCTTCGGGCACACCTGCGACTCCAAAACACAATACGGTCCATTACATACAAACTACACCTGGTCCAGCTATACACTGCACTCCTCGTAGACTCGCACCCGACAAACTCCAGATCGCTAGGGCAGAGTTTGAGCTCATGCTGAGCAATGGCACAGCACGTCCTTCCCAAAGCTGCTGGGCTTCGCCACTACACCTTGCTCCTAAAAAGGATAACGGCTGGCGACCCTGTGGCGATTATAGGATGCTTAATGCACGGACTATCCCAGACCGTTACCCGATTAAGCATATACATGATTTTGCCCACAGTATTACTGGTTGTACAGTTTTCTCCACCATCGATCTCGTGAAAGCGTACAATCAGATCCCGGTTCACGAGGACGATATCCCGAAAACGGCCATAACGACTCCGTTTGGCCTGTACGAGTTCACCATGATGACCTTTGGCCTGCGTAATGCTGGCCAAACTTTTCAACGGTTCGTGGATGAGATGACGCGAGGACTTGACTTCACCTACGCCTACCTCGACGACTTCTTGGTGTTTTCTAAATCTGAGGAAGACCATGTTCGACACCTTCAGCATGTTGTTCACACGCATGAAGGAGTACGGTGTCCTCATCAACACCTCGAAATGCGTGTTTGGTGCCAAGGAAGTAACTTTTTTAGGTTATTCAATCTCCGAGGCCGGTACCAAACCTTTGACATCCAAGGTCCAGGCCATCATTGACTTCCCAGCACCAACGACAGTGAGGCAACTAAGGCGATATTTGGGGATGTTGAATTTTTACCGACGTTTCTTACCAAACGCCGCTAAGATTCACGCCCCCCTCAACGCCTTACTGAAAGGCTCCGTGAAGGCGTCTCACCCAGTTAATTTGACTGGCGAGGCCCTTTCAGCCTTTAATCAGTCGAAGGAGAGCCTATCCAACGCTGCATTACTCGCACACCCTGATTGTGACGCCAAACTCGCTCTGGTAACAGATGCCTCAGATGTGGCTATGGGTGCAGTTTTGCAGCAGTTTACTGATGGAGATTGGCAGCCACTCGCGTTCTTCTCGCGAAAGCTGAGCCCATCTCAAGAGAAGTATTCACCCTATGATCGTGAGCTCTTGGCCATATATGAAGGTATTAAATACTTTCGCCACATGCTGGAAGCTCGACATTTTGTGGTGTATACTGACCATAAGCCGTTATGCTATGCTTTTCACGAGCGAAAAGCTAACTGCTCGCCTCGTCAGTATCGCCATATCGACTACATCTCGCAGTTCACAACCGACATTCGACACATATCGGGCAAAAACAATGTTGTTGCCGATACATTGTCACGCATCGAAGAACTGCAGATGCCAATCGACTTCGACATGTTGGCGAAATCCCAATCCTCAGACCAAGAGCTAGCACGACTTCTAGGAAGTGAATCTTCTCTCCGCTTAGAGAAGCTGAAGACTCCAGGCAGCAGTACAGAGGTTTACTGTGATGTTAGTACCTCATCACCTAGACCTTTTGTCACTAAGCCCTTACGCAAACACTCTTCGACAGTCTACACAGTTTAAGCCACCCAAGCGCTAACGCATCCGCCAAGTTAGTAGCGGAGCGATTCGTTTGGCCTGGCGTACGCAAAGACTGTCGCGAGTGGTCGCGTAAATGCCTAGCCTGCCAACGCGCCAAGGTAAACCGCCACGTGTCATCACCGTTGGGCACGTTCGATCTACCTCGCGCCAGGTTCAGCTTTATCCATGTGGATATAGTTGGACCCTTACCTGTATCTCAGGGACACCGATACTGTCTGACAGTTATAGATCGCTACACGCGCTGGCCAGAAGTTACACCCATGGTTGATATGACGGCGGAAACGGTCGGTAAGGCATTGATATCGTGGATATCCAGATTTGGATGTCCATCCGATATCGTCACCGATCGCGGACGACAATTTGAATCCACACTTTTCCAGTTCCTTGGAAAAATGATCGGATTCAAACATCGTCAAACCACCGCGTATCATCCACAGTGTAACGGCTTGGTGGAACGTTTCCATCGCCAGCTCAAAGCAGCTATAATGTGCCACGCAGACTGCAACTGGGTAGACAGTCTTCCATTGGTGCTCCTGGGTATTAGGTCGGCGTACAAGGAGAACCTGCAGGCATCGTCTGCGGAATTGGTGTATGGCGAGCCTCTGAGGCTGCCGGGAGAATTCTTCCACACCACTGCTCCTGACACGTCGGCAGACATATCAGATTTTGTTACTCGCCTGCGTCATGTCGTGGCGAAACTTAAGCCTGCACCGGCAACCCGTCATAATAAGGACAGGATTTTTGTTTTTAAGGACTTGGCATCATCAAGTCACGTATTTTTGAGGACCGACGCCTTACGTGGTTCTTTACAACCCCCTTACACAGGTCCCCATGAAGTTGTCGAGCGTAACGATAAAACTTTTAAAATTTTGGTAAAAGGGAAAAGCGTCACAGTAACTATAGACCGTCTTAAACCGGCCTATATACTGACTGACCCAAATACGCCTCCCAATCCAACCAGTAGCGCCCGTAGTCCACGTCCAAACGTCATCCCCACGGAACCGCTACCAGCAGTACCAGCACAGCTGGACCCTCAAACTCAGCAGGTCAAACGGACCCGCTATGGCCGCATCGTGCTTGTGATAATCGAGTAGTTTTATTTATTGTGACATCGCTAAGGACATCCCTCACGCACCCTGCAGCACCTAAATACCTAAATGTAATACCCAAAATAAACTTCTACAACCATTCAAACAACATAATTTGGTAGCAATTTTTTTATAGACTGTAGGATTGATCTACATTAGTCACTGGTTTTTTTTTCATAGGCTTGTTTTCTACCTCATAGCTGGTAGCTAAACGCCAGAAAATGACTACGCGCTCGATTGAGAGAATCCTATTTTGTAATCTATATCGGTATGGGACACTGTCATTTTAAACTAGTAGGATAAATACCAAATGACACATTTGATAGCGTCTATTGCAAACTTGCAACCGGTTGCAACTTGCAATATAAAATAAGTGTGCCTATTTCTTTGTAGAGTCAATATTATTATTATTTATTTATTTAACATTTTAACGAATACATTATTAATACACTGTCAATGTCCAAGACACTCACTGTGTTTTGGACATTGACAGTCCTTATTGGTCTGTCTGGAGTGGCGAGATCGTTCCGTTTACATAATACTTTTTAATTAAATGTAAGTTATTTCTAGGCGACTGTACAAAGTCTCTTATTAGTTCAGCAGACATTTCGTTAATTATATCCGGTAATTATATTTATGTAATTTTATTTAATTATATTTGTACTTACATATAAATATAAATTTATCTCCAAGCTCTACTACTAACTAAATATATTTGCAACTATATTTTTCTATTTTAATAACGACAATACTGCCGTTATAAGGAAAAAGGACGGATCTGACATAATTTATACTACACCGGATAGGATGAAAGCTCTGGTATTAAAAATACCAAAAACACATCGCTATCAAAAGAGCCTGTTATTAAAATTATTTTCCAAACACATTACCAATAGGTATTTAATATAATAATATTGTTGCTTGCAACATGCTTTTAACTAGATATAACCAGTTAGAAGATTATTGGCTGACCTGTGTAATGGATTGGGTATTAAGGTTCCTTGAAATATATAGATGTGATAAGGCGTTGTGAAATTCCGTAAATGAACAGGGTTAGGATATTTTAACGTAGAATCTGACATAACAATCACCCATGTTTAATTACTAGCTATTGCCCGCGACTCCGTCCGCGTGGACTGCAGAAAAAACAAAATGTCGAAATTATCCGGGATAAAAATATTTTCCCGGGATAAAAAGTAGCCTATATGATAATCCAGGGTGTCAGCTAACTCCATACCAATTTTATTACAATCGCTCCAGCCGTTTCGACGTGAAGAAGTAACAAATATACACACTCACAAACTTTCGCCCTTAGGTTACTTTAGTAGGATAGGATAAACAATAAACCGCGCGTAAAGTTCTTTTTATTTACATACAAACGGAATGGGAAAGCCAGAACTGCAGGATCACAAAGAAAATCTCACAGGTACGTTTAGCATAGCGGAAATAGATATAATAATCACTGACAAGTAGCTAGCTTAGTTTGTTAGTCGCCTTTGTGAAAGTCTACATCGCATCTACTGCGTCATTTTCAGCTTTTAGTCGATGTGTTCTATACAAACTAATAAATGCGTTCATTAAACAAAATGGCGTCGCTGTGTCACTCTCTCGTGTCAACATTCATAGCTCACCTTTATTGTCGTTGGCTACACCGTGTCTTCGAATCGCCACCGATTTTTAGTCAGCGTCAGGACCACGACACCATTGTACTATCTACGAATATATAGCTTAATAAGAAATGAGTATCTAATTGATAACTTTTTTTTACAATTAGCTAGGCAAACATTTGACCGCCATCGTGCAAGATGCGGCTTAGGGTGGTACATGTTTGCCTAGAAAGTGCCTATTCACTGCAGCTTTGAAGAGACTAATATTGTAGTGCTCGGGAAATACATCGGCAGGAAGTGTATTCCACTCCTTAGCCGTTCGCATTACAAACGAGATAGCATAACGTTTGGTGCGGATGGGTGGGATATCAACAACATAAGGGTGATACTTTGAAAATGAGTACCTAATTGTCCTTTACATTACTTACATTGTTACAATTTTAAAGTTGTCCGTATTATTGACGTCAGCATGGCGGCGTGACCACTGGCAGTTTACCAAGTGGTAACACTTTTTCGAAGATTTGACTACGACAATTATTAGTACCGTAGTCATTGGTAGTCACTGATATTTAACATCTGTCCCCGCTGCTAATACGTTAATAAACGTAGCTGTGTGATCTTATGATTCTGCAATCTGGGTACCCTATGATCTCATTGGGGTACTCTATTTCGGGATAGAGTCAGTTTCGTCACCTAGATTACACCTAGTAGATATACATAGATAACCAGCCTCCGTATTGGCTATCTTTTTTGACAGTTCATAGTCATGATCACTCATTGAAACTTATTGAACTGGAAGTGACATGTATGTTTGTGTTGTCAAAATTTTCTTCTGATAAGGCATTATGCCATTTCCAGTTGTTGAGTTTCAATTAAGTGATGATCACTATGAACTGTCAAAAAAGATAGCCAATAGTCCTGTGCGCAAAATGATAATGTTTTTTGGTTATGGTTTAGCTTTGGTTTGGTGGTTCATTTGACACCGTTTCAGACATTTATCTATAGCTTCAGACGTTGTCAAATTTTAGCGCGAATCGAAATTTGCATAACATAACGTTTTTGGTTGTGGTTTAGCTTTGGCAAATACGTCAAACTTTTGCGTGATTGCCCTCCTGCCCGTGGAGACTCGAAATCACATGTTTATTTTTTCAGATAGTATGGAGAAATTCCTTATTAATTCAGGAATGTTAATAAAATCTAAAATTAAATAAGTTAAGAATGTTCACTGTCGGTTATATTCTTAGCATTTCGCTTTATATACTCCCTTTGTTAGACCCTATATAATGGTGCTAAATAAAATAATGCTAAGATCTGCAGTTGATCTGTTGCGTAGTGTGTCCTTAAAGTAATTAGGTCATAGGGCGCAGTCTTCATTCTGATGGGTTTAACTTGTAAAAATATTGAAAGGGAAACAACAGTATTTACTTTAAAAATATACATAGCAACATAGCAATATTTGCCTCTACCGGCCTCCTGGTTACCTAATTTGCAATAGCATAGCCGAAGCAGAGCGATAGCGAAAATTGTACAATTTTCATTTGACGTAATACGAATTTGACAAGCAATCAGCGAATTTTGTTCAATTTTCGCTATCGCGTTGCTTTTGCTGCACAGGTAATAAAGTAATAAGGGGTCAGACCTACGATTCATCCAAAACCAAAAGACTTTGCTATTTAAATACCAACCTACCCGATAGTCATGAAAAATGACGTCGTCACGGTAGCATTTTTGCGCGTTGATATCTAGCAAAATGATGTTATTGCGTGTCGAGGATGCGTGTTACTCGGCGTTTTATTATACTCCAGTTTATTTTGGTGTTAGGCGTAGACAGGCATTGTCAAGGGCGACGATAATGTGGCCGTATTGTGCACAGAATTGTGATTTAAATACACACATAATACTTTGAATAAATATTATTAAGAAATTGAAAAGAAAAAAAATCACACGAGTGAGATTTCAACTCACGACCTCTCGCAAACCGTGCTTTCGCTCCAACCAACTGAGCTATCGGGTCAATTAAATCGGATGACGAATTTTACCATCTCTTATACATTACGTTTTCGGCAACGTTATTTTTTCATCCCGATAGCTATACACTAGCCAAATACGAGTAACACATAATACTGTCAAACCTGTGCTATCGCGAGGCTTCATTAGATTACATCAGCAGCATTTCCTTCCGTGCATGTTGTAAAAAGTCGACAAGTCAGGGAAGACGATGAGTTAGCAGCTAGTCGCAGATTTTTTTATATCTGACCCTATTCTGCTATACTTGCCGCTGGGACTTCCCTTGTGGACCTGCTTGCATTCACCTTTTGGAAATATAGCCGTATGTATACCTATGCAGGTATTACGAACTGTACTATATTATTATCAACACTTTAAATGAAAAATAAATAGCATTTTAGGTAGGTATTTCGGGAAATTATTTCTTAGTGCACTTTTACACATCCCCAAGGAACATACACGATTTCCCGAATGCAGTAGTTTGCGAAAATGTTTTGTATAATTACCTTCATAAAAGGTGCGATAGACGGGGTATGTTCGGTAAATTTCTATGTAAATAGCCTTCTACAGAGAACCTATACACGCTTTGGACTAGAAATCACGTGTATTTTTATTAATTTGGTCGTTTCTAAGTTAAAGTAGATATTAAATCTCGTATATACAAAGTCGCAGGCAAACTACAAGCTACTTCCGAAACTTTTACCACGATAAACTTTAATCTAAAAGTTGGTTTAAAGTTGAAACTTTATTAAAATGATGATAATTATCGCATGCCGTGTCTAAATGCGATTTGGGGCCATGTCTATATTTAGTAGCTCTATGTTACTGCAAAAATGTGGTTAGCATGCGGAAGGATATTAAAGTATAGCATTTTGGTTAATTATAAATGATTCTGTTCTGAATGACTGATTAATGTAGGGTTATTTTATATTTCAAGTAAAATATCAGAGAGGTAAGCACAAACCTCTCGATAGTCCGTAACGCTAGCGTCAAACTTTTATGCTAGCGAGTCGCTACCGTTACGCCGCGTAAAAAGGTTCATGCTTACCCCAGAGATTTTTGGATAACTAGTAGAAATGATTAGTGATTTAGAATACCTTCCTTGTTTTGGATCTGTAAAGCTGATTTTTCCAATGGACATACAGCTCGGAAGGATAAAGTTGATGCCGTCTCTGTCTTGATCAAATTTTATAAAAATATATCAATGTATGTTCATCGGATAGAATTATAAAAATATGCCCTTAGTGTTCCATTTTTATTTGTAGGTAAATCATATTTTTTACTAGTGGACGCCCACGACTCCGTCCGCGTGGACTACGGAAAAAAAAACAAAATATCGAGATTATCCGGGATAAAAACATTTTCACGGGATAAGAAGTAGCCTATATGTTAAGTGGAACCTGTCACAACATATTCCTGAAAATTGCATCGAAATTGGTTCAGCCGTTTCTGAGATTAGCGTGCACAAACGCACAGACAAACAGACAAACCGACAAACAGAGAAAAAATCCAAAAATCATTGTTTTGGGTACTATTGCGTTGATAAAGGTATTCTATAATATTTTATAATATTATTTTATAATTTATTTTATATTTTATTATACGAGTATGTATAGATAACTTTAACACATATCTACCATTGTATCTAACTAAGCTTTTTATCCTGTACTGATGTGGGGCTTTTCTGCATACATCAGCTGCATCTCCTACCGTACATGTCGTAAGAGTCGACTATTGTACTCTAGGGTGAGCAGAAATTCATTACTGACCTTACACATCATGCATAGGTTATCCGTATAAATGTACTATATAGATTATTCTTTCTATTCTTTCTTTTAAGGTGCTAAAAAGGGGCTAGTCAAGAGCACCCGAAACCGGCATATATGAAGAAAAGAATTTAATGAATGTGGATGAGGCGAAAGAGGTATGTTTGGTGAAGATCTGTAGTCTCTGCCTACCCCTATGAGGTATGAGTGAGGGCACGTGTGTCTTCCTTTAACGATAGTGTTTTTATAATTATCTTCACGGCCTCATTTCAGCCATGACTTTGGGTCGCCAATGTCATTATTACTCAGGCTTTGTCACGCCATTATGGTGCAGAGTAGATAGACTGCAGTGAGTATACTTTGTTTAGTGCAGCTCATTGAGTATACAAAAGCTATGTAGAGCACGCTCTACAGTTCGCACCTACGGTAGAACAATGGCACAGTTGCTTTTTGAAATGTTTGACGATTGTGATCTTGTTCTATGGTAGAGTAAAAGCACAGTTGCTTTTTGGTATTTTATAAATGTTTAAAGAAATGATAAAAATTTTCATCCGAGTGGAACTCGAACCCACGACCCATTTGCTATTTTGACAAATTGTGCCTTTATTCTATCGAAGGTACGAATTAGTTGTAGGTGCTGACATGAGCTATGCCTCTTATTACCTTACTAGAAAAAGCAAAGCGATAGCAAAAATTGTACATAATTCACTGATTGTCAAATTCGTAATTAATATTACGTAAATAGAATTTCAAAGGCGCGAAATTTTGAATTTCAACGCGAATATTGTTTCTGCTTTGCTTTTGCAAGATACGTAATCAGTCTGATGGCCATATTAGCATCAATTTTATTAGAAAAATATAAGAATTTTAATACAACGAAAAGGTTGTAAACGTTGTTGTTGTAAGAATAGGTGGAATGTGATTGATAAAGGAGAGAAATAAAAATCAACTATGTAGATCAATATTAAAGTAAAAGATGCTTTAAAAATATGCGTGTTTTGGAGAACTTATTACCTATTCTACGCTTAAAACCAATAAAAAAATGGAGTCAGTTCGCTGCAATTATTTTACACTGTGACCGCGGCATTGAATATTCAGTAATTTGCCTAATTGCCTAATATTCAGCATTTTGTGCAGTTTTTACATTGTACATTATTTTAGCTTTACACTAAAATTTTGTCTTTTAATGGTTTTTTGTCACACAACTGACAAATTAATGTTTCTTTGTTGAATATTTTTATTCTGGGATCTTCTTATTAGTTAAAAATAGTATTAAAAAAGCGGGTGGGGCTGTGTCGGGGCACACGGCCGTTGGTTTTAACGTGAAACGTCTATGTTAGCGAATCGCTTTTAAAGTAAAAGATTGAAATGAAAACAAGATGGACGCTGTTTTAAGTATTTTAATAAAAAAAGAACAGGTACGTAATAGAAACATAAAATACATAGCAAATGTTTATATATTTATTGTCACTTTCTGGTTATTTTAAATAGCAGCCGCCCACGACTTCGTCCGCGTGAGGGGGCGTTGTACCCGTGCGAAGCCGGGCAGGTTGTTGTATAGACTGTAGCCTTCCTTGGTAAATGGGCTATCTAACACTGAAAGAATTTTTCAAATCAGACCAGTAGTTCCTGAGATTAGCGCGTTCAAACAAACAAACAAACAAACTCTTCAGCTTTATAATATTAGTATAGATATAAATACTGTCCAAATTACACTTATTTTTGTATAAATCAATCGGTTCAAATAAACTTGACAAACACACGAAAGAATCACCACGCTATAAAATCGGAGTCACGAGTTACACTGAATAGAAACAAGCGCGAGCGCCGGTTTCGCACAGTTATCGCAGTATCCCTCCCCCGCCCCCCGCTTGACCCCGACACGAACTCAATGTCATAACAGCGAGCTGACTATATAAGTGAAATATTTACACCACATTTTTGTTTCTAAGACCAATAGTTTTTTAATTATTAAGGTACGATGATATAGACCTTTTCGTTACGGTCCAGTTTTTAAACCTGGTACCCGTATGTGTCGGCGCGATTTTAAAGACGTTTCACGTCAAAAAAACTGGGTATAATAAATTAGTAACAGGGTGATTTTTGTTCGTCAACGTTCCCGAAAACTACGGAATCTCCTCATTATCACGATAATTTTTCTCCATGGGAAAAACACCTGTATACCTATATTGCTTTAATAAAGTGCTTCTTACACGCATTACCTACATACATACAAATACATAGATATATGTACTCAGGGCAGAGTTTCCAAAATAGGGTAGCTAGAACTGCAAGATCATGAAGGATATCTCATTCATATATGAGAGCCCCGACTTAGTCGAGTTGAGTCCGAGATGCGGGGTAAACACGGACCTTTTTATGCGGCGTAACGCTAGCGACTCGCTAGCAAAATCTATGGGAATTGACAGTTTGACGCATTACCGATAGGTTCGTGCTTACCCCTCTGATGTATTCTAGTAAATTCTCGCATCAGTACAGAACTTACTAGTATATTGGTTAACTGCTTAAATACATGCTTAATTGATTAATACAATATATTTTGATCTATCCGTACCAAACCTATATTTACAAGAAAATCAATAATCCTTTTTCGGAATCTAAATTAAGTTAACACAACCTAAGCTCGTAAAAAATATAACCTTCGACATTTAGGTCCTAATTCAGAACAACAAAAGCCTCAGGTATCCTAGAAACGCCTATAACTAACCAACAATAGAGTTATAATTTAGTGAGTTAACTTAAAAATAACTTCCATTAATCTTCTCAGAGGGAATAAATTAGTTTTTTGAAATAAGCTTTGAAGGGCGGAGAATATTTTGACTGAGCTGGGTTAGAATATTTAAGGCTGGGTTTACATAGGTGTAACTGCTGCAACTGGCTGCTAAAATTTTGTAACAAAAAGTGACATCGTGGTTTTGATTTTGTCTATGTCGCCTGCACAAGTTCTAAACAGTACAGTACTATACAATTATGTGGGTACTAAATAAGTGCAAATGTAAAATAAACGTATATTTATAGGAATTATTTTCATCCGCGCTGTGATATTGGAATTTCAAATTTATCGGAATCGGGACTTCATGATGTGGTTAAATGAATGATTTTCGCCATTTTATGTTTCTGTATCCTTATCCAGATAGGTCACCATATTAAATACTTAACACATAATTATTAGCACCGACCAGCAAACTATTTTTAAATTATCTCATGCATATATTTTTCATACATTTTTTGTGGCCACCATTAACGAAGGGTACGTACTCTATACATCAAATAAAGTAAGTTTATGCCAAAAAAAGAGCTGGGAAGAATTTTTTATTTTTTTTAATTACTTGATCGGGCGAAATTTATAGTATCTAGTGTTTATGTTAGTTTTTTTTAGACAGATATTAATTATTTATCGTGAAAAAATCTTGCTACGCGCGTCTATGTGCATTTATGCAGAAAAACGCAGTCTATTTACTCAACTTTGGACCCTAATATTTTGGAAACCAGACACTTCCCTAGTATGCTTTCATGGAGAAAAATTATCGTGATGATGAGGAGATTCCGTAGTTTTCGGGAACATTGACGACCAAAAATCACCCTGTGTACTCAAGTCAAATATATATATATTTTAATACGAACGACATACATGTAAACCTACGCGTATTTATTTAAAAATATCTTTTAGAATTCGAGTTTCTGAGCAGATTATTATAGCTCTAACAAAAGACACATATTATTAACTTCCAGAATATTAATAATATATCGTTTGAAGATATAGGTATGTTACAGCCAAAGTAATAAATCCAGATATCTAACAGGATTGGCAGGCCGATACTAACTTGCGACTAATCGGCAACGGGTCGCCTAAACATCGAGAGACGACTGGGCTACCTATTCAAATGTCCCTATTTAGAGATGGTTGAGTTTTCAATGGGTTCTTTTAAAATTGAATAATTATAATAGATAAACACATACTGTACATATGTACCAAAGATCAGTAAAAATTAAATAGAGTAGGTAGAGCTTTAAAAATTTATTCTAAGCCCCTAAGTTATATATACCTAGATGGAAAAAGAACTTCTATTTCATGCCCTAAGTAGGTTGAAAATAGTCACACGCTATGCGAAAACTTTGCGGTAAGCTCCCTTACTTCACTAGTAGAAAACATGGAGCTATGAATAATTGTGATATGGTACTTTTTTATTTGATTTTTTATGGTAATAACACAGGACTTTTAGCTAACTTGGGCCTGCTAAATAAATTCTTTCTTATCTGTGTGTAATAAAACTTATATAAACGTGAAAGTTTGTAAGTATAGATGGATGGATGGATAAATGAATAGATGGATATTTGTTACTCTTTCACGTAAAAACGGCTGACGCGATTTTAATAAAATTTGGTACGGAGTTAGCTGACACCCTGGATCACATAGGCTACTTTTTATACTGGGAAAATATTTTTATCCCGGATATATTTCGACATTTTGTTTTTTTCTGCAGTTAAAATAAAGTTGTTGCTGTCTCTATCATAATCAAGGTATAGAGAAAGACAGCATCAACTTTATTCTTCAGCTCTAGTAGCATGACCTGCGAAACACGATATGATAAATTGATTTATTGACATTTAGCCTGTCAAAATACGATAAATATAGCTGCCATGTTGAATTTTGTATAGAGACGATAGGATATCTTACGATACGATATCCACGATGCGTGGTCATGCTAGGAGGGCTGATATGTTATTTGAACATTAGAAAAATAGACTCATAGTCCGAATAGTTTACATGTATGACATATATTAGCATTGCCATACAACGTGGCAATGCTGCCAGCATTCTGGGCACCCTCCCGGTAGAAGGCAACTTTGTAAATATATTTCATTTCATGTAGGTTAAATTACTTTTTAGTTTTATATATGTAATGTAGTTAGTATTCATAATAACCTTTTAAGATAATATATGGATACATACATACATACATATAATCACGCCTCTATCCCTTACGGGGTAGGCAGAGCACCAAGGGCCGATAGAAGCACATGGTGCCACTTCTGACCAATTTTGAGGGTATAGTTGAGATGTACAAGTTCGGTTAGTAGTCACAGGTGGTCAACCCATCGCCTACAACGCCAAGACCCTTTTGCCCCTCTATTGACTTGTACAGTATGCCCGGGAGAAGAAGCAGCTGTAGTATTACACTTTTTTTTTCACTCCCAGAACAGCATAGAATGTAATATATCGACGGCTCCTAAGTATACTGAGTCAACTAACAATTTTCGTCAATTTCATGTTTTTGCATATTAACAATAGGTACATATTTTTTTATCTACCTGTGTTAAAAAAAAGTTGATATCCCTATAAACAACTGTAATAAACTAGCGTACATTGGATCAAGTACACAGATAATTATTTCGCACGTCGTATACTAAGTCGAGTGCATGATACCAGTGTACGCGGGACGCGAGCGCGGCAATGTTGGTGCAAGTTTCAACTTGTACAAAGTGACTCAGTATTCGTCGAAGCGGCGCGGAGTGCGGAGGGGTTGCGTATTTTGTCATCCATACATAAATAATTGTTTGTTTGTCTTGCTTTTATTTAAATTTGATGCTTTAACTTAATAGAAAGCGGTGATGGGTTCTAGATCTCGAAGAATTATTAATTTAGTTAATGAGAAATATGATAACCTAACGAATAACAATGAAAATACTTCCGAAGTTTGTGATGATGTTCAAAATGAAGAGGAAAGAGGTAAGTCGAGTGAAATTGTTATTTATTAGTGTATAAAAATATTATAGTACCTATTTAATTTTATTATTATAAAATTTGAGAGTGTAACCGCGTATAGTGGTATAACTAAGATAGATCAGTATACGTTGAATATTTTTTGCTAAGTTTTAACTTGACTCATTCTACCGATTTCTGTAACTTGTTTGTATGATTTATTAAAATGGTTTACACATTGTTATTGAGCGAATAAATAAATAATGTTAGTTATTTAATCATTTATGTATGAAGAGGTACCGGATTCAATTCCATGTGCCACCATGTTAATTTTTTATATTATAGAAAAAAGGACAATAGGGATAGTGTTTTTTTTAATAAGTATTTTATTTAATACTTCAAATTCGAAGTGACCGTGAATGTCTCTCTGTTTCTTTCATATTACGCCTGAAACTCTGAATTCCTTTAGTGAAAATGTAGTATTAGAATAAAAGCAGCCTTGGATATAAGCAAAGTTTCATATTCATTTATTTATTGCTCATGTTGCTTTACAATATAAAATATTTATGTATTGGAGTTATGAAATCATGGCATGTTAGAGCATTGAAATAACGACAGATATTTAAGTACTTATATATAAGTGTCGGCTTCTACATGGACATAACGTAGCTAGTTTATATAATAAAAAAATAGTTTACAGAATTTGTTTCTATGTATTGCACGACTGTAATAGTTTGCTCTTTTCAGAATCTCCTCTTCCTGCCGATGCACATTTCACCCAAGAAGAGTTATCAATATTAGATGACATCGATTTGGAAGATACTGATGACTTTTTACGAAATCTACCCTCCAATTCTTCTATTTTTCCGAATGATATTCCGGATTTTTCACCAGCTCCTATCAATAAAAACTTCCCTGACGAACCTCCACACAAAACTGGCACTCTACTATCTACTAACACTTCATCGCCCTCAGAAATTGAAGATTCGCAACCTAACACACCTAATCCATATTTTTGTGAAAGCACGAACATTCCAGGTTTGAATATCAAAGAAAATCCTAGTACCAGTAACTGTGATGACAAAATACATGATGATACTCCAATGCCATCACCCTACTATGATTTTTGCCCTTCACCCTTTCGCGAGGACGCCTCTTGGTTGATAGTCCTGCCTATACTCCTGCATCTAATGTAAACGACACAGACTCCCCAGTTACTACTCCAACTTTTCGGAGTCGCAAACGCGTTTCAGAGACCAAGAAAGACAAAGGTAGACAAAGAGAACGTTTCATAAAGGATTGGAAGGATGAGGTAAGAAAACGGAACGTCAATCGAGGCTTACAATATACTAGTAGAAATGGAAAAGTGCATAATAAAAAAATACTAAAACCTTCATGTCCTACAACGTGTAGAAAAAAATGTAGTGAGAAAATATCGGAAGAGGCTAGAGCAAACATTTTTGAAATGTTTTGGAATATTGGAGATCATTCCAGGCAGTGGGACTTTTTGACTAAGTATGCTACTAAAGACATGAAAAGAGGACAACAACAGATAAGGAGAATTCGAAAAGACTGAGTACTATTTCTTACACTTTACCTATTATGAAAAAGACTACGTTGTTATTAGAAACGTTCCTGTATGTAAAACTATGTTTTTGAATACTCTATCTATAAGCTTCAATTTTCTATATACAGCTTTGGAAAAACTCGAAAAAGGACAAGGAGTTGTACAGTCTGATCAGCGAGGAAAGCATGTTAATCATCTGAAAAAAATAACTGATGACATGAAAAGTAGTGTACTTGATCATGTTGCAAAATTTGCAGCCTGTGGAATCACACTATATCCGCAAAGATTCCACTAAAAAATATCTTGATGGATCTTTGTCGTTTCCTAAAATGTATAAATTGTATCAAGAATGGTTGATCCCAATAAGTACACAAATAAAGTTACCAGCGTGCGACAATATCGTGATATTATCAACAAAAACTTAAATATTGGTTTCCACAAGCCCAAAAAAGATGTTTGTGAAGAATGTCACATATTTGAAAATAATAAACAGCGCACAGATCAAGAAATAGCAAAACAGGCAGAACACTTGAATCAGAAAGATTTAGCAAGAAAGTTAAAAGCAGAAGACAAAGAATTAGCACAACAGCAACCTGAAATTCTAACAGCAGCTTACGATCTCCAAAAGTGCTTGAATGTACCCCATGGAAACGTTAGCACATTTTATTATAAACGTAAACTTACAGTTTATAATTTTACAAATTTGATATAGGATGTCGTCAAGGTTATTGCTTCACCTGGCACCAACAGACAGCTAAAAGAGGGGCAAATGAAATTGCTAGCTGTGTTTATAAATTCATTGAGCAAACAGTCAACGTTGGTATAAAAGAGTACAAATTCTGGTCTGATAACTGTGGTGGTCAGAATCGAAACAGGATCGTTTTTCTGATGTATATGATGGCCAGTTATAAATATAAAATACAAATTAGTCATCGTTTCTTAATTGTTGGCCATACACAGAATGAGGGCGACAGTATGCATGCTCTAATAGAAAGACAGACTAGAGATAAAATACTTTATACACCTGCTCAGTGGTACACAGCGTTCCAATTCGCTAAAACGATGATAAATCTTATAAAGTCACTGAAGTTTCTCAAGATATTGTAATGGACTTCAAAGCTTTGCTTAAAAAGGTTAATAACTGGATTTTTAGCTCTGATGGGTCTAAGATGCAATGGAATAAGGTCACCGAAATAAGGACTGAGGCAGAAAATCCTTACAAATTATTTTATAAAACTAGCTACATGCAAGATTCGTACAGCTGGATTGATTGTGCTAATAAACCTAAAGCAACACGTAACAACATTGTCCATAATACTGAAATTTGCGATCTTCGCCCAGCTTACAACAAGCCGATCCCAATAGATAAAAATAAACACAAAGATTTAATGGACATGTGCCACAAACTGATTATACCAAAGGAATATCACTTATTTTTTTCTAATTTGATTAAAACTGAGAGCAATACAGTTGAAAGCGATTCAGAATAAGTAAAAAATTATTTTTTTTGATATTTTTTCACTTGTTAGTTTTTTTCTCATGTAAATTTTGAGACTGATTTAATTCTAAGCCATCATTAGTATCTTAAATATTTAGACTTCTGTGATTTTCATTATAGGCCTTAAAATAATTGTTCCTATAAAATGCGGTTCCAAATATAATACAATTAGTATTAACTCTTATTTTTTGAAAATAAGACAATGGGCAATTGAAACAATAAACATTTTTATCTTTGTTTTTTAAGTCTTACTATTTCTATTTATGTTGATTGTATGGAAAATTTTAAGTTGTGGTAATGTTACCAATTTGTTTTTGTGAGATTTCTTTTATGAGAATTAAAGTTTTAAACAATTTAAGGGTATTTAATTCATTTTACCTATCTTTTAATACACTTGACTCAATATAAAATGGGTTGCTTTGAAAGTTATGTTCTATGCATAGTGAGTCAACTCTTGATATTTTGATAAAAATAATATATATCAGATAAAATGTAACATAGAAAAATTTCTAATAAGCGTATAAAAATATTTTTTACTAAATTTACCGAATAATGCTTTCACAAAAGTAAATTCGTTAGTACGACGTACAAAAGGTAAGTGGTAGGTGATCCATTCTTAATAACAAACGTCAACGTACACTGGTGTATCTACATTATCTCTCAAATTATTAAACTATTATGAATTTCATTGTACACTATTCAAAGCTTTCATTATGTTCATTTGAAAATAATTAGTTATTTTTTCTTGATTGTGTTAACATTTAAAATATGACCTTTCACTCTTCATAATGCTCTTCCTGTAAAGTTATTAGAAGTGCAGTTGACTCAGTATACTTAGGAGCCGTCGATATGACATAAATAGTTTTATTTACCCTTAAGTAGCAATAAAAACTGTTGCATTCTACCTCCATGTTGGAACGACACTAAGCTCAGTGGAAATATCGCTATTTCCGCAACATTTCACGGTTCTCGAAGTTTTCTCATTGTTTCAGCAAAACTGCAGTTTGCATTTACACGATTGTGATAATTAATGTTTGCTTTCGAAAACTATTCTATAAGTACTGCGATAAGTAAAATTATAATAGTTTTAATATTATAATCTACCTATTTTTATTCTCTACTTATGCGGATCTCCTTCCGTGTATGTCAAGGTACTTATACTACATATCACTGGATGAAACCGTAGCAAATTTCAAACTCCAGGACCTGACCCACCGCCGTAAAATTGCTGCCTTGTCAGTTTAATACTCAACATACTTAAAGATATTGTCTAAGGAATGTGCTAATTCGTTACACGATAGTGTATACTTTGCTCGATAAAAAATTATCTCAAAAAAAGCTCAATGTAAAATTTAAAACAAATAGTTTGATAATAAAATGTCTGACTTTTCAAACAATTTTTATATAGAAATATCCCTTTTTAATTACTACAGGGAACCTGCTAAAATTTAGGTTTCACTTCATTTATAAAATTAGTAAATTATCAAAAAAACTGAATCCTAGAAAAATTTCCGACTTTCCATGCTCGTTTAGTAACTTTAGTACTGCGCATGGCGCTTTAGGCGGAGGCGTAGGCCTCCCCCAGGGCACGCCACAAGGCTACTGCCACAGGGGGGTTTTGCCCATAGTCACTACGCTGGGCAGGCGGGTTGGTGACCGCAGTGTGATTTTCGAACTATGTGGTCAGCACGGGAGGCGCTGCTGCCTGCCTCTATACCTTAAGTTGTCTTTAATATTCAAAAGATATACAATTTTTAAAATCACTTAGTCATACCTACCCGAGGACGGTTGGCGTCAGGCAGGTAGTCGGCGGTAAAACAAACACCAAATCCTTGGCAATATGAGTTTTGAAATATAATATAATAAATATTGCGCCGATCCCATGACTAATGGGGTAAAGACAGGAAGATGATTACTAGTACGGTATGCAGAGGTCGTGGGTTCGATTAGCACTCGGGTGAGGAATTTTTTCAATTTCTTTATTAATAATTTTATAGGAAGATGATTATACAATGTGTATGATCATTGATCACCAGTGTCCGACACGTTAGGATGCAGTAATATGTCAATATATTACTGCATCCTAAATAATATAAAATATATCAATTTTATCGACTAATCTACTGTAATAAAACATTTTATCCATATTAATAAAAAATTGCAGCTATAATTTTTTTTTGGTTTCTGAATCCGGGTGGATTCATTTATTTAGCAATATCTACCGACCTATCTTCAGATATACCTATTTAGTTATGCGTAGAAAAAAACATAGATTTATTTGCACTAGCTTCATCACAGTGGCGCCGCTACTTCACACGTGGATGAAACTAGCTTTATTAGCAACTAGCGCCAAAATATGCATCTGCAGATGCATTTAGTTCTGCCTAGAAGAAACATAGTATCACAGTGGCGCCCCCACTTCATACGTGGACGGAACTAGCTTCATTAGCAAGTAGCGCTATAATATGCATCTGCAGATGCATTTAGTTCTGCATAGAAGAAACAGAGTACTACAATGGCGTCCCCACTTCATACGCGGATGGAACTAGCTTCATTAGCAACTAGCGCTATAATATAACCTAGTTGGAAATTATTCGTCCACTAAGATGTGCAGATTACTTTAGAAGGACGTAACTGTTAAGGTCTGCGTTGATATCAGGGGTGAATGACCTGACTCTCTATCAGCAGAACATAGTCGTGAGTGGAGAGTTCAATGTAAAAATATTTGTAAACCAAGCGTCCGTTTGGTTGTAGTTAATCTTCTAATATATAAAATTCTCGTGTCACGGTGTTAGAAGTTAAACTCCTCCGAAACGGCTCGACCGATTTTCGTAAATCTTAGCATGCATATCGGTTAGGGTGGAGAATCGGACAACATCTATTTTTCATCCCCCTAAATGTTAAGGGTGGTCCACCCCAATTTTTTTTTTTTTTTACAAAATTTTTTGTTTTTATTTTTTTATGATACAGCATACAAAAATACATACAACCATGAATTTTCACCCATCTAGGATCAACCCCTTTTACATGGCAAAACAACGTTTGCCGGGTCAGCTAGTAGGTATTATATAGATACGACTATCGTAAATATAATATTTTTGATATCAGATCTTATTTTGTAGTTTTTAGAAAGCTAAAGTACCTAACTTAAGGACTGGATGGAACATGGACATACTAAAGAAAGATCTAGATCTAGATAGAAAGAAAGATTGTGCACAAAGATATTACAATAAACACAAAGAAATTTACAGAAGAAATGCATACAAAGGCATGTATGTAGGTTTGCAGGCACCTACTAACATACTCACCCCACTCTGTATCCCTTACTAACCCTTCTAATAATTCGTTTTAATTTTCAATTAATTTACTCACCAATGTGTACGTTGTATTATCAATTGCTTGTATATATGCATGTCCCTGGGACATTGTCTAGATTAAGACCTACAAGTATTTTTATATGATTTGTATTGATAATGTTCTGTTATGCATATTTAATTTGAAATAAAATAAAATAAGTATGAAGGAAGGTAGGATTAGGCATGAATTATAATAATATCACACAACGAGAAGAATAAATGTCTCTTTTAGAGTTAAACTATTATACATAACTAATTTAATCGTTTTTGTTATTGACTTAGAATGCATAATAAAGAAATAATGTAGAAGCGAAAGAGGTTTGTTTGGAACCAGCTAAATATGTTAAGCCTACACATATGAGAAGTAGATATGAGTTTTTATTTGCGTATAAAATAAATGTGACATACATTTAGAAAATTAAGCGTACAGGAAAAAAGTTGATAGTTAGCAGTCAGTTAAGATTTAATTTGAATACATAATAAAAAAGGCTACTTATTCCTTGCCATTATTTGGTAAAATTCGTGAAAAATATTGATAAGCCCCTTTTGTCCTGAAACGTTCAAAAACCTTATGTCCCTACCGGCTCCATTCCTCCTCTGTTATCACAATATATTCCGCATAAGGTACGCAATGCTCATTACCACTTCCATATTGGTGTACTTGTTATCTATAACCCTTGGTTCAACTCTGTTATTGACCACATTGTACCATAACACACGATTCTTAATAACCCTTATCTGTAAGAATGCAAAGATCAATTTCATTATCAAAACGTAGAGTTGTAAGTTTCATGGTTATTGTTTTTAAGTTTTGGTGTGGTGTTTATATTTTGAGTTATTTCGAATATTTTCTATGTAGGTAATGTATGGGAAATAATAAAATTAAGAAGGCTTAATTTGAATAATCATTTTGTATTTATATGCGAGCTATATTATTATTGTTCTGTGATACCTAAGAAGGACAATAAAATTAATAATAAAAAAAAAATGGAGTGGTTAGCCCCGCATTATCCCAGTCAACATTATAATTGTGGTAATTCTGGGACACAACCAAGCTAAGATAACGACCCTCGAGTGAGGGAAGACATACGACTGTTAATACCAGTATAACAGTATTGTTCAGTATTAGGTAGTATCGTGACTGATTAAGTCAAATTAATGCACACGAACAAACAAACGCATTTGGTCACAGGAAGCTGATAACCACACACGACGTGGGAAAGGCGAAGGCGAAGGAAAGAAAGGTGTTTGGTTTTCTTTATAGTTCCGTATGTCAAAGTGGGCAAAGCTAACAGTAAGCACAAAAAACATGAAGTTTATAAATTTAATCATAATTATCCTGGCATTTTATGCCGCGAATTAGATTAAAATCGGTCACTTCTACTACTACCATAACGGTCCATTCAAACTCCTATCGATTACTATTTCTATGAATCCGATTCTATAATAAATCAGGCACAATCAACGGCACGTCGAGTACACCCCGAGAATCAATATATCACGTTCGATATATTAACAATCGATCGATATATAACAATCGATATCACTCATGAATCTAGATGTCTATGGATTGCACGGGGGGTACAGTCTGTTTCATAGAATAATAATAATTTTGGCCTGATTTTGGAACTACGAGTAACATCTTTTATATGCAGTGACACAGAAAATATTAATAAGTACATAATTAATTATTGGGACAATATTATTCAAAATGAGACACATATTCAGCCCACACTCACCCACTGCTGGGCATAGGCCTCTTCACTGCATCTGCTAAGCCATCCACCCTGGAACCAGAGTGGATATGTCGTGGCCATATCATTTTAATCGTCATTTAATGAAATGGTCGGTTAGGTTAGGTTAGTATCATGAAATGATCAATTCATTACAATTCAACAATATGGTCACGACAGATACCTACATAAATATCGCAATAAGTATTTGGCTTCATGCAGGTGTTAGAAGTTATCCAGTAAGACCTGTACGTTCATGGTATCACTAGTAACGATGACCGATGGCTTTGTTCCCATCACTGGGCAATTCTGACCGCTGTTTCCTTATTGGGAGGTTATGTTTTGATGTGGCTAACTATGTGACATAGAGTATTCAGTTGGCAGCAGAATAACTTCGTTATTTATTGCATACTAGCTGACCCTGCGAACTTCATATCGCCTTTTATTACAATATACTGCTGGACGTTGGCCTTCCCCAGAGCACGCCACAAGGATAGGCATCGCCATGGGGGCTTTTTGTCTATAGTCACCACGCTGGGCAGGCGGGTTGGTGACCGTATTTGCTCTACTTTTCAATGATTCAAAAGTCTTCTTAAATAATGTTGTACCACTGCCTATGTTCACTTCCCTGCACTGTGGCACGGATACTACGATAGTTATATTGTTTCGATATGTTTGATTAGTTTGTTGTAACGGGAATGATACCGCATATCTTGATTTGTTGGGTACGCTCTGGAATTCGACTGCGGTTGAATGATGTCTGATGGTTTGGGACTTTTTTGAGGCTCCATTGTTTATCAACACATGCGGTTACGAGTGTTCAAATTTGAAATGGAGGTGTGTTGCACCGCTGCCAGATTTAGGTAGGTAAGTAATGTAAAATGTCAGAATTGTAGGTTTTGTGTGTGCACAGTTCAAGCGCTATATTCCAAAAGAGTGTTGTCACATAGAAAATACAAAATATGTATGTACCTATAACTTAGTAAAAAATAATTACGCAGATTTAATTAGTAAAATATTTTGAAAAGAATCAGCAACTTTTTTGACTATTCTTCGACTAAGATTCCCAGGCGATACGCTAGCAACTTGTCACTGATCACTAAGATCTCTCCCCGCCACACTATCGGCCGTGGGAACTCCTTTAGAATTTTGCACTTCTGGCTCCCCTAATTCGGGAACCTATACAAAAATAAGCTTAGCTTAGTTCATATTGACCCATTCCTATAAGTTAGGGGTAACCATGGTGCGAATGCCTCGTGGTGCGAAACGCCTGTATGATGAAAACCTGTACGATGAAAAATCACTTTCTTGGATAGCCCTTGCACAGGCTAAGTTTATTTTTAGGCATCTTTTTCACCCCTGTTGATAAAAAATAATAATAGTGACATCTATGCTACCCACGTTAAACTACAAAAGGCAGTGCTGGTTTTCGTACTAATCAAGGCACCAGTCAATGCGAGCAAATAGCGTTTTCAACATCCATTTATAAAAGTTTACCAAAAAATGTAGAGATGGCGCTGTTTAAATAAAAGTAAAATGGGGTGGAAAGGGATGTATTGAAGGAATATCCATAGAAAGCTACCCAAGGTACTTTATACCTTATACCAGGGTATATTCTTACTTACTAATAAGAGTTTACTACGAAGACTAATGAGAGTATTACCTACATTAGAAGGTATAATTATACGCTTTTGTATATTTCCTTTTGATCAATTGACATTTTTATGATATGTGTTATAGCTAACTTGGAACTACTTAGATCTATGGTGTACCTGTGGGACCATCCAAATTTTTACAGGATGGTCAGCCGATCTACCTTATCAGGTAGCGTACCCAAAATGCTGGCTGCGTTGCCGCGCTGAATTGCTATGCTTATTCTTTGGCCTAAGTAGCAGCCTACATTAGAATAAATGACACGAATTTTATTTATAACCTCATAAAATTTGTAAAAGTCCTGAACCAATGATAAAAGCACATATTTTAATGAATTCAATTTTAGTTGACATCTTCATAATAGTTCTGTAACTTTAAAATTTCTAAAAATATATTGCTCTCTCTATAAGCAAGCACAAAGTGGTAAAAGAAATATACCCTGCACTCCCAATGAAAAAACTAAATAAATTATCCTGGATATAAATATTTTCCCGAGATAAAAAGTAACCTTATATCCTTTCTCAGGCCCTTGACTACCTGTGTAGAAAATTTCATTTCGATCGGTTTAGTAATTTTACCGTGAAAGCAAGATAGACAGATAAGCACTCCGTAAAGAGAATCGACGTAACGGGAGAAAATCAAATAGACAGAGTATCTTTCGCATTTATAACATTAGTAAGCATCCACACTACAGTTACTTTTTGTTTAGCAACACTCTACAACATGGTAACATACTGTAACTTATGTAGCTACTTGCATAGAGGAATAAGATGGTCATAGAGTGCTCATGTCATACTAACTGCCTCGATGCACCATTAGACTTTTCGGTGCCTCACAATTTCAGTCCTTGACACTTAGATTGCATTACTGTACGTTACAGTACATTATAGTAATGTAATCTAAGTGTCAAGGACTGAAATTGTGAGGCACCGAAAAGTCTAATGGTGTATCGACGTAGTTAGTATGACATTAGCACTCTATGACCATCTCATTCCTCTATGCTGTTTGTTGATAATTGCTCATCGCGTCCATAAAGACATTGTGGATATTACGGCAACATTTGTTGACAATAAATAACTTTTTGTTATCTGATGTTACTGAGTTACATTTGGAAACGTTGATCGACAAAATGTGGTGTGGATGTACCGGTTAGGATACATTAAACCTACCCATGCTCTATTCGATCATAATAACATTGTAAATAATACGACCTGATGAATACTAAAAACACAATCAAATTCTACTCAAATAATACCCATCTACGAATACCCAACCAAAACGTAATCAAATTGAAATAGGCAGTACAAATTTTACCAATTCTCGTAAAATCAAATTAAAACAAAGCTACTAAACAAATAATACGAATCAAATTGACTGAATATTTAAAGTTATTGTAAATAGGCGATTAAATCGTTGGTAATTATTTTATTGTCGCCTAATGTATAGGAAATTATATGTAAAAACTGTTTGTTTGTGTGAAAAAAACTGACTAGACTGAAGTGACTTACCTGAACTCATGTTAAAAGTAATCAAATTGATACCTAATAAAAATCCTCACTATATCCCAACTAAACCTTAGGCGCGTGGTGCCGGCAGAGTAGAGTTTGTACCACCACAGGGTTTCCTCAATTTAAAAAATACTGCGTTCACCAACCCGCCTGTCCAGCGTGGTGACAATGGTTAAAATCCCCCCTACAGCAGAAGCCTTGTGGCGTGCCCTGGGGCAGGCCTACGTGCAGCAGTAGGTAAACTGCAATAAGCTGAAGACAAGTTTGTTTGTTATCTCTTCACATAAACGAAACAAACCTAAATTTCCTATATTAATAGGGTGCAGAAAGGGTATTTAAGCGAAAATTGTAAATAGCCCACTATAGAGAACCTATCCACAAAATGAGACCCAAATCACATGATTTTTCCCGATAGTATGAATTTTTAAAATCAGAAATTTAAATCTTGAAAAATAAAAATTATTGTAAATGCAGACAGGTTCTCTATAGTGGGCTATTTACATAGCTTTTCGCTTAAATCTTTTTGTACACCCTGTATTAAATATAAGTAATTTAATTATCTTCTTCGTTTGCGTATTGCAGAAGTGCCAACGCAAAAAATCTAATTTTGTACGCACATAGCAATCGAAATTTGCCTTTTTTATATTGCTTTTGCAAGAAACGGGAAACAGGGGGGTAGACAAAAACTGTTTGTTAAGATGTGTGAAAAAAATTGCTTTCATTTTTGCGCTGTCAACTCACTAGTCCTACTGAAGTGACTTACGACAACGAACATGAATGCAAACTATGTTACATTACCTATGCACCCAAAATCTTTAAATCATAGTGACAATGTCAGTCCTTCTTCTAAGTTTTTTTTATAGAAATCTTATCGAAGAAGAGTTAATTTTTCTAGAACACTCATACTTGTAAGATATATAAGTCTCTAGAAATGACGTTTTTCCATATTGATGATGATCGTACTAAAAAGTTCAGTTTTGTGTTTACGAAATCAGCAGTTTTTTAAGCCTTTATATGAGTAGATATAGATATATATGAAATCAGCTTCTTTTTTATAAACCTAAAGAAGCTGATTTCGTAAATACAAAACTGAACTTTTTAGTACGATACATCGGATATTCAATAGTAGATTATTGAATTGAGTAGAAAACTTAAGAACTATTGACGATATTAATAATACACAAAACTGTGCCTAATAAAAAACCTGATTTCGTTCTTTCGTATTCTTTCTTTTTCTAAATAAAATGCGGTATAGTAAAAGAGTTGAATATTGGAGTAACATCCAAAGCGGGCCGAACTGCTGCAATGTGCCTTGTATTATATCAATAAAAGTTTATGTAATTCTGGTATTATTTCCACGTTTAACAGGAGTAATAAACAATTCCCGAAATCCGTACCGCCATTATAATTATTTTTACACGAGAAGGAGAGAATTCTGATACATTTACAACGTTTAGAATCAAACATGTGTATCTACTTAGTATTTTTTCTTCTTCATTGCCTATTGCAGTCCACTGCTGGACGTAGGCCTCCCCCAGGGCACGCCACAAGGCTACTGCCACAGGGGTGTTTTGCCCATAGTCACCATGCTGGGCAGGCGGGTTGGTGACCGCAGTGTGATTTTCGAACTATGTTGTCAGTACGGGAGGCGCTGCTGCTCACCTCCCGGAAACCATTAATCACCTCGTACGATAGCCACGGGCAGGCAGGGGTGGTACAAACTCTACTCTGCCGGCACCACGCGGCACTTGTCATTATCTTTATTTAGTTAACGATACATGAACCCAATTTTCTTTGAACAAATTATGAAGGAAAAAATAACAACGATAAGCTGGTATTTATAGTATAAATTTACAAGTCTCTTGGTATTCGACTTCACGACCTAATTCCCCCAGTACCCTTCTACCACCGGACGACCAGGGAAACGTCAAGGCGACACCGATTCATAGTTGAAGTGCCGAAAACTCGTACTAAGTGTTTTGCTTCGACATTTGTAGTGCGAACGGCCAAGCTGTGGAACACCATGCCTGAATCCCTGTTCCCCGTGAACTATATTTTGCGGTCTTCAAGTCGAGAGTGAACCGGTTTCTTTTAGGCAAGCGCGCTCAATCTTAGACTGCAACGGTGCTTACCATCAGGCCCGTTGTGGTGCTTAACCATAGGCCTATTTAATATTAAAAAAATGATTATAATATACCTATATAGTGAAAAAAAAACACCGGTCGGTAACGAACCTCTATCAATTAGATCAGAAACTGGTTTTTTTACTGCAACCGCTGTGTTATCTGTAATCGCGTTCATCATTGATTGACCTAGGTATTAGAAGAAAAAAACAGAAACTCTTCTTACATTCATACACGGCTGTGTTCCCAACAATAGGATAGCCAGGACTTCGGGATCATAAGGCAGATCTCCACAGCCACGTCTAGTAAAGCGACGATAGATGTTTTAGATCAGTGTCAAATTGCTAGCTCATATCTGAGTTCCTTAGTCGACCCTTACGACATCCACGGAAGGAGATGCAGCTGATGTGTTCTAGTGAAGCACCGCACCAGCATGCGTCAGGCTTGAAATAAATTTGTATTCTTCTTCCAGAATAAACCCTTACGAACGCTCGGACTTCAATTTTATTGCTTTTAACGAAATGTTCCCTGAACGGTGTTGTAAAAATTATTTTATGACACAAAATAGGCAATCCAATGAAATTGTCTTCAAGACATGCTGTAAAAGTGGAAGGATGGCTTATTTTATATTTCCCTCATTAAAGGATATTGCGGTGCTAACTGCTTTGTTATTTATTTATTGATAGGAACTATTTATCGTAAGTATTTCTGATAATTTATGTGTGCGCTTTTTGTTTAACCCTTAATTACTCGCACAAAGAACATTGCATAACTGCTCGCATGGGATCACAGGTGACCCCAAAATAGTATGAGTTGTTTTAATATATATTGAAATATATAAGTAAAAGGAACTATTTTATTATCAAAGTGTTTTATTTATACGACAATATATATGTATAAGTAATGACATGAATTACTAACTAATATATTTATTAGTACATGCTACAAGCAAATTATAAATGTCATCAGAAAAGAATAAACTAAAACATTCCAAAGCAGTTTTTGCTGATTTTGCTGCTGATTTGACACCTGGTAAGTGTGAAATTATATTATGGCCTCGTGTTCTTACGGCACTCGATGGTGGGGACTTAGACCATTTTTGCTTAGGACCATTTCTGCCACTATGCCTGGTAAAATAGTAATTGTTATACTGCCCTGCAGAAATGTCTTCCTCGTTGTCTGACGATTTACTTGATTGTGCGGACGATTGCTCCATTTCACTAGCACTATCGTGATCACTTTGTGTTATCTCCTCTAACTCTGATTCAGAACCTGACCCTCCAACTTCATCTTCATCAGAAACCTCTGCCAACCATTGCGCAATTTGCAGTTCTCTCCTATCCATGACTAATTCTGAGAAAGAAAGACAAAACTCGTAGTAAGACGGAATTTTTGGATAATTTCATTATATAATATGTAAAAAAACATATTTATAACAAACATTAATTCATAATATACAAAAAAAATAAACAACTTACCTCTTCCGAAAAAGTAACGTAATTACTCGCACGGGGTCACCGTTCAAGAGCGCAGCGACGTATCCTTCCACTGTTCTGACTTGGTCGCTACTAAAATATAAACTTAGATGCGCGTTATGAAGCTACCGTGGGCGCGGGGGGAATCGGACCGCGCCAAGTGCTACATTTTTTTATCCGAAAATGCTTTGACCCCATGCGAGTAATTAAGGGTTAAGTATTTTTTTTAGAAAAAGAGTTTTATAAGTATACTAGTGGCCCGCCCTCGCTTCGCTTCGGTACATATCCTTTAAAATTTGGAATTATCGTTTGTTCCGTTCCCGTGGGAATTTCGGAAAATCCGTTCTTAGTGCTTCCTCGCACTCCCTAACGAATAAACATGCCCGATTTCTGATTTATTTGTATAGCGGTTTACGTAAAAAAATAGAATTCCCGTTTGTCCCGTTCTGGTGGAAATTTCGATAAATATGTTCTCAGTGCCTCCTCACACTCCCTACCAAATTCTTATCCCCTTATCCCTATCAAATATCATTATATTGTGTCAAATGGTTTTCGTTAAAATTGGGGTTTACTGTTTGTCCAGTTCCCGTGGGAATTACGGGAAATCCGTTCTTTGTGCTCCCTAGTAGTCCCTAATGAACAATTTTCGATTTCAACTTCATACGTATAGCGGTTTTCTTACAAATTTTGAATTCCAGTTTGTTCCGTTCCGCTGGGAAATTTGGGAAATATATTCCTTACACTCCCTACCGAATATACCTGTCATATTTCATCTCTATATGTCATGTGGTTTTATAAAAACTTGAAATTCCTGTTTATGCAGTTCCCATGGGAATTTCGGGAAACCAGTTCTTAATATTCTTTAACACCCCCTAACAAACGTGCACACCAAATTTCATCTGTGTAATAATTTGAAATTCTCGTCTGCCCCGTTCCCATGGGAATTTCGGGAAATACGTTCTAAATGCTCTCTTAGACCCCCTAACGAACATACACACCAAATTTTATCTTATTTGGTGGAAAAAGCTGGACGGGGAGTGGATGCATTTTACTTGTAAAAATTTTACTTTGTTGTTCTTCGTGGGCTCATATAGGTATGTTGTTTTTGCAATTCTTTTTGATTTTGACTAATTTTACACTCGTTTTAAGGATTTTCCCGACGTTTCCATACATCATCATTATCATTCATCATAAATTCAGAAATCATCAGTATTGGCTGTATGGATGCTGTATTCCTTATGCCCTTTCTTCGGGATAAACAAAAAAAAATGTCATGTTGAGGTCATATCATCTGTACGTTACAGAATAAAATATGATTAAAAGATGGTCATTACTATTAAATTCTTCAAGAGAAACTAAAGGGAAATGACTGGAAAAAATCCAACCAATACCATCTACTCGTTCGTGGTTCGAGAATCATAACAACTTTTTAGGTCGAGATTTTATATATTACTATGTAGACTCAGAATATTATATCACTATGTAGACTCAGAATTGGCCATTGTCACTTTCCCTCTCATCTTTTTAGACTTAAGTTGGTTGATAGTAGTTCTTGTAAATATTGTTACAATGATTTATGTGATTTACAACATATTTTTTATGAATGTCCTAATTTTAACCTTGAACGCTTGCTTTTTATCGGCTCCTGTTTGGATATTATAAAACATGATATCCCTGAGAATGTTCAAGAGTTATTACAATGTAAAGATTTGTATATATGTATATTTAAGTTTCTTATGAATACTTTTGGGAAGATTTAACCAAATATTGTACCTACTCCTTTTATTGCTATGTTTGGGTCATACCTGTTCTAATGGTTAATTGGTTATATGAATTATTATTATTTTTGTTGGTATTTTGTTAATGTTAGGTTTGATTTTTATTTTTTTTATGTCTGTTGTAATTATTTTAGTGATGTGTTTTTGTGTTCTTAGTTATGTTTTACATTTATTATCCTTATTGTTCTCTGTAAAGTTATTTGGTTGGGCTGATGGTATTGAATACCAATGCCCCTAATAAAAAAAAAAAAAACGTTACAGAATAACACCAGAACCCGTGATCACGCATAAATAATCGATAATTTTTACAACCTATTTACTGTATCTAAAAAACTGATAATATTTTATCGATTTGGCAATAATCGGCAGGTAAGAAGAGCGGAGGATGCGGGTTTTTTGACTCATTTTTGCTTCACTACCCGGAATAAATCTGTCATTGAGGACTCCGTCTGGGGTCTTGTTATTCTATGGTGTATGTCCATGCGTCAAATGGTTAAAAAAAATGTATTTAATTCATATTTATTTCAGCCCAGTGGAAATTATGGGAAACCCTATAGCCTATAATCATCCAGGTCCAAAAAGGATTCTAACGGTGGAAGAACTTTTGAAATCGGTCCCGTAGTTTTGGAGCCTATTCGCTGCAATTAAACAAACAAACAATCAAAGTTTACCTCTTTATAATATTAGTATAGATATAGATATAGATTGTCATTATAGACAAGCTAATTTCTAAGAACAACATACATAAAAATCACGCCTCTTTCCCGGAGGGGTAGGCAGAGATCACGGATTTCCATTTGCTACGATCCTGACACACCTCTTTCGCTTCATCTACTTTCATGACATTCTTCATGCACGCTCGTCGATTTAGGGTACTCTTGATCTGACCTTTCTTTAGAATTTCACCTTCCATCGGTGAAGGTCCGGCGAGGTCTTCCTACATTGCTCAGAGAAACGCTTTTTTAACTGGTCGATGTTACCTAATTATTCAAAATTAATTCACTTCGATTTATATAAGAAACCTTCCATTTGATTATTCATTGTATAATTTATAATATTGTCAATAAAAGGAACACTTTAGACAAATCAAGAAACTTGTCTGTTACAACAAAAAAGTAGAAAAAAAAAAATCATTTAATTTGGACAGTCCACGACACTGGTTTGAGAGTAAAATATAGAAAAAAATAAATTACGAACATAAGTACCTATATAAACAACGCACAAAATTATCAACAAGTTACATTTACAACAAATATGTTCGTATTTTGACAACCCGGTATTAGCTAATTACTTTACCTAATCATATTAAGGTAATTTATCAGATTATTTTTAGGGTTCATGTTTGAAAACTACTAATATCATCATCATCATTATTAGCCTATTGCAGTCCACTGCTGGACGTAGGCCTCCCCCAGGGCACGCCACAAGACTGCCATAGGCAGGCGGGTTGGTGACCGCAGTTTGTATTTTGGACTATGTTGTCAACACGGGAGGCGTTGCTGCCCACCTCCCGAAAACCCTTAATCGCCTCGTACAATACGCACAGGCAGATATGGGGTGGTACGAATTCTACTCTGCCGTCACCTTGCGGCAAATAATATTTTTACTATCAATCACTAACGTTCATTAATAGATCATCTATCTGATTTCAACAGTTTTATTTTCAACGAGCCTTGCCATACATCTTGTAGTAACGCCTAATATTCAAAAGCCGCGTCCACACCTGCCATATGGGCTCGTGTGGCAGCCTCGATGTAGTGGCTCGTGAGCCTAGCCCCGTGAGCCAGATTCGCGCATCACCCCGGAACACAGAGGCGTGCCTCGCGAGGTAGGCTGAGCCATCAGAGGTCCCCGAGCATCAAGTTCATGTAAACCTACAACAAGCGCTCGCGAGCCGAATCGGACGGTCCATACCGAACGCACAGCCTACATTGAGATACGGCTTTTGAGCACGGCCCGTTTACCGACAGCCGATGGCTCGACAGCGAGGCACGCTCAGCCGAGGCAACGTGCGCCCGAGGCAGCCCGAGCCACGTCCACACCGACCGAGGCAATGGCTCGCGAGGCTGCCGCGTGAGGCGTGCTCGGTCGGTCTGGACGCGCCTAAAGAAGTAGGGCACTAGTGCTAATTACACACCTACGTTTTAGCTCTCAATTTTAATTCCAACGTTGTAATGTAAAGCGAGCATATCGCCAGTTTGAGGGTACCAAAATAGGATTATGCATTAGAAAGAAGAAAGAAAGAAAGAAAGAAATTATTTATTCAGCATTCAAAAATGTTTCACAATACAGCTAAACAGAAAAACATAATTATGCTGAAATGGACCCAGCTCAGCATACAGCTGCAGACCAAAACAGATGGCCTGCAGCGCTGGTTTTCAGCTGGACCTGTGTATTAGTGTTCCAGAATACACTATAAAATATAAATCAAATTTTCAATATGGTAACTACATAAATGCACAAGCTATTTATACAATTAACCTGCTGGTTAATTGGGTAAACTATAAAATCAAAACATATCTTTACATTTATTATAATGTAAGTATATTAGAACCTCGTTCATCCGTATTTACCACGGAAAGGTATGGTTGACTTAAGAGTTGGACTTAAATCCAAGCTAATTGGAAGCCACCAAAATTTGAATAAATCTTCGTTTACTATACGGGACACTAGTACTCGCATATAGGTATGAGCCCAAATCGTTCTTGACGTGTTATTAATATTAAACATTGCTGAAGACTTCAAAGACAATTTTATATTGTAATTTTGATAGCATAAGATGTTGCGTGTTCTATTTTTGTGTTTCTTGTCGTATGTATATGTTTCTGGAAATATTGTGCAAACCAGTGTTGGACCTATCCAAGGTTTACCTGCAACTGATGGTGACTATACCATGTATATGGGAATACCATATGCATATGTAGATCCTGATAATGTTTTTGGTGTAAGTAAACCAAGGTCGCAGGTGTCGGTTGGATGCAGGCCGCTTCCGATCGGTCGGAATAGAGGTTGTTGGGGGAGGCCTATGTTCAGCAGTGGACTTCTCAATGTTGAAAATAATGATGATACATGTAGTAGTCATATAGTCGAAGACTATTATGAATTTTAAAATTACTAGTACCTATTCTTTTATTAACGTAAATATTATATTTGTCGTAAAACTTAAATAATATCTTGTAATGCTATTGTAGCCTTGTAGGGATACTAACCTAGGTATACTAATATATATTATTTTAACTATTATTTTTTCGGGTATCGAGTCAGCTTTGTGGTAACTTTCAGAACGCACTCCCTCATCCAGTCTTTGACAGTGTTTTCGAAGCGTTCGACGATTCAGCAATTTGTCCTCAACTTGAAGAATTCAACAATACCATAGTAGGTACTTTAGATTGCCTACATATTAACATTTATGTTCCAAACACAGCCAATAGCACCAATCGACTGCCCATTCTTGCATCGATTCATGGAGGTGGCTTTGCCATTGGATTTTCCGGGAGACTTACTTTTGGACCCAAATGGCTAGTAGATAAAGACATCATATTAGTTACCTTCAACTATCGCCTTGGTCCATACGGTTTCATGTGTTTAGATACACCAGAGGTACCCGGCAATCAAGGACTACGAGACCAAGTGATCGCACTTGAATGGATAAAGCATAACATTGAAAATTTTGGAGGAGATCCAGGAAGGTCACTATATTTGGCCAAAGCGCAGGGTCCGTTTCTGTAGATTTACATGTTTTATCCCAGCATGAATTACTTTACGATAAGGTTATAATGCAAGGTGGAACAGCTTTTGTGATGAGAGTAATAGGTGAATCTGATGCAACTGTACCTCTGAGATTAGCGGAAAAGTTGGGACTAATTACTGCTAATATTGACGAAGCTCTTTTATTCTTAAGCACAGTTCAACCTCTTCAGCTTATAGAAACATCACTCAGTCTTGGCATTTCTTATAATGTTTGCATCGAAAAAGATTTTGGACAAACTAGATTTGTAACCGACTATCCCATTAATCTTGTGAATGTACCTAAAGCTTAGAATATAGACTCTCCAGAAGTAGTCCCCGCGTGCCCCTTTTAGATAACAATAGTTTGGTCTTAGGTGTTGTCATACTATGGCTAAAATTACCCCTAAAAACTGAACTGAATCGTACGACACAATGTAATATTAATATAATGTAATAAATAAAACACAATAATGAAATTACATATTTATTTATTAAAGGACCATAGCAATAAAAGGTAAGTAAGGTAAATAAATAGTTAAGGATTAATTAAGTAATTTTTTATGTTTATTCGGAAAATCTTACAGCGTACATTATAATCATTATGAAGTCAATTCACTGACCTTTAAATAAAACCATTTTGTTAGAAAAAATGCGGATATTTTCTTCCTTTTGGCACGCCTTTTTCATCATATGATGTACTCTGACTTCTAAGTACTTAAAACTGATGGCTTTTATTAATAAAATTACCTTGCCTATAAGTACTTTAAAAATACAATATTCTGGCTTGTTTGCTTATTGTTAGCAAGTAACCACAATAAAATATTAAATGGTTGCAGCTCTAGGCTCTGATGGTTGAATTTACAAACAAAAAAAAACATTACCTATTTAATGACAACATGATTTTTTAACAACGAAGGATTAACTAAGTGATTGTGTCCCAACCTATGAACAACAATAAAAAAAAATTGTAACTAAAAATAAAGCACTTACATGTACAAATTCTTTTGGTACTGCATCTTCAACAACCTTTTTATTTTTATTTTTTATGACTATTTGTGAAGCTTTAAAATGGACTGAGCAAATTCTTGCAAATTTGGATGGCACCCAATTTGTTCGGCCTGTTGCGAAGATCCACTGTTTTCTTAGAATTGGATCTAAAGGAAACCTGAAATAGTATAATGTAGGCCAACTCCTTAGGTAAATGCTCTAAGATTTAAAAACATACGGAAAATACCTATTAAGTTTATTTTTGATGTTTCAAGATACAAACTGCAAAACAAAATCGTCAATCCCTATAATTTGGATAAAACTATTATCTTTTATATGGCAACATTCTACTTGCTACTTTTTAAGGTTATGATACTTTCGATTGCGAAAATTAACTGAAATTAGTTAAATAAGGATTAAAAATCAATGCTATTGTGAAGAATATTACATAAGAAATTTATTTGAAACGACCTTGTAGCACATAATAGTGAAAATGTTAGATGAAAAATAATACTTACGAGTGGAAGCTAATTTCAGGATTTTTATATTCACTACGGCTTTGGCAGCCAGACACACTACACCCAACCATGGTCTAAACTTTATTTCCTAAATAGAGGTCGTATCTCACACCAAAACTATCCGAAAACTTTAAAAACACCAAAATTATATCCGCCAACTGTGAAGATCTCTATGACAGACAGCTCACATACTTTTTGTCACAAATTTGACATTGTGACAGACATAAAAAAGGTTAAACTTGAAATGCAAGATGATAATAGCTCTATCCCGCTCTGTCTTAGCCTAAGTTGTATATCGCTCGTTCTTTCTGTTTGTAGTGACGTCATCGACGCAACCTCTTGATACTCTAAGACCTAAAGCTAGGGAAGTGAACGTAATGATTGGCATAGCTGAGTATGAAGCACTTTTGTTCTTCAGTTTTATATCTCCAGAAATCATAGAACAAATGGATCCCTTTATGAATTATTTAAGGGACATTTTTGTTTTTGATGAAGATTATCTTTTGAAAATGGAAAGAATTATGCGACAATTTTATATAGGTGATCGCTGGCTAGGTACCGATGACGTAGATGGTATAGTTAATTTTATAAGTGATAGTTACTTTGGATACCCATCAAAGAAAAGTCTTGACAAATACATAGAAAATGGTGCGGAGACTGTTTATTTCTATGTTTTTTCTTACGATGGAGAAAGAAATTACGTTAAGACAATACACAATGTGAGTTTGCCCGGAGCAGGGCATAATGATGAAATTGGTTATTTGTTTGATGTTTCCTTTATGCCTGAGCCAAATGACAACGATCAGCTAATTATCGATCGGATGACAACATTATGGGCCAATTTTGTGAAATATGGGTAAGTGGTATTTAATAATATTGACAATGTGGTATTTAATAATATTGATAATAGCTTCCTTAGAGACAGTTCCAGTTTTTACAATTGATTAAATATTTATACCACATGCTCGTTTTAATATATTTTTTACATAATTATGTCTTTGATTAGCATTTTATCAATACGTCGTATAGATATCTGATTTGACTTACCAGGATTAGCTAATTATATCTTAATATGATTGTATGTTCACGCGTGTTATTTTGCATTATAATTAGAAATGTCGAAGATTTTGTAAAATTGATATCGAACTAAGAAGTCATCCAGCGGGCAAAGAATACTTAGACAAGGTAATACCATATCGCTTGTCGTAACATTCCCACAAATAGAATGAATTGTTTAACGAACGCACGAAAATGAAGACCTCATATTGGTCCATGAGTTTCTATAACTTGACGAATCTCTATCGATTCGATCGAGAGATATTGTTACTTAGTCTAAGCCTTCTGGACTAGTTTTCGACCATCACCTATTTGGCAGGTGCTGTTTCTTAATTATTTTTTTGCCTTTTTAGGTGGACAGACCGGTATTAATTTGAAATCACAAATAGCACTAGCCAAAAATATAACTAGTATAGGTGCCCATCGAACAGATGCTATTTGAGCGAGTGTTATAAAATGGATTACTTCTCAACTAATTTAATACACCTTATACTCGTATTCGAGTTTTCCTATGGTCAGACAATCTATCTGAAGTATAAATTTGATACTATCTTTCTTTAAAACTTAATAAAGATAGAGCATCAATTTTATCATTCAAATAGGGTATCTAACGATTTAAAAAATAGGCCATAATTTCAACATAAATAAAATTATAATCCTTTTTTTTTCAGTAACCCAACTCCGTCGACAACCGAATTGCTTCCAGTTCTATGGCCACCAGTGACCGGCGATCCTATTGTGTATTACAATATAACGACTAACTTGAGCGCTGGTTTCGAGAAATTCTATGATAGATATGCGTTCTGGGATCTGTTCTTCGAGCTCAACGAAGACAAAATGAACGGTTACTCGAACTCTCAAATGATGATTAAATTTAATATGTTGATCATTGCTTTAGCTGCAAGTTTTAAATGGTTATTGTAAATAAAAAGTTAGCTACCATACAACCAAAAGTTTCTGATTTCATCAATATCAGTTCGAATTTATTCAAACTTTTATCTATGTCTACCTAGGTGATAAAAAAAACATCTTCATTGATATTTTTTTTATAATAAAAAAAATATTTTTATGTTTCTTGTAGGCTTATGACCATTTAAACATTAAACAATGATAATTAATAAATGAAGAAATAAAAGACCAGTGGGGTAAGCACGCACCTTTTTAGGCTGCGTAATGCTAGCGACTAGCTAGCAAAATCTATGTGATTTGACAGTTGGACGATAGCGTTACGGACTATCGAGAGGTTCGTGCTTATCCCTCAGAAGACTGGTCATAAAGTAACATGAAATTGGAAACTCGATAACTGAAAAAAAACTGTATCAAAATTAGAATCCTTTCCCTTTTTGCCTTGTTCCGTAAAATCAGTCACTACCAATTATCTTATTCCTCACAACGTGACATTTTCATCAAGGCCACCTCCTCTTGTCCCTTTCTCTGACAGCTATAGAAATAAAATACCGAATCAGATCTATATTCCTCTGAAATCTGCACTTTATTACATACAGGCTTCACTTGTGTTTTATTAACATTCCCAGTGTGTCTCTTACTGTGACTGTGAACTATTTTTAGGCGCAAGTCACAAACTTTACAGTGGTATTTATAGACGATATCTCAAATTAATTCTCCACTAATAAAATAACTTGTACGATATATATAGGTATATAAAGTAATAATTTGTCTATTGAGGTATTGAGATTGCAAGGCCTTTTGTTAATAGTTCATCAGCCTATTAGACCTCTCCCAGAGAAGGCCACAAGGTTACTATTATAGGGGAGTGATTGCCGATAGTCACCACGCTGGGCAGGTCGGTTGGTGATCGCAGATTTTTGGACTATGTGGTCAACAAAGGCGGCGCTGCTGTCCACCTCCCAGAAACTCATAATTGCCTCTTACAATAACTACAGGCATGCATGGGATAGTGCTATTCTCCTCTGCCAACGCCACATGGAATATACAGAAATAGTAGTAGAATTAGAACCGAATTAGTATACAGAAGACTCACTAGATATAAGCTACATAACTGTAACTGTTTTGAATTATTTAATGCTATTTGTTAATAAAGTTATTCTATCTATGAAAGTATCAGCGAACATCCTGTAGATTCATAAATATCATCTCTTGTACCATCCCCCGTAAAATCAACCCTCCCTTCAGCCAGAGTGCTGCCCCAATAAAAAGGGTTTTTATGTGGGCGAACTTCAAGTACTCTTCACTATAAGAATATTTATATAAGATGCCCGACAGTTACTGTAACTCGTGACTATATTGTAACATGTTTGTATTTGTTCGCTTTTCTTAGCTTTTTTATTTGGGGAATAGGTTTAGGAATAAATTGCTTGTATATAGTTTTTCTTGGGTTATTCTTGTTTATTATTGATAGAGATGAGTCAAAACATGTTTGTTTATATGTTCTGATTTACCATAGCTATCTTCTTTCTTAGTCACTAAATTTCACAACCCACATAAATGCTGCTTTATTAACATCATGACATCATGAATACCTTTATAATTGGTGGATATAACTGGATATCACAGGCATCTGTAACAACGTATCATACAGATATAACATAACATAATTTATCTCTAGTCCAAAGATAGTCTAATAAACAGATCCTTTGAGTTCGGGGGCGGAGGTTCAATACCAGTCATGGGCCAATACGAAATATA
Organism: Carposina sasakii; assembly: GCA_014607495.2. NCBI lineage: Eukaryota > Metazoa > Arthropoda > Insecta > Lepidoptera > Carposinidae > Carposina > Carposina sasakii. The sequence continues at coordinate 1,639,390 of CP053174.1, read as the reverse complement.
TATCATGTATGTATGGATTTTAATGTTGTAAAAAATGACACTCAGCTCGTACGTATGCATAAAAATGTGGTCATACACATAGTAACTAGTGTCATCTTTCATCGGAACTATTCTATGAAACTGACAATTATAGGTAGATGGCTTAAACCAGGACTTGAACAAATTTGGCTCGGGGGCCCATCTCCCGTTTGTTTCTGATATCTATGGTGCTGTGATTTCTCCTTAATAGTGTCGGATTTCCGTTGCATCGGACTTTGGGAGTGAAAACGTGATATTGGCAAAGTCTTTATGTAAGCTAGAGAGGCCATATCGCATAGACTTGCATAGAGAGTGCACCTGTATTTGCATACACACTTGTGTATATTTTATTTCTTGCGCAATTAGCTAATCTTCGTTGAGTTTATACTTAATGTTGCATATAAAGATCTTTCAAAATACTTGCATTTAACACGCATTTGTAATAAAAGGTAACAAAACCATTCCAATATTTCTGTACCGTGACTCCATTCAAGTAACAAATATTGCTTTAGGACAAAAAGCGCCTCTCATAAAAAATGTCCTTCCATCTTGTTTAGGTTTAATTTGGGAATGTTGTTGCAGGTATAAAGATATAAATGGGCAGATGGCTTATCTAAAACATTAACATACACGTGTGTATCGTCATCATTATTCTCAGCTTTGAGAAGTCCACTGCTGAACATAGGCCTCCCTCAACAACCTCCACTCCGACCGGTCGGAGGCGGCTCGCATCCAACCAACGCCTTCAACCATGGCTAAGTAGTCCGTCCATATCTCGGATGGGCTTTCCCACGCTGCGTTTGCCGATACATCTTCATCGGCCATCGGTTCTTCGAGCTATGTGCCCTGCCCATTGCAACTTTAGCAATATTATTGTGTATATGAGTTCTCAAAATTTGAATAGCAGGGTGACGAAGGAGATCCAACAGCTACGTTTAGTATAGTGGTGCTTGATGTAAATTATTAGTAACTGGAAGAACGCCCCTGAGTCCCTCAATCAACTCTTACGACATGCAAAGACGCCATGCTTATGACAAGGAGATGCAGCTGATATATTCTAGTAAACCCATGCATTAGCACTGAATAGCCACTGAATTAGCCGCGTGGTGCCGGCAGAGTAGAGTTTGTACCACCCCTGCCTGCCCGTGGGTATCGTACGAAGTGATTAAGTGTTTCCGGGAGGTGGGTAGCAGCGCCTCCCGTACTGATAACATAGTTTGAAAATCACACTGCGGTCACCAACCCGCCTGCCCAGCGTGGTGACTATGGGCAAAACTCCCCTGTAGCAGTAGCCTTGTGGCGTGCCCTGGGGGAGGCCTACGTCCAGCAGTGGACTACAATATGCTGAAGAAGAAGAAAAAGCACTGGATTGAACTCATTTTAATATTAACGGGTATTAGATCACACAGTGCCATGTAGTGTTGTTAGAGTAGAATAGGACCACGTCATGTCTCCCGTGGATGTTGTAAGAGGCTATTAAGAGCAAGAGATTGCAGCAGCGCCTCCCTCATTGACAACAAAATCCCCGTGTAGAACTAACCCGTCTGCCCAGATTGACGTTTCGGTTGGCACTTGCTTGGCATTCGAAAGAAAACTAAAAAATAAAAAATACATGGTGATTATGGGCAAAAACCCCCCTGACAGTATTCTTGTGGCATGCCCTGGGGTAGGCCTACGTCCAGCAGTGGACTGTAAAAGGCTGATGTGTATATATGTGATGAGGAACTCCTCTTGATTCATCCTGCATGATGGAGCAGATACAGCGAAAGCAATGAAAACTGAGCGTTTATGGTTAAAGGTACCTCTGTATAGTTAATGGGACTTTGGCAGTACTTACGCAGTTACGTTACTTTGTACCCTCACTATGTGGCGTGGTCCAAGTTAGGAGCGAAATAGTGAATAATTTTTTTATTTAACTATGTAAGTAACTAAATTCATTATTAGTAAAATTGTTTTACTTTACATTCTGCCATTTCTTATTTATATAACAAAAACCTCTATATAGTTTTTCGACCAAATATTCAAACTTTTACAGATATACATTTTGTTATATACAGGTGTTTTTTGGTCATCAACGTTCCCGAATACTACGGAATTTTCCCATCATCATGATCATTTTTCTCCATGGCAGCATACCTAGGAAGTTCCCAAGATACAGGTCCAAAGTTTAGTAAATAGACTGCGTTTTTTTGCATAAATGTACGAGTTTAACATTATTTTTCCACGAAAAATAATTAAAATCTGGCTTTAAGAAAACTTTGTGTTAGTTTTCACACTGGATGCTATAAATATCGCCCGATAAAGTAATCATTTTTTTTTTCATTAAAATCATATCCCGGCAATTTTTTGGCATAAACTTACTTTATTTGATGTATAAAGTACGTAACCTTCGTAAAGGGTGGCAACAAAAAAACATTCTGTATGTATAGTCAAGCCGGGTACTGACTAACGTCACGCAATGTAATATTATACGACAAGCATTCATGCAATCAGTACTAGTGTTAGAGCGAAACCAGCGAACAAGAAGCCGCTTTAAGAGTCAGTTTCGTAGAATAACTCGTATGCCTAATTTCGGTACTAACATTTTTGGATGCAGTAACACCGATAATGTAGTCATTTACATAGTAACCAGCGCCGTCATTCAAAGGAACTATTTGGTAAATGCCACTCAATGTAGACTTTGGTACACGGCCGAATAACATTGGTTAACCGACCTTTAGATGTCACGTTAAACGCCTAGAGTTTATGATTTGCACCCACAGATCACCCCCTTTGCACCACACAACTGCAAAGACGTAAATGCTGAATTAGTAACATAACGTTTCATTGCTCGCGGAGTAGGTACCGCACGCCGTACAAAGTAAATTGTATTGAAAACAACTTTCATATAGTCGGGAAGTTATACATTACCTGCTTCTATAGAGACTAATTAGACATTTTCAATATATTTTATGTCATTTGTGATAAATTCACTTAAGTATACCTATGTATATAAGTACCAGCTACGTGGTGCCGGCAGAGTAGAGTTTGTACCACCCCATGCCTGTCCGTGGGTATCGTACGAGGCGATTAAGGGTTTCCGGGAGGCGGTGCCTTCCGTGCTGACAACAAAGTCCATAAATCAGATATGTACGAAGGAGATGCAGCTGACGTATTCTAGTAAAGCCCACAGGAATGCACACTTAACTTAAGTATGCTTTTTTTTAGTTCCGCCATATGATTAGTAAAGTTTAGAAAGTAAGCAATTACTGGTGGTGGGATTGGCTCATCTCCTAATTGCCCTTACTTCATGTTTTATCCTGATCTGGCTTGATACACAGTAAAGTAACAAGTGTATAGCCCAGCCGCGTACGTTTATTGGTGCAATAAATTTTAGTGTACAGTAAATAGATGCCATTCTTTAGGTGAAGTGACTCGTTATATTATTGTCGTTGTTTACTTTTTTGTTTGTTTACAGTCACGGGCCTGCACCAGTGGATTCATTTATTGTACAGTTTTCCTAAAATTGTCACCTAGTTATACCCGAGAAAGGTTGGCATCAGGCAGTCAGCCGGCCATGAAACAATGGCCAAATCTATGGCAATATGAGTTTCGAAAGAAACAATATTTGCGCCGACTCCATTTATAATGGCATAAGGGGAGGAAAATGATGTTTACTTTTGGTGTGCATGTTTGAAATAGTGTCTAGAGCGAGACGGTACTATAAGCACCGTACGTACATTTAATTTCCACTATGGAAAATAATCCTGAAGTCAGCATATCCTAAGTATTACATTATAAAACAAAGTCGCTTCTCGCTGTTTGTCCCTATGTATGCTTAGATCTTTGAAACTACACGACGAATATTGATGCGTTATTTTTACCGCCAATATCTATCTGATCTTGAGAGATTTTTGTTATGTAACCATGGTGACCGGCGGATAATAGCGAATGTTTCATACTCGTTACAATATAGTTTGATGATCAATGTTTTTACTTTTTTTACAATAAATTCCACGACCCACGATCACACTGTAGTGATTCAAGAGGAATGTTTATATGTATAACTAGGGATACGCCCCGGTTTCGCACGGGTGTAGGTAATGCCCTTTCACGCGGACAAAGTCATGGGCGGCCGCTAATATAAAATAAATGACTAATTTCATGCTAATTTCTTTAGACGGGAAAATATTACAAAACCTTGAAATAATTCAAAGAATAGGCGACTATCTTTTTATCATGATAATCTCGGATAATCTTGTCGCGAATTTTGTATGCAAATAATATAAGACCCTGGATTTAGCGACAGGCAATTTTTTATCCCGGATTAGTCCAGGTTTCGGCGAAAAAGTCGAAAAACAAAGAGGAAAAGCCTATTGTGAGAGATACAGATTAATCTTTAAGAGTTTTTGTCGCGATTTCTCGAGACTTTGGCGAGAAAATTATAAGTAAGTTACCTACAATTAATTTTGTCACTATCTTGTTAAGATACAATTTTTCACCTTCATGGTTTGGAAGGGTACTCATATAACCTTTATTTCACTCTTTTCATACAAAACGATTAATACAGTAATAAATACTATGTGGCGTCTGAAGAAATTCATTTTTTAACCCCCGACGCAAAAACGACGGGGTGTTATAAGTTTGACGTGTCTCTCTTTGTGTGTGTGTAAATGTGTATGTATCTGTCTGTGGCATCGTAGCTCCCAAATGGATGAACCGATTTTAATGCTGTTTTTTTGTTTGAAAGGTATATCAGTCAAGAGTGTTCTTAGCTATGTTTGGTGGAAATCGGTTCAGGTCTTCAAGGTCATCAGGTCGTTTGTTAGGTGTGATAGGAATGTTACACGCTCAGTTTGCTTGCAAGCATATGTGGGATCTGACATTTGAAACACTAATGTCTTCTGGAACCTCTGAGCTGGTCTGATAATAGGGCTCGAAGGTAGGAGACGTAACCCTGGTCTACCTTTTAGTAAACCCATCGAGTTTGGGTTCGTTGAATTTGTCTTGACTGGTTCTCTTCATGTTTCTAATTAACGAGGACCTGATGCTGGAAATGGGATGTGGCGGATGAAACCCTGGAATGCCTTTCTGCAATTCTCCCAGAGCCAGTTTGTCATGAGGATTGTTAAACAGCTTCCTTTGGTCGAGATCGCATATAGCGACCCCATCTAAACTTTCAACGCGCCGAAAAATAAAAGAAATTAAATGAAAGAATGAAAAATTAAGGAGCTCCTTCAAAAAGCTTGAAATAAAAAAAATCATTTAAAATTAAAAAAACCCCGACCCAAAAAAAGTACCTACGCAATTATTATGACAAAAGGTTTAAAATGCTAAACCCTATAAAAAGCAAAAAATAACTTTTAAAACTACGTAAGTACCAACTAAAGCATGTCAGACTATACTCGGGACTTTGTGCCACCTTCATGTCGGAGGCATAACCGCTAATTTTGATTAAATTTTGTCGATTTCGACATATTTACCGAATAATATCAATATAGTTTAATATTTAAATATCGCGCCAAAACGCTTCTTTGAAAATATGGCGTCGGTGACATCACTTGCCTGTATCTGTCACTTTGACACATGTCATCCACATACATTTTAGTGTAAACAAAAAACAATGTATACAAGGATTCGGCGGGAAAAGCTGGAAGGGTGCAGGTGTAATTTTCTTGTGAAAATCAAAATTTATTTGTAAATGGCTTGCATGTGTCCGTAAAGTGATGTTTTCTGGTAGATAAGTTATATTTTGATTACTTGTGATGTGAATCTAGTGCGTGTGCATGGTTTTATACGCAGGTAAGCCGAGTAAAACTTTAGCCGGATCACGATCTCTTCATGGGCGCATGTAAGTTGTTTCTGCAATAATTTTTCATTTTGACTAACTTTACACTTGTTCTTGAGGATTTTCCCGACGTTTCCATTCATCATCATTGTCATTCATCACAAATTCAGAATACATTTTACTAAACAATGATTAGGCTGTATGGGCTTAGTTCCCCTTGCCTTTCCTTCGGGATAAATTAAAAAAAAAATGTATACAAGCAGGTGACGTCATAATAAGCCCAATCAATCATGAGCGTTTTGTGTCACGTGACAAAAGTTTAAATGTATGCATTTTTATTTACGGATTTTTAAGTAAATCAATTATTATTTTTAACTTCAGTTAGTAAATAACCATTTCTAAACTCAAAACTAATACTGATTACAGTAATTAACGATTTATTTTTCACGTTGTCAAATAGCCTATTGTACCAAGCCATTTACTGAGCAGTTAGTCAAAGAACTACTTTTTTATCTACTTTGGTAATAACTTCAGTCTGTTTCTTAGCATCGCTTGTAGAAAATTGTTTTTTATTAGCTCCGTTATGTTGCAGTCTTGCCACATAAAGTGCAGTCGACTTTGTAACCTAGTAGTTAAGAGTTAAAAGTTACAATGCTTTTAACTCACAACTGTGTTGTGTTATGTTGGTGTAACTGAAAAGTGATTTCTGAGTTTTCATGTATCTACGCCGTAATGTATATCGAAGAAAAATAAGTAGGGTCACTGACCGAACAAGTGCTACTCGTAGTACGTGCTACGCGTTTCAAGACTGCTACGAAAAAAGCGTATCTTTGGTATTTAGTTATACATTGCTGTTTTTTATTTGTGTCCTGTGGTGAAGCGGGGTTTCACTAGAATACAGCAGCTGCCTTTTCTTCCGAGTATGTCGTAAACAATAAAAAAAACTCGGCATTCTCTCAGGCGATAAGCTAGCAACTTGTCACTGATAATTAACATCTGTCCCCGCCATGCTAAGCGTGGCTGTGAGATCCCTTATGATTCTGCAGTTTTGGCTACCCCATTTTAGAACTCAGTCATGCCTACGTATCGTCTTCTTTTTGCAAGACAAATATCCCAGGCATTCCAATGATTTATCATCAAAAACTGACTTGACCAACCAATGCCAACCAACTGTCACACAATATATCATCCAAATTCCCAGACTAAATTACAATTGGAATGTCTAGGCGAACGTGGGCAAGTGTATTGGTGGGAGTTGGGCCAACTGCATATGTTGTGTACCGGGGCGGTAATTAATTTTGCATGCATACAACTTTGCATGGTACATTGATGTATGAAACAACCGCAGCCGGTCTGTGGTATTATCGGTTAAATTAATGAGCAATGTTGAGTTTCGATTAAAGTGAATTGAATAACAAATAATATAGAGAATAAGAAATATTGTTAAAAAAAAACTTTTTGAACCCGATTGAAAATTATTATTATAATAACTGAAAAAAAAACAAAAAAAAATTTAGTTTATATTTTTATTAGAAACTAAGCTTTTACCTGTATTATACCATTCGTAAGAACGTACATTACACAGAAATGCTCGAGAAAATGCTCTAGTCTATACTCACATTTAGAGACCTTAAATTTGGAGGGTGCGTTCTTTGTATGACGTACGCATTCAATTAGATACAAAATTCTTATAAGAATGGGATAATCGTGAATTCTCAGAAAATACGAACCAAGTCGTGGGTTGCTGCAAGTCTTGCATTCCTATTTCAATCTCTAGATACCGAATTAGCATTCCTGAGTATATCATATCCATATTTTTTCGTACATCAAAGCCGGCTAAAGTTTTGAGTGCAATGGAATTGCTGAAATCCTTCTGCAGAATTAAACACGAGTTACAAACAGACAGTGTAACTATTTTGTGTATCTGTGCAACAGACGATTCGGACGAATTAAAGTATATAAAAAACTCTTTTGTTACATGAACTACAGTTGAAATTATAACAGAACATTTCACAGCCTTGTATGGCCTTGTATAGATAGAAATATAGGTTGTAACAAAATGGGTAATTTTTGCCAAAAGCTATGAATATAGTCATTTATACTATCAAGAATCTATCTATAATACAAAGTTTGAGATTCGAATCTGATTCATAGCTTTTCGCTTATAATGCCTCCTTTGTTAGCCGCGTGGTGCCGGCAGAGTAGAGTTTGTACCACCCCATGCCATCCCGTGGGTATCGTACGAGGCGATTAAGGTTTTCAGACAGGAGGGCAGCAGCGAAACAGAAAATCACACTGCGGTCATCAACCCGCCTGCCCAGCGTGGTGGCTATGAAACCCCCCTGTGGCAGTAGCCATGTGGCGTGCCCTGGGGGAGGCTTACGTTCAGCAGTGGACTGCAATAGGCTGAAGACGATGAGACGACAACGACGCCTCCTTTGTTATACCCTGTAACATGGGACTTAAATAAAGTTGAGACTATAATAAATACATAGGTACATTCATGCATATATGCACAGATTTGTTCTTAAAATAGATTAACCAAAACTGCAAGATCACGAAGGACATCTGAACTGTAAAATAAAATATCACCGCTAGTTAATTGCTTGTCGACTCTAACGACATGCACGGAAGGAGATGCAGCTGATGTATTCTAATGAAGACCCGCATCAGCATAGGATTTTTTTCTAATGCCAACAAGCCACTCCAATTATGGTAGAAACATAAATGAATATGTCAACAATTTTCATGAAAATTATATGACAAAGAACATTATAATTCAGGGATCTGTCTCACTGAGACATCAAACTTGGGTAGCACAAAATTCTTTTAAACGCAAACATATATATACTTTATTTATACGCAAACATAAACATACAATTAACACCTATATTTATGTGAAAAGCTCTACAGTCACCCTTGGCTGGCTGATGATAACTGATACTCGTAACTCTATGTACGTATTGCTACTCTAACAAACTACCTACTTGGAAATATTCTCCTACCTGATAAATACATAACAATATACACAGATTTAATCCCAAAAATGGGGAAAGCAGAACTGCAGGATCGCGAATAAGATCCTGTAGTCACGTTTATACCAGGCCAGATGTAAAAGATCAGTGACAAATAAAAACCCATATATTCCTTAGTCGATTTTCTAACATGCATGGTAGGAGATGTACCTGATGTGTTCTAGCGAAGCATCAGCATAGGACAAGAAAAATATGACTTTTATTACGAGTTTGTACATACATACATACATACATACATACACTATAGTCATGCCCATCATCTTCCAAAGGGCATAGGCAGAAGTGTGCAAATTACACACCCACTTTTCATTATACAGGGTGTTTTTTCGCTTGCCACCCTTAACGAAGGGTACGTATTCTATACATCAAATAAAGTAAGTTTATGCCCAAAAAAATGCTAGGAAAAGATATAAATTTTTAGAAAAAAAAAAAAAAAAAAAATTGTTGCGTATATGTGCATTTATGCAGAAAAACGCAGTCTATTTACTCAACTTTGGACCCTAATATCTTGGGAACCAGACACTTCCCAGGTATGCTTCCATGGTAAAAAATGATGGTGATGGTGAGGAGATTCCGTTGTTTTCGGGAACGTTGACGACCAAAAATCGCCCCGTATATATGTATTTCTTTGGCAGCGCAACCAGTGGTGCCCTAATGGGACATTGCTATTAAGGAAATTATCCTTGTCAAAAACATAACCGATGTCGACAGGTTCAATTTGTCAGCGCCAAGGTGGACGATCGAGCCAAAAACAATATCTAATAGGGTGAATAAGATTGCAAATTGGAAACAACCCTTTTTTATGAATGATGATGATGATAATGATCTCCGACCGTATTTCTATGCCAAGGCAACCAATCTCTATGGAGATTGGCCAGGTACGCAGGAGATATTGCACATTAGTGCACAAGTGTGTGCGCAAACACAGATGCACTCTCTATTCCGTCACTCTCATAGTGCGATGGAACGGAAAGCCGGCACGACCGGAGAGAGATCAGGCGCAGGACCAACGGTTTTACGTGCTTTCCGAGGCACGAGCTAAGTGACAATTTTGCAACATTAAAATCTGTACATGAAATAAATTCATTGGTACAGGCCCGTGACCGGGATCGAACTTACGCCTCCCGCTTGGAAGGCGCACGTAACGTCATAACCACTGAGCTATCACCGCTTTATCGTACTTAAAGGAGGTCAGTTGAGCATTGACAATCATTGCTTTTTTTACACTACACAACTATTAACAAAGTCAATTAGTTACACTAAGATCTTTTAAGGTTTGCACCTACCGGGATTCGAAATCAAGACCTATGGCGCGGCAGGCAGGGTCACTACCAACCGCTCCGTCGTCGTCTTCAATTTAAAATTTTCAATATGACCGTATAGATAGGCTATACCGCAAATATGGCAAGATATTATTTTTAACGTATAGGAAAGATAATACCACTTGTGTAACACTATGTTATGTTGCCAGTAATTAAGTATTTATCATCTTACTATATCATTACGGCACATAATTTAGTTTAATGATGTGCTGAAATTGGCAACACTGTAATTTCAGGACCCTGTAATTTTCAAAGAATTAATGTGTTGGTGTTTTATACTTATATTTCTTATTTAATTACAGAAGTGATGGAAAGTTGTTTGATGTTTAACAAGTTTAACACGTTGTTTTTTTTAATATTTTGTTAATTATGGATTCTGGCTACCACATTTTGGGAACACGGCCGTGTCTATATAAATAAATGTATGTAGTTATATATGTATTTTATGCTTTTAATTATTCGCATCAGGCGTTCTTTCCGGAAGTAATAGACACCCTGCACTGACCCTGGAACCTGACAAGACAACTCGTGATCATGATCACATGGATTGCAGTTGGTAAAAGCTGCTACTCCGAAAAACTATATTAATAAAGGCATATCGTCTTCAGCCTATTGCAGTCCACTGCTGGACGTAGGCCTGGCCAGGGCACGCCACAAGGCTACTACCATAGGGGGGTTTTTGCCCATAGTCACCACGCTGGGCAGGCGGGTTGGTGACTGCGGTCTGATTTTTGGACTATGTTGTCAGCACGGGAGGCGCTGCTGCCCATTTATATTTATTTAAAGGTCTATTTGAAACATCAAGTTGACGCTGTCTCAATCTTGATTAAGGTCATTCAATTGATGTTTCAGTTTCTCTACCAGTTCCCCTCCCTATTTTACTTTTAAATACAACTCGCACTCGACGTGTCAAAAGTAATTAAGTAACAAATCATGTGTTAATTTGTTATTCTGAGGCTATAATTACATGCGACATTTCCAATCACATACAAACTTACCTGATTCAGTAACATCAACAGTATTATTATCTTTAGCTTTGGTTGCTGAAGGAACAAGTTACTTAGAAAGCATTAGTTCAAATATTGGCCGTCTGCTAAATTAAGTTTGTAGCGCTGCATCTACATGACTAATAAAATTTGAAGCAGAAGCAACTTCTACCACATTCTTATTATCAACATCGAGGAAAATGTTAGGATTTTTAAAGAAATTGGAAGATCCGAAACGTCCATTATTAGGCCCAAATGTAAAAGCCTTAAAGTTCTGGGGCTTGCTACTCCCAGACAACATTTTTAAGCGATACCTTTACATGTTTCTCCATATTTCAGTTATGGTATTCACCGCAACAGAATACGTCGATATTTGGTTTGTCAAATCGAACATGGATTTATTACTCAACAATCTAAAAATTACAATGCTGGCAACTATGAGCGTCTGTAAGGTTTTCACATTTCTATATTGGCAGAGAAAATGGAGGAGCATAATTGACTATGTCATCAAAGCGGATTTACTTCAAAGAACCACTACAGATGCAACTAATAAAACCATCATTGACAAATCTACTAAATACTGTAGAAGAATCACCTATTTATACTGCTTTCTCATGTTCACCACAGTCGTGATTGTCACCGTTCAGCCGATAGGAAAATACTTCTCGTCGTCAACGTACAGAGAGAATGTAAAAAATGGAACAGAAACGTACCTTCAAGTCGTCAGTTCTTGGGTGCCCTTCGACAAGAACACCATACCTGGGTACTTAGCAGCATCTCTTATTCAAATATATGCAGCAGTGTATGGAGGAGGATGGATCACCTCTTTTGACACCAACTCCATGGTGATTATGGTGTTCCTTAGAGTTGAGCTCGAGTTGCTCAGAAGAGATTGTGCTAAGGTTTTTGGAAGTGAGCTTAATCCCGTTTCAAATGATGTTGCTATGAAACGATTAAAGGAATGTCACAGGAGACACGTTGAGCTTGTCAAGTAAGTAGTTTATGGCTAATATAATACTAGAGATCAAGAAAAATCTGAGATTTCTTATTCCAAATTTTGCATGAAAACAATTGACTAATAAATCTGAGATATGCAAAAATCTGTCAAAATATTGAAATTGGCTGCTAATGAGTATTTCCGGCATACGTACTTACTTAAGGAGGTTGGTCAGAAGTGTGCAAAATACCCACTTTTAAAATAATCATACTAACTTTAAGGATAATAAAATCCCGCAAACATTTAGCAACGTTCTCCATTGACATTAAGGCAACTTCTTTCGTTAAACTTACGTACGACAGAGGTGAGGCACTAGCACCGAAACATACGTCGTGATTTCAAATTAACATTCAAAAGTCAATTTAACTTGTACGTGCGTTGCCATGGTAAAGTATGTTCGGTTGTAAACTGTGCCTCTAATCATGGTTAAGAAGAATAGTAGGTATTATGTGAGCGGATAGGGGAAGCTGCATTTCTTTCGATGCATATGACAAAATGATGCCGCGTGGTGCCAGCAGTGTAGAATTTGCACCACCCTATGCCTTCCCGTGGTAGCCTTGTGGCGTGCTCTGGGGGAGGCCTACGTTCAGCAGTGGACTGTAATAGGCTCAAGACAGAAACGACATGTATGTACTATTGTTAATATACTATTAAAGTGCCTTAACTTTGTTTATGTGATTTCATTCGTAGATTACAATGAGTTAGATGGGATTGTTTGCGGGATTCCATCTTGATTTCTGTGTTGTTTTGTTCTAAACACATGGAATGTTACAGATTTTAGTTATCCATTCTATTACGTAAAAGCTATTGGATAATAATAATATTACATACATATACAGACTGTTTTTTGAACGTCAACGTTTCCGAATACTACGGATTCTCCTCATCATGATATTATTATGTGTAATTTGACACTATTTATGACACGGCCACGACATGACTACAGCTTTTTTGGAAGCAAAAATATATAATATTATGGCTCGTTTTTCCATTAGATGACACGACACGGCTCCCCTAATTAGATGACGAAATGTCGCGGTCGTGTCGTTGTCATGTCGTCTAGTGGAAAGACCCATTCAGGACAATTAACTTCATCATTCACCTGACTTTATTCTATTATTTATGGGGTCGGATCAATATTGTTTCTTGGTATTGCCTTAAATATTTTGAATTCCTATTTTGAATACTTTTAATCACTTACGAAATCCGCTTCCGAAGTTTGTTTCTGCTTTGAGATAAATATATAAGTGTTACAACTTGGATGTGCAAATGTAACATTGTTACAGACATCGCATAAACAAAGGATTCTCAATCTTAATACGAACGATGTAACAGTTACGTAGAAGACATTAAATTATGTTTTTACGTAAGTACTTTAAAAGTTACCGAGAACGCTTTTAAAGTTGTTGTTTTGTTTGTAATAGGAAATTGCGTTTTCGACTGATTAAGAAATTGTTCAACAATGATTATATAAGTATTTATAGGTAATGTACTTACGTCCATCCATATCTATAATAAAGTAAATACTACCTATGTACTTAATTACTCAAGTAAAGATTTTTATTATATAGTTTTAAAGAATCTTTTCAAAGATAATTATATGTATGGGACGTGAAAGATATTTAATTGTTTACATATCACAAATGCTATACTAGTCACAACCAACAACTTTGTCAGTATGGGGAAATCCATTATTCTATTATATTACTAGGGTTTCGCCCCGGCTTTGCACGGGTATAAAGCCCTTTCACGTGGACAAAGTCGTGGGCGGCTGCTATATAAAAGTTTAAATTTTTCTCTCCGTAAGAACTATCCTTGTACTTCAAGGAATACGCTAAAAAAAGAATTGGCGAAATCGGTTCAGCTGTTCTCGAGATATGCGCTTAGCAACACAATTAGCTATTCATTTTTATATTACAGAAGATACGAGAGATATAGATTAGTGGCCGATTTTAGTAGCCTAGTGTTATAGCCGACACATTATGTATGTAATTTTTTTTTCAGACATGCTAAAATATTTGATGCTTGTCTATCTCCCATCATGCTACTGTACATGCTAGTGTGCTCCATCATGCTCTGTGTTACAGCCTATCAAATCACGGTGAGTTCACCAACATTATAATAATGTTCACTACATTTTGAAATGTACTCTGACTAAAAAGACGTATTTTGGGCCAGAAACTTGTTTCGTGTGACAAAACAGTGGATGTTCCGATCTGTCTCCCAATTTTATTCCCCCAGGGTGACAGACGGGAAAAAATGTATGATTTGTCCCACTTTTCATACAATAGTGGAAAGGATCAAACATTTTTTCCGGTCTGTCACCCTAGGGGGACAAAATTTTGTGACAGACCGGAATATTGCGAACAGTGAAAGAAAAGCAATAATACCAGCGCCCGTAGCATGAATTTGGTGAGAGCGAGATATCTCACATTTAATCGTAAATTCACAGAGCTACACTATACAGGGTGAAAGTGACAGGCAAATATTATTATAATGACTTCAGACCAAGATTCTCAGATGGAAACCATTGAAAATTTCGCAGAAAAATTCTGAAACTTTCCAACTTTTTTTTCAGACAATTGAATACTCGTAAGTAGTATTCAGAAAGAAATAATATATATATATATATAAGTGGGCGTAGAAAGATACATACATACATATTCACACGGCTGTGTTCCCGAAATCGGGTAGCCAGAACTGCAGGATTGTAGAGGAAATCCCACAGCTACATTAGGCATAGCGCGTATAGATGAAAATGATCAGCGAAAAGTTTTTTTTAACACCTTTATTAACTTTTTTATTAACCTAGTCCCACATTAAGACCCCCTAAGGTCTTATGTCGTGGGTACTAAGCAACGGTATATAAATACATAGATAAGTATAGAAACATCCATGACTCGAAAACAAACATCGATATTCATCATATTATCTATGTTTGCACCTACCGGGATTCGAACCCAGGACCGATGGCGTCGCAAGCAGGGTCACTACCTACTAGACCAATCGGGCGTCGCTAAGTCGTCGAAGTTCCTAGCTTTATACCTAAAAAAATACCCAAGTTCCTTAGTCTACTCTTACGATATGCACTAAAAGAGATGCATCTGATTCTAGAAAAACCCTGCATCAGCATAGTACATGTTAAAAAATATCATTTAATTTTGTTACTGATAGCAGATTTTGTTTATATTCGTATTTATAGGTAGGTATGCGGACAGAATCGCGTGGAAGTCAGTCAAATTGTTACAAAATATTTTCCTCCTCTTAAAGCTTTATTAAATAAGGATGAAATTGGAAGTTAAATGGTAATTTATACACGGATCCACCAAAAAAATATTCCTATTTTTCTCTTGAATTCGTAATATTTATGTTCAGTTTATTTTTGTGATAAATTCTTTTTTGTCAGACACGGCCCATCTATACATACAGGTGATTTTTGGTCGTCAACGTTCCCGAAAACTACGGAATCTCCTCATCATCACGATCATTTTTCTCCATGGAAGCATACCTGGGAAGTGTCTGGTTTCCAAAATATTAGGGTCCAAAGTTGAGTAAATAGACTGCGTTTTTCTGCATAAATGCACATAGACGCGCGTAGCAGGATTTTTCACGAAAAATAATTAATATCTGTCTATAAAAAAACTAACATAAACACTAGACACTATAAATTCCGCACGATCAAGAAATTTAAATTAAAAAAAAAAAAAATTCCCAGCATTTTTTTTGGCATAAACTTACTTTATTTCATGTATAGAATACGTACCCTTCGTTAAAGGTGGCCACAAAAAAACACCCTGTATAATAAAAATGTTATGAATCGCTGTCTATATATATGGAAGATATATGAGAAAAAATATTATAGATGACAAAAGAATCATTTTTGTCTGTTTGTCTGTGCGTTTGTGCACGCTAATCTCAGAGACGGCTGAACCGATTGCGATGCAGTTTTCGGGAATACGAGTATATTGTGACAGGTCCCACTATATTTTTATGGCGGGAAAATGTTTTTATCCCGGATAATTTCGACATTTCGTTTTTTCTGTAGTCCACGCAGATGGAGTCGCGGACGTCCACTAGTAAAAAAATGTAAGTGGAATTACGAGTATTAAAAAGTTATTTATTTCCTGTTTGTGTATTTTACACAGGATGTAGTTAAAATTTTCAGGCTCGAAATCACATGCTCATTCCCCAGCTAGGTGGCTAATTCTAAATAATTGAGATACTCAAAAAATAATCATGATTTTGAGTCCTTATTTAATAGACAGGTTTTCCATAGTGTCTTATTTCCTATCTACTATTTATTTAGCTTAGGCTTAGATAATGTAACAATGTCACGAGCGACAGCGCAGTTTGTTGTTAAAGTAACTCCACTGTTACTCGTATTGGTGTTGTTACCACGATCAGTAACCTGTAACATTTTCATTTCAGATAGAAAAGAACCCAATGCAACGCTTTCTAATGGCGGAATATTTGGTGTTTGGCGTGGCACAGCTGTTTATGTACTGCTGGCACAGTAATGACGTCATGTATATGGTAAAATAACATACATACCTACATATACACGCATACCTTATTGCAGTCCACTGTTGGACGTATGCTTCCCCCTGGCACGCCGCAAGGCTACTGCCATAGGGGGTTATTGCCCATAGTCAACACACGCTGTGCAGGAGGGTTGGTGACCTGAGTATGATTTCCGTACTATGTTATTACGGGCAGACATGGAGTGGTGGCTATTCTATTCTGCCGACACCACAACGCAGTCTGAAATTTCATACACACTTTTCATTGGTTAACTTTTTAAGTCCCAACTTGGGCCTATCGTCGCTTTTTGGGCATATACACAATAATAATAGCGACTTCGTAATGAATATAAAAGCTAATATTTTACTATGGTAGGTAATTTAAACAATACTTGAAGGGAAACAAAAATTCTGACATAAAAATTCTGTATGGTCATTAAAAACATTAAAGCATTGTAAATTCTACTAATATTATAAACGCGAAAGTTTGTGAGGATGTATGTAAGGCTCTTTCACGCATAACTACTGAATGGATTTTGATGAAACTTAACAACAATATAGCTTACATATCAGAATAACACATAGGCTACTATTTATCTCGGGAAAATAATTTTATCCCGGATAATTTCAACATTTTGTTTTTTTTGCAGTCCACGCGGATGGAGTCGCGGGCATCTACTCGTACGACCATAAAAACAGATCGATAATTAAAATATTAGCTCATCAATTCTTTGAGGTGTGATAAACTTAGGTATATATTACTAAAAGTTTCCGAAAGTGGAAATAGCTAACAGGGAAGGGAAGAAAATCAAATAATAATTATTCTTCTACATACTTAAATTAGTTAATTAACACTTAAATAACCGCGTGGTGCCGGCAGTGTAGAGTTTGTACCACCCCTGCCTGCCCGTGGGTATCGTACGAGGCGATTAAGGGTCTCCGGGGGGTGGGCAGCAGCGCCTCCCGTACTGACAACATAGTCCGAAAATCACACTGCGGTCACCAACCCGCCTGCCCAGCGTGGTGACTATGGGCAAAACCCCCCTGTGGCAGTAGCCTTGTGGCGTGCCCTGGGGGAGGCCTACATCCAGCAGTGGACTGCAATAGGCTGAAGAAGAGGAAGAAGAATACTTAAATTAAATTCATAATCTTATCTTCACGTCATATCTGATTTTGCAATAATAAAGATAGTAGAGTAGGTATATAATTTTAATCAACAGAGTAAAGACCTAACGCTGGGCCTATACGAAAGTACATGGTGGACGCGAAACGTGATGATCAGGAAAGACCTCCACATCCTGACTGGACAGTTCAAAAAGACCATCGTCTTCTCCGCTGGACCATTTGCTAACTTGACTGTACCCACTTTCATCAGCGTGAGTATTCTCACCCCACCAACATTGTAAATGCGAAAGTTTGTGAGGATAGATATTCATTCATAGATACAGGCAAATACTGAAATGCTGAACAAGTATCATACGTCAGTGTTCTACTCGCAGGAAATGTATTTTTGATTTGATTAAATCAGTAAGCTTTGCTCTCCGCGCCAATTGTATCGGGCGCTCCTGTGACTAATCAAATGGGCTTATTGGTTATTGTGTGACACATTGCTGTTTTTTGGATCACTTGTGACTCTCCATTAGGATTGATCAGTTATTTGAACTTTTTGAGGGCAACTTTTTTTGAAAATCATTTTATCATGTTCTGAAGTATCAATATTTGCCTTGCTGTCACAAATATCCTGTATATGATTCATTCATAGATACAAGGATAGATATTATGTGCGTGTATTTGTTACTCTTTCACGCAAAAACTATTGCACGGATTTTAATGAAAATTGCCAGGTACGAGTATGTGGCTTATACATCAGAATAACACATAGGCCATAAAGATCACACAAATGACGTCATGCGGCCATTAGTAATCTAAATCCTAGGTTCTAACCTAGGTATAGTAGACCTGTCCAAAGATGAAATGCTTTGTGTAAGCTTTGGTTTCATAGGATTGATGCCATCATACTATAGGTATATACTGTACATGTAACAGAAAGACTATATTGATATGCTATGAAATGTTAGAAAGATAAATCTAAATACTATAACCTAAAGAACGATAGTCCCGAAGGGCAATTTTACGCACATTTATGGGTGCAACCGTGTCACCAAATGTGCCTGGCCTCTGTTGTCTAAATACTCGTATGTTACTTAAAAGTTATTAATTTCACAATATATAAGATAAGATATTATAAGATATTGCAAATTTATAAAATCATTATACCTCTCAACATCGATATATAATAATCGCCTATTTCCCGACAGTTAGGGAAAAATATTTTGGTGGCAATGTCATCTATATTTTAGGCATGTTTTTTCACCTTGCGTATGGTTGGGAACGAAACTTATCTTCTATAGGACATATTTCGATTGACAGATGCTATGAAAATAGCCAACTACGCTAAAACCTATCCTGATGCGAGGCTTCACTAGAATACATTACCTGCGTCTTCTTCCCTGTATGTTGTAAGAGTCGACTAACGAACTCGGTATAAAGCGGCTCGAAGGAGTTTTTCATACTATGGTGGAACCGTAAAGATGGCTGTCTTTTGTCATTCGGCCCCCTAGCAAAAGCAAAGCGATAGCGAAAATTGTATAAAATTCGCTGATTGCTTGTCAAATTCATACTTATTAGGTAAAATTAATTTCAAAGGAATTTTTACATGAAACGCGAATATTGTACATCGGCTTTGCTAATGCAAATTTGATAATCAGGGGACGGGAAACACCTATAAATATTCCTACTGGAGTTTACGCGGCCGAAGTCGTGGCGGCTGCTAGTTAATACTTTCTTTATTCTTTATTCTTTATTGCACATACACAAAAAGAAATATGGCATACAACATTAAAGAAGAGATGCATGTACAATGGCAAGCTTATCTCTACCAGAGATCTCTTCCAGCAAGCCAAGCAAGTAAAGAGAAATTGTTAACAACAGGGTAACATGTGCAATTAAACAAATTCTAAGAAACTACAAAACTACATTAAGAAAAAAAGTAGAAAAACAAATGACAGCATATTCAAACAATGGACAAGTAGTGATCCTTCAGCTTTTCTTCTTCTTTAGCCTATTGCAGTCCACTGCTGGACGTAGGCCTCCCCCAGGGCCCGCCACAAGGCTACTGCCACAGGGGGGTTTTGACCATAGTCACCACGCTGGGCAGGCGGGTTAATACTTAGTTAGTTAAAACTAGCATGATATACCTATCATTGATCATACAATTAAACGCTTTTGAGTTATGAACTAATGAAATAAACCTTTCGAGTACGGCTGTTAGTCTGCATAGCCAATTAAAACTATTCAAAGCGTTTTATATTGTTGATATTGTGGCGAACAATTCAATTGCTTTTCAAAACTGGTACAAGTGGAATAACAAATTGATCAACATTTTCATTCATCAGAATTGGAAGAATAGTTTTGTTTCGATGGGCGTTTTTCGACTACATACATACATACATAAAAATCACGCCTCTTTCCCGGAAGGGGTAGGCAGAGATCACGGATCTCCATTTGCTACGATCCTGACACACCTCTTTCACTTCATCTACTTTCATGATATTTTTCATGCACGCTCGTCGGTTTAGGGTACTCTTGACCTGACCTTTCTTTAGAATTTCACCAATTTGATCGGTGAAAGTCCGGCGAGGTCTTCCCCTTCCAACCCTTCCATCCACTCTTCCGTTGTACACTTTCTTTATCAGTCTACTTTCACTCATCCTCTCCACATGCCCAAACCACCTCAACATACCTTTAGTATGGTGGCCATGTCGTCTAATGGAAAAACGAGCCATAAGTACTATTTAATACATTTTTACATACATACATATAATCACGCCTTTAACCCTTACGGATAGGCAAAGCACCAAGGGCCAATAGAACCACATTTTTACTTCCAAAAAAGCCGTGGTCGTGTTGTGGTCGTGCCGTCTAGTGGAAAAACGACCAATGGCAAAAAGTTGAACATTGTGGGAACATACTGAGATAATCTATCTATTCTATATCTTATCTATACATATAATAAAAATGTTACGCTGTCTGTACATGGAAGACATATGAGAAAAAATATTATAGGAGACCTTTATCAACGCAATAGTACCCAAAATAATGATTTTTGAAATTTTTGTCTGTTTGTAGGTTTGTCTGTTTGTCTCAGCGTTTGTGCACGCTAATCTCAGAAACGGCTGAACCGATTTCGATGCAGTATTCAGAAATATATTGTGACAGGTCCCACTTAACGTACAGACTACTTTTTATCCCGGGATTTTTTTTTATCCGGAGTCGCGGACGCCCGCTAGTAAATATGATTATGTACCTACTCCATATTAATAAAATCCTTTATCCTGAATGACTGACTGACGGGTCAGTGTTAAACCATTAGACATCATCAAATTTATTATAAGCTTTTATTTAGTTTCACCTGTCCCGTTGTCTTTAACCAAATCCTGCAAGTTAAATTTTCAATCCACTTCCCGGACGGATTAAACGACGCAATCCCATCGAATTTGGGCTCGTTTGATTCGTCAGTTTATTTTAATAACGAATAATAAAAGCTTGTTTTTAAAAAGGTATTTTTAAAGTGAAGTTATTTATTCTTCAAAAATAGACTATCTGACCATTGGATTAATCGTCCCAGCCTAGCATGACCACGCATCGTGGATATAGTATCGTACTATATCGTATCGTCTCTATAAAAAATTCAACATGGCGGCTATATTTATCGTATTTTGATAGGATGAATGCCGATAAATCGGTATATCATATCTTGTTTAGCAGGTCATGCTAGGCTTGTTGAAGTCAATATCACATAATGATAATTCCAATTGTCATTTTCAGATCCTGAAAGGAGCCTACAGTTATTATACTTTACTGAACCAGTCACAGATCGAGACGGAATCCTGAATTACACTAGAAGTGACTTTAGACGAGAATATTTTAGTTTATTAATAAAGATTTTAGCCCCTTAAGCCTGATATCCTTCTAATATTATAAACGCGAAAGTTTGTATGTACTGATGGATGGATGTTTGTTACTCTTTCACGAAAAAACGGCTGGAGCGATTTTGATAAAATTTGGAGTTAGCTGACAGCCTGGATTATGTAACAGATCATCATCATCATCATTAGCCTATTGCAATCTACTGCTGGACGTTAGCCTCCCCCAGGCCACAAGACTGCCATGGAGGGTATTTGCCCATAGTCATACGCTGGGCAGACGGGTTGGTGACCGCAGATTGTATTTTGGACTATGTTGTCAACACGGGAGGCGCTGCTGCCCACCTCCCGGAAACCCTCAATCGCCTCGTACGATACCCACGGGCAGACATGGGGTGGGACGAATTCTACGTAACAGATAGGCTATTTTTTATCCCGGATAATTTCGACATTTTATTTTTTGTGCAGTCCACGCGGACGAAGTCGCGGGCATCCACTAGTCATTTTTATATATTTTTTTAATTGTATTACCTGGTCCACAGTTATTACGAGTATATCACTTCCGTGGGGTAAGTCCCCATATATAACAATAGGGGTATGTTAAGCTAAATGATAGGTCCACTGTGCAGAACCTGTACAGCACGCGTGTGATGAATTTGGTGAGAGTGAGATGTCTCATTTTTAAACGTCAAATCCACAGAGCTAAGTAATAACTAGACAAGGCATGTGTTTCTACTTGGTGTGTAAAAAGGGATCGCAAACCACTTCTATCAGCCCTAATTCACTCAGTCCTGGCTTAAGAACGATTGTCTATTCTATTTCTTAAGTCTTTTTTTACATGCAAAGTTTACATTATACTTCGCTTATCTAGTTATTAATAGCTCTGTGAGTTTGACGTTTCAAAGTGAGACATCTCGCTCTCACTAAATTCATCATACGGGTGCTGATGTGGGCCTTTTATAGAATACATCAGCTGCGTCTCCTTCCATAAATGTCGTTAACGACTTGCCACTGATCATCTCCATCTGTACCAGCAATGCTAAGCGTGGCTATAGTATCTCATTTATGATCAAGCAGTTACGCAAAATAGGCGCACAGACGTCGAGTTGCGGAAACAAGCCCGATCTACCATACCATACCATGATCAAGCAGTTTCGGCAGTAACAAATTGCTTGGTGTATAATCCACCTATGTACCTGTGACGGTATGATATAAAAAATATTGATATCGTAATGATTACAGAGTGGGTAGGAAGATCAAAGAAATAATGGGACAGACTCTTTGAAAAATGATATTATTATCATATAATATGCGAGTGAGGATATATGTATAGATATAAATATGGGAAGGTAATGAGGGCAAAAACTTTATGTTGATTTTTTTATAAAGGTATTTATTGTTGCCACCGTTTCCGACGGGTACGTAGGTACTCTATACATCAAAATAATAAAGTAATCATTATCATCAGCCTATTGCAGTCCACTGCTGGACGTAGACCTCCCCGAGGGCACGCTACAAGACTGCTATGGGGGGTATTTGCCCATAGTCAGCACGCTGGGCAGGCGGGTTGGTGACCGCAGTTTGTATTTTGGACTATGTTGTCAACACGGGAAGCGCTGCTAATAATAACATTGTAAGTTTAAACAAAAAAATCAGGGAAACGATTAAAATGTTTTCGGGTATTTTTTTTTATATCCTTGATTGCGCGCAATTACCAGTATGGTGTTCGCGTTGGCTTTTTGATAGGAAATGTGTAAATATGCATGTGATATAAACAGAATTTGCATAAAATACACGAAAACCCACCCTTAGGTAGGTAATCAGGGGCTGTAAAAATTCATAACATCACACTCAGCATGCGGGCAGAATAAAATTAATGTAATATGAACGGGGCTGGAGAAAATAAAAACTTTTAGTTCGTAGAACGAGTCAAGATAATTATATATATACATACAGACACGACTGGGTACCGGAAATGGGGTAGCCAGAACTGCAGGATCATAAGGGAGATTCCTCAGCCACGGCGGGGACAGTAGTTAGTGACAAGCTAACTTATCGCCTGAGAGAATGACAGAGTTTCTTTGTTGACTCTTAGTCGAGTGTTTTTTTGCCATCAACGTTTCCGAATACTAAGAATTCACCTAATCATCACGAATACCTGGAAAGTATTTAGTTTCCAAAAAATTAAGGTCCAAAGTTGAGTTACTAGATATAATAGCATTTTTTTGTAGAAGTGCACGTAGACACGTGTAGCAGTGAACTGAAATAGGCTTAATGTGTGTGATGTCTATGAATTTGATTGGTGAATGAATGAATGAAATTTGAAATATAGACGAAGTTAGTACCAAGTCCCTGATTGGTGTATTGTATATATAACGCACCCATAGCAACATATATAAATACTAGCTGACCCGGCAAACGTTGTTTTGCCATGTAAAAGGGGTTGATCCTAGAGGGGTGAAAATTCATGGTTGTATGTATTTTTGTATGCTGTATCATAAAAAAATAAAAACAAAAAATTTTGTCAAAAAAATAAATAAAAAAATTAGGAATGGACCACCCTTAACATTTAGGGGGATGAAAAATAGATGTCCGATTCTCCATCCTAACCGATATGCATGCTAAGATTTACGAAAATCGGTCGAGCCGTTTCGGAGGAGTTTAACTTCTAACACCGTGACACGAGAATTTTATATACGAATATTAGATATACACAGTGGAATGGCAGCCTGGAGCTAATATTGATCCAAAAATATTATCAAGAAATTTTCGTGGTCATTTTAATATTTCGATGAAAAATTATGCTAACACCACTTTATTATGCTTCTCACGGACTAACAGGAAATTACTTTACCCGAAAACATCCCTCAGCCCTTAGATGTCCCACCCCTATAATATTAAAAAGCACGCAAAATTACCCTCCGAGTTTCGACCCTGGCAAACTTATGAAAAATTCGTTCTACGCAAGATACATCTCTCTTTATTAGTATATTATGCTGTTATTTTACTATGAGTACTCGTATATATCTTTGAATATTTTAGGGTTATTCGTGCGCGTAATAATTTGTTGGGAATTTTTTTATGCGAAATAATTAAATATTTCTTTGCCGGTGCTGATATCGGGGTTTACTTACGCAGCTGCATCTGCTTCCGTGCATGTCGATTAGACTAAGGAATTAATGGTCATTCTCTCAGGCGATGACTAGCAAATTATTAGTGACTAGATTAGACTCCGTCCGCGTGGACTACAGAAAAAAAAACAAAATATCGAAGTTATCCGTGAAAAAAAACATTTTCCTGGGATAAAAAGTAGCCTTTATGTTAAGTGGGACCTGTCACAATATATTCCTGAAAACTGCATCGAAATCGATTCAGCCGTTTCTGAGATTAGCGTGCACAAACGCACAGACAATCAGACAAAAAATCCAAAAATCATTGTTTTGGGTACTATTGCGTTGATAAAGGTATTTCTATAATATTTTTTCCTATATATCTTCCATATACAGACAGCGATCCGTTACATTTTTATCATGTTTATTTTTCCAGATAGTATGGAGAATTCTTAAATGTCTCAGGAATTTTCATACAATCTTGAAAAACAAACATGTTATTTTGAGTCTCAAATTTTGTAGAGAGGTTCTCTATAGTGGGCTATTTGCATAGCTTTTCGCTTAACATACCCTTATAGATTATTCCCCGGTATGTTAAATGTAGCTATGGGATCTTCTCTGTGATCCTGCTGGGCTTCTGAATATCCTATTTCGGGAACACAGCCGTCCAAAAACAAAGTGGTCTGTGGCCATTATCTTTTTGTGGTGGAGGTGTTGTGGGTATTAGTAAATAAACGAGTTGTTGTCTGACAGCCGAACGTGTTTCATTAAAAACAGTACATGGTGGCAGCGGTAATTTATTTATAGGAGAATCAAGTGATTATATGGTTAAAATAGTTATAATTACTGTATTTTATAGAATAGAATAGAATAGAATAGAATAGTTTTTTATTTGAAAATTACACATACACGAACAGAAGTAACATAGAAAAGGACAATAGAAATAGGGTAGAAATACAGATTAAAAGAAGTAAGTAGACAGGTAGAAGTAACATGAAACGAAGAACAGTAAGTAGAACTGTGTGCCCTATTTGGAGCATTTTATGCAAGATAATCATAAAAGTGGTAGTTGAGTGTTATATCAAGTGCAATCGCGAGTATTTGTAAAAATGGAACACGCGCGCCCACCCGCAGAATTAAATATGGAAGGCGGTCCCGTTAGTCGCGCGGACGCCTGGAAACGGTGGAAACAACAATTCATGCTATTCCTGAAAGCATCAGGTGTACAACGGAATCAGCGAGCGTCCAAGCCAGCCTGCTAGTCAACCTAATAGGGTCAGAAGGTTTCGATGTCTACCAAACATTCACTTTTATAAAAGAGGCAGATCGAGATAATGTAAATGTAATTTTACAAAAGTTTGACAGTTACTTTGATTCGAAAGTGAATATTACGTTACTGAGGTACAAGTTCTTCACACGAAACCAAGAAGACGGAGAAACTATACAGCAGTACGTAACGGCATTACGACTCCTTAGTAAAAATTGCAACTTTGCTAATTTGGAAGATGACCTTATCAAGGATCGCATAGTGTGCGGTGTGCGCAGCGTAACAATAAGGGATCGTTTGCTGAGATGCGACGATCTTGACCTCGACAAGGCTATGAAGGTGTGCCAAGCGGAGGAGGTGTCGCGAGAAAGCGGGCAGCAATTTGACGGTGCGGATACGAGTGCGGCGCATGTTGATAGTGTTAACCAACATGGTCGGCTCGGGCGCGGCAGCGGCCGCCGTGGCCGCGGCGCGCTGTCGAGCGTCTGGCAGCGGCAGCCGGGCGGCGGAGGCTCGGGGAGGAGCGCGGGCGGCTGGCAGCGCAGCGCGCGCCCGCCGTGCGCCGGCTGTGGCAGCGGCGGCGCGGCGCGCTGCGCGAGCGGCCAGTGCCCCGCTATGCATGTGACATGTTTTATTTGCGGTAAACAAGGTCATTTCGCTCGGTTATGTACATCAAAATCTTATAATAACACAGGAAAAGTGAAACGTGTGTATGATATTGATATAGAAGGAGGTGATGACAGTGCGGATTCGACTTCAAAGGACACCGAGTCAATTTATATTTCGGTCATAAAGGAATATAACAAATGTGATGAGTGGTGTGAATCGTTACAATGTGGCAATGAGGTGGAAAATTTTAAGCTAGATACAGGCGCAGATATTAATGTATTATCATATGAGCGATTTTTGCATTTAGGGCTTGATCGTGATATAATAAAAAATCATAACATTCGATTGGAATCCTATAGCGGCGATATAATACCTATAAAAGGTATTTGCTTTATACAATGTACTTTTAAAAATATAGTATATAACCTTAAATTTGCCATTGCTGATATACCGTGACAAAGTGTGCTGGGACGGAAGTCGTGTCAGGATATCGGTTTAGTTAAACGGGTACATTCTATAAACTTATCTGAATACGATGACTTGTTTTCCGGTCTAGGATGTCTTCCAGGTAAATATCACATTGTGATAGATAAAACTGTACAACCAGTTATATGTGCGTCGCGAAAAATACCCTTTGGACTACGGGATAGGTTAGCAGAGGAGCTCAAAAAGATGGAAACTATGGGAGTTATACGTAAGGTATCACATCCAACACAGTGGGTACACCCGCTAGTCCTGGCGGCCAAAAAGAATAACGGCATTCGCATATGCCTCGACCCGCGCGAGCTGAACCGCGCGGTGCAGCGCGCGCACTTCCAGCTGCCGACGCTCGCGGAGCTGGCGGCGCGGCTGCACGGCGCGACATATTTTTCGGTGTTAGATGCTAACTCGGGATTTTGGGCAGTGATGCTGGACGAGCCCAGTGCTGATCTTTGTACATTTGCCACGCCTTTTGGACGATATCAATTTTTACGCCTTCCGTTCGGTATTAATTGTGCGTCCGAAGTTTTCCATGGCAAGATGCGTCAACTGCTGGAAGACCTGGAGGGCACAGATAGTTTCGTCGACGACATAATCGTATGGGGTCGCTCAAAGCGGGAACACGATACTAGGGCACTACCGTGTAAAAACCAAAAAAGTGTTTTGCATCATTAGTAGTAAATAACTTGCCCATGTAATTAAAAATAAAACCAAAAAAGATAACATTTAATCTTTTGGAGTACATTAAATATGGTTGGCCTAATCATAAATATAATGTAGAGGAAAACTTAAAATCATATTGGTCTATGAAAGAATGCTTTATATCATTTAAAAATGAATATATATACCAGTAACACTCAGAGAAGAAATGTTGCGTATTGTTCACGAAGGTCACCAAGGCATTGACCGATGTAAGTGTTTATTTGCCGAATATGTCACGTAACATCGAGCAATTTGTTAAAAGATGTACAATATGCAGGGAACGCTCAATATACCTGCACGGGAAATGATTCCGGGAAATTCCATCAATACCATGGAACTCTAACTATGTCGAAGTTTAAGCAACATTACATCCTCATAAAAGCAATATATTCGCCATTACCGTAGCTAACGGGCCATGTTATAGTAGTGAGTTCCGAAAGTTTATAGAAGTGGGGAGTGGAACACGTGACGTCAAAACTATCCTCAGGCTAATTGCAAACTATAAAAAATTTGCTAGTAAAATCTATTATAGTAATACCGAATTTCAACTAGCTTTATTAAGCTACCGGCCGAGAGATGGCTTGACTCTGTTGATGAGTTATTACGTTGTAAACTCCCTGTCAGTACACAAATGTTACTGCCAAAACTTATCGACCCGTCGGAATTTACAACAATGTTAGAAAAACAGAAAGTGTCAAAACATCATAAACGAACGAAACCATTGCCTAAACTAAATGCGGGTGACAATATTATATGCATAAATACTCCTAAAGGAATTGTTATAAGAAATGCTGACACTCCACGTTCTTACATTGTTTAAAGCGGGAACTAGGCACAAACGCAATAGACGTCACTTAATTAAGTATAAAACAAAGGACTACCATAATGATGTTGAGGTAAACCATTCAAGTACGAGGCGGATAACACTGTCAATAAATCTAAATGTCAACAAGAATCTGATGACAGTGATAGCACCGTAAGTGGTGACGCCAGTATAGGAGAGGCTGCCCACAGTGTAGCTGGGGACGAGGCCATCGGGGACACGGGTAATACCAGTAAAATGATACTCGTACTAAAGTTGTGGATTCTCCCCTTTTCCAAGGACCCATGACTCGTTCTCGAGCAAAGAAATTTGTAATGGACATAGACTAGTTAAAAAGTTAATTGTATTTTTTTAAGTAAGTAAGAAAATTTAAGTACCTAGAAACTAAATTTTTATAAGGGAAGAAATGGGAAGTGGTCTGTGGCCATTATCTTTTTGTGGTGGGGGTGTTGTGGGTATTGGTAAATAAACCAGTTGTTGTCTGACAGCCGAACGTGTTTTATTAAAAACAGTACACTATAGGTATGTATAGGTATGAGGTCGAAATGTACCATATTTGACCAAGGAAAGCTTTATCGTAATTTTTACTTTCTCTTAAGAAAATTTAATCAACCAACTAAAACACCGTTTTTCTTGGTATATTTTTTTCAACTTAGTTTGTGCATAATTAATTTTGGAATTTTCCTCAACCTAACTCGTGGAAGTCATAATATGAATGGAAGTGATTTTTTTTAGGTTCTTTGTACCCAATAGATTTGGAACATCATATTATAAGCCCCACTAGTAAATTATATTTACTTAAAAAGCCGTTTTTTTTATAAATGCTTTAGAGCATACTTTGAAGAGATCAAGCCATGTGGCGTACACTGGGAGAGGCCTACAGTGGACTGCAATAGGCTGACGACTACGACGACGACAACTCAAAATACATAACCTTCGTTCTGGCGTAGGTAAGCGTTAGCATCTCTGCTTAGTTTGTGAGGTAAGCAAATACCTAGTTTTGATTTTGTCCCAGAAAGAATGTGAAAATTGACCACGAATCACGCCAATGCATTTTAAACCCAAAGATATATCTCATCTAACAAATCCAAAAAAAATGACGAGTCGTAGCTTAATCGTAGGATTTGTTTGTATAAAATTAGCGTCTTAATGATGACCTCTTCTTTTAAGTCGGTTAAAAAAGGAAAATTTGGATTCCTTTCCATTGCCTGACCATTAAACTCCAATTAGGGAGGCTAGTTGCGGGCAAGGAGAATGTTTCTTTGCCACAAAACTTTTGCACGAAAACTCGAAAGTTCCCCACATTGTAATTTAAAAACAATTATACAGGGTGTTTTTTTGTGGCCACCTTTAACGAAGGGTACGTATTCTGTACATGAAATAAAGTAAGTTTATGCCAAAAAAAATGCTGGGAATATTTTTTTTTTTTTTTTAATTTAAATTCCTTGATTGTGCGAAATTTATAGTGACTAGTGTTTATGTTAGTTTTTTTATAGACAGATATTAATTATTTTTCGTGAAAAAATCCTGCTACGCGCGTCTATGTGCATTTATGCAGAAAAACGCAGTCTATTTACTCAACTTTGGACCCTAATATTTTGGAAACCAGACACTTCCCAGGTATGCTTCCATGGAGAAAAATGATCGTGATGATGAGGAGATTCCGTAGTTTTCGGGAACGTTCACGACCAAAAATCATCCTGTATAATACTGAAGTCAACCCAGAAATTGAAAAATGTAAGTCTAAAAATACCCTTTCGCACCTATTAAGATACCTAATTTGCTCCTTATAATATTTAGATCAAACATAGTCGCTGGCCAACATTTCAAGTTTACCTACTAAAATCCTATAATAAGTGCTATTAAAGCTATATAACCACCCTCTCGACTGAAAAGGCCGAGTGGTCGCAGTGGGCACTATTATATGACCGATATACAGCAATACGTCATCGTTCATCATGGTGGAGATAAATAACCCGTATCTCGGATTACTTGGCTTCCCGACTGGAAATTCAAAGGGTTATTATTATTATTATTATTATACAGCGTGTTGGTGACAGCCAGGCAAATACTGAAATGCTGAACAAGTACTATTGTGTTGAGTTATACGACAGTGTTATAACTCGCAGGAAATGTATTTTTGATTTGATTCATCAGTAATCTTTGCTCTCCGCGCCAATTGTATGTAGCGATCCTGTGACTAATTAAATGGGCTTATTGGTTATTGTATGATACATTGCTGTTTTTTGGATCACTTGTGACTCTCCATTGGGGTTGATCAGTTATTTGAACTTATATGAGGGCAATTTTTTTTAAATCGCCTTTTGGTTAAAATTTTATTTTTAAGTCACTATCTAAAACCTAATTAAACGAACAAAACAATTTTTTTCTTAAAAATATGAAAAACATGTCGGAAAATTTTCGAATTTACCTGCGAAAACTTTCAGTGTTTTCCGCCTCAGAATCATGGTCTGAAGTCATGGTATCAATATTTTCCTGGCTGTCACAAACACCCTGTATACTGGTTGTTTCCCGCGACTTCGTCCGCTTGAACTTCATATGGGTGTAAGAAAGGGACATGTCAAGCAAAAAGCTATAAAAATAGCTCACTGTAAGGCATATCCACAAAATTACATGTCTATTTTTCAAATAGCATGAATTCATGACTCAAGAATGTTCATACAAGTTTGTAAAATGGACGGAGTCTGAAATTTTATGGACAGGTTTTTTATAGTGGGCTATATTTTACTTATAGCTTTTCGCTTAACATACGCCTTTTGTTACACCCATGTATAAGCATTATATGTCTTTCCCCGTACAACCAACTTTGTCGTATGCATAATTTCAAGAAAATATTGTTTCAGTCAACAAATTTTTCATGATAATATGCATATGACATAAAGCGTTAAGAGATAGCAACTACTAACAAACTTTCAATTTGGAATGTTGGTTAGGGTACTCGTACATATATACACACGACTGCGCCCAAAATGAGCAACAAGAACAACACGATCATGAATGAGATCCAATAAAATGTCATGTGCTTATTTAGGGCTTTTACCTACTTAGATTAGATCTCGCTCGGGTGAATTTTTTTTCATTTTCTAATTAATATTTTATACTGCTATTGAACTATACTACTTGTGCACCAAACACTTCCCAGGTATGCTTTCATGATGAGGAGATTCCGTAGTATGCGGGAACGTTGATGACCAAAAAACATCCTGTATATATGTATATCAACCATCGCGGTAAATCATTTTGGACACAAATAATTTAGGTTAAAACTCGTTGCTTAGCCAGATTTAACCACTGGCGAATTTCCAACTTAATCTCTGGTTCTAAATGAAACAACACATAGAGGTAACACAATCGAAAATGTGCTTAAAAATTTTGGTAACACAGTCTATTTCAATAACAAACGTATTGTTATGTAGGATCTTTTGAAGTTACGTTGGATGAAAACGGTTCTATTCATATTTTAACGTGGAGAAGTGCACCAAGTTTATACTATTAGCTATTTTAGACTAAATATGAACATGGTTAGTACAGTTTTCATTTTTTTGGGGAAAAACTACAGTATACCGAAACCATAGATATACGAGAAAAAGATAAAAAAATATATATAAACTTAAAAATCTGTAAATTGATGAAAATGTTTAAACCAAATAGCTAAGGAAAAGATAGACGGGTCTATTTTACAAAAAAAAAAACTTGACATGCGGGCCTTTTCTTTCCGTTTTCCGTCATAGGCAGGATTATAATATATCAGTAAATTGCAGATTATACTGTATATATTACATTCTCTCTAGCTTATGTCGACTCGTTTTATAATTCCTGAGTATACTATCCTTTGGTATAGGTTCTCTACACTGGGTAGCTTTTGCTTACATACATCCTGTATAATCACGCCTTTATCCCTTACGGGGTAGGCAGAGCATCAAGGGCCGATAGAACCACATGGTGTCACTTCTGACTTTTGAGGGTATACTCGTAGTTGAGATGTACAAGTTCTATCTATCAAACTATATCATACAGGAATATAGCTTTTCTATCTATGCCTGAGATTCCTAGAATCACGGCAAAAGCGGTTAATTATAATAAAGTTAACGCTGACGGTGCGTAAATAAACTTGCTTGATTTGGCTTCTCCTATAAAAATTCTGCGCCTCTATCAGATTTTGAACCTAATACCTAGGGCTCAGGAGACCAAATGCGCCTATACGGTTTTTAATTTACTCTTATTCAATTTATTAATAATTTTATAATATATAATATATTGACTAAGATAAAAACACTTCTCCATAATATAATCCGTTAGGATATGGTTGATCGTTTCATCTTTAAAACATTGTGCTGAGGGATTCAGCTTTGTTTGCCGAGATTTGGCTTATGTATAGCTATCGGGATAAAAATTGCGTTTCCAATAATGTAATTTCAAAAAGAGATTATAAAATTCGTCATCTGAGTAATTGACCCGGTGGCTCAGTGGTAAGAGCGCTGGCGCGGAATGCAGAGGTCGTGGGTTCGATTCCCATCCGGGTGAGGAATTTTTTCCATTTCTTTATTAATAATCTTACTCAATTATTTTTGTATAAAAAAAAGATAAAGGTAATATAATAGCATGTCCTTATATAGGTACATACATTATTGAAATTTTACGAGAAACGATGAATTGTCATAAAAGTTCATGTCTGCAAAGTTCTTCACATATTTTCTGGTATCTTGAGGAACGATATTAGGTTCGATCCAATCGAATACAATACTCATCATGACGTATATTTTGTTTTCGAGTTATGGGTGTTTATATAAATGATGTATCTAGTTGATTTTGTCATTGTAAGACTATAATTAGATATCTTAAATTATACATTTTGCGACTACGTATTCTCATCGTTTCGTTCATTTATAAAGTCCACGCTCTTCAGTAGTATCTCTATTCCCTAAAAAAAAACAATAAACATCCATTATCTATATAGCGAAACTATCTATAGATATATCGTTGAATTGCTTATGCGTATAATGTGCTTAATTAAACGTAAAGAACTATCCATCTCCATGAATTCGTTTCTGCAGCTTTTCAGCTAGTAAATTTACCAGAAACAGGAGGTATGTGAGGATTAAAAAAAAAACAATTATACCACTTCCTTCAGCATAACCCCCTATATCCGTCCTTTCAGTTTACGAGAAATTGATAGACGTTCTCAGTTCGCTCCGACTCGTATACGAAATATGGCCGACACTAAACTTTATTGTCGTTCGTATAACTCGTATTTGTATTATTAAATTTACCTTTGTATTGCGATGTAAAATTAATATGATTTTGATGGACCAATTGACTTCGAATATCGGATGAATTATGATCAATATCAATGTTGGTTTCAGAATCATTATGCCTTTTCATATTCTTCTATTTTGGACCAATTACGGATTGGACTAATCGCTTTTGGACAATTTTTTTTACCATTGGACCAATCACGTCTAAATGCTAGAGACCCCCCATACTTCTTCTTCTGAGCGTCGGCGTCGGGCGAGCGTAAGCGCGGCGTCGACGCGACGTCGGTGCTAAGTGAAAGCCGTACAGAACGCTGTATTTACGCAGCGCAAACGTCGTGTCGTTTTATTATAGGGCAGAAAACTTGGCGCCGGCGTTGCGTCGACGCGACGCTCACGTAGAGTAATTACGGCGTTCGGCTTCCACTCAGCGCCGCTGCCGACGCTCAATAGACGCTCAGAAGACGCTAGTGTGAGAGGTCTCTAATGGCCAATTTTTCCAACGATCCTATCTCAAGAAAAAAGTTGATGATCTCATTTTCTAAAACTTGAACAAGATAGACCCTAGATATGCCTTACCTTTATCCTTCAGGTTTTTGGTTGCTAAATGCGAAATATGTGCATAATTATGATGGCTGTATTGTAACTTACAATTTGTAAGTATATCATTTTTTGTATTTATATATTGTATTTGTATATCATTGTTTTGATTACATATCCTTACTCGTATTAGTAGGGAATTCAAAGTTCGTGTTTTATAGCTATTAAACATTTAAATTGTACTTCAAAATTAAACGACTAAATAATAAACTCTTTCTTTAATTAAAAGTACATCGTCTTAAAAACCTATTTACAAAATTGAAAACTTATTTTATTTTATAGTAAATAATAAACTAAGAGCTAATTAGAGCAAAGAATATTCTTATTCTCTAAAGAGATATTTAATACTTTTATAATTTTCATCTAAACCCAGCTAGATAACTTCTCTTATAGACTAATCGCCATTTTTTTGAAAGCTAATCAACTGATGGTTATTATTTAACTGGAGTTTAATATTAACTATGATTAAAACTAAGTATAAAACATAAGAGAAGAAAATTATATCAGACTATATACTTGAGCAAAAAGAGAAACCCTACTAACGCGAAAGTTTGTGAGTATAAATGGATGGATGGATGTTTGTTACTCTTTCACGTGAAAACGGCTGGAGCGATTTTAATAAAATTTGGTATGGAATTTATTTATTTATTTATATACAAAAATACATAGTTAGGTATTGTTTTTACAGTATAAATAAGTACGCAGTCCACAAGTTACTTAAAAGAAAGTTACACAAGACTATACTTCACTGAGGAGTTAGCTGACACCCAGGATTAACACACAGGCTACTTTTTATCCCGGGAAAACATTTTTATCCTGGATAATTTCGACATTTCGTTTTTTGTGCAGTCCACGCGGACGAAGTCCGCAGTGCGTCCAGTAGTAGATAATAAAATGTATTAGGTAAGGACCGATTTTTCCAAGCCAATTTGAAGATTAAATTTGATGTTGTATCTCTGAAAACTTGACAGGAAAAATCAACCCTTAGCATTTATTACAAAAATTAGGTTTTATAGTTTCAACACTGGCCATAACTTGTGTAACGTTTATTTTACAAAATAAACCTCAGACCAATCGCCTCTTTGAATCAAAGAAACGTCTACTTATTCAACCCACTGGGCTGACAACTAACTGACCAATTAGATTCCATGCTATAATTAATTTAGGTACATCAAAGAAACATTTTAAATAAGAAAACCGTTAATTAAGCGGCTTATAAAAGTAATTAATAGCACAAAAGTTAATTTGAAAGATGTCAAATTTGCAAAATTATGGACTCATTTATTGCTTGAGGAAAAATAGTTAACAACTGATCAGTTAGTTAGCAGCTTACTGTTAGTTAAAAACGTCTAATTTATATCTGCTATAATAAATATATCCGTGTGGTGCCGGCAGAGTAGAATTCGTACCACCCCATGTCTGCCCGTGTGTATCGGTTTCCGGGAGGTGGGCAGCAGCGCCTCCCGTGTTGACAACATAGTCCGAAAATCACACTGCGATCACCAACCCGCCTGCCCAGCGTGGTGACTATGGGCAAAACCCCCTGTTGCAGTAGCCTTGTGGCGTGCCCTGGGGGAGACCTACGTCCAGCAGTTTGACTGCAATAGTCTGGTGATGATATGATGATGATGATAAACGTGGCTGTAGGACCTCCTTGATGATCCTGCAGTTCTAGCTATACCTTTTCGAGAACATAGCGAAAATGAACAAGAACCAGACAGTTTTATTAAAAAACCGCATCTAAAATTAAACACTGTTTAAAAATGACATTTGACAGAAAAACTTTGGACTATCTGTCAAATTTAGATAGAGTTTATCTTAAACAGTGTCTAATTTTTTTGTTAAAACACGGTACTTGTTTACAGCTCCTTTACAGCTTCTTTTACTTAAATATGCGTTGACACAGTATTTACTGAAACAGAAGAAAGGCCAGGTTTGACCTGGTTAGCGTTTATATCTTCTGCGTCCTTCTTTGGTCTTCTCTTTGGGCCTAGGAGTACCTTCTGCAGTTGACATGCTGGCGCTTCCACGAATAGATAGAGAGGGAGGGAGAAGAGGTAGGTTGTGAAGACAATGCCACAGTATAACATTATCTGGAAAGATACAGAAGTTATTTAATATCTAAATGTCTATGCTAATCCATATTAAAAATATATTGAGTTCATAGTAAAAGTACAATGCATTTAGAGTTTACACGGGTTAAGCAAGCAAGCTTAGAGAACCTTTGTCAACAATATTTGAGACTGTTTTATCATTTTAATACTAACAAAAAACATGGTGATTTCGAGTCAAATTGATATACTGGTTTTTTTTCCGTTGCCACCCTTAACGAAGGGTACGTACTCTATACATCGAATAAACTAAGTTTATGCCAAAAAAATCCTGGGAAACGATTTTTTTTAAATTCTTGATCAGGCAAAATTTGTTTTTGCTAGTTTTATCATAGACAGATATTAATTCTTTGTCGTGAAAAAATCTTGCTACGCGCGTCTATGTGCATTTATGCAGAAAAACGCAGTCTATATACTCAACTTTGGACCCTAATATCTTGGGAACCAGACACTTCCCAGGTATGCTTCCATGGAGAAAAATGATCGTGATGATGAGGAAATTCCGTAGTTTTCGGGAACGTTGACGACCAAAAATCACTATGTATATTTTGTAGCGGGCTATTTGGTTGGCATACTCCCTATAGCGGGCTATAATCAGTCATATCCATTACTAATTTAGTCATAATTGCTATTTCAATGCATTTCGCTTAGTATACTCCTTTTGTTACACCTATTAGACAGACTAACTAATTAACTGAAATGAAGGCTATTGATTTAAAAACTGAAAATGAAAGGCTAATATGATTTATTCACCTTGAATGTGATGTGCTGAAAGTGTGGTAGTCTTTGCCCAGAACTTGAGAACAACTCAAGTTAACTAAAAATAATATAGGAGCTAACATTAGTAGCAAATTCACCTTGAATTCCCAAAGACAGCCTTTCCAGCTTACTTAAGCCTTTGTTATTCATAAATTGCGTTGAAAATGAAGCTCAATTTGGAAAACTTTTCTACAATCTAAGATGAACACTCCTTTATTTAAAGCAAACAATAGGTGTTGAATAGTATGAACAAAAATTTGTAAAGAAAATCCTTTAATAAGCTTACTTTCTGAAACTTAATAGTTAATGACTTATACTCCTGAAAAGGTTTTTGAAATTAAATAATGTTTTAGGTAGGTATGTACTTGATTTATATGTATAGAGAAAAAAGTTTATTTCAACAGTCAATGGTGTCGCTACCTTCTATGTAGGGAAGCAAATAAAATTGGCATTTCGACGTAGTTCTAAAAATTTCGAATGTTTTCCACCAGTTAAATTTAATTTGTTTCACTAGAATGTTAACTTGACAGCTCCAATAAATTGTGTTTCAGAAGTTTTAAGAGTTTTGATGTTTGTAATCTCCATTGAAATCTTTAAAAGTTTTAAACCTGACTATGGCCGTCCTTTACTTGTCACAATCTGACAGGGTCAGGTCTTGAGACTGTGCAGATTATGAAAAGGACTTCAAAAGGATTTTTTGGAGCTTGGTTACTCTTTAATTTTTTTTTTTTAAGCAAGATGCGGCCTAGGGTGGTAATTAGCCTATTCACTCTAGGTTTTTTTTATAAATACAAACATTTGTTTATCAAACTACCGCCATCGTGCTATTAGTTGATATATTACTATGTAGGTATGTTGATTTTGTTACAATTTTAAAATGTTAAGCCGGGAGATGCATTTTTGATGGTGATTTTAGGCCTAGGGTGGTGAGGACACAATTGAATGTCAGCAGGCGCACTTGCGTGGGGAGAGAAGTTAAAAAAAAAATCCAAAAAATTTCTGTTCGTCCGAAAATTTGCCTATTCAATAATAATAATTATAGAAACTCTGAAGAAAAGCTTTCAGCAGGCTATATATACCTATATTAAAAATAATTATTTTTTTTTTTATAAATACAATTCTTTACTATAAAAATTAAAAAAAAGCCTAGATCGATAGGGGTTTTTATCGGATTGAAAACTATTGCATACTGCGCTGATACGAGTATGGTCTATTAGTTGATATATTACTATGTAGGTATGTTGATTTTAACGGTTACAATTTTAAAATGGGGTCTTAGGTAAACCCTCTGCAGACCCACGAATCTGACAACTCATGATCGCAATCACAGGCAACTACAGTCGTGATGAGAAACCAGATCCGAGCATAGCATCAAAAGTGTGCAAGAATTTACACACTTCTGCCTAGCCTCATGAATCTCTTCTATAATCGTCATGTATGTATTTATGTATGGTATTATATTATAATATTAAAACAACTTACAGCAGTGTAATCGGTGGCATAGAAAGACCTGCGCATCTGCCCCCCGTATGTTCGGAGAACGGTTGCATGCAACAGCATGGCGCAATAGGACATTCTACCGAGCGGTTGAAGCGGCGCCCATTCTACTGAGCCTACGTAGATTCCTGAAAAAACATAGTAAAATAAGGACACAATTGAAAAATAACAGTTTCTAGAAAATTTGACAAAATATAGGCAATCTTAAATGGCTAAAGTCGTGAAAATTTGCGAAAAAGTGGCGAAACTTTTTCTTAAAGTACCGAATAGATCTGTAAGAATACCTTCGATCCTTGCTGTCTCTCGCAGTTTAAGCAACTGTAGGCAAAATTCATTCTTTATTCGGCACATGATAACAGGCTGGCTATTACTTCGAGTTCAACTCAAACCTCAAATGTTGCAGGCATGGTTCTCAATCTGTCTTTAACTAGTTTTGTGTAACAGACAAGCATTTTTGCTACAGTCTAGGTAGCGTGTAGGGAGAGAAATGATACCAACGACGTCGGAAGCTTGCCTGCCTCCTCGATTGAACGTTCAAGTATCGATGAATTGACTTCTTATGGCATCTTTTGTACGTTTTGTAGATGACTATGAGTACTCCAACTCCAATGATAATACTGATGCACATTTGTTGTGTTCGCGTGAACTGCTCAAATTGTAAAGATTCTCACCGCCTGAGGCGTTCTGCGCTATGATCACCTTGTCTTCTTGTTTAGAGTAGTGGTTTAATGGTTCTCAATCTGTCTTTAACTAGTTTTGGGCAATGTAACAGACAAGCAGCGTGTTTTTGTAAACACTACAGTCATGTAGGTAAAACATGTAAATGGTGTTTAGTTTTATTCATAGTTGTATATTAAGATAAACTGACTGTTTGTTTTCCGAATAAAATAAAATTTGTATTAAGAACAAATAATACATGATCTAATTGCTAGGCAACCTAGGAATCTATTTGATTTGCAAAGATGACGAAGCACTAAGTTACGAGTGCCAAATCATATTGAAAAAAGCCATATAAGTATATATAATATATATTCTTAAAAAATTGCTTATAAGCTGAAAAAAAAAGTATAATACTACAGCTGCTTCTCTTCCCGGGAATACTGTACAAGTCAGTAGAGGGACAAGAGGGTCTTGGTGTTTTGTAGGCGATGGGCTGACCACCTGTCACTACTAACCGAACTGGTACATCTCAACTATACCCTCATAGTTGGTCAGAGTGGCACCATATGGTTCTATCGGCTCTTAGTGCTCTATCTACCCCGTAAGGGATAAAGGCGTGATTATATTTATGTATGTATGTGTGTATTCTTTAAAAAAGCCAAATATATATATTCTTATAATACAGTGCACTATTTACTTGCCGCCAAGCGCAATGAAGTAGAATTATTCACACACTAGTGTAGTGAACACATTAGCCTGGTCCCACACTAAGGTCTTTAAGGTGTTCTCGAAACAGAGATATTCATGGTACTTATATACTCACTGTTACACCTATAGAAGTAACCGATGATGAAGACACAGATGGCCAGGGCAAAGAAGTTCTGGTTCAAGGCGTTGAAGACAGCAGCTTCGAAGGCTGAAGCCTCACGACCGTGGAGGTCCCAGCCCATGAGGACCGCTCCGAAAGCTATCGGTATTGAGATCAGGAAGAGGATCTTGAGAAGCTGGAAACGTAATGGGATGAACGTCAGAATCGCTATTGGTTGAAACTACATGATCTTATTCTTATTGTTCACAAATATAAAGATATATATATTTTTAGGAAGTCTTAAAACACAGGAAAAATGTACAATTGCGTGCTTATCTCTTCAAGAGGTTTCTTCCAGCAAACCAAGCAAGTGTGAGGTAAACAGAACAAGGAAAGAGTTAACCTGACTAATAATTGCGACCAATAAGATCTTTAGACTAAGGAGAAGAGTTGTCGCGACTCTTCCATCAAGTGGTTCGGATTTATAAAAAAATTAAGGTTTCCTATTAGAGGAAACGTGTCGGTGACGAACACCCATCGATTCGATCGAGAAATAATAGGGTCGATTCCGGCAGTCACAGTTAAACCTAAACCTAATCTTAGTCAGGTCTATCTCTCTCCGTTCTTAACATAAATGGCTGAGAGAGAAAAGGACAGGTAGGACTAAATTTTACGTTTAGGGTCATCCGAGTAATTGACCCGGTAGCTCAGTGGTTAGAGCGGCTGGCACGGTTTGCAGTGGTCGTGGGTTCGATTCCCAATCGGGTGAAGAATTTTTTCCATTTCTTTATTAATAATTTTATGATAAAAATATGTTAAAGATACCTATTTTAAATCAGATTTGTTAATTTTGCAGGCAAACCAGAGCGATTTAAGCTTCAATTTTTGTATCAATAGACTTCTTTTAAAACACTCTAAAAACGAGTAGTTCACTTTTTAAAAATAATATGTAGTTTTTCATAAAAACGCAAAAATATGTTTCGTCGCTTACGCTCTTTTAGTTAAGTCTAATCCCCGCTCATATTTGTATGAAAATAAACTTCCCTCAGTCGGCATCCGGCTATGATCGTTTTGGATTTTATTATTTAACAATGCGTCGTCTTAAATGAAGTTTGTATTCTATAACTTTAGGACTTACCATAGAATCCCTCAAGTTCCACTTATTCTGCTGTGCCTTATGATAAAAGTAGGCGGTGAGCACACCAAGATGATAGCCAGCCCAATTGCCTTGCGCCGACACGTAGGCGTGGTAAAATGTGTCGTTGTATCCGAAGATATCTCTGATAGATCTGTGAAGAAAGAAACTCATAAAATAAAAACAAGAAAAAATAATATATATTCCGGGATGAAAAATAGCCTATGTTTATACCCTTATATATGTTGTAGAATTGTAATGGAAGAACTGTAAATTCCGGGATGAAAAATAGCCTATGTTTATAAGGGATGATGTAGAATTGTAATGGAAGAAATGTAAATGAAAGAAGTTTTTAAATCCGTCCAGTAGTTTGTTTCAGAGACTACATATTCGACGCAATCAAAATTTATTTATTTATTTCTCCCTTCTCACCATCATTACAGACATTAGCTCAATGCGATAGCGCAGGTAAAGATATAAAATCATTATTAATCTTTCCCCTTGTCAACTCCTTGTGACATAGTAATGTTATAGTCTGTGATATTGGGTATAGAAAGTTAGAAGGAAGTTTTAAAGTACATTTGTATGCAACATTGTAATTATTCTCATAGCAAGGAATCTTTCTAAATGCATTATTAAAAATATAATGATTTAATTAAGATCCGGGGCTTTACTAGAATGCCGACTGCGACTCTGCTGCGTAGTAAGAGTCGACTGAGGAACTCAGGTATTCTCTCAGGCGATAAGCTAGCAACTTGTCAGTGACCGTTAACATCTGTCTTCACTATGCTAAACGTGACTCTTCCTTTATGATTCTAAAGTTCGGGTTACCACATTTCGGAATCATGTTTCGTACCGGAACAGATTTTAATTTTCATTTGGAATAAGGTAACACAATCTGGAAATATACGTTCCGAGTAGTTTTAAATTCTTTTACTGGGTTCACGACGAACTGAATTCCGATCAACTCGTGCCATTGGGTTGGTACATCTGCGCTCCGCAACAGCGCCGCCTATAGCTCGATTTCATACAACGAGCTGTCTGTGCCAAGCAACCAACCGCCGCCGTCGCGAAAGCAATCTCAAAAACCGTATTTCGAGGCATCTCTCTCCTCCTGGATTTCGTACTAGTGATACCGGTGGATAAGTGTGTGATTTTTTGGACTAAAATATCTTCTTGTGACCTGTGCCGACTGCCCTAACACCTCCTTGTGCGTGGTTCCATCGGTTGAAGGGTAAGTCGCTGGACCCAGAAATCACAACCGTATCTACAAGGTGTAACAGAAAGGGTATGTTAACCGTTATAGAGAACCTGTTTCCAAAATTTGAGACTCGAAATCACATGTTTATTTTTCAAAATTGTATGAAAATTCTTAAGTTGATTAGAAAATCTCCATACTAGCTGCAAAATTAAACATGTGACTTCGAGTCTGAAATTTTGTAGATAGGTTCCTTTTAGTGGACTATTTACATAGCTTCTCGCTTAGCATACCCCTTTTGTTACACCCTGTATATGTATGTATGACAGTTATTAGAGTAAAAAGAAACTTACTCTGGAAACAAGCTAACCCTAATAGGCAAAAGATTCATGAAGTAGCTCTGCAAGAACGGGATGACGAGGCTGATCACCATCACCAGCGACAGGA
Source organism: Carposina sasakii (assembly GCA_014607495.2). NCBI lineage: Eukaryota > Metazoa > Arthropoda > Insecta > Lepidoptera > Carposinidae > Carposina > Carposina sasakii. The sequence goes on along the minus strand of CP053174.1, from coordinate 1,596,281 downwards.
CTGGGATGCTGGACTTCGGCCATCGCCAGATGATGAGGAGGACCACCAGGGTTATCAGGAACAGCTGGGTATCGGTGCCGAGGTACCTGGAGGAGAAAAACTCATTAGTTTTGTGCTGATGCGGGGCTTCACTAAATGCATCTTCTGCATCTCTTTCCGTGCATGTCAGATGGGTTGACTAAAGAGCTTGGAGACGTTCTCTTAGACGATGAGCTAACCACTAATCACTAGCTATTGAGCTATTCAAAACGTGGGCTCAGGATTTTATTCGTGATCCAGCAGTCAAAAAAATATTAATTTATTTTATTATTATTTCGGCGAAAATTTTTAATGGTTCTCCTATCAAAATCATTCTCCTGAAGTTTACCTTTCAGCCTTCTGAAAATGCAAGTACCTGTTTCAGTAACATGCAACAGGTAGGAACTATTAAGGTCATATCATAAAGGAAGGACAAGGTAGAGATTTTTTTACAAATAAATGCTCATAGATCATCTCTTTTCTATCCGATATAAGAATAGAGAGGGATATACATGACTAACTATTAAGTGTGGCAGTCACAATTGACCATATTCTCTAACTACATACATACAGGGTGTTTTTGCGTTGCCACCCTTAACGAAGGGTACGTACTCTATATATCAAATAAAGTAAGTTTATGCCAAAAAAAAAATGCTGGGAAACGATGTAAATTTTTTTTTAAACAAATTACTTATAACATATTACTTGATCGGGCGAAATTTATAGTGTCCAGTTTTTTCATAGACAAATATTAATTATTCTCGTCAAAAAATCTTGCTACACGCGTCAATGTGCATTTATGCAGAAAAACGCAGTCTATTTACTCAACTTTGGACCCTAATATTTTGGAAACTAGACACTTCCCAGGTATGCTTCCATGGAGAAAAATGATCGTGATGATGAGGAGATTCCGTAGTTTTCGGGAACGTTGACGACCAAAAATCGCCTCTCTTTCCCGGAGGGAAATTCTTTCATATTAATATTATTATTCTATATTACCCCTTGTTATACCTGTACAATATACCTTTGACATACCTATAAATAGAACTGACCCTTAACCATCAAAGATACATCAGGGTAACCTAGTAACTCACGACATCCTCAATTTCATACTTGACCGGCCCGATATAATAGTCAATTTAGGAGAAAATTGGTCACTAAATTGCTTAGTTAATATCAGGCTTTAATTACTCGGCTCATGTATGAATCAATTTAATTACAAACGGCTTGCATAGATGATTTTTTATGCTAGACCAGCCTATATTTAACCTCAATAATAAATCTATTGTAAAATGAGATACTGGGTGTAAAAAGACTACGTTGTTCTTTTGATACCTCGTATTCTTTGTATCATCACGATCATTTTTTTCTATGGAAGCACCCCTGGAAAACGACGAGAGACCACAACCAAGATATTGAGATCCAAGTTACATGAATATCAGCATTTATCTACATCTATCTGTCTATACATATAATTAAATTGTAACGGATCGATGTTTGTGCACGCTAACCTCAGAAACGGCTGAACCGATTTCGATGCAGTTTTTTTTTTTCAAAATATTTTTTTTCGTTTCCCAGGGTTGGTTCCATAGAAAAAAAAGATCGGTACGTTACAAAGAATACGAGGTATTAAAATAACAACGTTGACTTTTTACACTCTGTATATTTTTAGATCAATACATCAGCTGCATCTCCTTTCATGCATGTCGTGAGGAAGTAGGGCGTTCTCTCTAAGCTAGCAACTTGTCATTGGTTGTTTATTTACATCCCCGCTTATGCTAAACGTGTATATGGGATCTCGTTTATGATCCTATAGTTCTGGCTACTCCACTTCGGAAACACAGCCGTGTGTACATATTTATATGTAAAATGAGATATATTTCTTATATATGCTGCTCTGAGAGTGAAAAAAAACGTATACTACTACAGCTGCTTCTCTTCCCGCGCATTACTGTACAAGTCAGTAGAGGGACAAGAGGGTCTTGGTGTTTTGTAGGCGATGGGCTGACCACCTGTCACTACTAACCGAACTTGTACATCACAACTATAACCTCAAAATTGGTCAGAAGTGGCACCATGTGGTTCTATCGGCCCTTCGTGCTTTGCCTACCCCGTAAGGGATAAAGGCGTGATTATATGTATGTATGATATATATGGGGCCTAAGACATGTAACCCTACTTGCAATAATTCCTTTGCTGCTTCTTGCAAGATATTTGCTATGGATGCATTTAATATGCATCTTGTCAAATTCATTGATCCACTTAGCACAGCACTGGTGAAAAAAGAGAAGGAGGTATAACATCGATTCAGAAGCTTTCTGTGTTATACCATTGGTTATAACATAATAATTTTAACAAGGTTTAAGGTAAACATTACCTAAATTTGATACATATTTAAACAATTTGCTGTCAAATTTTAATTTCATTTGAGGCCGTGTCCAACAAGCCCTTAGAACAAGCCTCAATTAGTGCAGGTCATAAGGTTTATAAGTAGAATAAATACGAAAGAATGAACGTTTTTTATTAAGCACATTGTTGTGTATTACTAATAAACAATAGTTCCTAAATATAGAGTTTGCTACTCAATTCAATAGTACCTACTCATAAAAAGTTTGCACTATAAGCGGATTTTGCAAACATAAAACTGAACTTTTAGTAGATGCGTCGCGTCAACATAAAAAATTCAAACGACATCATCGAGTGTGCTAACTGCTTCTTACAAATTTAAATTCAAATCTTCAAAAAAAAAAACGCGATTATGTCAGGCTTGGATAACTAAATTTTATAACCAAGCTAGTGTATCGTAAGGCTTGAAAATATTGACTCTAACTTACAAAATACTAACACTATATCCTAAATAACTGTTAACAATACAAGTATCAAGCAAATATAGTTTGTTTGTACCCAAGTTGGTGTATTTCTTCACACAACACACATGACCCTTGATATTGGTTGAACAAATATAGCACTTACAACAAGGCCGTGAGGTGAAATTTCGTGTGGCTCTGTTTGACCAGTAGTTAAGCCATCCACAGCCTTGATTTGAGTAAATAAACTAAAGCATAATAGTTTTGCAACTGTCCGTATTAGGCCGGTTTTAGATTATGCCAGTAGTTTAGTTAAGTGTTTAGTAAATGAGGCATATCATCACTACTTGTCAGTTCTTTTACTATCATATCATTTATTCCTCTCCTTTTATTCAATGTAGAGTTAGTTTCTTAGAATTAGTTTAATTGGTAATCCCTGTACATATTGGTTTAATAAATCTCTTTATTTTACTTCGGTTTGCTGGAAGAGGTCTCTTGTAGAGATAAGCTTGTCATTGTAAATGCATTTCTTTTTTATCCTGTAATTTATATTGTTTGTGTGTGCAATGAAGAATAAGAATATCATGTACACTCCTAGAATAATAGTCTTGGGCATATACGAGTAGTTCACAACAGGGAGCGCTCAGTTTAGTTCGCCGCTCCTAAACGAATTAGTTCGTTCTTCTAGTTCGTTAGTTCATCAGTTCCTAGCTCGAACTAGACCGATCCGATCATATCGTTCGCTCGTTTTAGTACGGTTCCTTCTACATGCGACAACTAGTTCGTTCTTCTAGTTCGTCTGTCCCTAGCTCGAATTAGACCGATCCGATCACATCGTTCGCTCGTTTAAAATTTTTATGGAATGCTTTTAATCTTTAAAAACTGCAAAAACTTCTTAATTAATGAATAGTCATAAAAATATTAGTGTAATAAAATAACCCTTTATCTATATTTTTCGCCTTTTATATGTTTAGCTGTCCCGTGCGTGACGATCTTAGTTCAGTCGACGTAAATCTCGTTCATTCGCCACGAACTAGCGAACTACGAAATGGGGAATGAAGGAACTAGTTCGCGTAGTTCACCTGTAGGAGCGCTCGTTTGACCTAGTTTGTTCACGAACTACACAAGACTATAGAATAATACGGACTCGTTATTCTAGGTAAGTATACACTTTATGTTTGTTGTATCCTAAGCTGATGCGGGGTTTTATGCGAATACATCAGCTGCATCTCCTTCGGTGTATGTTGTAAGATTCTAAGGAACTCAGGGGCATTATCTCAGGCGATACGCTAGCAACTTGTCTCTGATTATTTAAATCTGCCCCAATAAGCAAACTCGCTTGCTTTTTTATGATCCTAAAGGTTCAGGCTGCTGTATTTCAGGAACATAGTCATATGTATATGTTTGTTGAGTTTTTATGAATAGATACGATGTAGATATAAAAGCTTCGTAGCGGTGGATGGAGTACAAAAATTAAACGTTTTTTTGCAGTGAGACACCATCATTATGAAGGTGTAATGCACCTTCATAAAAAAACTTTAACATTTACATATTGTTACTTACTAAATAATAATAGTTAGTAAATAGTAGTAGGTAGCAAATACCTAGAAATAAATAAAAATATAGACAATTTAGTGTGTACCACTTTACACTTGTGAAGCTACTTGCTTCGTCTGTTTAAGGCCTAACGTTTATAACCTCATCGATTTAAGGAAAATAGCCTATTAAAGTATGAAAGGTTAAAGTTCATATTTGCTCAGCATATTGTGATGAAATTTAACTTCAGAGTTGTGTAAGTTTAGGGAAATTGGTTATGCGTGAAATATTGGCTAAAATTGGGTTCCGCTATTTGAGCATTTTTGTTTAATTGTGTAATGTATCTTTACATCAACTTGGACATCGTCATGTTATTTAGCAAATGTTATATAACAGCTTCCTAATGGAGGAGAATCATATTATTACATTTTTTTGGGAGGAGAATGAACATCTTAAATCAAGAAATAATGTTACTCTCTCTAAAAACATGAAAGAACAAAATAAAATAACCTTGTTTATATTATGTCTTAAAACAACTATAACTCATTTTATTTACAAATAGAAAGAATTCGTAAGAACAAAATCAGGTTTTTTATTAGGCATAGTTTTGTGTATTATTATCATCAATAGTTCCTAAAGAGTTTTCTACTCAATTCAATAGTACCTACTCATATAACCTAAAGCAGCTGATTTCACAAACACAAAACTGAACTTTTTAGTAGGATACATTAATATGGAAAAACGTCAAACTTCACTCATCTTACAAGTATGAGTATTCTAATGTTTACAAACAATGCTTCTTCGAAAATAAGATTTCTATCTTCAAAAAAAAAACAGGGTATAGAATACGTAAAATTTTGATGTACCTACCTATCTACCTAATGTCTCTGCGTCAAAATTCTCACGTTTATGACAAATCTAAAATACAATCAAGTGGAAATAAAACACCACCCGTTTAGACTCCAAGGCATACCAAAGAATACATACATGCATATAAACATAACCTTCTATTGCAATCGGATAATAAAAAAGTCTTTTTTGCGATGGCTACTAAAATTTACCGTCATATTTAATTTTGCCATGAAAAACTACGCAAGTAGGTACTTATTATGCCAAGTATCTACTCAAACATTAGAAATTTCGCAACGAACCCTAATAGAAAACCGGCGCAATTTGGCAAACAAAGTCACGGCCCCGCGCAACTATAATGCAAAAAACAAATGTAATCTAACTTAGGCAATAAGTAAGGACATCTTGATCTCATCTAGAACTAGGGGTTAGTACTTACCATAGATAGTACTACCATTTAAAAAAACATAAGAACTTATCTAGTTTAGTTTAGTTTTAAGATTGTTGCGGTGCCTCATAAGGGCTACTAAGTTATAAGTGCTTTGATACTCAATTAAAACTAATATAATATAAATAATATAAATCAAATGATTTGATTTGATTTGACAAACACTATATCTATTTTAGCCTATTGATGTGCTAGCCTTCTAATAAAAAAACGCGCTATAGTGAAAAAGCATTCCAGTCAGTTACTTTTTCGTAATCTTATTTAATAAAAACAAAAGTAAATTGTAGTAAATGAATGAATGATTTTTATTTCCATTGAGGGGTCGCCCACCACCGGGCCCTTACACCCTCCGCTGACCCTCGTATCTGCCGACTCATGGTCACGAACACAAGACACTACTGTGGCAACGAGAAGCCAGATCCAAGCACCTAGCATGCAACCATAAATACGTAGCTGCTAATCCGAAAACTAATTAAAATTTTTTAATCGACATATGTTTCGCCAATACCAATGATTTTTAGACGAAGAAAACGACAGATTATGTAATATTTAAATTGTATCGTTTATACTATATCTAATAGTGCATGTCGTAAGAGTTGACGAAGGCACTCAGGCATTCTCTTAGCCAATAGAATAGCTTATCTTCTAATCTTTTTTAACTAAGCCCACTATATTAAACGTGCCAGTAGGATCTCAGTCGCGATCTTTTAGTTATGGCTACCTTATTTTTAGGAATACAACTGTATATAGATTCTAACTTAGACTCGACGGCCGATTGGTGTAGTTGGTAGTGGCCTGCTCGCTGCGCCATAGGTCCTGGGTTCGAATCCCGGTAGGTGCAAATATTGATATGATGAATATTGATGTTTGTTTCCGAGTCATGGAAGTTTATATACTTATCTATGTATTTGTATACCGTTGCTTAGTACCCACGACACAAGACCTTAGGGATCTTAATGTGGGACTAAGTTAATGGGTTGTGAAGTGTGTGAATAAAGAAAGACCCGGTAGCTAGCACGGAATGCAGAGGTCATGGGTTCGATTCACACTCGGGTGAAGAATTTTTTCCATTTCTTTATTAATAATTTTATTAAAAAAAGAATAAAAAATAGATAGAAGGTAGGGAAGATAGAAGATTTGGTCAAACGTTGTTTACGAGTATTCGCAGTCGTTGAACGGTTTTACATTCAAGAAAATAGGACAGATAGAAGATTAGCACATCTTCTATCTGCATTTGTGAGATAAGTACGTTCACCTACTTTCCACTTGTTACGTTCGCGTTGCAAACTTCAACGTAACTTTTTGTGCTAATTAATGAATTTCGAACGCGACGAGTTGGCGACGTCGACGTATTTATAAACTTTTGTCATTTTGCACATTCAGCAGGATACTTAAGTACTTGTATACTACGTGAATAAAAGAAGATGCAAGAACTTTACTGTTGCTGATGTAAACAAAATATAAAGTTACATACATACATACAATCATGCCTTTATCCCTTACGGGGTAGGCAGAGCACCAAGGGCCGATAGGACCACATGGTGCCACTTCAGACCAATTTTGAGGGTATAGTTGAATGTACAAGTTCGATTAGTAGTGACAGGAGGTCAGCCCATCGCCTACAAAACACAAAGACCCTCTTGTTCCTCTACTGACTTGTACAGTATGCCCGGGAAGAGAAGCAGCTGTCGTATTATACGTTTTTTTTCACTCCCAGAGCAGCATAGAAGTAAAGTTACACACCGTTAAATACGACTTTTGACTGAAGAATTTGTCTGAAAATTAAACAGTAGCTAAGGCTGCCTATCCACCGGAGCGGAGCGGAGAAAAGGAGAAATATTAACCAATAGGAATTCAGGAGTGGTGCTTGATATTTTGTACAATTATATTGTATAAAATTCTCTGGACAGTCTTAAAATGTTATCATAAAACCGCGTGTAAAGTAAGACTTTGTTTAAGTAATATTTGACCATGGAAAACAATTTGAATGTTAAAATGTATGGAATACTCGTATCTGGCAAATTAAACAGATGCGGTATTATTACAAGACAACGTCTAAAATTAGACAATCTTTAAAAATGACAATGACAGCAAAATGCTTATCTTCATACTTTTTCATACGTAGATAATGATTAATTTGTTCTACTGTTAAGGCCCTAAAATAAAATCAAAAACTCTCACCAAGCCTGTGGTAGGCACAGATTCTCAAACGGGAACAGGTTCGGGCTGAGGATGACCAGCTGCCACCAGTTGCTACGGCACACGTCCCGCTCACGCTTAACCACTGCGTCCCACATGGGTCCGGAGCCCATATGTGGCACCCATGTCATTGCTAGACCCATGACTACGAGTACTGCTGGCATGAGTCTGAAAAGTTGAGACTTATGTACCATTTGTGGTTTGTCTGTCATTTTGTTGGAAATTCAGTTGTAAATCTGGACATCCAGAGATGAAAGACGTTCATAAACTATATGAAATGCATCTCTGATATCAAAATATGTTTAAGATTTTATTTTAATATATAATGACATATATACTTACATAATCATATTTTGACATTAGTTAGAGATACATTTCATATAATATATTATGAACGTCTTTCATCTATAGATAACCGGATTTTAGAAATAATAATCCCACACCGTTGTAAAATTCTCTTTAAAAGGCCTCTACATCTTGGCTACAACGGCAGATTGTAGCCTCTCAAAGTTCCGGGACTGTGTAGTCCCGTGAATTCCTAAAGATATACAAATAATAATAATAATAGGCATTAAAAGCAGTAACCTTATGGCATGCCCTGGGCGAGGCTTACATCCACTAGTGGACTGCAATAGGCTGCTGTATATACCTTAACCATCGGTTGACCAGCGCCATGGGGATGGTGCTCAAAGTGAACGGATGGGTCTCAGCGTAGACCAGCATCTTGTAGGCCATCAAGAAGCCCCCCATCACGAAGAATATCTGGACTATCACACGGGCGTTGAAGAGGAGCGCCTTGAAGAAATCGTCGTAGGACTGGTGGAAACCACAAAAGAATAGCATTATCATATTGACATACATATAAATTTGTATAGAAACTGTATAGATACGGGAACACAGCCGTTTCTATACAGGGTGTAAAAAGACAACGTTGTTTTTTTAATACCTTGTATTCTTTGTAAGGTTACGACCCTTTTTTTCCTATGAAACCAACCCTGGGAAATGACAAAAATAATTTTATTGCAAGTAATGTATTCGTTTGATGCGCAAAGTACAGTAATGTACCTACAAAACTAACATTTTAACATTATGACATGGTATCTTTGAAAAAATGTTTGTTGACCGATTCCAGATGAAATTTATGTAAAAAAAAATCGGAAAATATTAATGTAAATTTGGACCTTAATATCTTAGAAACCCGTGGTTTCCCAGGGGTACTTCCATAAAAAAAAATTATCGTGATGTTACAAAGAATACGAGGTATTAAAAGAACAACGTTGTCTTGTTACACCTTGTATATGTACTTGTATGTACATGTACATATACATAATGCACACGGCTGTGCTCCCAAAACAGGGTAGCCAGAAGTGCAGGAATAATAATCATAAAAGGGATTCCATAGTGACGTTTAGCATGGCGGGGACAGATGATGGTTATCGGTGAAAAAAAAAATATAGGTATATATCGCCTCAGAGAATGTTCCGAGTTCCATAGTCGACATAAACGGAAGGAGATGCAGCTGATGTATTCTAATGAAACCCCGCATCAGCACAGGTTATTAGCCAAAGTCGTATAAAATTGAAAAAATCCTAGCAGGGTATATTCACCAACTTTGGTAGCGATGTTAGAAATGAAATAGAATTGGCCAACCGGCGTCGTCCGTAATGCACTTCGCGTGCAACACATTGGTATCCCGTTATTGCATCTATTACTTGATAGCATTTCACTCAAACCAGTTTAGTCAACGATCCGAGCGCTGGAAAGTAGGATGCAGATTGTTAATAGAAAAATCTAAGATAGTTTAGATTTTTCTTTTAACAATCTGCATCCTATTATTTTTTTTCAATTAGCTAAGCAAACATTTGACCGCCATCGTGCCTGATGTTAAGCAAGATGCGGTCTAGGGTGGTACACGTTTGCCTAGAAAGTGCCTATTCACTCTAGCTTTGAAGAGGCCAATGTTGTCATCATCATCATCATCAGCCTATTGCAGTACACTGCTGGACGTAGGCCTCCCCCAGCGCACGCCACAAGACTGCCATGGGACGTATTTGCCCATAGTCACCACGCTGGGCAGGCGGGTTGGTGACCGCAGTGTGATTTTCAGACTATGTTGTCAGTACGGGAAGCGCTGCTGCCCACCTCCCGGTAACCCTTAATCGCCTCGTACGATACCCACGGGCAGGCAGGGGTGGTACAAACTCTACTCTGCCGGCACCACGCGGCATTCGCATTCAGTAATATCTACTTGCCTAACTAAATGTTTACCTTTGTACATACGCAATAATGAAAATAACATCGGATGTACAATAGGTTCCGCACGAGATATTAGCGTTTGTTATTAGTTTTAGGAAATATAGGAAGTTGGGTAATTAAGTAAATAGTTTATTAGCGGAGTATTTGCATAAGATATAGGTGGTTTACATACATACATATAATCACGCCTTTATCCCTCACGGGGTAGGCAGAGCACCAAGGGCCGATAGAACCACATGGTGCCACTTCTGACCAATTTTGAGTGTACAGTTGAGATGTACAAGTTCGGTTAGTAGCGACAGGTGGTCAGCCCATCGCCTACAAAACACCAAGACCCTGTTGTCCCTCTGCTGACTTGTATATGTGAAAAAAATCCTAAACAAAACCTACTTTGTATTAATAAAAAAAAATGTACATATTTATGTATATTTTCGATACACACAATTTCTATATAAAATTATGGTATCATAAATAATAGCTACTACCGAAAAACAGTTATGAAATGTTACCTTCAAAAGGTACAGGGCCGATTTACCAAGTTATTGCAGTCTGCTAATACCTTAAGTTTTAACGGTTAAAGTTGAGATTTGATTAAGTGGTTAGTAAAAGTGGGATCGTAAAGTGAATGGTTGGTATTGCAAGGCATTGCATAGCCCTTAAGGTTGGTCTTAAATCGGATTAGCTCAACAATTTATTAGCGGAAAAGTTAATTTCTTACTTATCCCAATTTTTTTAAATGTTAATTAAATTAACGACACATTTCACACACAGTAGGTCTGTAGACGTATTTAATTAGCGATTTATAATATAGCTATACATCTATCTATACATACATATAATAAAAATGTAACGGATCGCTGTCTGTACATGGAAGATATGTGAGGAAAAATATTATAGGAGACCTTTATCAACGTAATAGAACCCAAAACGATGATTTTTTTGAATTTTTGTCTGTTTGTCGATTTGTTGGTTTGTCTGTGCGTCTGTGCACGCTAATCTCAGAAACGGCTGAACCGATTTCGATGCAGTTTTCAGGAATGTATTGTGACAGGTCCCACTTAACATATAGGCTACTTTTTATCCCAGGAAAATATATTTATCCCGGATAATTTCGACATTTTGTTTTTTCTGTAGTCCACGCGGACTTAGTCCACTAGTTATAAATAAATATAGAAACATCCACTCGATATTCGGAATTCGGACCAATGAAGTAAAACTTTTCATTGCTGAGTGATTAATACTCGGACAAAATAAATCTTTACAAGGATCGCACAAAGTAATGGAACGCTGTGCCAAGAGGTGATATAGCCGAAACTACTCATTGGGAATGTAGGGAAGCACATATAATCACGCCTTTATCCCTCACGGGGTAAGTAGAGCACCAAGGGCCGATAGAACCACATGGTGCCACTTCTGACCAATTTTGAGGGTATAGTTGAGATGTACAAGTTCGGTTAGTAGTGACAGGTGGTCAGCCCATCGCCTACAAAACGCCAAGACCCGCTTGTCCCTTACTGACTTGTACAGTATGCGCGGGAAGAGAAGCAGCTGTACTATTATACGTTATTTTTTTAATCCCAGAGCAGCATAGAAGAAGAAGAAGAAAAATTATTTACTGAAATTCCCACAGGAATGAGAAAATCAGTATAATTCTAAAGTAATAGCATATGAAGCTGGACTCGATAGCATAAATGAAGAGGTATTCTCATAGATCCGGTATAACACTGCAGTATATGTTTTATAATAAATTAATGCCTGTTTATCCACTTTATATACCTATAGTATCTTCATACGAAATCGTGGTTACCGCAAATATACAAGTAGTAGTTAAGTGTTTAAGGTACTTTAAGCTAACACAATAATGGAGGTATGCTACAGGTTGTTATAAGATTCTTAGATAAATACCTATTTTATCCTTGGCTATTCATTACTTATCATTGAATCGAATTTTAGGAAGCAGCCTGTGCTGATGCGGGGCTTTACTAGAATAGGTACATCAGCTGCATCTCCTTGCGTGAATGTCGTAAGAGTCGACTAAGGAGTTTAGGGGCGTTCTCTCAGGCGATGAGCTAGATCTTTAACATATAGCCTAGCGATGGTAAGGTTATGGTAGCTATGGTAAGCGTGGAAAATGACTGAATATTTTTCACTAAACTTGTATAAAGTAATTAAATAAAACGAGATAGCGTTTCGAGAAAAAATAAGTTGCTTTTGTACTTTGCTTGACTCAGGCGATAATGCAGTAACTTGTCACTGGCAACATAGAGGAATAAGATGTAGACATAGAGTGCTAATGTCATACTAACTGTTTTGATGCACCATTAGACTTTTCGGTGCCTCAAAATTCCAGTCCTTGACACTTAGATTGCATTACTATACGTTACAATACATTAGTGATGTAGTACATTACTATACATTACACTAATAGAATCTAAGTGTCAAGGACTGGAATTGTGAGGCACCGAAAAGTGTAATGGTGCATCAAAACAGTTAGTATGACATTAGCACTCTATGACATCTTATTCCTCTATGCTGGCAATAAGCTAGCTGTCATCAAACTGTCACTGTGCATCAAAGCATGTGCGAAACACTGATCTTTATCGACATTTACCTGCACAAGTACGCGAAAACTGCGCATATACCACGATATGATAGACTGATTTATCGACATTTAGTCTGTCAAAATGCGATAAATATAGCCGCCTTGTTGAATATTGTTTAGAGACGATATGATATCATACGATACGATATCCACGATGCGTGGTCATGCTAGGGGGACTGGCTTCGCTATATTAAGCGATAAATGGAATAAACGCTTACATTTTCGATGAACTCAGGGTTCGCAGTGTAACCGTAGCCAATGAAAATCATTGAGTGGAGACCCAGGATCATGATCATGGTATAGACCCTGTAAAAAAAGTTATTTTGTAATGTGAACTAGTCATTGGTCCCATTATAATATGGTTATAAGTATCTTCCTTATAAAACTGGACTTTACAGGGTGGCTGTTTAACTGGACTAAACAGAAGAGTCATCTCGTTTCTCGTCGTCAAATCGTCGTCTTCAGCCTATTGCAGTCCACTGCTGGACGTAGGCCTCCCCCAGGGCACGCCACAAGGCTACTGCCACAGGGGGGTTTTGTCCATAGTCACCACGCTGGGCAGGCCGTGCAGGGTTGGTGACCGCAGTTTGTATTTTGAACTATGTTGTCAACACGGGAGGCGCTGCTGCCCACCTCCCGGAAACCCTTAATCGCCTCGTACAAACAGAAGAGTATGTTAAGCAAAATGCTAAATACATCCCTTTATCTATGGGAAAATATAGATAAAGGGAGGGCCTAAATAAAACTGTACCATGATCCAAAACACAAGGTTCAGCTCAGTTTTGTGGGATGTTCTAGTTTTATGTTTTTGTGATGAATAAATAATAGATATTATAAAATTATTAATAAAGAAAGTGGTAAAAAAAAATCACCCGAGTGGGAATCGAACCCACGACCACTGCAAACCGTGCCAGCCGCTATAACCACTAAGCCACCGGGTCAATTACTCGGATGACGAATTTTACCATCTCTTTTCTAAATTACATATAGGCAACGTTATTCTTCATCCCGATAGCTACTATCACTAGCCAAATCACTAGCAAAATAATAGATAAATAAATTTATAAATATTTTTTTTATTTCAGCTTTCTTCCTTCTTATTCTGAATTGGAATATAATTGTTTGACCTAATTGAAATACATTTTTTTTTAATAGTGAATTTGACTTGTGAATTTAGATGCATTTGCTATTATTGCTAACCTTAAAGCTTGGAAGCATTTGAAGAGTCCACCTTCAGCACTGCCACCATGTTTCAATGCCTTACACAGTTGTTCAAGATGTAGGTATGTTCAGCGGGCATCGCAAAACATCGAAACCAATAGGTAGATAGATTTTTTTTACCGTACTCAAATACTGTACACAGGCGAACTTAATGCTACATAGCATTTTCTAGCAGTTAACCCAGAATGCATTATTGTACAGCATTACCGGATTACCTGTAATAATGATGCTGTCCTTTACTTACTAAACCTGTTTTAGTAAAGAGAGATAGAGTAGGTGGAACATGTGACTGAAGTACCATTTTAGCTCAACGGAATATGCACGATACGCGTGCACAGTTGTTCAAGTCACTCATGTAGGTATGTTCAGTGGGCATCTATAACGCTAAACATCGAAACCAATAGGTACCGATAGATTGTAAATCTCTTGAAATTGATTACAATCACCAGGAGTATATGAATTACCTCAAATACTGTATCACAGCTTAGCGAACGTTAAGTTGCTACATAGGATTTTCTAGCAGTTAACCCTAGTTATGGTGACAAATTCACAGGTGGCATATATTTGTACTAGGCACACTTTGACCTCCCAAAAATCTATCAACATGGATTGGTCAAGCAAAATTTGTTAAATGTTTTTGCCAATTAAGCCCCTACTCTTTCAAAATAATATACTGCGTCATGCGTACCCTTTATCAAACTAAATTCCTTATTTAATAAGCTACTCAAAAAGGTGTAACTTATTATGAGAAAGCTTACTAGCAGCTGACCAATAAAGGTTTCGAAAAATACATTCCGTGGCGCTACAGCCTATAGCAGTGTTATATTGAGGTAAGTAGAATGTAGAACTCTTCTGTTATCTTATCATCAGGCGTACTTGTTCAAGCTACTCGGGTTTATCGCAAAGTTACTCGGGTTTATTCGTAACTGTTCATTTATAGTATAAATTTTGGGTGGTTTCCTTGATGAACTAAAGGCCAAGTCATAATCAATATCACAAAACGTGGGATTGAAGTAGATAATAATTATGTGCATGAGTACACCTACTTAGGCCAGTAGAATATTCAATATATAGATATTTTTTCTGAGAACAATCAGGACTCACAAAAATTTACATTCTTATTGGTCAGCTATTAATATTGAGGGATGAATCTTAAGTGCCTAAGCGAATATGATCACGCTATATGTGTAATGCTGTAATTGCTTTGATCAGGTAGGTATGATCTTGAACTAAGCTAGTGTAGGTAAGGGAACCCTAAGAATGGTCTCATCACCTATTAACTACAAATGGTTAAAAAAGGTTGTCGATTCCGGCAGTCACACTTGAAAGTTTCCTAAATCGTATGCCAAGTTGATCTATGTCCTACACTGTCCTTTTAAGGCGATTCTAAAAACATTCAGCCATTTATTGGTCAATAGAAGGGAGAGAAATAGACCTGTACTTAGAATCAAGATTATAAGGTTTAAATCGTGACTGCCGAAATCGACACCTAAATATTCCTCATATACATTTTAGCTCAACGGACGAGGCTTCCAGTTAGCGCTCGTGCGCCAGCGTTTATTGATGCGCTGTTGCACATGGTGAGTGTGGTAATTCAATTTTCACCCGAAAATTGAAATAGATTTGAAGTACAACCTCTTTTTTAGACTTACAAAAGTCTCACTGTCTGTGAGTGTGCAGTCACTCATAGAAATATATTTCCTTCGTTTCACCCTTATTCGCGTAATAGGTACTTTATGTTCCTATATCAATAATGCCTGCTATCGATGACCAATTTATTGGCAATCTTAATGAACTTGTCTGTCGCGCTATAGATTTAAACCCCGACAGATGCAACCTACACGATGAATGTCGTTGCTTTGCCATTTGGTGTCAAAGTAAAATAGCATAACCCCATGTATTCACATGGGTGTCGTGGTCACCAACCCTCAAAAACCCCCATTTTTGTTTTTTTTTGAATGATATACTGATGATAACCTGAAGGGCTTTGTCATCTTCACCGGGCTACTTGGTGTGCGCTGAAGGCGCACAACCGAATGGTTTAAACCTACGCGACCAGTGCACCTCAGATACGGCTGGGGCTTTGTCGCTTGGGGGACTAAACAAGGTTTATATGACTATTTGTAGGATGGCTGGTAGGGTCGATGCCCAGCAGCGTCCTACTTTCGACTCTACCTACTAAGGGTTCCTGGAAAACCCACCGCCCCGTGTCCCCTTCTGTATGTATATATACCGTTACATAGTATAGTACCTACCCCACCGATACAGGACCTGTTTCACTGCACTCAAAATTGATGAAGAATCTCCGGTATTCATAGAGCTTTGGCAATTTGTTGGCAAACTAATAGTTTGAAACGGCAATGCGGTTAAGGTAGGTCTTGCGGTACAGCCCGGAATATAAGTGGCTCGCTTACATGGATAAACAACTTTTATAGATATGCTCACTAAAGTTTCACCTATTGTAGCTCTTGCTAAGTGCTAAACTTATGTTATGTATACTCACGATATGGTTGGTAGTTTTATCTTGTGAGGCTGTGCTTATTTATAGCTGGCGCTTTAATTTGATACATTTTTTAAATATATGGACTGCTAGAATAATATGCCCTGCTTTCGGGATTTTCCCGACTTGGGTAGATAGAAAAAAATATTTAGGTACTATTGATATCATAAGCAATATTCCAGATAAATAAAATATGAAAAGGATGGCTTTAACCTCAGTGTTAATTATTTTAATTGAACGGCTAAAACGGTTTCAAAAATTGTGATTTTGTTGCGATCTTAACTATATACCTACATTTTGTTACAGGATAAATAAGTGCGCAGTAAGTTAAATAACTATATTTTTTTATTAAATTCCTAAACTTTGTGCTGAACTCATAGTAAAGTCCAGTCAGTTACGACAACATAGAATAAATAAATAATAATAATAAATAAATATAGACACACTTCACAACACATTGACTTAGTCCCACACTAAGATCCCTAAGGTCTTGTGTCGTGGGTACTAAGCAACGGTATATAAATACATAGATAAGTATATAAACATCCATGACTCGGAAACAAACATCGATATTCATCACATCAATGTTTGCACCTACCGGGATTCGAACCCAGGACCTATGGCTTATGGCCTAGAAGTTTGTTATTGAGGCGGACTTTTTCACTTATCTAGTATTATAAATTATCAATGGCTAGACGCATGTTTATAGACGAAGTCATTAGGCTAAAGCTAGGTATCACATCATTTTGTTATTAAGACTCATCCAAATAGGTCTTTCATTATACAAATTGCAATAATTTTGCACCTATATGTACTCGTAAAGGTAAGTATTTAAGTGTCATAGAACATATAAACATGCTGTTTTCTTAATACATAAGGTTCATTAGAGTACCTACTCCAAATCCAAACCTTAGATCCGTATTGAAAAGAATAGTTTCTAATGACAAGCAGGACAGCAGAATGGATTCGACATAAAAAAATGTCATCATTATTCATCATACCTTCACCATTTTCCGGAGGCCAAAAGAAGTAGTGCGCTGAACAGCCGAGATTCACAAGGAGGAGGAGTAGAAGAAGCACTCCAATGATGTAGTCCGTCAGATCTGGTGGGACCCAGTCATTTTGGGTCTTGCAGTAGCGTACTGATAGGGTATCTACCTGGTGGAGTTAATTTTAAATGTTATATTTGGGATGAACTTTAGAACTGGCAAACAGGATAGATTTAATCTATCAAACTGTGCGTTAGAGGGTCTTAACTCTTCTATAGTGCAGACATACATAACTCTGCATAACTGGTATGCTTTCCAGAAAAAGAACCGCTTAGGGTTTTAATAGCACCAAAATATAACAAACATCATCGCATTCTTCTATCGGTCGTTATGTTCTGACTCAACAAAGAAGCTCAAATCAACAACGCTTTGGGAGGTATGGTTTTAAATTTACTAAATAACTACTTTTATAGATTGCAATTAATTATTTATTTATAAACTGTCTTCCCAAAATAGGGTAGCTAGAACTACAAGATCGTGAAGAAGTTCCTACAGTCTCGTAAAGCATAGCGTAAACAAGATATAAATGATCGGTGAAGATCATAGTATCATTTCACAAGTAATTACCTGCAAACCATAGCCCTTATGTATGCTTGCATTCATACAATTCTTCAGAGCTTCCGCAGTAGACTCCGAAGCGTTTGCATGAGTCAGGTTCAGGTTGCAGTGCTGGGAGCCGCAAACCCCTCGGTGGAGCTTGGCATGTTGGTAGTTCTTGTAGGTGATGGATGAGAAGTTCTGTGGGTTCTTGTAGGTATGGATTTGAGAAGATGGGTGTCAAAATATCTGAATTTATTTTATATAGTGGTCCGCGTGCTCCTAGCCTATATGTTATCGCCAATTCAGAATTTCAAAGTGGGAACTTATGGCATGGGAATTTCGGGAAATCCGTTCTATGTCCCACATATATGATTTCAATATGTATAGCGGGTATGAAGCATTTTAGGCTGTAAAACTATGCAGCTTCATATGTATAGCGGTTTTCGGAAGGCGTGGGTCGGGGTTTTTAGTCCTCCCTCGCTGGTAGGTAGATTACAGTCCCATCGGGGCCTACATCCAGGTATTCTAACACTGAGAATATTATTTGTATATACGGATTTTCGAAAAAAAATACACTTAGCTATATACCCGAGGAGGGTTTTCTTTTTATTATATATATAGGCTTACGCTTGACCGTGCCTGATGGTAAGCACCGTGATGGAGCGCGCTTGCCTAAAAGAAACCGGTTCACTCTCGACTTGAAAACCGCAAGATTATAGTTCATGGGGAACAGGGATTCAGGCAGGGAGTTCCACAGCTTGACAGTGTCACTATGATTGTGTATAAAAGGCGTCAGGCAGGCAGCCGGTTGTAAAACAAATGCCGAATCTTTGGCTATATGAGCTTCGAAAAAAAAAAAACACATTGCGCCGACCCCATAATAATGGATTATGGGCAGAAAGATGATGAAAGCCTACCTTTATGAATTGATACAGCGGAGTATCATCTTCCAAGAGCTCCATATCCACAATGCAGTAGACCGCATCAGGCTTCTTTAGGCACACGTCGAAGTCATCCAGCTCTGACAGAAGCGGCATGGACTGGTAGTCCAACTCTTCGATTTCTGTGGCATCTGAGATATAACCATTGTTAATCGAAATATAACCTTTAGAACGATACTTCCGAAGGCCAATTTGATGCACATTTTTTAATGCAAGATATATTTATGTCATATTTCCATTCCATTGTTATTACTTAATCTATGTCATTCATGGAGAAGAAATAAAAGAGGAGCAGCGGCTAAGTATATTTTCATACAAAAATAGTGTGCCGCTGAGCGGGAGTGAAGTATGGGACGAGGGGAGCATCCTAACACTGTAGCCCTGACCATTTACATGGAAACCACCTTGTAGTGACTAGCCAAACTACTTGCATAAGTGTGTGATTACAGCTACTTCGTTACACACATTGGCCATGAAGCTCCGCCCTTATCATGACGTCATGGCCTCACGATTGCCACATGACTCAGTTCATAGTCCCACCTCATCTTTTATACCTTCTCCATGACGTCATTACTGTGTACTTCTCTACAGGAGCAATCTAAGGGTTGGTTATTGCTACCCAGATGAATCTACAATATTTAACTAATCGGACCGATTTGCTACAGTTGGTAGTGACTCCAACTCCTTGGAAGAAAATAATTCAGTTCATCTTTATGCATTTTCTTAGTTAATTACTGTTCCTTACCATTGGATTAGTTTTATAACTGTTATTATAGTTAGTATTATTAGCAAAATATAAGTTTCGATATCATATATTTATTTATCTAGATCAACTCAGGAATGGTCATACAATATACAATAAATTATGATTTCGAGACTCAAATTTTGTGGACAGATTTTATTTAGCCTATTTTCATAGTATGTTGCTTAACATATCCCTTTTTGATATACTATACATATTTGTTTCAGTGGTAACTAGTATAAATGAATTGTACGGAACGGAAGGACTCTCTGTGCAAGTACTACGGAAGCAACAACCTTGCTTTGTTTTTTTTTTAATTTAATTTTATAAACACACATAACCTTAATTCGAATTCTTATAATTATCTACGTCTGACTCTTTTAGCTATCATTTTTCATATACAGGATGTTTTTTCATTGCCACCTTTAACGAAGGGTACGTACTCTATACATCAAATGAAGTAAGTTTATGCCAAAAAAATGCTGGGAAACTATGTAAATTATTTTGAAAAAAAAAAAAATTACTCGATCCGGTGAAATTTATAGTGTCCAGTGTTTATGCTAGTTTTTTCATACGAGTAGACAGATATTAATATTTATCGTGAAAAAATCTCGCTACATGTGACAATGTGCATTTATGCAGAAAAACTCAGTCTATTAACTCATCTTTGGACCCTAATATTTTGGAAACCAGACACTTCCCAGATATGCTTCCATGGAGAAAAATGATCGCGACGTTGAGGATATTCCGTAGTTTTCGGGAACGTTGACGACCAAAAATCTGTACATTCATTTTCATCATTATGTCACAGACGTGTTCCCAAGTAGAAAGACAGCATCAACTTTATTCAGATGCTATCTTACCATTAAAAAAATGAGTGAATATTATCTGGGTTTGGCCCACCTCACTCATAGCTCACACAGAAGTGACCAGAAAAACGCAAACAAAGCATAGAAAATTCCGCCCCCTTATTACCTAACTAATAGAAGCAAATCGATAGCGAATATTGTACAAAAATCGGTGATTGCTTGTGAAATTCGTAATACGTAAAACGAATTTCAAAGGAACTTTGACATTTCAAGGCGAATATTGTACAATTTTCGCTATCACTTTGCTTCGGCTTTGCTATTGCAAATTAGGTAATCAGGGGGCCGGTAGACCTTACAAGTTACTATAAAGTGTTAATAGAAAAGCCCTGCCCTAAGATACTCGTAGCTGCATCGTACCTCTAACCGAATACATCGTTCCGCTCGATAGGCTCGTCACACACGAGCTCGTTTGCAACATCCACGCGAAGGCTTGCCACATACGTACGTAATTACATTTCCGACTGTAAGTGGGATTAAGTGGGGTACATTAGCAGTTTGAATGTTTTTAGCCTTTACTTTTAATTTCTTAATTTGAAACTTTATGCCTGAAGAAAATTTCTTTAATCGAGTGATTTGGTCATTATTGCGTAAAAAAGGATAGATAGATAGACTGTTTCTTTCACATTTATTATACAGTGTGTAAAAAAAGGGATGTTAAATGAAATGCTATGAATATAACCCGCTATACAGGTGATTTTTGGTCGTCAACGTTCCCGAAAACTACGGAATCTCCTCATCCTGGGAAATGTCTGGTTTCCAAAATATTAGGGTCTAAAGTTGAATGAATAGACTACGTTTTATGCATAAATGCACATTGATGCGTGTAGCAAGATTTTTTCACGAGAAATAATTAATATATAAAAAAACTAGTATAAACACTGGATACTATAAATTTCATACGATCAAGTAATAAAAAAAATCCCAGCATTTTTTTGGCATGAACTTACTTTATTTAATGTATAGAGTATGTACGTACCCTTCGTTAAGGGTGGCAACGAAAAAAAACACCTTGTATAGAACCTATATATAAAATATATATTAATCGACATAGATTCTCTCTATAGTGGTTTATTTTTATATATAATTTCGCATAACAATCCCTCGTATATACCTACATGTATACATAAAAATCACGCTTATTTCCCGGAAGGGTAGGCAGAGATCACGGATTCATATACCCTTGTATATAAAGGAAATATTGTTCATAACTTTAAAATTAAATATAAATGAGTCTATTAATAAAAGAGAATAGCTATATCCATTTATCTAATAGCAATTTATAAGAAGGTTGATTGCCAAAGACGTGAGTGACCTACAGAAGGGCTTGCAAGGTCGTCCGCACCAAATTTTATATGCGCTTGACCCATAGAATATGACATAAAAGTACCTATATTGTTACGTCGTTAACATGTTATTAAACATATATTTGAAGTTGATTTTTTAAACAAGTTATCTTGGCTTGCGGAAGGAGTGAACCGGGAAGTTACCGACTCCTTTTAAATTATATTTATACAAATACGACGTCTTTTTCTGTTTATGTAAAAAAAACTGCTAGGAATTGTGGATTAAGTGAGACTAAGTAATTTGCTTGGATTAAAATAATTAATAATTATTAGAAAATAATTATTGATGTCAGTCATTATTTTATGCCCTGTGCCGATGCGAGGCTTGAATACACTAGAATACAATAACAGCTGCATCTTCTATGCACATCGTAAAAGTCGACTAAGGAACTCAGGGGCGTTTTTTTTAATGATAAATAGGCTTACGCTTGACTACAACGGGCCTGATGATAAGCACGATGGAGCGCGCTTGCCTAAAAGAAACCGGTTCACTCTCGACTTGAAGACCGCAAGATTATAGTTCATGGGGAACAGGGATTCCAGTCAGGGAGTTCCTCAGCTTGGCCGTTCGCACTATGAATGTAGAAGCAAATCGCTTAGTACGAGTTTTCGGTACTTCGACTGTGAACCGGTGTCGCCTTGATGTTTCCCTGGTCGTCCGGTGGTAGAAGGATGCTGGTCGTGGAATTAGGTCGTGAAGTTCCAACGCACACTCGCGATAATATAACCTGTAGAATACCGAGAGACTTGCAACTTTACGTCGATGCTCAAGGCTTTGCAATCTAGTTCTCTAAGGGGAGGAGTGCACCTTGTCACTATTAAGTACATCTAAACGTGGCTAAACGTGGCTGTAGGAAATTCTTTATGATCCTGCAGTTCTGGTTATAAAGACAGATGTTCCACACATTCTGCTGTCAAATGTAATTTTTAAGAGTCTCTTATTTTAGACGCGATTTTGTAATAACACTGTTACAAACCGAAAAACGGTGTCTAGGATATAAGATGTCCAGACTACACGCCGTAACCAAACCGGTACCATGTTTTCTAGGCACAGGCGCAGTACTAACTTGCGAAATATCAAGTAATGCTAACAGGTTCTAATCCTTTGTGGTAAGGAAGTTGGGAAACTTTACTTTGCGTGTTTGGCTGCGTTTTACACTGTGTAAAGAAATCTTTCTTCTATGCTGCTCTGAAGTGAAAAAAAAAGGATAATACTACAGCTGCTTCTCTTCCCGGGCATACTGTACAATGTACATATCAGTAGAGGGACAAGATGGTCTTGGTGTTTTGTAGGCGATGGGCTGACCACCTGTTACTACTAACCGAACTTGTACATCTCATCTATACCTTCAAAATTGGTCAGAAGTGACACCATGTGGTTCTATCGGCCCTTGGTGCTCTGCCTATCCCGTAAGAGATAAAGGCGTGATTAATGTATGTATGTATAGAAATCTTAAATCACGAGTAGAGAAGGCCGTGTTGTGCCATAATTTACATAGTATTAGAGAAAAGATTTAGTTGCTTGTTTGCATGAAATAGGCTCCGAAACTACTGAATCAATTTAATAACATTTAAGTCTCGTAGTTAAGTGTAGATATTTTTAATATCCTGTACTTACATTATTTAGTTTTTTGTTACAGAGTTTCTTTCTGCGGAAAACCGAGGATGTTTATGTACATCAAAATAAACTTGTACTTGATAAAAGCCCTTTACTTCCTGTTACGTTAAGTTAAGTTACTTAACATTTATTAGTATTATTTGTTTATTTAAATTATTTTTATAGGCTGACTTCTAAAAAACAAGTAAGTATACTTAGGTACATTTTGTTGTACTATACATGGTGTAAAAAGATAACGTTGTTATTTTAATACCTCGTATTCTTTGTAACATCACGATCATTTTTTTCTATGGAAGTACCCCTGGAAAATCATGGGTTTCCAAATTGAGGTCGAAAGTTACATTAATATTTTCCTTTTTTACATAAATTCATCTGGAATCGGTTAACAAACATTTTTTTCAAAGGTACCATGATGTCATAATGTTAAAATGTTAGTTTTGTAGGTACATTTGTACTTTGCGAATGTCAAACGAATATTTTGCTTGCAATAAAAAAAAATCATAATTTTTTTGGCATTTCCCAGGGTTGGTTCCATAGGAAAAAAAGGTCGTAACCTTACAAAGAATACAAGGTATTAAAAAACAACGTTGTCTTTTAACACCCTGTATGTTGTTGTATATATCTATATTAAGATAATAATACCTATGTAATAGTGGCTATGACATACGGATTACGGACGGACGTACAGACAGACAGATCCGGCATCCGTTTTTGCCATAGCTAACGGCACTCTAAAACGTAAGGTACATATACACGAAATTCAAATTCAAATTCAAATTCAAAATCATTTATTCGACATGAAAGCATTAACACTTGTTTGTCGATTGTCTAATTATATGTTACTTTCTATGTTCGCACCCCAAAAATGAAACCGCTACCAAACAAAAAAGGAGGTGAACACGAGGCTGTTTTCCCGAAATGGGGTAGCCAGAACCGCAGAATCATCAAGGAGATCTCAAAGTCACGTTTAGCACCCTAAAAAGATAGTATTTAAATAGAGAAATTATGCTTTAAGTTAATTAAAATGAGGTACCTACTATACCTAATGAATTAATTTATTATAAAGTTAATTGGGTTTAGGTACCCTGCCCTTATATACTGTCTAATACAGGTAGATTGAGATAAAACGTTATCGGTAGGTAAGATTTAAGTCTTAATATATGTAAAAGATGTTAGTAATAATAGTTAATAGTTATCTTTAAAAATTATATGAAGAGTAGGTAAGAAATGAAATATTAAAACATTCACTATGGGTGCGCCCACCACCGGGCCCTACACCCTCCACTGACCCTCGGATCTGATAACTCATAACTGCGAACACAGGCACTTGCACTAACTACAATCGCCATGAGAAACCAGACCCGAGCACCTAGCATGCAAGACATCACATTGCACCTATTCCGAAATCAAAAACTAGATAAATAATCTACATATGTTTCGCCAACAACCGTGGCATCCTCAGGATTATAGAAATTAGTAAATTAGTAAACCACTAATTATTATGAAACTCTAAAACCCAACACATTACTTACAACTATTAAATTAAAACGTTAAAAAGAAGACGTGCATAGATTTAGATATACATAGAACATAGCGTGGGTTCTAAGCTACTAGTAATATATTGCAAAAGCACGCGATTTATAACATACCTACTTAACTTAGGTGTGACTTAAAAGTTGTACGTACTTAACTTAACAAAAGCTAACATTATCAAACGATGTGCTTCTAAAATAATTATATAAAACGATAAAATAAAACTTTTGCAATAAATAAGCTTTGTTTGAAAAATGTGACGAAGTTACCTATACTTCGTGAATACGTGACGAATGAACAATAACCCTTGAATATTATTAATAAAATTTTGATGGAGGAAAATTTTCATATGGGCTGATTTTCTTAACCTAAGTAATCAAAATAAGAAAAAACTTGTTTTTTTGTAAATATTAAAAAACCAAAAAAATATATTTATATTATTTTTCATGGCAAATATAAATTATTAAAAATACCCACCTTCGGTAACATTATCACAGTAAACACTACACAGGCACAGAAACAATAGACACCACCGCATTTTGTCGAACTCAATCAAACTGTTCTAAGCACTGTTCCAAACATCTACAGCGGTTGGTAGCGTTTTGTAATAGATGCTAGTGGGGTAATAACATTAAGCCAATACTCAGCGGAGCTGTTTCTACTTACCCAAGGCTATACTGTAGTACATATTTTTTTAGTAGTACAAAAAAAAATTTTATCTATGGGCTCCACTAGAGTACATCCGGCGACTATAAATTTGGGTCTCCTTGGTTTTCTAGTGGTGTCGCCGACGCATATTTGCGTTCTCACACTAGGCGTCTGATGCCGGCGTATTTAGAAAATCTTTCGGCAGCGACTATACAGGCTGTTTTTTTTGTGGCCAACATTAACGAAGGGTACATACTCTATACATCAAATAAAGTAAGTTTGGGCCAAAAAAAAAAATGCTGGGATTTTTTTTTTTAAAATTAACTTGATCGGGCGAAATTTATAGTGTCTAGTGTTTATGTTAGTTTTTTTATAGACAGATATTAATTATTTCTCGTGAAAAAATCTTGATACGCCTGTCTATGTGCATTTATGCAGAAAAACGCACTCTAATTACTCAACTTTGGTCCCTAATATTTTGGAAACCAGCCACTTCCCAGGATATGCTTCAATGGAGAAAAATGATCGTGATCATGAGGAGATTCCGTAGTTTACGGGAACGTTGACTACCAAAAATCACCCTGTATTGCAAACACATTACCGTCAGCACCCAAGGCTATATACTGCGGGGCTTCACTAGAATACATCAGCTGCATCTCCTTCCGTGCATATCGTAAGAGTCGACTAAGGAGCTCAGGGACGTTCTCTCAGGGGATCAGCTAGTAACTTGGCACTGATCTTTTACTGGCTCCTCTATGCTAAACATGGCTGTATGTAGGATTTCGCTCGTGATCTATAGGTTTTGACTACCCCATGTTTTAAATATCAGTCGTGTATATATATATATATGTGTTTATACCAGTAATTAGGCAGAGCGCTTTTAGTGATATAAATGATTTCATTTCATTAGTGGTCAAGGGTTATTTTGATGGAATGGTGACAGTCTACCCGTATGTGGTCTGCCAAGTGACTTGGTGTTGAAATTTTCAGTCTCAGAGAAGTCAGCATATCAATATTTTCCGGGCTGTTTCTTATATCCCTGTATTATATTCAAAATGTGAGAGGTTGTGAAGATCATTTGGATTCCCAGTTCCTTTGGGACCTTAAGCGTCGTCAGGAGTTCTGTTGGCCGTGTGGTGTCTGGTAGAGCAGAATAGCACCACCCCATGTTTGCACGTGGGTATCGTAAGAGGCGATTGCGGTTTCCGGGACGCGGGCAGCAGCGCCACCCGTGTTAGCAACATAGTCCGAAAATCACACTGCGGACACTAACCCGCGTACCCAGCGTGGTGACTGTGGGCAAAACCCCCCTGCGGGAGTAGCCTTGTGGCGTGCCCTGGGGGAGGCCTACGTCCAGCAGTAGACTGTAATAAGCTGATGTGCAGCAAGGAATCAAACCGGTGATTTTTAGATAACAATATTTAAGTACTACACATGTCCGCATTTATAGCAATAATAAAACTTATTTCAAAGAAACATAAAACAGTAAGTATTATTCTTTAAGTTATTAAAATGCATACGCAATGCACATAAAATGTAAACAATTTTATTTTATTGGTGAATTAATTCAATTCATTTATCATAAATTGTATTGTAAAACAATTATTAGTTTTTTACTATTGAAGATATCATCACCTTCCTGTCCATTATAAGGTCAATATGGTCTCATTCGAAACTCATATTGGCAAGGATTTGAACTGGGGCTGCTTGGTAGCCTCATCATTCACATCCGTTCGTCTATTTAGATCCCCTTATTCCTGGTTCAAACCCCAAGCAAAACCCTCTCCATTGCTTGCTGCGTGATCTTTAGCTTCTTTATGAGGCCCATAGAACCACGTTTTGTAAATTATAAATATAAACTTCCTATAATACATGGTGTTTTTTTGTGGCCACCTTTAACGAAGGGTACGTATTCTATACATGAATTAAAGTTTATGCCAAAAAAAATGCTGGGAATTTTTTATTTTTTTTTTAAATTTAAATTCCTTGATCGTGCGAAATTTATAGTGTCTAGTGTTTATGTTAGTTTTTTTTATAGACAGATATTAATTATTTTTCGTGAAAAAATCCTGCTACGCGCGTCTATGTGCATTTATGCAGAAAAACGCAGTCTATTTACTCAACTTTGGACCCTAATATTTTGGAAACCAGACACTTCCCAGGTATGCTTCCATGGAGAAAAATGATCGTTATAATGAGGAGAATCCGTAGTTTTCGGGAACGTTGACGACCAAAAATCACCCTGTATAGCTACAGCCAAAACTGCAGGATCATACAGAATGTTTTTTTGTTACGACCATTAACGAATGGTATGTACTCTATACATCAAATAAAGTAAATTTATGCAAAAAAAAAAAAAAATGTAACAATGTAATTTTTATTTTTTATTACTCGATCGGGCGAAATTTATAGTATCTAGTGTTTATGCTAGTTTTATCATAGACAGATATTAATTATTTATCGTGAAACAATCTTGCAACTCGCGTCTATGTGCATTTATGCAGAAAAACGCAGTCTATTTACTCAACTTTGGACCCTAATATCATGGGAACCAGACACTTCCCAGGTATGCTTCCATGGAGAAAAATGATCGTGATGATGAGGAGATTCTGTAGTTTTTGGGAACGTTGACGACCAAAAATCATATATGAAATCCCAGAGCCACGTTCAGCATAACAGATACATATGTACTTGGCTGTAACTTCTCAAAGACAACAATATCTAATTATATACCAGAGTTGAGAATTTTGATAATGATGAAATTCTAAATAAAATAAAGATTTTTTTTATAGCAATACGCAATTCACTTGCAAAAGTTTTCATTTTTTTTTTCTATAAAAAATGAGATTAAAACACGAGATCCTATATTGCAATTGCCACTGAAGTAATATACGTACATATAATAATACAACAGCCAAAGTAACATCAAATTGCGATGAAAAATAAAATAAAACATCAAAATGTTATCGAAACAGCTATGTATATCTAGGTCATGGTCGACAAAAGAGAGATAATAAAGCAGTGAACGACATTGCGATTACGTTTCTTCACGGTGAATGTTCTTTACTCTATGCCAGGAAATTACCGAAAAGTTAACTTTAACCATTAAGGCCTTACTAATAATCCGTGTGTTAAGTTAAGCAAGCTTTCTAAGCACGGTATTTGACAGCTAAATGTATCGAATATCTGTCAAATTAAGCGTTGATTAGCGTAATCATTTCTAAAAAGGTTTTTTAAAGTAAGGCTCTTAGTAAACTGGTAACAACTATCTATTATATTGTATTCAATAATTAATAATAATAACATTAATAACCTTTGATCCTTGTAATGTAATATTATAAATTGTGAATAATTTACCATTAACAGCGAAATTTTATAATGACGTATGACTGATTCAATTTGTTTGTACCTACTGAGTAATTGCATTGCATATCTTTTGATAATTGATTACTGTTCTATGTTAACGATTTTAATCTATAAGTAATCAAGATAGCTGAAACTATTTTGTATTTCTTGCATTTTTTATGTTATTTGGGAAATAAAGGCTTATATTGTTTATTTATTTATTTTATTTTACAATTTTCGGAAGACCAACAGCGATACAAGAAGAGTAAAGTAGAAGAGCTAGAACCATCGGGCCAATAACTATCTTAGTAAACTGGGCGAGTCGTTTGATAAATAGTTAAGTTTATAAAAAAAATTGTTACATCGTCTGTCAAGCTATACTTAATAGTAGTATTTTTGACCTGACTGATAGTAGGCTTGACCAAAGCCATGTAAAATTAGTGCTGATTCGAGACTTCACTAAAATACATCAGCTGCATCTCCTTCCGTGCATGTCGTAAGAGTCGACTATGGGACTCAGGGGCACTCTCTCAGACTAGCTAGAAGCAGTAGCTTCTGGAGACTCCTACTCTAACCTTTTACATCTGACTCCAAAATGTTAACCGTGGCTGTGGCATCTCCCTCGTTATCCCCAAATTCTGGCTAACCCATTTTGGGAACTACTTAAATTAACTACACGTATCTTAATAAAAATGTAACAGATCGCTGTCTGTACATGGAAGATATATGAAAAAAAAATATTATAGGAGACCTTTATCAACGCAATAGAACCCAAAACGATGATTTATGTAATTTTTGTCTGTTTGTCGGTTTGTCGGTTTGTCTGTCTGTCTATGCGTTTGTGCACGCTAATCTCAGAAACGGCTGAACCTATTTCGATGCAGTTTTCAGGAATATATTGTGACAGGTCCCACTTAACATGTAGGCTACTTTTTATGCCGGGAAAATGTTTTTATCCCGGATAATTTCGACATTTTGTTTTTTCTGTAGTCCACGCGGACGGAGTCGCGGGCGTGCGCTATTATTAAATATTATACTTGGTAAACGGCATAATTATTAAAATTAGCGCTTTTAATGATTCTATTTTAAGACATTTTTATATGAAAATATAATTTTGCCCATTGTCTTTATTCGCGGTTCTTGCGCATGGGCAGGATGCGTAAAAACCTGTAATAATTAAATACTTATACAATGGCACGGTTTGCAGCGGTCGTGGGTTCGATTCCCACTCGGGTGAAGAAATTTTTCCATCTTCTTTATTAATAATTTTATAATGAAAAGTTTTGTTCATTAACGGTTAAACAAAGGATGTGAATTGTACAGGATGGGGTGTATAAATTAGTTACTTTTTAATTATTTCTTTTTATTTGGACAACATACAGCCTAATCACTTAAGTGTACAGATAGGTAGAACAGGGCTATTTACATGTTTTCACCTATAATTTTACCGGGCATTTTCCGCACTTAGCCTCTGTACGTATTTTTACTTACCTGTCTACTCCAACCAAATCAGACTTTTCCAAAAGATCAGCAACCTTTTAGGCTTGCTGCAGTCTTCCGAGAGTGATGCTGGCGATTGGAAGATTAGTGCCCGTCAAAAGGTATCATCATCATCATCAGCCTATTGCAGTCCACTGCTGGACGTAGGCCTCCCCCAGGGCACTCCACAAGTTGCCCATAGTCACCACGCTGGGCAGGCGGGTTGGTGACCGCAGTTTGTATTTTGGACTATGTTGTCAACACGGGAGGCGCTGCTGCCCACCTCCCGGAAACCCTCAATCACCTCGTACGATACCCACAGGCAGACACGGGGTGGTACGAATTCTACTCTGCCGGCACCACGCGGCCAAAAGGTATATATATAAAAGAAGCCTAATAAAGAAAACCTATCCTCAAAATTGGATAAATACTCCATATCATATGTTTATTTTTAGGACTTATGGCGAGTTCAGGAGCGCCAACTACACCAACCGGTCGTGATAGTTGCTAGCTTGTAGCTTCTAAGTTCCATGGGTCGTTTGAGATAAGCAAAATAAAACAAAATGTATTCTACTATTTGCAATACCATTATTAAACAGCCGAACAAAATTTGATGTAACTCGAGCGCGAAGTAGTGACGAAATTGAGATTTAAATCGGTTGCGTGAGTCAGGTTTTGATGGTATGATTATTTTCGTTACAATCTCCAAAAAAACATAAAATAAAAAGAATCTCATCATTCCATGTGATGCATAATGCTACGGTTATAACTACTATACAGGGTGTTTGTGACAGCCAGGCAAATATTGATACCATGACTTCAGAGCATGATTCTGAGGCGGAAAACACTGAAAATTTTAGCAGGAAAATTCCGAAATATTCCGACTTTTTTTTTAATATTTTCAGGAAAAAAAATGGTTTAGTTCGTTTAATTAAGCATTAAATGACTTAAAAGTCAAAAATTTAACCAAAAGATGATTTAAAAAAAATTGTCCTCAAAAAAGTTCAAATAACTGTTCAACCCTAATGGAAGAGTCACAAGATCACAAGTGATCCAAAAAACAGCGATGTGTCATACAATAACCAATAAGCCCATTTAATTAGTCACAGGATCGCCCGATACAACTGGCGCGGAGAGCAAAGATTACTGATAAATCAAATCAAAAATACATTTCCTGCGAGTAATAACACTGTCTTACAACTCAACACAACGGTACTTGTTCAGCATTTCAGTATTTGCCTGGCTGTCACCTACACCCTGTATACAATACAACTTCATATACACACGACTATGTTCCCGAAATGGGGTAGCCATAACTGCAGCATCATAAAAGAAATCCCGCAGCCACGATAAGCATAGCGGGGACAGGTGTAAATAGTCAGTGACAAGTTGCTAGCTTATCGCCTGAGAGAATGCCTGATATCACCAAAATTTACGTGCGATTTTACTAAAAGGAAGTGGTCATCTAATAGGTACATACACAACTAGGCAGTGATGTAATCTAAGTAGATAAGCAATTAGGTATTTATGTTTTATAAATTTAAATATGAAAGAGTTATTATTTGCTAAACTAATCTCCTAAAAAAAGCACTTTAAAAAATATACAAATACTTTTCTCACTATGGGTGTGCCCACCACCGGGTCCTACACCCTCCACTGATAGTGAATGTTTGAACTTCCGAATTGTGGCGCCTAATACAATTTCATTTATAAATACTTTTCTCTAACGGCGAATTTTCGCCTTGAAAAATAACTTTTGCAAGAAAAGCGTAGACTTAATTATCATTACAGCTAAATAGTTATTATTGCTAAACCGACAATTTAGATGCTGTTATTTGCTAATTTGGTTATTATGGTAATTTTAGTTTTCCCGCAAATAAAATAGGTACCTAGAGGCGAAAATATTAGGACCACGATTTTAAAAATACATAGATTTTGATAGAGAATTTGTCCCGTACTGATGCGGGGCTTCACTAGAATACGTCAGCTGCATCTCCTTCCGTGCATGGCGTAAGAGTCGACTAGGGAACTCTGGCGTTCTTTCAGGTGATGATAACTTGTCATTAACATCTATTCTCGTGCTACGTAGAAATGGAATTTACTTTATGATTTTGCATTACTAGCTACCGTGTTCCGAGTACACAGCCATATATTACGTATTTTAAAAACTTGAGCGATAGGAATTTCACAAACTAGTACGTACACATCATTATCATCATTTACAGCCCTGAGAAGTCCACTGTTGGACATAGGCCTCCCCCAACAACCTCCACTCCGACCGGTCGGAAGCAGCCAGGTTCCGTCCACCTCGCGGGTGGCCTTCCCACGCTGCGCTTGCCGATACGTGGTATCCACTCTAGAACTTTCCGACTCCATCGGCCATCAGTTCTTCGAGCTATGTGCCCTGCCCATTGCCACTTCAGCTTGCTGGACCGTTGAGCTATGTCCTATGTACCTATACATAACACTATTATTAGTATAAATATGTCATCTTTTTGGATAAAAGTATAATAATATTTTACGCGAACGATGTAGAAAGAAACATAAATAAATAAGTCCAAAGACCTACACTTAATAGTTGGTTAATGCGTTTGAGTTACTTTTAAATCCTTTATTTAAAAATATACGAACTGCCAACAAGTCGAAATACAATGTGACGAATTAACTTAGGATAAATAGCATTGTTACGAAATTAATTAATAAAACTATAATGAAGTCTCTATAAATACTAAGTTATTCAAAATGTATTCAAAAACAAAACTATTTTAACAAATCCGCGGTCGTACAAGACTACAAGTGATCTCAAAGTTGAATCTCAACTTTGTTGGCAACAAAGTTGGGTCTTAAACTATGAACAGCGATTATTGACTATGTTGTGGCAAGATAGTTTACCGATTGCAGTTCACTGTAAGTTTTAACGGTTGAGATTAAGCAATTGTTTGAGATTTATTTACATTAATATACAGGTTGATTGGAAGATGGGTGCAAAGCTTTAAGGCTCGAGCACACCGGAGCGTATGCGTGCACGTGAGCGTAGACGTACACATACCTCTGAGTTTAATGTATAGAACTGTCACCGCTTGACGTCTATGCTTACGTCTACGCATACGCATCCGGTCTGCCCGTGCCTATACAGTTCCATACATTACATTATATTATATAAATATTCAGTACTGTTGAGACTTTTAAGGTTTTCAGGGCCTAATCTATACTAATATTATAAAGAGGTAAAGTTTGTGTGTTTGTATATTTGTTAAATTGTAAGGGGTAATCTCGGGATCTACTGAACCGATTTTAAAAATTCTTTCACCAATAGAAAGTCACATTATTGCTGAGTGTCATAGGTTATAAGAATTTCCCGATATTCCTACGGGAAGGCGACCAACGGGAATTTAATATTTTTACGAAAACCGCTATACATATGAAGCTGAAATCGGGCATATATGTTCATTGGGGACAACGACGAAGGACTAAAAACGGATTTCCCGAAATTCCCACGGGAAGGGGACAAACGAGAATTCATAATTTTTACGAGAACCGCTATACATATGAAGCTGAAATCGGGCATATATGTTCCTTGGGGACAACGAGGAAGCTCTAAGAACGGATTTCCCGAAATTCCCACGGGAAGGGGACCAACGGGAGTTCTAAATTTTTACGAAAACCGCTGTACTTACATATGAAATTGTAGCTATATACTGATATGTACCGAAGCGAAGCGAGGGCGGGCCACTAGTATTGATATATATTATTTAGAGTCTAAAAATATTTCTAGTGCTATTAATAAACGCGCATTTTCTATTTGATAATATTTTCAAGATATTTCTCTTTTCTCTGTCAATTAGGGGCTGCTCGAGTTTTCTTTGACGAAATTACAGTTATAGACCGGCATTACATTACTAATTACTAATATATCTTGATCTTACCTAATTATGATTCTGGGGGCCAATTCTCAAAAAGTCTCGAGTGGGAACGAAGCCGAAATGGAACCGAATTGTAGACGCTCAGAACAAAGCAATAATTACTTTATAGTGACGTAATTGGACATATATTATTGGCACGAGACAGATATTTGTTTTTATTCTGTCATACTCGCAACCGATGTCGATCGTCATTTTTTATATGTTACTTTCTATGTTCACACCCTAAAATGAAACCGCTACCAAACAACAAAAACGGATTAAGTAGAAGCTTAGAAAATAGCATAGCACAGACCTTCTTCAAGTACTTTGCGGTTTCACATCATCCGCAGAGTGACAAATGTAAAGCGTTTTCAACATAGGTACCACCCACCTATACAACTTTAGGATGAGGTTAGGTTAGGTTAAGTATCCACCCCCTGTGCACATTAGTGCGGGGGAGCTGGGATGAGTGATACCGGAATGTGGCGCGTCCCCAGGCTTGGTTCCGGCCGGTGGGTTGGGGCCTTCGGGCCCCCGCGGACAAATTTCACCCAAAGGAGGGGGCTGTCCAGTCCCTCTGCGTCCAGACGGGCTTTGGACGGCCCTAACGCGGGCCAGCAATGGCTCGCTTCAAGGAGACTCCCCAAAGAGGGGAGTTCGTGGTTTCTGTCGTGGCTCGGCATCTGCTGGATCGAGGCTCTGCATCATGGATTATCCCGCTCTGCAACCTTGGCGGCTTGGAATGCAGAGCTGCATCGCTCTCGCGTTGCCACCAGCTCTGCATCCAAGTCGGGTTCAGTAGGTCCACACACATGGGAGGTGGGAGGTGATCCCCACTAGTACGCCTCAGTAGGTGGAGCTCCCTATGGGGGGAGGTAGCGGGGGGATGTGCGGGTTTTGTATTTATAAATACTGTGCTTTGAATATACTAATGATAAATACTCTTGTTTTTCACTGTATCGGCCTAGGCAAGGACATTCTTACAATAACTAGCCGGGAAAATGTCAAATCATTATATTCATTATGATCTAACCTTTGTGTTTTACCTAGTTTAAGTAACTACTGGCTGATTTTTATGCAATTAAACTTTTTTCGTAAAATTATTACATTTTGTTGCCAGTAGTAAAATCTAACAGCGTAAGTAAGTAACTAAGGCTGCTCAATAAAATTATTTTTATAGACAATTATCCTGAATTTTATGAGGAACTCGTGCATGAGATATTGTTTATATACAAAGAAATATATCGGGTTCCCTCGAGTAGAATAGATAATGGATAGATGTGATGTGACTGTTTAAAGATCACTTGAGAGCCTTTTGCCCGGTGGACGTGCCTTGACATTATGATTCCTTAATTATCTCAATCTTATATTAAATGATCGATATAATTTTCATACAAGGACGAGCTTAGTGTCTTTCTACCCTGATTTTGAACATATGCTGATGCGGGGGTTCACTAGAATACGCTGTATCTCCTTTCGTGTATGTCGTAAGAGTCGACTAAGGAACTCAGGGGCATTATTAGGAGATGTATTAGCTTATCACTGATGACATCTGACCTCGCTATGCTAAACATGACTGTACGATTTCCTTCGTGGTCCTGCAGTTATGCCTACCTAATTTTGGGAACATGCGACTATTTTTATATTCTATAGGTATAGAGCCCACAACCAGCGCCGGCCCGAAGTAAATTTTAGAATGGAGCGAGATCCAATTATGGCGCCTCTCCTGTTTGCTCTTAATAATATATAGGTACCTAAATCTTTACCATTTAGGCGCCCTCTAGGATTTGGCGCCTGGAGCGACTGCTCCGTTCGCCGTATGGGCGGGCCGGCCCTGCCCACAACCTATTCTCATCTAAACTTTGTCACATGTTCGTTTTTCCAGATTGTAATGAGAATTCCTAAACAACTCAGTAATTCATACAGTCTTGAAAAGTAAACATATAATTTCTAGTAGGCTATTGACATAGCATTTCGCTTGACATACCCGTTTTATTATACTCTACTAGTCGACGCCCGCGACTTAGTCCGCGTGAACTGCAGAAAAAACAAAATGTCGAAATTTTCCGGCACAAAAATATTTTCTCGGGATGAAAAGTAGCCTATGTGTTAATCCAGTGCGTCAGCTATATCTATACCAAATTTTATTAAAATTTGGTTAGCCTGCCGTGCTGTAGGTCCTGGGTTCGAATCCTGGTAGGGCAAACATTGATATTATGACTATCGATGTTTGTTTCCGAATCATGCCGTTCCTTAGTAGGTAGGTACTGGAATACAAGACCTTAGTGATTTTAGTATAGGACTAGGTTAATGTGTGGTAAAGTACACGGTGTAACAAAAAGGGTATGTTAAGCGAAAAGATATGTAATATCCCACTAATAGAGAACTTTCTCACAAAGTTTGATGCTCGAAATCACATGTTTATTTTTCTAGATAGTATGGAGAATTATTAAACATCTCAGGATTTTCATACATTATTGAAAAATAAACTTGTGATTTAGGGTCTCAAATTTCGTGGATAGGTTCTCTACAGTGAGCTATTTACTTAGCTGTTCGCTTAACATACCCTTTTCGTTACACCCTGTGTATGAACATTTTGTATTATCTGTCAAATCAAACTGTGTTAGCTTATGTCTAGTAAGGCCCTAAGTCCACAAGGTTTCTACATTCGGCCCATAAGTTTTATCTCGCGAAACCACTTGGAAAGATCGCAAATTCAGTTTAAACTTTTGCTTGTATTTACTTATCTTAATAGCGTTAAAACTACTCGTAGTTCCAACTGGTTAAAACTAGCTGAAACTAGTTTAGTTTCATGTTTAAAATGGCAAGCAGTAGGCGGTGGGCATCGGAATTGGAAAACTGTGTTTAAATTTATAGTTGTTGTCATGTTGTTGTTTATGGTTCGCTGTTATTATCATAATACTTACATATAATAACGTGTCCATCTGTATTTCGGTAAAGGCAGCCAGTTTCCACGGAGATTAGCCAGGTCCGCATGAGATAATTATAAAGCACAAGTGTGTGCGTAAACTGGCGTAAACGGCTGGGCAGCGTTCGGGAAACTACGAAGCTTATTTGTGTCCAAGATACCACAGTGCTTAAAGACGAAGGTATTCAACCAGTGCGTCCTGCCGGTGATGACCTACGGTGCCGAGACGTGGTCTCTAACTATGTGCCTCATAAAGAAGCTCAGGATCGCACAACGAGCGATGGAGAGAGTTATGCTTGGGATCTCTCTGCGTGATCGAATCAGAAATGAGGAGATCCGCAGACGTACAAAGATCACCGACATAGCTCAACGGTCAAGCAAGCTGAAGTGGCAATGGGCAGGGCACATAGCTCGAAGAACTGATAGCCGATGGAGTTGGAAAGTTCTAGAGTGGATACCACGTATCGGCAAGCGCAGCGTGGGAAGGCCACCCGCGAGGTGGGCGGACGACCTGGCCAAGGTCGCGGGCGTCGGTTGGATGCAGGCGGCTTCCGACCGGTAGGAGTGGAGGTTGTTGGGGGAGGCCTATGTCCAACAGTGGACTTCTCAGGGCTGTAAATGAAAAATGAATGAAATGTGTGCGTAAACACAGGTGCACTCTCTATTCCCTCACTCTCATAGTCCAATGGGACGGAAAGCCGACACGACCGGAGAGCAGATGAGCAGGACCAACGTTTTCACATACCTTCCAAAGCACGAGTCTAGTGACAATAGGGATGTGTGCAGTTTTTTTATTTCTATTTATATCGAAAGATCATATAAAATAAAAGAAACATTTCCGAAAGAAAAGCTTCGCTAGCGTGAAAACTTTCCCGGATATAACGATTTCAAAATCACAATTTTAGACTTGCCAAAACACGCTCCATACAAACGGCTATCACAATTATGACGTCACTCTATCAGTAACTTGTATGCGCATAAAATAACTTTTGTTCTGCAGCTATTTTAAATTTTTCGTTTATAAATATGGTCACAAAGAAAAGAAAGAAAGTTGCTGTAAATGATGCAGGTGGACATGTGATGTTGTAATTTTCAATTAATTTCACATTTGAAAAATGGACTTGCCCACTTAACTTTGAAGGCTTATTACTACCTCATTTGGAGACTTAATCAAATTGTAATTTTACTGATAGGTATACGTACCAACATAAGTAAAGTCGTAGGCGACCGCTAGTCACCCATAAACCTTAGATAAATCGAATTTCAAATAATTCAATAACATTATCATAGCTAGTTACCCAATATGACATAACAATAGCTAACATTGAAAATGCGACAATACTCGTACCTTTCAGCAGAAACTATCCAGAGTGCATTTCTTGGAAAATAGAAAATATTATTTCGCTGCTACCTTCAAAAATGCACGGAAAATATTGCGGTAATAATATTTGCTACATTGTTACACATTTCTGGTATTCTTTGGTAGCGTATTTCATGAAACAAGTAGTGTGACCAATGATATTTAAAATAGTAGACACCGCTGACAGAAACTAAAGTTAGATGCCATAGATTTGCTGAACCACTGTTAAAATAGAATAGAATAGTCATCGATATACAAACCTATATTCCAAAAATAACCAGTGTTAAAGCTATAATTTTGTATCTCTATTTGAATTGCCCGCTCTTTTCTTCCTCGCCGGACGCGGTCCCCGTGTGCTGTCGCCCCGCTACGCTACTAGTAGTGGTTGCTCAACCACGGAGGTAATCCTCCCGTCTCGGCAAGTAAATTTTCGTGTGTGACAAACTGACCTACCCAATAAGAGTGCCCATACCCTAAAAGTGGACTACAGTGAACCGTGAACCCTAACCCTACGATAAATTCCGCGCGGAAGAAGAAAGAAGAGAAAACACACAGGTAACTCTCGTTGACATTACTTCTACAAATTTCCCGTCGGCCCAGCATCTAAATCCCTAAACAACCAAAACTGTAGCAATACGAAGGAGGTCTACAGGGGTAGGTGTAAAAGACAGGCTAGCTCATCATCGGAGATAATAATTAATGTTTAAAGCCTAATATAAAACTGAATCTGCCCCTCTGTGATCATAAATAAAAATATTAACTACACATCAGCTTCAGTTTATTGCAGTTGCTGGATATCGGCCTCTCATAGGGCATACCCACAGATAAGCATACCACAAGGCTACTGCCATAGAGGGGTGACCGCAGTGTGATTTTCGGACTATGTTGTCAAATCTATTAGCTTTTTTATTCTTTCATCTATTGAAATGAACTGACAATTGAGCCCCATTACAATTCATAATAGGGAAACAGAAGGGCAATTTCATGGAAATAAAGTTATTTTACTATGTCGCCGGTAGCAGCGCTATGAATACGTACCTGAAGTAGTGACAAATGGAGTTGGGATAAGCCTACAAGTGTAGCATGAGATGAATGTGAGTAAGACATGTCACTTCTTAGCCAGAGATTATGAAGAAGTGACTCTTTAGTACCGAATTTAGAGGTATGGAGACCTCGGAAAAATAAGGGCTGACCCCAAACCTGATTTTCCTTTCTGAAATTTCTTTTAACACACATTTTATTACATTCAGTCTCCACTTAATAAATTATATTAGAGTCATCAAAATGCCGCAGTAAGAAGAGCTTTGCAAGCGAAATACTAACGCTTGTTTTGGATTGACTTGGTTGAATTTGGATGTTTCGTAATGTCATCATCATCATCAGCCTATTGCAGTCCATTGCTGGACGTAGGCCTCCCCCAGGGCATGCCACAAGACTGCCGTGGGGGGTATTTGCCCATAGTCACCACGCTGGGCAGGCGGGTTGGTGACCGCAATCTGTATTTCGGACTATGTTGTCAGCACGGAGGGCGCTGCTGCCCACCTCCCGGAAACCCTAATCGCCCCACAGGCAGACATGGGGTGGTGCGAATTGTACTCTGCCGGCACCACGCGGCTACTCGTAGGTAAGTCTAATTTTGTGAATAAGTTCTTTATAGTGGCATTTTTTAAATAGCATTTCGCTTAACATACTTACCCATTTTGTTCCACCCTAATAATACGTTCACGCGACAATGTTACGGAAGTTATCTAGTTTCGTCATTAACATCTGTCTTCGCTATGCTAATCGTGATTGCGAGATCTCCTTTATGATCCTGCAGTTCTGGCTGCCCCATTTCGGGAACTGAACCGTGTTTTATATGTATCAATTATAGTTGAGTACAAATAAATATTAATACCGTCAGCATCTCTACTTTGTACCTGCTGTTATGAATATGACCGAAGCGCCGTCGTGGGAGTCGTAAAAGTCGATTACTGGATCCAGTGGCAGTTTACCGACAACTTTTTGAACATTTTATGACGTGGTTAAGCATATTGTTATGGTTAGTGTTATAAAATTGAGGGTTCTAGTTTCTAATTTATTATATTATGACAGTATGAGATAGGAGCAAAAGGAGGGTTTACGCCGTCCGGCGATCGACCGATGACTTGCTCTAAGGGAGGCCTACGTCCGGCAGTGGATTGCAATAAGCCGACAAATATGACAGTGCAGATAGCTGCTTCATCGGTACAGTAACTATGGGGTGGTAATTCCGCAAAAATTTTGAGCCGTTACGCGAGGTATCAGGCGACTGGAACCAAAAAGAACTTGGACCACGGTCCCAGTCGCCCGACAACGGTTTTTGTTCGGTCGACTGGGACCACATACCTAATTTCGCTTTAGGTACAGTTAACAGAAAAATGGAACACTCTAGATCGTGTCTAATAATACAAACACTCGAAAAAGTCAACCCTCCGCCTGGCGCAGTCAAGTAAAAATTACCCCCTCGTCCCGTTTAATTTCCCCCAAACCTAAAGGGACCCATATCAGCATGTCGTCAGACACTGATCATGAATTCGTGACCCTCAAGATCCCAAATCCACACAACTGTCAACCTGTCTCAGTGCGAATGGTAGAAAATTGACACGATAAGTCATCTAACCATGAAACTTATAAGCGCTTACGATATTTTCACCAGCCGGAGATAACTTGCAAGTGTGAATTTTCTTGTAGATTCATCAGTTTGTGATAGACACTAGCGACGTTCGAAGTGCTTTTATAAGTTTGTCTTCTATACTAATGTGGCAGAAAGAAGGTCTAAAGACGTCAAAATCCACATTTATTTTCGGTATTTTTTAAGATAAATCGCTTTTCTTTTATTCTCTTAGAATTAGGTTTGCGTCTGAAAGGGAAAAATTGAATATTTAAGTTGATTTTGGATTTCTCGTTGAAATGTTCTGACTTTGCGCATAATCTTCGACAATCTTGAAATTTGAACATTTTTATTTTGCATCATATTATATTAGAATTTAGTACAATATTCCAAAAAAATTACACTTAGCTATACCCGAGGACAGTTTGCATCAGGCAGATAGCCGGTCGTAAAACAAATGCCAAAATGGTGTCACCGATGATTACTCGTTGGCGCAGCAGTATATTCAGGATGCGGAGTCAAACATCGTAGTTGCTATGTAGAACTATTTATTTATCACTTATACGGTTAAAGCTGCTTCAGGCGATATAACATTCGGGGAAAGAAGCAGCAAGAAACCCGATTCGCCGTAAATAGATTATATCGTTGCAATGTTTTTAAATAGAACAGAGATCGAGCAGAGTAACGTCTTACAAACTCAACAGTCAAGAATAAAGTGACACCATTTAGTTCTACCCTGCTATTTATACAACCATCGCAACCTCCCAGAACAATATTGCAGGAGTCATAATAGCTACTTTTATAAAATATAGCCTTTAATCAATTGACTTTATATAATAATAATAATTAATATTATAAGGTACGCTATATATTCATATGTATGATGTGGTGCTGACTGTAAACTGTAACACTCGGCCATCCTGCATAAGCAGTGTCCCACGGCGCTCACTCTTAGTGGGTTGGACGAGGATCTGTAAAATA
Source organism: Carposina sasakii (assembly GCA_014607495.2). Lineage (NCBI taxonomy): Eukaryota > Metazoa > Arthropoda > Insecta > Lepidoptera > Carposinidae > Carposina > Carposina sasakii. Next base: position 1,553,934 of record CP053174.1, on the reverse strand, counting down.
AAATTCACGCAGATTTCAGCTGTTCCCAATAAGTATAATATCACACAAAAAAAGAACATTAAATCACATAGACAGTGTCACATAGACAGCGTCATATAGACAGCGTCACATAGACAGTGTCACATAGACAGCGTCACATAGACAGGGTCACATAGACAGCGTCACCTAGACAGGGTCACATAGACAGCGTCACATAGACAGCGTCACATAGACAGTGTCACATAGACAGCGTCACATAGACAGCGTCACATAGACAGGGTCACATAGACAGCGTCACATAGACAACGTTATAATAATTATGGAAGCACACTGTCGTTATAATGGCAGACCTGACAGTAAACTGCATTATTCTTTGTCTTCATCTTTTGCAAACGGGTAGGTATGCGATTCTTTCGTTTTGATTCGGGTACTTAAGTCTTATTTCATTTTTAACTGTGTGTACTAAAAGTATTTATTTATCTACTTATTTGTAGAGTCAATTATTATAATCATGCATTCTAAGTAGAGAAGTAGTAGCTGATCAATTATAGTGGGCGAACGAATCGCTTAAGTTTGGAGGGTTCACATAGTACATTTTTTTTGGACAGAAGTTGGCTAACTATTTGGGGCTTATAAGTTCATTGTAATTAACTTTCTGAAGCTTGTAAAAGTACCTATGTATAATATTTAAGTTATTATCCTACACTGAAATTATTTTATTGTTTTGTTTATTCTATTTCCCCTTATTTTTTTTTAAATATCATCGGTAAGCGTAGCGTTGCACGCGCTCCAGCCAGATAGACTGATGACTTAAAGAATGGGGCTGGCAGTAATTTGATGACAAAATGGGGTATCAAGTAGTGTGACGTGCTCTGGTGGAGGCGTACATCCCGCAGTGGACTGCAATTGGCTGAAAACGATGACGATTCCCCCTTTTTGTACCTAGAAGTATAATAATTGCAATAAATAGGTAGATAATTCATTCCTTTTTTTCTATGGATAATTCAGACACAACATCGTCATATAGATCATACGTCACAAAGACACTTAATATTATTATTTTCGGTACAAGCATAGAGGAGAATAGCTGGAACAAGGTCGAAAACTCTAAGGTGTTTCCATTTCTTAAGTAGGAGTAGATTCTTGTTTAGGAGACATAGATTGAATACATCACAATGTGGGTTATGTCACAGAGACTAAGTCACATATACAACATCAAGACAAGTTCTACAGGTTTCAGTTAAAGCTCAGTGATAGACTTTACTTAGTTCTAGGCACTATTCATATCATTGTGTAATATACTTTCCTCAAACATAGCCTTAAACCAGTAAGTTTTAACATTCCCCGTAATTTTTCCTAATTATTTTATAAATTTTACTAGCTTCACATTGAACTAATATTAGAAATCTAGAACTCAATTGAATAACCTTAATAAAAATTTTCTTACTAGCAGTATCTACGACTTGTTAACACCATGCACCGTAGGTACCTACTTCTCATATGGTACGTTATTATTCTAAGTGATCTACATTAATCGAACTGGTTTATTTTATTGAAACTGCATCAGACTTTTGCAGAGGCACATTAAATTTGCTAAATATTTTCACGATGTTTTATTTATATTTATTATGCTATTATGTTAGCATTATTATGTTAACTTCCTGTTGTATTATATCTATCATCGCAAAGTATTTCTATACTGTAATATGAATATTAATTAAAACTACTAAGTTACAGTTCAGGTCTACACTGTTACATTTCATTGTAAAATTGGATTATTAAACCATATTACTAAACTGTATTTATTGCTAACCGTTGTGATTCAAACATATTCTTAAACTGCCTGGCTCATCTGGATTGTTAAACTGATTTTGTGAACTTGTATTCATAAACTTGTATTCAAAATTGGTCAGAAGTGGCACCATGTGGTTCTAACGGCCCTTGGTGCTCTGCCTACCCCGTAAGGGATAAAGGCGTGATTATATGTATGTTATATGTATGTATTCATAAACTTTCTATACATTGCTGGGTTTTATTAGTATTGCTAACCTGTCTATAGGTTGCTAGGTTGCTTTTCTAAACAGTATTCCTAATCTGTAAACTTAAATGCATTGCATTGTTTAACAGCATTGCTAACTACTTTGTATTTCTAAGGAACATCGCTTAATTGTATTTCTGAACTGCACCACTAAGTTACAGTGCTAAACTTTATTTTATTTATTTTATATCTTTTTATTTTATATTTATTTTATTTAAATTTTGTATTTAAATTTATTTATTTATTTAAGTTTATTTTAATTTATTTATTTACTTAAATTTATTTTAAGTTAACCATTTAATGTTTTAAAGTTCATTTATTTAAATTTATTTATATGTTTAAATTTATTTATTTAAATTTATTTTAAATAATTTATTTAAAGTTATTTATTTATTTAAATTTACTTATTAAAGTTTATTTATTGAAATTTATTTATTTAAATTTATTTATTTAAATTCATTTATTTAAATTCATTTATTTAAATTCATTTATTTATTTTAAATGATTTATTTATTGATTTATTCTTCAAACTCAATTGTTTAAACTGTACAGTTATCTGCATCTTATACTGTATAGTTAAGTTCACCTGCATCTCTAGACTGTTTTGTTAACTGTATCCTCAAACTATGTACTTAATTGCATCCTTAAACTGTATAGTTAACTGTATTTTCAAACTATGGTTAAAGCATCTCTAACTTGTATAGTTAACTGCAACTCTAAATTATAATTAATTGTATGTCTAAACTGTATAGTTAAGTGCATCTCTAAACGGTATAGTTACTTGCATCTCTAAACTGTATAGTTAACTGTGTAGTTAACTGTATCTCTAAACTATATAAATAACTGCAACTTTGAACTCTATAATTAACTGCAAGTCTAAACTGTGTAGATAACTGCATCTCTAAACTGTAAAGTTAACTGCAACTCCAAACTGTATAGTTACTACAACCCTAAATGTATAGTTAACTTCAACTCTAAACTGTTTGGTTAACTGCATGTTTGGTTAACTGCAACTCTAAAATGTATAGTTAACTGCAACTCTAAAATGTATAGTTAACTGCAACTCTAAAATGTATAGTTAACTGCAACTCTAAAATGTATAGTAACTGCAACTCTAAGCTGTATAGGTATAGTTAGCTGTAACTCTAAGCTGTACCTATATAGTTAACTGCAACTCTAAAATGTATAGTTAACTGCAACTCTGAAATGTATAGTTAACTGCAACTCTAAGCTGTATAGTTAGCTGTATAGTTAACTGCAACTCTAAACTGTATAGTTAACTGCTACTTTAAACCTAATCTGTATAATCAACTGCAACTTTAAACTGTATAGTCAGCTGCAACTCTAAACTGTATATTTAACTGAAACTCTAAACTGTATTGTTAGTATAACTCTTAACTGTATAGTTAACTAAAACTTTACTATATTAGTTAACTGCACTTCTAATCGTAGTTAACCGCACCTCTAACTATAGTTAATTGTACTTCTAACTGTATCTCTATAGGTATATTGTTTAGTCAACTGCATTTCTAACCTAAAGAGTGAACTGCATCTCTAGATAGTTTTACCAAACTTTATACCGTATTATAACCGCATTGCTCAATTGCATAGCTAACTACACTGCTATTTGCATTGTTAAACTGCACTCAAAAATTTAATAGGAAAACTGCATATCTAAACTAATAATTTCTAACCAACACTGTTGTGAACTTCAGAAACTCTAATGTTTTAACGCATTGTTAAAGTGCATTATGAAACTGCATCGTTAAATTGTATCCTAAAATTGCACTAGCAAACTGTATTACCAAGATGCATGGCATTATTACGAGTGTACTACCTAATTTATCTATATACCTACTATAGGAACTAGGGTATCGTATTGCTATGCCGCATTTACCTTCCATTTCCTATTTATCACGATTGCTAATAACGGCATACCCGCTAAATATATCAGGATCAAATAATTATATTGTAGTTGCAATGAATACTAAATAATACTTTCGTGTGTCAGTACACATACTCAATATCATATTGTTTCTCAAAAGTCTCTTATCACCTTCCCAAATACTAAGCATGGCGTAGCAAGAAGATGCCAACAATCAAGCCCAGAAACATAAAGCCCAGACAAAAGTCTCGCATTTATGCTACTACACCCCATGGTTTGAATCTATTGTAAGGTGAATATTATTCGTATCATATCTACACATAATATAATAAAACGGGTCGTAACTTATTATGATAACGGCATGGATACACGAAAGCCGTATCTTGAAAAACTGTCATAAACTATTAGATTAAAGTTGCAAAATTCACACAGCATATTAAACAAATTACATGTTTCGATCTTACCCAGAATAAGCAGCTCCTGATACGCCAGGTGCTCTTCTGTACGGCCCACAGATTACCCCCGTACGGCGTAAGCGGTGGCGACGGTCTCCGGAAAAATAACCATGAACACCGATGCATGTTAGATCATGAAACAAGAGAACATAATTTAGAACCAAATTATCTTAACGATAATTACCCTAGTGTGGGTAGATTTCAAAGTACCTATATTTTAAATAGCATGTAAGTAAATTACTACAAAACTCCACGTAATAAAAACGTGTTTGCTGGTTTGCTGACAAAAATCTTCATTTTCCAACAGAACAAACCACCAATACAATTTATGTTTACATATTTTAGTATAACAATATTACCGATTATGGACTGACATTATTGTTTAAATTTAACTAAATAAATCTTGCTAGTCAAACATACCTGCAGTGGTAATTAAAACTTAATAACGGAACATTATTTGAAATACTTAGGTACCCCCAATAAAGTCAAACGCATAATAGATACATTTTGTGCACCGAGATTTTTGTAAAATTGATATGAATATTCTTTACGTACTGTTTGTGCAACTAACATAGTTTTTCTTTCTGGTAGGTACGACATTTACGTACAGTAACCTACGCTAACCGTAAACTACACTAAAACAAAAATCACGTACCAACGGTACGGTATGAAGCAAGGATTTTGGTATAAGTATCCACATAAGCAGAGCTAACAAACAAATATATCTAACCTTTAAGTTGTGATGCGGAATCGGCTCCCACTGCAGATGGACATTAAAAGATCTTGACACTGGCGCTCTTAACAGCAACAGCAACAGCATGGAATTTAGGTAGTACAGCAGCATCATTGATTGGGTTCTAGTAATTACATTGTCTTCATTTTCTTGTTTCTCCAGTTTCTTGTTGTTTCATGTTGAATATATTCCAGTTGTCCATTAAAAAAAAAAAATCTCCATCTTTTTGTGTACATTCTTCACCGATTTTGCCATGTTTCGCAAATATTTTCTTGCAGTCGTCACCGTGGGCAGAGCGGGTTTATTTTCCGGCATCCCACTTCTGAAGTGTCACCGATGATTACTCGTTGGCGCAGCAGTATATTCAGGATGCGGAGTCAAACATCGTAGTTGCTATGTAGAACTATTTATTTATCACTTATACGGTTAAAGCTGCTTCAGGCGATATAACATTCGGGGAAAGAAGCAGCAAGAAACCCGATTCGCCGTAAATAGATTATATCGTTGCAATGTTTTTAAATAGAACAGAGATCGAGCAGAGTAACGTCTTACAAACTCAACAGTCAAGAATAAAGTGACACCATTTAGTTCTACCCTGCTATTTATACAACCATCGCAACCTCCCAGAACAATATTGCAGGAGTCATAATAGCTACTTTTATAAAATATAGCCTTTAATCAATTGACTTTATATAATAATAATAATTAATATTATAAGGTACGCTATATATTCATATGTATGATGTGGTGCTGACTGTAAACTGTAACAATGGCTACATGAGTTTCGAAAGAAGCCATGTTGCGCTGATCACATAAATAAAATGTGAACAGGGCAGAAAGATACGAGTAATGATGATTATAGAATTTATTAACAAATACACCTAAATCTATTATAATATCATTTTTTTATTAAAGCTGTAAATATTCAATTATTACCATATGTCAATATCAGAAAATAAACGGAACTAGAGAGGTCTAATCAAAATATAATTAAACCTACTTCTAACTGCTAAAGTTACAAAATTAAATAGAGTTACCATTTAGTTCGACCCTTAAAGTGTATTTCTACGAGTATAACAGTCGTTATAGACGAGCAATCATTTTCATAGTTATATGTAGCTGCAATATCTGACATCTCTACCAGTCCCTACTATATTTATATATTCTCACATTTTCAACACATTAAACTAGCCCCAACTAGTACTAAGCAACTGTATACAGAGTGTAACAAAAGGGGTATGTTAAGCAAAAAGCTATGAAAATAGCCCACCATAGAGATTCCCAAATTTTGAGACATGAAATCGAATGTTAATTTTTCCAATTAGTATGGAGAATTTCTAAACAACCCTGGAATATTCATACAATCTTAAAAAATAAACATGTGATTTCGAGTTTTAAATTTTGGGATTATGTTCCTTATAATGGTCTATGTTCATAGGTTTTCGCTTAACATACCCTTTTTGTTACACCCTGTATAAATAAATAGATAAGATAAAGGACAAATGCAAATCAAGTGCATAGTGCAAATCATGCACATACTTCATTGTGGATAACAATCTAGCATGAATGTTTTCAAACAAACCACAAATATAATCCTTATGCCATAAAAAATAATCACTTTTAAAAATCCAAATTAACCGTATTGTCTGAAATATTTATTCTACAAACCGTAATAAAACTATAGCCCGTCTATTAGGCTATAACAGTCTATTAGATTAACAGGAACAAACCAGAATTAATCGGAATATTCCAGCCGAACAAACCAGAATTAACCGGAATATTCTAGCCCATGGTCGCTTTTAACTAGTTATATCCAGTTACAGCGGCGTCGTTTCGTAGAAAATAACAAGCGTTGAAACTAACTTGAAGTAAAAGCGTGCGTAGTATTATCAGAAAATTATAATTACTAATAATAAACTGAAGTATTTGTCGGAATGGGGTCAGACATCAGAAGTAAAAACCCAGTTTATAGGAAGATATAATTTAATTCACAGGAAGAATCCGTAATTTTAAATAACAATTAAAAGATAATTATAATTAACGAAATTAATAATTAATCAAATTAGATTTAGTGGACTAAATTATAACTAATTACCACTTATTAGTAAAAATAATATTACTATAGAAAATTTATAGTATGACAGCCAAATAATTTATGGGAGTCAGAAAGGCGGTGCCAACCATGCGTTAGACAACGCCGTACACCAAGACGCATCCGTAAGAAATGCGTGCCGGCTCAACGCTGCGGCCCGTTTTATAGACAGATGGTGGGGGTAGTGCGCATAGTGGGAAACGATACGCGCGGTAGGGGCGATGACTACGCGATGACGTCTTGGTGCACGTGCCGCTAGCGCGATTACAGCGCCGTCTATTTCAAGCCGCCGTCATATTCATTTTATTTCAAACATTTCTGATAAGCAATAAGTATATAAGTAAGCCTTCCTGTACTGATGCTGGGGTTCTTAAGAATTGACTTAAGTCTACATGTAAACTACAAAATTATCTTTTATTTGAAAACGTATCGCAATTCTCTCAGGCGATAAGCTAGCAACTTGTCACTGACCAATATCATCTGTCCCCGCTATGCTAAACGTGGCTGTAGGATGTCCTTTTCGCAGGTTATACTATTTCAGGAACATACAGCCTTATGTATATAATGTGAGTATGTATACTATATAGCAAAAACAGATGACTGGCGTTGAAGCTGAAGCTCTACACTCCTCTAATGGCTGAACACGGCCTAATTTGGCATAATTTCAACCTAATTTAGGAGATTATTAGTCTACTAGTATACAGGGTGTAACAAAAGGGGTATGTTAAGCGAAGAGCTATGTAGACAGCCCACTATAGAGAATCTATTTCCAAAATTTGGGACTGTCAATGAAAATATCATACAAACTAAAGAATTCCACGTAAGTAATTTTTAACATCGGCAATAACTTATGCAATGGGAGCACGAATCACGTCAAACTTCTTTAATTAAACCGAATAACTGCTTAAATGCGGCAACTAGGATCGTTCAGTGTAATATCCGGGTACATCTCGTCCAGCTCAATGATTGGGCGTTTATCCAGTAGACGTTACGATCACGATACGGCTAGGACACGACTACGAATTTTTTCGAAACAAAAATATATTAAATAATTAGTAGGTATGGCTCGTTTTTCCGCTAGACGGCACGACCACACAATATGACCACGGCCACGACAAGACCACGGTTTTTTGGAGGTAATGTATTAAATAGTATGGTTTTTTCCACCAGACGACACGACCACTGCACCCTCATCATTCATCATCATTTCAGCCCTGGGAAGTCCACTGCTGGACATAGGCCTCCCCCAACAACCTTGATACCGACCGGTCGAAAGCAGCCTGCATCCAACCGACGCCCGCGACATTGGCCAAGTCATCCGTCCATCTCCCGGGTGCCTTCCCACGCTGCGTTTGCCGATACGTGGTATCCACTCTAGACTTTCCGGCTCCAACGGTCATCAGTTCTTCGAGCTATGTGCCCTGCCCATTGCAACTTTAGCTTGCTGGACCGTTGAGCTATGTCAGTGATCTTTGTACGTCTGCGGATCTCCTCATTTCTGATTCTATCACGCAGAGAGATCCCGGGCACATAGTTAGAGACCACGTCTCGGCACCGTAAGTCATCACCACCCTATTAGATTATAATGGTCGTGTCGTGGCTGTGTCGTCTAGTGGAAAAGCACCCATTGTCGATACCGGGATAGCCCGGATTATCCGAATCTAAGGGGTGACAGTAACAAGGGTCCCATTTTCTGCACTAGCGCTTAAGGTTAAATAGGAAGTTTTGGCTAGGATGTCTGTAGGAATATTTTGCTTCGAATTCCTGTGCTGATGTAGCGCTTCACTAGAATACATCAGCTGCATCTCCTTCCGTGCATGTCGTAAGAGTCGACTAAGGGGGTGATCTATCAAGGGAAGAGTTAGAAGTTACTGATCTTTTTCGTCCTAGCTATGACGTCAGCGGTATCCTAATCATTGCTTAAGACTGATTCAGTATTTGACACTTACTGACAAGTGCGTAGGTGCTTTATGCACATATATCTCAGCCCAAAACTACTAAGGATGTGTGAAATGAGGTCGAATTATTTATAACGTAGTTCACTGAATATAATACGGTATGATGACGGTAGAAGGGTCAACGGTAGTCGCATCTTTTGAATACTGTATGACGTTGTGACGTTATGTGATGACGTATATGTCGCTTTATCGTAGTTTGTCAGTATATTGTGGCAGATTTTCATGTTTCATTATATATGTCGGATATAGAAGTACAAATAGAGTTTTAGACAGAGTAGCTTTATATAGAGTCACCCTTTTAAGCGCTATAAAACACAAGTCATATTGTACCTCCACTCCGACCGGGGAAGATGAGTAATAACAGTACAACCTTAGAGTCCTTCATCTGTCCTCCTCGCAGTCCAAGTAAACTTCCCAGCTGTGCTAAGTATTCTGTCATAAGTGATATTAGAAGGTTAATGAGATAAATTGCAATGACTTTGTGTTTATGCCTAGTTCGTAACAAAAGGCAACCCTGCTGCCACTTCTCAGCTTGCTGGACCGTTGAGCAGTCGGTGATCTTTGTGTTTGCGGATCTTTATGGTTCTGATTCGATAAGAAGACCTCTCTAGATTTCGGATATAAGGAAAGTACCTATACTACATAGTTAGAGAACTCCTCATCATGTAGCCCACCTGAAGCAGCCAACCTTACCATCCTGTCAACGTTGATTGATCAATTAATGAACGACAGCAACTATGCTGCGCCCGCGTCTCGAGCGACGAAATATATATTACTACTAATTCGACCAGTCGTCTTGTATAGATCTGAATGCAGGGCTGCAAAGACGCGCTGTCAGTTAAAATTTTTGAGCAATTATTCCACAATCAAGGCCAAATTTTGGAGTAGGTAACATGATGCCACAGTTTTCCATCCAGAGTGAAACGCAAAAGTGACCGTCATCAGCCACCTCTAGGTTGCTATGAATACAGCATCTATGGGTATTTATTCCCGTATATTATACGTAGCTCGTAGGTTAAATATACGTAACTGGTTAATGTCTAAAATGAATCCATAAATGTGGTGTTTTCCTTTTGCATCCAAAACTTTACTTCAAACACACTATGCCACAGTTTCATTATAATTTAATTTTAATACTCGGAAGGGAGTCTACTATAATCAAAATTTAATTGAAGGGCTCGACAGCATTGTTTGAGAAGTGATTTGGTATAAAGAGTGAGGCTTAGAGTGATTCTTTAATTAGTCCTAATGAATATTTAACCAATCACCATTAAAGTGTTAATAAACTTACATCATAGTGAAAAAGTTCGTTAACGGCCGCTATTATGATGGCACCGCCATCTTAAGAAAACAAAGCTTTAATGTGACGAATGTCAAACGAGTAAATGCTCAGTGAAAAGTGCTAGCTTATCGCATGAGAGAATACCCGAGCTCCTTACTCGACTCTTACGAGATGCACGGAAGGAGATGTAGCCGAGGTATTCTAGTTAGTCAAAAAAGATGCCAGAGTATTATTTTCAACTGAGCAAAGCTTTTATCTAAACCCTTTCAAACTGATCAGAAAACCAATTTGAACTTTCAGTATGTACGTATAGAATATTGTCCTCGAGTAAATGTGGTTAATTTAAATTAAAATACATAATTAAATTTTGCTGAGTTTACATACTAAAATATTTAAGTTTATGTTACACTATTTACAACTATGGGCACAAGCCTGAATTAAAAAGTTTTAATTTATTTATACCATAAACGTAATACGAACGTGTCACAACGTTTTGTATTAAGATCAAACATTGCCATTTATATTTTTTAAGGACACAAAATCAACAAATTATATATTCTGTGTACACGCATATCTACCTTTTATATTTAATTATCACTTTCCCAGATGGTTTGCTGGAAGAAATCTCTTTCAGAGATAAGCACGCCTTTGTACATTTTCTTTCATAATTTCTGTCTGTATGTAATTGTATGTGTACAATAAAGAATAAGAATAAGAATAAGAACAAAGATCTCTAAAACCTCATTACCTAGAAATTCGTTCAAAAGTTAAGGAAACATCAATGTGACTGGGAAAGCAACGTCGATATTCATCATTAATGTTTGCACCGACCTGTATTCGAACTCAGGACCTATGGCGTCAAAGGCACTGTCGAAAGACAGCTGCACCAGTCGGCCGTCATAATGTGTGTACGTAGACAGTAAGTAATTAGCAGTACAGTAGATACGTCTGTCTGTAGTAATAATTGTAGATCAGGGCAGCCTAGACAGAGTGATGGTCTCAAGACCCGTTTAATGAGACGGTCGTTAGATCGGAGCGTGACCTGATTTCCATAATACACTTTTGTCACCCTCATAGAGATTCTGGACAGGATATTTTGGTGGAAAATCTGTTTGGTGGCTTTTTCGTGACAGAATAACAAACCTTTTGACGCGGATATGTAAAGCTACGGGACCTTATTTATTTAATTTAAAAAAAATCCTGAATGAATAAAATCATTGACCCGGTGTCCACTGACCACTCTCACAGTGACCACTGTCACGGCTAAGACGATTCCTCTCAAGCTCAAATGGGATGCCAAAGAAACAAACATACTTACAAACATACGTACACTCGATAAATATAACCCTCCATCGTGCATCAGCTAGTATTAGAATATTTTGATCCATTTTCTCAAAAAGATCTAATACAATTCATTACTTAACCAATGCAATAAACAAATGGAAAAAATACACAATTTTCCTCGTGATTTCACATATACTTAGTACACCTGTCCTTATCTTTTCCATTACGTTAATATCTATGCCACGCTCCCTCTTGACGCCGTCACTTGACACTGATTGCTCTGATTTATCTGTAAGTGAGAGCTTTCGGATATTTCACCGTAATGTTGATTACTGTGGCTTATTTATTTGTCCTGTGGCATTTCGTATATTTCCTTGTTGAAGACTCGCTTTTCACCCGCGACACCTTCTGATTTATTTAGTCTTTTTATTATATTTGAAAACGTGAAAACGGTGAAATCTAATGCATTTTATTTTCACATAGATACGTATGTTTTATACTTCTGCTGCTCTGGGAGTGAAAAATACTGTACAAGTCAATAGAGGGACAAGAGGGTCTTGGTGTTTTTATTTATTTTATTTATTTATTTAATAAGGTTTGCCAGCAGTTATTACAATATTCTTACGACAAAAAAACTAAGTGATAACGAAAATAACTAAATGCATAACTAATTAGAGTCAAACACAACATGCAACAAGACAGTAGGTAAGTACAATATAAATAATAGTAATACAATATACAGGGTGTACCAAAAAGTGTATGTTAAGCGAAAAGCTATGTAAATAGCCCACTAAAAGGAACCTACCCACAAAATTTCAGACTCGAAATCACATGTTCATTTTTCCAAATAGTATGGAGAATTCCTAAACAACTCAGGAATGTTCATACAATCTTGAAAAATAAACATGTGATTTCGAGTCTCAAATTATGGAAATAGGGTCTTCATAGTAGGCTATTTACATAGCTTTTCGCTTAACATACCCTTTTTGTTACATTCTGTATATCAACAATATAATGTTTTGTAGGCGATGGCCTGACCACCTGTCACTACTAACCGAACTTGTACATCTCAACTATACCCTCAAAATTCCCTCAAAATTGGTCAGAAGTGGCACCATGTGGTTCTATCGGCCCTTGGTGCTCTGCCTACCCCATAAGGGATAAAGGCGTGATTATACAGGGTGTTTGTGACAGACAGGCAAGTATTGATACCATGACTTCAGACCATGATTCTGAAGCGGAAAAGGCTGAAAATTTTCGCAGGAAAATTCCAAAATTTTCCGACATTTTCTTGATATTTTCAGGAAAAAAATTGTTTTCTCCGTTTAAATAGGCCTTAGATAATGACTTAAAAATTAAATTTTAACCAAAAGATATTTTTTATAAAGTTGCCTTCAAAAAAGTTCAAATAACTAATAACAAAGATCAACACTAATGGAGAGTCACAAGTGATCCAAAAAACAGCAATGTGGCACACAATAACCAGTAAGCCCATTTAAATAGTCACAGGATCGCCCGATACATTTGGCGCAGGGAGCAAAGATTACTGATAATCGAATTAAAAATATATTTCCTGCGAGTAATAACACTGTCGTATTCCTCAACACAATGGTACTTATTAAGGATTTCCGTATTTGCCTGGCTGTCACCCACACCCTGTATATATATAAAAAGATTAAATAAATCAGAAAGAGTCGCGGGTGAAAAGCGAATCTTCAACAAGGAAATGTAAGAAATGCCAAAAAAATATCCTGTATAGATACACATTGTGTATACTCGTATAAGTATATACAGGATGTAACAAAAAGGGTATGTTAAGCGAAAAGCTATATGAACAGCCCACTGTAGAGAACCTATCCACAAAATTTGAGACCCGAAATCACATGTTTATTTTTCCGGATAGTATGGAGAATTTTTAAATATCTCAGGAATCTGCATACAATCTTGAAAAATAAAAATGTGATATCGAGTCTTAAATTTTGTAGATAGGTTCTCTATAGTGGGCTATTTACATAGCTTTTCGCTTAACATACCCTTTTTGTTACACCCTGTATACACAGTGTAGAACTGGGGAAGCCAGAACGAAAATCACACATCCACATTCAGCATAGCGGGTACATTTATGTAAATGACCAAGTTTTATTACAAGTCATCCATGGTAGGAGATGCACCTGATGTATTCTAGTGAAGCCCCGCTTCAGCAAAGGAGTGTAAAAAATAAAGCAGCGATTTCGAATCAAAAATTTTGTGGATAACTTTTTACAGACGTATAAGTATTTATAGCCTTTCGCCTAACATACCCCTTTTGTTACACCCTGTATAATCTATAGCATAATAAACCCTGACCTCCAAATACCCTGACTATAATTTAGAGATCTGCAGACCATGAGAAAATGTATGGACATAATAAATGATAGAGGAATTCCTAAGCGTCTAACTTCATGGAGATTCTGCTTATCTCTGGTCTGTAACTTCCTTTAGTGGTGACACAGAGCAGTTTATTACAGTGGTTAAATTTTAATTTTAATATTTTGTATTATAGCTTGCGAAGCTACGACAAAATATATGATCATCTTTGATCCGTTTTGTGAGGTTATTGTTGTGTTAGTTAGGTGCATGAGGTTATGTATATATGTTATGTATAACATAAATAATACCAGTAGTTCAATAATGTTAGTAACACTTAATTACTCTGTGGCGTTGGTAAAACTTGCCTGAACCGGATTATTCCAGATCAGACCGATTTTCGTTACAGTTCCGTTTGAATATAGAACGCTGAGCCTTCGGATCGGATTTTGAAAGAAACATTTATTAGGATTTAAGGGTCATTTTGTAGAAGTGTTGGTTCCTTTTTTATATTATATTGAAATCTACATTTGTGTGCATAGCCAATAAAGTTGTGCGGTTGGTGAAAAGTGATGCGCTTTCAGTCCCACCAGACTAGTAGTTATTGTTATATCGCGTTCTAGGACTGTCTCAGATGAAAGGACTGTGGTCTTAACTCTGTTTTGCGTCCAATAGGTGGCTCTGCTATAAAGTTTAATCTATCACATACGAACCTTTTGACGTGTATACTCGTACACACGTCAGTGCTCCCAAATTACTAAGTTACTTGTAACTGAGGTGCTTACATTTTCTATAAGTAATCTGCTGATGCGCGGCGTTGATGGAATACATGAGCTGAATCTCCTTCCGTGCATGTCGTTCGTAACAGTCGACTAAGGAACTCGGGGCGTTCTCTGAGGCGATGAGCTGGCAACCTATCACTCGTTCACATCTGCCCAAGTAGCATGACCTGCGAAACACGTTATGGTAAACCGATTTATCGACATTTAGCCTGTCAAAATACGATGAATATAGCCGCCATGTTGAATTTTGTATAGAGACGATACGATATCGTACGATACGATATCCACGATGCGTGGTCATGCTAGGGGGGCTGTTGCCGCTATGCTAGTTTCGTCAGTCATTCATAAAATTACAAAAGGGACGTTGAAACACAAAAGTCATAAATCCAGAAAATAATCCTAGAAAACTTCCCACTTCGGCCATTACTTATATTTTCTCTTACGAGTATTCCTGCCTTTTTGACAGACTGTCGGAAAGTTGAACGTTATGAAAAATTATCCGTGACTCCAAAAGTTAAAAAGTTAAGCCGAATTCTGCCGATGACTTTGAGCATAGGCATTACAATTATCTTCGCTACTAAAGAAGTCTTCCTACTGATCCTATCATAGCATGTTCGTTCGTCGTCAGCCTATTGCAATCCACTGCTGGACGTAGGCCTCCCCCAGGGCAGGCTACAGGGGGGTTACATAGGGGCAGGCGGGTTCCAACCTCACACCAGGCTTGGGCTCCAGAAGATGTGAGAAACCACAGCCATGTGAGTTCCTTTCCGGTAAACGGCATCTTTGTAAATATATTTAACTAGTGGACGCCCGCAACTCCGCCCGCATCGACTGCAGAAAAAAACTAAATGTCGAAATTATCCAGGATAAAAAGTATCCCATGCCCATCTCCTTGTTCTAAGCTACTTCTACAATTTTTATCAAATTCGCTACAGCTGTTTCTGAGTTATAAAAAGTGTAACCTACACGACTTTATTTTATATATTATACAGGGTGTAACAGAAAGGTAAGCGAAAAGCTATGTAAATAGCCCACTATAGAGAACGTATTTCCAAAATTTTAGACCCGAAATCACATGCTTATTTTTCAAGATTGTATGAACATTCCTGAGTTGTTTAGGAATTCTCCATACTATCTGGAAAAATAAACAATTCATTTCGAGTCTGAAATTTTGTGGGTAGGTTTCTTTGAGAGGGCTATTTACATAGCTTTTCGCTTAACATACCCTTTTTCGTTACACCCTGTATAAAGTTTAGGTTTGCATATTTTATTCTTGTTAGTATCGAAATTCGAGCAAAGCAAGCGCATGTAGCTAGTACTTTACAACTAAGACCTCATTACAGCAATTGTAGCATTCATTTTCAACATACTCGTATATCTACCAAATGATGACATGAATTAATTAGGAACAAGTACTTTCCGCTCAGGGAACCATACATTTGAGAACGTAGCCATGTGTGACAACTAACGAACTTACAGAATGTGTTTTAAAAAAGTTTGTAATTTAAAAATTAAATTTTAGAATTTCATTATAGTCGTACTTAGTACGAAGTTGTTTAACGTAGCTTGCGAGGGGAATAAAGTAAATTTGAGGAGATTAAGCGCAAATGATCCTATTAAAGGTTCCTATAATTGATCACCATAAACATAATATAAGTAACCAACCTCAATTGATTTCTATAGAATAAACCCGTTTTCACTAAGCTCCAATAATACTGTGCTTTTAGTTAATTTTAGCTACACCTCATATGTATACAGGGTGTAACAGAAAGGGTACGTTAAGCGAAAAGCTATGTAAATAGCCCACTATAGAGAACCTATTTCCAAAATTTGAGACTCGAAATCACATTTTTATTTTTCAAGATTGTATGAAAATTCCTGAGATATTTAAAAATTCTCCATACTATCGGGAATAATAAACATGTGATTTCAGGTCTCAAATTTTGTGGATAGGTTCTCTACAGTGGGCTGTTTACATAGCTTTTCGCTTAACATACCCTTTTTGTTACACCCTGTATACATCTAGTACATACGGCTACGGTGGTGTTCCTCAAATGGAGTAGCCAGAAGCTCAGAACTATCGGATTGCGAATCACACTTTTAAGTCTAAGAGTCAGTTCATATCTGATGGAAGATGCCTCGAGCGTATCTCCAGGTACAGGCAAACGTACGCTCGACACACTAACGTATCATCGGTTGAGTGTGAACGGTCGAGTGTTTTTCTATACATTTTGTCTGTGCTGGCGTTACGCGACCGATAATACGCGACACATGTTCCGTCAATATGGACCGACCCTAAGGCCGCACTACGGCAAAACCGCCGCGGTTTTTAACCGCCTGACTATGGAAGCGGCCGCACTGATGGTTTTTCCCGCGACTGATTTCAGGACTTTGACGGCCGATTGGTCTAGTAGGTAGTGACCCTGCCTGCGATGCCATAGGTCCTGGGTTCGAATCCCGGTAGGTGCAAACATTGATATAATGAATGTCGATGTTTGTTTCCGAGTCATGGATGTTTCTATACTTATCTATGTATTTATATACCGTTGCTTAGTACCCACGACACAAGACCTTAGGGATCTTAATGTGGGATTAGGTTAATGTGTTGTTTAAAAAAAATGACTTAATTTAAATTAAATCTTAATAAAAACCCATATTTTCATATTTACTGTAGAAGCTTAATACTTTCTACAATGGGTGACATGTTTTAAAACTCAGACAACAATTCTACACCCTGACTCTGTAACATAAGTTCCACATCTATTTAACACAAAAAAAGTAGGTTAAGTACTAATCGGACTTAGTAGTTGCAAGAGTTTCAGGAACATATCGATTCTTCAGCATCCCTCATGTTTTTTATCTGACTAAACGAAGTTCTTTGCGTTTTCTAAATCTTTACGGACTTAGCGTGTTTACCGTAAAGTTGAGTTTCGTTTTGATAACGTGGATAGGGCTGGTTTTTATCTCCATCGACTTTAGCATTATCTATATGCGAGTTGGGAAGTTTTCTTACGATATGGCCAGACTTCTGTTTCTCAATCTGCACAAAAAAAAACTATTTAATTACATAACAACACTAAAGAAGGATAAATAGTGATGCGGGGCTTCACTAGAATACATCAGCAGCATTTCTTACATGTCGAGTGCACGAAGGAACTCAGGGGAGTGCTCTCAGGCGATAAGCTTTCAACTTGTCACTACCTTTGATATCTCGTTTATAATCCTGCAGTTCTGGCTGCCCCATTCTGGGAACACAGCTTCAGGTATATGTATTAAGCCTTAAGCCTATTGCAGTCTAGTGCTGGCCGTAAGCCTCCCCCGGGCACGCCACAAGGCTCCTGCCATAGGGGGTTTTTGACCATAGTCACCACGCTGAGCAAGCGGGTTGGTGATATGTAGGTATATATTCCGAGTACATTCCATTCCACATTTTAAATTAAATTTTGATTAAATGATGATTAATGCACTTGCTCAACCAGCACCGGTATGATAAATTTGGTGAGAGCGAGATGTCTCACTTTTAAACGTCAAATCCACAGAGCTAGGTAATAACTAAACAAGGCAAGTATTTCTACTTGGTGTGTAAAAAGGGATTGCAAACCACTTCTATCAGCCCTAATTCCTTCATTCCAGGCTCGAGAACGAGTGTCTATTCTAATTCTTAAGTCTATTTTTACATGCAAAGTACATCCACTTAGTTTACCTAGTTATTAATAGCTCTGTGAATTTGACGTTTAAAAGTGAGACATCTCGCTCTCATCGCTCAAATTGATCATACCGGTGCTGAAACCCAAGTTATGTCAACCATGAAAGGGTATGCACAGCCAAGCATCAAGGGCTTTGATGGTCTTGCAATTTAAATTCCTACTGGCACGTGTCGTTGGATACAAACCTCCTTAAAGCGGAAAGAAACGAATTAATTAAACTGTTAAATTGATCAATCGGGAGGCTCCGAAATCAGGAGTGCTCCATTTACTACTGAGGACCTTTTATTTGAAAGCCAAGGATTTGGCCCAGTTTTTTTCTAATTGGATTCCATCCACCCTATAAGGGTAGCATACCTACCCGCCAAAACTGCAGTAAAAGATCCCGCCGCCACATTTGTATAGGTATTCTATTCTACAGTAAAATGACTTCTATGCTGCTCTGGGAGCGAAAAAATAACGTCTAATACTACAGCTGCTTCTCTTCCCGGGCATACTGTACAAGTCAGTAGAGGGACAAGAGGGTCTTGGTGTTTTGTAGGCGATGGGCTGACCACCTGTCACTACTAACCGAACTTGTACATCTCAACTATACCCTCAAAATTGGTCAGAAGTGGCACCATGTGGTTCTATCGGCCCTTGGTGCTCTGCCAACCCCGTTAGGGATAAAGGCGAGATTATATGTATGTATGTATATAGTTCAGTAAATAGTTTCTGCGTGAAAAACTCACATTCATCCATTCTCACCAACTCATAGTCCTTTTATGCATACACACACTGATTTGTTTCTAAAAACTGGCGTATCCACAATTACAGGATCGCGAATGAGATCCAACAGACACGTTTAGCATAGCGGGGTTAAATGTAAGTTATAGAAATTACTCCCAAAACAATTTTGAAAATGTCTTACCTAAACGACCGCATGTCCTCAGGCTTATGCTTGTTTCCATTATCCTAATTATAAATATTAGGACCGGAGGAATTATTGTCGGGGTCAAACCCCCCTATTGATTGGACTATAAACTTTTCTGTCGCTCAGAATCCTTAGTATGCTAGAGCGAGAAAGATAATAGGAATGCTACCGGGATTGATCCACCCCCCAATCCCGGGGGACCTAACAAGCGACTAAAAAGTATTAAAATCTATTAGACAAAACAGGATGTGAAGTATGAAGATAGGTACACTTAATATTAAATTAAGCGCTGGAGATAGGAATGCCAACCCTATATTTCATGGCATAGCATATGCAGCCATTTTGTAGCTTTCATGCATCTTACCCAAACAGCTTCAATAAATCTTACTTGAATGTGAATTTCCAAAATGGAGTGATAAAGCACCAGTGACTAGGGTCACAGGTGGACTCGGACTGAGATTAATGTGGGTTCGATTCCCGGGGAGCTTATTTTGACTGATAACTTCTAATGGAAACAATATTATTCAACGGTTGGGGCAACCGACGAGAATCTATGAAGAATGTAATTAATGCGGACGAAGCGAATGACGTGTTTGGAACGTTTCTAAATGGAGATCTTTGCCTACCCTTATGGTACATCTATAGACGTGAAGTTTTGTATGTATGTCCCCAAGAGTTTGACGACCGATTGGTGTAGTTAGTAGAGGCCCTGCCTGCCGATGGTGTAGGCCGCTGAGTGCAATGAGAGCTAGGGTTCGAATCCCGGTAGGTGCAAACATTGATATGATGAATATCGATGGTTGTTTCCGAGTCATGGATGTTTCTATACTTTTCTATGTATTTATATACCGTTACTTAGTACCCACGACACAAGACCTTAGGGATCTAAGTCAATGTGTTGTGAAAAGAGTGGCGTGTAAATATGTTTTCTTATTCCTCTATGGTACAGCTACTCCATACTTCCGTAGGTACCTATCTAAAGTACTTACGAAATTCATTTCCTAACTTCTTCTCATGCTGCGCATGCCTAATCTAGAGTCCTTCCTAGTAATGTGCCCTACCCTGGTAAATAGGTATGATCTTGCTGGACTGTTGGGCTATGTCTTTGACTTCAACCTATCGGTCGTCTTGAGCCTATTGCAGTCCACTGCTGGACGTAGGCCTCCCCCAGGGCACGCCACAAGGCTACTGCTATAGGGGGTCTTTGCCCATAGTCACCACGCTAGGCAGGCGGGTTGGTGACCTATAGATACAAGTTGGAAAATACCTCCAGCTTTATGTAATACAACCAGGTCATAGTTTTAGGAGTGCGGTGAAAATAGTAAAATGCACTTTACTGTTTATAATAGCGCACGTGAGTTGGATCGCTGCCAAGTTCTGGAGACCTCTAGAAACACCACAGAGATTGTAGTTATAACTGCCTATATTATTAGTGTGTGAAAGCGAAAGATGACTCATCACAAAATGATGAAACTTGGCTTTGATTTAAACCGTATTTTACGAAATTTCCACGGGAACGGGATATAAATATCGGTAAAATCACACACTTTATATAGTAGGTACATTAACACGTTAAACGCCGATAGAAAAAAATAAAAATCGTAAAAATACTTTTGGTCGTAATTTGTTTATTATGTTACGATACGTATAGAAAATAAGTTTTATTCAATTCTGTACATGGGTTACATAGTTACAGTCAAATACATAGCTGAGGTCACCGGTGCACCCCATGGCGCACAAATACAGAAAAGCCACCCGCTACACCAGTAGTGCGCTCGCGCTTACGGTGATAGAACGTGTGTTACTAGATCAATTACGTTCCTACTATCTTAGCTGTCATCATTTTCTTATTGAATAGTTAATGTGCGAGCCTTTAGATATGGATTTAGCTATGGAGGACTTCGAATTTACGCAGGATGAATGGAAGCAAATCAACGCGTTAGAAATTTCTTTTTCGATCGCTTCTATAAACAATGACGCTCTCGTAGAATCGGATAGTGAACCCATGCAATTACCGAAAAAGAAAAGACGTTTGGTTATCGCAAGTGATAGTGATAGTGACAGTGAGTCGGCTGAAAATTTTGTTGCCGCCAATATATCGCAAAATGACCGTATTTCCTCAAAATGGTCGAGGCCAAAAAGACGACAGCCATCAGTGATTCCTTTCACCGAGTTCGAGGGTATGAAACCTCCATATTCTAATTTGCTGAAAGAAGCTGGCCCTGACCAGTATTATGATCTATTGGTGCCTGAAGAAATTCTTGAAATGATTGCTGAGCAGACAAATTTGTTCGCAAGTCAAAACATCACAGCCAGGAAAACAAAGCCTGGATCAAGGTCTCATTCATGGAAGCCAACAAACAAGACAGAATAAAACAGTTTCTTGGGCCGGTCTTGTTTATGGGCGTAGTAAAGCTGCCGAAATTAGCTTATTATTGGAGCAAAGACAAGATACTTGGACAAACTTTTCCAGCCACCGTTATGAGTAGGAACCGCTTCGAGTTACTACTGCAATACCTACACTTTAGCGACAATTTATCTGTCGACAGAAACGATCGTATTGCCAAAATAAGACCTTTAATCGATGCTCTCAATGCTACTTTCCAGAAATATTATTCGCCTAAAGAAGATGTTTGTGTGGATGAAAGCCAAGTACCTTTCAGAGGTCGAATAATATTCAGGCAATACAATAAAAGTAAGCGACACAAGTATGGCATGAAGCTATTTAAGTTATGTACTGTTCCCGGATATACTTGCAAACTTAATTTGTATAGTGGGAAAAACATTGACGCAATAAATACTACGCCAACAAATGTGGTGATGGCACTATGTGAAAATATATTTGACAAAGGACACACGCTAGCAACTGATAATTGGTACACTAGCTTGCAACTGGCTTATCGGTTATTGGAGAAGCAAACCCATTTAATTGGCACATTGCGAAAAAACAGAAGAGGATTGCCTAAGGCTGTTGTTGATTCGAAACTGCAAAAAGGTGAAACAATGGCTATGGAGAATGAAGATGGAGTAACAGTGCTTAAATGGAAAGATAAGAGGGACGTGCTTATGCTGTCGACAAAGCATTCCGACAAAATTGCTGTGGTGGTGAAAAAAGGCAAACAGATTCGTAAACCAAAAGTTATTTTGGATTATAATAAATCGAAAGGGTCTGTAGACATGAGTGACCAGATGGGTGCCTATTCTTCGCCATTGCGGAAAACCGTAAAATGGTATAGAAAATTGGCAATAGAACTACTTCTAAATACGGCAGTTGTAAATGCTTGGGTCATGTACAATGAAAATAAGCAGAGCAAATCTTCAATTGTCGACTTTAGGAGGGCTCTCATAAATTATTTGACTCGGCCAGCAGATTCCAAGAAATAATTATCAATGAAAGACCTAAAAGACTCAAGCATGTTCTAAAATTAAAGGAAGGAAAAGTAAGAGACACGCGTCGTTTTTGCGTGCAATGTTATAAAGATTCAGTACAGGAATTTGGTCGTAAAGTAGCTAAGAATAAAGCTAAGAAAGTGAGTACGTACTGTGTGCAATGTAAGGGGGAGCCTCACTTTTGTCTAAAATGTTTCAATTATGTCCATCGCTAATATGTTGATGCTATAAAAGGTTTCTTATCTCATCTTTTACAGCATGTTTTGTCAAATATTATGGCTAATTATTTATATTTCTAATGGTTGTTTGTAATTATGCTTACTAATGAGAACTTTATTTTATTTTTCAGTAAAACTGATTTTTATGTTTGTATTTCATTAAAAAATAAAGACTGCTAATTTTCGTTTAAATAATAAAGACTAATTTGAATTATATATCCTGAATTTTTATTTTGGTTACTTTTTTCGCTATCTTTCATTTTTTCAATTCCTTACAAGGTATGTTTGTCCCACTGCGCAGTATAGTTCTACAGCGCCGTGCCGGTCACGGAGTACGAATAAAGTAACAGTCAGTATGGCCGGCGGCGAGAAAAAGTAGTTTGAATATGACTATACGTTGAGGTCACCGGTGACCCCCATGGCGCTATGATAGAGGAAGGGTGAGGTCACCGGTGACCCCCATGGCGTTTAGCGTGTTAACCAAGTCCCACATAATTATATTCGTCATGCCAATGTTTACCAGTACACCTACAGGAATACCAACTAGGTATAGGTACCTACACCTATCGGGAAATGACCGTTTCCGGGAGGCGAGCAACAGTACCTCCCGTGTTGACAACATAGTCCGGAAATCACACTGCGGTCTCCAACCTGCCTGCCCAGCGTGGTGCAAACACTTCCCTATGACAGTGATCTCTGCAATAGGCTGAAGTGTAAGGAGGGTACCTACCACCTTATAGTAACTTCGCCGGCGTAAAGTCCAATGCTGGATGTAGGCCTCCCCTAGGGCAAGCCACGACTCGATCTCCCGTTTTCGCTATCCAGTCACTACCTACTAAGTAGCTGCCATCTTCAAGTCATCGGTCCATCTAACCCAGTGGTTCCCAAAGTGGTCCAAGTGGACCCCCAGGGGTACATAGGAGACTCGATGGGGGTCTACGTTGACGGGAAAATTGTTGGTTTGCAATAAATTTTTATGTGGTGTAGGCCTGCAGGGGGTTCACCAGAACCAGTTAACTTTTGAAAGGGATCTATGAGAAAAAAAAGTTTGGGAACCCCTGGTCTAGCCAGAGGGCGTCCAACGCTACGCTGCCAATGCTCGCCTTCCATTCGAGAACCCGCTTACTCCACCCTTCTATAAAATTTTAAAACTACTAGAGTTCGTTTCATAGAATGATTCCTATACCTGCCTAATTTTGGTACCAAAATTTTTGTATGCAACGAATCAGATAATGTGGTCATAACATAGTAACTAGCGCCATCATTCAACGGAACTATTTAATTACCTACCTCACCTATTTACACTTTTCTTAGATAACTGTGGGGTAACTTAGTCTGTGGTAAGCACGAACCCTTTTACGCGGGGCGTAACGCTAGCGACTCGCCAGCAAAATCTATGTGATTTGGCAGTTTGACGATAGCGTTACGGACTATCGAGAGGTTCGTGCTCTTTGGGTTCGTGCTTACCCCTTTCAACTAAATTGCCCATCAATATTATTTATCTTCGCGGAGGCTTATTACGGTAACCACACAGGTAGTTCACAAGTTTAAATTAGTTATTGGTTTCATATTTATCAACCGTCGAGAGTTTGCAAGATGAAGTGCTTACCTAAGTAAGTTTGTATTTCGAATGTGGTTATGTACCTAAGTAAATATAAAGTATGATTTTCTATGATGTAGGTACCTACATGTGTAAATATTTTTTATCCATTTCCAATAAACTAAATGGCTTATGGTAAGCGTCCATAGGTCGGCATCGGATGCTGCGGACGGATCGCATCAAACGCATTAACTTTTCATACTGCGTCCACTGTATCGGCAACGTACGGATTAAGGCAAGCGTCCACATGTCGGTATCGTTGTATTCTTTGTATAGAAACGCAAGTGCATCCACCTGTCCGCATCGTACGCATCGCATATCGGCAATGCCGACACCGTTCCCCGAGAGGCAACTTTTGTGATGCGTGCCGATGACGTCATACGGAATGCGTATTAGTGGACGCACGCTCGCACTGCATCGTCGGCCATTTGCATTTGGTGTTTGTCGTGTCAACAATTTTTGACGTGAAACGTCTTTAAAATCGCGCCGACACATACGGGTACCAGGTTTAAAAACTGGACCGTAACGAAAAGGTCTATATCATCGTACCTTAATAATTAAAAAACTATTAGTCTTAGAAACAAAAATGTGGTGTAAATATTTCACTTATATAGTCAGCTCGCTGTTATGACATTGAGTTCGTGTCGGGGTCAAGCGGGGCGGCGGGGGAGGGATACTGCGATAACTGTGCGAAACCGGCGCTCACGCTTGTTTCTATTCAGTGTAACTCGTCACTCCGACTTTATAGCGTGGTGATTCTTTCGTGTGTTTGTCAAGTTTATTTGAACCGATTGATTTATACAAAAATAAGTGTAATTTGGACAGTATTTATATCTATACTAATATTATAAAGCTGAAGAGTTTGTTTGTTTGTTTGTTTGAACGCGCTAATCTCAGGAACTACTGGTCTGATTTGAAAAATTCTTTCAGTGTTAGATAGCCCATTACCAAGGAAGGCTACAGTCTATACAACAACCTGCCCGGCTTCGCACGGGTACAACGCCCCCTCACGCGGACGAAGTCGTGGGCGGCTGCTATTTAAAATAACCAGAAAGTGACAATAAATATATAAACATTTGCTATGTATTTTATGTTTCTATTACGTACCTGTTCTTTTTTTATTAAAATACTTAAAACAGCGTCCATCTTGTTTTCATTTCAATATTTTACTTTAAAAGCGATTCGCTAACATAGACGTTTCACGTTAAAACCAACGGCCGTGTGCCCCGACACAGCCCCACCCGCTTTTTTAGCTTTTTTCCAATTCTTCCTCTTCTGCTAACAAACCAGCTACAATGACAAATTGTTCTTCATCGCTTTCCTCCATTCTCACAGAGTCCACATGTGCTCACTACGAAAACCCGAATGAACTGGCATCGTTAATCCGTATACTGGTACTCACCATCGGTAATCCGTACGCTGCCGATACAGTGGACGCAGTATGAAAATTTAATGCGTTTGATGCGATCCGTCCGCAGCGTCCGATGCCGACCTATGGACGCTTACCTCAAATCAGACCCTTTGTAGCACCGATAGTAGGACCGACATTTCCTTCGACTATCTTAACCGATTTTGTGATTTTCTGACCTACCTTTTGCAGGATGTGTGCGTTTCCCTATTGCAATCAGTACCTAAGTACGTTCTATTTTTCTCCTACGCCACTTTCTCCGCCACCATAAATAGGTAAGTCTTCTCTTTCTACGGGGCGGGTAAGCTTATTTTTTTTTTAAATAATTTACATTTATTATAAAATTATTAATAAAGAAATGGAAAAAATTCCTCGTGTCAGTGCTCTAACCACTAAGCCACCGGGTCAATTACTCGGATGACGAATTTTACCATCTCTTTTCTAAATTACATATTGGCAACGTTATTTTTCATCCCGATAGCTATACACTAGCCAAATCTCGGCAAACAAAGCTGAATCCCTCAGCACAATCTTTAAAGATGAAACGATCAGCCATATCCTTTTTTCAAACCTTTTTATTCACAACTTTTTTTTTAACCATATCAAATTTACATCTAGTCAAATATATTAAACTTTACCTATCTATTCTATTCTATCTTCTATTCTATCTATCTTCTTCTTTTATCTAAATCTATAGATAAAATTACAACGGATCGATGTTTGTGCACGTAATCTCCAGAAACGGTTGAACCGATTTCGATGCAGTTTTCAGGAATATATTGTGACAGGTCCCACTTAATATATAGGCTACATATCATCCCGGGAAAATGTTTTTATCCTGGATGATTTCGACATTTTGTTTTTTCTGCAGTCTACGCGGATGGAGTCGCGGGCGTCCATTAAACATATTTTCATACAAATTAGTCAACCCAATTTTGACATAAATACATAACTAAATTAACGTAAAAATACAGAGATCAGGGGCACAGCCCGCGTAAACTAAAGTCATTAGGTAGGTATCCAAGTTGGTAAATGTGGTTACTTCAATCTGAATCTCATGAGCCGAAGTCCCATCATACGAAATACTCATAGGTAGGTACATAGTACCGAACTACACTTCACTTTGTGAACGATTTGAGATCCCGTTACAACAACTCCTTTAAGTAATCATCATCAGCCTATTGCAGTCCATATTAAATAATAATTATGTACATCTTATCTTTATTTATTTATGTGGACAAGAAAAGCACGACAGAGGATTATTTTTATTGACACAGACGTTAATTTGCTTTTGGATGTTCGGATACAATGATTCCTTTGTCTATAGTGAGAATTGTCAACAAAATAAGTTCAATGTCATTGTCAGTCTTTTGTTTTTATTGTGAAATTATGTTTTACATAGTACTTTAAAAATTTAATTGAATTTCCTCGGTATTTCAATGGATAGTCACGAAAAACTATGCAAATTAATTTGCAGGGCATGCCTAAAATACAACGACGGTGACTCCATGGCATCTTTATTTGATAATACTGCCAAAAATGGCCTGAGTACCTACGGAAACGATTTTATGGTTTTAGCCAATATTCCATTGAAAAGTACAGACAATTTACCTTCGCGAATTTGTGCAAAGTGTGCTCAATATTTAAAGCAGCTAACACATTTTAAAAATACGTGCAAAACTAATCAAAAACGGCTTAGAGCTCTTTTGAAACTGTCCCGAATCAACGATGGAAACGAGAAGAAAATTGAAGAAAACCTTGTAGAATATCTTTTGTTCAGGCATTTTTTCGCAAAAGAAACATCCTCTTGCTCGTCACAACAAAAGTCTTCCACTGAAGATGGTACAGAATGTAATGATTTGGACTCAAAGTGCATAAAGAAATTTGATGAAATGGACTGTTCAACTATGGACAATTTTGACTTTTCTACAGAAAATAGTCCTAAAAATAATGAGATAGTAGTTAACATAGAGAGAATATTAGAAACACCTACCACCAACACTGAATCAAATAAAACATCAACTGAAATAAGGTTAAAAAGATATCCCAAATGCACAAAAATACAGAAAAAACATCACAATTTCTTGGGTAAAATCAACAGAAAATACAAGCAAAATTTAAGGACAAATGACACTGCTATAGACAAATTACTTGATAACATGAAAGACAATATAAAAATATTTTGCAAATCTCAACCTAAGGATGAACCTAATTTACACAAGAGTCATTTAACGAAGCCAAAAGATCATATTTGTCACATATGCAACAAAGTTCTAGCGAATCCTGCAACATACAACCAGCATATGCAACTCCACAATGGCTGTAAATTCATATGCGAACATTGTGGCAAAGGGTTCCCCTCACTAGCTGGTCTACAATACCACCAAGTCTCCGTACACAACACCGGTCCATCAATAAAATGCAGCCAATGCAATTACAAATCGTTTCGGAGATTTGACATTCTAGAACATGAGAGACTGCACACCGGTGAGAGACCGTTTACTTGTGAGAAATGTGGTCTGACTTTTCGCAGGAGTTTCATTTATAAGAAGCATTTGCTTGTACATTCGGAGAAGACGATACAGTGTGCAGAGTGTCCAAAGAAGTTTGCACAGCGAGGTCACATGCTAGCTCATTTTAATAGTATTCATGATAGGAAATATGTTTATATGTGTGACGCATGTGGTGTTACATATGCTAAGAGTCAGACGGTTAGAAAGCATTTGAGGGACCGACATGGCATACCCAGGGAAATTCAAGGCAAAATTAAAAAGATTTATAAAGAGAAGGAGGTGGTAACATAGTGGATACAAGACTTAAGTTCGGTTTCTATCTGAGCCAATTGTTTTACTTCTTTTTTTGTCTAGAAAGGACATTAAACACAGTTTATGTTAGAGGTGATGTTATAATTATTATTTAAGATGATATTAGACCAAAATGTTTTATAGTAAGTACTGTTTTATAAATGAAATTGTATTAGGCGTTACAATTCGGAAGTTCAAACATTCACTACGCGTGCGCCCACCACCGGGCCCTACACTCTCCACTGACCCTCGGATCTGATAACTTGAAAGATAGATAAGATTGTAGGTAGTGCAAGTGCTTGTTTTCGCAGTAATGATTTATCAAATGCGAGGGTCAGTGGAGGGTGTAGGGCCCGGTGGTGGGCGCACCCATAGTGAATAGTAAGTACAATAAAGATTACTATATTATTACAAAAAACTATTTTTCTTATTATGTACACCAAAAATACTCCATTCAGGTATTTCATTCTTTATGTGTTTATCTTTGTATGGCAATACATGTTTAAAACATTACCTATATAGCACTGGCGGCTCGTCCTAAGGAGCGCTGGTGCAGTGCACTCCCACCCACAAAGATTACATAGGCAATCTATATTTCTCTATAATTATCTTTCAATTCTACTATGTTTATACAATAGTGTCTACGCGTTCGTCTCAAGTAAGTTGTAATCTTATGTATCAAGAGGAGCGCTAGCGATCGCGCTCCAATGAAACGAAATTTGGTACGATTCTTAGTACTGTATTCAATGAGTGCCAAAGAGACATACCGACATAGTTCGGTGCGTGAAACAGAAGATTTCGTATGAAAATTTAGCCTTATCTGGAGCGCCGCTCACTTTAATTCGCGTATGCGGCCACTAGAGGTCGCTTAGTCCGAGTTAGAACGCGATATGGTTGTCTTTAATGTGTTTCATTAGGTCATCTGAATTTTAATATGAGCGATGTTGCACGGTGAACCCCCATCTAAATGTACCAGGAGCCGCCAGTGCTATGTAGGTATGTAGTTAAGTAAGATACATGGCTTACACTATCGCAGTTCTATATTTAAGCTGCCTTTCCAGTTCAAAGATGTGGTAGTTACTATGTATGGATGCATATTATATTAATCAATTATATTCATTGGTCCATGATGTCAATGAATTTGATTGGTGGATATCAAACGCAAACGTAATAGCACATGGTCTTAGAGGAGGCATAATAGAAACATGACAAGTCTTTTTTATATGTCTTTCGAACCAAGCGTCACAGACGCAGCGTGTATAGCGAATACGCGGTCACAGCGGCACTGTGACGTCACTGACGCCGCGTTAGTGTTGCTGCGTTCGAATGTATCCCTAGAATTTCATACATTTGCATAGAACATCTTAGCCGCGTGGTGCCGGCAGGGTAGAGTTTGTACCACCCCATGCCTGCCCGTGGGAATCGTACGAGGCGATTAACGGTTTACAGGAGGCGGGCAGCAGCGCCTCCCGTACTGACAACATAGTCCGAAAATCACACTGCGGTCACCAACCCGCCTGCCCAGCGTGGTGACTGGGCAAAAGCCGCCTGTGGCAGTAGCCTTGTGGCGTGCTCTAGGGGAGGCCTACGTCCAGCAGTGGACTGCAATAGGCTGAAGACGACGGCATAGAACATCTATCTGTCGCGAAGGCTACCTTTAATTAAAACTAGTGGCTGCAGCCTGCCTTCGGCCGCGTGAGATACCTATAACCTTAATTTTTGTTTTCCTGAAGCATGTAAGAGTCGACCAAGGAACTCGCTAGTTCTATTAGGCGATAAGCTAGCAACTTGTCCCCACATGTCCCCGCTGTGCTAAGCTATGCTATGGGATCTCCTTTATGATCCTGCAGTTGTGACTACCCCATTTCAGGAATACAGTCGTGTGTATATGTATCTATAATCTATAAGCAAGTATAACTGCCAAGTTTCATCAAAATTCGTTCAGTAGTTATTAGATACTTATGTGAAAGAATACGCAGAAAATACTCTATTGTAGGTACACAGAAAACACAAAGATAATTAATGTTGTACATACATGGCGAGCTTCTTCCAGTCAACCAGTTAAACGTTTACATAATATAATATTAATAGTACCTAGGTATCAGCAAGGTACATATCTACCTACTCGTACACACGAGTATTTTATCTCTATTTTCACAAAAACCCAGTTGTTTGGTTTGGGGGTGTCAATAAAAAGCGATGTACACACACTATGGGACACCGAGCTCATAATTTACTGGAGTACCGTCCCTGGTGGATTGTATTCGTTAATCGGCCATGTTTTTTTGGTATTTTGTGCATGAATATTTCCTGAAAATAACCAGGGTCATAGAGGGATCTATCTATCTATTCTATATACATACATATATATAGAATAGATATAGCGCCTGATCTCTCTCCGGTCGTGTCAGCTTTTCGTCCCATCGGACTATGAGAGTAACGGAATAGAGAGTGCATCTGTGTTTGCGCACACACTTGTGCACTATAATATCTCCAGCGTACCTGGCCAATGTCCGTAGAGATTGGTCGCCTTGACCGAAATACCTACATATAATAAAATTGTAACGGATCGATGTTTGTGCACGCTAATCTCAGAGACGGCTGGACCGATTTCGATGCAGTTTTCAGGAATATATTGTGACAGGTCCCACTTAACATATAAGCTACTTTATATCCCGGGAAAATGTTTTTATCCCGGATAATTTCGACATTTTGTTTTTCTGCAATCTATGCAGACGGAGTCGCGGGCGTCCACTAGTCTACAATAAAATTATGAAGCTGAAGCGTTTGTTTGTTTGTTTGAATGCGCTAATCTCAGGTCCGATTTGAAAAATTCTTTCAGTATTAGCTAGCCCATTTATCGAGCAAGATTATACAGGTTGTTTTTTCGTTGCTACCCTTAACGAAGGGTACGTACTCTATACATCAAATAAAGTAAGTTTATGCCAAAATAAATGCTGGGAAACTATGTAAATTTTTTTGATTTTTTTTTTAATTACTTGATCGGGTGAAATTTATAGTGTCCAGTGTTTATGCTAGTTTTTTCATAGACAGATATAAATTATTTCTCGTGAAAAAATCTTGCTACACGCGTCAATGTGCATTTATGCAGAAAAACGCAGACTATTTACTCAACTTTGGACCCTAATATTTTGGAAACCAGACACTTCCCAGGTATGCTTCCATGGAGAAAAATTATCGTGACGATGAGGAGATTCCGTAGTTTTCGGGAACGTTGACGACCAAAAATTATCCTGTATAGCCTATATTATATGACCTGTCCCAGCTTCGCAAGGGTGTAAAGCCCTCTCACGCGGACAAAGTCGGGGGCGGCCGCTAGAAAGATATAAGTAATTCTCGGCTTACCACAGCACTTATAGGTAATTTGATTTTATTCGCCCGCTTACTACTAACCTACGCTAAAATTCAATTCAAATTCAAATATTTTATTTTGGATATTACTCCAAAGTGGTTAGTATGAGATGACTTATATATTTTGTTAGTAAACAGTTATAAAAAATAAAATTACAATTAAATACAAATTATTGAACATAAATTGAAATTACATTAAATTAAATCAATTAAACACTAAATAATAATAACAGAATTGGGCTTAATTAAGGGCCCAACTTGTGCACCTGTGTAACCGCATCCACCTCTCTATTAGAGGAGAGTCTCACCTGCTGGCTAACACGTTCAATATGCTGTTTGAACTGCTCCGAATGCGGTATAGCAAGGACGCACTACGCATTCTGATAACTGCGTAAAAACAATTTGTATGCACCTCCGCGAACATGGTAGATGCGCTACAGTAGCGGGGCAGTCCAAACAACACCCTAAACGCTTTATTATATTGGACACGAAGGGCCTCATATGCCCGCTGCGTGTAGCTAACCCACAGACTGTACGTGTAGAATGACTGGCAATAGGCTTTAAAAAGCGTCAGTTTTACATCATTGCTACAGCGAGCGAATCGGCGAGCCATCATGTTACAGCGCACACACAGAGCCCTTCGCTCCCTCTCGATGTCCAGGTCATCGTTAAGCTTACTGATGCACTTAAGTACCCTAGATAATATGTAGGCAAGTTAGTACTATTTGTATTCTTATAATCGTAAGAATCACGTAAAACCATCCTGAAAGTATAGTTAATAACCTCTAAAAATACGTAGACCCAAGCATTTATGTTGTACTAAAGGGGGTCGTATCTCAAAGAAGATTATGAAACTATGCCAGCCTGAGCTACCTTAACCGCATTTGGGGAAGATATTTTATATATTTTGGGACAGACAGACATTGGGTTTGACAAGCATGTTTATGTACTGGTAGTAAATAGTAGGTGATAACCCAATGTATAAAGACGTGCTCCTTCCAAGCGGGGGCCGTAGTTTCGACCCCGATACGTCGGGCTTGTTACAATGAATCTATTTCATGCATCGATTTAAATGTTATAAAATAGTCACTTAGCTCGTGCGTCCTCATAAAGCACGTAAAATCTTTGATCCTGAATGCCTGATATCTCACCATTCATGTCGACTTTCCGTCGCATTGGACTATAGGAGTGACGGAATAGAGAGTGCCTTTTAGTAAGGTTAGGTAACTAGGTTGAGATTAGTGAAGTTTAGACAATATAACATCCTTCGGCATTCGTAACATTATCACTAATAGCGTTTAAACTTCATCAAGTGATATGACGAACGCGCGAAAATCATTGGAGCAAACATTTTGATGACGAACCTTCATCGATTTTATTGAGACATTTTTGACTAAACCCCGAGACGCCATCGGTGTTTTACAAAATCGCGTGTAAAGTTAGACATGGTCTAAATATGACATTTACATACATAAAATATGACATTTACATACATAAAATATGACATTTACATACATAAAATACGACATTTACATACATAAAATATGACATTAACTTACATAAAATCACGCCTCTTTCCCGGTGGAGAAGGCTGATATCACGATCACTCCGCTTGCTACAGTCCTGCCTGCCACACGTCTTTCGCTTTACCTATCTACTTTCAGGATATTCTTTATGCAAGCTCTTCGGTTTGAGTACTCTTGACCGAGCCTTTGTCTATTAATAATAATTTCACTAATTTGACATACATACTTACCATAATTTATGTCATTTATAAAATATATGGAATATCTGTCAAATTTAGGCAAAGTTTAGCTTAAACAGTGTTTAAATTCTTTTGTAATAATACGGCTGTTCTACAAAGCGGTATGTCGCAAAAGGTAGAGGTTTATATGGCGCATTCAAGCTTCAACCCTTGGGGTCCACTCATTTATGGAGTCTAAACTATTTTCACTTAATTACTAAAGGTTTTACTGTAGGTTTTATAGCATTTAAAGCTCTGTGTATTTTATCATAAAATGAATAGAGAAAAAATATTCATGGTTTTTTGACAGTATAATTTGTTATAGCAGGCATATAATATAGAATTGTTTCTGACAAGCTAATAATCTAAAATTATTAAAATCATTCCTACCTAATCATTTGTCACCTGTATGTGTTTGTTACTCTTTCACGTAAAAGCCAATGAGCTGATTTTGGTGAAACTTGCCACGTAAGACATCAAAATAATACGTAGACTATAAACTTCACGCAGACGAAGCACGGGCGGCCGCTAGTAGGCACTAAATAAATATAATGATGATAATGTTCATACAATATACAATAATGTCGACATACAGGAGAATCGAAGCCCTACTGTTGGTGAAGCCCGAAGTTTTGTTTTTGATGGTACGTAAATCCCATAGGTTTTATAGTTATGGATTGTCAAGAAATTCGATCGAGTTACTGTTCACGCAACCACATTTTGCTCCTTATCGTTCGGTGATATAGAAGCAACACCATTAGCGCACAGACAGACATTGTACTCTAAACCCCAATAAGATAATCTGGAATTCAATCTTCTGGGACCCCGAGTCAAACGCGAAGGTGGGAGGAGAAATGGAGTTGTCACAAATCCTTAACTTGACCATGATGACCCTTATCACCTTTATAGACTTGATTGCTCATTATGCGATCTGGGCTAAAGTCGATCGTCCACCGCTACTTAAGCTTAGCTGATATTAGTTAAGCCAGTTTTTCATACATTTGCGTCCACCACAAACTATGCACATATGAAAAACTTACTCAGCTATGTGAGCTATGCTAAATTAACATAGTTTAATTAGCGGTGGACTATCGGCTTAAGACTATATAGCAGTTTTACGAGTGACAGCGAAGTTTCTTTATTGAAACACTAGTGGCCCGCCCTCGCTTCGCTTCGGTACATATCAGTACATTAGCTACAACTTCATATGTAGGTACAGCGGTTTTCGTAAAAATTTGGAACGCCCGTTGGTTCCCTTCCCGTGGGAATTTCCTCGGGGTCCCAAATAAATATATATGCCCAACTTCAGATTCATATGTATAACCGTTTTCGTAAAAAATAATTAATTCCCGTTGGTCCCCTTCCCGTGGGAATTTCTGGAAATCCGTTCTTAGTGCTTCCTCGCAGTCCCTAATTAACTTATATGCCCAATTTCAGCTTCATATGTATAGCGGTTTTCGTAAAAATTATGAATTCCCGTTTGTCCCCTTCCCGTGGGAATTTCGGGAAATCCGTTTTTAGTCCTCCCTCGCTGTCCCCAATGAACATATATGCCCGATTTCAGCTTCATATGTATAGCGGTTTTCGTAAAAAATATAGAATTCCCGTTGGTCGCCTTCCCGTGGGAATATCGGGAAATTCTTGTAGCCTATGTTCATCCAGGTCCAATAAGGATTCTAACGGTGAAAGAATTTTTGAAATCGGTCCAGTAGTTTCGGAGCCTATTCATTACAACCAAACAAACAAAGTTTTCCTCTTTATAATATTAGTATAGATTTCTATATTCATTTCTTCTATGCTGCTCTGGGAGTGAAAAAAAAACGTATAATACGACAGCTGCTTCTCTTCCCGGGCATACTGTACAAGTCAGTAGAGGGACAAGAGGGTCTTGGTATTTTGTAGGCGATGGGCTGATCACCTGTCACTACTAACCGAACTTGTACGTCTTAACTATACCCTCAAAATTGGTCAGAAGTGGCACCATGTGGTTCTATCGGCCCTTGGTGCTCTGCCTACCCCGTAAGGGATAAAGGCGTGATTGTATGTATGTATGTATATTTTCATTAGCCAGAACTACATCTCGATAAGCAGACGTTTAGCATAGCGGGATCAGACGTTGCTAGCTTATCGCCTGAGAGACAAGTCCAAAATTTCTTAGTCGACCTTACGACATGCACGGAAGGAGATGCAGCTGATAAATTCTAGTGAAGCCCCGCGTCAGCAAAGTAAAACTATGAACGTTTCTATTGTTTCTACCAATCATCATCATCATCAGCCTATTGCAGTCCACTGCTGGACGTAGGCCTCCCCCAAGGAACGCCACAAGACTGCCAAGGGGGATATTTGCCCATAGTCACCACGCTGGGCAGGCGGGTTGGTGACCGCAGTTTGTATTTTGGACTATGTTGTCAACACGAGAGGCGCTGCTGCCCACCTCCCGATACCACCAATAGTAGATAAATTTTGAGATTTGATGATTCTGCTTTAAATTAAGGCGTCCCAGGTAGAAAAATGTTATTATAACTTTGCGTGCAAAAAGAGTGCAAAGCGATTCTTGCAGCGAGATTTCGATGACTTATAACTTTGCGACTGTTATGAACCCTCCGCAAAATATTCGACCTTCCATGTAAAATCCTGTAGAGATTCTATTAAAGTTTCTTATCTTTTTGATGTTAAATGAGATTTCGTTGTACGTGAGTTAAGAGATGTTTTAGGGGACCTAAGAATGATTAATTCACTGTCAGTGGTTATCTGACAATGAACACCAATTTGTTACAAGTAACTTGAATTTTTTGGTATTTTTTTAGGTGCCTACTATTTATAAATAAAATATAAATGAAGGTATTTATTCGAAATGAAAGCATACACAACTTATTTTTCGAATGCCATTTTTATATGTTACTTTCTTTACAGGATGTGTGTGACAACCAGGCAAATATTTTGAGCTATTGTTTTGAGTTATACGAAAGTGTCACATTACTCACAGGAACAGCATTTTAAATTAGATCATCCACAATGACTAGTTAAATGGGCTTATTGGTTATTGTATGATACATTGCTGTTTTCTGGATCATTTGTGACTCTCCATGTGGGTTCAGTGGGATCAGTTAATTGAACTTTCTGTATTTAAACTTTTTTTTTGGAAAATCATTAATAGGTTAAAATTTTGTTTTTAAGTCATTATTTAAGGCCTACTTAAACGAAGTACACTATTATTTCCTGAAAAAAAGTCGCAAAATTTTGGAATTTTCCTGCAAAAATTTTAAGTGGTTTTTGCATCAGAGTCATGGTTTGTAATCGGCATATCAATATTTGCCTGGTTGTCACTTTCACCCTGTATTTATTACGGTCTGTCAAGCATAAGTTGGCGTTTCGGGGCTTTATGTTACAAGAGCTGGTAGAGTGTTATCGCTACGGAAACGAGTGATATCCACCCATCTTTGTTTGATCTTGATTTGATTGGAGAATATTCAATGTATCTATAGCAAAGAATTTTTATTTGGAAGATCGCTATTTATTTTATCGATACGAACATCACATTATAATATTGAACGTACTATTCGATACGTTGCTATCGGAAAATCACAAATTCTTAATATTCAAATTGAACCCATATCGTTTCTGTTCGACTTTTAAACGGATTTTTATATTTCAGAAATAGAATTTATATTTCTGTATTCTGCGTACATCCGTTTAAAATTGGAAATAGAATGTGAAAATTTAATATTGGAAGGGGATTGCAAAGTGAGAATTAAATTCGATATTCCGTATGTGGTACCAGATAGGTAATATTATTTCCTCTGTCTAACCTACCATGCCATTGCTATAAAATAATATCTTAACATAGAACGCTTACATAGGTACATACCTAAAATAAAACAGGTAATAATATTTTGAAACATCTGGCCACAGGGCATTTTTTTTAAATGATAACGATGAACTTATCTATCTACTAAGATAACACTCTACTGTAACTACTTATTAATTTTTGAACAGGTATATATATGTATGTATACAGTTTTTCGATAGTAAATACATACATTCATATACACATAGCTGTGTACCTGAAATGGGGTAGCCAGAACTGAAGGATCATGAAGGAGATCAAGACACGTTTGGCAAAAGCGGAGACAGATATAAATCTTGATCAGTGACAAATTCCTATACCATCGTCTGAGAGAGCACCCTGGAGTTCCTTATTCGACTTTTAGGATATGCACGGAAGGAGATGCAGCTGATGTATTCTAGTGAATCTAGGGCATCAGCCGCCCTAGCATGACCACGCATCGTGGATATCGTATCGTACGATATCGTATTGTCTCTATACAAAATTCAACATGGCGGCTATACTCGTATTTCGACAGGCTAAATGTCGGTAAATCGGTTAATCATATCATGTTTCGCAGATCATACTAGTCTTGCTGGCTAAATAACAATGAATTAATGAAGTGTATACCTAGCATATATACCTAGGCCTAATTACATTATTACAGATTATACAGCTGCTACAGATGTACGCAGAGCGGGCGAAATTACTTCAAACACAAAACTTTGTCCGTCTGGCAATACAGAGATAGGAGGATTTTTAAATGTTTACAATGTACGAAGATAATGAACGTGGATACGGCACTATGGAATATTAATATCGAGTTATATCAAGCATTGCTATTCAAATTATTTTTTATTAATTTACATAAAACAAATTGGGTATGTGTTAAGAAAAGGGCTAGTCAAGAGCATCCGAAACCGACGAGCATGTATGAAGAACTTAATGAATGTGGATGAGGCGAAAGAGGTATGTTTGGAACGTACTAAATGGAGATCTGTAGTCTTTGTCTACACCTATGG
Source organism: Carposina sasakii (assembly GCA_014607495.2). Lineage (NCBI taxonomy): Eukaryota > Metazoa > Arthropoda > Insecta > Lepidoptera > Carposinidae > Carposina > Carposina sasakii. The sequence continues at coordinate 1,515,099 of CP053174.1, read as the reverse complement.
GACATCAGGCGTGAGGTTATGTATGTGTTATGTAATTTTTCGGAATAGCAGCTATGTACGTATTGCATGCTAGGTGATCGGACCTGCTTGTTATCGCGATTATAGTTGCCTGTGATCATGATCATGAATTATCAGATTCCTCATCATAGAGGGTTGTAAGGGCGTTAATCTCGATAAGTCAATTAATAAGGTCCCTTGATAACTTTGACTGGCTTCTTCCAGTTCGAGTGTTATGATTATATTAAGCAAGCTTCTGACTCTACATTACTATGATATCATCATCATCATCAGCCTATTACAGTCCACTGCTGGACGTAGGCGTCCCCAAGGGCACGCCACAAGACTGCCATGGGGGGTATTTGCCCATGGTCACCACGCTGGGCAGGCGGGTTGGTGACCGCAGTTTGTATTTTGGACGGAAGGCGCTGCTGCCCTCCTCCCAGAAACCCTTGATCGCCTCGTACGATACCCACGGGCAGACATGGGGTGGTATGAATTCTACTCTGCCGGCACCACGCGGTTCAGATAGGTACACACAGCTGTGTTCCCGAAATGGGGTAGCCAGAACTGCAGGATCATTAAGGAGATCCTACAGCTCTATTTAATTTAGCATATAAGGGAACAGACGTAAAATCAGTGTTAAGTCACATCGCTAGGAATAATGCCGAAAAAGGTTGAACGCATAAAATACCATATCAAAAAGTTTGTACATGCCTGCAACATTGAACTTTCTTATCTGTTACGCCCAAAAAGGCGCGAAGTTTGAAAACGGCGGGAATTTTAGGCGTCTTGTATGCACAGATTGTTTGCTTATAATCAAATACTTCAATTAATTTTTGAGACGTTCCGATATTTGAAATGTTTTTTGTTTAGAAACCTCTTTCGGATAAAAATATATTGTTCGAAAGAGTTTTTAATCAGTTTGAATTCTGGCTTGACGAGGAATTTGTTTTTTTATCTTGCAGTTAACAACCAAAGATTGTCATGACTCTCAACATTGCCAATAGTGGATATTGACAGCATATAGGTACCTGGTACAAGCAGAAAAATATAAGGGTACAATAGGTGAACGGCGAAGAATTATTATATAGAACAAATTGTGTTCAATCTACGGTTAAAATATTGTACTTGCCGATGTGGAACTAAACTAAAATATATCAGCTGCATCTCTAGTAACTTAGGGGCGTTCTCTCAGGCAGTTAGCTAGCAACTTCTACCTACCCCATTGCTCATTACGACATTTTATGGGAGAAAACTTGGCTTGGAGAGTGTTTCGAAAGACATTTCTTTGCGAATATGAATATTATAAATATACCTACAGATTGATAGAGCGCGTGATTCTGACCAGATCCACCAAACAGTTTTTGGCCAAAATGGCTTTTACAACGTTTCAGCTCAGAGGGGTCGATATGTATGTGAGATCACATAAAAAAAAACAATCAGCGCTTAAAAACCACAAGCATTTTCTCTTTACTAATAATGTCAAAGACACTTTACAAATTGCTTTTAGAGTTGAATTTTCTATTGTAACATGAAAATTTATTATTGAATGTGTCTGAAAAGTTTTAAAAGATCGTGAATCCCTTTGAATAACTAATATAAAGGTCCACAATCAGACTATATCGGTAGTGCTGAGGATAACCCTTCAAAGATACCGTAAATAGGACATTCATTTATTTATAGTAGAATAATACGGACTGTCAAACCTAATGTACTAAAAGTACGACTTAGCAAAACCGTCAGTGCGACCGCTTCCATTAGTTTCCTTTACCGACAGTCACACAAATCAGGCGGCTAAAAACCGCGGCGATTTTGCCGTAGTGCAGCCTTAGACTTTATTATTTGATTTGAGTCATTCCTTCATAAACGCACGGTTGTATGTATACCTGTTGCTTATTGCAGTCCACTGCTGGACGTAGGCCTCCCCCAGGGCACGCCATAAGGCTACTGCCACAGGGGGGTTTTGCCCATAGTCACCACGCTGGACAGGCGGGTTGGTGACCGCAGTGTGATTTTCGGACTATGTTGTCAGTACGGGAAGCACTGCTGCCTACCTTTCGGAAATCCTTAATTAGAATAGAATAGAATAGAATATTTATTTCTGCAAGAAACGTGGTACATAAAGTTCTTATCATTTAGTTAGAGTAATAATATTGGTTCAGCACATTTCACCAGAGTCTGGCATGCAAAATTTAAAATTAATAATATGTAGGTATTCTAAATTACATTATAAATATATCAGATATTCACACAAAACAATGTCACAAAGTACAAAAAAATTAAATAATTACAATTATACTCGGTTAATTTCAATTATATTTGCGGTTATTATATTTGAGGTATTCATCGACGGAATAGAAACATTCGTGAGTTAGCCATTTCTTAAGCCTAATTTTAAAAATTGTATAAGGTAGATTTTTAATGTCATCTGATAATTTATTATATATTTTGATTGCCATTGGATAGCTATTTCTATTGTACAATGTAGTTTTCATGATTGGTAGTTTTAGCTTATCTGGAAATCTACTGTTAAATGTACATTCATCTCTTACCCTATTAAATATATTAGGATAAATTCTAACAAAATTACACATCTCGTATATATATAGACAAGGGACCGTCAGCAAATTCATCTTTTTAAACAATGGCCTACATGATGTAAGATTGTCAATATTATTTATTGCACGGATACATTTTTTTTGTGCTATAAATGCCTGGTTAATTTGATAGGAATTGCCTCGAGCTCGTACGATACCCACGGGCAGGTAGGGGTGGTACAAACTCTACTCTGCCGGCACCATGCGGCTATTACATACATAATATACAGGGTGTTTTTTCGTTGCCACCCTTAACGAAGGATACATACTCTATACATGAAATAAAGTAAGTTTATGCCAAAAAATGCTGCGAAACGATGTAAATTTTATTAAAATTTTTGATTAGGTACTTGATCGGGGGAATTTTATAGTATCCAGTGTTTATGCTAGTTTTTTCATAGACATACTGGGTGTAAAAAAACATCTTTGTTCTTTTAATACTCCGTATTCTTTGTAACATTACGATAATTTTTTTTCTATGGAAGTAACACAGGTAATATACAGGATGTTTGTGACAGGCAAATATTGATACCATGACTTCAGACCATGACTCTAAGGCGGAAATTACTGAAAATTTTCGCAGGACAATTCCAAAAATTTTCCGTCATTTCTTTCATATTTTCAGAAAAAAAAAATAGTTTAGTTTGTTTAATTAGACCTTAGATAATGACTTAAAAATAAATTTTTAACCAAAAGATGATTTTCAAAAAAAGTTTCCCTAAAAGAGTTCAAATAACTAATCAACCCTAATGGAGAGACACAAGTGGTCCAAAAAACAGTAATGTATCACACAATAACCAACCGGGATCGCCCGATAGAATCGGGGCGGAAAGCAAACATTGCGAATAATCAAATCAAAATAGCATTTCCTGCGAGTAATAACACTATCGTATAACTTAAAGCAATTGTACTTATTCAGTATTAGGTACTTACAGTGTTGGCTGTCACACACACACCCTGTATAATGTAGGTATATTGTCTAATGTTTGTATGTACAATAAAGAATATCAGAAAAATAGAAGAGATCAGTGTATTGCTCTTTGATAGTCCCGCCCTGCATCAGAATCTGTGGTTTGATGATGATGATCTCCGACCGTATTTCGGCCAAGGCGACCAATCTCTACGGAGATTGGCCAGGTACGTAGGAGATACTATAGTGCACAAGTGTGTGCGCAAACACATATGCACTCTCTATTCCGTCACTCTCATAGTCCGATGGACGGAAAGCCGACACGACCGGAGAGAGATCAGGCGCAGGACCAGCAGTTTTACGTGCTTTCCGAGGCACGAGCTAAGTGACAATTTTTACAACATTAAAATCTGTACATGAAATAAATTCATTGGTACAGGCCCGTGACTGGGATCGACTGTGGTTTGGTACTAGTACTAGATAACTATGAATTAACAAACGTCGTCGCAGTTACAGTTGCGACCGGTTACGCAATGAGAGTACGAGTGGCAGTTTGGGTTGAATAAAACTCAGTAGAATTGGCCTAGATCGGCTACAGGATAAGAAAAAGAAAACGCTTCCAGCTTAGCTCCATTTCCACTATAATAAAACCATTTTCCAATGGTAAAGCGATACTAAGGCCGGTAATTCGACACGGTTCTAACTGCAAAGTGGATTGCACTGCGTTGGAACTTTGTGGCACCTATATCGGGCGTGCTGAATTTGGATGTGATACGGGCTGGTTTAGGGTCGGTTTACATGGTATTGATAGCCAAAATGTTTGCTTTATTCCTTTACTGATGCGAAGCTTCACTAGAATACGTCAGCTGCATTTCCTTCTATGCATGTGGTGGTTACCTCAGAGCCGAAGGAAGAGACGCTCTCTCAGGCGATGAGCTAAGATATAAATCTTATTTTCGAAGAAGCATTGTTTGTAAACATTAGAACAGAACAGAACTTGTAGGATATGGATACGAGTGAAATTTGACGTTTTTCCATATTGATGTACGAGTATCCTACTAAAAAGTTCAGTTTTGTGTTTGCGAAATCAGCTTCTTTAGGTTTTTTATAGCGCAAACTTTTAAATTGAGTAGAAAACTCTTTAGGAACTATTGATGATAATAATACACAAAACTGTGCCTAATAAAAAACCAGCACCGGTATGATGAATTTGGTGAGAGCGAGATGTCTCACTTTTAAACGTCAAATTCACAGAGCTATTAATAACTAGATAAACTAAGTGGATGTACTTTGCATGTGAAAAATAGGCTTAAGAATTAGAATAGACACTCGTTCTCGAGCCTGGACTGAAGGAATTAGGGCTGATAGAAGTTGTTGGCAATCCCATTTTACACACCAAGTAGAAACACTCGCCTTGTCTAGTTATTACTTAGCTCAATGACACTTCACTGAAATAGTGTAAAGTAATAGTAGAATCATGCGGTGTGTCAGACCTAATGTTGGTTTTGCCATAAAGGAGAACTGTCTAGCAGCTCTCCTGGTTTTCGTCTTTAGGCGACCTTAACTCTTATTAGATCCACGTTGGTGGCTATTAAGCCCCGAATCGCCAACTTATGCCTGACAAACCGTCACAAATCGCACCTTGGGGTGGTGACCGTTGCCAAAGCAAAAGTTATGCGATTAAATGTTTAAATTCACATCTTTTTTTTGTTTGGTAGCGGTTTCATTTTGGGGTGCGAACATAGAAAGTAACATATAAAATTACCATTGACAAACAAGATGTTAATGCTTTCATGTCGCATAAATGAATTTGAATTTGTGGATTTGTGGATTTGACGTTTAAAGGTGAGACATCTCGCTCTCACCAAATTCATCATACCGGTGCTGATTTAGTTCTTTTGGATTCTTTCTATTTCTAAATAAAATGAAGTATCGTTATACTGTGGCTGCTTGTGAAATCACCTTTGTGAACCGGAAGTTTTAGCTACTCCATGTTAGTTTCCAGTAATTAGTTAAGCAAAAACTAAACTGTGACATTTGCTGCATTATACATATAGGTATTTTACTACTGAAACCATAAAAATTTCCTATTCATTGGTCAAGTAGTTTTCACGATTTCGAAATGAGTGTGTGCGTGAGTGACTTCGCTTTGCTTTTATATTAATGAACGTAGATTACACCACTGTTTGTCTGTGAATGTCTGTCTGGTATCGTAAGTGGCGATTAAGGGATTCCGGGAGGTAGGGCAGCAGCGCCTCCCGTACTGACAACATGGTGGTGACTGCGGGTAAAATCTCCCCTATGATCGCCTGCGGCGTGCCCTGGGGAAGGTCTACGTTCAGCAGTAGACTGCAACAGGCTGATGTGTGTGTCTATATCAAAACATTAAAATATAAAGCGCCATGTAAGCCAACCAAAGCACAAGAGTCTACCGTCTCGTTAGTGCACATTGACTTCTGCATACATTACGAGTACCGATCTAACACGGACCGCAGGGAAAATAAAATATTCCCAGAACATCGTACTGACCGGTCGGGTTTTACATACATGTACAGAAATGGGGTAGCCAGAACCATAGAGGAATAAAACGCTATAGAGTGCTAATGTCCTACTAACTGCGTCGTTGCACCATGAGACTTTCCGGTACCTCTCAGTTCCAACAGGCACCTTTCGCATAGCGATATCAGATAGATAGATTACTCGGGTGAGGAAATTTTTCAATTTCTTTATTAATAATTTTATAAGATAGATTATTATAAAAACAGCCATGACTCGGAAACACACATCTATGCCTATAATAGTCATTAATCAATGTTTACAGATTCATGGAATGAAAACTTCAAATGTGATACTTAAGAAAACAAGATGTATGGATCCCACTAGAAGACACTATGTTCAATTCTGACCGTCGTCACACTTCGTCACATCACCTAAACTTAAAATTAGTCCTACCTGTCCCTTTCTGTCTCAGCCATTTATGTTAAGGATGGAGAGGGATAGTCACTAAATCTAACTTTACGTTTAAGTGTGACGGTCATGTCATTATATATATATACAGGATGATTTTTGGTCGTCAACGTTCCCGAAAACTACGGAATCTTCTCATCATCACGATCATTTTTCTCCATGGAAGCATACCTGGGAAGTGTCTGGTTTCCAAAATATTAGGGTCCAAAGTTGAGTAAATAGACTGCGTTTTTCTGCATAAATGCACATAGACGCGCGTAGCAGGATTTTTTCACGAAAAATAATAAATATCTGTCTATAAAAAAACTAACATAAACACTAGACACTATAAATATCGCACGATCAAGGAAATTAAATTAAAAAAAAAAAATCCCAGCATTTTTTTTGGCATAAACTTACTTTATTTCATGTATTGAATACGTACCCTTCGTTAAAGGTGGCCACAAAAAAACACCCTGTATATATTATATAATAAAAATATTAGGTGTCTTGTTAGCAGATTGACGTCTTAAAACAAGTCCTTATGACCTTACTGTTCTATTACTCTAGAAAGTGAACCTCAAATATAAACTATTGCAGAACAAACAACTAAGTCCACGGTATGGCAACATGGCCAAACTTGAAACTGTGTCCATTAGTATTCGGCAGGTACGCTATAGTATCTATGTATACAAGTTTGGATAAAGTGTGGTGTAAGTCACGAACGATTAGCATTAGCACTCAATTTCTGATCTTGAGAGATTTTTAGCATATCAAAATATAATCACAAAATCTCAAAAACTGCAGTGATAGCCATGTGGTTATACGTGCAATCAATCGGAAGGTGTTGGTTCGATACCCAGTCACGGGCCTGTACCACTGCATTTCTTTCATGTACAGATTTAATAATAATAATATAATAATGTTCACACACAACACAGCACATTAACCTAGTCCCACACTAAGATCCCTAAGGTCTTGTGTCGTGGGTACTAAGCAACGGTATATAAATAGATAAGTATAGAAACATCTATGAATCGGAAACAAACATCGATATTCATCATACCAATGTTTGCATGTACCGGGATTCAAAACCAGGCGTCGCAGGCAGGACCACTACACACTAGACTAGACCGATCGGTTGTCTCGCAGGCAGGGCCAATATCAAAAGATTTCAAAATACTAAATTGGCAATTAGCTATGCCCCTTAATTTTTTTTAAATGTGATCCCGCTATAAAAAAAAGTCCAGCAGGTCTGGCTACCTACCTTATTTAGGAGCCGTGTGTATTCAGCGCAAATATTGATATGGCGACTTCAGAACATGATTCTGAGGCGAAAATCACTGAAAATTTTATCAGGAAAAGGGAGGGCGTTGCGGCGGCGGCCAAATAGCATCAAAACACTTCGATTGCGCTTCGCTCATGACTTGTACCACAACTAAAACCGTTCAAGACAACTAGATAACCGAATCTGATAATCTGTATATTTGCAACGCAGATTAAATTGCGCGATTCTGCTCGGATAAGACGCCTCCCAAATACGTGGCGTTAACTAAACTGCGTCGATGTTTCGTTTAGCGAACGTTATGTTGAACGAACGTAACTACCTATACATATGTAGAATGCTAATAATATTAGCTTACTTTAGCCCTAGGGGGTAAATTAGACCGAAACAAAAAAACTATTTTACTGATCTATACCTTATGTACTTAATCTGTGCTTTGTATAAAATATAGAAGTGTAAATAATATAAATTGTGTGTAGGTATGATTTTGCATGCTAAGTTTGAATGACTAAACATAAGGACAATTATTATAAATGAGCAATTAAATAATTATATATCTTCTTCTATCTCTATCTATATCTATATAGATATCTTCAACTGTCTTCTTCTCTCAGGCGATGAGCTTGTGACATGTCATTGATCATTGGCTTCAGTTCAGGGATCATTTTATGAGCCTGCAGATGCCACCCTATTTTCATAGCCATTTAATATGTTTTTTATTAAAATTTTGCGCATGTTAAGTGTCATACCGAGGGCAAGTGCTTAGTTCATTGGAACGAAGTTCCTTACGGCAGGCTTGGAGGAGATAGGGATTTTGCTGCGCGACCGAACTGAAAAAAATGTGATAGTAAAACCGTAAGAAAAAGTGCGTGGAATAAAACCGTTAAATGAGACGTGCGCAGGCGCGACAGTCGTATACACAAGCGAGTAGTGTATAATACCTTTCTCTTTCTCCCTCTTTCTTTTCGTTCTCTCATCCCTTCTCTCTCTATTACTATTCCACCCCGCCAATGCATAGTATATACTCATAAATTTATGGACAAGCACGTGGCGAATACTCACATTATAGATACATTTTAAACCTAAATAAAATTGAGCACGATTTTTCTTTTGCAAATTGTGTCGATTCTACATTAGCCGTAGGAACTTCGTTCCTACCTGGTGTCCCACGACACCACATTTATATTTTTGTAATTATTTGACTTTTATCTGAAGTCATTAGAAAAAGCTATTTATCTAACGTCCTTCCTCTTGTAAACAAAGCCTTTGAAAGACTAAAAGCTAGGACGGAACATAAAACATGACTTTAGAGTAAGATTCTGAAAGAAAAACTACAATTATTTTACATAATTTATGTTACGCTATCTACTACAAAGTGCACCTATAAGGTAAAGTGACTATATTTTATTTATTTTAAAAGCATATGCCTTGTAGAATAGGTAAACAGTGTTATTCAAGCTTTCAGCTTAGGTCTATGCTTTTCAAAGAATAAAAGTACTTAGGTACATTATGATGATGATATGAAAGAGTCGGTTGGATGCAGGCTGCTTCCGACCGGTCGGTATGGAGGTTGTTGAGGGAGGCCTATGTCTAGCAGTGGACTTCCCAGGGATGAAATGATGATGATGATGATGAAAGAGTCGACTAAGAAACTCGGATATTCTCTCAGGCGATAATCTAGCACCTTGTCATCGATTAAGATCTGTCCCTGCTATTCTAAATGTAACAATGAGATCTCCTTTATGATTCTGCGGTTCTGGCTTACTACCACATTTATATAAAAAATTTAAGATATTGACTAAATAAAGCATAAAAAAACAACTTTCTTTAGCAGTTTTATTTTAGTTGCAAAATGATAAATTAACAATTATATAGTCAGAGTAAATCTTATTGAGCTATCACCGCTTAAACTAAAGAGAGATTTACAGCAAACGTTAAAAAAACTAAGGGTTCAAACAAATAAACCGAGCTCCTATATAAAACGAGGGAGGAGGGTGAAATTCAGAGGGTTGTTTCAGGACTTAACTGATAAGATTTACGATGTGGTAAAATCATAAAAGTGAAGAACGTATAAAAAAGAAACTATTCGATATCTACATTTGAAGCTATCTTGGGACCAGTGTTGGGATAGAGATTTTAAGGGAGTTTTCTAAGAGTGTAAGTGGAAAATGCCTTAGTATAGATAGGTGTTTTATTGCTTTATCATAATGTAATTTAAAGCTTTTGTAGAAATTGTAAAAGCGACTGATGGTACTGAGTTCACCACAAGAGTATCTACAAAAGGTTTTTTATGTTTAATTTTATGGTCATGTAATTTTTAAAGAAAATTACATAAAGAAGGATGATAGTTTGTATATTACTATTAAACTTGTAAAAATTAGCCTAATTGCAGTCCACTCAGTTGGATGTAGGCCTCCTCCAGCGCACGCTATAAGGCTACTGATTTAAGGGGGTTTTTGTCCATAGTCACTATGATGGGAAGGCGGATTGGTGACCACAGTGTGATTTCCAGACTACGTTGTCAACACAGCAAACGCTGCTTGCTGCCCATCTCCCGGAAACCCTTAATCGCCTTTTACGGTATCCACGACCAGACATACGGTGGTGTTATTCTACTCTGCGGACACCACACGATAATAGTAAAATAGGTAAATAAAAAACGGACGAAGTAGCGTCGTACTCAATTAAGTAAGTAAAGAAAGAAATTGCTTTACCTGTTACCCAAAACTTTGGAACTTAGCCCTTTTCCGAGTTTAGTCAAACTTGGCTGTATGCTCCATTTGCGGTGCCTTATGCCACCTGACCTAAATCAGAACTTATGCCCAAATAAAAGTAACTTTTAGTTCACTTCACTAGACTTCTTAGTTTCCTAGATGGATGAAGCCATAGTTTATGCCTAAGAATAGAGAACTTGTGCCTAGAATATTTGAGGATAGCCCTCGATTTGTTAGACCATCATCATATCCTGATGTTGTGAATATGGTACCAATTTTAAAGCATACCACATAATATGTCCAAATATTATTATTATGACGGCCGATTGGTCTAGCATGTAGTGACCCTGCCTGAGACGCCATAGGTCCTGGGTTCGGATCCCGGTAGGTGCAAACATTGATATGATGAATATCGATGTTTGTTTCCGAGTCATGGATGTTTCTATACTTATCTATGTATTTATATACCGTTGCTTAGTACCCACGACACAAGACCTTAGGGATCTTAATGTGGGACTAGGTTAATGTGTTATGTAGTGTGTGAATATTTATTTATTTATTATTTTTATTTATTATTATATCTAAAAAAATACAGACGAATTTGATAAATCACTCTTTTTTAACTCAGTTCAATTAAAATTATTCGAGGAACTGTGTTAGATAATATGGCCTCGGTCATATTTTGATTGGGTTAGATATTTATTTTATTTTATTAAACCCCTTATGCAAGTTATATTTACGGTTTTCTTTTTTTATTTAACAATCTTCTACATGTAAATTAGTGCATTAATATGACGTCATAATACAGTTTATATGCAGATTTGTGGTATCAGAGCTATTTGGATCCGGGCCAACCAGATGCCATGATGATTGAGATAGTCTTAATATAGGAGTTATGCTAAAACCATAACCGTACTGAGATAAGTATGTGGTAGCCACTAGCCGCGTGGTGCCGGCAGAGTAGAGTTTGTACCACCGCATGCCTGCCCGTGGGTATCATACGAGGCGATTAAGGGTTTTCGGGAGGCGGGCAGCAGCGCCTTCCGTGCTAACAATATAGTCCAAAAATCAGACTGCGGTCACTACCGCCTGCCCAGCGTGGAGACTATAGGCAAACACCCCGCTATGGCAGTAGCCTTGTGTCGTGCCCTGAGGGAGGCCTACGTCCATTAGTGGTCTGCAATAGGCAGAAGAAGTAGCCACATGAGTGATATTGTTAACAATAAATTATTATACAGCTTGGGAAGAAAATATGATTCTGCATTTAGTCTTAGACTTGTTAATAGGCATAGAAAACACGTCATTATCATTTCAGCAATGAAGTCCACTGCCGGACATAGGCTTCTTCCAACAACCTCCGCTGTGACCGGCTGGCAGGAAAAACACGTAGAAGAAACTAGGTATAAGCTAGCTTTTGACAGATATTCCATGTAACGTTTTTGACGTCAAAATTCATGTATAAAACGGATTAATAACTTTACGCGCGGTTTGTTACTTTAGAGCGCTGGCTAGGTATATAGGACAGGTTCGCCATCATATAACAGGATTTCCCTTGCCATGATACATGAGATACTACAGCTAAAATAATACTTTTAAAAGCTCAGATAAATCCATAATACATTTAACTTAAAATTCACACTTGCAACGCGAAACCTGAAAATCGTACGTATATTTCTTGCCATTTCTTGCAATAAGATTTACCTCCGGCACATGAGCAAATACAGAACAGAAGCTGAACTATAGGCATCCACACTTCTGTTGGTAAAACTTGTAAATATTTACTACCTTCGAGTGTCTTTATATCTAAGTACATAGTAATATTCTCCAGCAAATGTGTAGATAGAGAAGTATGTGGGTGCCGTCTGGTGTTGGTAAAGCAGAGTAGCACTAACCCATGTCATATCGAAGAGACGATTCAGGGTTTCCGAGGGATGGGCAGTAGTTTTTTGAAGTTTATAAATTATATTTTACAGAGTAGGTACTTGAATTACACGCAGTAAAGTGTGACTTCTTTACTTTAAACTACGAGTATTCTGTGTTCCTGCCCCGTGTCAGCTTTTCTAAATTCTAAACAAATTCTAACATTTTAAGCTGCAATTCAGACGTGGCTCGTGCAGACCTGTTCAAACATGCTCGTTAGGAGCTATTGTCAACAGTGTCATGTACCGATGCTGTTATTCTGTCCACGTGGACGTAAAATGCGTCCGTCCACGCCGTCCATCTTCCAAAAGGTTGAAACACTTGTTAAGTCGCGAAGATTTTCTATACCTTTTTGCATTTCTTTGGACGCGCCTTAGTTAATCCTGGCGTACCTACAGAAGTTGCAACAGCGGGATAGACTGCTCCAATATAGGCAAAAACACTGGTCCTCTGATTAACTGGTTATCGGATATTTTCTAAAGACACACAATGCGTAAAAGCAAGGAGCTTTTAGGTCTGTGAGTAGTATTCTTAATTCATGTCTTCTAATATATAATTCAACCCTTGAGCCTTGTGTTGTGCCCTGGGGGAGGCCAACGTCCAGCAGTGGACTGCAATTTGCTGATGTGTGTCTATAGGTAATGTATAATGAAAATAATTCACAAGTTTCGTCTTTTTTTAAAGAAATTGTAATAAATACCTTAATTGAGTCAGCTGTTCAAAGTTTATTGACCCGGGAAGCCTTGTTACGCTCATTTGTATATATTAGCTCCACTTGAAAGCCTTCGTTCCTAAAATAATCTAAATATGTAATCATAAAGGCGTAAGGGTGGTTAATTTAATGACAATAATTAAATAAAGACGTGTGTTTATCAAACACTTACCACATTAAATAAACCTTAAGTTTTGCCTTGAATTAGGCGGGCAGCGGGGCGGGCGCGGCGGCGGGCAGATGGTATAGTACATGCAATAGATTGGACCCATTTTTGAAAACAGCGGGCTACGAGTGAGTAAGGAGCAGGCGTGGACTACGAGCAGGTGTTGAGCAGTGACAGCCCGCGCTTTTGGATTATCGTCGTCGTCAGCCTATTGCAGTCAACTGCTGGACGTAGGCCTCTCCCAGAGCACTCCACACGGCTCAATCTCCAGTCACTACCAGCCGCCCTCTTTAAGTCATCAGTCCATCTGACCTGAGGGCGTCTAACGCTACCCTTGCCGAGGCGCGGTCTCCATTCGGATTTTGGATTACAGTATTGTGCAATTTACTTTTGTTTGAAAAATGTGTAGTATGCCGTAATTCAGATATTTTGTTCCTCGCTGCCCGCCAAATACAAGGCAGAGGCCTAAAATAATTGTAAATACATAAACCAGTCAATTTCCGACCTACTGAACCAAATGTGATGAAGACGAAGATCTTCCCAAACATCTTACACGTAACTATAATAGTTGAAATCTATCGAATTTAACCAACTCTATTATGTGGGCAGCAGAGTTGCAATTTTCACCGTAACGTACAAGATTGAGTGAAGGTTAACCACGTGTGTGAGCATCGAAACGTGCACAGTGGCTTGTCATAGTGTGAGGTGCGAGTGTTAATGTTGTTATCTTACTGATAACATACATACATATAGTCACGTCCAAAGAGGTTGGGCAGAAGTGTGCAAATCACACACCCACTTTTCATCAGTTAGTCTATTAAGTCCTAGCGACCAATATGTAACGAATTCAGTGGGATATGTTTCGGTATCATTCTAAATAGGTATTATAAGCTTCTATACTAAATAAAATTATTGTCGAAGCGAATCCATCTGTAAAATGATTTAGAAATTTCCCTCCTAGAACCCTACTACAAAACTTTTACGCAGTAGGGTTTTTTTTCTACCTGTTACGAACAATATTTAAACTTCGTAATATAGGTAAGTATATAAGTAATTATCCTGTGCTAATGCAGGGCTTCACTAGAATACATAGGCTGTATCTTCTTCCGTGGCTATCATCATATAACTAGTAGAGCTTCTTCTTCATCAGCCTATTACAGTCGACTGCTAGACGTAAGCCTCCTCAGGGCCTGCCACAGGGGGGTTTTGCCCATAGTCACCACGCTGGGCAGGCGGGTTGGTGACCGCAGTGTGATTTTTAAGACTATGTTGTCTGTCAGTACGGGAGGCGCTGCTGCCCGTCTCCCGGTAACCCTTAATCGCCTCGTACGATACCCACGGGCAGGCAGGGGTGGTACAAACTCTACTCTGCCGGCACCACACGGCTCAACTAGTAGAGCTAGCAACATATAATTATATCACAAGTCTTTTATATCTGAACACGTATGATGAATTTGATGAAAGCGAGATGTCTCACTTTTAAACGTCAAATTCACAGAGCTATTAATAACTAGATAAACTAAGTGTATGTACTTTGCATGTACAAAATAGACTTAAGAATGAGAATAGACACTCGTTCTCGGGTCAGGAATGAATGAATTAGGGGTGATAGAAGTGGTTTGCAATCCCTTTTTACACACAACGCAGAAACACTTGCCTTGTCTAGTTATTACTTAGCTCTGTGGATTTGATGTTTAAAAGTGAGACATCTCGCTCTCGCCAAATTCATCATACAGGTGCTGGTCCCGCTATGCGAAACGTGACTGTGAAATCTCTTTCGTGATACTGCAGTTCTGGTTACCTAGAAAAACAGCCGTTTGATTATTGTGTACTTAACCTATATTTTCCATTTAAAGATATGCTTATTTAGTAACCTAAGGTAGGAACTGCGTATATATTTAGGGTAGCTATCACCACTTAGATCAATTATCACGTCACTGTTTTACCATGATTATAAAAAACTCATCGATCCGTCATAGAAAAGTCAATGCTCTTATTATTTCAACCATTCGATAATGCACCTAAAGCACTACGTTCATAAAATCTGAAATCGTATGTCGTCGTAAACCTGGTAACAAATGGCAAGACTAAATTGTAAACCCCGTGGTATAATGAGAGTTATTTAAAAAGGTTAAAAACTAAAACAGAATGAGTGAAAAAAAATCTCATAGATTACATAGGTAACTGCTCAGAAGGTATAAAATTTGGCATGGATGTCATTTTGCAATGACTTATTCTTTATGTTATATGCAAATATACAAGAAGATAACATACAAGATAAAAGAAGAGATGCATGTACAATGGCAAGCTTATCTCTACAAGACATGATGACTTCATGACAATGGCGAATTAGTATCGTAATTTTATTATTTAAGTGTGTTCAAAATGGTACTCACTACTCTTATTCTACGTACATCACATGCCAATACTAAAATTAGATTAAATCTGCATATGTTCAAAACTTATAATTATGCAAAATAACATGAGCTATCTACTCCATCATATAAATCTAAATAATATTGTAACACAAAAGTCTGGCTACAAAGCGATACACATAGATAGTGAAGCATCTAGCAAAAAAATTGCTTACAAACATGTTTTATAAATTTATGAATTCAACCAAGCTTAGCTTGGTTCCCGCCCAGTGTACACCCAACCGATATTAGTTAGTGATCACGTCCCCTTAATGACGTCACGTCGGCTCATCGGACATCCAAAGGCTCAAGCTAAAACCTCCAGTCCATATACTCAGCTATGATATCAATATTGAACCAACATTAAGGGTACATACATACATATAGTATGTACCACCCCTGCCTGCCCGTAGGTATCGTACGAGGCGATCAAGGGTTTCCAGGAGGTGGGCAGCAGCACCTGCTGTGTTGATAAGACGCCTGTCCAGCATGGTGACTATGGACAAAACCCCCTATGGCAGTAGCCTGTTCGCGGGCGTTGACCCCACTATCCTGAAAATGGCTGTAAGTTACCACATTTTTGAAAACACAGCTGTGTGTTTTTCCCTAGCTTTATCGTTTAACTGAAAGCCGGGCTTATACTGGAACTTATGAACGATCATGTCTGCCTACCGTTCAAGATTTAGTGTAAAATTTATATAAAAGATTTCACTTTTAGATATTTACGTGTACCGACTCCAAATCTCCACAAACTTTTTAAAGGCAGCGGCAAAAACTGGAACTATATTTCTACGATACTGTTTTATCTATTGTGTTATCGCATGTGAGTATACTAGCGCCATTGCTGGATGATTAGTGCTTAACGTTTATATTTCGGTAAACGAGTTCTATTTGGACACATCCTATTGGCTGAGAGCAGTGAAAGGCCATTTTCAGATGTTGATTGGCTGGATCAAACGTTTCAGCTATGTTATGATTTTGTGAAGTGGAGCTTTACGTGTAGGTAATATTTTCAGTTTTCAGTGGGGTAAGCACGAACCTTTTTACGCGGCGTAACGCTAGCGACTCGCTAGCAAAATCAAAGTGATTTGACGATAGCGTTACGGACTATCAAGAGGTTCGTGCTTACCCCTCAGATCTTAGTGTCCAAATGGGTACTTACGTCTCCTGTATAAACCTTATGCACACATTTATAACATTGATATGTCACATTTTTTGGCGAAACATGATCTAATCTCTGATCTAATGATGCAATAAAAACTTTAAATTTAATAAAAAGGCATTATAAGCTATTCAGCGTCAAGGCCTCACCCGTAAAATAGCAGGGTGCATCACGGGCAGGTGAGGTTGACTTTGGGTCCTAAGGTATTAGTCGAGCCCACCTTTACATTAATTAGTGAAATAAGACCTTTGATATCTCCTTAATATAATTTAATGCACTTTAGTTTTGGTAAATTACATTTATCAAACCTTACCCTATCAATTTTCAGTTTCTGCAGTTGATGCACCTAATTGAATTTCCAGGTACGAGTATATGCAAGGTAATACGGGAAGAGAACAAAACGTGTTTACAATAATAGCTTCATGCACACGTTTGTTCCCGTTTTCGAGAATTTGCTAGTTAACCCACAATGGAGAAGAAGGGGGGGGGGATTGAAGTTTAATTATTCTTAGTAAAGGCAGGATATACAACAAGCTGCAACTGCATAGTCTTCTACGTAGATCATACAATATAATGATGATGATCTCCGACCGTATTTCGGCCAAGGCGACCAATCTCTACGGAGATTGGCCAGGTACGCAGGAGATATTATAATGCACAAGTGTGTGCGCAAACACAGATGCACTCTCTATTCCGTTACTTTCATAGTACGATGGGACGGAACTGACACGACCGGAGAGAGATCAGGCGCAGGACCGACGGTTTTACGTATCCGCTTTCCGAGGCACGAGCTAAGTGACAATTTTGCAACATTAAAATCTGTACATGAAACAAATTCATTGGCACAGGCCCGTGACTGGGATCGAACTTACGCCTCCCGCTTGGAAGGTGCACGTCTTAACCACTGGGCTATCACATCATTATATATACAATATAATCCAGTGCTGATGCGGGGCTTCACTAGAATACATCAGCTGCATCTCCTTCCGTACATGTCGTAAGAGTCGACTAAGGAACTCAGGCATTCTCTTAGGCGATAAGCTAGCAACTTGGCACTGATTATTACCATCTGACCCCGCTATGCTAAACGTGATTGTAAGATCTCTTTTATGATGCTGCATTTCTGGCAACTCCATTTTGGGAGCACAGCCGCGTGTATATGTATGTATATCTTAAAACCCTTTTAATTATTAAGAGAGACCAATTACCTTAATGAAGGCTTTAGAGGCGCCTACTAAATGCACTACCTCCCTATCTCGATATAGATCTAGCCCGTCTATTGAGCTAGGTTTACAAAGACATAAATCTTTTAGCCACTGAAGACTCTACTAAATAAAAAAATAAAACTGTGTCTGTGTAGGCTTTAAAAAGGTGATTTTTGGTCGTCAACATTACCGAAAACTACGGAATTTCCTCATCATCACGATAATTTTCCTCCATGGAAGCATACCTGGGAAGTGTCTGGTTTCCAAAATATTAGGGTCCAAAGTTGAGTAATTAGACTGCGTTTTTCTGCATAAAATGCACATAGACGCGTGTAGCAAGATTTTTTAACGATAAATAATGATTATCTGTCTATAAAAAAACTAGCATAAACACTGGATACTATAAATTTCGCCAAATCAAGTAATTTTTTTTTTTCAAAATATTTACATCATTTCCCAGCATTTTTTTGGCATAAACTCACTTTATTTGATGTATAGAGCACGTACCCTTCGTTAAGGGTGGCAACGATAAAACACCCTGTATACATAAAAGTAGGTACACTAGCTTAGTACTAAAATCTATGTACCTATTATTATTTAATAAAGACTTTGAAATTGAATTGAGTGTTATTACAAAATAACTTAAACAATTCTAGGTCTAGGTATATACTTCATTATACAGGGTGTTTTTTTGTGGCCACCTTTAACGAAGGGTACGTATTCTATACATGAAATAAAGTAAGTTTATGCCAAAAAAAATGCTGGGAATAAAAATTTTTTTTTGAAAAAAAAAAATTAAATTCCTTGATCGTGCGAAATTTATAGTGTCTAGTGTTTATGTTAGTTTTTTTATAGACAGATATTAATTATTTTTCGTGAAAAAATCCTGCTACGCGCGTCTATGTGCATTTATGCAGAAAAACGCAGTCTATTTACTCAACTTTGGACCCTAATATTTTGGAAACCAGACACTTCCCAGGTATGCTTCCATGGAGAAAAATGATCGTGATGATGAGGAGATTCCGTAGTTTTCGGGAACGTTGACGACCAAAAATCACCCTGTACACAAAGAAAACATAAAAAATAATAATCTTAGCAAAGATAATGTACGAGTACAAAGGCCAACTTATTTGTGACAGAGATTTCTCATATATTTCACCGACGAATCATTTACCGAAAAAAATACTATGGCAACTCTGATTTACCTACATATTAATATTTTCTTACAAGAATTAATATTTTCTTATAGAATAGCTCATTCTAGATTCCCTATCTCCGTCCTTCATTGGTTTTTCCGCTCCAGTAAGATGTAGAGATTTTAACCGCTCAGGGGGACCTGGACCAATTCTTGGAAATTTTTGAGCCGAAACGCAACCACTAACGAACCGTTAACGAAACGCGGTGCGAAGCAACATACACTAACCGCTTGAGTAATAAGGTATATTTTAGCAAGCATCGGTCGCGAGTATGACAGAATAAAAACAAATATCTGTCTCGTGCTAAAATGTGTCTAATTACGTCACCGTAAAATAATTAATAATTTGTTCTGAGCGTCTGCAACGGTTCCGTTTCGCCTTCGTTCCAACTCGAGACTTTTCGAGAATTGGCCCCCAGCTTCTTTATTCCAATTAATTAAGAACTTGTAAAAATAATTATTATTATTGAAATAAATCCGTTGCAAAGAAAAGTTTCAAATAATACACACTCTTATAGCCCATTATCCCCCAAAGACATAAGTGTGCAAATTACACACACACTTTTCTCTAGTTAGCCTATTAAGTTCCACGTTTTAAGGGGTGAGCCTACTGCCACTAAAATGAATAAATAGAGTCTTACAAACTCGAAGTGTATTTAATTTTTTTAAAGATACAACCGATTTACCTAATGAGATGTATTATTTAACAATTTCACTTACAAGATCTAATTACATGAAAACCTAAACCAATTACTTTTACACTAAATAACAATCACGATCTATTCCATAAGCAAAGTGACAGAGATCCGAAGCACCCAAAAGTCGCGCAAAGAATGCGCCCGAGTCGCCGCGTGCACTGCCTTTTATTGTGTGACTCCCTCTATTTTCCTGCCAGCTCAGAAGGAATCTCTAAGACGGCCGTTCCTGATAGCGCGGCGTGCTCGCCCGCAGTATTACTGGCAGGTGGCAAACCAACTCCTGAAGGCTCATCACAGCTTTCATTTTCTAAAATAATTAAAAGTGTTAGAACCAGAACATATGAAGCATCCTATGAAATGTATAACAAATGATAAGATTCCGGACTCTCATCACTTGCGATACATACTCGTACAAACACAATAAACAAATAATGAGCTCATACTCTTATTACAAGAGCGGTAGCACAAGGGTTACTTGCCTACATGAGCGGTAGCGCAAGGGTTACTTGCCTACAAAGGCGGTAGCGCAAGGGTTACTTGCCTACAAAAGCGGTAGCACAAGGGTTACTTGCCTACAAAATCGGTAGCACAAGGGTTACTTGCCTACAAAATCGGTAGCACAAGGGTTACTTGCCTACAAAATCGGTAGCACAAGGGTTACTTGCCTACAAAATCGGTAGCACAAGGGTTACTTGCCTACAATACCAGGGGGTCTGAAAAATAAAAATCTGAAACTTTTTAGATGCCCAAGCGGTTGCACAACAACTGCACTCACCAGCTTGGAAGAAAGCTGAGCATGCGTCCGGCGTCCATTCGCCACGCCATAACACCATGTGCTCAGCTGCCGCCTGGGTTTTCTTTCCATATGAGCCAGCAATTAGTTTAAGCTCATATCGATGGTGTGGAAGGACCCGGATAATCTTGTAAGGGCCACGCATACCAGAATCCAATTTGCCAGTACATTGCGAAGCTTTACTGACAAATACAAAGTCGCCTTCAACATAATTGCGTGGCTGACGTCGGTTCTCATTGACATAAGTGTCTTGGCGTTGCTGATTGGCTGAAAGCAATTGAGATGCCCTCTGTCTTCTGAGGGTCATTAGGGCTTCTCGATTTGGGTTAGAGTTTTCTAACGCAACATCACGGACCAGAGATCTGATCACAGGAGTGGCAGCATCGATGCCCACAAGTAATTGTAGGGGCGAAGATTGAGTCGTGGTCTGCTTAGTTATGTTCAAATTGAGTTGTACTTTCCATAAAACATCAGACCATTGATTGCCCTTGTGTCCAGCCTCGACACGTAGTATGTTGAGAACAGTCCGACAGTATCTCTCAACTTGTCCATTCTCACGATGCATGCCAGGAGTAATGTAATGAATGGAGCAACCCAAGTCGTTAACCCATTCTTGAAAGGCTGCACTCTCGTACATTCTGCCACGGTCGCACACAATAGTTGAGGGAGTGCCAAATAAAGACACCGCATTAGAAAATACACGCTTCAGTTCAACAGAATCTTGGCGATAAATACAATAAAGCAAACAATATTTTGAAAAAGAATCAATAATCAATAACACATATTTGTACCCATTAGATTCAGGGAGAGGCCCAAGTACGTCAGTATGAATAACAGAAAAGGGAATATTTGGTTTTGTCCATGATTGAATTGGCTGTAAAGGAGCCCTAGGTACCTTTTTATGTGACAAACAGATCAGACAATGACTAATGTATTTTTTTACAAAAGACCTCAAACTAGGGAACCAAAAATGTCTTAATAACAAATCAATAGTTCTGTCTACACCAATATGGTCGTGGTCATCATGAAAAACCCTTAACAGACTTAGTCTATGACCCTTTGGTATAAAACATAGAAGACGTGGTTCTTCCCCAGTCGGTGTAAATTTATAAAATAAAAGATCATTTTTAATTAAATACCTGCTCGAATCCAATTGTCCCTCCCTTAATTTACACATAAGCTCTTGAGTTTCCTCATCCGCTGTTTGAGCGACCTTTGCCCAATTGTTTGGATTACGAATGTGGGAGACATTTGCAGGAGGATGCCGGCTCAAGTAATCAGCATGTTGCATTAAGCAACCTTTCCTGTACTCTAATTTGAACCTGAAATCCTGTAAGTAAACCCACCATCGGGCTACCCGAGGCAACAGATCCTTTTTCCGCTCAGTTAATTTTAAAGAATTGCAATCTGTTACTATTTTGAAATCAATGCCAATTAAATAGTGCCTGAAATTTTGAAGAGCTCGTACAATAGCCAAAGTTTCCAGCTCATAGCTATGGTATCGTGCCTCGGCGCCTTGGGTGGACTTACTGAAGTAACTTACAACTCGCTTTCTCTTACCGGCATGCTCCTGCAACAAAATAGCGCCAAATCCAATCGAGCTGGCATCTGTGTGAAGCTCAGTAGGCAATTTCGGGTCAAAGATCGCTAAAACAGGTTCATCGGTCAAACAATTAATTAAATAGTCTCGTGCTGCATCTTGTTGTAAACCCCATACAAACGGTTCACCTTTTCGCAGTAATTTAGCGATACACGCTGTTTTAGAGGCGTAACCTGCAATGTACCTGCGAAAATACCCCGCAAGGCCCAATAACTGTCGAACCTCTTTACAATTGGTGGGCTTTGGTGATTTAACCAGGGCTTCAATTTTGGAAGGGCTCGGCCTCACCTGACCATTTCCAATAAGTCGCCCCAAGTATTCCAGTTCAGTGTCTAAAAATCTGCATTTCCTTTAAATTAACTGAAAATCCCGCTTGTTTAAGTACCTTGAGAACATCACACAAAGTTATGAACCCTTCATTTACAGTATTTGATAGAATTAGAACGTCATCAATATAATTAAGTACCCTGCCCGTATCTATCAAGGGTCTCAAAGTTTTTGAAATAATCCGTTGATAGACCACTGGCGCGTTTGCTAATCCGTAGGGCATCTTCAAATATTCAAAATGCCCCTCGGGTGTCACAAAGGCCGTTTTGCTAATTGAGTCATCGTCTTTCATGGGTATTTGATGAAAGCCGGTGGCCATATCAAGGCTGGTAAAATACTTAAACCCTCCAAGTTTGTCTATTTGGTCATCTATGAGCGGCAAAGGAAAGCGCTCCTTGACTGTTACTGCGTTTAGCGCACGGTAGTCGATGCACATCCTATCACTCCCGTCCTTCTTTTTGACGAGAATGATAGGGCTAGCATAATCAGACAACGACTCGCGAATGATTCCTTTGCTAAGTAGGTCATTAATTATGTCACGAACTCGGTTTTTCTCATCCAAAGAGAGCTTATATGGCCGATGAGTAATAGGAGTAGTCGAAGTAAGTTTTATTTCCATGCTGCCTGTGTTTACGGTGGAAACAGCCGTGCCAGATATGTAAAGCTCAGAATATTCTTCAATCATAAGTAACAACCGTTTTCTATCCTCGTTAACTAAGGGCGTGTTAATATGCTGACACTCCACCGCGCTCACATGCTGCACTGTCGGATACATCCTCTCAACTCTCATCAACCGTTGTCTATTACTAGTACGTATATAGGTTAAACCCTTTCTGTTTAATACGTCAGTGCCTATTAAAATTGGAGCATTAATACACTCAGATGGAACGACGTACAAATCTACTTCTAATGAGACTTCTGGGAATTCTATAATAGTCGTCACAAAAGAAGTTGTTTCAATTTGTTGACTACCTATGCCACGCATCAAGCGATAAGTAGGAATTTTATTAAAGTTAAAATATTTGAGAACCGATTCTGAAATTAAAGATATGTCTGATCCACTATCAACTAAAATATCAACGGGCACTTTTTGAACCACAGCCGAAATCACGTTGTTGTGCTGGGATTCGATTCTGAGCAAAAAATTTACCTCACTAGCCTTTTCTTTATTAGTATCAGCACGCTGTCTAAAAAAACATGAATCAACAAGGTGACCGTTACGTTTACAAAAAGTACAAAACTTATTGGGTCTATTATCGCTTGATGTTGACGAACCCGGTTTTGAAGAACTATTCTACTGATTCTACTGTGCCTGATTTAGCCCTTTTTGGACAATGCCATTTCTTATGTCCAATTTTACCGCAAATCAGACAAGTGATATGATTTTCGCTCGTTTTGGGTGCTTGGCGTTTTTTTAAATGAGGTGACGTTGAGTAATTAGTTGAACGCGGCTTAGTGAACATCTGGGTATCGACTTTAGGTTTGGTATATGACGATAAAAATGTAACTAATTCTCTAGTTGTCAATTTTGCATTAATTAACGCCGCTTTAACTTGAGGTTCAACAATACCGCGTGCCACAATGGCAACCTTTAAGTCCTCCGATAAACCTTGAACAATATTGAGGCGTAAAAGAGACTTACACGCGTAATCAGCGTAAGTGACAAAATTATTTGAGCTAGTGCACATAACTTCATATAAAACGGAAGCATAATCAACGTTGCGCGGGCACATTGACCCAAATTCAATCTTAAAGTTACTCCATGATCTGTCATGAGTAACCCACTCGTTAAGCCATGATTTGGCATTCCCACGCAAGCATCCACCAATTCTACCTAAACATTCGCGATCATCCCATTTATTAATTAACTGACCGCGATCGACCTCCTCACACCACACGTCAAAGTTGTGCACACTTGGGTCAAAAGGCGATATATAAAAATTTTGAGACCTACCCGCAATTAAAGTAGAAAGCGCCCCAACGATACTATCCGTCGCATTTTTTTCATGAGTCGTGTTTTGGTCACTACTACTCGCATTACCTCTGGCTGCCGTACCAGCGAAACCCGAATCTACAACACTAGTAGGTGTTATCACAGACGGCGAAATATGGGGATGCGGTGGCGTCATACTACTGGGCGGAGGCATAGTTATAGGTTCTAACCTATTTTCGATTGCGTCTAGCCGAGACAAAATTCGGTTAAGCGCTTGATCCCGTGGACTGGCGCAACGGCTACGCGAATTATCACGACACCTATACGTTTTATGACGCGATAAGGAACGTGAACGCGACCTATTTCTACGTACATCACGTTCACGAGAAGGACTACCATCGCGAGATCTCCTCACGGAACGTTCACTTTTTCTTGATCTACCCGGCATTGCAATCACAAAATAACAGAAAAAATCACTTACCCAGTAATAAAATCCTTGAATACATAAGAACTTAAAACAAAAAGAATCGAATGGCAATGAGCGAATAAGGAACGTGGACTATCCCACGTCTGATCTTACAAACTCGAAGTGTATTTAATTTTTTTAAAGATACAACCGATTTACCTAATGAGATGTATTATTTAACAATTTCACTTACAAGATCTAATTACATGAAAACCTAAACCAATTACTTTTACACTAAATAACAATCACGATCTATTCCATAAGCAAAGTGACAGAGATCCGAAGCACCCAAAAGTCGCGCAAAGAATGCGCCCGAGTCGCCGCGTGCACTGCCTTTTATTGTGTGACTCCCTCTATTTTCCTGCCAGCTCAGAAGGAATCTCTAAGAAGAGATTATTTCAAAAAATTATTAATAAAGAAATGGAAAAAATTCCTCGCCCGGGTGGGAATCGAACCCACGACCTCTGCATTCCGTGCAAGTGCTCTTACCACTGAGCCACCGGGTCAATTACTCGGATGACGAATTTTACCATCTCTTTTTGAAATTACATTATTGGAAACGTTATTTTTCATCCCGATAGCTATACATAAGCCAAATCTCGGCAAACAAAGCTGAATCCCTCAGCACAATGTTTTAATGATGAAACGATCAACCATATCTTAACGGATTATATTATGGAGAAGTGTTTTTATCTTAGTCAAGATATTATATATTATAAAATTATTAATAAAGAGATTATTTCATTTAACCTGGAAGAACTTGTGCCTGAGATTATAATTATTAAAAAATATATATAAATGGAAGATTAAATAAATTATCATTTATTTTACACAATTATAACACCTTTATGAAAATCTAAAGGCAAACTATATAAAACCTGTCATTAATTTTATAGCGGTGGCCGTTCAATAAACATTCAGCATATGTAAAATATCTATCAAAATTCATGTAATTTCAGGATCTAGCTGCAACCTTTCTCTATCCTATATAAGGCTGAATCTTGCTGCATTTATTTAGTGTGGAAACGGCTTTATTTATAAATATCTCTTTTTACATTCTCGGGACTACAGAGTTTCGGTTCTTAAAGAGGCGTTAATCGATCCGCAGCCAAGATGTAGAGGCCCTTTTAAGAGATCATTATTTATGGTGTGGGATACACGTAGCGGATACCATCGACGAGCGCACAAAATATAATTCACTCTGCGATTATTATTCTTATTCCTTATTACACGCAATAATACAGGGTGTAACAGAAAGGGTATGTTAAGCGAAAAGCTATGTAAATAGCCCACTATAGAGAACCTATTTCCAAAATTTGAGACACAAAATCACATGTTTATTTTTTAAGATTGTATAAACATTCCTGTGTTGTTTAGGAATTCTCCGTACTAACTGGAAAAATAAACATTTTATTTAGAATCTGAAATTTCGTGGTTAGGTTCCTTTTAGTGGGCTATTTGCATAGCTTTTCGCTTAACATACCCCTTTTGTTACACCCTGTATACACGTCTGTGTTCCCAAAATAGGGGACCAGATGATAAAATTCTGTTAGTAGCAACTTGCTCTTGCTCTCATCGCGCCTGAGAGAATGCCCGAGTTCTTTAATCGAGTCTTGTGACGACATGCACATTGAGGATCAGCAGGTGATATAATCTAGTAAATTATTATTATTTCTATTTTGCCCGCCCCATTTTCAGAAACACGGGTGGCTATATTATATATGTATAGCTAAGTTTATTTTGAAAACTCCGTCTCCATACTGCATTAGCATGTAAATAGCCTTACAATTTTTCAGCGATATACTCGTAGATGAAAGATAAATAAATTGAAGTGCATTCTAAAATTTTACTATGAAATATTTATGCAGGGAATATAATAATATTACCACTATTTCTTTTGAAATAGCTTCCTGAATATGGCAATTTTCCGGATTGGTTTTATGTGTTGCAAGTTTTATACGAGTTGCAGATCAAGACCTAAGTTAAGTTATTTTAGCTTAGCTCGCATAGCTAACGCAGTTTTCCATACTTGTTCGCATAGTTTGCGGTCTGCACACAAATATGGAAAACTGTGTCAGCTATGCGAGCTAAGCTAAACTAGCTTAACTTAGCACTTGGTCTGCAACCCAAATACATATTTGTCGCAGAACGGAACGTCAAGTCCGGTTCGACTTGGGTGTATTCGGAGCAGAGGTTGGCAACACTTTGGGGATAGCAACACTACGAGGCGGGCAACATTATGGTTGGATAACGGACGGTCACTTTTGAATTGATCGTTGAGCTGTACGGTACTGTTGTAAAACCTCTGCCCGACTTCACCGCGTTCCGAGTGTTTAACGTTGGTAGTTAATAATGGACCACGAACGCCCAGACCTATCTCCTTCATATTCATATTTTATGGAGTAAGGTACTTTTCGAATATATTATGTTACTATAGATGCAGTCAATCAAATTCATTGATATCGTGAACCAATTATTAGGATTGCTGGATATCACACGCATTCAAGCACAGACCATACATAGTACTGCTTAGCTTTTAAAAGCGACAAATCTTCATTTTCTAAATAAAGTCAACAAAATAAAACCTTAGGGGTAACCTCTGCGCATTCAAAGAGTTACGTTTATTTCTCATATATAAGAAGAGTAATTTATTTGTTTAAGCTTCCAGAATTGATATGCGAGAATTTTTCTCAACAACCGTTGACTGGAGGGCTACTATTTGTTTTTCGTTTTACTCTCGATAGACTTAGGGCCGATTTTTCCTAACGTCAGATAGCCCATCAGAATGATGAAGTTTATCTTGTCTCTCTCTAAAACTTGATCATGATGGAGACAGCATCATCTTAAAGCCTCGAGCACACCGGATGCGCATGCGTACACGTAAGCGTAGACGTACACGTACCTTTGAGTTTAATGTATAGAACTGTCACCGCTTAACGTCTATGCTTACGTCTACGCATACGCATCCGGTGTGCCCGTGCTTATACAGTTCCACACATTACAATTTACTATTATTCTTCAGATTAGGCTATCTAATGTTTGGAAATTCAGCCCTTAACATCACATGCTATTCATAATAATATACAGAGTGTGGGTGACAGCCAGGCAAATACTGAAATGCTTTGCTCTCCGCGCCAGTTGTATTGGGCGATGCTGTGATGACTTAAATGGACTTATTAGCTATTCTGTGACACATTGCTGTTTTTTGGATCACTTGTGAGTCTCTATTAGGGTTGATCAGTTATTTGAACTTTTTTGAGGGCTACTTTTTGTTGAAAATATTTTTTTGGTAATTTTTTTTAAAAAGTCATCTTCTAAGGCCTAATTAAACGAAGAAAACTTTTTTTTTTCTCAAAATATGAAAAAAATCTCGAAAAATTTTGGAATTTTCCTGCGAAATTTTTTATTGTTTTTCGCCTCAGAATCATGGTCTGAAGTCATGGTATCAATATTTGCCTGGCTGTCATAAGCACCCTGTATAGGTACATACATACAATGTAGACATGGCTGTGTTCCCGAAATGGGGTAGCCAGAACTGCAGGAACAGAGAGGAGATCCCACAGTTTATCACAGCGGGGACAGATGTAACTGATCAGTGACAACTTGCTAGCTTATCGCCTGAGAGTGTGCCCGAGTTCCATAATCGACTCTTACGACATGCACGGAAGGAGATGCAGCTGATGTGTTTTAGTGAAGCTCCTCATGGGACGGTTGAATCAGTAGTATCTACCTAAATTCTATACCGCCGCGTGGTGCCGGCAGAGTAAAGTTTGTACCACCCCATGCCTCGTGGGTATCGTACGAGGCGATAAGGGTGCTGACAACATAGTCCAAAAATCACACTGCGGTCACCAACCCGCCTGCCCAGCGTGGTGACTATGGCAGTAGCCTTGTGGCGTGCTCTGGGGGAGGTCTACGTCCAGCAGTGGACTGCAATATAGGCTGACGACGATCTAAATACTGTCAATCTCTAGTATATTGAACTCACAATATAACGAATAAAACTAAACGTAGAACTTTATTTTAATCTAATAGAGGGTCTGAAACGCTGTCATGGGAATTCACAGTTACCTTGAATTGTACCAGTGAAGTTGTGTACTATTGATAGTCTAAGAGCCGTTGAACAGGTAGAGATTCTTATTCTTTATTGTACTCTATAATAAGTTTATCGAAAAGAAAATGTACAAACGCGTACTTATCTCCAAAATATATAAAAAGAAATCGTTTATAGTATGGAATATGTATTTTCTCCATGCAGTTACAGTATTGGCTATAGGTATATATGTAGGTAATCCATCCAGTTTCGCAGAGACACTAGCGCCACCATATTTTGTGAAACACACAATGAACGAAAAAACCATATTTTTTATTTTTATAGCCACTATATTTTGTGTAAAATTGTTTAGTAAAATAATCGAAAGAGAGCTAGTATGGCAAGAATTAGGAGAAATGCTCGGAGGTATTGTCCTAGCTAGACGATCGTAAATAGATTTAAAAAAAGTCATGAGCACCCGAAAACGAGAGTATAATATATCAATTTAATGAATGTGGATAGAAGAAAGAAGTATAATTTGAAGTGTTCTAAATGGTGATCTGTAGCCTCTACCTACCCCTATGGCACATGGGCGTGAGTTTAGTGTATGTCCGCATTTTTTTGTTAAAACGAATTTCTGCTTTTGAATATTACAGATTCAGTTACATAATTATGTAGAAGTACAGCCATCTCTCTGTCTATGAGTACTGCAGATGTATTATATTTAGCGATGGTGTCGTCACTGTCTATTTGAGTATCGTTTTCGGATGGAATATAAATGTAAGTTCATATTTTAACCACCGGAATAAAAAAGATTGTGTGAGAGCGCGCACTAGGGATTAATGAGGCTACGAAGTTTGACAATAGGAAATAATTTCTATTCTATTCTAGTTTTGCCAATTGATAGTAATAGGATTTATAGATACTTAGTTTTGTTGGCTTTTCTTTTTCAGTATATTATCAAAACTTGATTTGTACTACAACTGCTTGTAACTCATGCGTCATAATCATCATCATTTCAGCCCTTGGAAGTCCACTACTGGACATAGGCCTCCCCCAACAACCTCCATACCGACCGGTCGGAAGCAGCCTGCATCCAACCGACGCCCGCGACCTTGGCCAGGTCGTCCGTCCATCTCGCGGGTGGCCTTCCCACGCTGCGTTTGCGGATACGTGGTATCCACTCTGGAACTTTCCGACTCCATCGGCCATCAGTTCTGCGAGCTATGTGCCCTGCCCATTGCCACTTCAGCTTGCTGGACCGTTCAGCTACGTCGGTGATCTTTGTACGTATAAATTTATATTCATGCTTTATTGTACGCAGTAAGTAAAGTTTTCACAAATAAAGTTTATAACAATGAAGATATACATAGGCGTGTTTATCTCTTAGAGAGATTTCTTCCAGAAAACCAATAATAATATTGAGAGCAAGGAGTTCTTGTTGAAGATTAACAAAATATAAGATCTAAGATGATAATGATCTCGGTAACAGGTATTGACATTTGATATGGCGACATTTTATATCAAATCAAAATAAATTTATTCACAACATTCACAACTATTAGGCAAACAATAACTTTGTTAAGCCCTTATCCCTAATTAAAATTAAACATTTCCATCAACAGCGGTTAACGAATGTCCTAAACTAATAAACTAAACTCTTCGCATTCAATTTTACATCTCAGATTATGTGAAAAGTTAATTAAGCTTTACTTGCATAAAATACGAGTGGCTCATAGGGCAATGGAGCGTGCCATGCTCGGAATCTCGCTTCTCGAACGCATACCCAACGTAGAGATACGACGTCGAACCAAGGTTGTGGACGTGAGTAAGTGTATCGCGAGGCTGAAGTGGAGGTGGGCGGGACATTTGGCCAGGAGGGATGATGGTCGGTGGACCAAGGCGGTGACGGAATGGTGGCCAAGGGACGCTTTAAGACCGAGGTGTAGACCACCCGCCCGATGGTCAGATGATATCCGAAGGGTTGCTGGACAGCAGTGGATGAGGTCAGAGGACAGTGGCATAGGGAAGAGGAAGCCTTTACTCAGCAGTGGGTGTAAGAGGCTATATAAGATTAAAGTTCACCGTAAAGATTTCACAAATAATGTATATGACAAAGAAAATGTACAAAAAGACAGTTGCTAGCTTGTCGCCTGAGATAATGAAAGAGTTCCTTAGTCAATCCTTACGACATGCACGGAAGAAGATGCAGCTGATGTATTCTAGTGAAGTGATGCATGTTTAGATGACTCGACCTTAGTCTATCAATTAGATTAATTATGTATGAAAAACATGTATAATTCGCGGGCAAATGGTATCCCACTTCTGATACGCTCATCCCGTGATAAAGCGGTGAACATAAAACTTTCTAAAATGACTGCCCCGTCACGACCAAGAAGGCAATACATCGCCGGGGTTGCCAGCGAAAATAATACGTACATCACGAAGCAAGGACCAGTAGGAGGTGCTGTGGGCACGCGATTTGCAAATTTGTTTTAACTAACTTTAACTTAGATATATAAATAGATAAATTCGTTATTACACTTTTTAAACTTTGTACAAAGGCAAACTTAATGCTAAATAGCATTCTTTTCTAGTTAACCACTACCTTAATTAGTTTACTTACCTTTGCTAATGCTGCGTTTCACTAGAATACATCAGCTGCATCTCCATCCGTGCAGTTACAAGAGTAATTTTTTATATCTATTTACATAATCACAGTAACATAAGCAGGGGTACCAATACAAATAAAACGTACTTACATAGATGATAGAACGTTTTACAAGATGGCTGGTAGGGATGAGGTCTCAACAGCAGCGTCTTATTTTGACCCTAACCCTACTGTTTATTACAAAACTCACTTATTATAATTTTGTGGGACTGTAATCTAGAATTTTTTTTTCTCTCTATTCCGTAATAATAAATAATAATAATAAAAAATACGACCGTAAGTCTACATTAATAATTAAAATAGCGTCTCCTCCTTTGCCTTACTTTATGTATGTACCCTCTCTTTATTATGAAGGAAATAATTTTTGGGGCAGTAACCGCGGGTGGTTTGTTGTGTAAATTTTGCGGAGGATTATGGGGAAATTTCGAAATTGTGTGTAAATAGCTGCTTGCCACGATTTTGTTGGCATTAATTATCTATTTTAATGGTAACAACAGAACCCGGAAATAAATATTGCGCATCGAATTCTGAAAATAATCACTTAGCTATGTACACAGAAATTATAATTTTCCTGCTTATATCACATCAACGTATTGCAGTCCACTGCTGGACGTAGACCTCCCCCGGGGAACGCCGCAAGGCTACTGCTATAGGCAGGTTTTTGTCCATAGTCACCACGCTGGGCAGACGGCTTGGTGACCGCAGTGTGATCTTCGGACCACGTTATCAATACGGAAGGCGCTGCTGCGTACTTCCTGGAAACTCTTAATAGCCTCTTCGGGGCTTCATTCAGCTAAGCAAACTAAGGAACTCGGGCATTATCTGAAGCGATAAGCTTACAACTTGTCACCGATCTGTGCCTGCTATGTTAAACATAGTTGTGGTACCCTCGTTTCGAAAACCCAACCGTGTGTATGTAACAAAAATGTTTCCCTTTGTATTTTTTGGCCTTAATCCAAATAGATTTTTGTGAAATATACATCTTTTACATTTCTACTCAAAATTTTAACAGTGTAAGACTTTAAAATAATTGGTATCTATGTAAAATTATGAACTCTAAAATCTGTGTAAAATTCAAAAGAATAATGGCAACAGAGAATTTTGTGAGATTAATTTCATTCATTTGCTTGAGACGATAAAATTAAGAATTCAACATTAAGCCCGGTTAATTAATAATTTCGCTTTGGATTACTTTGTAAATTCACCAATTAACTTAATTAATGCTTTTTGACTCACTCAAATTATATGAAAAAGAATAAGGGCAGAAAAGGATATGATTTAATATGAAGATATTATATTTTAAATGAATTTATGATTTAAATAAGTATAAAGAATACAATCATATTTAAAATAGGTACCTAAGCGAAAATTATATATCTTCCTTCACAATCCAGTAATATATATACCAATGTACCGTATAATAATAGAAACAGTGACGTCATATACTCCATAATGTCTAAGATTCTCCCGAGACCAATGTTTCTATAGTCGACCCATAAAGGTTATATTACTCCCTTAAGTGACATCTTCAGAAGTGTTTTGAACTCTGAGATTTCGGGTGCCTATAAAAGCCATATTGTACAATTCAGCCAAGGAATTGCAATTCATCTACGCCAGATTTTGGTAAATTTGGTAATATTCTCCTAAATTTGTCCCTTGTCACTTATATAGGCAGATTCCCAACACGTATGCATAATTTTCTTCTATATTTTGCTTTTTGGATTATAGTATACAGAAGCAGGGTTTCCACTCGGGTTGTCTGCCATTTATATATATGCTAGTCAACGTTGGATGAAGATGAGCAGAAGAATCGCATGGCATGGCAGACTAAGGAGCAAGCTATACTTAGCAATAGGAGTTTCAGTATTAGAAGCAATAGTAGGTATAAATTAGTCAGAAAGAAAATTGGTCAGAAGTAGCACCACATGGTGCTACTTCTGACCAATTTTGAGGGTGTAGTTGAGGTGTAAGTTCGGTTAGTAGTGACAGGTGGTCAGCACATCACCTACAAAACACCAAAACCCTCTTGTCCCTCTACTGACTTGTACAGTATGCCCGGGAAGAGAAGCAGCTGTAGTATTATACTTTTTTTTCACTTCCAGAGCAGCATAGAAGTAAGTTTTGTATGCTACTATGTTATGTTGGAATATGCAAAATAATAGCTTATAATATCTACCTATTTAGAATGGCATTTCCTA
Source organism: Carposina sasakii (assembly GCA_014607495.2). Classification (NCBI taxonomy): domain Eukaryota; kingdom Metazoa; phylum Arthropoda; class Insecta; order Lepidoptera; family Carposinidae; genus Carposina; species Carposina sasakii. Next base: position 1,481,154 of record CP053174.1, on the reverse strand, counting down.
TTGGATTCGTTACCGGTCGCTAGATTGTTGTATTTGTGCCCGAAAAGCGGCGGTAGGCTCACCATTTACCATGTGGGACTTAATAGGCTAACTGGTGAAAAGTGGGTGTCAATCTCCTCCTCAAGATAGTATGAAGAATTCCGAAACAACTCAGGAATGTTCATACAATCTTGAAAAATAAAAATGTGATTTCAAGTCTCAAATTTTGAAAATAGGATCTCTATAGTGGGCTATTTACATAGCTTTTCGCTTAACATACCCTTTCTGTTACACACCCTGTATATGTGCAAAATCGGATAATGCAGTCTCTTAGACCCCCATGCTCGTGTTGAATAATGGAGAATGCGAACGAGTTTGAATGATTGTAATAATCTGTAGACGAAATGTAGAGTTGTTGAGAGAGATCTCTTAAAATGGCATATAGGTAATGTTTATGTGTATAATTGTGTATTTCACATTTAACTGGTCATTTTTTACCGGTAAATATTTGTTTCGCTTTTTACCGATTATTCAAATCATTTTATAGGTCTTTTGATATGAATTATAATTATTCTGTAGATATCTATGTACTTATTACTAGCACATATTTCATCTACATGTCCTATATATAAAAGAAAATGAGGCTAAGAAAAGGTAAAAAATCTTATTTATTAAAATTGAGCAAAGAACTTTCAAATAACTTCAATTGGAAAACTTACATCGACTATGAATTATTAAATTAAATTACTATATCATCTGAGTCAAAAGTCAGGAATGTTAAGCCTACTATTTATTTATCCCAAAGAAAATCGGCAACAATTTCGCAAAAAGACCACCCCAATTGGTTGATTTAAAAGTACGTCTGTCAAAGGTCTCTTAACCCTATTTTGGCGCTCAAACATTACAAAGCTGGGTCGGAATGGCCTGGGATTTTGGCACAGGTAAGCCTGGCACCCGAGGGACGTAACCTGTCTCACTAGGCTACTACAGTGTCGGCTTTTCGTCTCATCAGACTATCAGCCGACTTCAATACTAAAGATCATAAAGAATCTTGTTTTTTTTTTATTTGAAATTTTGCATGAAAACAACGGAACATTTAAAATCTGAAATATGCGAAAAATCTCTTGAGTTATTGAAATTGGCTGTAAGAGAGTAACGGAATGGAGAGTGCTGCTGTATTTGCGCATACACTTATGCATTATAATATCCGTGGAGATGCCGCCATGATCTACGGTCGTAGACATTATTTTACAGTGGAGCTTTATGTTTCGAGCTGAGAAATAAATTCGTAAAATATATACATACATAATACACAGCTGTAGGTACTCCCAAAATAAGGTATCCAGAAATACAGAATCACGAAGGACAGGTCACGTTTTGCACAGCGGAGACAGATGAAGATCAGTGAGAAGTTGCACGCTCATATCTGTAAGAACGACCCTAAGTCCCTCCCTTAACTGAGATGCAGCTAATGTATTCTAGTAAAGTCCCGCATCAGCACAAGACTATCTATAATACAAACGTACATATAATCACGCCTTTATCCCTTACGGGGTAGGCAGAGCACCAAGGGCCGGTAGGACCACATGGTGCCACTTCTGACTAATTTTGAGGGTATAGTTGAGATGTACAAGTTCGGTTAGTAGTGACAGGTGGTCAGCCCATCGCCTACAAAACACCAAGACCCTCTTGTCCCTCTACCAACTTGTACAGTATGTCCGGGAAGAGAAACAGCTGTAGTATTATACGTTTTTTTTTTCACTCCTAGAGCAGCATATCTACATATAATAAACTGTAAAATATATTGGTGTCCTTATGAGATAGCGTCCGTACCCTCTATTATTCCATCTAAGAGTTACAGGGTAAGTGAAAGACTCAGCGTTTGACGTTTTGAGGTCAAAACAGTAGTAATAGTAGGTAAGTAAGGGTTCAGGGAATTTATAGTCCTCTCAATAAACCTATCTATGCTGATGCGGGTCTTCACTAGAATACATCAGCTGCATCTCCTTCCGTACATGTCTTAAGAGTCGACTAAGGAACTCAGAGGCATTCTGTCAGGGGATGAGCTATCAGATATTAATAATCTTTTTCATTTCTTATGGCTGTAAGATTTCCTTCTCGATTCTGCAGTTCTGCTGACTCCATTTTGGGAAACACAGCTATGTACATATGTTTGTAATGAAACTAGAATAAAATATAATATTTAAACCATATCCATACATATAGATAAAACGGGAGGAATGGATGGACTACGAAAAATACCTATTTAGAATAATTGGGAAACATTTCCCATTGGATTCGTTAGTGGGCTCTAGATGTATGTGTTTTCCGAAATGCCCACGGGAACGAGAAATAATAGGAATTCGACCAAATATCATAATATATCTACCAGTCCGATATTTGAGAAAATAATAAGAAAGTACTGCGGAACTCAGTTTGCATTCGCCAAAGAAGAAAACAAACAGCCGAATACAAAACAATTTATCTTATTTTTCCTTCCCGGGATTGTTTCCAGCGAGAAATGGCGGGGATAATTTCGTTCCTTACCACAGACTATTAATGGGCTTCTCGCCTATTTATCAAACTGTGGAGATGTGGAATACTAAAATATCTAAATAGTATATATATTTATATACTTAGTCCAAGTAGTGTATGTAAATGAAATTCGATATGAAAGTATGCGTACACAACTTATTTGTCGATTGTCATTTTTTAAGTGACATATTTATTATATTTTTTACGGACTGTCAAGCGTAATTTGGCGTTTCAGCGCTTTATGGCCGCCAACGTAAAAGTAACAATAGTTATGATCGCCTAAGGGCGAAATCTAGGAGAATTAATAATGTAAGTTCTCCTTTATAAAACCTAATGTTGGTTTCACTGACCGTATGATTCTACTATTACTGTTAGGTACACTATTTCTTGGATGCAGGCTGCTTCCGACCGGTCGGAGTGGAGGTTGTTGGGGGAGGCCTATGTACAACAGTGGACTTCTCAGGGCTGTAAATGATGATGATGATGACACTATTTCTACAGTATATAGTATGATATCATAGCCTATGCTCCCAGAGCAGCATATCTTCTATGCTGATCTGGGAGTGAAAAAAAAAGTATAATACTATAGCTGCTTCTCTTCCCGGCCATACTGTACAAGTCAGTAGAGGGACAAAAGTGTCTTAGTGTTTTGTAGGCGAAGGGCTGATCACCTGTCACTACTAAAAGAAACTTGTACATCTCAACTATACCCTCAAAATTGGTCAGAAGTGGCACCATGTGATTCTATCGGCCCTTGGTGCTCTGCCTACCCCGTAAGGGATAATGGCGTGATTATATGTATATATGATAATAGCCCAATACCTTTGTAGAGCCTGTCGACAAAATTTGTAACTCGAAGCCAAATAAAAAATTTCGCTCACCACCCTGTAATTAGCTCAACCTGCCATCGTCTTCCTACCCTTATCACAGTATGTATTTATGGGGTCTATCATTTTTTTCTATGATTTAGCAATGACCTTTGTTTTACGGCTAGCCGCCTTCACTATGGGTGCGCCCACCACCAAAATCTCACGAAAATCTCAACCATCGGGCCATCACCGCATTTAATTACCTCAACCTGTGTTTCAAGAAAATCGAGTCCTCTTTTAAAAACACTCAGGTTTTCAGTAAAAGGTTAATCGCCTTTATTTTACCCTAGACATTAATAAAGATTGCCTCGCGAAATTAAAAACTAATCTAAAACGATCTTGACCTTAGTTTTTTGTGTTTCTTATTAAAATGTAGCGGAGAATTCAATTATTCATACAATATATTAAAAGTTCTACCGAAGGAAAAATCAACTAAGAAATATAGTCGTAAGTTTCTGATGCTATGGTAAGTACCATTGTTTCTATATTATACCTACCCACGTAAGTCATAAAAAGTTATTACTCATATAATGGTTAAAAACATATTGGTTTTGTTATAAGTTTAGTGCGGATATAGGGCTACATTAAAATACATCCGCTGCGTCTCTTCCCATGCATCTCATAAGAGTCGACTAAGAAACTCAGGGATATCTCTGACGATAAGCTAACAACTTGTCAGTAGGTAATCTTCTACATACTGGCCCTGATATATTAAACGCTAGTGGACGCCCGCGACTACTTCCGTATGGACTGCAGAAAAAACAAAATGTCGAAATTATCCGAGATAAAACATTTTCCCGGTATAAAAAGTAGCCTATATGTTAAGTGGGACCTGTCACAACATATTCCCGAAAACTGTATCGAAATCGGTTCAGCCGTTTCTGAGATTAGCGTGCACAAACATAGATCCGTTACAATTTTATTATATGCATAGACATTGAAGATAGATAGAAGAAGATAGATAGATAGAAGATAAATAGATAGCAGTGAGATCTCGGTCATCCTGCAGTTCTAGTTACCTCATTTTGGGGACACAACTGTGTTTTTATAAGAAAGCATTTATAATGTTAATAAACCTACAAAACAAACAGACCACACTTTACTTACCAAATTAACTTCATTTGCCCAGTATTTTCCCGGCGCTTAATTTTATTCCGTCCAAATCGCTTGTCCCACTGTCTTGTTCGTCCATAACAGAGACATTATATTTAATGGTAATCCGTAATGGGGGTCGAGTGCGGTTCGGTGGAAGAATGCCTTATCTTCTTACGGCTGTAGTGTAGAGGTCATTGCAGTGGTGTAACTTGAATAGGTATGGATGTTGACTTTAGTTTGTTAATTTCCACGTTTTGGTAGGTAAGTTTAATTCATTATGCCCTTTGAACATAAAACTAGATGGCATAATTATCTCACATAAAAAGGATGTTACAAAAGGGGTATGTTAAGCGAAACGCTGTGAGAAAGGCCCATTACAACAAACCTACCTGTTCCATAGTATGGAGAATACCTAAATAACTCAGGAATTTTCATCGTCTTCAGTCTATTGCAGTCCACGTAGGCCTCCCCCAGGGCACGCCACAAGGCTGCTGCCATATTTTTGCCCATAGTCACCACGATGGGCAGGCGGGTTGGTGACCGCAGTCTGACTTTTAGACTATGTTGTCAGCACGGGAGGCGCTTGCTGCCCACCTCCTTTAATCACCTTGTGCGATACCCATGGGCAGGCATGGGGTGGTACAAACTATACTCTGCCGGCACCACGCGGCTAGTTACACCCTGTATACATACACATATACATGACTGTATTCCAAAATTGAGGTAGTAAGAACTACAGAATCCCCCTGCCATGCTTAGCACAGCGGAGACAGGTTTAAATGATCAGTGATAAGTTGCGAGCTTATCGCCTGAGAGAATGCCCAAGTTCCTTAGTCGACTCTTACGACATGCATGAAATAAAATAGGATTTTTTTTTCTGATTGTGGCAACACTATGGTTGACAGCTGATCTAACATTTTCTTCATAATTTTATTTCTTTAATTGTATATATTGTATACCTGATAGGTATACTGTTAAATATTTCATAATCAGTTTTATTAGTGCTTAGAAAGATAATAATTTAAGGTGCTTCATATGGGATCGGAATTTAGTCTAACGTATTTACTTTAATAACTATTAAAAGTTGACTCATTGTATAACATCTACACTGTAATAATGTTTTGACCTTCAAGAAATATGTTTGTGGAAATCTTGGGATCCAGAGCCTTTTTCGAGGCCCAGAGGCTTTAATTTGATTTTTTCATCCCCTCTTATTCGTTGTGCAGTTAATTTTTATTTGAAAATATATAAAGTAAGTTAATTTTAATATTATAAAGGAAAAAAACATCTTTAATTTTTAGGTTAAGGTCGAATAAATTTTCCAGTTGATTTAATCTTTGAGTATACCTACAGGCTTGTAAGATATTGGTGAGTTCGACTAACATCTGAAAAACCTCAACATTATATTATCTTATATGCTTTCTTATCAAATATATCTAATAGGATTACCATCATCAACATCAGCCTATTGCAGTCCACTGCTGGACGTAGGTCTCCCCCAGAACAAGCCACAAGGCTCGATCTCTCGTTTTTGCTATCAAGTCATTACGAGCCGCCCTCTGTGGTATACCCTGCTACGAAACGGATGAAGCTCTAATCCGGAAAGTCAGAAAAAACTTCATCGAATTTTGTGTTTGTAGCCGAAACGCGGCGTAACGCTAGCGACTCGCTAGCAAAATCTATAGATGTGATTTGACAGTTTGATAGTTACGGACTATCGAGAGGTTTGTGCTTACCCCTCTGTCATGGAAAGTTAATAAAATGGGAGTGGCATAATACCTTGCTTGAAGAAAAGCTAACATACATACATATACAGGGTGTAACAAAAAGGGTATGTTAAGCGAAAAGCTATGAAAATACCCCCCTATAGAGAACCTATCCATAAAATTTAAGACTCGAAATCACAAGTTTATTTTTTAAGACTGTATGAAAATTCTTGAGACGGTTAAGAATTCTCCAGACTATCTATAAAAACAAACATGTGATTTCTACTCTCAAACTTTTTGAGTAGGTTCTCTACAGTGGGCTATTTACATATCTTTTCGCTTAACATACCCTTTTTGTTACATGTATATACCTGTATATGCCTATTCCTGTTATTAAGTAATGATCATCACTTTGTACTGTCAAAAAAGAAAGCTGATATGGGGGCTGGTGCGAATAATATATTATAAAACAAAAACAAAAATTAACAGTTATTTATTTACGCCGGTTCTTACACACTATGATAATTAATTTACAACAATGACGTTATTTAGTTTACAAATATTTACTATTTACAATAATATTATTTTAGGACTAATAATAAGTAACACAATATTATTATTTTTTACAAAGGTGTGAATGATTTTTCTATTATAGAAAATAACAATAATGAATTTTATGAATAAACAATTCTCACAGAAAAAGCTTGCCTCAAGTAACACCATATTAAAGTTCTCTTAAAAGGGCCTCTACATCTTAGCTGCGGCCCGATGCACGCCTCTCAATGGACCGGGACTCTGTAGTCCCGAGAATTTTACCAAAGATATACAAAAATAATAATGACCTCTACCCGTATTTCGGCCATGGCGGACGATCTCAACGGAGATTAGCCAAAACTGCGCAGGATATATTATAGTGCATAAGTATGTGCACTCTCTGTTCCTTCAATCTCATAGTCCGATGGGACGGAAAGCCAGAAAAAAATCATTTTATATATTAAATACAATGTCCAACTTAACTATGGCTACAAAACAATTTCAATATGAGCAGCTTTAAAAGCTGAACTAAAAATACATAGCAAATAAGGTGAGTTTCCTTAATGATATTAGTGTTCCTACTACCGTTTAAAATCACCAAGTTTTTTTTGTAAATGAACAGATTAAAAAAAAAACTTTTTCAAAATTGGCGTCACTTATTAACTCAGACGAAAAACTAGAACTGAATAATAGAAACACTTTTATGCATACGACTTTGTTCCCGAAGTGGAATAGTCAGAACTGCAGGATCATAAAGGAGACCCCGCAGCCACGTTTATCATAGCGGGAATTGATGTAAATGATCAGATATAACTTGCTAGCTTATCGCCTGAGTAAATGCGCGAGTTCCTCAGTCGACTCGTACGACATGTACTGAATTAAATGCAGCTGACGTATTCTAGTAAAGCCCCGCCTCAACACAGGATCACAAAACTGAATCACGATGTAAAATAATACGACAGAACTTCAAGACTAATGAGAAAATAAGTATTCTCGCGATACAAGCTCTCTGGTTTCTCGATCTCACCATTTACTTTTATATCTTTCTTGTACAACTTTATGTTGATATCTATACATGTATAGATATCAACATAAATATAATAAAATTGTAACGGATCGATGTTTGTGCACGCCAATCGCAGAAACGGCTGAACCGATTACGATGCAGTTTTCAGGAATATATTTTGACAGGTCCCATTTAACATATAGGCTACTTTTTATCCCGGGAAAATGTTTTTATCCCGGATAATTTGGACATTTTGTTTGTCTACAGTCCACGCGAACGGAGTTGCGGGCGTCCACTAGTAATAAATGTATTTATAAGTTTGTTTACAAACTGTCTTATATAATATTGCCAATAAATCTGAAAACTTAACAACATTTCATCACCATTTCTTAGATACATTGGTTTGACAGTGCATTAAAATAAATAGTTTTGAGAAAGAATATTTTGGAAAATAATAAAAAGTGACTGTATCACACTTTAAATTAATTTCACATTTTTTTTTATAATCATAACTACCAGCTAACTTCATGAATTGCCCGTATAATTCAATTGCATTAATTCTGGTAAAAAAAGATAATAATATTGTCAAATTAAAATGTAGCTCTTGATGCTATAGAACTGTGTCTAGATTAGTACTAGATGACCATTAAAGATATATCTTCACATTGAATTATTAATATGTATTTGTTAGTCTAAATAAGTTCATATAAAATCATCACTGAACGTATATTTTTACATTTGTAAGTATCTATATTAAAAGTTTTTGTGTGGAACAAATACAAAAGCTTGTATTCTTAGTGAACTGTGTCTAAATTAGATTATACAACCATATCGCGTTCTAATAGTCCGGGAGGTACCATTTTTGATGGTGATTTTAGGCGATCGATTTTGAGTGCAATTGATAGTTTTCACATTGAGCGTCAGCAGGCGAATTATTCCAAAATATGTCCGAAAATTTGTTAGTCAGCTGTAAATAAGTTCATATAAAATCATCACTGATACAGGTTATTCTTTATGCTATAAAAATGATAAAAAAAAGCCTTCTATCGATAGGGGTAAAATCGTCAGCAAGGTTAATGCATACTCGGATTGAATACCTGCTCGGCACATATAATCCCCTTGCTGACGATTTACCCCTATCGATAGATCTGCTGAGGCTTTTTTTAATCATTTTTATAGCATAAAGAATAACCTGTATCAGTTTCATTCGACCGGAAATGAAATGAAAATAATTATTTTTAATATAGGTATATATAGTGACGTACAACCCGCCATTTTCTTCACAGCTGACGGTTTCTATAATTATTATTATTGTTAAAACTACTGATTGCAAATTTTCGGACGAACAGAAATAATTTTTGATTTTTTTTTTGACTTGAAATCTCTCCCCATTACTGATGACGTTCAACCACTATCCATGAAAAGACGTTATGACATTAATTCGACCAGAAATTATTTTGTAAAATGCAACGCTACCTCCCGGACTATAACTCGCACTAAGCGACCTCTAGTGGCCGCATACGCGAATTAAAGTGAGCGGCGCTCCAGGTAAGGCTAATTTTTTCATACGAAATCTTCTGTTTCACGCGCCGGCCTATGTCGGTATGTCTCTTTGGCACTTATTAAATACAGTACTAGGAATCGTACCAAATTTCGTTTCATTGGAGCGCGATCGCTAGAGCTCCACTCGATACATAAGATTACAACTTACTTGAGACGAATGCGTAGACACTATTGTATAAACATAGTAGATTTGAAAGATAATTACAAATATAGATAAATATAGATTGCCTATGTAATCTTCGTGGGTGGGAGTGCACCGCACCAGCGCTCCTTAGGACGAGCCGCCAGTGTTATGAAGTTTGAGCTAACGATAAGGAATTATGAAGGAAAGTGTCAGTTCGCCATTATTTAGTTCCAGATAACCTAACTGGCACTTCCTTTGACAGATATGCCATACAAATACCTGTCAAAAAAAGTGACAATTAGGTTATCCGAGACTTGATAGCAAGCGCTGAAACCGGTAACAAGATATCATAATATAACATCGACAATCGATTACAAAATACCACTTACAGGTTTTTAATACTAGATATCCAAATTGTTGTCTCATTTTTAGATTACTCCGCACGTAAACTGCTTCGAAAAAAAATTATCAGATGCGGGTTTTTAAGGCAAAAAACCTTGCAGACAAAATTATAAATATTCAAGTAGAAAGTACTCAACAAAATCTTTATAAATTATGTAAATAATCTCGATATTGGAGATTTTGTGTCTGTTCGTGTAAAATCCAAAAGCACTTAGCGAAATTGCACGGAGGTCGACAGATATTTTCAGTACGAATTTCCCTTTTATATATGTATTTGATACTTTTTGCACCATTTTTAATATAAATGCCACCGAAAATGGAGATTATTGAATGTGAGAAGCAATTGATGAAATACCGAAGTTCATACAATTCTTGTTACCTATTTACCTATCAACCTTACTGAAAATTATATGCGTACCAAATAGTTTCGTCGTCAGCCTATTGCAATCCACTGCTGGACGTAGGCATCCCCAGAGTATGCCACACGGCTCGATCTCCCGTTTTTGCCATCCAGTCACTACCAACCGCCCTCTTTAAGTCACCGGTCCATCTGGCCGGAGGGTGTCAAGTCGAGAACCCGCCTATTCTACCGTCCTCGGTTCTACCATAGGTACCTGGCTAGGTGCGGACAAGGTTTCAGATCCAGACCTTGCATCATACTTTTAGCTTTAAGATGTACGTTTTTCTTTTACAAGTTCCACACAAAAACGCATAGTTTAAAACAATTTACAGAGCTATAAAACTGACTAGAATTGTCACCGTATAATTAGGGTAATTATAGCGGTGGGTAGCAGGTTCGTGTACAATGACGTCACGTAGCTTGGTGACGACGACTGCATAGCGGCTGGGTTTTCACCTGTGGAAAAAATGACAATATTTAATACTGTATACCGCAACGGGTTTTGGAGAACTACTTATAAAAATATTTCTGACGTAAATCCCGACTGTCTACTAATCGCAAGCGAATAATTCTAAGACTATATGAAAAACCGCTTGAAATAATGTGTGTTGAAAGACGTATAAAGTTAGTGTGGCTGACGTGGTGGCGTGTCTTATTATTAGTCATTTTCTGTATATTAGTTAGTGTTTTTTGTGTTGTGTTTATATCATCATTATCATCATCAGCCTATTGCAGTCCACTGCTGGACGTAGGTCGCTCCCAGAAGACTGTTGTGGGGGGTATTTTTGTTATGTTGTTTATATCGTTATGAGTTATTGTTAATTAGTTGTGAGCGCGGTCGTGTTACAATTTTGCAAGTACTTGCTGTTTATATAGCTTTATATAGTACTTCTTTATCAAATCTAGCTCTGCTAGCCTCTATGTGAAGATTCCTTTTTCATACCCCATAGGTAACCTAAATAAAAAACTTTTTATTATCGTTCTCAAAACTAGGCATGCAAGACCGTTTTACAACAACAGATTTCCATCAAAATATTGAGTGAGTAGGTTGACAGAAAGAATCTGAAATACACGCAGCAATCACAATATTTGAGTACAAAATCGTCTTCACGGTACATGGAGGATAGTAGAACGTATAATTGAATATCTGTGTAGTTATAAAACTCTAGATAAACGGCGTTTTTTTATTAGAAAACTGTTTTCGCTTCAAAATCACGCTACGTCAGCTTTTCAATATTTGCCTTACTGTTATATGCGTTTAAGAAAAAAGACATCAAACGTAAATACTAGAGACTATACATTACGCGCGACCAAGTATTTAAAAACAAATTGCCTGAAGAATTAAATTCATTTCTCTAATTTTTTTGGCATAAAGTCACGAGTACTTAATTTAATGCATAGAGTGCGTACCCATTGCAGATGATAGATCAAAAGAAAGATATTTTAAAATGCCTACGAAATAAGGAAATTATCTACTCAGAAAACCGGATTCAGATATTTTTTTTGCTCAAACAGCAAGATGTTACGTTGTTATTGTAAAGAGGCGAATTGTACTACTCTAATTCTTCATACACTACGGCGATAGGCTCGTGTTCATCGATTTGGCAGAGCGAGTTGATTGCTTCCAATCTCTGTCAATAAGTCGAATTTAACCCGTCGCTCTGAATTTCAGGGAAATAAATTGTGTTTTTTTTTTCTTTTGTCACGTGTTCATAAGTACTTGAGTATAGATTATTGCGGAATCGTGATTACAAAAGTATTATGTATTAAGTACATTTTTTAGAAACACGCATTAGATATTATTTTATGATAAAAAAATACTAAATAAAATAATTTTATATAAATTTGGTAAACAGTAAGAATTGGACCATGGGACGTGCCGGCGTGGTGCCGGTAGAGTAGAATTCGTACCACCCCATGTCTGCCCGTGGGTATCGTACGAGGCGATTATGGGTTTCCGGGAGGTGGGCAGCAGCGTCTCCCGTGTTGACAACATAGTCCAAAATACAAACTGCGGTCACCAACCCCCCTACCCAGCGGTATGGGCAAATACCACCCATGGCAGTCTTGTGTCGTGCCTTGGGGGAGGCCTACGTCCAGCGATGGACTGCTATTTCAGAACTACAACCGTACGTCTTTATACAAAAAAGTAAACTGATATATTTTTAACCTAATGCTAACATCCAAATCGAAGATATCTCCAAAATGGCTGTTTTTACCATTAAATATATGGACGAAAATACTGGCAGGTACAGCATTGTTAGGCACGCAGGTGTAGTTCCCCGCATGATAGACGCTGGTAGCTGGGATCAGCAGGTCTGACACTCGCTGGACTGGATCCGTGGTGACGTTGATGCCGCGTTCAGCATCGTAGTTTATCATCCTGCTGTTGTGGTACCTGGGGACGAAGATTTCAAATGAGATGATGGATGAGCTTCAATGGTTACTAGTATTAAAACAATTCCTTGAAAAACTTGGTACATAATGGTGGAGTGAAGACAAATCTTGAGGTACAATGTACGAGCTGGCATGGACCAATCATTATACATACATAAATATATATTAGTCACGCCCATTATCCTCCAAAGAGATTGGGCAGAAGTGTGCAAATCACCCACTTACACCAGTTAGCCTATAACGCCCCACGTTACAAGGGGTGAGCCTACCACCGCTTTTCGGACACAAATACAACAATCCAATGACAAATGTTTCCGTGCTAATCTAAATAGGTACTTTAAGCTATTTATCGTCATAACCTCGTCCGTTAAATAGCAGGGTGCACCACGGGCAGGCGAGGTTGACTTTGGGTCCTAAGGTATTAGTCGAACCCACTTACACCACTCAAACCCCCTTATACCGTGCAACCCCTTACAGTGCAACCTTAATATAACGTACCTCAATATAACGACTTCCTCGATTTAACAAATTCTGCGGTTATCCCCTTGAATTGTCCATAAGAGTCAATGTTAAATATACCTTTACATTGCGAACATTTTTTGTGAACAACCTCTTTATAACGAATTTTCGACTATCAAGATAAAGTATTAAACCTCGAATTAACGAATTTTGTCAACCCTAAACCGTTATATAAAGTTCCCACCAATGTACGACTCTTACTCTCATAGTATCTGATTCAAGTCGCGAGAGGTTTTGACACACTTTACTCTACCTCTTTATAATGAATTTTAGCCCACCTAACCTCAACATAAGAAACCTCAGTTAGACGAATTACTTGATACGAGTATATCGAATATTTACTTGCTCCCTTCAGATTTGTTAAATCGAGGTTGCACTGTATGTACTATGCACATCCCTGGTGGAAAGACAGTCTAAAAAAGATAATAAAACTCCAATGTTTCTATCTTAACCTATTTTTCCCTCAAAATTGGGAGCTTATTTAAAAAGATTGAGATGTTGGTGAAGAGCTTTTTGGGCACTCAAAAACTCTCAATTTTAATGGGATTCGCTAAACCGTAATTACGATGCGAAGTGCAGGTGGCACAGTTCGGGGTATGCTTTTTTGCTATCACATTAAATGCTGTTGATGGGAAAATTAATAGAGTATAATGAACTTATTTTGAAGTAGTTATTTTATTAGTATGTATATTAAAATATATAGTATACTTTTTAATTAAATCAATAAGTAGCAAAATCTGGTTAAACTCCATCCAAACCAAGAAATAAGTTACTTATGAAAGGTGAAAGAAAAAAATCCTTGTTGTTAATAGTTATTCTCATTATTTCCGCATATTAATATATTATTATAATTTATTCATGTATAGTTTACTAATCCGAGTTCAATAATATTATTTAAAATATTAGCTGCTAAAGAAAATTTCAAAGTAATTCTTATAAACATAATAAACTGTAAACCTCCCATATCCTTAACAATAAGATGGCAAACAAAAATATATTAGACGTTTTCACTACATACGACCTTAATCCAAAGTACAACGTACCATTTTGAAGTATACCAATATTCGAACACCGGAGTATTTTCCTATCTGCTTCTTACTGTACAGCTACACATTTACTTAAGAAGAGATACCGTAAAACCCAAAATATAGGACGTTCTAAGCCACTTAGATGCTGTATGTTCCCAGATTTATTACATCGGAATGAGACTTGTAACTTAGGAGAGGTAGTTCGTTCACTAAAATACGGTCCTTATCGTGAAAGGGAGACCAAGAAGCGGGGGCCTAAACAACGTTTGTACACCGATTAGTGTAGTTGGTTATGACTGCCTGTCGTGTCATGAGTTCTGCGTTGGAATCTCGGTAGGTGCATATTTTGATGATTAGGTTCGATGATGATATTCGATGTTTAAACGGCTGCCTGGACCGATTCTGATGAATTTTTTTGTGTGTGTTCAAGTGGGTTCGAGAATGGTTAAGATTCACAATTCGGTAAACTAGAACCTAGAACCTTTAATAAAATTTATATACCGTTGCTTTGGAACTTGCGACACAAGACTAGGGTTCTTAGTGTGAAAGAGGCAAAACTATCCAGTGATTGGTTCACACTGCGTTGCGTAGTCTACATTGATTTTCGTATCTCCTTATTGCCGTTACTTCATGTTCTAAATCGTTGATTTTGCGTGTGTACAAAATATGTTTTTCTCCCCTGGGAGGATCTGAGGTAAGAAATAATGTACTTATCCATCCGTTTAATTCTTAGAGCTAATTGGCTCCCACCTTAAAAATGGATGTTCAAAACAATAATATCAGGACAGCAAAACCCTATTTTGGTACAAAATCAATTGCCCAGTAAAAGTTTAGGATTCAGTACTGAACCCCTCTTTATGCCAAGTCAAGCGAGCCAATTTGCTCGAAGAAAAACGTGTTCTTGCAAAGGTCGGTACAGTTACTCTAAAAGGATCAGGGATGCGCTCACTGACCTCTATAAGTCCACTGGACTGACTTTTGTACACAAGTACAGTATTTTTATTCTTATTTGTGTAAGTGGGTTTGACTAATATTCCTCATAAGGAATATCTCGATCTGTTACCCAATTTTGTCCCCCCAGCGTGACTAATTATGATTGTCTTTCCTCCTTGTCAAAATAACCGCCTGCCTTCATCCTAGTCAGTAATATGGTGTTAGTCAGATCAGGTTAGGTTAGAAGATTGAGTCAGTATGACCGCTATCCCCATAGTCAATATAACCACTATAAAGTTAGGTAATACGTAATAACTTGACTTTTTTCTATATCCAGTAGCAATGTCGCCTAGTGAGTACCTGCCGGCCTTCAAGGAAAAAATGTATTTTGTTTTGTCCTAAAATTAAATAACCGCCGTGCCGGAAGAATTTTATGAAGTCGGCACATTTTTAAATGAGGCGCAAAATTGTTCATTGTAGGGTTGTACCGAGTTCGAGTTAATTTATGTGAGAGGAAATATACTTGTAAAGAATATCAACTTTCAGTGAGTGAATTTCACGGTTTATTGTAAGGAATATCAACGCTCAGTGAGTGAATTTCACGGTGTACAATTTTTCTATTGACAAGCGTAATAATGAAGATTTCAAATGTGTCAGTTTCCAACTCTATCTATCTAGAGTAATATAATTTATCTAAGGTGCGTTTGCATTATAACGCATTGTCACCCATTCTGGCTTCTGTACGGGGATAGGTACAAGCCAGAATGGCAGACTATGCGTTAAAAATTCTATGATGCGATGATGCACCGGGTGGATAGGCTCTTATGAACTGCTTAAGAATTCTCATCAAGGAGAATATAGTTATGAGATATTTACAAAACAATGCTATTATTATAAAATGTTGGTTCACTTACCAGAAGACAAAAGCCGGTGCCTCAGTAGTCTGCACCACCGAGCACTGAAGCCGTAGAGTCGACCCTGGCTTTAGGTACTTCTCTGTCGGCCCTGAGATCTGCGCTCGAGCCTCTGTTGACAAGAAATTATATATAGTTATAACAGGGTATAACGGAAGGGGTATGTCAAGCGTTTTGCTATAAAAAAAGCCCACTATCGAGCTAACCTGTCCACAAAATTTGAGACTAGAAATCACATGTTTATACTTACAGAAACATGGGATTTCGAGTTTTATGTTTAGTAGAGATAGGTTCTCAATAGTGGGCTATATTTGTAGCATTTCGCCTGACATAATCCGTTTGTTACAGCCTGTATTAAAATGTGAACTCAGGGGCGTAGAATTTAAATCATTATTACGTTCGTATTATTGTTGTCTCAAACAAAGTTTACGTACGAAGTCATGTCTGTCCACTAGTTTTTTCTATAAATAAACATTATTTTTAATGTAATTTACACTAGCAGTTCTATTTTACCTATCCACGTCGCATTTGAATATGTATGGACTACACATTTGCCTTGCAAAAGAATGCATAAGCGAGCTAAAGAAATTTTGCTTAAAGTTAGACTGGGTATTGGATTTAGAAAATAGGGGATTTTATATATTTTATTTGCATACTGTTTGCAAAAAAAAAGTGTAGATATGTAAATAAGATTAACGTATAAACATTTGAAGAATACCTAGAACTAGAACTTTGTATGCTGTACATTTTCATCTGTGTTGTGCTGATGCGAGGCTTAACTAGAATGCATCAGCTGCATCATCATCATAAAGCTTTTCCTAGGATGGCAGTGCAGTTATTTAGCAGTGTCATTATATAGCGGCTGTACGTACGCCTTACGTACAGCCTTTATATAATGACACTTATGTACGGTGCCGACATGAGAAATGTTTCTTCAAGGCTGCTATATACGACGTCGTTATCCAAGGAACCTAAAGTTTTAGAGATGACTAAGCAAATAAGGTGGTTACTCTCATGCGATGAACTAGCAACTTGTTACTGAACTAGCCCCGCTACGCTAAACGGAGATTTTGGATCTTCTTTGTGACTTCACTCGTGTGCATATGTATTTATAACTAGTGGGCGCCCGCGACTCCGTCCGCGTGGGCTACAGAAAAAAAAAATATCGAAATTATCCGGGTAAAAACATTTTCCCGGGATAAAAAGTAGCCTATATGTTAAGTGGGATCTGTCACAATATATTCCTGAAAACTGCATCGAAATCGGTTCAGCCGTTTCTGAGATTAGCGTGCACAAACGCACAGACAAACCGACAAACAGACCAAAATTCCAAAAATCATTGTTTTGGGTACTATTGCGTTGATAAAGGTCTCCTATAATATATTTTCTCATATATCTTCCATGTACAGACAGCGATCCGCTACATTCCTCGCATAAAAACTACAGAACATTTTCTAGAAATCTAAAATGACTTTTCAATAGAGCTCTGTATGTACTCACAAGATGTGTGTAATTATATGTATTATCTAAGTATTTTCTATGTAAAATCAGAGAGTAGTTAATTAATTATAATTATGTTAGAAGCGAAGTTAAAAAGCGATTTTACAATTAGCTTACAAAGGTTTTTGTTTTGTTCACATTTAAATTGTAATTTATTTGTTAGTCTTTCAAGTACCAATCTCACTTATAGACATACATAGTACATATAATCTCACTTATAGACATACATACATATAATCTCACTTATAGACAGAAAGTTAAAATTATTGCAAGCTAACGAAAAATTAAAACAACTAAAAATTTAATTACGGTTAGAGATTGTCGCACTGTTGGCACATTTAGGGAAAAGCTGAAGAATGTTACCCTGTTGTTAACAATTTCTCTTTACTTGCTTGGCTTGCTGGAAGAGATCTCTGGTAGAGATAAGCTTGCCATTGTACATGCATCTCTTCTTTAATGTTGTATGCCATATTTCTTTTTGTGTATGTGCAATAAAGAATAAATTAAACATACATAAATATAGACACGACTAAATTTCTTAGCCAAAAAAGCAGGAGTACCTACGAAGGAATTGAAATTGAAATCATGTTATTCGACATGAAAGCTTACACACCTTTTTAAGGTGAAACTTAAGGGCGCTCTCTTAGATGATAAAACTAACTCCCTAAATCGATTCTTATGACATGCACGGAAGGAGATGCATCAACACAACGTTTTCAGCATGGAAATTATAAAATCTGCCTTCCACATAAATAGTTCATCATCATCATCAGCCTATTGCAGTCCACGTAGGCCTGCCCAGGGTCCGCCACAAGACTACCATGGGGGTATTTGCCCATAGTCACCACGCTGGGCAGGCGGGTTGGTGACCGCAGTTTGTATTTTGGACTATGTTGTCAACACGGGAAGCGTTGCTGCCCACCTACCGGAAACCCTTAATCGCCTCGTACGATACCCACGGCAGACATGGGATGGTACGTATACCACTCTGCCGGCACCACGCGGCCAACATAAATAGTTATATTATATAAATACCACATATTTTTGTAAAAGAGCACAAAGCACATATTAATCCCGAGTAATGACATTAAAGCCGGGTCCGCATAATAAAGGAATTTTATAACTTAGGGTCAGAACATGGAGCGGATGCGACAAGGAAGCGTTAAAAAAAATAGGCGATACTTCAAAAAAATTTGACTAGTTATAATATGAAGAACAATTTGATGAGTGTGACATCAACAAATATAAATGTTAATTTTTAAAAAATCCCCATAAAAATTATGCTAACTAGTTCTTTTCCTACCCTTAATAGATGTTAAATTTATAAATATCATTTTCTAAATGTTGTCTCCAATATTAAAATTTCAAGTTTATATATCTAGTGATTTTAACTGGGGGGCAATTCTTGAATTTTTTTGAGCCGAAATGCAACCACTAATGAACCGTTAACGAAACGCGGTGCGAAGCAATATATACTTACCGCTTGAGTAATAAAGTATATTTTAGCACGCACACGGTCGCGAGTATAACAGAATAAATACAAATATCTGTCTCGTGCTAAAATATGTCTAATTATGTCACCATAAAGTAATTATTGCTTTGTTATGAGCGTCTACAACGGTTCACGTTTCAGCTTCGTTCCAACTCGAGACTTTTCGAGAATTGCCCCCTGTGCGTTGATGAGTCGAGTATACGACTAGTGGTCTGCCTTCAACTCTTGCTTTGCTTGGGTATTGTTTATATTCATACCCATTTCCCGAGATAACCCAAATAAAAAGTTGCCCATTCATTCATCAAGAATAATGTAGAATTCTAATAAAGACTAGTGGACGCCCGCGACTCCGTCCGTGTGGACTACAGAAAAAACAAAATGTCGAAATTTTCCGGGATAAAAACATTTTCCTGGGATAAAAAGTTATATGTTAAATGGGACTTGGATGCATCGAAAAGTTCTGAGATTAGCGTGCAGAAACGCACAGACAAACAAACAAAATTCCAAAAATCATCGTTTGGGTTCTACTTAAAGGTCCTATAATATTTCTTTCTCAATATTATATCTTCCATGTACAGACAGCCATCCGTTACATTTTTATTATATGTGTAGATTTTTTTTCATATCGTTCTAGCAGTTTTGGAGCCTATTCTATGCGAACAAAGATATTTCTTTTTATACTCGTAATAATAGTATTTCACGGACAAAATTACTATATTCTTTATCCCAGCTCCTCTAGCTACTTACTTCATGGTCGGACATATTTGCATACGAATGCGTGATAAACATATTTAGACATTCCTTTATGAAGTGAAAAATGCTTTGGTCCCATTTTCATTGCGAAATAAGGTTATTGTCTCATATTAATTTTAATTGTCGCTTGTAAAGATAGGAGTATACATTGTTTTATTGTTTCATGATCATTTTCCTAACCTAAACCCATTATTTATGGGGTTCATCAGGCAATATAGTTTATTTCGAAACCAAATATTTGGCATTTGTTTTAGGTAAAATGTTTTTTTTTTTAAATTGCGTAAGTGTAATCCTACTAAGATGTAAGTATACAGTGTGTTACAAAAAGGGTATGTTAAGCAAAAAGCTACGTAAATAGCCCACTGTAGAGAACCTATCCACAAAATTTGAGACTCGAAATCTGTGTTTATTTTTCAAGATTGTATGAAAATTCGTGAGATATTTAAAAATTCTCCATACTATCGGCTATTTACGTAGCTTTTCGCTTAACATACCCTTTTTGTTACACCCTGTATATGGATGTTTGGTGCTCTTTCAAGCAAAAACTACTGAATAAATTTTAATGATACTTCACAATTATATACCTAGCTTATAGGTACATTTGCATCCCGGATAATTTTGACATTTTGTTTTTTCTGCACTCCACGCGGACGGAGTCGCGAACGTACACTAATCTGTAATCATCATCATCTCATCATTTACAGCCCTGAGAAGTCCACCATAGGAACAACCTCCATTCCGACCGGTCGGAAGCAGCCTGCATCCAACCGACGCCCGCAACCTTGGCCAGGTCATCCGTCCACCTCGCGGGTGGCCTTCCCACGCTGCGCTGCCGATACGTGTATCCACTTGTTCCATTCAGTTCTTCGAGCTATGTGCCCTGCCCATTGCCACCACGCGGGCGGAGTGCGCGATCTCCTCATTTCTGATTCGATCACTAATCTGTAATATTACTCACCAACTACATCTAATCGAAGGAATATACTCGAAGGAGGATGTGAAGACACTTGACACTCGTACACCCCTGCATCTCTTTTCTGGACGAAACGGACTTTCAGTGTGTAGTCCTGAAAAAGGAGGCTGAATTTAATATAATGCGACCTGAGAAATAATACAGTATTCGGTATTCACTCATTTATTGCATTGCCACAAGTTAGGTTGGCGTTACAATATGGGTAAGTACAAGTTACGCCCTGCAAGGGCATTGGAAAAAGGGCAGAGGGGGATACATAATTATATATATACATACATACGTCTTTAGTGGCTCAAAGGGTAAGCCAGAACTGTGAAATCACGAAAGAGACCCCACAGCCATGTTTATTATATTTAATAATGCAATCTTCGTAGATATGAGAATAACATACACAACATAGTTCTCAGGAAATCTATTCATACATACATACATACATAATCTCACGCTTATGTCGGCAGAGACTACATAATATCTCCATTATCTATTTCCAGAAAATCTACCATCGACAATAAACCACACGTTTTCTAAATAAATTAACATAACCGTATTTAAAAAATATAAAAAAAATAGTGCATCATCATTAAGTACTTTTATTTCTGCATTAAATCTTTACATTTTATATGTCATATCTATTTCCAACGCCTCCCCCAGGGCACGCCACAAGACTGTGATTTAGTCATGGGCATGACCGCAATTTTACTATTTCAACACGGGATGACCTCCCGTATGGAAAATATA
Source organism: Carposina sasakii (assembly GCA_014607495.2). Lineage (NCBI taxonomy): Eukaryota > Metazoa > Arthropoda > Insecta > Lepidoptera > Carposinidae > Carposina > Carposina sasakii. The sequence continues at coordinate 1,459,694 of CP053174.1, read as the reverse complement.
AAACGAGTGGCCTGGAAAAATTAATTGCGTACAGTTTTATGTTTGTTTCAGTATTAAATTCTCGTACTTTATTGAAATGATGAAGAGTGCATTTATTTTATGCCGTGGGCAGATTCAAATACAGTTTTTTTTTTACGTTGCCACCCTTAACGAAGGGTACGTACTCTATACAACAAATAAAGTAAATTTATGCAAAAAAAATGGTGGCAAACGATGTACCAAATTTTTTTTTATTAGGTACTTGATCGGGCAAAATTTATGCGGTGTTATTACAAACTTCGTTAAGGGTGGCAACGAAAAAACAACCTGTATATGTAACAAAACATTCATAATTACACAATCTTGAAAAATATACGATTTCCAATCACTTTTGAATAGGTTCTTTATGGTTAGGCTATTTTCATCGGATTTTGTACAACATACTCTTTTTGTTAAACCCCGTACAAGTATTTACACTCATTTATCAAACAAATTATTTACAAAAAAATACTTTCTATGCGCCGAAATACCAACAAGCCATTACGGTTTCAAGGTTCAAATATTATAAATGAAATACAATGAAAATAGAAAATGGGCTGTCAATATTAAAAAAAACTGAAAGGTTAAACGTTTCAACAATAGAAAAAGCGATAAATCATTATTAAAACGTGAGTATACACGCATACTTCTCACGGTCACCAACCCGCCTGCCCAGCGTGGTGACTATGGGCAAATACCCCCCATGGCAGCCTTGTGACGTGCCCTGGAGGAGGCCTACGTCCAGCAGTAGACTGCAATAGGCTGATGATGATGATGATACACGCATATATGTTAAAAGTAAGGAAAAGGATATACCAGAATAGATGAGACTAAAATGTTAGAATATTGTAAAGTATATGAATATTTGTTTATGTTATTTAGAAACCTGTAACATAGTATTAAATTTTGTATATTAGTAGATTTTTTTATTCCAAAATGTCTACGAACAATTTAGAAAATTAAGTAATACCAATTTCAATCCTGAATTTAAAGGCCAAGGTATATACCAGGAGCCATTGAATAGGACGCTGAAAGTCCATCAGAAATCCTAAAGTGCGGTATAGAAGTTTCACAAAACGATTAAAAATATAATTTAAGACTCTTGTAACCTTAAATCAATAAATAATGTTTTCATAATATTGAAATGAACAAAGCATTATGTACCTACATCATCAACAGCCTAATTGCAGTCCACAGCTGGACGTAGACCTTCCGTCGATCTCCCATTTTTGCCATCCAGTCACTACCAGCAGCCCTCTTTAAATCATCGGTCCATCTGGCTGGAGGGCGCCCAACGCTACGCTTGCTTATACACCGACTCTAAAATAAATCAATTTATAAACTTCTACTTGTAAATATCTTTACCTCTGTATGCTGCAAATGTATGGCCTGAAACCGCTGGTCGGAGCTGTAGGTAGTCAGCCCCACTGTAAGTAGATGGTAATCTTTCCTCCTTATCCATGATACCTGAACAAAATACATAATTATATACATGAATACTCGCCTATATTAACAAACAAGCCAGAGCTGCTGATCATGAAGGAGAATCTGACAGCCACGTTTCTCATAGCGGGGTCAGATGGTAAAGATCAGTGACAAGTTGCTAGCTCATCGCCGGAGGGAACACCCATGAGTTTTTTAGTCGAATCTGACGACACGGAAGCAAATGCAACCAAGTCAGAGACCAGCACAGGCAGATTGATAATATGTAAAAAAAAACAAGCATATAATTGTGTCTGAAACAGATATATAATTATATCATAACGTACATACATACATACTAATACCAAATAAATAAATAAATAATTTCCTTAGCGACAACGTTTCCCTTAATCTACTTACGGTGTTTCGATCTTATATATTCTGAGAAAACGTAATAAGCATTCGAACGATATTTTGCTATTATATTGAGAAAACATATTGATTTGTTTTATTCTTATTCTTTATTGTACATAAATGACGTACATATAATATACAGGTGCTTCTCTTCCTGGGCATACTATACAAGTAGAGGGACAAGAGGGTCTTGGTGTTTATAGGCGATGGGCTGACCACCTGTCACTACTAACTGAACTTGTACATCTCAACTATACCCTCAAAATTGGTCAGAAGTGGCACCATGTGGTTCTATCAGCCCTTGGTGCTCTGCCTACCAATCGTAAGGGTATGCGTGAGTACCATGTATGTATGTATGTACTTTTTTTCTTTTCTCTGCCAAATGAAAAAATATTACTCGTATTACCGTCAAAATTAAATCTTAGTGTACGTCAAGAATAAAGGCTCGAGCACACCGGATGCGTGTGCTTACGTGCACGCATACGCATCCGGTGTGCTCAAGCTTTTAAGCGTGCGTATACGTAGACGTCTACGTTGACGTGCATGTACCATTAGTGGTAATGTATGGAACCTTTTCAAATAAAATTAAAAAAAAAAACAGAAAAATGCATAAGTATAAAAAAAATTGCTTATTTTTTGTAAAACATCTTACTAAGTTGCATGTGGCTTATTTTCCAGAAGAAATAATAATGATGTTTAAAGATGCCAGGCCAACTTATACACTGAAGATGCACTTACTTGCAACAAACATTCCTCATATATACTCCTTGCAACATTTTTGCATTCCCTAAATCGGGGAACTCTCGAACCCACTACACATTTTCCAACGAACCGAAGGAAATGCCGCACAAGCCATTTTCTACCTTATTTTCTGCAACATACTATGTATAAGACTGCGAAAATCCTTTGTCAAGTAAATGCATTCGTAAGACCTTATTCCCTTGAGCATAAGTAATAAGATGTGAATATAAATTGTAGAAATTTCTCAAGATGCCGGATTTTCTATCGCAGTTTGTCCAAATGCTATGCTAGGTGACAAAATACTAAAAGGTGATTTCTTATCTCAAAGTATTTTGAAATAGCGATTCGTAATGAAATGATATATAGAAATGTAATAAGATTATTATTTATTTGCCGAAAACATGGTTTAATAAAGTTATTATTAACATTATTGATCAGAGACATGTTTCGCCTGTAAAATGTAGCTTGCAAATATTTTAATTTATTAAATAATATTACAAGAATTAATTATTATTGGTAAAAGTAATACTAAGCCAAAAATAATCCGCAGAGTTCTGTTACTATGTAATTATTCAAAATAATTATAACGATTTTTTGAATTTCGACAGTCTTATATGATTTAAAAATCATGGGGTAACCTTGAAACTTTAAAAAAGTTTCAATATATTTTGTTTTCTTTAACATCTGAATCGTAGCTGTAGGACCTCGTTCTAGATTCTGAAGTTCGGCTACCCCATTTTTGGGGGAACATAGTGAGTATAACACATACATACATATAATCAAGCCTTTATCCCTTACGTGGTAGGCAGAGCACCAAGGGCCGATAGAACCACATGATGCCACTTCTGACCAATTTTGAGGGTATAGTTGAGATGTACAAGTTCGGTTAGTAGTGACAGGTGGTCAGCCCATCGCCTACAAAACACTAAGACCCTCTTGTCCCTCTACTGACTTGTACAGTATGCCCGGGAAGAGAAGCAGCTCTAGTATTTATTATACGTTTTTTTTTTCACTCCCAGAGCAGCATAGAAGAAATGTGTATTTATTTTGACTTTCATTTGATAATTGTATTTAGATGCATACCAGAAAGAGTAAAGTGGTATTTTACATAAAAATGTTTGAGTTTAAGGTTATAGTATTCTTGGACTACAGTATGGTCGCTTCCGGCAGTCACACTTAAACCTGAACGTAAAATTAGTCCTACCTGTCCTCTTCTCTCTCATGTTAAGAACGGTGAGAGATAGACCTGACTAAGATTAGGTCTAGGTTTAAGTGTGACTGCCGGAATCGGCCCTAGTGGCGGATTTTTATTAATAGATGGTCTATGTAAACCATTTAATTTTGTTAGTACAAAACTTTGCAGCACCAATGAACTTTAATAAAGTTAAATCAACTTAGCAAATTGGATAAATCGACAGAACCTTTTCACCGAGAAGCTACCTAAAGATTAAGTTCAAGCTATGAATAGAAATTAATCAAATTAATTATGAATATGTAGCGAAATTAATTAGTCTGGCGGAATATAAATGAACAAAACTCTGGAAATATTTATAAAGATGCATATTATACAGGGTGATTAGTGGTCATCAACGTTCCCAAAAACTACGGAATCTCCTCTTCATCACGATCATTTTTCTCCAGGGAAGCATACTTGAGAAGTGTCTGGTTTCCAAAATATTAGGGTCCAAAGTTGAGTAAATAGACTGCGTTTTTCTGCATAAATACACATTGACGCGTGTAGCAAGATTTTTTCACGAGAAATAATTAATATCTGTCTATGAAAAAACTAGCATAAACACTGGACACTATAAATTTCACCCGATCAAGTAATTCGAAAAAAAAAATCAAAAAATTTACTTCGTTTCCCAGCATTTTTATTTTGGCATAAACTTACTTTATTTGATACCTACCCTTCGTTAAGGGTGGCAACGAAAAAACACCCTGTATACGGCTATGTTCTCAAAATTGAGGTAGCCTGAATTTCAGGATTGTGAATGAGATGCTACAGCCACGTTTATCAAAGCGGGGTCAGAAGTTGATTACCTATATCGCCCGAGAGATCGCCCCAAAGTTCCTTAGTTTACTCTAACGACATGCACGAAAGAAAATGCAGCTCGGGTATTCTAGTGAAGCCCCGCATTAGCACACTTTACATACTTTAATAATGTAATTAGCAACGTCCACTATTCCGATAGATGTTGGGCAGAAGTGTGCAAAATGTGCACCCACTTTCACAAATTAACCATATAGGGGTAGAGGATTCGGAGTAGCTTTTATGTACAAATAAGATAAATATGAAGACACTTCACAACACATTGAACGGAAGGTCTTGTGTCGTGGGTACTAAGCAACGGTATATAAATACATAGATAAGTATAGAAACATCCATGACTCTGAAACAAACATCGATATTCATCATATCAATGTTTGCACCTACCGGGAGTCGAACCAGAATTAAATAGTCAAATATATATATATGTATGTATGTATCTAAGAAACAATTCCCAAATAATGAGGCATAACGGTAAATCTAAAGTTTCAGATTCGATAAAGTAATCACTCCTCAGTATCTTGTTGTACCTTAGAATAATTACATCATAGTAAATACTCATAAATCTCACAGTCAAACGGCGCAAGCAATGTAGGACGGTGCATTTAGTTTTAAGACCAGAATGGACGGCCGCTTGTTTAGGTACAATACAATACAAGTCTGCATCTGAACACAAGTTCTCCCACTTCCCTGGTAACAAGCGGACGTCAGCAAAACTTGCTATTCAAACAAGTTTCAAGACTTTTGTCGAGGGTCTATTGAATACTTGGTTTGGTCAAATTCAGTTATATCTTTTGGTGAATGCATTCGTAAATATGTCGATGCTGCTCAGAATATGGACCTCGATAGATATTCGTCGCTGATGCGTTTTGAAATTTTTTACATGGACGTACATCGGTCCATCTGGCAGGAGGGCGTCCAACGCTACGCTTGCCGAGGCGCGGTCTCCATTCGAGAACCCACTTACTCTACCGTCCACCCAAATAAAACTTTAATTAAGCTTAATTACTTTATCTTTATTTATATTATTAGAATAATAAAATAACTGTACATCAGCTTAGTTAATTAGGGCGGATTAAAATTACAGTGTGCAATACTTCTTGTTAATCTTTGGTTTTGTTAATGAGAGCTCTTGATTGATTGATTGATTGATTGATTGTTTGATATTATATATTTAGTATAGTTGGGGTAGAGAAAGGATGTAGGGCAGTATCTAATACTGGAAGTTTTGTTCTAAAATATCCAGGAATAATTTTATTAATATTTACATTATCACACTATTATAAAAAAGGCGAACGTTTGTGAGTGTGTATCTTTGTTACTTCTTCACGTCTAAACGGCTGAAGCGATTTTAGTAAAATTTGGTATGGATTTAGCTGACACCCTGGATTAACACATAGGCTACTAAAAATATTTTTATCCCGGATAATTTCGACATTTTGTTTTTTCTGCAGTCCACGCGGACGGAGTCGCGGGCAACAGCTAGTTCTAAGATAAAAAGATGCCCATAGTTTTTTCATGAATTTGAACTTCACATGAATAGAATATAGATTAACATACCCCTTCTGTTACACCCTGTAGGGTCCACAGTGTAGGACCTTCTGTAGGTAGATGATATGAGATTATAAGCTCGGGAAGTTTATAGCCCATATTTGTCACTATTTAGGCCTGGTCTTAATTTAGGATCTAACCCTGGTCAGGTTGCAAATTTATGACCAAATGTGGTCCCGAGATAGCTGGAACAAGGTAATAGTTTTACTATCCATCTTCCTACTAATACAGATTTTAAAAATGTAAAAGTTTCATATTCCTTAGTGTACCTACACACAAAGAAATAAATAAACACAATAAATAAATTATTGTACAAAGGCGAGATTATCTTAAGAAGATCTCTTCCAGCTAAGCAAAACAAACTTTGAAGGAGACTTCTATGAAGATGCTTGTTGCGAGTTTATGCAAAATCTGCCGAATGTATATTAAAGTTCGCATTTAAATAGCTTTATACATATAAATAACATAATATAAAGGTTTAAGTACTCTATGGTAATTGGATAAAATAAAAAATACATACTTTACAATAAATATAAAAATATTGGGGATAGTATTAACAATAAAGCATATAAAAACGTATTATATTTAATAGATATCTTTCTTATATCATTAATGTAAACGAATTTTTATTCCCAAATACTCGTAATGTGGAAGGGATGTCAATGTTTTCTTCAAGAACGAGTATTTTATTCAATTACAATATATATAAATATTATCTTAAACGTAATGAGATACCTACGTAATATCTTATTCAATTGCCTATCATAATATTCCTTTTTTTTTGTTAGTTAGGTAATCAAATTTTTTTTTATTTTTTATTTATTTATTGAGGAATACCCACAATTGTTACACTTTTACATGATTGAGTATCATCTATATCATACAATTCCTGGTAGTGCACAATTAATTACGGGCAAACACAGCACGTACTAATACTAGTCAAAACATTTCAAAAAATTTATCTACAAAAACGCATTATCACTCAGGTTTGTATCGACACTGACACGACAAGTTAAACAATGTAATACCTTGAATGATATGGATGTTAATTTCACCGAAAGACAACTGGTTAAGTATAACATACAATATCCCACGGGAAGATGGACCTAAATCATAATAAAAAATTGAATGGTAAATAATTGAGGCGAACAACGACACTCTGAGCTAAATATCTACCCAGAGCCTTACGGATCTGCAACCTGTACTTCGATTCACTTGTAGCAAATATATCTGTGTATTGGCTTATTTTTTATTGAACAGTCTCGACATTCGCGGTATAGGTGAGTTTCGACCTAATACTGTTCTACGTAGCGGAGCGCAGCAAAGGGGCGATAAGACCACGGGGGTATCTTACTGGAGCACTGATCCTGAGACGAGAAAGAAGATAAGGGGAATCTATGTGACCGCTGAACAATTCTGTAAAGAAACATGAGGTCGATCATGTCTCTACGCCTGCTCAAATCTACGAGCTTAAAGTACTCCAGCCTCTCGTTATAGGATTTATATTTCTTCGCTACTCCTGCAGAGTATGCCAAATGATATGCGAACCTCTTCTGTATCCTTTCGAGCCGCAAGGAACTGGAGTAGCATAGATGCGGTCGCCATACCACACTACAGTACTCGAGACTACTCCTCACGAGCGAACCCTGTTGTAGAGAATTACTTCTCTGTACTCTTAGGTGAGTGGACACTTACTCTGCTAGTTCGAAGAACAAATCCTAGCATTTGTGAAGGGCCTTTTTAGTAACCCTGTCCATGTGTGGTACGAAGGTAAGCTTCATATCCATTGGTAACTCCCAAATCTCTGATACTGTCAACCTCCTTCAGTTGAATGCCATCAATTAAGTAGGTTGATGGTATAATGTTATGCTTACGTGTGAACCTTATATAATAGCATTTTTTAAGATTGAGACACATTTTATTATCTTGGCACCACTGAAAAAGGTTGTTTAAATCACTCTGCAGGAGTCGCGACGTCCTCTAGCGATTGGACTGTGATAGACAACTTGAGGTCATCTGCAAACATGTAAGGGGTTGCGAATCGTATGATGGATGGGATATCATTTACAAAGACGTTGAAGAGAAAAGGACCCAGATGAGAGCCCTGTGGGACACCAGATGTATTTTAGTTACGTCAGATTGATATCGCATTAACAACTACATGAAAATAGCGATCCGTGAGATATGACTCAAACCACTTAATCAGGGGACCCGATAAATACCGTACCTGCACAACTTCCTTAATAATATTGCATGGGAGACTTTATCGAAAGCCTTGCTGAAATCCGTGTAGATGACGTCAGTTTGAAGACATTTATCAAGGGACTCCAACAGAGGTTCGACAAAAGATACCAAATTACTGTCTGTCGATCTTCCTGACACGAAGCCATGTTGGTGAGAGGTTAGATGTTTTTGAAGAACGTTTGGACCGTTGGATAGATCACCGACTCGAGCATGGCAACCGTTGATCGAGTATCGATCAGCTAGCCCTGTGAATTACCCACATAGGATTCATCCTCGGATTTGTGCACAGGTATGACAGTTGCTAATTTCCATTTGGTGGGAAAAATCCCTGTGGTTAGGGATTGGTTGTATCCGCCATTCGGTAGAGTGGCTCGAGTAAAGTTGCGGCACAGGAACGTATGTATAATGGTGTAGAATACCATCTGGCCCTGAGCCTTTTGAGATGTCTAAACCACTTCAGTTTCTGCAGAAGTTCATCCCGCGAGATGTATCATCTTAGCGAGACCATCAGAGCAAAAACTTACTGCGTCTCCATCATTTAATACGTCTAATCCAGTACTGTTGGTGGACTGGGATTCACTTGAATACACTGAAAGAAAGTAAGACGAAAACAGATTACAGATATCAGTACCGTTCTCTGCAGTGTGTGCGTCATCATAGATCAATGCCGGATATCTCCCTTTGCCACCGCGTTTTGACTTGACGTAGGACCAGAAATGTTTCGGCTCTTCTGCAATATTTTTTTCTACTCTCTCTATGTAGGAGTTATAGCAGTCCTTCGCATACCGACTACAGCGCTTACTTAGAGTTCTGTACGAAACTTCGTCTAAGGGATTACGTTTGTGTTTCTTAGTATTTTTTCGGTATCTTTCCTTCTCTTTCAACATCTTGATCAAGGACAGACTAAACCATGGGCGGAAATTTACAATTTTTCGTTTTCGGGAAGGTACAAAATTTGTTATGGTGTCCCTGACTACGTTGTAAAAAATTTCGACCATTTCGTTTACGTCCTTCGTACTTTCGTTAAACAGTAGGCATTCCAATCTAAATTGGAGAGATATTTATTTATTGCTACGTAATCCGCTCTGTAGAAGTTTGGTCTAGCAGTACTGGGGTTTTGTACGAGATAATCCAGTTCCTCAACAGAAACGACGAGGTCCAATGGAGGATGGATAGGAATCACATTGGACAGAGCCTCAACGGAACAAGCAACCGTGCAAGATGGCAAGTCAGTAAAGACCAGGTCCAGTGTACGGCCCATACTATTACGAATATTGTTATACTGCTTCAAATGGTGCACAGAACTAAAATCGACTAGCAGTTCACTCAACCCAGACACCTCGTATTTAGTATTAGTATCGTAAAACGCTGTCCAGTCTAACTTACCCAAATTAAAGTCTCCAGGGTCCACCAGGGTATAAAGGTTATGGTGTTCTGAAACCTCGCTATAGTTATCCATAAAGCACTCCAACACTCTTCGCTGAATAGGTGAAGGCAATGATAAATAGCACATTATAGCAAGTTGTTTCACAGAGGCAGAGAGTTTAACATCCACTTTAAGCCCATAAATCCTCACACGTACTCTCCCATAGGCCTTGGTCATTCGCACCGAGGTGAATTTTCTAGAAATCGCAATCAGAACCCCTCCGCCCCTCAGTTCTGCATCGAAGCCCGTAGACTGCCTATCCCTCCTATGCACCACATATCTTTGGTCGAACAACTCACAACTAGAGATGGTATTATTTAGCCACGTTTCCGTTAAAATAATAATATCGAAGTCACAGCAGCACAAATTATTATAAAATTTATTCGTTTTCGTCCTAAGGCCCTGGGTGTTTTGATAGTAAATGTTTAAAGAAGTGAATGTTATATTTGAAATGGAAAATGAACAATGCATGCAAATAAACAGGATTATCATAGGTAGAAGGAACGTCTTAAACTAATTTTTCCAAGGAATCCAAGTCCCTGATCCATTTGTACTCCGAATTATCCGTTTTGCGCATGTATATCCGTCCGTTCCTGACCCAGACATATTTATAATTCTTCTGCCGTGATACGGACCTCGCTGCAGCATGGAGGGCTTTGTTGGCAGGAGACAGATGTTCAGTAACATAGATTGGGGACCTCGACCTTTAAATCCGATGTGCGAGGTATTTAACTTATTCTTAGTATTGAAGATTCTGTTGTAATTAAGGGTAGCAGCCAATAAACTGTCGCGAACTTTAGGCCCCACAAACTGAATGACAATGGAACGAGGCTTCGATCACTGGATTGGTTTAGTTTGGCTGTACGAGTGCATTTTGCAATGCTATCCGACCAATCTTGCATTTGACTACACTGGCTAATTGTGTTACGATGTCCAGCAGGTTTTCATTTTATGCTCCGGCACACATTGTATCTCCAGGTTATTAGAACGCGCATTTTGTTCAAGCAGGATAATTCGGTTATTCAGGTCACTCATTGAGGCTTTCATCGTCTTGTTTCATTCTCCAGGATCTAAAATAAAAAAGTACATTCTCTTGTGGTTTTTAGCTCCAGAGCCATATCCTCGTACTGTCCACTGATGAATGACATTGACTCTTTAACATCCCTCAGCTCTTCTTTGATGGTTTTTAGTTCGACATGAAGCAGATTAGACATCGAACTTGCTCCAATTTGGACATAGGCTCTCCATTTCCTGTTGGATTATTGATTTTACCTCGCCGCTGGTGACTGGGATCAATTGAATGGTCAGGAGGTGAGTTCGTGGCCTGCCTCTTACTAGGTCTCGCCGACAAGCCTTCGCGCACAGGATGTGCTATCATTTTTCCTGCCTTTCGGTTTACACTGCGGGCAATTCCACTCGCACCCTCTTTTCACCGCACCCGTTTTAAGTGATAGACAGTCGTTGTGGTATAACATGGAGCAAATGGAGCATTGGATGTGTTCGTCCTCCTCCTTGCCTAAGTCGCAACAAACCCAGGTCGATCCGTTACTTTCCATCTCAAAACTAAGGTTCAATATGCGTGATCGCAGGGCGAAATTATATAAAATAAATTATAAGGGCTTAAAATGCGATATCCCCGCCAAATTATTTTTGTTATAAGTTGCGGGTAGATTCAAGCTTAGTTTCTTTTCTTTGGCGTTTGTTTTGTTTTGGTGGTCCTCCAGAATGTTTATTTCGTGACTTACTGTTGTGATTGGTGTCAACAAATTTAACTCCTGCCGTTATTGTTTGATTTCCAAAATGTTTGCTTGTGTGCGTGCAGACCAGTTTCCAATATTATGTCGGTTTATGCAGGCGTTCAACAATAAACGGTGATAATATATAATTCATATACAGATGTTACTTGTAAATTCGTGTGCGTACCTACGATATTATGTACAAGGGCGAGCTTAATGCCTTGCAAGGCGTTCTCTACCAGCCAACATGGTTACTTAAGAAAATGATTTGTGAGTAACTCTTACTTAACAATAGAGTTTGCATTTACAGGAAGTAATAGGCAACGTAGGTTTTATAAGCAGTAAAGAAGGCGCGCTCGCTACGCTCGCTTACGAATACTTGGTAGTACCTGTTAAAGTAACGGGCATCATGTGGTCGCGAGAAATTTGATGGAATGAATAAATAGCTCAGAGGTACCTAAGTTACAAATTACAGATAAGTGGTTAGCGTGTATTGGGTTCCGTAAACTAAGGGTTCCAGAAAAGACCCTATTATTTTGCCTATGCTGTCCGTCCGTCAGTCTGTCCGTCTGTCACCAGGCTGTATCCTATGAACCGTGATAGCTAGACAGTTGAAATTTTTACAGATGATGTTTTTGTTGCTACTATAACAAATAACTAAAATTTATTACATATAATGAAATACATATAATCACGCCTTTATCCCTTACGTGGTAGGCAGAACACCGAGGACCAGATAGAACCACATGGTGCAACTTCTAACCAATTTTGAGGGTATAGTTGAGATGTACAAGTTCGGTCAGTACAGACAGGTGGTCAGCCCATCGCCTACCCTCTTGTCCCTCTACTGATTTGTACAGTATGCCCGGGAAGAGAAGCAGCTGTAGTAGGTACCTATTATACGTTTTTTTTTCACTCCCAGAGCAGCATAGAAGAAAATTTAAATAAATATCTAATAGGGATCCCATACAATAACATGATTTTAAAAAATGTTTTTACAGATAAACATTTACAGTAAACGAGTCTGACTCGCACAGGTTTTCGATGTTTATACTGAGATATTTTTGTTTTATTCTTTATTGTTTACAGAGTTCTAAATAAGGGGGCACTCTTGTAACATTTATCTTTGCCCACGAGAAACGGCCTTTCATTACGGAAAAGCTCCTCAAGTATTTCTAAAATAACTATCTTTAGAACAAAGGTATGTACTTAAAATAGATAGTCTCTAAACAGATTGAGCTTTGAATCTGTTGGAAAAACATTATACAGGGTGTAACAGAATGGGTATGTTAAGCGAAAAGCTATATATACAACCCATTATAGAGAACCTACTTCCAGAATATGAGACTCGAAATCGCATGTTTATTTTTCAAGATTGTATGAACTTTCCTTGAGTTCTTTAAGAATTCTCCATACTATCTGGAAAAATAAACATGTGATTTAGAGTCTGAAATCTTGTGAATAGGTTCCTTTTAGTGGGCTATTTACATAGATTTTCGCTTAATATACCCCTTTTGTTACACCCTGTATATGTTAATGTATTTCTAAGCCATCAGACATTTTTTAACTATCATTGATATCTGATATCATTACGATAAATGAGAAAGAGAGACTTTCTTTATATAGTTTCATTTATACGTTTTCCTAAAGTCACTAATTGCCAATTTCAATACTAGAGATCAAAAAGAATCTCGGTTTTTTTAAATTCCATGGAAAAAATTTAAGATTTAATCTGAAATATGCAACAAATCTCTCGAGATCGGTTATTGAAATTGCCTGTAAATAAATAGATAAATATAACAAAATATTTAGCAGGATTATGTTCAGATGTAGAATAACTTATTATTTGTTACTTGAACTTTTTATATACAGTTTGTTTTTTCGTTGCCACGCTTAACGAAGGGTACATACTCTATAGGTACATCAAGTAAAGTAAGTTTATGCAAAAAAAAATGCTGGGAAACAACGTAAATTTTTTACAATTGTTTTTTGTTAATGTTTGGGCGAAATTTATAGTGTCCAGTGTTTATACTAGTTTTTTCATAGACAGGTATTAATTATTTCTCGTGAAAAAGTCTTGCTACACGCGTCAATGTGCATTTATGCAGAAAAACGCAGTCTATTTACTCAACTTTCGACCCTAATATTTTGGAAACCAGACACTTCCCAGGTATGCTTCCATGGCGAAAAATGATCGTGATGATGAGGAGATTCCGTAGTTTTCGGGAACGTTGACGACCAAAAATCACCTTGTGTATTATATTCTGGCAACTGGCAAGAAAACTATGACCTTCAAAGAAAATTTTATTAATGGTTTTAATCGCCTTAAGAACTATATATATATATATAGGTACGCGGTTAAGTGTCCAAAACCCACTTCTACCAAACTATTATTTAGTGAGCAATAAATCTTATAATTTTCCCAAATCACTATCACATCGTTTCCGGACAGTCCAGGCAAAGGGTTTAAAACATGAAGGAAGTACGATTTGGCTAACGTTATAAGGTCCGTGAAGGACTACAAAAGAAAATATACAGGGTGTAGGTGACAGCCAGGCAAATACTGAAATGCTGAACAAGTACCATTGTGTTGAGTTACACTACAGTGTTATTACTTGCAGGAAATGTATTTTTGATTTAATTATCAGTAATCTTTGCTCTCCGCGTTAATTGTATCGGGCGATCCTGTGACTAATTAAATGAGGTTATTGATTATTTTGTGATACGTTGCTGTTTTTTGGATCACTTGTGACTCCATTAAGGTTGATCAGTTATTTAAACTTTTTTAAGGGCAACCTAATTTTTGAAAATCATCTTTTCGTTAAAATTTTATTTTTAAATCATTATCTAAGGCTTATTAAACGAAATTAACTATTTTTTCCTGAAAATATGAAATATGAAAAAAATGGAATTTTCCTGCGAAAATTTTCAGCTTATTCCGTTTTAGAACCATGGTCTGAAGTCATGGTATTTTCCTGGCTGTCACAAATACCCTGTATAAATTTAGGCATAAATAACTATACAGGATGTAAAAAAGGAGCAAGAAAACTTAAGGGTCCTTTAGACCTAGTGATATATAACTATCCACAAAATTTGAGACTCGAATCACATATTTATTTATCAAGATTGTATGAACGTTTCCGAGTTGTTTAGGAATTTCTCCACATTATCTGGAAAAATAAAAATGCGATTTCAAGATGCAAATTTTCTGGATAGATGAACACATCATTGGGTCTATAAGACCCTTAAATTTTTTTGCTCCTTTTTTACACCTTGTATAGGTAGATACATCAATGACTCGGAAACAAACATCGATATACATCATATCGGTGCCTACCGCGTTTCTAATCCAGGACCTGTGGCGGGGCAGGCAAGGTTACTACTACGGGATTTGAACCCAGAATCTTTGGTAGCCAAGTCACTAAAAACTACACTAAATTAGTCGTCATGGTTTAAATGAACTATTTCGTAGTAAGACATATTATTTTACAAATAGATTTTTCGCCTATATGGGACCCTTGTTATACAATAGAGATAAAGTTTATTACATATATAACCTTAATTACTTTGACTGTAAGAAACAAGTTTACAAGTATCTGCAGGAGCTATCCTATGACGAAACCGAGAACTTGCTTACGGTAGTACTGCTTACGGTAGATAAATAGTAAATATAGAGTTTTAATTTATTTTTATGTAAAGAAATAGTTATACATATCAAAATGTAAGAATCTTTTTTACATGTGTTTATTTAGTTTAATTTTATGTAAAGAAATAGTTATTTAGATCAAAATGTAAGAATTTTTTATGGATGTGTTTATTAATTAATTTTTCATTTTATTTTTCCTAAATTATGAGGTTTCGCAAACCTAAAGCACAAGTCCAGCCTAGTTTAGGTAAATTTTATATACTACCTATTTAAATATTAAGATTTCTAATGTATGTATACCAAATGTTGGAATTGAATAAATTTTATTATTATTTTATTATTATTATTATTATATTTTTAATCGATAGTAACATCTCCTCATTGCTCTTCTGTCATAGTCCAGGGTTCAAAACATTCCCATCAAAGCCTCAGGGTGACAGTGATAAAGCATTGGAGGGCTCACACCCTTTGTATAAGGGTTGAAATGCGCCCTTAAAAGTGTGAATTATTTAAGTGCGGAAGAAAAGGAATTTCTCCAGCCATTATGATGATTTCTTTATTGTCGAAATTATGAGAAATTTTTCTTTTAATGAGTTTCAATGTGTTCCATTTACTGATGAAAGGAAATGTGTTTAAAAGGGAGGAAGTCTCATAAATAACTGTTTTTTTTTGTGTTACAAAGTAAACGTCGATTCCTTTGAAGCCATGTTGCTTGGGACGGTATTTGAATGGGATTTTCAACCTTACAAATAAATTCAGTAACCTTTAACTATACAGGGTGATTTTTAGTCGTCAACGTTCCCGAAAACTACGGAATCTCCTTATCATCACGATCATTTTTCTCCATGGAAGCATACCTGGGAAGTGTCTGGTTTCCAAAATATTAGGGTCCAAAGTTGAGTAAATAGACTGCGTTTTTCTGCATAAATGCACATAGACGCGCGTAGCAGGATTTGTTCACGAAAAATAATTAATATCTGTCTATAAAAAACTAACATAAACACTAGACACTATAAATTTCGCACGATTAAGGAATTTAAAAAAAAAATCAAATTTTTTTTCCCAGCATTTTTTTTGTCATAAACTTACTTTATTTCATGTATAGAATACGTACCCTTCGTTAAAGGTGGCCACAAAAAAACACCCTGTATACGTATAGGTATACGAAAATAATTTATACATACATATTAGGTACATTGACATGTTAAAATTGTCACTTAGCTATACCTACCTGAGGAAGGATGGCGTCAGGCAGGCAGCCGCCCGTAAAAACAAATAACAGGTTTATTACAAAAAATAAGTTTTCTCAACGAACCAAAGAAAAGAAAAACAAACATTGTTTGTAAGTTTCAACTCCGTTATCCCTTTGGGAGTCAGTGAGTTGATAAATTAAGTATTATTTGGGACAGTACCCAGTTTTGGAGATCATTTCACATGCTTTGACCCCGTTTGACCTTTTTGACCTCCATGTAGAACTGATTGACTGCAGTTATTACTTTACTCGCTTCGTTGCATAGTAGGTACCAATAAATAGGTAGTCAACCGCTTGACAAAACCGAATAACCAACCAAAATTAACTAATAACCGAATAACTAATAAATAAGGTTAGGTAACCTAACCTTATCATAAGACTTTATCGCCTCGTACGAACCAAATATTTCATGTTTATTTTATGCCATTTTGGATCGCTCGTGCGTCCAAAGCTTAACACATCACCCATGTGTCGTACCAAACCGAACGTATATTTATTACGTCAGCGCTTTCAGGGCGCTGTTGCGGATGCCTCATTTAATAGCCCGTCGAGCATG